>OU452226.1:7848150-9138150 GCA_911728455.2 Marthasterias glacialis | reverse complement strand
TATCCAAAATCTTTGGATACGTATGCAAATTAGAATAATCTGGCTGCTTTTCGAAATTCACATCTTCGTCATAGTCTCGTTGCCCGGTACCAGATTTAATTGCCTATTTAACGATTGTCCCTTTTGGAGCACAAGATACAAGTATCAGGTTTAACGTAAGGACTTCTTTTAACAGTTTTAGTTTAAAAAAAAAAAAAAAAAACGGGGACTGGGCGTCGCCATTGCAAAAACTTTCAGAACTTTCTACAGAAGAGTTTAACAATATCACACATTTCGCGCGCGATCAAACTTTAACAAGAAGTACAAGCTTATAAAGCCACCAACTGTATGACTGTGTAATTCCTCTATTGTACTATGAATGTGGAACCAATGCTTATATTGTAAAGTCGTTGTCCAATCAGTCCAAGTAAGGAGTTTCCATCCCAGGTTTACATTGTAAACCATGGGGACGAGGTTGGCTGCATGCTCCGGGGATCACCTCGAGTGACTAGTTTTACTATGCCATTCGAAGCAGTCAATATTTGTATACAAGCAAACTCAGCATTTTCTCCTGTATAATGTGTTATCAGCAAGTAGTGCGCTAGACGCTGTCCCTGTTTAATACTTAGGCTACATATAAGTAAAAAGTTATCAATATAATACGATAATGGATAAGTCAAAATAATAAACAAGCATATGAAGAACCTATAATATAAAACTACTTCCACTTATTTAGAACAACAGCAATACAATACAGTAAACTACAATCATTATATTATAATACGCTGTGTCTGTCGGTCTGTCCGGCTATTTTTTCGGAGGTATAGTCGGTCGCAGGCCTCTCATACTTGCTGGATGCCTGATGTGAATTAGCATGTGTTAGGTCATCCGAGGTCAAAGGTCAGCTAGATGTCAATTTGTTAAAGTTGCTTGAATTGGGCTTGAACTTGATGAAAAATAATCCTGACCATAAGGGGAGCAAGAACAAAACAAAACTGAGGTCATCCGAGGTCTAACACAGGTCATATGGAGGTCAAATGTGAAATGTTAGTGGTTAAAGGTCGCTCTTCCACCAATCTCTTTTCACCAACAGCTTAAGGCGTAGGGGTATTTGTCTTGTACAATAAAATTAGTTATTAAAAACTACATACGATACTGATCATACTGCTAAAGATTGACCAACTTACCAATATGGTCATCTACTTTCGTTCCCCTTCGCCATCTTGAATCATCTATTGTTGTGGGTCGATCGCACGCATGCGTGTATTGCCACAATGCCTTGGTTCATGCAACGACCGCCAATAAAAACAACAATTTTGTTGCAGCTTTGTTTAAATTGCAGCAATGTATCGATTTCATTTATTTTTGTTCAATAAATAAAAAAACCAGGTCTGGATTTTGAAACTATAGATACACTATCCCTGCAATATTGAATGCAACTAGCTATTATCAATAGATTATCTGACATGTAGTGTTTTTATGTCGAGACCATCCAATATTTTTGCTTTGTAGATGCCTACAATGACTTGATACAATAGGCACAACACTTTGACGACAAAGTTGGATAGCAGTGTCGGAGGTCTCGAGGCCGGCCTCGAGGCGGCCGATTTTGGACGGCCTTGGTCTCGGTCTTGGCCTCGCTGTGTAATGACTCGGTCTTGGTCTTGGCCTTGGCCTCGGTACCTTCTGGACACGAAGAATGAGCCGAGGCCTGATCGAGGCCGCAAGTTTTGACTAAAATTTTCCACCATTTACTTTCAGCCTTCAGTAGTTTGATCCCATTAGCAGCTCGCTGAGCTAAACTGGAAGGTAGTGAATGTGACCTCACAGTCGGTGTGGTGCAATACGTTGGTGCCGTACATCAAATAAAGTGCTAGTTAAAAAGGAATGGTGGCTGTTTTACAGGGTCTTCAAGCTGGCCGGTGGCGACATAGCACTAATGGGCTTGAAGGTACAGATGGAAGGTGCACACACGGCTGTTACTGGGAGATGGTTCCAGACATGGATGGTTCTCGGAAAGGAGAAACCATAAACATCCACAGTAATGCTTGGTTGTAAGTAGCAAAGGGGATGGTTTTGACAGGTGGAAGATGAGATAATATGTTGAAAGGAGGATGGAAAGCTGATGTTGACTAATTGGTGCTGGATTTTGTAGAACATGACTGACTGGTTTAGAAGACGCCTGTTATGGAGGCTGTCCCACTTCAGCTGTTGGATCAGTGGTGATACAGAGGTGGTCCTACGGAAGTCTTGGAAAACGAAGCAGGCGGCCTGGCGCTGGATGTTTTCAAGGCGCTGACTGGGATCCACGCTTCGCTCCCGTACTCCAGTTGAGGTCTAACTAAGGAGATGTATGCTATGGCCTTAACTTCACTGCTACAGGCTAAAAATGTTCTTCTAAGCATGCCAAGGGTGCGACTGGCTTTGACTGCAGTCTTCTGCCAGTGGATGGACCATTTTAAATTGCTGGAGATGGTGACACAGAGGTAGTCATGATGTGAGACTCTCTTCAGTTCTTCTCCATTTATGGAATATGAAAAGAGACTGGGGGTTTTCTTCACTGAGTGACTGTCATAACGGTCATACTTTCCAACATTGAAGGACATGAGCTAGGTTTTTGACCAGGTAGCCAAGGTTTCCAGATATTGCCAGTGAAGGATGAATCGGAGAAAACGGCGTCCAAAGCTGAACGCTTTTTAAAACGCCACTATCCTTTAGAGTTTCAGAGTGTTTTCAACTAGTTTTCTCATTGCTGACTCTGGATGCTTTGAACTTGATAAATATACTGCTTTTGTCCGCTTTGCATTCTAAATTAACATGCAATAAAGGAAAAAAAGGTGCGTGCTACTTCGTGAAACCGAAAAAGAAGCAAAATAGACTATTTCCGATTTCACGAAGTAACTATGACACTCTCCAATGTATTAGTACTTGTGCGCGCGCGCACACACGTCCTTCGCGCACAAGGACAGTGCTACTTCGTGAAATCGTTTTGTTCACATTGAGTATGGTGCGCGCCGTGCATTTCAATGGTAAATGTTACTTTTTATGTTTTGTACACAAACTGCTACTTCGTGGCATCGGTGACGAAATGGTTTTATTTGGATTCGTAAAACCTAATAGTGGATTGAACACAATGGAACCATGTACTTAGCAATCGTGCGTGCGTGTATAAAAACTTTGATGGTCAGGATAAAGTGTTTCCAACGAAAAAGGGGTTGGTAAGGTAAGGATTGACCCAAGTTTCTCCCATTCATTATTACAAATTCAGTAAAATTTCAGCTAGTTTCTGCCTTTCGTTTATAATTCAGTAAATTCTTCATTCACTACGATACAAGATTAAAGAACATCGTTCTTGTCCATTGTTAGGGTTCGACTTTGGCGGTAGTCCGCTAGTCAAATAACATGGCAGCGGGACTAGCTGAAACACCTTGCGAAATGGTCCGGCCGGCCAGTCAAAATATATATCCACAACGGCATAATATAAAACTCCTACGATTCCCCCACCCCCATGACGAGGCTACCCGTTTCAAATAAACCTGCAAGCAAATTTAGACAGGTACGGAGCCCCTAAAGTATGGTGTTCTATAATTGACAATTACATGGCGACCTTTTTTTTCCTCATGTGGCAACCATTATTTTTTTTTTTTTTTGCAGCGATTTTTTTTTACGCGACTTCTTTTTTTACGCGGCGCCTTCCGGGTTGTGATTGTACTGGGGGGATTCCCTTATATTAGGAAGCAATTGTGATTAAGGGCCTTGCTCAAGGACACAAGTGTCATGACCCGGCCCAATTTCATAGAGTAATGGCCGAGAAAACTCCTCTTTTAACAGGATAATAACGTTGATTATCATATGACAATATCGTGACTCTCCTCCTAATTATAGCAGCCACTTTGACACAACAAGACTTCTTTAATGTGGAGAAAGCTCTTTTTAAGCTTCCCTGGATACAAGATCTATTTTTATCTTGACTCATTTGCATATGATCTGGTGACGTTTACTCACTTTGAGGCTGACCCCAAATCCATTTTCTTTGAAAGTAGATCCTTAGTTTTGATAATATTAATTTAGATTGTACCTTCTTTGTCATGTAAACACATGTAACTTTTCTTTGGAAGTATACGATGTAACTTCGTAGTACAATCTAGTGCGTTATGCTCAGGAAACAATATTTGTACACCTCTACTATTTGTTAGGCGGACTGATAAGTGTTGATGTTGTACGATCGCACTGTGCGAGCGGGATGAAACTCTCTCTCTCTTTGGTTGAAGTTCAACGGGAGCAGTTCAACAGCACTTTTTGTGCTCCATTATTTCATTTACTTCTAATTCATGCTGCTGGGGCAACATGAAATTCCCCTAAATTAGTCGTAGGACACTTCCGGAACCTGTGATGAAGTGGTAGACTAAATACATGTGCATTACACCAAGGAATTATTTTGATTATTAAAGGTACACACCGGCTTCGTTGGGCTATTTTGGGCTACAAACTAGAACATAAAGGTCTTGAGGAGTAGAGATGAAACATCTTGAAAAGAAACCAAATTTTGCCGTTTTTGAGCATTTTTCAAAATAGTACGGTCACGTGGTTTTCCGAACCGATTTTTTGGTTCGGATAAACCACGTGATCTTTGGAGTTAGTTTTACTTCCAGCCGTATAAAAGTTAATTACTGCATCAAATTCAACTGTGATTTAAAAATAATTATTCATGAGTATTTGACAAAAGAGAGCATGTATTCGTATTATGGATACAAATTATACACATCGTGAAAAATCGTGCGTAAAATCTTAACCTAGAGTGTCAGGCCAATGGAAGCGTGCTCCACAGTGCACGAGCGTGGGGGCTTGTGAGACTCATACCCCAACGCATTATCCCACGGTCATTGGTTAATGCCCCAGCACCATCACAACCCGGAAAGCGACGCGTACGAAAGAAAAGTCGCCGCGTCAAAAAAAATGTCGCCGCTAAAACAAATGTCGCCGCTAAAAAAAAAAAGTCTCCGCCAGAAAACAAAGTCGCCACATGGCAGCAGAAATGCAGATATCGCCATTGTTACGGAAACATGGTTAAACGAAACTAATGCTGAAAAGGCCGCCTTATCCAAATACATGTTATTTGCTAAATCTCGCCAACAAATAGAAGGGGAGGCGGAGTAGCAATCTATGCCAGGAAACATTATAAAGGTTAACCCCTATCTCAACACAACTGTGACTTTGAATGTATGTTGGTAAAATTTGAGCTTAAAGGAACTAAGCTTTTTTCAGCAAATTTATATGTTGGCGTCATTCTTTCTACTAGGAGCAACATATTAACGAGAAATTGTAGAGCATATCTGCCACACAGTTGACATTATCCGCACAAAATGTCTGCTTTTATAACTGTCATGGGTGATTTCAACGATTTGAAATGTGATGACATTGAGCTTAATTTGGGTATGCCACAACTTGTCTCGTTCCCCACCCGTCAAAAGGCTACACTTGATAAAATCTTCACCAACTACCCAGCCTTATTCAACGAGATTAAATGCGTTGCCCCCCCCCCCCTTGGAAACAGCGACCACTGCTGTATTCTGGTCAAACCTGTAGCAGTACTTCCTCGGCTGCTGAAGAATACACCCCCTCAACGACCATACAGGAACTCCTCTATTAGATCTTTTGGACGATGGATAGTTGATTTCAACTAGACAGTGTTCTCAAAAAATGTCAGCCATAGATAAAACTGTACATGTACTTTTGTCTCAAATTAAAGATGTATATCATAATCACTTCCCTTTAGTCTCCAGTAGACAGCGTATAGCAATAATAAACCATGGATATTACGCAAAATCAAACATCTTATTACTCAACGGCAGAAAGCTTTTGAAAATAAGGACAGGGATGTGTTGACGTGGCGGTCATTGCGCAAAGCCAAGGGTGTTTTCTACAGAAATACAGTTAACGATCTGAAAAGGAGCCAACCTGCCATGTGGCACCGTCAAATCCAACAACTATGTCAGTTCAAAATCTGCCATTCTCTGGTGCTATAATTGACCCTGGTGCAGCAGCTGAATCCATTAACGACCATTTCGCTAACATTTGTAACCAGGGTACCGGGTCTCAACTTGGAACGTTTATCTTCGTACTTACCAGCGGACTCGTTACCGCCTTTGATATACTGTCAAGTTCTGAAAACACTTGAACATATAAATGTACGAAAAGCTGGATACCCATCAGATCTACCATTGCGATTAATAAAAGAGTTTGCCATTGAAATATCTTATCTTCTGACAAGTATCACTAAAGTTAGTCAAAACAGCCTTAATTAGTCATTTTAGACCATTTTTGACAAATTGTAGTCAAAATGTGGTCTAAAAGGACTAATTAACGCTGTTTTGACTAGGTTAGTTTTAGAGTATATTTAATGCCTGCATGACTGACAGAGTCTTCCCTACTGTTTGGAAAATTGCTACAGTTATTCCAGTCCCTAAAGAGAAGAACATTTTGTCTCTTGACCAGCTGCGCCCCATCTCACTTTACACCAATATATGGGCGTGTTTTTGAAACATTTATAACGAAATGGATTTTGAAAGATATTTCTACTAAATTGGATGCTAAGCAATATGGTAACATAAAGGGCTGCTACACCACACACTATCTCGTTGAAATGTTGAATTTTGTTGTGGAGGGTCTGGGCAAACCCGGCCATTATGCCCAACTTTGTACAGTCGACTTTACTAAAGCTTTTGACCGAGTTAACCATGCACACAGTTGTCATTCAGAAACTTTTGAACCTTAGAGTCAGACCGTCCATTGTCCCCATCATCTGCAGCTTTCTCACCGGTCGCACACAAAATACGAAAGTTAATAGGTATTTTTCATCCACTTGAACAATATCATGTGGAGTTCCTTAAGGAACTAACTTGGGTCCAATACTTTTCCTTGTTCTCATCAATGATGCCGCTATTGAATGCTGTAGACGATGGAAATACGTGGTTGATCTGACTCTGGGGGAAATCATCCAACATGGTCAACAGCAAAAACTACAAAACTATCTTAACAACTTAACCACCTGGTGTAAGGACAACGATGTTGTACCTAAACCCTCTCAATGTAAGAGTATGATGATCAGCTTTTTAAAGCGTCAAGTGTCTGTATCTTTACTTTCCATTAACTCAGTTGAACTACAGCAGGTCTTTCATTTAAGATTATTATGTGTTACGATACAAAGCGACCTCAAATGGAACTTGCATATTGCTGACATTATTTCCAAAGCTTCTCGCAGGTTATACACTCTATGCATACTTAGGAAAGTCAAAGTTCCTATGGATGACATACTTGCAGTTTTTATCTGTTACATAAGACCGATTCTTGAGAATGCCTGCCAAAAAAATGGCACACTTTAATAAGCAAAGAGCAAACTAATTCATTAGAACGTGTTTAAAAACGGGCCAGTCGTATTATTTTAGGCTTCGAGTATACTACATACTAACGCTTTTACTAGATTGAACATTCCAACCCTAGAATCCAGAAGGCATAATCTGTCGCTTAAGTTTTGTGAAAGTTTGCGATGTTCAAAGAAATTCGGCACTTACTACCTCTAGAGAAACAGAATACTTGTAACATGAAACTCAAAGCAACTTCAACACAAGGCTTTGTCATACCTAAATAGAACACAGAAAGTTACAAGAAATCCACCTTGCCCTCATTAGCCACAATCATGAAATGATTTTTTTACTCTTTCTTTTCTTTATTACTAATTATCACTACGTCTTGTTTGTATTACTTGTTTGTTTTTGGGTTTTTTAAAGTTTTTTATTAATGTATTGATATAAATATGTATGTTTCTTTAATTTGTGAACTTGGTAAAGTACTGTCTTTTGTAGCTCCCTTCAGGAAATTGTAATTTTGCTAGCTTTGTAAATTTGAATTGTGTCAGTCTTTTGGCTGTTTTGTGATTCAAAAAAATAAACCAATATTACTGGTTTCAATATTTACGGTACCCGTTTTTCAGTTGACGGCTGGCCATAAATTCACAGTACGTTGCCGTACATTTACTGACTTCAATATTCTTCAACATTTACGGTACCTTTTTTTTGGGGGGGGGGTCACAGTTGGCGGCTGACCCTGGATTTACAGTGCCGTAAACTTACGTACCTCTATGTTTACGGTACCCGTTTTGTTTTGTTTTGTTGTTGTTGTTGTTGTTGTTGTTTGTTTTTTTTTGTTTTGTTTTGTTTTTTTTGGGGGGGGGGGTAACTACGGTTGACAACTGGCGTACCAATTTACAGTATGTATCCGGGTGATTACATGCTAACTCACCTGATTGGTTGGCTGTGACCGACTCAGATTTTGCTAATTTTATTTTTAAACAATCCTCTATATGTGCAATGAGCAAACACACAATTTTAGATTCCTACTCCTTGCCGTTTCTGGGATATGGGCCCTAAAAAATTAAGCCCCGCCCCTTCTAATTGACTTTTGTGTTTTATGAGAAATTTTGGAGGCCAATATCTCCAAATTGAGATAACATGTGTTGCTACAAAAGATTTGCCTACAAAGTAACGGTCTTTAAAACCTACATTTTAGCCTACGGAACAACTTTTCGTCATTTTTGAGACCCCCTGGTGCCCTCGTGAAATGTCCAATTGCTTTTATATTGCATTTGGTTATAAGCTATATTAGGTGCATAATATCTGACCTGAAATAGGGATAGACCAATCACACCTTTGATGGGTGTTTGGCAGTCTGAAAATGGGTCCGCTTGGAAAAATGCCAAAAAACGCCTTTCAAAGGGTATATTTCATAATGTGGGACATTACTGACAAATTACACAATTTTTTCCCAAAGCCCTTAGTATCCAGTTTATTTGTGTAATAAAAAGGTTGGTTTTCTAAATCCTTCATGTTCAGAAATTTTATTTTAATGAACGTTGTATTTTGCCTATTGTACAGTACAAAGGCCTATGTCTTGTGTAAAAGTCAAGGCTCTTGAAAGCTGCTTGTAGTTTTCCCAACATTATTGTAATTATGAAAAGTGTAATGGGGGTGTAAAATGTTGAATTGATTCAGTTACATTCCCTCAGTTCTTCAAGACACTAACTGCAGAACTAGTGGCTGGAAAATATGACATTTTGTAGAAACATGTACTCTACAAATTCAATTTCTGCCAAATGTAAAACTTGACAGAAATGCATTGGTGTGGTCATAGTCTGTAGGAGATAACTTGTACTGGTGACATCCATGACTTTGCAGTTCTGGGACAGATGATGTCCTGAAACAGCACATAGCATTAATTTCATATAAGGGTCGTTTGAACCTTAAAGGCAAACGACCAGTTCTTTTTGATCTGGTCATGAACTTGACATGCACATCATTATTATTATTCAAACCTTCATCTTTGTGTCCATCCAACCACTCCTTGTCATATACATGTATGTAAGCAATGTATCTACCAGGTTGATATTCAGCATGTTCATCAGGGTCTGAACTTGATTTAATGAAGTCACAGAAAGAAATCTAACTGAAGATGTTATCTGCAGACAGCCTGCACATTTTGAAGCTCCCATTTAGGCACATTTTTATCCGTGAGATAAATTAGAAACATACACATACACCACCACTTCAATTTATCTTGTTTCGTTTTTGTCACACTGGGATCTCACTAGATAAAATTGTGCCTGTTGCTGTTAAAGGAAAGCTTCAATTTAAATTAGAGCATAGACTGTCTGTAGATAACATCTTCAGTAAGGTTTCTCTTCGTGACCATGTTAAACCAACTATAGACCCTGATGAATATGCTGAATATCAACCTGGTAGATACAACGCTTGCATATTATGAAGGAGTGGTTCGTTAAACACATTAGATGAAAAATTCAGATGATAATGATGTGCATATCAAGTTTATGACCAGATCTAAGCGAACTGGTAGTCTTTCTTAAGCAGAGGATGACCCTCATATTAAAATCAATGCTATGTGCCGTTTCAGGACATCCTCTGCTCCTTCAGTACCCCTCAACTGCAAAGGTGTGCAGGTCTCCAGTACATGCAATCTTCTACAGACTATGACCATAAATGGGCTTTCCCCTGCTGTATATCAGCCTCTGAAAACCTTGGAATTTCATCTGTCAAACCTATCAAGCGAGGCCGAAGGTCATTTGTGAAGAGACAGCAATCAATTCCTGTGATTGTTTCTAACAAACGGAAGTTTATCCAATATGACCATAGCTGCAGGAAATCCTCTTAAAAGAAGATCATTCCACTTGCCCACAACCCCTCAGCTAAAAGAACCACTCCAATGAAAATCGGCATCTGGAATGCTCAGTCTATGATGAATAAACCCACAGAAGTCTGTGACTTTGTACTTACAGAGAAACTTGACATATTGGCTATTGAAGCTTGGTTGAGAGGAGATAGTCGCGATGGTCCTGCATTAGCTGATATTCAAGTACTCTTCGAGACTACTGTCTGCTTAAATTGCTGAGGAAATAGAAGAAAGGAGGAGGAATCTGTGTCATTGTGCAAAACAACACTCTTGTGAAATTTGGTGTGTCTGAGGTGGCGTCGGACTGGTGTGATTCACATCTCTCAGGAAGACAACAGCGTGTAATGATTCAGGATGTGGCATCTGATCCTGCACCTGCACTTCTGTGGGGATTACCTCAAGGATTGGTAGTTGTTCCACTCTTTATTTGCTATACTGCTCCTGTTGAAGAAATTATTCTTGCTCACGGGTTCTCAACCATGATATATGCAGACGATACATAGCTTTATATAACCATAAAATCTAAATGGGTTCAAAGCTTGACCTTTGTCTCCAAGACATTCGCATATGGATGAAAGACAACCAACCTGTGCTCAATGATGATAAGATAGAGGTATCGCATGTGTCATCACGCTTCAAGTCTATTCAAGAACTTGCTCCTATCACCTCGGGTAGCTGTAACGTCAAACCACCCACTCACTACGTGACCTATGCTATCTTTGACAGCCACCTCACTATGCGGCGGTAATGGATCAGCGTGTTCGTCGCAGCCCCGTGATTCAACCCGCTTGCCAAATCCTGAAATGGATCATGGCTCTGATCTCCAACACCAAGAAGCAGGGAATGTCTTTCTAGATATTGAACCTGCTGTCCGAATCCTACAGCTCAACATCGAAGGTATCTCTGCTGCAAAGCGTGATATTTTAGCAACAATATTCTGCTCCATACATAAAGTTGACATCCTGTGCCTCCAAGAAGTACACGTTCACACTGACGACCCTAGAAGCAGACTCAAGCTGGAACCTTATCCGTCGACTCGGCTCTAATCAGCAACCATCCAACTCGACCAGACCATCGATCAAACCAAATGCAGTTGCTAGCCATCTCGTCATTGACAAACAAGTCAAACACGAGACGATACAACAATGGCGTTCCTTAAGGAAGTCACCACCAGAAGAGCAAACTGCAGATACACCTCCAATCAGCACCGAAGAAGTGAACACAGCCTTGAAAGACCTGAAATGTGGCAAAGGCTCAGGATACGATAACATCCACCCTGAATTCCTGAAACAACTGGGACCTGCAGCAAAACCTGGAGAACTGCAAAGACTATCGCCATCCCTAAGCCCGGGAAAGATCTGAAACTGGCTTCCAGCTATCGACCAATCTCGCTTCTCTCAATGTGCTACAAACTTCTGGAGCGGATCATCCTCCATCGTATCAGGCCAGCTGTAGAGGAAATACTGGATTCCGCTGTGGTAGAAGTACTGTAGACCAAGTTCTTGCCCTCACCACCGACATAGAGAATTGCTTCCAACGACGCTTAAAAGCTGGTACTGTCTTCCTTGACTTGACCGCTACATACGACACGGTATGGCACAAAGGTCTGCTTGTTAAAATATCAAAGGTTCTACCACGCTGGGCTGTTGACACTGTTGAACTGCTGTTGCAACAGCGATGATTCCGTGTCTACACGGGGTACAAAAACAGCTCATGGAGAATGAAGCAGAACTGCCTACCTCAAGGATCTGTACTGACTCCCACCTTGTTCAACCTGTACACAAACGACCTCCCAGCCACCACGTGTCGGAAGTTCATCTATGCGGATGACATCTGCCTTGCCCATCAAGCAGAAAAGTTTGATGACCTCAACTCCAGCATCAATGATGACATTGCTAAGATCAGTGAATACTGTCAACGTTGGCGCCTCCAGCCCAGCGCAGCTAAACAGTATCTATTGTCTTCAATCTTCATAACTGCCGGTGTCAACGGAAGATGCAAAAAAAAAAAAATAAATAAATAAAATACATAATGGACCAAGTAATATATCGTGGATTTGTATTTTTTGTGAGCAACATACATGCAGCTGAACTCTTAGGCATGGCATACCTCACAGTAGAGACGGAAAAGTCTAACGTGTGCAAAAGAAAACAGACTCTTTTAAGATCCCTTCATCGTCTTTTATTTTATTTGTTTATTTTTTTTTAAATCTCTGTGACTTGAAATGACGATTTGAAAAGATAGGTAGTGAAGACATTCTAAACACAGAAAAGTACCATCTTTTAGAATTTTGATAATTCAAAAATCAAGCAGTAAAGTCGTCTTTTTGCTCAAAAAAATTCAGCCTCCACCAATTTTTCGATTTTTTTCCACACTAAAACATTGTAATTTCAGCCCAAACTGGACATCCATTTTCATTGTTATTTTTCAATGTCCAATGGAACATATTTTATACTAATAGAAGAACAACTTTTTCAACCTGGAGGTTTAATCAAGTGACAAATGGAAGCTTTTATACTAGCTCAATAATGTTAACTTTTAACAAAAAAGTTAAGATTTAATAGATTATGCGAATTAGTAAAAACATGCAATCCCATGCCTCATAAATTTTTGTATTTTTACATAATAATCTAATGAACATCACTTGGTCAAAATTTTACAGCCATAGTCCTGCAGGAAAGTGTTCGTTGCTAGGTACTTTACAAAAACATTTTGAACGTGTAATTTTTAATCGCTTGGTTCACTGCACATGTTTTTAAATCGGCCTTTTCTCCTTAAGTCATTCATGTCATGTTGATAAAAATGGGAAATTTTACTTTGCAAAGTTGGGTTTATCTCTGGGTTGCAAAGTGATACAGAGTTCCCACATACACCAAATTAAAGCTTAGAATTTGGCTTTTCCATCCATGTTTATAACTCCAAAAGTCAATTTTGCGACATAAGGGCCATTTTCGCAGAGCCGGTCTTTTTTGTGTTTCCTCGAATTCATTCGGTTTCCTCACAAATTCCCTCGCCAATTTTCACACCAATATTCACGAAATTTGCGACTTGTAGTGGGGCCAAGTCGTTAATTTTGGCGTCAATATTTGCGACATGGGGTACAAACCGTAAATATTGGCGTTAATATTGGCGTCAATATAATTATGTGCGATGTCCATTTAAAGCCACCATAGTTACGGGTGCATAAGTTATTAAGGGCCCCTAAAACCAAACCATTAGAAAGTAAGATTTGAAAGTTTGCATGGTGGGAATACAATCTAGTGAGTTTTGCGGTAACACCATGTGAAAATCTCTAATAAGTTGGGATGGTTCTGAGTTGTTTAACCATCGGTTCTTTTCAGAACCATCCCAACTCATTAGAGATTTTCACATTGTGTTACCGCAAAACTCACTAGATCAAACCATTAGAATAAGCAATCAGAAAGGTTGAGGCATACAAAGATAACATCAAGATGTGATGTGTGTCCTAACCTTTGCTGAACGGGGCGAGACTGAGCGAATACCTCGAAATATTATTTCAAGGGAACGAAATAGTTTGTTGGTGAACCGAGTGAATTCGAGGGAACAAAATGATTTCGATGGAACGAAGTATTATTTCGTGGGAATGAAATATTATTTTGTAGGAATGAAATAATATTTCGAGGCAACGAAATAATTTAAGAACAAAAAGAACCAGCTAAATTTTGTCTTTACCTGTCCCTTTAGGGGCTCCATAAAAAGAACACTTGATTTACCTGGCAAGTCTGCTGCCACCTATTGTTCAACGTTTTTCATGAAGAATTAATTTGATTAACTATTTCACGAGTGCTATTGTTTTGTTTTTAAAAATTATTACTAATCATTTTTTAGGTTCTTGCCTATTTATTGCAATTGTATTTTAAAAACGTTCTTGTCTTAAAATTTATAAATGAAATAAGAAGTGTGGTTTGCAGTTCATTCATGGATCTGTAGATACCCTGCACTTGGTACATCTCTCTTGTTGGTGTACAAAATGTATACCGCTGTGGAGGTCATGCTTTGCACAGGGGCGGATTTAGGGTTGGGCACAGCGGGAGCATGGGATGAAAGGCAGTTGAAGCAAATTCTTAATTTCAAATTAGGTTTTTAAAAAATGTGCAAAGCTTTTGGAAATGTCCTAGATTGCACCAGAGAGCGTTTAATATTTAAAATTTTTGCCGGGCCCTAATGCGGGCCCGGACCTCACGCTATAGAGTTTGGCAAACTGGCATCCCCGAATAAAGATATTGACAAAAAAGGGAGACCAATGTTAGGGCTGGATAGCTCAGTTGGTAGAGCGCTAATAAGTTCATCCAAGGGTCGCTGGTTTAATTCCCGCTCCAGTCAATTTTTCTCTGTTCAGCACGAAAAAGAATTAAAATTTCAGTTTCCCTTGTGGTTTATTGTTTAATGAAACACTGTAATAATTATATAGAAACGGCTAAAATATTGTTATTTATTTATTTAATATTATTATTGGTTTTTTTTAACATCTCGAAATCTTATAAACACTTCTTAGATTAAAACACTGCGGAAGGAACAAATAAAGAAAACATTGAACAGGTAAAAAAGGAAGAAAAACACTTTCTTTCCTTTGAAATAATATCTCGTTCCCTAGAAATAATATTTCGTTTCATCGAAATATTACTTCGTACACTCAAAAAACGTTGCGGGTACCGAGCCCTTCATATTCAATTTTATTTCCGATCTTTCCGAGTTTGCCGTAACATTTTCAGCCGGTTGATGTGTTATAAAGTTTCTCAATAATGAGATAGGCTTTAAAAGTGTGAGGTAAAGGGATATAACGGAAATCCGTACGTGGTCGTAAGTAAAAACTGTATTACAGTTTTATGCATTCTTGGCAACATACGAGTTGTCAATCATCAAACTGGGTATGTTTGTTTTCATTCCAGTTAGGAGAGCCAGTGAAATACAACTCGATTAAGTTGTGATGGAATTCAGAAAAAGATACTCTAAAATAAAAGTTTTCAAATCAGGCAAGTTCAAATTGCATTTTAAAGACTCCATATATACCAGCTAAACTATTTAGAGGTAACGAAATATTATTTCGAGATAACGAAAAACCTATTGCATTTCGTTGTTTATTTGAACAAATTCAACATTTTTAGTATTGTACAGGGCGTTGGCTCAATGATAGGCACGATCAGATCAGAGTAATGTACCCCAATGGGGTACATCACGCGTGTTCCCGTGTACCCCAATGGGGTACACCACTCATGTTCCCCGCCTGAGTGCACGTACAATGTACAATGTACAATGTACAATGTACAATGTACATGTACTTGCATATTTGTAGCACGTTACTTGATTAATTCTCGACCATTACAAATTCATAACCTGTTACCGTGATTGGTTCTTGGCTAATACATATTCACGATTTATTACCGCGGTATGTCTATAGACATGGTCAATCAGCACTCAGCAGGTCGTTCAAAGTAGAGGTCCATAATTCGTGACGGCTGTTAGGCCTATAGCTGTAGATCAGTCATTACGGTATCAGTTCATAAGAAAGCTATACGAAGTAAGACTCGGGGAATAACTCGTGTGGCAGAAGAACACTCAAAGAGTAAGTACACAAAATCGAGATTTATCATATACTCTGACTATTATTTGTTTGGCCCGAGTCAATACTGTGTAGCTTCATGGAATTTGAGATTGTATAATGTCCCTCACGTTCGCCTAATCATGTTACATCACAATGAAGCTGAATATTGATGGTCATGCTTTGTCTAAACATAGAGCAAGGTACTTGGCCCTTGCTATGTGGTCTAAATTATGTGAAACTGCCGTGGTTGTTCTGCATGTCGCATGCAGTATCATAAAACATATACCCCTATCGAGGCAGTCATGCATGGCAACTATTGTTTTTCTTTTATCCTATCAAATCGAGGCTGCAAGTCCAAACTAGTCCTCCCCCTTTTCAATGCACAAACAGGGGGTTAGGTTTGTCCTAGGATAGTATCGTTTCTTTTCATCTATTAATTTCACATGAAGGATCAAAGACAAAATAAAAAGAACAGTTAAAGAAAACATTGACAGACCTACATTAAGAAAAGGTAGCACCCCTGAAGGATTTCAAAAAAAGTTAACTTATTTACTATCAGGTTGATCTCCTGATGCTACAATTTCAGAAACAGACAAACATAGGCCTGAAGGGCATTAAATATAGAATATGGGTTTGAGAAAAACATATAATATTGTACAGTGTAAAAATATAAAATTACAATTTCAAAAAAAAAAATTTAACAATGAAATGCTCTTAAAAATAAAGAATTAAAACAACATTTTGAGTTATTGGGATTAATAAACAACAATGCATTAGCAAGGCAAGGAAGCTAAACATTTTGGGTCAGTGGATTTATCAGACCAGGGGCTAATAAGTGTTCTCTTAGTGAATTTGTGAAGGAAGATAAACCATAGATAAGCTATCATGATGACATAATGTGTGAATGCAAACAAAAACGTTTTAATACGCAGGACCATCAGTGATTCTTGTGGTAGTTTTATGAAGACTGATCCCATTGAATTTTATCAGATTAACCTCCGGACCTAATGAAGTTGAAGTCAATAATGAACAGTTTTAAACAATGAGATTTAAAGGTTTCGGCAGCATCCAAACCGCGCGGACTAACTTTTCTCTCAACTTCAAACGATGTAGTTTGTTTTAGTAATCACGGATCCTCCGGTGCTATAGTAAACTGCGGGAACACTACGAAAACCGGACCTGACGGTTGTCAACTCATCCGCCATGACCAACTCTTCTGATTTCCGAGAGTGGGGTAAGGAGATGGTTGACTACGTTGCTGATTACCTGGATGGTGTACATGAGAGGCCTCCATTGTCTAAAGTACAACCAGGATACCTGAGGAGTCTGATTCCTGATGAGGCACCACAATACCCGGATAAATGGCAAGATGTTATGGGAGACATTGAGCGAGTCATTATGCCAGGGGTAAGTGCAATGCTGCTGTTAAAACATGTGATTTTACCATTGGTATGTTGAGGCACTTCACGAGTGCCGTATATCTTGATAGCGACATAATTAAATCTCTCCAAGTGCACTTTGGGTAGTACAAGGCACATTTTTGAGGTATTTTACTTTCTCAACAAGACGACGAAAGAAGTTGGCTTATCTGAATAATTTCTTTCCAAGATGACTTCTTGAAACTAAGAAGTCGACTTGCCGTGGCTTGTATAATGTGTTTCATTAAGGCTTTTGATTGGGTCAATCATAGACTGAATTGTTTTTCAGTTAGAAAGTGTTTGCTTGTAGCTGTATTTGGATCGTGCTTGGAACACACTTATAATGGATACACAATATCTCGTCAGCTCAGCATATTATTACCTGTGGGGGACCCTTATTACATATTTCTTATAAATGATTCTCTTTAGAATGTCCAAACAGATGGAAATACGTTGATGATAATACATAGGACAAGTTTAAAAGTATAAGGGGAGCATTCCGGTGTAGAAAGCCATTTGAAAAAGGTGTTTGATTGGTTTATGCAGAGTAATTATTCATATTTTCTGAATTTAATCCAATTTTGCTCTGGAATAGAAGGCAACATTTTGTTATAAAATTTAATTTTGGAAAATTACTAATTTCAGACGCATTTTGTTATTTGCCCCTCGTTTAAGAACCATGCAAGAGTTCTTAGATAAAATACACAAGCTGGCGTGATGACCTCTTTTGCATATTCTGTATTTTAAAACTTGCTACATTTAATCTATTTTTACATTTGGGTCACCAAAATCAATTTATTCAATATTGATTCAATAAAATCAGATTAACAGTTTAAGTCAATTTAAGTTTCCGTAAAAGATCTTGGCAAAATAATGATCACGGCAAGTCGACTTTTGAACTCGGTTTAAGTCGTCTTGGCTAAATAAAAAGGTATGGTGGCTTTAAAGGGATATCGCACATTATATATTGACGCAAACTATTTGCAACTTGTGGTACAGGTTTTGAATATTGACGCCAATATTGCCATCAATATTTGCGACTTGGGGTACAAGGCTTGAAAATTGACGGCAATATTGTTGTCAATATTTGCGAGAACGGCAAAATCGTGAATATTGAAGGCAATATTGGCGTCAATATATATAGGCCTATGCTATGTCCCTTTAAAGCCAACATAAAAAGGATCGTCGGACTTTTGCCGTGTCGAACTCGACGTTTAGCGCAGGCCTAAGTTGACATTACTTTTACTAAGTATAGGAATGCGCACAAAAATGCTGAATGATTTTACCGCTTTCTCGCAAATGAATTAACGAAATGAGCTGACATTTTCACAGGTTGGTTTTATTACAAATATCTTGATTTTGCAAAGAATAGAATGGAATTATTTACAGTCAGTTTACTAATGTTGAGCTGGGGCTTTAAAGTTGGAACGAAAACATACATCCATCAAACCGACAACAACACTCTGGCGTTATGATTTTTGCTACTGTCGGTGTACAGTGCACACTAGGCTGCCAGGCGGATGGTCACAGTCTACCAACCTCGCATTGATTGAATGACTAAAATTCAAGACTACAAACATTTAACACCACTCATGTGTCGTTATGGTTCTTGCTGTTGTCTCTCGCAATAAACTTGCATATCGTGTCCTCAAGGTTATAGTTAGTAAGCATGACCAAATCATGAATTACTTCTCTCGACACTGTTCCTTCTGTGCAAACAAAAGTAGATTGCCACAATAATAGAGAGTGTAAAGTATTCATGTATTACTTAATTGGTTTTCAGTTTTGAAAAGAAAAAAAATAATAAACTAAAGCTCAATTTATTGTATAGACCTTTCTTTTGCAATGTCATAGCCCGAGTTTTTGCCAACCAAGATGTAGAAACTACGGGAGCCATCAATGCAAAGCAAAAATAGATAATCACAGTTTGTAAAAAAGGTAAAACAAATATTCAAAAACTGTTCAGAACTTGTTGGAAACAAACTAACCAATAACAGGATGTATTTTCAATAAATAAGAAGTATGTCAAAATGTTGAATTTTGACACAATGTCTGTCAACAAGACTTGAACATTTTGCTACATTTGGCCGTCCATGCATAGCAACCAGCGTGGTTTGTTTATTATCAACAATAGAAAGGTCTATTCGTGAACGAATACCCTGCTGTTTCGCTATTTTCATTCCAAATTTGTTTGAAACTAAACAAGTTTCCCTTCTTAATATTAAATGAGTCGAAACTATAATCTTGGTGAATCAAAATTACTTTCAAGCCGGAGTGCAAGAGGACCTAAAACAAAAAAACATATTTTGATGCTTTTGAACTTCCGGTTCAAGTCGGAAATAAGTTCAAAAGTTCATAAGATATGGTTATGAACAACAATTCAATACCAGATGGTGTCATAATGATGTAACATGACTTTGCTGCCAATATTTTCAATGAAAATCTCCTGAAGAAGCTACAAATTCCTTTATTTTCACTCAAAAATTGTTTGAGGTCAATCATTATCTGGAACTGCACGGCACTCACGCATTCGCGAAGCGAACATTATTGGGTACACACAATTATGTAGCTATCGGGAAAACATTGGTTTCTAAAAGAATCGGTCTTATTTGATGGTCAGTTGCATTGACTTCCAAACCGAAGAAAACTTTAACAATTGACGTGGAACAAGTTTGGGGAAGAGAACAACTGCACAAAAATAATCTTGTTATTTTCTCGTGAATGAAGCATCATTCAAAAGGTTAAAAAAAAACTAAAAATAAAAAATAAAAATAAAAAACAACTGTCTTGTGTATAAACATTTGCAAATGAAAGGAAATACACGTAAAAAGGAGTCGAAGGAGATCGCAAATAAAATCTACATTTGATCTTAATATTAAGTCAACCTTCATTATATACACAATAGGCAGACAGGTATCGTCAAGCTGACGTCAAAATGTCAACACAATACCTCTTTTTTTAATTTCCCGTCCGGAAAATGTTGATTCTTTGTAAGCATGAAACGTATGTCGTTATTTGATCAGTAATAACAACCCCGCACCGTATGGAGTTAAATGAAGTCTTATGTTTCCGTGGTTAATAATTGGGTATGGAAGGAGGCTGAAAACCCACGCAGCAAACCATTGTATCAGTGTTAATGAGCATTACTAATTAACTCATGATTTCTAACAACAAAAGACCTTGTCTTTTAACACACAGAGCTGTTTGGTGACGTAGGCTAATTATCTGAGGGACAAAAGGCAGAAACACACCTTCCATAAAATATATCAAGTCTTAATGAGATTGAATAACTCAGTAAAGTCTCGGAGTTTGTGGTATTCATCAATACAACTTTATATGGGAAACCAGGGATATTGGTAGCTTATTTTCTTGCTAACTTAAACACTGTTCTGAAATTAGTACCTAAGGTATGCTCAAAGTGACGTCTGACTGTAGTTTAATTGTGAATGCATACTTTTAAAACATATGATTCATTCGATTGGCTCCATTGAAGTAAGCAACGTGAACAAAATCCCGTCAAGAAACGTTTCATTTTGTTTATGTTTTCGTGAGCGTATTTTTGATGAATGTTTACAGAGATTGAAATAAATGTACACTTCAAAAACCAGCGTTATCTCATTAACAAGGCAAGCATTTATCTTGTCTTAATGATGTATCTCAAAGGGACACTGTCAATATGCATACAGCTATTGCATGATTTCTCTACAAAGATATAAAACAATGATTTGAACTGTATTTTCTTGTTGTCATACACTGAAAACATTACTTAGTCAATTGCCTAAACATAATTAGTCATTTACATGGTTTAATTTGACTAATCCTTAATTCGTCACTAAATAAAAAGATTAGTCAATACACTGAAGTAATGACTAATACAAATTCGTCTTTGAAAATGGTTTAATTTTACCAATTTATCTTGAGATTGGTAATGCACTAAAATAAATTAGTCATTCAGAAAACTAGATTAGTCTTACATCAAAATAAATTAGTCTTGTAATTAGTCCGACAATGGCAATAATCAGTCGTAACACATTTCCTTCTAAATTAGTCAATACAAATTTATTGTCATTTTTCAACAACCTCGTAGCCAGTTTGGACTACTGGCTTGTACATACATATTCCAACTCCAACTGACAAACATGGCATCTGACAATATACACCTCCATATTTTGCTGTTATAATAATTTAACAATAATAAGTTAATAATAGTTTAATAATGTTAATAAGTTAAATTATTTAAAAAGGATCATAATATGCATTAGCCCTCATTCGATCAGTGTTTCAAAGAAGCTTGCGCACAAAAGTAATCGTATAATTTTCGAGCAGCTGAGTTGTTGTGCAGGTAAACGTTCTATTCCATGGTTCTTGGTCATCTAAAATTAAAATGAGGACTTTCTTTGTTACAACGTTACGTTAGCCTAAATGTTTTGTTTCATCCTAATGATGTTGTAGGCCTACCTATCACTCAGAATCTTTTTCACTCACAGGCCTAATCGTGATAACGTCAAGTTATACACATGTTATACATGTTATAGGGGCTAATCTGACTTACACTAAACCCTGTCGTAATGTTTAGCGAGGATTCATCAGACTCAGAGCTAACCGCTAACGAACGATAGGCCTAAACCAGCAAACGTTAACGAATACGGTCCGACTCCGAGTCTGGTGGTCTTTTCTGTGACTGTGCTGTGTGGGCCTGAGGCCGAGGTTTGACCTCGCACCGTGACAGTTTCCTACCTAACTTTACTTCTTCTTCTTCTTCTTCTTCTTCTTCCAATTGCTGCACCAACTTCAATTCTGAAGACTCAGGCACACCCTTGAGGGTTGAATTTGAAGGGCACTATTGTGGTGGGATGGGCGAGTATTGTGCGGATATTTCTTTAAATCTGAGTGGGTTGGGTAAGGTTAAAGTTTTATAATTGTATGACTTCTAATCATCTGGCTGTACTATGAAGCTTAAGTTCTCCATGGTTCAACATACTAGGATTCAAAAATACAAAGAAATTCATTCCTACCTTGCACAACACTTTGGGGGGAAAACTAGGCTAGGCTATACGACGAAGCGAGACGGACGTGAGTGGTGCAGACGATCGAGCACAAAAAGTGTACGTTCGACGCCGCGCGCGCACTCTCTTGCTATTCTATTAATGGCACACACCCTTGAGTGCGACTGTGTGTACATTTATTTTTGACAACGCTGGGATCCTGCTTATTGTTAATTTTAATAATTTATTGAAAAGTATCTTTTTGGTAGGTAAAAATAACAAACCTTTATCGTGTACACCTACTTTACAGCATCATGAGCATGTTTTCGCTCCTACGTGCAGAGGGAGTGTCGGTACAAACAAAAATAAACCGTAAGATTTCCGATGGCCCGGTGTCATTATTAATTAGTATTTTGCTAATATATTAGTCAACTGATTCGTAATTACTCTGTATATTAGGCATTTAAAACTATGGAGACCAATTACATTAGTAAATTGGCACTGTGTCAATTAGTCAAACACTAAAATTAGTAATTAAAAAATTTGCATTAGTCTCTGAAAAAATGTAATTAGTATATCATTTTGCTGAATTGGTAAATATTTTGTTTCGGATAAAACAATTAGTCAGACATAAAGAGACTAATTTGTGTTGCCTATTTGACTAATTTTTTCTACAAATTGACTAAGTAAAGTTTTCAGTGTAATGTTGCTTTTTGACACCACAGAATGAACTTAAGATGTGTTTATACATCATTATTAAGTGGGATTTAATGATAAACGCCACCCTATTAAGTTTAATTCAGAAGATTTGTTTTTCACTTCTTTTCAGCATGACAGACACGATTCCTGCTTTTTCTGCTATACCGCCCACGCCGAATTTCCATTCAGCAGTTAGAACTAGCTTATTTTCAAACCACACAAAGGCGGAGCCCAAATGAAAAACGTCCCTTACTAAGGTCATGTATCACCCATACGTGGTTAGCACGCTGAATTGGACTTTGAATTGGCCCTCCTCTCAAGACCCTTTCAAGCTGCAGTTTTTAATCTCCAAAATCACCCACTTTATTTTCCAATGAGAGGTTTGTGCCGCTGCAATGATGTCAAGTCTTAGGTATGATTCATTCAGCCAGGCAGGCAGTTTCATTAAAAATGTAGGGCAGTGCGGTGTATCATTTGAAACCATGTACAGCCACTGGCACAACAGGTGCAGGACTCGTTTTGTATCTTCTTATACTGTATTCCACACCGATTGGATGCGGATAGCTACAAACTGGAGCATTCGCCGTATTCTCGAGTTTGTCATCTTATAGGTCCTATTCCCCGTATGTTTTGTAAAGTGCCAATCATCATGGTAACCATATTGTATTGTCCGTTTGTTGGTGGCAGTCTCGCTTTCAGTGGCCAATTTTTTGTTTGTTGATAGAGAAACAAAGAAAGATCCTATCATTCGGGTCAGAAATAAAATGAGTGTTGTTTAACATCAGAGTTTGAGGTCCTTTCACTGATCCCTGCATGCACTCCCTTTCCCCCAATGTCAAAGGTAGCATTTCAATATTTAGGTGAATTACGTAAATACTAATGTGGAACGTTTTCGTAAAGGTTTTGCGTGATTTGACGATTATTTCATACAACATTAAATCATTAGCTCGCATTTAAACAACATTAAATCACAACAGTTGATTGTGGAAGCACAAACAATCCGTAAAAGTACAAAAATGTAACACTGCACGTGAATGTGCACAGTGTGAAAACAGTTACCATGATGTTTTGTTTTTAAAATGACGAAACTCATTAACAATACAATTATTATTCATTTGAACTTAATAGATATATTTATTGCTACGGCGTATACGAATAAATCACGTGAATTATGTCAGGATCATTGAGTGGCCCATGAGGCTTGGTGGTCACCCAGTCTTTGCGTACATAGTACATAAACCATCGATTTAGCTTGCTAGTTTTTATTGATTGAGCATGCATAATGAAATGTCCTCAGGAATACCAAAACCACTCCCTACAATTTACACATCTTCATTTTATATTTTTCATTTGTCAATATTTGTTTTATTAGAAAAAAGAGAGTACCTGTTGATATTTTCGTAATGGAGTTATTCTATTATATTGTGCCTACTTCGATTTTAAGAAGTGAGTTTTAGGTGAAATTATTCCTCGTCTGTAGCAGTATTTTGAAAAAATATTTGTCGGAAACGTTTGGTATACTGTGTATCAATTTATAAAGATTTTGAATTTCGTTTAAAGGAAGGGTCATTGTTTGGTATTTGTCAACGTAATGCTGATTTATAGCCAATATTATCAAGAAAGATATTAAAAGTCTCATGTGAAGCTTCACTTAAATACAGTGTGAGAAAACAACAAAAATGTCACTGTATTTTCATCAAGAACGTCGAATCCATTCACGTTTAGCGAGGTGACAGCGGGTACCAACCTCATCTCTGGCCGTATTGAGGGACACCACGGGAATTTCCAAAAGTTGCCTGCAGGCGATCTTTGGATAATTTTTATTGATTTTTAATCGTAGGACGAAATAATTTCGCAGGATGTTTACTACCATTACCATATTTATAACAAGTAGACTTTTGGATAAAAAATGACACCATTTCTTTTCGGGGTCATTACCAAAGTAAGACCCCATCAATCGTGTTTTTAATTTGTGTGTGTGAGCATTACCGTAATAAGATGCACTGCATCATACTTAAGTCGCAACTTAAATACAAATATTAATTGTACATTGTGTGATCAAAGATCATTTGGTGAATAAGCCTATGCGCAATCTACAATCATAAAAGGGTAGACTATTCGGAATTCTCTAAGTAACAGCTGAACAAGTTTTGAGATGTGCCCCCTTTCTTTATATAAAAAGTTGATTAAAAAAACAGACGATGCAATCTCCACAAAAATTTCAGATTGTTTGTTTTCTTCCATTGAGCTGTGTACATATTGTGCCTACAGGAAGTCCAGGCTCTGTGGCTCTTCTGTAAACATGACTGTGATGTCACAGATTACAATCATGGTCTATATCATAGAGCCTTTATGTTTAAATTTTCTTCTAGTTCTTCAAAAGACTAAATCAGATCAGCTTTATTCCTTGGCCCATGACTGATTAATTTCCAAGTGATATTTTCTCATTATACGAATTCAGGTGACTCATTGGCATTCCCCGCATTTTCATGCCTACTTTCCTACTGGTAATTCGTTTGCTGCAATACTGGGTGATATGTTATCGGATGCCATTGGATGTATCGGATTCAGCTGGGTAAGTTGGCCACAATCTAATTGAAATGACACAATCTCATCATTAAAAAGGTAGTAAAATTGACTGATAAACATGGAGCTAGACCAGGTGAGTTTATTGATGCGGAACTATGAGCCTTTCTAATATTTTATAGGCTTAGGCTCCGGTTCCGGCTTGGGCTCCGGTTCCGGCTTGGGCTCCGGTTCCGGCTTGGGCTCTGGCTCCGGTTCCGTCTTGGGTTCCGGTTCCGGCTTTGGCTCCAGTTCCGGCTTGGGCTCCAGTTCCGGCTTGGGCTCCGGTTCCGGCTTGGGCTCTGGCTCCGGTTCCGACTTGGGTTCCGGTTCCGGCTTGGGTTCCGGTTCCGGCTTAGGCTCCGTCATCAAATGTAGAGCAGTGTGCATTTTGTACGGTGTTCAACATCCTAAGCCTTGGTTTAAACAAGCACTGGATTACTAAGTTTATTTTGAAACAAAAAAATATTATCGAGGCCGGGGTGAAAGCCGGTAATCTGTTCATGACGTCACATCACTGTAGCAAACTCTTCTTAACGGACTGTTGATGTTTAGTGTATATCTATCTATTTGATCTGACCTATGTCAAAAACAACATTTATATGAATTTTTTTAAACATGTAATTCAAAAAACATTCTACTAAGTGTTGAAACTAATTATCATTATAACACACCTCTCCCTGGTTCTTTATCCTGATTGGCTGAAACACAGTCGCGTGGGGTGAACTAATATAGCCTAGTGCATGAAATCTGCACCATACGCACCGCACGCACTTCATTTGGGGGAAATAGTTCACAAAGCGGGAAATAGTTTCAAAAACCCAAAAACTATTGACTGGTAAAGAGCGCCCTCAAGAAAACGACCGCGTCTGCGGATGGAGAAGAATCTCCGACCAAGAAAACGCGATTTACTCTTCTAACCGACATTTTGGATTGAGGTGTGTTATAAAACACATATGGACTGGCATTATTCGGGCAATAGTGCACGTCTATGCACCCCTCGGGCCTGTGAGTGACCAGGAGAGGGTCCTATTTCCCTCGGCCTTCGGCCTCGGGAAATAGGACCCTCTCCTGGTCACTCACAGGCCCTCGGGTTGCATAGACGTGCACTATTTCCCTCATTGCCTGTCCATATGTGTATATTATAAAATAACCAATATTTAGGCTGAATACTAGCCCATTTAAAACCGTTTGACATGACTTTCCAGGTATCGAGGTAAACAATGCATTTTTAAGGCAATAATATAAGTTGTAAACGTCTCAGGAAGAGTAAAGTAAGCGAGTAACGGAACTACTGAATACGGGAATCTGGAACATTTATGGATGAGAATGTTGTCGTGGGAATAATTCACACTGGCAAAGATCAGATAAGTATTCATAAAAAAAATTCCCAAAATAAATGATACAATATTAAGATTAATTCACGTTTTTATTTAGATTAGCAGTCCAGCTTGCACAGAATTGGAGATGGTAACACTAGACTGGCTTGGGAAAATGATTCAACTCCCTGATTCATTCCTCACATGTACTGAAGGCAGCCAGGGCGGGGGAGTGATTCAGGTAGGCCTATAAGCCGAGTCGGGACTGGGTCAAATTTATGATTGTGTGATTGAAACCTTTAATTCAGTATGAAAAGATATGTATTAATTACTATTTTGCAAACTATTTCCATATTTTCATGGTTTTTGATACTTTTTTCCCGCTTAGATTGAGAAGACGTTGTTTATGTGTGTTGTTTCAGGGAACAGCTAGTGAGAGTAGTACTATGGCTTTACTTGCAGCTAAGATGAGGACATTACGTCATCAGGCTGAACTCAACCCAGATAAAGATCAATATGAAATCATGTCTAAGCTCGTCGCTTATTCATCAGAATATGTAACTATTCTTATCTATTCATATCAATATTAATTACTTTTATTTTAAGAAAAAAATATTCTAATGATTATGATGACTAAGTTTTATTAGCAATACGAACACGCAGAACATCATTTTGTGTTCAAATTGTTCAAGAAACTAATGCAAACCGTTAACATGATTTGCATTTGTTTATCTTGAACAATTTGAAAACAAAATAATGCTCTACGTTTTCATATTGCCAATAAAACTTAGTCACCATAATCATTCGAATATTTTTGTAATCAGTTAATTATAGTTATTGAACCGGTATACATACAACGGCAAGTTTCGACTAATTGAGCTATAGTGATAGGCTCTGATTATTTGGAGAAACAATACAATGTTTGCGTTTTGTCACAACCGCAACATAAATTTAAGACCAATTAAGATTATACAAACTATAAAGACCGATACTTTGGTTCGTGAGATATAAGAGTTTCTGCGTCTGACAGGGAGACAAAAGAAGACCAATGCCTCCAAGTAGATTTGTAAAGTATAGGTTCAAAGAAAGGTTAGCAACAGAGTGTAGTCTTAGAACATATCAGAGACTATGTTAAAAAGGGACCTTTTTCCAAGGTGCTATTATCCATTTTTGTTTGAAAATAGTTTTATATTATTCAATTTGCACTGGCTTTTTAGAATAATACTATCAAAGAAAAGAAAGCTACCATGTGAAAATAATACCCTATTGTTTATTATGTCTCATGAGGGTCGGTAATTCTGTGAAGAGCCTGTAGTGTAAACAGCTCCCTATTTCGACCAATGCCCTGATCGTTTTCAGTGATTAATTGTAACATCTATTTTAGGCCCATTCTTCTGTAGAGAGAGCATCCTTGATTAGCTCAGTAAGGATGCATAAGTTGCCAACAGATGCCAAGTTTGCGCTACGAGGTGACACACTGGCACAAGCTATCAAAGAAGACAAGGCAAAGGGACTCATTCCTGCCTTCGTAAGTTAAACCGTTCGTTATTGTCGTTTTTCTAAATCTTTTCACGCCCAAAATAACTGTTTTCAGTGAGTGTTGAGTCCCATTCGGTAAACAAGGGCTCGCATAAAGTCCAGTTGGCAAACCGAGACGCTTGGCTACTGAAACTCATTGTGATTTTATTTAAGCACTCCTTATTAATTGCCTACATGGCTTTTGTCATTTTTACATGGTACTTGTCTTTCGGTCCTAAACACGAGACGTTTTCCGATTTCAACATCACATAGAAATTTTGTTGGAAAAGTGAGCATTTATACTTAGCCTTGCGAAATGTCAAATAGGCAAAGGAATCACACAGTTTTGGAAAGCAATTTCTTTGGATGATTTCAGCTTCAAAACTTTGAAATTCTTGTGTTGAAAAGTGTGATTGCGGTCGTCTGGCCTAAACGTCCAATCGTGCACTAGTACACATCGTGCACATTTATACGTTACTTAAACAATTTCCAAGACTTGCTGAAACTGTACTTACTGGCTTTATTCAGCCATTCGAAGGTCTCTGGTACAATCATCATGTACCGTACCGCACTTTCCTATGGAGGAGCTGTAACATCAAACTATAACGGCTGACAAAATGGCTAAAGCTAAAAAGTATCAAATAAGCACATTGCATCCTACATGAAACTGAAAGGTTAAACAGAATGTCAAGCAAACTGTCTCATACACATGAGAACACAGAGCCGAATATACACTACCAACTTGTATCCTTATTCGGGAATAAAAATGCAGACTGATTAATTATATGCCTATTAAACAGTTATACTAAAAGGAGCAGCACCAGTCACATAGTACATATGGCCTAATTGAGAATCCAATGGAATAGCTTATATCTGCCAGACACTAAATGCTGAACCAAAACGTCACTAAATGAACGTAGGGTAATCCAAATTCAAATTGAAGTGTAAACAAAATAACTTCCAACCCATTTAGGTATACATAATACCAAAATGCCATCAAATTTCTCCAAGGACACTCCAAGAGTACAAATACAGATGAACATGAATGGAAACCCAAGTATCTATATCGCTATTGCAGTCGGCGTGTGAAGAATTCTATCAGTGCGTCAGTCGAAAAGGTAGGTTTGTTATAAAGATCCCTTTGGATTTGTCTGTTTGTTAACAAACGCTCGCCTCCTTTACTTTGTTCTAGACCTTACTTGTTAAAAGAATAATGGATGATGCGACGGAAAAAATTAAAATGCGACGGAAAAAATAAAAATGCGACGGAAAAAATAAAAATGTGACGGAAAAAATAAAAATGCGACGGAAAAAAATAAAAATGCAACGGAAAAAATAAAAATGCGACGGAATTTGTTTTCTTCTTAGGGTGGCACATAATAGAACACCATATGAAACTGGCATTCCTCGTTTAATATTATATCCATCTACAAAATATGTTTGGCATCGATGAATGCAAGTAAATTAAGTTATGGCATTTTATTTGGCCATATACCCCAGATAAAATATACTGTGGGCCTACCAATGGTCACCACTACTTCCAATACAGGAACATACATGTAAAAATAAATTACAACTCCCGAATACAAAGGGAGACTTCCCTACTTTTTCTCTGGCTTTGCCATCTGGCAAACAAGACGAGTGACTGTTTATGCTGATATGGTGGTTATCACTTAAAACACTCACAGTTGGAGAGATACTAACTTCTCCTGCCACCTCTACACTGGAAACAACAATAGCTGTAATAACTGGCTCAATAATATTAAGCATTTCAGCTTCCTCAAAAAAGGCATCTTCCTCACAAGAAATTGAAGGAGAAAAAGTAACTGGGTCAGCAGGTGACTGTAATTTATTAACCCTGTCTACATTCGGCTTTTCGAAAAGCTTCAAAATGGCAGTGGACTTATTATTTAATATAGCTTCAATGCTATCGACTACACGTTTATTTGTCACAGGACATACATCTTCATCATATTCACACAAAATATTTGTGAAGGCACTAACTATGGTCTCAGCTAACGCACTATGTGACTTCAAAATAGAATCTGGCAAAGATATTGTTGGAATAAATTACTTACCACTGTACAAAGCTTGGATATAGAACTGGTTAAATACTAAATACAATTCTACAAATAGAATTTAACACTGAAAGTTGCACAAAATATTGTATAACAAAATATGTATCTGCGTTGACGAAGTCCTCACGTCGATGCAGGAAGGGCAACGACTAGATGGTGACCATCACATTGTTTGCGACAATTAAATTAAAAAGTGCGAATTCAAACACGTCATAGCTTCTCTTGTAAGTCCGGCACAACATATCCGGGTAAAACGTATCTTAAAAAGTTCAACTCGGAAGTTGAAAAGGCGCAGACAAATCCAATCAATGAAAAAAAGGCAAATGGCAAATGGCAGAATGCTCAATCCTGTCTATACGACGCCATTTGTAGAGGCAATGATGGATTGTAAATAAAATGGCAGAATGCACAATCATGTCTAATTTGCTCTTTTCCTGCTGAAAGCTAATGAGAAAAGAGAGCGAGTCTAAAGGTCACAGACACAAACTTTAACTGGTTATTGTTAATATGCAAATCATGAGGGCGCACTCGGGTTCCTCACATTACCAAAAGCCGACTGTTGGTGCGACTCTGTCGGTCACAGCATTTATCTGCACGTAGTTTGCCATCTGCTGAGATGACGTAGTACCAAATACAGGTCACGTGATGACATGTAAACATTGGCCACGCAATCGGTCTTTTAATAGACTGATTGCGCGACCCGCGTGACGTGACCTACTGTAGGTATTAATGTAAACAAACACGACGTTCTCCATATGAAAGTGCGGTTCGGTACATGATGATTGATGTTGGTTTGTTTATTCGATCGAGGCTTTTCTTTCTCGAAATCTTTGACAAATATTCCAAAGTTTGTACCAGAGACCTTCGAGTGGCTGAATAAAGCTGAATAAAGTCTTGGAAATTGTACGAGTAACGCAAAAATTAATGTGCACTAGTGCACCAGATGTGTACTACTGCACGACGGAACGTTTGGGCCAGCCGCGTGCGATCACACACTTTTCAACACAAGAATTTCAAAGTTTTGAAGCTGAATTATCCAAAGAAATTGCTTTCTTAAACTGTGTGATTCCTTTGCCTATTTGACATTTCGCAAGGCTGGCTATAAATGCTCACTTTTCCAACGTTTTTACCCTTTTACAATGATTTAGGCCTACATTACAAACAAAATAACACCGGGTGGCTACATAGTCGTCCGACGTCGGTATTGCATAACTCAAAATAAACCTCTTTTGTAGTAGAATAGGCCCTACTAGTTTATGAAACAGTAATGTGATTAATATCAATGTCACAACATACAACTTTAATGAAATGGCTTAATAACTGTTATTACCAAAAGCCGACTTTTGGTGTGACTCTGTCGGTCACGGCATGTATTTGCACGTAGTTTGCCATCAGCTCAGATCACGTAGAACCCACAATAGGTCACGTGATGACATGTAAACATTGGTCGCGCAATCGGTCTATTTCTCACTCCGCGGCAGTGAATGTGGCATCACGACAAGCAAAGTGCCCGTTCGTATAAAATTTGTAATTTAGTTCTATTTTCCCTATAGGTTTGTGTTAATCTCGGAACTACTACATCGTGTGCCTTCGATAATCTTGCAGAAATTGGTGCAATATGTAAGCAATGTTGACATAATATTATAGCAAAGCTGTGGTTGACCTTTAGTTGTAGTTTTTGTATGCGTACGATTATGTTTAGTTAGTTTGTTCACTGTCAATGATGTATGTCGTTGTAACATCAGTTGCGGTTGTAACACATTAATAACAATAATTCACTTCATCCTAGTAGTTTTTTTTTTTTAAATAACCAGACCACAAAGTGTGAGAGTTATGTATACGTATTCAGATTAATTGTTTTTGTTGTCAAATTGAGGATTTGAATGAATGTATTCTATAGTTATTTGTATTAGCAGCGGCATGAAATTGGGTCCGGGTGAGTAAGAGTTTAAATGCACAAAACTGACTTGTGATAAGGTGAACATGCCTTTCACACTTGTATTATTATATGATATATAACCGTAACATCAGTTGTTTTTTACTGGTTCGCTAACGGTGTCGCAACCAATTTTACAAGTGAATAAGTAACCAACGCGTTTGACAAAAACTAACATAACTTTAAAAGCCGCACAAAGTCGCAGCAAAATTTGGTTTCAAAATGTTCCTGCATGCTCAGGCTTCCAGAAAAAGGTAATGCCGAAACAGAAATCAAGGGAAACATGTGTTTCCGGTGTCAATGAATAAAAAAAAACTTTTTTTATGATTTTCCCCATTTGTACCATGCTTTTTGGGACCAAAATGAATAAGCAAATTTTTGATCGAGTTAATTTTTATCAAACATGAAATGTTAAGTGGTTTCAAGTCAATTGACGTGGCAATAATTTTCACACAGGGCGCACGACGACTGTTTGATGTAGTTTTATACAAAATCAGTTTTTATCATATTTTTTTCTACCTTTTTCGAGTTTACGACACTATAACCCAAATAAAGATTAAAAAAAAAGAAAAAAGATAAATACTTATACTAAATAGTCCTGCAGGTATTTAGAGATGTAAATAATGTATAATTATTCATTTTTAAAGCATTGACTATTTGCCTATTTTGGCGCAGTTTGAAATCTCCTGGCCCTCCGGCACAAATTTCTCTTTCCACATTACGGTGAAGCAGTCACCCATCGACCTGTTACCATTCATTTTATAGCGGCAGTGGAAACAAACCTAACTCTAATTCTAGCTGATTATAACTTTCTTGCAGGTGAACGTGAGAAGATCTGGTTACATGTAGACGCTGCGTATGCTGGTACGTCATTTATATGCCCGGAGTTCCGTCCTTTGGCTGACGGACTAGAGGTGTGTTCCAATGGTTGTTCCAAACAGCTGTCTAGTTTGGTTACCCGTAAGTGGGGCTCTAACGTTTTTTTAAGAATAGACTTCCACCTCATAGCTGAAGACCTAAGGATATAAAAAAATGTATAATACGAGTCCCTAGCTACATCATGAAAAGCGGAAAAAAACATTTTTCTCCTAAACACTCGCAGCAGAAAATCAGAAAAACGCAAAGTCACACAAACCACGTGACAAACGACTCATGACGTCACTGTATCCCCAATTGTTTTTGTGTTCATTGCTTGTGTATGGAAGTTAGCCCAGTATGCCCAAGAAACTCAAAATTTAAAAACAAAACGGCAGTGAATTTGACTTTTTAACTTACAAGTCAACAAACACATAACCAGGGAGCGATTTAAAATTGTTTATTTCAAGGAATTTGGGGGTTTTGTTAATTAAGCCTATGATTTTGTGGGTATGTTGGTATTTGGTTCAGTGCACGATCGATTGGACGAGTACTGTATTCAAAATGTCTGTGTATTGAACATTCTGCTTGCACAGTGTACAATACATGTACATGTATATGTGTACAACTTTAATACGAAATAAGCAGTAACATGGGCGACTCTTCTGAGTCGGTCGTCCAGCGATTTGGGAGAAGTTGGTGGGGCTGAACAACACGACGTGAGTGAACTTGAAGTGCCCCGCGGTGCGGCTGGTCCAGCGGTGGTTGTTTGCGGTGTTGAACCTTATCGCTTCAAGCCGACGACCGCCGGCTGGCGGAGTGGAGCCCGGGGGCGCCCAGGAAGCCGCAGACGTTCTCCTCACTGTGAAGATACAGATCGTCTCATGAACACCGAAGCGCCGTCATAGTGATCGTACATTATTTATAAACAGAACTTAGTCAAGTCATCGATCTCATCTGCAACCACACGTTTTACCCAGTGTTGGTGTAGATGGAAAAACCGCGAAAACCAGAAGGAAATTTTTTCGATTTGTGTGTAAACGTACACGGACGTACAGTGCATGCAGTCCAGAAAGTGTGTACGGGATACAGTGACGTCAAGGGGTCATATGCATATCATTAGCATACAATTAGCGTTGTGAGCCGTTTTGACTTTCGTTTGCAAAGGCCGATCGAAAGAGTGCATTTTTGGACGGTATTTTCCAGTGCTAAATAATTTTTTTTTAATATAAAAAAAATATTAATCACTATCTATGATAGCTGGGGGTTTTATCATACAAAAACAACCAAAAACTTGCAACGGAAAATTTTTTTAACTTTTGGAGGATCACATGAAGTGATTTTGCATTTTACATGAAGAGGTCATTTTGTTGTTATGTCCGCAACCGATGCCCGTCTGTCATTTTGCATGGTGCAATTTTAGCCCCTATAGGAGTAACGTATTTTTTTGTGTGTCATCGAAGCTTCATTAATTTTGTTTGGAACCCCCCCCCCCCCCCCCCCCAGCAGTGGACACGTTATAAGAGAATCGCGGAACTGTGCGAGTGTAACGTTCCTAGCCTGATCAAGACACCAAAGCAAAAAGATCTGGTACATTGTACGTCAGAAACAATGCCTTTTACTGCCAACCAGTTTAACTCATGTGCTCAGAAGTACATTAACCCCTTTTGTTTTTACTTTCCACTAACTACTTCAAAACTGTGTTTGAGGCACGTCAATGTACCTGCAGTCTGGACACTTTTTAGGCCTATAAACAACAAAGTTAATGCCTATAATTATTGTATGCATTACAATCAATCCTTAATAATGTCATTTCTTTGATAAATCCGTCTATAAATGTGCTTACCAATCTGTTGGTGGTGGCAATTTACTTAACTGCAATAGGACATCACGTGATGTCTATTTCAAAAGATCGGATCTCAGTCTGCTCTAAAGCAGCACAAACTATGGGTTTTATCAAATGAACAAGTGGTCGTTCTAAGGTGTCCATCAGCTTTATTTGCCACTCTGCAGTGAGTTGCCATTACTGAATACACAACACGCATGCCAGTATGGAATCATCACAAAGATCCAGTAATATTTAAAAACAAAGTACAGTTAACCAAGATCAGGATGATTACACGGTATTTTATTTGCTGTCAAAGACTGACATTCAACCTCTCATGGTTTATACCAAGAAGAGTATGCTGCTGCGTATAGGCATATTTGTTTCTGTTACAAATTTTTCGATAATCACACCGGTATTAATAACTCATTGTTCCAAATCAACCAGCCTGGAGAATATCATACTTTCCAAACAGTTCAGTGTATTCCTTTTTCCATAGTTTGCCTGCACTGCACTCCTCGTTAAACCATCTGAAAAATAATTGCACTTCTTTAATACAATTCATTTAATTTGTATATCAGCAGTCAAAAGCTTTCTACTTGGACAGAGCTAATGGAAGGAAAGACGCTAACTCAGTTATTTTGTATTTGCCTATAAATGGAGATGAATGTATGATTACTTTGCAGTTAGCCGACTCTTTCAACTTCAATCCACACAAGTGGATGTTAGTCAACTTCGACTGTTCAGCTATGTGGGTTCGCAATCAGAATGATTTAGTGGGTGCATTCCATGTAGATCCAACATACCTACAGCATGAACATCAAGATGTAGTGGTTGATTACAGGGTAAGATAATCGGTCTTTTTTCTCAATAGGCCTATCACCGACAGCAAAATATTGTGAAAAATAAACGGACGAGTCCTCAGCGACAAAAGTTTTAGATCAAAAATGAAAGAGTTGAGTTGGTGAGAACGCTCAATGTCAGAAAACACCAACTCAACAAAAATACAAGTTTACAGGCTGAACTTAAGACGGAATGATTCATCAAGTGTTCTGATTACCGAATAAACCGATTGCGCGACAATGTTTACATGCGGTCACGTGACCCCCTATCGGGTATGACGTCATACAGCTGATGAAAAAATACGTGTAAAGGCATAGGCCGTGACACAGTGAGTTCGAAAACAGTCGATTTTACTTTCATTAAGCGATGATTAGTTAATCAGCCCCTTTATTTTAAGTAGTATGTTGTGGCATTTATTTAAATCACATCTCTGTTTCATAATTTAACAGGATTGTACTAAAAAGAGGTTTGTTTTTTTTAGCCATGCACTACCGGCGTCGGACGACTATTATGTAGCCACCCGTCTGTTATTTTGTTTGTAATACTGGCCTAAATCACTGTAAAAAAAAGTGTAAAGAATGTTGGAAAAGTGAGCATAATACCTAGCCTTGCAGAATTTCAAATAGGCAAAGGAATCACACAGTTTTGGAAAGCAATTTCTTTGGAGGATTTCAGCTTCAAAACTTTGAAATTTTTGTGTTGAAAAGTGTGGTGATCGCGGTCGTCTGGCCTAAACTTCCGTCGCGCGCTGTACACATCGTGCACATTACGGTACTTTTACAATTTTCAAGACTTGCTGGAACTGTCCTTACTGGCGTTATAGCCATTTGAAGGTCTTTGGTACAAACTCTGGAATATTTTTCACAGATTTCGAGCAAGAAAAGCCTTGATCGAATAAACTAAATGCATTAATCATCGTGTACCGTACCACCCTTTCCTATGGAGGATTACGTGTGTGTTTACATTTTATACCCAACAGGGGTCACGTGATGTAGGTCGCGCAATCGGTCTATTGCAATCTAAATGACGCAACTTTCAATGTGTACTTTGTAGATCGTTCATTTAAGATTGAGAGAGAAGGTATTTAATTTCAAAGTTCCCATAAAACTATCAAAAGCTTACTGGATATAAAGTACAAACTGTTATCATTACAGGGTCGGATACATCGGAAACATTGTGTTCACAAAGCTAACTCCGTAAATATCGAATTTATGACGTGTTTTGGGGGTTTTGTGGTTTTTTTCTTAAGTTTTTAAATCCCTTATGGCTTAAACAACTTACAAGAAATATTATTTCTATTATCTCGTCATGCATGGTTTTCGCCGCCTGTTCAATTTTTGTAATTTTAGCACTGGCATATACCTCTGGGAAGAAGGTTCCGATCGCTCAAGTTGTGGTTTGTCCTACGGCTGTTTGGTGTTACTAAAATCCAGGAACACATAAGGAAGGTGAGATTTAGTTAAAAAGCGGTTTGTATTCAGGTCCATTGGTAACACTTAGTGATTTGGCGAAAGATAACATTATTTACACTTTTTATGTAAATGGTACTCTCTCCCAACATTTTTAGAATTTGTGTATGTCCGTCAGTGCGTGCATGTGATAGACACAGGCAAAATTATTGTACTACAATGTATGCATATTACGTGGACATTGCCCTCGGTAAAGTTCATGTTTGTGAAACGTGACAATTTTTGTTCATACAGCCATATAAACTAGTATCAAATAGAAAACAAACAAAACCCACAAAACAAAACAGTAACAACAACAAACTTGCAGAACAAGATTTGATATTGAATCCATAATGCATTGTCTTGGTCACTCAGTACATGTCTGCCTTGCTTTATAATGTACTTGACGATTTTCCAACTGTTTGTTTGAATCTTTGATCTAACAGCAAGTGAGTTTGGCTCGTGAGTTTGAGGCGTTTGTCAGGCGAGATGACCGATTTGAAATCGTTGCAGACGTTGTCCTTGGCTTGGTGTGCTTTCGTTTTAAGGTCAGTGTGAACATAGCGCATAAACTTTACATAGTATTCCATCTCGTCAACTCAAAACTCTTACAGCATTGAATAATTTATTTTTAGACGCCAGGTGGCAGCAGACGTGTTTGATAAACTATAACAGTTTTGTGGAAAATGTGTGTATGCCCAGAACCACTTATCAACAGAAATTTACCTGTGAATTAAGTGTGCCAAAACAACGAGTTTCGCCAACCAGTGACTGACAAAAGGGTGGACGGCCTTTACTTATCAATTAATATGTTAAAGCCTGTATTAATTTCAACAAACACTTTGCTTAGTTTCATTAACATGCTTTCAAATTCAAGTATTTCCCGATTCATTTAAACTAGGGTTTCTTTTTAGCTGCTATTGCATTCAAATTCGTTTTCGTGCATTCAAAACTTAAATTGTAATATTCTTACATAGTTTTTGGCATCTTTTAACATTCGAAGCATTCCAATGGCAAACGTCTGTACGCATGCCATGGGACGACGACCGTGGTTTTCGTTTCTTATTTATTTTTGTCGACAATCATTGTTACCGTTTGGTCATTCAAATTAAAATGACTTAATTTGATATACATTTGCTCTTTTCTTCGTTTTTTTTTTCCTTTTTTATTAGCTTAGGGTAACTAACTAATCGGGTTATGTCACAAAGTAAGTAAATCATTGGGTTTTTGGGAATTGCCTAATTTTTCATTGGTTTTCCCCTCACTTGTTTTAAAGTGAGTTTGAACACACAAAACTGTGTAAATCTACAAGGGACATCTTTATGATGGGTCGAATGTGGACAATTTTTTGATGTTTTAACGGGCCCGCCATTTTATAAGTCAGAAAACTTAATTAAAGGAAGAAGGGTGTGCATCCACGGCTTAAAGAAGTCAGATATCATGATGTACTCTAAGATGAGCCTTGTATAGGAATACGGACAATCGGACAGGCGGGAGCGCTCTGAAAAGATGTTTGAAAAAGTTGAACTAATGTTTGCCCTTTAATGAAAATGAATGCCTAATCAACTCCTACAACTGGTTCAGACGAAATGGAATGAACATTGCGATACCTTTAATTTGAATGCATCTTTTTAAGGCATAGAAAGCTGTTTTTTATAGTGATATTGAATGTTTCTTTTCGATTGACGATCGGCGTGATTTGTTTAGTTCAATCTTATTGAATGATCCGGGCGTTTAATTGAATGAAAACTTTGTAAAACTGACCGGGAAAGCCTACTATAATAAGGCAATCAAATCAAGATAACATCCACCTTGTCCTTGCTTTCGCTGTGTAGGGGACCGACGCACTAAATGAAGAGTTACTTGACAGAGTCACGAAGACTGGAAAAATCTTCATGGTTGGAAGTCACCTCAATCAGCAATTCATCATTCGATTCGCTATATGTGCAGCCCAAACTAAGTCTGAGGATGTACTCTTTGCATGGAATGCTATCAAGGAGGAGGCAGATGCGCTCATTGCTGTTAAACCGTAAATAATTCAGAAAACGTCCAGCGGCGAAGCCTAGGGGCATGGGAACCTGCGCCCCCCATAAATTCTCAGTGCCCCTCCCCCAGGTGCATTCCAAGAAAAGAATCCAGATACATGTAATTCATGACATAAAAACATGGTCCCTGGGCCGCCAGCCCCCCCCCCCCAACTGAACAGCAATGACCCCTGTGCCCCACCCCACCCCCATTGAAAAAAACCTGGCTACGCCGCTGGAAACGTCACCAATTTACACTTGATTTTATACACAACAAAATAAAGGGTAGATTAATGACAGTTTCTATGTTACAAAGATGATGTTAGTATAATACAGTTGTATTTCTGTATATATCAAATTAAATTTACGTTTAATAATTCCTCTAGAGTTACAAATCTATTGTGTCAGTTTACGACGATCTTTCGGTGTGTTTGTGAAACTAGTGTTCATATTGTTCTTCCAAAGAGTATTATTTTGTGTGCAATATGTGAATGATCCTGATGTGCAGTTTTTTATGATTTCGATAACGCAATTAATTGTAACAAGGTTTATGCATTCGGATGATTACATGTTGGTCTTTTAGGCACACGTGACTTGGTAACTTCTTTATTGTACATTCATACATACCTGAGACAGTTTATCCATTCTGATTGGCCGAGAGGCTCTTTTTGGTCACTGTTTACATAGTAAAGAATACAATAATTTTTAATCACATTTTCCTGCATTCACACACATACAAACACATGTTCATAATAAAAATATCGCCAGCGACAATGTCAGACTACATACCAGATGCGTGTTTTGACCTACAACAGCAGCAATAGCACCGGTGCCGACGTCGGACATGACGGAGACCCCTGCCGTTCTACAGACGGTTCGTACCGCCGGTGTAGCGCATCGCGATCCGGGTGATGGTGGTGCAGTACGTCTGAACACATCCAACATGTCCGCACAGCAGTGTTGTTGTCAATATGCTGCCAGCTTCAGCAGCAACTTCGACGGACTCTTGAATCACTCAAGAACTTTGATAAGTTTTGTGAGACCGAAAGTAGTGATTTTTTGTAAGTTTATTTCGCAAACAAGTCATGCATGCGTGACTTGTGAGAGTTCCAGTACTCACGCTGGCATGGCCGCGCCGCAACGCTACGGTTCAGCTGTACTATTTCCAGAGAAGTCAATTATATTAAGGGAAAATCCATATTTATTGCAGAAGAATTATCTATGTTTGTTTTCCAAACGTGTTTTTAATTTATAACGTAATAAAGAAGTTGCTGAAATGTTTTTAAAATCAACATTTTGTTTTCTGTTTCTAATTGGTGTGGGAAACGAACAGCATAATCATTTAGTCTGGTTTCCATATACATGTAGTCACGTATGATTCCCAATGATTATCAGAAGCAGAAATAAGATCGACATTCCGTTCAAGGAATTGGCCCGTAAATAATTATGGATAGAGATTTAACGCAGAATCGAGGTGAGCTGAGTCAAAACTGTCAGATTTGTTCCCAACTTTTAAAGGTTTTTGCATGTATGGGAATAAAGGTGTGCTGAATCGGTTTTTAACTATTGTTTAAAGCCGACGAGGGGCCTGGTGGCCGATAATTGCCCAAGCCGAAGGCGAGGGCAATCTCTTCGTCACACCTTTATTCCCTTAATATGAGCCACAACAGTTTCATATGCGTCATCTTATAACCATTTTGTTTTTATGAGTCGATCATAAGTTCATCGTACCACCTAAAACAATTAGTAAGAAACTTCTCTTTTCTTGAAGCCCCAGTTCAACATTGGTAAGAAGAATTTTTTTTTTAAAGATTTGAATGGTATAAAGATAATGATGATAGAAAACTTTCCTTGAAATATTTCTCCCAGAAGTGCTATCGTTTTTAGATAATAAATTAAATAAGATCCGAAATTACTTTTCGTTTAAGTGAGACGAAAACTCTGACTATAGGAATGCTAAAAATGCTGGCGTAAGTTCAGTGCGGTTGTTATAATCGAATATATATTCAGTTTCTCACTACATTCTTCCGTTAGAAAATTCTGTTCTTTTCTATATCTACCTGATGTACATTACGGTGGTGTAATTGAAACTTAAAGAAAAGAACACAACTGACAAAGAGTTTCTTTATTGTGAACACTGGTATGGCAGAGCTACTTGCCTCACGTACTAATAGAGAACGCCAAAGAAAGGGGAAAAGGGGAAAAGAAAAAACAACGACTATCCTGAGAATTATATTACAAACAAATACAAGCTTAATGTTATGTAAAACCACTGGTTCTGATGCGCACAAATCAGCATCGTCTGCTAAAGAAAAGACCAAGGGCAATAAACTGCACATCGTATCAATTCCATCGCAAAAAGAGCGCTCATCGAAATCCAAACGTCGAATTCATCAATGAAAATTATAGAAAAACCTGTGGGCTTGAACGACGAAGTAACAGGTGATTAGGAGTAAGTGGAGATAGATTCTGCGAATCATCTGACAGCTAGGAGAGAGGGCAGCCATTGACGATTCCCTCCACGATGCACATCAGGGTTGTTAATCCTTCATCGATCATGTGTTGTTGTTGAAGCAGTAGTACGAACAGTCCGTATTTGCCGTTCCCAAACGCCACCCATGTGCGAGGCAGCTGGTGGATTGAATTTCCATTGCACTTCGTGTTGGCGTAGATAATCTTCTATTTGGTGTTGGTTCCAATCTTGTAGGGCCTTGCGGAGTTCACTCTTAGCTCCGATGAAGTTGGTGCCATTGTCTGACCGTATTTCAGCTGGTTTTCCACGACTGATAAATCGCATTTATGAAAGGAGTCAGTCTCCATGTGTGGCATACTTCGATGTGGATTGCTCGGGTAGTAAGTCAGGTGAATAGACATCCGTATCTCTTGAGCTCACTGTGCGCTCTCTTCACTATGAAAGGGCCAAAGAAATCAACCCCGACTGTCTTAAAGATCGTTGTCTAATTTCAGGCCTATTTTGGGGTCAAAAATTGATTTAACTTTCAAATTGCTTACTTCACGGGGTATCACAAGTTATGAGCTTTCATTTGATACTTTGAACGAAAAAATCTGTCAAGGATTAGGCCTAGTGGCAGTTAATTAAAAATGTAAACGAATAAAAGGCTGGCCCAGCCTTTTAATCCTCAGAGTGATGACGCACATCATTTGCATATTGCAGCAGCACAGGGTATGAATAATGTTTATATTCAAGCTACGTTATTTCGGAACGACGATGGACCGGTTGGTTGTGTGTGGTGCACATTGTACACTGTGTAATGAGAAAACCCAACACTGTACATGTACAGTAGGAGCCTACGACAGTCGATCGTCCGTCCGTGTGATCGTCGATTTTTGGTCAGGTTTTCTAGTTTTATGGCATCAAGTCTGGTTTTGAAGAACTTCAGGTCGGTCGTCTCTTTCATCATTTCAGCTGGCATTCCATCCCGGTATGGTGTATGAGTAGAGTGAAAACTTTTAGCAATCTTTCTTAATAGTAATTCTTTTCAAGTTGTTGAGATGATCATGTTATATCTGGGGGGTCCTTTGCCTAGTAAATAACAAGGAACGAACTCACCATGTTCAACTGTCAACTCGTGTCGTGGGGGCAGACATCTTAGAACCCTTTATTAACAAGTAACGTGTAGTTCGTGTCATAACACAATAACAAGTAGTTCACTCAATACAACATCTCCCCCCTTTTCTGAAAGGAAACAAACTTGTTAACATTCAACCAATAAAATACAAACAAATGAGTTTGAGGGTATTGATAAGGTTCCCGCAGAATCTCATCAATCCGTAAGAGTGTAGAATGGAATATCTAAACTTGTTTTCTGTAGTCCACAAAAATCTTATTGATGGTTATCTAAAATGAATCATCAGAGTTCAATATTTTTGGCAATCTTCAATCTTGTCTTTCCAGAATAAATGAGCTAGAGAATAATCCTGAAGTAGAGCTTTCAGATTATTGTGTTTTTTGATTATATGTGAGGAGTTTAAAGTTCAATGTTCACAAGTCTTAGTACATGACAGTCCTGATGCCATGCTGGAGTGTTCATTGTACGATGAGGTCTGGTCATGGTTGGTTGGAGAATCTCAGGATTGTTGTTATGTGAGATCTGGGCATCAAGGACAGGTTCCAGTTCTGGTTTGGACACATGCTTTAAGTGACGTCGGTTTCTGCGATACTGTGCACCATCAACTGTGACAATGTACGAACGCGGTGGACCAGCCTTTCGCATTACCTCACCCACCGGACTCCATCCTGATTTGGTGCGAATCCTGACAATGTCACCTGGTTTCAGTTCATGAAGTTGTTTTGCACCATGCTTCCGATTGAAGTAGGACTCGCTCTTAGATTTTTGCGACTTATCGGCTTCCTTGAGTTTCTTGTAGCTCGCGATCTTAGGACGAAGATTACGTGGTAGTGTGGGCAATGTTGTGCTTATCTCGCGTCCCATCATGAGTCGTGATGGAGACACACCGAGAGCAGGTATAGGTGTGGAACGGTAGGTTATCAAAGCTTGGACTGGATCAGTCTGACGGAGTATCATCTTTGCGATGTGAACTGCCTTTTCTGCCTGACCATTGGCTTGTGGGTAGTGAGGACTAGATGTGACATGTGTGAAGTCATACTCTTTCGCGAACGTGTCAAATTCACCCAAGAATTGTGGTCCATTATCGGTCACTACCACCTCAGGAATACCATAGCGTGCGAATGTCGCTTTCAAGTAGGTGATGACGGAAAGTGAAGTTAGCTTATGTAGGTGATGGACTTCAATCCACTTGGAGTAACAATCCACTAGAACAATGAACTGTTTCCCTTTCACATCGGCCAAGTCACAGGCTATTCGTTGCCATGGGCGCTCGGGTAGTGGTGTTGAGATCAATGGTTCAGCCGTCTGGGCTGACTGTTTTGTCTGACAGTGTGCACACTTCTGGACATATCGGGCTATGTCGGTTCCAATACCTGGCCACCAAACTGATTGTCCAGCACGCAAGCGACACTTGGATATCCCCTGATGGCCTTCGTGTATCTTCTGAAGCATCTCTGGCCTTAGTGATGCGGGAATGATGATGCGATCACTGTATGTTAAAACGCCATTGATCAGACTGATTTTGTCTCGATCATCCCAAAAGCTTCGGACACTGGCAGACTCAACATCCTTAGCGTACTTAGGCCATCCGCTTTGAACATATGATGTGACAACTTTCAAGTTGTCGTCGAGAGTGGTCTCATGCTCTATCTCAGATAGTTTCCCACTGGAAACTGGCCAATGCTTGGTAATCAAATTAACGTGAGCTTCCACTTCATCCGCGAGATTGTCTGTCCCGTCTACTGTTGATTTCAAAGGTGCACGTGAGAGGGCGTCCGCAACAACAAGGAGTTTCCCGGGTGTATACACTGCAGAACAATTGTACTTCATCATACGCATGAGAAGACGTTGACACCTGAGGGGGACGTCACAGAGATCCTTGTTGTTGATAAGTGGAACTAGCGGTTTGTGGTCAGTCTGGACTGTGAAGTGCAGGCCTCGGAGGTAAACGTAGAACCTTTCACATGACCACACTGAGGCTAAGAGTTCCTTCTCTATTTGTGCATATCGCTGTTCGGCTGCGGTGAGACTTCTGGAGCAGTAAGCAACAGGTTTCCACTGTTGATTATCATGTAGTTAGAGGATACAGCCTCCTATGCCATAACTGCTCGCGTCTGCACTGATCACTGTGTCCCGTGATGGGTCGTAGAGTGCAAGAGTGGGAGCCGTTGTCAGTAGTCGTTTGAGGTTTCGGAATGCTGACTGCTGTGATAGACCCCAAATCCAGTTGACATTACCCTTTAGTAAGTCATTGATTGGTGCAGCGACTGTGGATACATTGGGAATAAAACGTGCTAACCAGTTCACCATTCCCATGAGTCGTTTCACCTCTTCTTTAGACGTTGGTGGGGCCATCTGTATGATTGCTGCTACTTTAGCAGGATCGGGGTGCACACCATCCTTGTCCAGCTTCATGCCGAGAAAATCGACTCGTGTTTGAGCGATCTTGCACTTCTCCTTGTTCAGCTTAAGACCGGCTTTCTGGACAATCTGTAGAACTTGCTGCAGTCTGTCATCGTGTTCCTCTTTTGTTGTGCCAGTGATCAACACATCGTCCATATAGACTACAACACCGGGTAGCCCTGTAAGAAGATCACACATGATCCGCTGGTACATCTCCGGAGCGGATGTTATGCCAAACGGTAAGCGCTGGAAGCAAAATCGACCGAATGGCGTAATGAAAGTCGTCAGTCGTTGACTCTCATCGGCAAGTGGCACTTGCCAGAAGCCGTGCTTGGCATCCAGCAGTGAAAAAACTTGTGCACCAGAAATTCTGCCTAGAACCTCTTCAACAGTTGGTATGGGAAACCGCTCTCTGGCTTGTTTAGTTGCCGTAGGTCTACGCAAAGTCTAATCTTCCCATTTTTCTTTGGTGCTATGACTATGGGTGAGCACCAGTCTGTATGCTCCGTAATACGCTGAATGATCCCCTGCGTTTCAAGTTTCTCAAGCTCTTCTTTGAGCTGCGGTAGGAGGGGAATTGGTATTCGGCGAGGTGCGTTGACACAGTAGGGTTTGGCATCCTTTGCGAGCTTTATCGTTGCTCGCTGACCATGCATATATCCTGGGCCTTCAAAAACGCTTTCGTTGCTGATGAGTGTGTATACACGTTGTAACAGCCCAAGTGCTTCACAGGCTCGCTTACCCAGGACCGGTGACCCCTTATCTAGGATCAAAAACTGTAACGGCTGTGTCTTGTCTTTCACCTGGCATATCAGTCTGGTTTGGCCTAGTGGTATGGCTTCACCACCAAAGAATCCAGACAGTCATGTTGATGTCTTATCCAATGTCTTATCTGCAATGTTGAGGGATTGGTAGATCACTTTCGGCAAGATATTGACCTCCGAACCAGTGTCTAGCAGAACAGACACTGACTTGCCATGGACGTACAAATTTTCCTTCCATACGTCATCGATGTGCAGTGGATCACGGTGAACAGCACCAACGAAAAAATCATTTTCATCGTTACTGAAACTATCATCAGAGCATGCACTGTTGGTTTGAAGTACAGCCCGCATTTGTTTACGACTGGCTCTGCACACCTTCGAGAAATGTCCAATCTTGTTACAATTGTTACATGTCTTCCCTCTCGCTGGGCATGACTTATGTGATACATCATAGCCACAATGGTTGCAAATGTTCTTGGTTGGTTGTGGCTTTGTTGATCTGTCGTGTGACTTTCCAGAATGCTTGGGCTTGTGCGGTTTTCTGCACACTGCCTGAACTGTGGCTCCGTCGTCCTTAGATTTGATGTCCTTCAAATCCTTTGTTGCTGTCTCGAGGGTTTTTGCTACCTCAACAACTTTCTGGAAGGTCAGTCCATCTTTTGTCAACAGATGTTTCTGTATGTACTCACTGGTGATGCCACAAACCAATCTATCTCGTAGTGCATCATCAAGGAATGCGCCGAATTTACATGGACCGGCCAAAGTCTGTAGTTCAACCGAATACTGGGCAATTGTCTCTCCTGTCTTCTGGGCCCGCTTGTAAAAACGGAACCGTTCTGCTATGACCAAACGCTTAGGTCCATAGTGCGATACAAGCAAGTCACAGAGGTCTTGATAAGTCTTGTCTGACACTGGGCTTGGCTCTGACAAGCTTTTCACAGTCTTGTATACCGTTGGTCCTACAACACTCAACAACACTGCACATTTCTTTGCTGTAGGTATGTCATTGGCGACAAAATAGAGCTCAAGTCTCTCTAAATAATTGGTAATGTCCTCCTCCTGGTCGTATATATCGAGCCGACCGATTAACGGGGAGGGCGCCCCCACTGAAGATTGTGGCATTGTGTGGTATACAGTTATTAACACGCTTCAAAGACGAAACTCATCTACGCACACGACGTGACTTTGGCAGGCTTATTTCGTTGGAAATCGGAACAAAATGCACTCAATAACTCAGTTATAATGTCTCTGGATATTTACTGGACCCAGCGCTGCCACTATGTTATATCTGGGGGGTCCTTTGCCTAGTAAATAACAAGGAACGAACTCACCATGTTCAACTGTCAACTCGTGTCGTGGGGGCAGACATCTTAGAACCCTTTATTAACAAGTAACGTGTAGTTCGTGTCATAACACAATAACAAGTAGTTCACTCAATACAACAGATCATTTCTGGATTTTCTGTTGTGGGTTGTGTCCTTTATAAACTTTAGATGGTCAATATTGGATGGAACTAGATTGTAAAGTTCTTTGAGGATCAAAGTTAGACGAGATTTTGTACGTCTGACATCCAGTCGTTCCCACTCAAGTTGTTTTAGAAGCTGGGTTACACTGGTTTCACGGCTGTAATTGTTGGCGACAAAGCGTGCCGCTTTGCGTTGAACTTTTTCGGTATCTATGTGGGTCTGTTTGTGTGGGTCCCATATACTGCTACAGTACTCTAATTTGGGTCGAACAAGTGTCTTATAGGCAGTGGCTTTGGTCTTCTCATCACAGCACCTCAAGTTTCATTTCAGTAGGCCAAGAATCTTGTTTGCTCCAGAAGTAACTTGGTTGATGTGTTTGGATCAAGAGGAATCTTTTGTCAGCTCCACTCCTAGGTAAGATTGTTGACTCACTTCTTGTAAAATGGTGTCTATACAATCCTGGAGTCGTACAGATGTGATTAAATGTTGTATTTGAAGAAATAACTGAAGAGTATAACTGTTGATTACATAAGTAAACGGAAGGTAGAGTTAACGGAAGATTTTGCTGTGAAATAGTGATAATTAGTAGAGGAAGCTAAAGTAGTAGTATATATATATACAATGTATAGGAATAAACCTAAACTAATTAAAGTAATATAATAACACAAAGGCCTAAGAGAAGGAGATATGTGATCAATCACAGCAAGTATTGAATTTACCCACACCCTAATGGCTGGTAAGATGGCTAAATGTATGGCGTCCAATGTATACACTCTATGAACAAAGACAGCAAAGTAGTTTAGAATACTGAGAGAGTAAATCACCCCAATGGGAATATTCTACACTATAAACCAGCATAAAGGGAATATATGTCATTATTGATAAACAAATAAAATAAAATGTGTACTTACTATGCTGGGGTTTTGACGAGACTGTAAAACTCTTGGATTATTGGCTTTGGACTTGTGTATGCTAAGAGTTGCAGAACAAAAGTGAAGGTCTTATGGTCTACTTATGATAATTACCTTAAAAACAAAAAGGGAGTTGTGTGGTGTGGTGTGTGTATATGCGGTAAACCTGGAGTCAACTTGGCCTGACCCCAGTCCCGTGGGTTAGGAACTCCTGAGAAAAGGAGAGGCTGTACAGCTAGGGCCAACCTATAGTAAATAACCAATTAACCTACATTGTATATCTTGGGTCAATAAATAAAACAACTAAAGCAAACTGTCCGCTACACCTATAGTTTATGTTATGTTGGTATTGTGCTGTATAAAATACTTGTTGTACACAGATACATGTATGGTGGCCGTTCATTGCCGTTCCCCTTTTTCAGTAAATATTTCAAAATTTACTGCTCTATATAGTTTTCTTTTCAAAATAATTTAAAAACTATTTAAGTTAATTTGAAAAAAAAATGAAAATTATAAAAATAAATTCAAAATTAAAATTCTTGAAAAATTAATTTATTTCAAAATGCTTTTAAAAATAATTTCAAGTTTAAATTTCTTATAAAAATAATTCCAATTTTACATTTCTTATAAAATAGTTTCAAGTTTATGTTTCAAATGAAAGTAGATTTTTTCACAAAATGAAAGCGATTTAAAAGTGAACTTCATATTCGTGACGGCCTATGGTTGCCACAGTATCCCACAGTGCTTTGCCGATGGGTGAGCATGCATGCGTGAATACTGCACTGAAAACAGCCAGCGACTTGTGGCGACCCTGTTGCCTAGTTCCTTGATCCTGACGATACCTAAAGAGATATCAAGGATCTTAGTATGACAGGAAACCAGACTACTCTACGATGTACACAACACAACGTGACTTTACATACCTGTATGTCATCCACGCGACGTGTAAACAAACTCGAAGAAATGGCTAATAACGAATGGAAAAACTTCAAAAGAGAAATGAAAGATAAAGCGAAGTGGAAAGACCACGAATGAAGTTTTGAAGCAGGAAAGATAACGGTTCAGAGGTTAAGCTCTGAAGTATCCGGCAAAGCCGAGAACTACACCAGAATGGGGCCACGTGAATTTGTGCCATTCGAGTTCAACGAATAGACCGATTGCACGACCCGCGACACGTGACCCCTTTTGGGTATAAATGTTAAACACACACGTAATCCTCCATAGGAAAGGGTGGTACGGTACACGATGATTAATGCATTTAGTTTATTCGATCGAGGCTTTTTTGGCTCGAAATCTGTGATCCAGAGTTTGTACCAAAGACCTTCGACTGGCTGAATAAAGCCAGTAAGGACAGTTCCAGCAAGTCTTGAAAATTGTAAAAGTACCGTATAAATGTGCACGATGTGTACAGCGCACGACGGACGTTAGGCCAGACGACCGCGATCACCACACACTTTTCAACACAAAAATTTCGAAGTTTTGAAGCTGAAATCCTCCAAAGAAATTGCTGTCCAAAACTGTGTGATTACTTTGCCTATTTGAAATTCTGCAAGTCTAGGTATTAATGCTCACTTTTCCAACTTTCTTTGCCCTTTTTTTTTTACAGTGATTTAGGCCAACATTACAAACAAAATAACAGAAGTCCGACGCCGGTAGTGCATGGCTAAAAAAAACCTCCATTTAGTAGAACCCTGTTAAATTATGAAACAGAGATGTGATTTAAATTAATGCCACAACATACTACTTTAAATAAAGGAGCTGGTTAACTAATTCATCGCTTAACGAAAATAAAGTCGACTGTTTTCGAACCCACTCTGTGTCACGGCCTATGCTTTTACACGTATTTTTTCATCAGCTGTATGACGTCATACCCGATAGGGGGTCACGTGACCACATGTAAACATTGTCGCGCAATCGGTCTATTGTCTCTTGTCAACATAAAGGAAGCGTGCCGCCATGACATCTGTACTGTACTGTATAAAGCTAAAGTTGCTACTATAGTCCTGAGGCCGTTTTTTTTTTTATTACTTGGATTACGGATTTGTAAGCTACAAAAAATGAGCGAGGATCGCGGGGGGGGGGGGGAAATGACCGTAATTACGGAATTTCGAGCTCACGAAATCGGGCGGGGCGAAAAAAAATATACCCAAAGCACGCGGACGGCTTCTAAAACACTGACTGATTCTGTCGTCACACATTTAAGTAGCTTTCGTTTAAGGAAGCGGGCTCCCTCCCGGAAAAGTAGCATAAAGCACCAGGTCTCGGCAGCGGCCGCCATTGTAAACACGAGGTAAAAACAGAAGACGCACGCACGAGGTATAACCGGTAACCAAACCTGACAACCAACCACGAACCATGCACGTTCTATGATAGCTGCCACTGGTATCCTGTTTCTTGCCCAAATTCGCACACACAGACCATTTGTTGACGCAGCAATTAATAGACCGATTGCGCGACAATGTTTACATGCGATCACGTGACCCCCTATCGGGTATGACGTCATACAGCTGGTGAAAAAATACGTGTAAAGAGATAGGCCGTGACACAGAGTGAGTTCGAAAACAGTCGATTATACTTTCGTTAAGCGATGAATTAGTTAATCAGCCCCTTTATTTAAAGTAGTATGGTGTGGCATTAATTTAAATCACATCTCTGTTTCATAATTTAACAGAATTCTTCTGAAAAGAGGTTTTTTAAGCCATGCACTACCGGCGTCGGACGACTATTTATGTAGCCACCCGTCTGTTATTTTGTTTGTGATGTTGGCCTAAATCACTGTAAAAAAAGGATAAACAACGTTGGAAAAGTAAGCATTAATACCTAGCCTTGTAGAATTTCAAATAGGCAAAGGAATCACACAGTTTTGGAAAGCAATTTCTTTGGAGGATTTCAGCTTCAAAACTTTGAAATTTGTGTTTTGAAAAGTATGTGGTGATCGCGGTCGTCTGGCCTAACGTTCCGTCGTAAGCTGTACACATCGTGCACATTTATATGGTACTTTAACAATTTTCAAGACTTGCTGGAACTGTCCTTACTGGCTTTATTCAGCCACTTGAAGGTCTTTGGTACAAACTCTGGAATATGTTTCACAGATTTCGAGCAAAAAAGCATCGATCGAATAAACTAAATGCATTAATCATGGTGTACCGTACCACCCCGGGCCTATGGAGGATTACTTTCCTATGGAGGATACTGTGGCAACCATAGGCCGTCACGAATAATGAAGTTCACTTTGAAATCGTTTTCATTTTGTGTAAAAGCTACTTTCATTTTGAACATAAACTTGAAACTATTTTATAAGAAATTTTAAATTGGAATTATTTTTTTTTTAAATTTAAACTTGAAATTATTTTTAAAAGCATTTTGAATAGAAACTACTTTTTCAAGAATTTTAATTTTGAAATTTATTTTTATAAGATTTTTTTTTTTAATTACCTTAAATAGTTTTTAATTTATTTTGAAAAGAAAACTATATAGAGTAGTAAATTTTGAAATATTTACTGAAAAGGGGAACGGCAATGAACGGCCACCATATACATCCCTATATTGTAAGGGCAAACATGGTATATGTCAATTTAAATTGAATAAAAATACTCAAACTTCGTATGATATCCAAATGAGTAGGCCTACGGTAATTCACAAATGTAGGTTACATATTGTGTGCGTATCTTAATTGTACGAAGCACGGGAAGGGACAGTGGTAAGAAAAAAATACAAGGGTTAATCCATCATCGTAACCCGTTAGTAATCCGTTCGAATGAATAGACCGCCGGATTGGGCCCTGTATGTCACGTGACCTATTGTGGGTATTAAACGTAAACAAACACGACGTCCTCCTCATAGGAAAGTGCGGTACGGTACATGATGATTGATGCATTTGTTTATTCGATCGAGGCTTTTCTTTCTCGAAATTTGTGAATAATATTCCAGAGTTTGTATCAGAGACCTTCGAGTGACTGAATAAAGCCAGTAAGGACAGTTCCACTAAGTCTTGGTAATTGTACAAAGTAACGTATAATGTGCACGATGTCTACTAGTGCACGACCGAACGTTTAGGCCAAGCCGACCGCTTTTCAACACAAGAACTTTTGAAGCTGAAATCATCCAAAGAAAAGGCTTTCCTAAACTGTGTGATTCTTTTGTCTATTTGAAATTCCGCATGGCTAGGTATGGTGTAGATCCATCTCGACTCAAAACCGACTCGACGCACGCCATCTCGACTCAAAATCATCTCGACTCAAAACCATCTCGACTCAAAACCATCTCGACTCACAACCGTCACCAGCTCGACTCAAAACCACCTCAACGCGAAAACCATCTCGGCGCATATTAAAGATAAGACAAGTCCGAAAAAAAAAATTGATCAAATAGTTATTTTCAGCTCGGTACTTATTGTAGGTTTTATTTTGTATCTTGAAGGACGATGTGTTGTCTTGGGATACCATGACGGTCAAGTCTTGAAGGAACGGTGCAATGTCCCAATTTTTTTATAGGAAAACAGGACTTGAAAGAAACTGCCCAAGCATATTTTTTTGCAAATGCAATAACGATATACTGTACTTTTAACACAGATTTGTGGATTTGAAGATGGTAAAATGTTCTGTTTTGACCAGTAAGCTAGATTGATAGGTTACAAAAGATATTTTAAGAGAAAATATGCAGCATAAGCAAAGTTTAATGTAGTGTCAAATTAAATTGCTTAAAAGTTCGTTTAATTTTTTTTTTGTATTTTTTGTCATCATTATCGGCCAATGCCTGCTTGAGAATTATTAACCTCATTTTAGTATAGGTTTCAATTTGAAATTAAGCCCATTGAAGTTGTCTATATTGTAAACAATTGGGTGACTCTTCCAAACCCATTGTCATATTGGTACCTGGGCGTGATAGACTAATCCTTAGAAACGTGCCGCATCGTTAATCGTTCAATATAATCTCATTGTCGGGAAAATTGTGTAGAGCCATAGGCTTGATGAAGATGTTTCTCCACTCTTCTCTGTATCAGGAGTGGACTCAAACTTAATTGTCTTTATTCATTCCATTTATTCAATTCAATTCAATTCAATACCTCGAGGGGTAGAGAATGCAGGTATACAATTGGGCGTTTATAGAAAGCCGATCGTTAGTTACGTTGAGGTGTGAAAGTAAAATTCTTTCAATATCATTTTTTCCTGAAAAGTGGAAGGGGATCTGGAATGACTTAACAACATTAAAGGAAAAAAAAATTAAATGATACAATTGTACTTTTGGCAGCCATGGTCAGCGTAAATTTAACCGGTATATTTCACAAAAATCTCCTCGACATTTCGGATTTGTTCATTTGAAGTAATATCAATCATCGTAAGTGCGTTGGTATTGGTGATGCGTCGAGTTGGTATTGCTAATGCGTCAAGTCGATTTTGAGTCGAGATGGATTTGAGTCGACTTGACTTGAGTCGAGTCGGTTTTGCGTCGAGATGGATTTGAGGCGAGATGTCTGCACACCCTAGGTATAACTGATCAAGTTTTCCAACGATCCGTTTCTTTTTTACAGTGATATACAGTAGGGCCTACAAAAAGACAAACCAACAAATTTGTGCAGATCTACTATAAAACTAAAATACTAGTGCGAAATAAATAACTATACCATGCCCATAGAGCTGCAGCTCTATGACCATGCCCGATATGTGGCAGAGGGAGCCCCCTCCCCCCCAAAAAAGGGGGGACAACAAACAAACAAACAAACAAACAAACAAACAACAACAACAGAAGCACACCCCATACCCCTAAAATCCTCAACAGAATTCCAGAGATTTCCAGAGAAAACAACGAAACACAATAGTCTCTTTTGACTTTGTGCTCTCAAGTTGTTGGAACTTGGAAGGAGAACAAACAGCATTTTCAATCGAGATTGCGCAATACCGCGTCCACCCGCAGCTCCCCCACAGTCGACACATCACACTGACTGGGGTTTTACGTATGGTTTTCCCCACTACCAAAATAATCATGCCTTCATTTTTATGATGTGAAATTGTTAAGTGCGTGCACTTGCACTACACGTACAAGTTGACGTTTTCTGTTTGCTGGGCGCCATTGCTCTAGTTGCAAATGGTATGAAGAAGTAGACTGACCGTGTCTGGTTACTCATCATATGGAGAGAGGTATGTATTGTATGTATTTTTAGCCTGGTTGATCTCATAATATTTAAGTATAAACTATACAACAATGTTTTGCCACATTTGAAATTTATCAAAACAGTTTCTTTGGCATTCCGTTTCTTCATAATAATGTATTCAGCAACTGGTCGTTATTAATAGACCCAGTAACTGGGGCTCTGTACTCATTTTTTTTTTTTAAGATTTTGACATTATCGGTACGACCGATAATGTCAAAATCTTTAAAAAGGATTACAGCGACCCAGTTACTGGGTCTACGTTATTAAGTATTCACTAATGATTTAAACATGATAAGGTAATTTCGTGCAGTCACTTGAAATTTCGTCTGATTGAAAGTAGTGACTAGGTTCCTGTAATGTGTGATTTGACCATGGAGGAAGACTCAACTTCATTCAGTCCATGAAATGTCATCTGTTGCCGCCCAGGCATGCTAGGGCCGGGGGGGGGGGCCAGTCACAGGGACAAAACAAATAACACTCAAAGGAACTAAAATAGCGTTTGGCCAGTTGCGTTGTCAAGACCACACCATGGGCATGGACCCAGAAATGGCTTTTCCATGATTTCGACACTTTGTATAGTTTAAAGACTAAGTGCCTGTTTCACTCTGATACCATGGAGGTAGAACATTCTGTCAACCTTTGTGGATGGACAGGTACATGTGTAGGGACATAAATTTGACCTTAGAACTTACGGGTGCCGGTTAACTCGGTCCCGTGTCAACTTGGTCCGAGTCAACTTGGTCCGAGTCAACTTGATCCCATGTCAACTCGGTCCGAGATCAACTCGGTCCCATGTCAACTCGGTCTGTGAAACGATGTTAATGAGATGAGACTTTTTCGGTCAAAAACAAACTCACTTTTTTCAATGCTGCTGAGCACTTTATTGTAAAGGCACCGGGAAACACCGGGCCAAAAATCTGACATGGGGCCAAAAATCTTACATAGGACGTTAAACTCTTATATACATGTAGGACCCAAAGTGCAAGTTTAACGCGTTTAACCAATCCCGGTCTAATGCCCTTGGATCTTTTAAATAATTAAAAATAGAGTGAACTTATTCTTACAATTGAATCAAGTGACGCAGAAAACTACCCACAATGAACACAAAATCCCATGTCAACTCGGTCCCAATGGGAAAACGTGCACAAAACTACAACGGGAGTCACCCTACCATTTAATGGTAGGGTGACTCCCGTTGTAGTTTTGTGCACGTTTGCCCATTGGGACCGAGTTGACATGGGACCGAGATGACATGGGACCAAGTTAATCTCGGACCGAGTTAATTTCGGACCGAGTTGACTCGGACCGAGTTGACATGGGACCGAGTTAACTTGAATCCGAACCTACACCATGTATCAACTGTATACACAAGTATGGTGTGCAAAATGTATCAAAACATGCAAAACGGTAAAACTTCTTGTCCACACTGTACTGTCAGTCAGTGAGACGAGTTAGTTAAAAATAAAAAATAAAATAATATTCTTTACACATTACATGTACATGTGTTATAAATATATACAATGCTTAAATGTCTTCTTTATTACCTTTTTAGTTGAAATTGGTAAACATTAATAATTATTATAATATAGGCCCATAACTGTTTTTACTGAAATTATATTTATGACTTGGGCCTGATTTGTACCATGTTATTTTTCTATATCAGGCACAGATTTAGGGTTGGGCACAGCGGATGCCCCCCCCCTTATTTTTGCAGATTGTAAACAAAATGAATTGAAAGGCAACTAAAGCCAATAGACCGATTGCGCAACCAACATGGCAAACTACGTTGCACAAATACATGCTTCGACCAACAAATTCACACCATCAGTCGGCTTTTGGTAATAAAGACACAGTTACTAAAGCCTTTTTATTAAAGTTGTATGTTGTGAAATTGATTTTAATCACATTACTGTTTCATACACTATCAATTTTCAACTACATAAGAGGTTTATTTTTGATGTAGCCACCGGCTGTTATTTTGTTTGTAATTTAGGCCGAGTCTGACATTTCACAAGTTCACAAGTGAATGAAGTGGCCTTTATCATTGTTAATTAGAAGATGTTAAATAGTGCAACCAACTACGCAACCAATATACAGTGCTTATCACACATCGGTGTAAGGCAAAATGTAATTTACAATCATGTCCTGCAGTAAATGTCTAAATAGTGCCCTTATTTTGAGATGGATGAGTAACATTGAAGAAACTTTAAAGACCACAAGACTGTAACCAATATTAACATGGAAATATCTTTATACTGTTTAAAACTGTTGCTCAAAATTAAGGGAGGAGTAGCCAGAAATCGCCTCAAATTGCAACCCAGAGCTTCTAGAATATAAACAAATTTGGGGGCTCTTAAGTGGGCTCTGCGCATTTGGGTCATTTCACGAGGTTGGACATTGTTTAAAGTTTTCACTATCTTAGCATTCACTGTGGAAAGAATTGGGTGATAAATCCTGGATCAACTTCTGAGATGGGACTGACAAATGATTTGGAGCCATTATCCATAGCTTATCATTCAGGAGGAATAATAATACGCAATTCTTAAATATCGCTTTATCACAACCTGATGGGCGTCTCAAAGCACACACTACTTTTTCCTGCAAGGTATGTGGAATTACGTTTGTGATGAGACCTGTTCCTTTACATAGCACCATGTAATGGTTTACAAAGTGCTGTGGCGCAATCTGCAGCTAATCAAACCAGGAACACCGGGGCGAACCTCTGCTCTTTGCGATAAATGCACAGGGTTCTTTTACGTGCATTACACAACACACAGGACCTAGGGCTTTAAGTCCCATTCGAAGGACGAAGCAATAATGGTTTTTGTGGCAAAGGACACAAGTTTCACGACCGGGACTCGAACCCACACTCTGCTGATCAGAAAAACCAGAGCTTGAGTCCGGTGTTCTTATCCACTCAGCCACAACACACCACAGGGATGAGTACATTTGTAGAACACTAGCACTGTCACCTGCGGAGCCTATTTTTATCCGTTTTAAGAATAAGCACTCCTGCTACATCTCTCTGTGAAGAAGACTTATACAGAAAATTCACCTTATGCGGTATACATGTAGCTCTGTCTAGAATCGTGCTTGGGAATCGTGCTTGGGATCTGCCTGAATGCCTTTGTGCTTCTGCATAGCCACATAACATAACTCGCTCTAAGTGCAACATTGGCCACTGTATCAGTTATAGCCTTCTTCTTTCCCTTAGGGATGACCAAGGATGCAAGTCATTTGTTGATTAATGTGTTGCAGAAGCCTACATGTAGCTTCCTACTTCTATTGGAATTGGAAAGTAGTACAGTACCATCCTCTGCTCTCACAGTCGTCCACTGGATCTTGGTATTTGTACAGGTTTCTTCTTAGCATGCATGCTAGATTGTCCTCCATAGGGACTGTCAGCTCTATGATGATAACAGTCTTTGATCTGGTTGAGAAGAAGGTGATATCTGGTCTCTTATCAGTCTCAGTAATTTCTGGGGGAACAATATTTGCTAAGTGTTCTTCATCCATCAGGAATATCCAGTCATAAGCCTTCTTCGGGATGTTGGTTGGCTCTGTCTTTGGAAGTGGCAGGACTGAATTTTGGTAGGTTGTGCCGTCAGATATACATGTATGAAAGGCTATTGTAGATATGAAGTCCACAGTCTAGGGTATATTGAATTTCTTCTGGTTTGCCTCTACAATGTATGGTACCTGACCTGATGCAGCTGCTCTCAGTGTTTGGTCATGGCACCAGTTGTACATGTAGCTACAACCATTGAGGATGTGGAAGAGCGTGCAATGATTGTGATGACATACACTGCAGTTGGCAGAGTGCTAGATTGGAAGTTGATCATGATTTGCATTGATGTGGAAGGACAGTGGCTTTGGTGTCTAGACATTGTCTAGACATACAGAAGTTTCCTCCAGGAAGTGTTGACCTGCATGGCAGAATCCCAATCCAGCCACTGTCCTTGTTTCACACATCCGTAAAGGTAAACCAACATGTCCTCATACCTCTTTCACTAGCCTGGTGAGGCACTTCCTGTGTTCTTGATGACCCATGTCTCTGATCAGCTTCTTGCTCTTTTTGTAACTGAGACCGGCTCTGTCAGTCTGGCTCCTAGCCATCTCATCCAGGATTAGGTGGCGTTCTTGCTGTTTTGATTCTTTTACACCATTCCACATGGCTTTACTGTTCTTACTTTCTGTGCATTCCTGTAGAGTGTCTGGGTACTTCCGTCTCTAGAATACTTATTAAGATGGTAGTGGTTACTTGCATCCAATAACTGAAGTGATGAGTTTTTTTAATAACAGTACATAGTGTTTCCTGCTCTTGTACAGAGTACTGGCGGTAGTACATCTGCTTTTTCTCGGGCATTGCTTAACATGCTTAAGGTATTTGGTTCACCCATGTCATTTTGGGTACGATCGCATTATTGTATAATATCCATAACTTCATAATCCATTTAGTTGACTTGTATTGTTTGCAGCATTTCTGTCTGTTTTTTTCTTTACCATGTCCCAGTGGCTATTGGCCTTTAGGTCGTTGCAAATCAGCTTCCCAAGGAACAGCATGGGTTGACTGTGGATATAAGGCAATCTGCTTATTTATAGACCGGGGTCGTATGCCACATATTGGGTTTTGTATCCTTGTCGCTTTTGTTTTGCGTTGGGGACGAACTTCTTCATGGCCTGAGACCTGCATTTGCTTGGTTTGGCTTTCGTAGTTTGAGTCCACTTGAGGAAGTTGTTTGTTGTATTCACAAGTTTTTCACAGCTTTTTGGGTTCCTAGCTATGAGGGTCAGGTCATCTGCATCTTTGACAGATAATGTGATGTCAGATCCACTCATGCAGTACCCGAGGTGATTGCATTGGTCTGGGAGGTTGAGGCACAGGTTGAAAACAGCATCCTTGATCTGTCTTTCTACCGAAGGAGACTGAAAGTTGATCTACCAGAGGAAACTTACGTTTGGAATATTTGTGTTAAGCACTGTATGTTCAGTACTTTCCCAAGTCCTGTGAAAAACAAACCCACAGGCATATTACTCTAGTGAGGTTCGAACCCACGACCTTTGCCATTCCAGAGCAGATTTCTTACTGCCACCGAGCTTGCCCGGTAGCTAGAGGCAGTTTAAATCCTATATTTTAGCAGTGGGTACCGCAACGACTTCAATTGATATTACATTTGCATCAGGGATAAAGAGTAGTATTTGTGTTTTACCCATACACCGATTTTGTCTCAGGATACAGTTGGGGAGAACTATAGTCCTCCAAGTTCCACTTAATCTTATTACCAACATGTTACAAAGTTAAATGCAATGAGATCAACCAAAGGGTTAGCAGATGGTTGAACAGAATCCATATGGGAATCACTTGTTTCTTTTTAGAGATCCTATGAAGTGATATTTTTCATATTACATTTTAGGGATTTAATAATGTGATTTGCTATTATACACAGCTTCAAATGAGATAAAGGAACATGTTATTCTTTGAATGAATGTCACAGCCTTGAAAACTGTTTTTTTATTTTCCGTAAATCAAATGGTGCCAGATGCCGAAAACTGTTTCTTGACTATCCTGCTGCACATAAAACCTTATTCGGGGCACACCTCTCCCCAACCTTTTAGGGCATACACTGCGCCTAAAACAATAAATTGCACACGGGGGCAAAAAAAAGGGGTACACCAGACCCAAATCATGTCAGTATTAAAACTGACTAAATGATTTGCACACGGAGGCAAAACATTATGGGTACACCTGAATGGAACCATGTCAGTATCTGACGCACACGGGGGCAACAAATATGGGCACACGTGACCCGAACATGTGGTCATACTATGCCCAATAATCACACATGTAAATTAAACAATGATTTTAACCAATCAAGTAAGCTGTGAGTTTCCACCTTGGCACATACGGTCGGAAATAGCCCCTGTGGTACATCAGAGCGCTATCACAACTTCTTGTAACAATGCATGTCAATAATTTATAAGTTTGCTGATAACTTGAATAAGCAAAAGTTTTGCTGAACAGTAAAACATTGAATTTAATTTTAACCAGACTCAAAGAAATTTGTACAACAGGTGGGAAGCTGTGGAATTTGAAAAAACTTTTTAATCCCTACAAATTACTTCCGTGCATTCACAGACAAGACTATAATGAAAGTGATATATCCCCCAACTTTCCCGCTTGCTCAAGCGTCCCCAGCAATGCAAGAATTTCGAAGCCATTGGTTGCTTTTCCCTACGCCGCAAGTTATTGGCTCATTGTCAAAACTGTTTATAACATAATTTGTAACATATTCATAATTATATTCTTTACCGATACATATACAGCAATATGTTTTCTGCCTGCAAAATTGTTGTTACCTAGATTTGTAAGAATGTGCCCGCTTGAACCTTTAATCCAATCTAAGTTGTCAAATTTTTGTCCGTAATAAAACAACACATGCATGTGTGCCGCCATGACATGAAACACTGCCTTCCTTGCATATAAAGCATTCTATCTTGAGGCGTTAAAATGAATTAGTAAAACATTTACTATCATTAAACTTTAATTTATTCCCTAAAATTTGTGTTTTACATTCGAAATGAAAAAAGTTACATTTAAAAAAAAAAAAAAAGCTTGTTCACTTAAAGGACTAGATGTACTTACATAAACACAAAATGTCTTGTAATACATGTATGTCATGCTAATTTGTGTAATTACGAAACTATCACCTGTTAGGTCCTGAAACTTGCTGAAAATGAAAACAGTTATGAGTATATCAATAATTTGTACTAAAACTGTTTTGCCAAACTTTGTGTTTTTTAACCAGTATGGTGATGATTGATTTCTCATATTGTGGAACAGTCACTCTCTAGCTGCTTGATGATGTCACTTGTGCAAAACATCCCAGTTAGCTCAAGCTGAGCTGTTTTTGGATAATAATTTAGAGAACCTAATAAAATAAATCAGCGCAAAATGTTATATTATTATTTTATTTACTTTATTTAGATCTGTTCTCTGAATCATGGAAGTTCAGGAGAAAAAGACGACAGTAGCATCCTGTGATGACCAAGAGCAAGATGGAGGAGCTAATAACCATGGTGAGAGTCATCATGTAGAGCAGCAACCACTGCACCAAATGCAGTTTCAACCTTTGCAAAACACTCAAGGTAAAGTTAACCCGGCAGTGAATGAGACTACACATGTATAGTCATGTAAGAAGAGAAAATGAGAGTTTTAGTCTCATAAAACTCATGTCTGGTCAAGAATTTCTTAAAATGTGAACCCTTTCTTGTTATTCATTTTCACAGAAGCATGTCAGCTTCAACAAGATTCCGTATCAACATCAACACCTACCCAACAATCAGCCATGGGAGATATACACATAGATGTTAAAGGTAGTGGGAATCTTGTGCTTGTAGGACCTGTCTCAGGGAATACCTTCAATATTTGTAAGGAAACTGGAAGGAGAGGTAAGTTTTTAACCACCTCAGTGGAGTCTGTGGTTTAATTCTCTGTGTCTCTCGTTCACTCCTGTTTGTAAAGTGTACATGTACTTGTAAGCCATGTTTACTTTACACTTGGCTCCAACGGTTGCTAGAAACCCATAGGAAATGCATTGAGCTACGTTTTTTTATTTAGGATTTGTGCATGAAAAATAGTTTTTGGACATGCTTTTTACTTGTTTTGCGAAATCTCAAGTTCCTCTCACAGTTTCTGTTCTAGTGCTTTAAATGAGAAAGGGAGTGATTTTAAGTGTGGTAAAACTGTACAAAAATGTATTCCACCTTCAGATCCAGAAGTAGAAGAAACCTTGCATGTAAAGCTGATGCCAGCCGCGCATTTGGCGTAATGACGTAATAACAGGATATCATCCAATATGCACTAAGCCAGACTGTAATATGATACCATGTTATTGAAGTGTCAACAGCAGTACACATATGTGGGCATGTCTCTGTACAGCTGTTCAAACAATACACAAACCGGGCAGATGAATGGTTACTGGCAAATGTCAACAATGGCAGCAAGCAAAATTTTTGTTGGGGGCTCTTTTAATGATTGATTGTTCAAAAATCATATATTACTTGTTTTCAAGCAATCTCTTTTACTGATGTTCTGGGCATGAAATTTTGACCTTTGGTCTGTTTAGGACTTGACTGACAGTGAAGTAAAATGTTGGTGCAGAGCGGCAGAGTATCTTGATGTTTGTTAACAGATACTTTGCATTCTTCTTGGTATGAACTGTTTTATGTTAACGACGTATAAATTATTATGTTTTTTGTTTTCTCTTTGTAAGCAGAGGAGACAATTGGTCATAAAAAGGTGCAAGAGGAGTTCAGAGATCAGGAAATGTTTGAACAAACAGCAGCAGATCACTGTGAGACATCACTAAAGAGACACTACATAACCACAGGGAGCTTTGTACAGGGAATTCCATGGGAAGATGATGATACTAAACATGTCAAGGATATCTATACTAACTTGGAGTTACAAACTAATGAAAGTTTAAAATCCTATGAGGAAATCTTTCATCTAGTCACAAAAGAGGGTCTTCCTATTAAACGAGCTATACTGAATGGAGTAGCTGGTAGAGGAAAGTCCACTCTTATTGATAAAATGGCATATGATTGGGCAGTTGATGATACAACTGCAATGCGAAGCTATAAACTTGTCTTTGCTTTGAAAATGAATGCACTTGACCAAAGCTCAGAGCTTATTGATGCCATTTTTGACCAACTCTTAGATGAGGATACTTTAGTTGACCGTAAAGATTTGGGATCCTTCATTACCAAGAATCCAGACAAGGTTCTGATTCTGTTGGATGGTTTTGATGAGACAATGACTTCTCAGGATACAACTTCAGTTGGTTCTATCTTTAAAATTCTGAATCGGAAGATTGGTCGAGAATATTTTGTCATTGTTTCAACTCGCCCCTCTCATTTTGACAGATTAATTACCAAAAAAATGATTCAAAAACCTTTCGCAAATGTCAGGGTGAAAGGGTTTGATTCTGAGAATATCATAAAATATGTCAAGAGATTCTTTGCGGAAGATCTAGAGAAAGGAGAGGGGCTAATTCAGAGAATCAAATCCTCCAACATCTTTTCTGATTTGGCAAAGAGTCCAATGCTCCTACTCCTCATGTGTATACTGTGGAGAGGAGACTCCAGCCTACCTGAGACAATGTCGCAGCTCTACAGTCAAGCATTCCAGTACATTTTTAAGCGAAAATCAGATGTGCCACAAGAAGAAGTATCAAAAGTTATAATTGGAATTGGAAAGATTGGACTTTGTGGTCTTCTTAGATGCAATTCATCTATAGCGTTTCCAGAGAGAGAGTTTGAGAGGAGTACACTTGATATGGCAATAACGGCCGGCATTCTGTCAAAACAAAGAGTCATAAAGGGTCTAGAAAGTCACAACAGTATCCAGTTCATTCACAAGACCTTTCAAGAGTTTTGTGCTGGGAAATATTTGCAAAGCTTAATAAAAGAAGCAACAGGAGACTTCCAGAAAACTCTGCGTCAAATTGTCTGTTCATCAGTAAAGGATCCTTGTGAATTTGAGTATCTATTACGCTTTTGCTCAGGTGATGACGAGGCTTGTACAAACATGATTCTTGAGGCATTTGTGGAAAGGCTTCCAAATGACCAAAGGATTTGGAAGCTAGTTCTTGACTGTTACTTTGAAAGCCAGTCAAAACAATTGCTCCCAAAGAAATTTATTCAATTGCTTATAACTCAGGAAATGTCTTTTCAGCAATTGGACGAAGACTGCCTCAACTCATTCACATGGTTTCTTGATCAGATAACCACTATGGTGAAAAATGGAGGATATAATCACCTTGCGAAGGTTTCAAAGATACATATAGAAATGTGTCACCTACCATTGAGGTTCTGTGAAGGTTTAGCAAAGTCATTCACTGCAATGACAAATCTGACATCTCTGACTGTGACTAAATGCTTTATGACTGAAAGGAAATTGCAATGCATTGTATCAGCTTTGAGAAATGCAGCCAAACTGACGCGGTTAGACCTTTCAGAAAATGAAATGACAGATGACAAATGTAACCAGGGTGCTGCAGTTTGGGCAGATCAAGTGCAGTTCATCAAAAACCTCTCTGTACTACATTTAAATGACTGCTCATTGACAGCCGATGTGGTCACCACAGTTCTTAACCATAGGACTGAATTGGTCGAGTTGACAATCGCTAACAATGAAGCATTGGGTGGCTGTGCTGAACTGTGGTGCCATCAATTCAGATTCATGACACAGCTTCACAAGCTAGATTTGAGTGGCTGCTTATTGAGAGGCGAAGATATGAAATATCTAGCCCATGCCCTGAGTGAACTACCTGGATTTACCAACTTGATACTAAAAGAAAATAACACATTGGCAATCGGTTGCCATGATCCAGCCTTTTCACATTTGAGGCAGTTGAAACACCTTGAAAAGTTGGACATGAGTTCTTGCTCGTTGAAAGGTAAAGATATGACGCACATTTCAGACTCGCCAAATGACCTGCCGAATCTGGTTGAATTGAAACTTGTTAAGAATAAAGACTTAGGAAGCTGTGCAGCAGTTTGGTCCTCTCAATTGAGGTACTTGGAAAAGCTACAGAAATTCTGCATTGGTGGTTGCTCATTGATGGATGTAGATATGGTACATGTTGCATTGTCACTGTCTGAACTGACTAACTTGGGAGAATTGCAGCTGATAGGAAATACATCTCTGGGTGGCTGTGCTGCATCATGGGCTCATAGTTTAAGGCGTCTGAAACACCTCAAGATACTTGGTTTGAGATTCTGCTCATTAACGGGGAAAGATATGGGTCATGTTGCTGACTCACTTTCATTTCTGCCTATGTTGATTGTTCTAATACTTGATGGAAATAAAGCCTTGGGCAGCTCTGTTGTATTATGGTCAGGCCAGTTGAAGAACTTAAAATCCCTCCAAGAGCTAGAGATGGCCAAATGTGCACTGACAGGTCCAAATATGAAATACCTTGTTGCTTCACTTTGTCATTTACCCAACCTGGTTGAATTGAGGCTTCCCTCAAATCAAAACTTGGGTGGCTCTGCATCTACATGGGCCTCTTATTTGAGCAACTTGGAAAGCTTACAGAAGTTTGACTTGGGTTTTTGTGCCATTACAGGCAAAGATATGCCATGCATTTTTGATGCAATTTCAAGATGCCACCTGCCAAACTTAATTGAGTTCAAACTCTCTTCAAATAAAGCCTTAAGCAGCTCTGCTGATTTGTGGTCACCTAACCTGCAAGGTATGACACAGGTCAAGATACTTAATTTTGGGAACTGCTGCTTAACAGGTGTTGATATGACTCATATGGCAGCCTCACTTGGTCAAATGCCAAATTTAGTTGAGCTAGTGCTTTATGGTTGTGCAGCTTTGAGTGGCACTGCTGCCTCATGGTGTCATCATTTGAAGAATATCAAGAAAGTAGATTTGAGTGGCTGTTTTTTGACGGGTGGAGATATGACAAAATTGATCATATCATGTCCAGGTTTTTATTACAGTGCATCGATATTCTCATATGACATAAATACATGATCATGTAGAATGCATGAGGTACCTACAGAATGTCTTGAAGGTAAAGACATAACGTATGTTCAACCCCACAAAAATGATGCAACAGTAGTGAAACATAAGGTGAAGGAAGAGTTTTCTAAGGTGGTATACTGCATTAGCAGATTCAAGTCAACCAACAGGCAAACAAGCACGTGGTTATAAATGAGATCAAAATCTTTTCATTGTGCCAATAACTCAGTTTTATTCTTATGAAATGCACAATTTGCAAATATGGAGCATCAAGACATATCTTGAGCAGTCTTAATGTGCTGTATTCTGTGTGCATTTGTGCATCCTTGACTGGACAGTTATGGCCCTTGATCACTCAGGCATCACCATAGTAGCTGTATCCATCCGATGGGATGAAATGCAAAGGGTCCTTGGCACAGTTGCACTAAGAAATCAGAGCATTTGTCTCAGAGCTAAAGGAATTACCTGTGTGTTTCTGGCGATTTGGTTAACAACTTTGTTCAAGCCTCTTGATTTTTAATCCCTGAAATGTGTTGTAATAATACCTACATTTATGTAAAAATACAACCTCTTTAGAAAGTTACTGTACATACAGTAACAATTATGAGTACACATTGTTATGAACAACATATTGAAAGCAATGTTTATGTAGCAGTTATTTCAAAATTATTTACAAATCTCAAATCCAGCACTTTGTTAATGTATAATATCAGTACCGGTACTTAACTTCATCACTCACAAGGTTACTCTACAGTAGTTGTCACTGTTGTTCATTATGTTGTCTTTTAACCCTATCAGTGTCCTGGGCCATTTAGATTGGCCCAATTTGGCCCGGACTGTGCATTGGAAGGGCCGATTACATGTAACTTGGCCCTTTCTATGTTGCATTTGTATAAGAGAGGTTGCGTGATCTTGGGAAAAGTTCATTTCGCAGCCATGTTGGGTCCAGCCATGTACAAACTCAATGGCTGACGCATCGGGTGACGTCATGTGAAACCTCTCTATCGATTACAACACACCATGTGACCTGAAAATGAACTTTGTGAAAGTTCAAGTTGTGACCAAAATAAAGTGAGGGAAGTCAGCTTTAAACTTGAATATGCCTTGACTGTAGTCATTGTTTCTTTAATTTGTGTTATTCAAAAAAAAAAAAAAAAAAAAAAAAAAAGGAAGTCATTTACAGTCTAAAAAGCTTGGCATTACACTTATTAAATACAGGGCATTGCTAGGGTTGAAAACAAGATAGGTGTAATGTATGATGATTTTGGTTAGTCTTTGTGAACACCAACCCCAGTTTATTGACAACTAAATGTACATAAATTATTTCAAAGACAAGAATGGAGTTGCAATGTCAAACCCTCAAAGGTTATAAAGACACATAGCAAACATTGCAGTGCAATAGATATCAAGTCTTCACCAATCAACTGTTAGTTGTGTGGAACAGTTTTGTTTTATTTTCCTCAAATAATAATATCAAGTCAAGTCTTGCTGGGTAGAAAACTGCCCAAAGAAAAATTAATTTGCATTTTTGTCTTGTTGAAGCATTTGTTTTCATTGATGTATTCATAACTGACATTGTAAATGGTAAATGTATTTGGTTAAATACATTATTTACAGTACTACATATTTAAAAATTAAAAGATACAAACAAAAGAACCATGTTGGGGCCATTTTAATGTTTAAACATTTCTTCTGATTCAAAAAGAAAATGCAGCCATGCCAACTTAAATATAAATCACTGATTTGGAGAAGACAGCTAAAACAGAGCTGAAACAATCATTGGTTTTTGCATCTTATCTAAATATACCTTGGAATGTATACTGTATGAATGATTTACAAACACGTTAAATATTATTCAAGTTGTCAGTACATGCAGGTTACAGTAGGCAACATGTACATGTTGACCTTAACCCTATCAAGACCGTAACTTACTCCGCTTACTCCGATCACCGCAAAATTTTTCCCAAAATATATCTAGGATCACATTGGCAAAAAATAATTGACACCAGGGGCTAGCTGTTGCCATGGCAACCATTTGTTTGACTTTTTTTTGTTTTTTAGTGATTTTTTTAACTTTTTGAGCATAATTTCCACTTATTTTTTATTTCTTTGCCAGAAAAGTGACAGTGATGAGTCACGTGATAGTCTGAAATGGTTTTGGGAACTCAAAGTGGCCGCCAGTTTTGGCGGTCATCTTGGATTTTCAGCCTGTAATTAGGGGGTCAAATTATATCAATTTTTGTAACCAAAGAATATTTTCAAGATGCTAATTTCTTACTTTTCAGACCCAAAAAATATTTGGATTTGTCAACCAAGCCTTATTATTTTTCCCTGGGCCCTTGGTGGCGGCCATTTTTTTTTACGTGAAAAAACACACACACACAAAAATTTTCTCCTAAAATGGGATAAATTAATGGATTATAACGCACCAAAGGTGACTGCAGTAACCAAAATAGCATCAAGTTATATTGATCTTGAAAAAATGTACAAGGTTGCCAAGTTTCAAAACATTCGGGAGAAAAATACAGAAGTTATGGGGAAAACACGATTTTTGACCAAAAATGGGCCCAAAAAAAACCAAAACGCCCTCTAGTGACGATTTTTTTGACGTCATCATGTAGAACTCGGTGAAATGAACATTTGTGTTAAGTTTCATCAAAATCGGTCAAACCCTTGGGAAAATACGGAGGGGGGGCACTATGTACCCCCCCCCCCCCCCCGGTCCCCCGTACATCCCCAAAAAGCCTGGTCTCGATAGGGTAAAACAAAAAACTGTCAACATTACACATTTCTGGCACTTTTGTTCACAACTTACATGTACCAACAAAAACTAGTCAGCTTATTACATGTACATCATGAAGAACCGTTAAGATGTGTTTTTTGTGGTAGGAGAATCAAGTTTGAAATGGAACATTGTTTGTAAATTGGGGGGGGGGATTTAACCTCAAAAGCTTATTTTTGTTTGTTTTAAGCAGACTCTGTTTAAAAAAATGTTGAAAATAGACATTCTTATTGTTAGGATATACCAGATTTTTTTTGTTTCTTTTCATTGTAATTTTATTTTATTTTGACATGTTTTTTTTTATGATGTTTTTATTAATAAACAAAACAAAATTAACATCTACACATGTATTACAATGGTCGCGATATCCGCTGCTAATAGAATTTGAACTGCCTGTAGCTGCCAGGCAATCTTGGCAGTCTAGTTGGCAAAACATGTGCTCTGGAATGGGTACTAGTGGGTTCGAATCCCACCCAAGGATTATGCCTGTGGACTTTTTTCACAGTGCTGAACACGAATCAGTGTATGGTTAAAAACACAAATAATAAACCATTTCAATTTAATTCAATACCAGTGTTGTTCCTTAAACGTTTAAAGATAGAGGTTGTCAGATTCACCAAATGGATGGTTTCTGTCCTTTGAGTTTGTAACCTGTCAACTTTATACTTTTTAAATCGTCCTGAGAAAAAGTGTCTTCTGAAATGCGCAATTAATTTTCAAGAATTTTTGTTTGAATCCAATCTCACATTGAAAAACCCCCAAAATGGATTACAAATTTACAAAATATGCCAAGATGTTTTCTCGATGTGAATTCTATTATAGTGAAATACTGCAGGTTAGGGCAAAGCTTATTTTACTTGAAAAAACTGGTTTGAAGAAATTTACTCTTTCCAAAACTAATCATTTTAAAATTTTACTTGTGTGTAATTTTAAACTTTCCCAATGCAACTTATTAAATACATGTGATGATACTTATTCTTTTTTTGGGGGGGGGATGCAAAAATTTCCGTTGTGCATGTACTAAATGACAGTTTGAAATTTATAATCTATAATTGGTGCTCACTATGTATGTACATGAACTAGGATTTGATATGGACATGACACATTAACTCACTATAATGTGAACAATTAACTCATATGATAATTAACTTAATTTTTTTTTCAAAACAATGACTGATAATACAGTTCTCGAAATTCAGGCCCACTTTCACAGTGAGGACCAACTTGGTATAAAGTTCTATTAATAAAGTACCATTTGGTATAAAGTACTAGTAGTGACTAACCTATAGATTTTGTGAACATGAACATTGTATCGCCAGTGTGGTGGTGAAATAAAACATGACAATCTTGAAAGACGGCCTTTACAATGTTGTGTTGATGTGTTTGTTTAGTTGATTTACTGGTTTGTCTAGTACCTTGATGACTGCACAAGTCTATCTTGTTTGTGTAAGTCAAGATCATGAGTCTTTGCATCACAGGGAAAATCAAGCCCAGAGCTCTTTATATCAAGACAAAGTCTGCTTGCATACAGTTCAAATCAGGGTAAATTATCCATGGCTTTTCCATTCAAGTCCAAATCCACCGTGAAGCAACTTGACTCTGGTCTTTGGTTCCTACCTGGAGTTGAAGAGTACAACACATTCTGCTTGGATTGGTGTTGGTCAGCTGTAGCTGGGCCAATTGCCAATCTTGTGTCTCTGATCTTCATGAGGTCTATCAGACTTTCAATGACACTAGGCCATGCGAGGTGGTAGCAGATAACTGGGTAAATTCATTGTTCTGGGAAATGTATTATGGTTGCTTAGAAAATGTTTTTGAAAATTACACGTTATGCTTGCAGCCCATTGGCATCTTAAAGTCTTCCACTGAAGTGACTAATCTAGTGAGGTTTGCGGAGACATAGCGTACACACACGTACATTAAACTCTATATAAGTTGTGGTTCTGAAAAGAACCAGTGGTTTGGTTTAAGATGTGAAGTGACTAAGTTGTGCTTTAAGGCATGTTACGTTTAAATCTCACAAATGCAAACCAATGTCTGGTTCTGAAAATCAACTCGCATTGATTTTATAATGCAGTTAACTGTTCATCTGTTAGTTTCTTCCACTGTTCTCTGTCTGCTGGTGTGCCGGTACTTGATGATCAGGCCTGTGACTGTCAGGTCATTGTTGATTCTTTTCAGCCATGTTGCTCTTTGACCACCTCTAGCCAGCTTGTATTTTCAGACACTTTCCAAAAGCGCTTGCTTGACTGTTTTGTATGAGCATGGCTTGAGGTAATTTTTATATAATGCTTTCTGCTTTTGTTGCAAGATTGAGGTTTCATGATCAATGGGTCAAAGTAATTAAGAAAGACATGTTTTCATCAATATTTTATCTGAATTTTATTTAAATTTTCATGTACATGTATTTCCCAGCCATGCAGAAGTCCTGCTGTGACCTGGGCCCAATTTCATAGAGCTGATCAAGCATACAAAAATAGCTAACCACAATAAAATTATGCTTACCAGAGTAAGGTTACCAGCCAAAATACCATTCCACATGCACTATCTGTGACTGGTATCCTGTTTAGTGTTGCTTAGCAAAAAATGTTTGAGCAATATTTTGCTGCTTAAGCAGCTCTATGAAATTGGCCCCTGCATAGACTAAGCAAAACTTACATTTAAAAAAAAATTACATTTGAAATTCAGAATGGATTCCAACAATTCAAATGATTTAAAATAACAAACATGTTGAGTATTACAGGTATCCTTAAGTGAACATGTACGAACACTAACAAGATGTGACACTGATTAAACCAATGTCATATCTCGTTATACATATTGAAGCAAATTGGCTCCCAAAAGTGACTGCTTTGCGCACACACTTGTTAAAAACTTTTAAGGGCCCTTAGGTCACTTGTAGGCTGCTTATTAGTATGTGTGTGTCAAAATGAGTACATGTGTGTCAAACTGAAGGTATTTTGATGGATCCTACTTCAAATGAATCATTTTTTTACAGTCACCCTAAACTGCATACAGTTAGACAGGTCACAAATCAAAGAAGAATGAAAGGGGACCAGTTGCTCTATGATTTGATGCCTCTCTTGTGGGCTACCATACTTGAGTGTGCGCGTAAAGTGGATCAGCCACAGGCCTATTTAAAATCTCCCATAGTGTCGCAATTCCAGGGGTTATGATTGAGCCAACCTCGGTACATAAAAAATGATGCAGAGAGATCAATCACCCCTGGGAACGAGGTTGCCCGAGACTAGCTTGTCTTGTGCCATTTGGTAACTGTTATCACTATGAAACATCAGTGGTTCTGGGAAGACTATTACTCCTCCTGCAGTTTTCAATCAAGACACCATCTGATACCAAACCAGCAGATACATCTACTGTAACACATCCAGCCTCTGGCATTTGATCTACATGTAGTTTTTTAGAAAACCTGGGTTTTGTTTTTTTCCCGGATACATTGTGCACTTTCATGTACATGTACATGTGGCTTATTTAGATTTTGAAAATCAAAATAAGACCCGAGTTTTATGGGAATTTGTTTGGCACAATGTTGTCATCAATTGTTTATGGTTTACCATTGCAATCATGTATGATTATATCTTTAAGTCCGACCTTAACCATGGAGGACTAATAATTCAGCAAATCGTCTCCTGGCTTGACAGCTCAATCAGACTTGCTGAAAATTTTAAGAGCCATTTGAGCACAGATAATTTATAGCACAAAACACTTCTGTTAACTAGAAAAAGGATTATCAGACAAAATAACATGTCAGTTGTACTATTTCAAACTGGGTCCCTGCTTTTCTTGTTGTCAAGAAATACTTGTTGTTACCGAGTGCACCAGTTTGTTCAACTTATAACCCAAAGTGCACCCTCAAGTGGTAAAATAACAGCAATTTGATTGGTTGTCTTCGCAAAGGTCTGCAGAAAGTTGACCTGCAACATACCTGTCTGTGAATCAAATAAATGTTTTCATCCAGGTTTATATTTCGCTTATTTGGTTTACAGCAAAGCAGCTGGGATGGGATGATGATGTAAACTTCACTTCGCTTGCAGAGTTTACACAAAGTGTATATCAGGCTTTGAACTAACCCTGACAGATCCTTAATCTGAATTAGAATCTTCATCATCTGTGTCTTCACAGAAGACAACATCGGCAACAGCTGCTTGGGCAAGCTGAGAGGACTGACTCTGCTGTTGTGATGGCCCAAAGAACATCGCCTTGAACTGAAAAATAGAAACACAATGAAAAATTCAAAGCTGTATCTTTGTATCCAATTACAGAGTGTCCCCAAAACAAAGGGAAAATATGACCATTATTATGGTTTTATTGTGAACTAGGGGTATTAAGCTTTCCATTGATATCTTTGATGCATTTCTACAATCATCATACATTAATTAATTCCATTGTCTTGAAAATATTTGGTGAGAAATATTATTGAGTACATCCAGACAGATGATCAAGTCAGATTAAGGGACATTTAAACTTGTGAAACCATAAAGAAAATACTATCAAACTTAAGGAAACATTAACAAAAATTCTTTCACTTAGAAAAATACAAACAAAACAGGATTTCTTTCAACTGAAGATTTTTTCAAAACATACACCGCTGGAATGTTTTCCTCAGTTTGCGCTGTATGGGGCCACACCATACTACAAATACCAGGGCAACCACTACCCCTTCCATCATGAACTGTACTGGGTTGTGTTACATTAAACACCACATGGGTCCTTCAGCTTTACATCCCATCGAAATGATGAAGTAATAATATACAGTTTGAGTCTCATGGCAACCTTAGGTTCCCATGTAAGCAGAAAGTTGAACATTGCTCACATGTGTCAATGCAAAAAAAACAAACATTGCCAACGATTGAATATGCACAAGACTTACACAGTTTTTATGGTTAAGTGTCTTGCTCAAGGACACAAGTGCCTATAAAACCACTACACAAACTCACATTCTGACAACACAAGAGCTTAAATCCAAACCACTACACAAACTCACGTTCTGACAACACAAGAGCTTAAATCCAATGCACTACACAAACTCACATTCTGACAACACAAGAGCTTAAATCCAATGCACTAGACTGCTCTGATCATGTCAAAACTATTTTAAGGATATCAGTTTTGGGATAACACCTTTGGAAAGTTTACCTTCTTGCTAGGTGGTGTTCCAGGCACAACATCATCATCATCATTGTCACTCAGACTCACTGAGTCACCATGATGACTGCTGCTTGCTTTATGCTGATCATTATTAGCTAGTTCATCACTTTCCACTACATTACCAAGGTGGGTCCTATTAGGTTGTATTGGATGAGTTCTTTCTTGAAGGTGTATTTGGTTGTGATTGAGTTCAGGGAAGAGGCTAGGTCTGTTGGATGGTTTAGGCATTGAGTGTACAGGAATGACTGGACTACTGGATCCCCTGAATGGAAGGTCACTGCTGGATTCTCTCTCTGTCCTCCTTTCAGTAGATGCTGTGCACAAATAAATCAACTCATTATTCATATCGACTTAAACTACAGACATGTACAATTTCAAATGGTTAAGTTACTGCATCAAATTGTTAAATAACTGTTATTTAAGTGCATGTGTTAGTGGTAAAGCGTTATCATAACGGAAGTCTGTCAATCTTTTACCAAATGGTTTTATTTATTGATTTTTATTTCTTTCTTTATTGGTTATTGATTGATTGATTGATTTTTTTCTTTTTCTTTTCTTTTTTTTTTTTTTTTTTTTCGGGGGGGGGGGGGGGGGGGAGAATCTTGTTTTGGATTAGGGTTATGTTGTAGTAAACTACTTATTAAGTGTTTGCAATGCTACTGCACAGGTGTACATTGTTTCTAACTTACTAGATGGTTTGTTCCATTCATTGTTCTTCTGTATATTGAGGTCATTGGGGAAGTCAACTTCACTTGTTTGATTGATTGCTATACTCTTGACCTTCCTGTGAATAAAAGTTACAAGTTGTATTCAAAACACCAACACTAGTTAATTTATATTTAACTTGAAAGATTTAATTGGCTATTCAAGTCACAAAAGAGTATTACACGATGATCTGTTAATCCACAATCACAGCACCTTGAACTCAAAATGCCATAGCAACAAGCTTTGACCTGCTTCTATTTAATCAAAATGGTCATAGCAAAAGTCATGCTCTGGGTTCAATAATTCCCAAGAGTAAATTCTGTTCTGTGTGTTTTCCAGAAATGTCTGGTGCAAATCAGTAGAACCTGACATAAAAGGTTGTATGGCAGGAAAGCACTTCTTCTGTACTTGCTCTCTACTCATACACATAAATATACGTAAGCATTCATACTCGTATTGATGGAAAAGTACTAGACTACAAACTTCATGTGTGCTAAGAGCTGACCTTCTTTGTTTAAATCCAGATCTATGATACAGATGCCAGTTTTACTTGTCAACCCTTAAACACAGTCAGCCTTTTGAATTTAATCTAGTAAGATTTGCGGAGACACCATGTAATTATCTCTAAGGAGTTGGTGTTGTTCTGAAAAGAACCCACGGTATAACAACTCAACGTTTCGATCAGTATACTCTGATTGTCTTCAGGAGAATGCCAGACTCTGATGCTGCTTGCTGCTTAAGTAAGGTGGATGCGGAAATCAGAATTTGAATTTAGATTTAAGTGATGCAATGCCTTATACTCGGTCATAAGTAAATGCTCAATTTAAACATAAACTAAATCCAGTTTTGCTAACATGTATGTCACAGGTTAGGGTCAAGCTTTTGCATAAACACATAATGAGCCATTCACAATTGAATCATCAACATTTTCCTGAGCGTACAAATCACATGCTTGGGGGAAGGGGGTTTTTGGCCAGTGTACTATTTATAAATTATAAAATGTTGATTTGGTCAATTTGTATCATGCCAGTAATCGATGGCTAAACTTGCAGTAATATGGTTGATTTGTACAAATCATTGTGGAATAGAATCAAGTACCAGCTATACTTCAGTGCCAGCCATCATATCGCTCGTTGTACATCTAGCTTCCCATGCACTAATCAATGGCATTACTTGACTTGGGATCAAGTCATTTCCCTCTCTCAGTCGGGCCCAATTCATGCTCTGCTTACCCCAGCATTGTGCTTATGAACACAAAAAAAGCGTGGAAGAATTTAATACTTTTTGGTACACTTTTATGTCAGGGGTGGGAGGTCCTGAAAAAGTGTCTGGTTTGTACACTCATGAAAATGTTGATAATTGTGAACGACCCCCAAAGAAATGAAAAAAAGGCCATCCACAATTCCTGATGGAAATGGTACAAGGCTTTGCTGAACTGGGATTGCTATGCAAAAGCCTGCCCCAAATCAGTATTTTTAGTCTGAGGAATTCAAGTTGAGCATTTAATTTCTACCAGGTAAGTCACTGCATCAGACACTATTTAAATTTGACCTGAGAAAGGCTTATTGTGACCGGTCAATACCTCTTGGGGCAAGGTTTAATGGATTGTTCTTTTGTGATGAAGGTTGGACTCTTTATTTTGAATATATCTAAAATAAAAACAATTATCACTGATAGCTTCAAGACAGTCCACTGCAGGATCCTATGTGAATATACCCATGACCTCAATGTAACCTTTGACAACTAATTCATAGTTTTATGACTAGTCTGTTACTTTCTGTTATTACTGTCTTATTAGATTGCCATCTTACCTGTGTGATCTGTCACCATCACCTGTGTGCCTTCTATTTAAAATAGAACTGACTGATCCAGCTTGCTTCTCATGTACCCTGTATAATGAACACAAAGAAATCAAATTTATTCCATTAACCAATGAATGGTCAATGTTTATTTGTCTATTTTGTTGCTTCTGACTCTTTATTTCAATTCATCTGTGGTTTTATCCTTTTTCACCAATAGGTACATTTTTTAAGTGTTGTTAAATGTGTCTCCTAAAAAACTTCATGTCATAACAAAACTTTTCAGGAATTTCTGGGGTTGATTGCTACTAAAAATGAATTGTTATGGAAAGTGAGAGTGTTAACAGATTATTCATCGACTTTGTTTCCATTGGTGTACCACCTCATCATTTAAATAAAGTTAGGCCCAAAATTTCACATGGCATTCGGCTAATGAGGTATCAGGTCAAAGGGCAACTGACCCCCTTCCATCATGCAGTGCAAGATGACTGCATAGAAACTAAGACATGAGTTAAATGAGGTACAGTGTGCAGACAAGACAGTGACTTTCAGGAGCCAATCAACATTGTTTGTCAGTGTCTCAATGCCAGGGGTTGGTCTAACTTGTAAACCCTTACAAGTTGTATACATTTATAAATGGGTCTCATAATTCAAACATCTCTGCATATCTGTCTTAAAAGTAATGACTATTTTGAGATGTCGTCGAGCTTAGATAAAGTGCTAAAGAACTGCATAATGTTATTAGTAATACGATGAGAGGTGACAAGGTTTGGAACGAGGTTGATGATCTTCCTATCCATTCAATCCAGAGAATAGTCAATGTAAACTGATTTGTGATACCTTTGACTAGATTGATTAACACTCTTCTTTTGGGATGAACTTTGACTCGATGGAAGATCAGCTAATGTTGCCAAGACAAAAGTTGCTTCCAGTGTCTGCTCACTCTCCATTGCAAATACAACCGGCCTAAAAATGTACAAAGAGTTTCTAGTTTGAAAGCTTTCACAATCAAATCGTCAGCAATTTCACGAAGTGCCAAAAACTTGCAAAATCGATGAAAAACTCATTTTGATTTTTTTTGTGGTTTCGATTTAGTTGATCGTTATGTAACAATTTACGAAATTGTAGGTCTCAAAATCATCTGGTTTCTTAATTGTGCTAAGATGATGAAGGGCAAAAACCCCAAGAACCCGGAATAGCGTTTTCACGAAGAGCCAAAAACTTGTTTACCAGTTTGTGGCCGTGTAGATTATACAGCTGGCACAGTGCCAATCATGAGTGCTCCGGCTTTTGCGTTTTCACGAAGAGCCAAATAGTGTTCCGGCTTTTGCGTTTTCACGAACAGCTAAAAAGTTTATACACGGCGCGCTGCACACAGACCACGTTTTGTACCGTTTTCACGAAGAGACAATCTCATTAATTAAATAATTACTCATTAATTAAACCCGTTATGGACAAAATTGAAACTAGATTTGTTTGATTTGGGATCTCTACTTCCCTAACATGCAAAAATTTTAAAGATTGAATCGCGAATAGTCTACCTACCGGTGATTTGAAAATAAGCTTAACTTCAAACGCGGTTTTCTCCAAACATACATTTTTCGCTGCAGGGGACTTTTTGGCACTTCGTGAAATTGCTGACGAAATTTGTAGACGGCCTTCAAAACTATACGTATATACATTCAACAACTTCAATATTTCAAACAAAATATGAAACATTTTTTATCTAGGATTCCTAGGAACATTTTTCATCTGGGAACAAATCCGTAAAGCCAAAGTTGTTCAATTGTTTTCGTTTACACATGTTACAAGAAAATATAATCAAAAACCTGTGCCATGAGCAGCAATTCCTTTTCAGAGATTTACTTATATTTTTAATTTAATGAAATCCACTTTGGTTGATCAAAGGTCTATTTCTTAACTAGCTCCACTCCTTAATGTATAGGGCAATCACAAAGATGACTGACAAACAATCAGACAGAGGCTGTCTGATTGACACCATGATCACAATATACACAGCATGTTTCAGGCATTTAATTGACTAAACCTGGCTTTTGAAAATTCTTACTTTCCAGTAGACTCAAAGTGGAGAGAAACTGGCAATCCTGCAGCATCAGAAAAAGTCAAGATAGCCTAAATGAGAACAACAACAAACAATGGAAAAGACATCAAATTATGATGAGATATATAGAATTCAAACTTGTCAGTCTTTGTACACATGTACACATGTACCACCTACACTTAATATTGTCATGTATGTACCAACTGTAATAAACAGTTGACATTCTTAGTACATGACAATTTTGCTGTAAACATGACAAAATGACTGTGGAGCTACCATTTTCTCCTTAAAGTTGAATTTAACCATGTTAACCAACATTTATGCAATGAAACAAAAACACCTGGGTATTAAATTTTGAACAAACTACCTAAAATGAAAAAGATGACCACTGATTTTCACAACTTCAGTTTTCAGCTTTTTATGATCAATGCAAATGTAACATATTAGAACAAAATAAATTCACTGACTACATTTTTATGCATAATAATCTTGACTGCTTTTGCATTCTCACAACCCAACAAATCTGTTGACAAATTTCATTTTAGCGTTTTCACAAAGTGACAATTCTCAATATGCATTGGTTTGTACACCTTGCTCTGCGTGCACCTCTCTTTTTTACGTTTTCACAAAGTGATAAATGTGTTTAGGAATTAATGACTCATCAAAACAGTTGCAACATTGAAAACATATTGACAGTTCTGTACAAATGAAGAAGTCAGCTTTATTTTGGTGGTAAAGTTTACAAGAAAAATGGTAAGCAGTCTCCAGAACAGCAGTATGCAAAATAGTTCAATTTCGAACATGATTTTCTCCAAGCACAGAATTATCACTGTTACTAATTGTTACGAAACAAAGCAGAGCAAAAATTCTCTAAGGGCAAACCCAAAAGGAAGGTCCTATTTTTTTAACTGTCAGCTTCATTTAAACATTTAGAAAAATTTGGAAATGGGTTCCATCATCTTTTGCGGTTAGTTAAATGTCCCAATCCCAACCCAACAGGTAATGCAGGGTTTGGGCCAGACATTGGAAGTACATGTAGGATGTTCAGATTTGCTTTAAATTGAAGATCATGGTGTCCAAACTGAATCCTTTCATTGAAAACAACAAGTACATGACACTCACTGATACAACTTGGTATAAAAAAAATGAAGTTATAATAGGGTTCTGTCCGAAGTTAAAATAGCCAGACCAGGAGCTATTCATTAATGTTCAATGAATTGATATCCGATAGTTTTGAGCAATATAACACTATCTTGGCATGACATGACGTACTCTTACCCTTAGCTCTTTCAGGCAGAAAGTGATTTCAGCATCCACACCTATGGTGTAGTCTTCAAACTCACTAGGACTGAGAAACATCTCTGAATGCACAACCTTATTGGGATCTAAAAAAAATCCATGTAGTAATCAGTACATCGGTTCAAAATCTTACTGATTAGTATCAGGTTTGAAGCTTATTGTGTAGCAGGTTAAAGGAAAATCTAGTTGATGTATGACAGCCCCGTAATAATCTCTTCTTTGAAGGAGTGAGGATGCTGAGAAGGACCAGTGGTGAGGATAAATCTTGACATTGTAAATAGTGTGCTCTGTTTAGCTTCAGATACACCTTTCAAGAAGAGATTCCTGCATAGTTGTCACCTGTTTGTCTTTAATTAACTGATTGTTGTGAAAAAATGATTAAAAAGATTAAAGCTATCCGCATAAAGGATGGGCAAACTCATGTAAGACTTTACCTGTAAGAAGCTTTTACCACTATGCCAGATCAAAACAAGTTTGTTTGATTTGTCCACTATGTTAATAACAGATCCTTTCAATTCTCAAGAAAATGTTTTGAAAGTTTTGTCACATAATTTATATGAAAACAAACTAAAAGATTATGGCATGCGTTGTACCCATACCTGGTTCATCTTCAACATAATTCTTGAAGCTGACCTGTTGAGGGTTGACAGTCAGTGAAATCTCCTCTTGTGAAGTCTGGAACCCACTTACTACATCCACCAACGTCCTAAAGTACAGACAGGTACATCAAGTCATCCTAAAGCTACTTACTGGAAGTCTCCTTACTACTGATATCATATTCAATGAAGTGGTACCCTCTTGAGATCAAGCACCTGGTTGCGCATCTACATTGTCTACAATGCACATCTAATTTGCTGACAGTTTAACCAGTTGCCGCCAGATGACATTAAATCACATTATTATTTTCCGAGCCAGCAAAGGGCGACGTGAGTTTTGTGTTTTTGGTGTGAAATTCCAGAACAAAGGTCGCCCAGACATTCCACTACTGTGTGTGCACAGAGCACACACTCGCCATGTAAAGCTTCACTTCACCCACACAAACAGGACAGATATCTTGCCCATTAGTGCAGGGGTTATTGTGTAATGCCTAATTCCAGGCCTCTGTCTTTTTGTTCCAAGGAGAGGATTACGAGACATGGAGAAGCTTCCACCATTGTTTATTCATTGTATTTCAGCTCAAGTCAGAGTGAGCCAAGCATCCAGCCTTGGTTCCGGATTTAGGATCAATCCTCATCTGCAGCTCACGTCTGAGGTTTTGCAATTCACAGTGCGTGAATTTGACATTTTCTTGATAGAGAATCCAAAAATTCTAGTGCTTCAAACCAAAGAGAATCTTTCTTCTCTTGGCTTTGTCAAGACAGAGTTTCTTTGTGCCAGCGGTACTATAAAAAAAATTGTTCTGGCAATTCCGACAAAATAATCCTGTCAGGCTTGATGGGGAAAAAATTGAAGATCCCTCTCAGCAACTGGTTAAATATAATTGTGAAAACCAATTAAATGTGCAAACATTTTCACAGAATTTCACAAAGGTGCCCATGCTGCCTGTGAGATTATTCTTCAAAAGAAAGAGAAAAACTTCAGGTAATTTTTTAGGCCCCTTGCTTTGAGAGCTGCTAATTTAACATTTCAAGAACCACCTATCATCTCTTCCTGTTCATTGTCAACAGCTGGATTTATTCAAACATAAATCATGCATCACCTTGAACTAATATGGTGAGGAATCATAAATGCTCATTTTATAAAAATATGCTTAATTTCAGGGTTGTTTTAAAAAACCCTCGACCCAAAACCCACGACCCCCTCAACCGCTCAACAGTACTATTTGGCAATGCCATGCCTTGTCCCCGATCCAGAATCAGATTGTATCCCAATTGGGAACCTGTGTTTACCGCCCAAGTGCGATTAAGGTTAACTTGCCTTCTGTGAGCGATGACTGCTGCGTGACCTTGTATTTAGTGTCAGCTTGACAGTATCACGACTCAATACAACTACACAACAAGTCAAGACAACAAGATAAAAATACCTTCATATGCGATGTTTTTACCAGAGTGTTTCTGAAAATAAGTCTGGACCGCACCATTTTCCCGAGGGCGGGGTGAAAAATTTGTAAAAACCAAATTAAAAGGTAAAAGGAAATACAAATTAATGGAAAACAAAATCAAAATTATTATCATTTTAACATTAAACTTTCATGGTGTTAGTGTGGGCCATTTATAACCCTACAAATTTCTCAACCCAGTTTCAGACTTATTTTCAGAAACACTCAGATGGCAAAGACATTGCATATGAAGGTATTTTTATCTTGTTGTGTTGAGTTGTCTTGAGTTGTTGTGAAACTGTCGAGTTGACGCTAAATAGTACGACCCAAGGTCACGCAGCAGTCATCGCGCGCAGAAGGCGAGTTAACCTTAATCGCACTCAGGCCGTACACACAGGTTCCCAATTGGGATACAATCTAATTCTGGATTGGGCCAGTCCATTAGACAAGGCATAGCATTGCGAAATAGTACTGTTGAGCCATCAAGGGGGTCGTTGGTCGGGGGTTGAGGGTGCTCTAGAATAACCCATAATTTCACCATGTTACTTATGATATCACATTTACAAAACATAAGAGCCACAAAGTATGAGCTTCTTTCAGGCATAATTTGTTCACAACTCAAAGGAAGAAAACTAAAATCTTACATTTTATGAAAATTGCAATGCATGATTTTCAATTTTCAATATGAATAAAAGGTCATTATACATGTAGCTTTATGAATTATACTTACTTGGAATGGGCAATGATGTGGTTAGGGCAAAGGTTTTTTGAATAAACTGCTTGCAAAGATTCTGTCTCTTGATAAGTTAGATTATATGTCTTTACAATACCTGAAAATAAATGAATACAAAAATGCTGTTACGTCTGCAGTACAATGATTGATTATTGATTGGTGTCTTTTCATCAGAAAGGAAGCATTAACAAGCATTTTAAGAAAGGAAACCTTTACAAATCAAGACATACATGTATGTGACAAGTCCGAAACCAGGTGCCTCCCTGCTTTCCTCCGATAGTGCATCAGGAATGGAGTTGATGTCTGTGAAAATTCCTGAAAATGGCTTATGGGTCTGGGTCCCCCCTTATTTTAGACCCTGAACCTCCAAAACATTTACAGGTTTACAGACTCTGTGCATCATCAGAAAAACAACCCATTGTTTGGACACAATGTGGACTATTTCTCTCTCCCTTTGGCAACTGCTTTACTTCTTTCAAAAAAATTGTAATGCTTAAGGAGATTTTGAAATTATCCTGAAAACTCACACCCCTGTTGCATAGCTGTGCAGTTTGACAATTTGGATAGTTTTGAAGTTATTGACAGCAATGATCAACATGCTCATTGAATATGCTATTACAATGTGAATACACAATCTGTATAACTTACCATGTTTACAGTAGAGAAGAAACACCAACCTACATTCCTTTAGATCTATGTGCATCTGACATTTATCCACAGTTTTTTCCAATGTTGACAGAGATTTAAAGACAGATAGACAAGACTGCAAAAAAAACGAATTGTCAATTAGTTTACAAAAAGTTTACAAAAGAATGATCAGAAAGATGTAAAAGACTTTCTGTAGACTGTTTAGCTGCTTGATAATTATGTGTTCTAAAACCATTACTTCAGAGTAATACACACACCCTTAAACTATAATTCATCAGTACCTCAAAACTACATGTAGAAACCTTCCTGGATCCTCCATTATCCAGCAACTCAACATCAAAATGTTTGGACTCTGCCCCTGACTATAGAGTTAAGGGTATTACAAGAACATATACAGTGTAGCCATCATATGAATGAAGATACACGTATAATGCACTGTGAAGCAATTATAGTAAAGTGTCTCGCTCATAGGACACAAGTGTCATGACTGAGACTCGAACCCATACTCCAGTGACTTAACCACAAGACCTTGAGCTAGATGAGCTAAACCACTTGGCCAGGACACGCTACTAAAATCAGAAAATATGATGAGATGGAGTTACAGGACCTGGGAGGGTTTTCATGATGATTTTGAGACGGACATAAAAGTGTGAAAATAAAATGTGTTTAAAATTAATGACATTTGTAAGTGGGTATGATGTGATTTTACTACCATTGATTCATGCAATATCTCTGGACCCAAATATTTCCTTGTACCTTCATTGTTATTCTACAACGCAAACTGTCTTCCTCCTGCTCCGATGATGTTCCATTTTGTGCCTGGGACCAACTGGAGTAAGACAAGAAAAAGCTTGATGCAAACACAAAACAAGCGTAGGCAGATCTTGATGAATTAGCCGTCCTGAGAGCTAGCTGATGAAGGAAAAAGAAAAATTAACATTGTAAAACAACAATTGCTGCAAACTCAATAAAAATGTCATCTTGTATAAAGGATGTTCGATTTAGTTAGTGACAAATGTAACACCACCATAGAATGCTGAACACTATTATGTTGTTGCATGGTGTTAAGTTCAGCAGAGTGACTTTCAAGTGCTTGTAAGGGGTTTTGTATACAATGTTTCCTGCTCAAAAAACAACCAGCAAAAAAAATGTTCTTCCAAATTTACCTTTTTACATCTGTGAGAATTTTGAAAAAACTTTAGAGTACTTTTTGTTTTCTAAAATAGTTAACGAAGATTGCACACCTGTTGATTGTCATCTCAAACAATGCAAAAAAAAGAAAATGCACTCATTACTCAATGCTTTTGCATGATCTTACAAATTAAAATTTGAAGAAATTACTTTATGAATATTAATAACTTGTATACTGCACAGTAATTTTGGCAAATCGACTATTAATTACCACTGTGTTTTACAATGTACTTTCAATGAATGTTTACTTAATCAAGGTGCACTTTTCTTACCCCGTGATCTAACGGCTCAATGTATAAATCTTCTCCAATCTTCGATAAACAATGAATACTCCTTCCAAATACTAAACAGGCACAAAGAGGAAAATACATGTATTAAGTTAATCACTGTGTTGTGTTGAAACCTAATGTACATGTACATACATGTATACAAACATGCACATTTTCAGTCCATACATATGGTACGTCTGAAAAAGTGAGCATTTATACCTAGCCTTGCGAAATTTCAAATACGCAAAGGAATCACACAGTTTTGGAAAGCAATTTCTTTGGATGATTCAGCTTCAAAACTCTGAAATTCTTGTGTTGAAAAGTGTGTGATCGCCGTCGTCTCGCCTTAACGTTTCGCCGTACACTAGTACACATTGTGCACATTTATACGTTACTTGAACAATTTCCAAGACTTGCTGAAACTGTCCTTACTGGCTTTATTCAGCCAGTCGAAGGTCTCTATTACAAACTCTGGATTATCTTTCACAGATTTCAAGAAAAGCCTCGATGGATTTTTTTTAATTTTTTTTTTTATGGAAGTCGCTCAACACAAGGCACAAAGGCCATTCGAGGTGAGGGCTAAAAAAGAAAGAGAAAGGAAAAGAAAGCGCAGAGAATTATGATAACAGAAGCCTAATCACATTGCGCTTGAACTGAGACAATTATATACAGCAGGGAAACAGGATGCAGGTAAGGAGTTCCAGAGTGAAGCAGTATGTGGAAGGAAACTCGTAGCATACACCTTGAACCTGCATTTGGGAGTCACGACTGTATGAGGATGAGATTTGACTGAGAGGCGAGTGGTTCGTTGTGAGGGATGGTCAACAGGGACGACCAATGAAAGACCATTGGAACACATGCCGTGATAGGATCTGTAAAACAGGCTCAGTGAAGATATATTGCGACGATGTGAGAGGGGTTCCAAGGAAGATGACAATTCTTGGCCCACCAGGTTAACAACTCGACGCTGTATTCTGTCCAACAGAGAAAGGTGACAAGGTGGAGCACAGGACCAGATGTGACAACAGTACTCCATAACAGGGCGGATTGTCGTCTTGTATAAGTAAAGAATGGCAGAGGGGGGAAGGCATTGCCGCGCACGGTATAGACAACCTACGGGTTGAGAGGCCCTTTTGGCAATACCACTGATGTACTTGTCCCAGGAGAGTTTATTGGTGATGTCGAGACCAAGTAACCTGATGTCACTAACTTCCTGAAGAGATGTAGAATTCATAGACAAGGTAGGACGAATAGATGATTTAGATGTAGATCTTGATACAGACAACAGGTGAGTTTTCTTTTCATTGAAGGTGACGAGCCATTTGTTCCCCCAATTAGTGACATTCGTAAGATCATGGTTGAGATCATTACTAGTTTGGGCTTGATGAGTGGAAAACCGGGGACCAGGGTATGTTGTATACAAGGTTGTGTCGTCAGCGTAGATGGCAATCTGAGATGAAATAGAATCAGGCAGGTCATTGATATAAAGCAAGAACAAAGTTGGTCCCAATACAGAGCCTTGCGGGACACCTGCGTTGACGCTGTGGACGGACGAGGACTGTCCCTCATGAACTAAGATCGCTAAGAAAATCTGAGATTAGATTGAGAAGTTGACCACAGATGCCGTAGGACTTGAGCTTATGGATGAGACCCTTGTGCCAGACTCGATCAAAGGCCTTAGAAATATCAAGAGCAACAAGCCTCGCCTCACCACAGAGATCTAATATCCTGTACAGGTGCTCAGTGACCATAGACAAAAAGTCACCAGTAGATGGAGAGTGCCGGAATCCATATTGGACGTCGGTTAGTAGTGTGTTGGTTTCAAGGTAATCCATGAGATGCTGGTTGATAAGACATTCAAACACCTTGCTGATGATTGGAAGGAGGCTAATAGGTCGGTAGTTAGAGGGGTCAGACTTTTCACCAGAGCCTTTGAAAACTGGGACAACGGAGGCTGCTTTCCAATCAGAAGGAAATGTTGAATTTGAGAGAGAATTTGAGGTTATACAGTTTAGACAGGACTGAGGACAATTCCGGTGAACACATTTTCAGGACAAGAACAGGGATACAGTCAGGTCCAGTGGCTTTAGATGTGTCAAGATGTTTGATAACCTTAGCTACCATCTTAGGTGTGATAATGGCTGTGGAGAGGTTGCTATCAGTCCGGAGAGGAAAATCCGGCAGATTGTGGCCCGAGTCATCAAGAGTGGAGTTGGCAGCAAATCTTTCAGCAAAGAGATTGACTTTATCAGATGGAGAAGTAAGTACTTCGGGGCCATTAAACAGGACTGGAATTGTAGATTTGCTTCTGTTGAGGACACTGTTAGCAATTCTCCAGAAATCCTTGCTACCAAGACGTTGAGTAGTTATACTATCTCGGAGAGCCTCGGCATACTGGCCTTAGCGCTCTCCAGCACTTTTTTGCAGCGGTTGCTAGCAAGACGAAATTGATGTCGAGCCTCAGTAGAGGCAACACAATGAAATTGGTGAAAATAATGATTCCGATGTGCAATAGCAGCAGCACAAGCGGGGGTAAACCAAGGATTAGAGTGAGGTTTGACTTGATAGGTTCGAGAGGAGACAAACAGATCCATACCAATCTGAATCCAATCAGTGACATCTGTCCAAGGGACATCGCCTAGGAAAGATCGTAACCCGTCCCAGTCAGCCTTGCCATACTGGAAGACAGTTCGGTGGTATGGATGAGAACTGGTCGGTGTAGAGGAGCAACTTATCTGAACTTCAATGTTAACATGGTCAGACGTGCCTAGTGGAGAAAGAATTGTTGGCGTGCAAATGTTAGGATTTGAGCAAAGGAACAAATCAAGGAGATATCTGTTATCAGAAGCACGATCTGGGATACGGGTGGGAGCTGAAATGATCTGGGTAAGGTCATGAGATACAGCAAAGTTGTAAGCGCTTACACCAGAGGCATTTGTGCTGTGAGAATGAACTAGCCACTCCTTGTGGTGAACATTAAAATCACCAAAGACCATAACTTCAGCAGTAGGATGTTGAGACAGCGCGGAGTCGATGCTGCTGGAAATTGCATCAAATATGGCGCAGTGCTGAGATGATGGAGATTGGTACAAGAAGTAAAGGTACATGGTGGAATGAATAAGTGCAAGCCGGAGACATACATATTCATGGGTCACATCCTCAAGAGCGATTTCACGGCTGAGGGGAAGAGATGCCTTGCCAAAAATACAAAGTCTATGGCAGGGTGGAGCATCAAGTCTATGAATAACATAGCCAGGCACAGCTAGTGAAGAAGACATCACCTCATCATTAAGTCGGGACTCACAAAGAGCAAGGATGTCAGGAGAGTTTGCATGCAAAAACAACTGAATTGCAGTAAAATTACCCCTTGAACGTTGGCGAAACATACATTAAGGGCTTTAGATGTAGACGCCCTAGACGGTGGGGTTTTAGATGCAGGTTTAGAACATGGTATATTAGATTGAACTGTCATAATGGTTTAAGAGAAGAAGGAAAAGGAACCAAGGCTTACTAGTCAAAAAAACTGATTCAGCACCCCAAGATTGACAGCAAGAGACCCAAAGAACCCTCTGCCAAGGAGGCAGAGGCATCCGGATGGCCTCGGGAGAGCAACTGGAAGTAGATGCATGGACCACCATCCATGCATGTCCATGGCAGTACAGCTACCTCAGCATTTAACACCCGCTGATAGATCAGCCTCTCGTTGCATTACCAAAGAGTTCGGGATCCTGTACTATCGGGCGGCCACGACCTGCAACATGTTTTTAACCTGTACCCTTCTGAATGATAGGACTCAGGAGGTCGACAAAAGGGGCACAATAAACAGAAATTAATGAGAGCAAACCAGGGCCCTAAAACAGAAAAACCTGCCCGAAAAGTGCTGAAACAAAACAATACATATTTGCAAGTCTCTTCACAGCACAGCATAGAGACAGGAAGGGGTAAATAAAATCCGTTGCGAGACAGCCATTCTATACTGCCTCTTCCCTTCATTTGGAATAAACAAATGCAACAATCATCATGTACCGTACCGCACTTTCCTATGGAGGACTCATGTTTGTTTACATTTAATACCCACAATAGGTCGCGGGTCGCGCAATCAGTCTATTGGCCAATATGATGCTATTCGGCTTGAGCCATGACATCAGACCGCATCATTTAACTAAGGGTGAGATGTTTTGTAGTGGTTGGGAAAGACCCACATATAATCTTACTTGTGTCTTTTAATTCTTAATTTCCTTTTTTTCCATATTTCTTTATTTAACCAGTTGCCGCTGGGATTCATCAATTTTTTGCCGTCCAGCCTCATGAGATTATTTCTAGAAACTGCCGGAATCATTTTTGTTTGAGAGTACCATTGGCACAAAGAAACCTTTACTTGACAAAGCCAAGAGCACAAAGACTCTCTTTATTGCACCGAGATTTTTGTTTTCTCTACAAACTGTGAAGTTCATGCACCATGAATCGCAAAACCTTGACCATGTTGTCTTGACAAAGTCAAGAGCACAAAGACTCTCTTTATTGCACCGAGATTTTTGTTTTCTCTACCAAATGAGAAATTCATGCACAAAACCTCAGCCGTGAGCTACATCACAGGATTGGTACTAAATTAAACCCGGAACCATGGCTGCATCCCGGGTCACTCTGACTTACCTCCATTGAGCTGAAATACAATGAACAATGGTGGAAGCCTCTCCATGTCTCATAATACTCTTATGAAATAACGTGAATAAGGGATTACACAAAATCCACTGCACAATAGCCAAATAGTAGCAAAATATTCAAGACCATGTTTTCTCTTTGTGTTGGTGAAACAAAGCGTTAAACAGCATGTGCATGCTCTGTGCACACTCAGCAGGGGAATGTCTGGGCGACCTTTGTTCTGGAACTCTGATTTTACACAATGGCGTTTTTAAACGTCGCCCATTGCGTGAATACAAGTTAGCCAGCACCAACTGGTTAACTTCCTTATTTCCTCAATTCTTTATTTGATATCATTAACTTTTCTTTATTTCTATAATATTTTCTATTATTTTCTGGGGTTTTTTATTTTGTATTTCATTAATGTTTATAATTCATTTGTTTAGCTTGGTCAATGTCCAATGACTTCGAAAAACTATAAATACTTTTTGATTTTTGTAAACCTCTCAGAGTGTAATAATAATAACAATAATATTATCGTACGGTAACCCGTTTTCGGTCGACACCTATTCCGGGTCACACATTTTGATTCCCTTTTACCATGAGAGGGCGCGAGATCAACAGCAACCAGAAGTGTCATTCACATTCGATGTTCCGAATGATCACCCACGCAAAAAAATATTGAGATTCAAGTTTCCTGTCGTAAATTACACACAAAAGTTTATAAATGTTAAATTTTCAGTATAGATCACTAATACCATTTTTTACCCGCAATCAAATGTCTCAAAAAGTTATAATCCACGGTCAAATATTCAAAATGAAAGTTTCATCTACTCTACAAGATAGAATTAGTGGAAAAACCAAACTGGAAATTACCCGATCTGGACCTGATCCCCTAATCAGTCAAGAAGACGAACAAACACTTGTAACTCACATTGAGTTTGAGTATGGGCACACCCACGCTGAGGTCACACCACTTGCAACTGACTTCGCTGTCAACTTTGGTGAGAGAAAGAAGTCGAATAAGCCTCTCTTACTAAAGTAGTTCTACAGCTTCATGGGATGCTTGCCGGAACTCAAGGTACAGAACCCAGATCACTGGAGATACTGAGGGCCAAAGCTACCTCATGTGAAACAGTCAACACTTACTTTGATGAATTGGAACGTATATTGGAGAAGTATAACCTGAAGGATCAACCACAGGCCATCTATAATTAATATTGATGAGAAGGGCATCGTTGAGAACCACACGCCTCCATGTATTGTATCCTCACTACCTTCAGTAGTAACCATGGGTAAATCATCTACAACAACCGTAATTGGATGTGAGAATGCTCTTGGTATGGCATTGCCTCCATTTTCATATTCAAGGGAAAGCAAACATGCATAAGGAATTATTGGCAGGTTGTACAAGTACTGCTGGCACAGGGAGGGCAGTGAGCAACTCAGGCTGGTCCAACTCGGACATTTTCCGTAGATACCATGAAGAGCATTTCTGCAAATACACTGTACTCCATTCAAGCTACATCAGATAACCCTCTCTTGATATTGTATGATGGACATAAGACTCATGTGTCACTATCACTCATTGAATGGGCACAGAAGAAAAATATCATTTTATTTGTACTTCCAGCTCACACTTTACATATTCTTCAGCCTATGGACGTTGGATGTTTTGGACCATTTGAAAAGATCCTCAATGGTATGAGACACACTCACATGCCTCACCACACAACATCTGGCATTGACAAATACTCCCTGACTGAGATTGCTTGCAAGGCATGTGCACTTACACCAAATAACCTGCAGGCATCATTTCGAAAGAGTGGCATCTACCTAGTTGACCGGTGCTGTGTGAACCAATCAAATTTTCTGCCATTAACAGTTTTCACTTCATCAACATTTAACTGTCCAAAGGTCATCTCAACTTCTGTCACAGCAGCAGAGAAACCTATGGCTGACGACACTACCAACATATGCACCACCTTTTTCAGGAAAGCTGAAGCTGTGCTGAAACTGAAAGCGAATACTAAACAAAGAAGCGTACAGTTCTGAGTGCTGTAGTACGAGGTAAAGCCATCACTGAGGACACAGTAATCACTAAAATAAAGAAACATCAGGAGGAGCAACAAAAAAAGAATCCAAAGTCAAAGGAATCTGTCTCAAAAGCAAGCACATCAAGATCACGTCATGGAAACAACAAAACAAGAAATAAGCCACCTTTACTTATGGACAATAAACATGATAAAGACAGTGATGATGAACCTGAAACTACTGATCTCCTAACTATCTCTGTTTCAAATGCAAAAGGTTTTAGCCAGCAAAGCAAAGTAATTTTGATTTCATTTCTTTCGTATCACTGACTGCCGTCACTGGGTGCGCTTAAAATTTTGCTCACCAGTGCGTGTGGTATTTAGGAATTCAACATTTTTGTGTCCATGCCACCATCAGTCTGAAGATTAAAGAGTAAAAACATAAAAAAACAAGGGTCCTGAAAATGGGTCCACTTGGAAAAATGCCAAAAAAACGCCTTTTTCAAGTGGTTATTTAATAATGTGGGACATTACTGACAAAATTCACAATTTTTTCCCAAAACACTTAGTGTCCAGTCTATTTGTGTAAAATAAAAAGTTGGTTTCTCAACTCCTTCATGTCCAGAAAATTATTTTAATGAACGTAGTATTTTGCCTATTGTACAGTACATAATAGGCCTATGTCTTGTGTATACAAAGAAATACAATGCTCTTGCATGCTGCTTGCAGTTTTCCAAACATATTGTAAATTATAAAAAAAAAGTGTGCCAGGATGTAAAAATGTTGAAGTTATTTTTATACATACCTCCATTTAACTTAGAACTCTGCAGAACTGATATGACATACTATATTTTAGAAACATGTACCCTACCAGCCTACCAATTCAATTTGTCTTGTTCCTTCTGTCAGACTAGGGTCTCGCTAGATATGTCAACTTGGCAGCAATGTATTTATATGGTCATAGGCTGTTGAAGATTTCTTGGACGGGAGACCTCCACCCCTTTGCAGTTCAGGGGCACTGAAGTAGCAGAATGTCTTGAACTGGCACACTGCAATGATTCTATTCTAATAGCTGAACCTCAAGAAAGTCTACCAGTTCGCTTAGATCTGATCATAAACTTTTTATGCACATCATTATTATCATCTGACATTTCATCTGTGTTTAACGAACCACTCAATCATTATATGCAAGCGATGTATCTACCAGGTTGATATTCAGCATGTTCATCAGGGTCTGAAGTTGGTTTAACATAAGAGAAACCTTCCTGAAGTTGTTATCTAAAGACATATGTTCTCCTTTAAATTGAATCTCTTCTTTAACAGCAACAGGCACAATTTTATCTAGTGAGATCCCAGTGTGACAAAATGAAACAAGATAAATCAACTGGTAGAATATAATGTACATGTTTTTAATTTATCTCACTATAAAAAAATGTGCAGGACTGCAGATAACATCTTCAGTTAGATTTCTTTCTGTGACTTCATTAAATCAAGTTCAGACCCTGATGAACATGCTGAATATTAACCTGGTAGATACATTGCTTACATACATGTACTGTATATGATAAGGAGTGGTTGGATGGACACAAAGATGAAGGTTTGAATAATAATAATGATGTGCATGTCAAGTTCATGACCAGATCAAAATGAACTGGTCAATTGCCATTAAGGTTCAAACGACCCTTATATGAAATTAATGCTATGTGCTGTTTCAGGACATCATCTGTCCCAGAACTGCAAAGTCATGCATGTCACCAGTACAAGCTATCTCCTACATAATGTGACCACATCAATGCATTTCTGTCAAGTTTTAGAATATATCTAGTGAAATCCCAGTCTGACATAAACTGAGTTGGTAGAGTATATGTTTCTAAAATATGTCGTTTTTCCCAACCACGACATGTAGTACATGTATGCAGTTAGTGTCTTGATACAAAATTGAACTGAAGGAATGTAACTGAATAAATTCAACATTTTACATCCCCGTCACACTTTTCATAACTAGCCTACAATTTGGAAAACGACAAGCAGCATGCAAGAGCATTGTATTCCTTTGTATACACAAGACATAGGCCTATATATATGTACTGTACAATAGGCAAAATACTACGTTCATTAAAATAATTTTCTGGAGTTGAGAAACCAACTTTCTTTTTTTTTTACACAAATAGACTGGACACTAAGTGTTTTGGGAAAAAATTGTGAATTTTGTCAGTAATGTCCCACATTATGAAATAACCACTTGAAAAAGGCGTTTTTTGGCATTTTTCCAAGCGGACCCATTTTCAGACCCCTGCCAAACACCCACCAAAGGTGTGATTGGTCTATCCTTTTTTTAGCTCAGACCTATGCTCCTAGTTAATAACCAAATGTAATATCAAAGCAATCGGACAATTCACGCAGGCACCAGGGGGTCTCAAAAATGATGAAAAGTTGTTCCGTATGCTAAAATGTAGGTTTTTAATAACCTATACCTTGATAGACAAATTTTCTGTTCTACTTTTGACGGCAGATTCTAGTTGTTTGGATGCCAGTCAACCTGTGTACCAACCAGCAGTCTTCTTGCGGCGTTTACATTGTCTGTTAGCGTTCGGCTACAGACGACGGCACGACGAACGAATACACACACATAGCGACATGAAAAAGACTAGTGCAGGAATACGACCCGCGCGCTGAACAGCAACCATCATGGCTCCTCCGCCGTCGTTGACATGGGCTTATATCACCGAGATTTGACATAAAATTCCAGCAAAAGCCTAGGATTTATCGCATGGGGGATCGTGTGAAAATCTTCTCCAGACTCTGCCTATGAGTCTGACATGTCTGATAGCAACAACCGACCGGATCATTGAAGGATAAATTTGCCCCCAAAAATAAGTCTCGATTCGAAAGTTGATGTCTGCTTTTAGAGGACAGGGTTCGTTGGGCCAAGAAGCGGAGGGAGTCCAGCGTATTGGCACAATGGGGCTACATCTGAACATGATAGTTGATACTAGACCCAATAACCGGGGCGCTGTACTCCTTTTTTGAAATTTTGACATTATCTGTCATACTAGCGCCCCAGTAAGGAATATGTAGTAACTGCGATGGTCAGGAGGATTTAAATCACCTCTGTTAAAAAAAATGCCTTAGACTCAACAGAATTGCTCAAAATTCCCCTACTGTCTTCTCCAAGTGTTTATGGTGTAATAAAATGCATTTAATTGTACTCAAGATCATTTTCTGTCCTCCACATCGATGATTTTTAGGGCCTCTGACAGCCCTACCGTTACAATCACCATTTTGATTACTAATGTTACGACTGTTTTCTGACTTGAAAAAAGTCGTATTAACGCTGCGGGATCACGTGTTCGCTGATGCCCGGACTTAAATATTGTTTTGTGCAGTCAACGCAGGATACCAGCTGTGTCAACGACCCAACAATGGCAACATTGTACAGCACGCTTGGCAATCATGACCAATGGAACTTTGTGGTGTTCGTTGACTGGTATCCTTACTGGGGCGCTAGTAGTACGACAGATAATGTCAAAATCTCAAAAAAGGAGTACAGCGCCCCAGTTACTGGGTCTAAGTTGATACATATAATTATAAAAATACACATACAGTACATATTAAAAAGAGGTTTGCAAATAAAAATACAGATATAAATACCTCCCCGCCCCCCCCCCCCCCCCCATAATAAAGCAGCAAGAAATGCAAATTTACAATAAAAATTACACTCACAAAAACTATGCGACAAACAAAACAAAAGTCGTAATTACATTTTTAAAGGACCACAAAAACTATCAGAAAAAAACAGTCATGGAAAAACACAAGGAAACTGAAGACAATTGGACAAACATGATATAGCCAGGCCAAGGAACGACCAGAAAAAACACAAAAGCTAGTCGTATAAATGGTGTATGAGGGGGGAGGGGCAGGGCTGCCCAGCCATCAGGCAGGCCAGGGGACTGAGATCTGGAGATTGAGCATGTTGAGAAGGTCTCTCTCACCGAAAATGAAAGCGAAAAGGGGTTTGTCAAAAGTGAATTAAAATTTCGCGTTCCTTCTCATAATTGTCATAACAAAGATATACCTTTAATGTTGCTTCCAGGTATCATGCACTTCATTATTAGCGTTGTCGATTTTCCTAGATGTTTGTTTTAACACGACGTGCATGTGTGAAGATCACTGCATTCATGGTTTGACAGTAGCGCCATCTTTTCAAGAGTTTCTTGATAAGTTGCAAGTTAAACAAAGTTAATTTTGATTGGACTTAGATGAGGAGAGTTTTCCTTTGTGACCAATCCAAAAACAGCTTTCATTGAACTCCCTTGTATTGATTTGAGCATGCGTGTATCACAACTGAACTAAGTCCCAGTGTTCTCTCTAGAGATTATAACACAAATTTGAACAAGGATCCTGTCTACTTACATTCAACTACTCGAAAAAAAACAATCCTCGCCCACTCTCCTCCTCAGTACGGTCCAGTCGGTGCACTCATCTATCTTCAAAACACAGTCGTATCGAAACTTTTCTGATTGGAAAACATGGTATGTTAATGTGTTAGTTTTATTTAAACAATGTCATGGAATAACATTTGAGTATTGTAAACTATTTGCTCCATTTTGCACGCAGAAGAACCTCATATTTTTCATAATCAATAATCATAAATATAATGGTGAGGAGTCCGAGCCAAAAAATGCATGTTAAAATGTCCGAGGTACTGACTGGTCCTGTCGAGGGCAAATGTAACACCTTGCGCGGATTTGAACTTGCGCGGAGAGCGGTAAATATTAAAATGTTCGCCTGCCTTAAGTTTGCGTGCGCTGGTTTGAATTTGCGCAAGGGACCTCGAGCGCAAATTTCAAACCTTGCGCAAATTTGGTGCACCTCCCATTCGCTTCCGGACTTTCCCATAAAGTTTTACTATAATACGTCTTACTAAATACCCTAGCCTCAGTCATACATTGTGCCAATACGCTGGACTACCTCCGCTTCTTGGCCCAACGAACCCTGTCCTCTAAAACCAAACATCAACTTTCGAATCGAGACTTACTTTGTTTGGCAAATTTATCCCTCAATATTGGTCGGTCATTACTTTCAGACATGTCAGACTCAGAGACAGAGTCTGGAGAAGATTTGCGCATGTCTGCCTGTGCGATAAGTCCTCGGCGTTTGCTGGAATTTTCTGTCAAATCTTCGTGCTGGAAGCCCATGTCAACGACAGGCGCCATGATGGTTGCCTTTCAGCGCGCGGGTCGTATTCCTGCACTAGTCTTTTTTGTGTCGCTATGTGTGTGTATTCATTCATCGTGCCATCGTACGTCGCTGAACGCAAATAGACAATGTAAACGCCGTAAGGAGATAATTTTTTTTTACAGATTTTCCTACATTATTACACTTTTTTTAACATTTTGACATTATCTGGCGTATATACATGTACGTAGGGTCCAAGTGAATTATCATGTGTTTTTTGGTACCTGTGTACAAATGCCATACAATATTCAAATCCAAAATATTACAGGGAGTGACAAAAAACTACTTCAGATGTCGCCGGTTAATATGATGGTACGAGGGAATCCAGAGCACTGGTACTTTTATGGGGCTAATTGTTAGTGTTGTATTGCTTTTTATTATTAAAACTTCCCTTGAACATGTTTAAGTATTTTTGCTTGAAATATCTATAGGCCTATATGTAGTTTTTGTGAAATGAGTATTGAAACAAATTAGTTTTGATCTCGCGAATCCAAAACCTGATATTTGAAAACAGTGTTGACACAATAGGTTTTTTTTCACTGTTTTCTCCTGACTCAAATGACCAATTGAGCTTTTACAGGTTTGTTATCAAGTATTATGTTGGGTCACATAAAGTGCGGAATGCAGATACTGGTCTTTAAACATTACCAATGTTGTATTTCATCAGCTCAGGACTATTGTCGTTGGTACAGAGTGTATGGATTTTATCAAATCGGTTTTGCATATTTTGGAGCTCCTGGTAAATGGGGTTAATTGATCAAGAGTGATCTCCTAAGTAATTTTTTGGCAAAAAGCAACAATCATTTTCTAAGTAAAACATTTATTTTTGGATTTTTATTTTTTTTATTTGATCGATGCATGTTTCATTTAACGACCTTTTGATCATTATGGATATGAAATTGAAATTAACGACCTTATACACTGTAGCACTGAGCCGGCGATTTGTGCTTTAACATTACAGATTAAAGGGACACATTGCTTTCAATTCTGTTGAAAGTTAGCTGTTTGGAATTGCTCCTTATCCTATTTAAGAGTTGTCCATGCAATAAAATATCTCGGAAATACAACCAGTGGAACCACACTATACAAATAATAGAAACATACAGAAGACAGACTGCCATTTTGTGGAGTCAAAAATTTGGTTCTACAAAATGGCGGATTGTTTTCTGTCATGAAATTAATTAAAAAACACGCAATTTCAAGGGATATTTATGTGAATCATTATATTCTACTTTTAAAATATCTATCTAGCCATATTGATTTCACAGCAAATGCTTTTTATAACACAACCAATCCAAAGGCAGTGTGTCCCTTTAACTTAAGAGTCAACAAACTATCAATAGAGTGTATGACCGTCTCATAGACAACAAAAATGTGCATTGTAGATCCACTATATTCAGTCATGATATTTATTCAAATTTCTTGTTCTTGCAGTATTCTAAAAAGAAAACATGCAAACTTGCATCACATACATGTACATGTACATGTGCTATCCATTTTGTCAAGATGTACATATGTATGCAATAAAATAGGATGCATACATGTCTTGTAAAAAGTAGTGACATTTTTATCTTGTGACATTGGGGTTATTTTTCAATGATTTACAATGTATGTGGTAATTTTGAGAATAATAATGATTAAATAATACATTTTGTCTTGTTGATTTGTCACTGTCATTCAATTATTTGGCCATTACAGTTGGTGCTTGTGTTAGGAGACCTACACATTCCACATCGGAAGAGTGGCCTTCCAGCTAAGTTTAAGAAGCTCCTTGTCCCAGGCAAAATCCAGCACATATTATGCACAGGCAATCTGTGTACTAAAGAGTCATATGACTATCTGAAAACACTTGCCAGCGATGTGCATATTGTCAGAGGAGATTTCGATGAGGTAAGACTTAGGGCCTATATGAAAGACATCGTGGTATGTCTGAGGTGATTATCAAAATACTATAGTACCTTCTAACCCCAACCTCGTTCCAGGGGTGATCGATCTCACCGCACCATTTTTCCCATCATGCCTTGCTTGTTCATAACCCCTGGAATTGGTTAATTAAAATGTGCCAGTGTATGGCACATCTAAATTAGGCCTGTGGCCAATCCACTCTAGGCATAGAGCAACTCAAAGAGCAACTCAAATCATAGAGCAACTGGTCCCCTCTCATTGTTTTTTTATTTTGTGACATGTATAACTGTATGCAGTTTAGGGTGACCGTGTAAAACAATTATTAATTTGAAGTGGAATTGCGTCAAACTACATTTGTAGTACTAAGCGCTCAACAAACGCTCAAAAGTTGTTAACAAGCATGCTCGCAAAGCAGTCACTTTTGGGAGCCAATCAGCGTTGTTTTTCAGTCCTTCCCTACCAGGGGTTAGTGATGAGAGATACGGCGCGCTGCCCATGGAACCAGTATCTGTCATTATCCAGAAAAATGGTTGAATCTGATTTTACATGTACTCGGATTTCTCTCCTTTTAATAATAACATTTATTGGTGTTTGCTTGTGAACAAAAAAAGTGTGCAATTTACCTTTTACCTATGAAACTATGTACACATGCAGTTTAATTTGAACGGAGTTCTTAAAAAAAATGATTAGAATCATTTGAGTGACTTTATTTTTCCTAAACAAATCGCTTTTTTGTACACCTTTTAACTCCTCAGGAAATTTAATCTGTTTACTTTACTTATATAATGTACGTAATGTGCACATGTACATACTTTGTTTGACAAGGTTTCAAGATTGGCTCAGTTAGTTAACAGGTTAAGATTCAAAATTAATTATGTCCTAGGCATTTAAGATTGAACAAATATCAACAAAAAATGCAATGATGTAATTCATTAAGTGAATATGCCTGTTGATTTTTTTTTCACAGGACTCGGGAAAGTACTGAGTATACAGTGCTTAACACACTTCAGTTTATGGGCAAAACACAAAAAATATTTGGATTGAGTCATGCATCAGCGCTCAAAATTTCAACAAAATATCACCAAACAACAGAGGTTTCACTTGACCAGAAATAGTTTAATAGGCCCAAACCATTAACTTTTGGTTTAATTTCTAAATATTTCACTTTTTAAATAGTGATAATAAAATGCCTTTGTAGTGTGCTTCTTACACTGAGTATCACAGCACTTTATATCAAAACAAATAAAAACAAACAAGCAGGCTCAGAAAACAAAAGTACAGCCATAAAAGCTGGGTTAAGTAAATTTAGTAAATTTTCTCTAAAACCAGACAGACAGCTACTGATTCAAAGGGTACATGGAGCCATCGAAAAACAAAAAAATGATTGAACAAAAACGTTTTGAGATTGTTCATGAACACCTTCCAATGACCGCGTCTGACAGATTTGATTTGGCAGGCTTTTCCAGAGATTTTTAGCTTACAAAATGAACAGAAAATGCATGTTCACCTACACTTGTTGACCATTTTGGAGAAGGAGGATTAAACTTCTAACCAACAAATTTCCACATGGTAATTGGGCAAATTTTAAAAGTGAACAACAGCTGCAAGACACTTGAGTTAAAATCAAAAGACCTTTCAGTTTGTTCAGTTATGAGGTTACTTGCCCCATACTCAATGCACTGGACACAGGCTGAATGTCTAACATGTATTGGAGGTAGACTAAAAAGGGCAACCAGCAGGACCATGCTAGACTTTATTTTAACTAGTTGCTGCTTAACTAGTTTAATTATTTTCTTGGAATTGCCAGAATAATTTTTCTTTGAGATTACCGCTGGCACAAAGAAACCTTGACTTGACAAAGCCATGAGAACAAAGACTCTCTTTATAGCACTGGGATTGTTTTCTCTATCGTGAAAATGTCAAATACATGTAACATGAATTGCAAAGCCTCGTCCTTTCAGCTATGGCACAGGATTGGTACTAAACCTGGAACCAAGGCTGGATCCTTGGTTCACTCTGACTTAACTCCATTGAGCCAAAACACAATAAATAAAGTCTATTGATGTCTCGTAATCCTCTTCTTGGAACAAAAGGACAAAGGTCAGAGATTACACACACAAAAACACATACATGTAATAGTCAAAAATCTGCAAATATAAAAAACATGTTTCCTCTGTGCGGGTAAAACGAAGCATTGGACATTGTGTGCGTGCTGTGTTCAGGTTCAGCAGTGGAATGTCCAGGCGACCATTGTTCCGGTATTCCAATTTTACACAGTGGTGTGTTTAAACGTTGCCCATTTGCGGGCTCAGACAATATTTTTGTGTATACATGTACATGTACATGACATCTGGCACCAACTGGTTAATAGAGAATCTGTAGATTATGTATATTTTTGGAGATCAATGTGGCTTCCAGTAAAGAGTTAAAGTCTTCCTTATTTTGAGATTTGATGGATGCTTATGCCGAATGTAGCGGACGAACTGTAGTTATGATAGGGCTCACTCAGCAGACACTAATGTTTCTTTTACTCCTCTATTTATTGATATTTAGAATGTGTCATATCCAGAGCAGAAGGTAGTGACAGTTGGTCAGTTTCGTATTGGATTATGTCACGGTCATCAGGTCATACCATGGGGTGATGTAGAGAGTCTTGCTATGGTTCAGAGGCAACTAGATGTTGACATTCTTATCTCAGGACACACACACAAATTTGAAGCATTTGAACATGAGAATAAATTCTACATCAATCCTGGCTCAGCAACAGGGGCTTTCAATGCATTAGAAAGGTATGTTTAATAGACCCATCCATTTTATAGCCTTCACCATAGCAACTGATTATCAATTACGCACTAGTGGCAATATTTTGTTATGACCTGTTTTGTTGTTTTACTTGTATGGTACAGTAATTATAATAATAAATAATAATAAAAATTCATTTATATATCGCTAGATCTATTTTTTTGTTTAAATGTTCCAAGGCGCTTTACATGGGCATAAAAAGGTAATCAAATATACGTGGGCAATTCCACACAATCAGGCCATAACAATAACTTTGTAAGAAAGGCATGGGAGAGTGGGACAAAAGTAAGTATTATGTCAAAGTCTTTTTCTGTACATAGCACACACGAAAATTAAATTAATCTGTGACCCTTGGAAATTTCAAGGTCATTTGAAAAGTGTTACATATGTTACAAAGACAGAAATATTGCCCGGAAGGTGATGAAAGAATTTAAAAAATTGACAAATATTGTGCCAGTAACATTCCTAACCCTTAAAGATTGTAAGCAGTCAAACTGAAATATTGCCATTTGTATTAGGGAAATAACAGTGGGAAATAAGTCACATACAAACATAGGACAGACATTTTGTGACAAAAGTCTGTCCCAGTTTGTACGTAACCAATTTGTTATTATAATTTCTTAAATAACCAGGGAAGGGCTTTGTTAATTTTGGCTGGTAACTAATCCTGGGTCTGTAGAATTGGTATTGGACACTGTTGGGCCAATCCATTTATTCTAATAGTAGAACTTCTACCAAATGATAACAAAAATGTCCATCCTCGTTACATACATGTACATATACTTCTTGAAGATTTATCTCCTCCACTTTCTTAAATACTCAGACATTTACCTTTTCTTTTCTTTTTTCAACCACAATCCTCATGCCTTTGAATGTACACAGACAAAAATCCATGACAACATACTTCATTTGGTTATCACTATCCCACGTGCCCCTCCCATGTCACACTTTTGTGCCCATTAGTCTGAAATTGCCCAGATGCGTATATATGTGCACTGTACATGTATTCTAAAGAACTTTCTTTTACCCCAAAACAAAAATACATTATTTCCTCAGGTTTTGATGACAGAGCCACCTGTAATAAAAATGGACCACACAAGTAACAGAGACAGTCAAAATGATCATTAACCAGTTGCCGTCGGGATTCTTTTGTTTTTCCTGTCCCCCTGGCAGATTCTTTTGGCCGAATTACCGGAATCATTTTTCTTTGGGGGTACCACTAGCACAAACTAACCCAAACTAACCCTGACTTAACTTTGTTTCTCAACCAAGAAAATGTCAAATTCACACAGCCTGAATTGCAAAACATCGGCCGTTACCTACGGCATAGGAGTGACACTGAACACAGAACCATGGCTTGATTGCCAGCTCACTCTGACTTATATGTACCTCCATTGAGCTGAAATACAATGAAAAAACAATGGTGGAAGCCTCTCAATGCCTCGTAATCCTCTTCTTGGAACAAAAGGACAAAGGTCTAGAATCGGGAATTACACAAAAACCGCCTCTCACTTGCCAGAAAACGCCAAAATATTCATGACATTTTTAGGTGTTTGTGTGGGTGAAATGAAGCGTTAGACGGCGTGTTTGTGTGTGTTCTGTACACGCTCAGCAGTGGAATGTCCAGGCGACCTTTGCTGGGGTATTCCAAAATTACACAATGGCGTCTTTACACGGCTTCCTTTACCAGGCAGGGGAAACATTTGCCTGTTTACAGGTCATCCAGGGCCAACTGGATAATTTGCTAAACATTTTTCCGTTAACCATGTTAACTTTCCTAACCTTGCACCACGATTGCCAGTGTAAACTGTGACATTCCTAAAGGTTAGTTGAATTTAAAAATGTAACAATGTGCACAGTGAGATTTTGGTCCCCGTTTTTCCTTGTTAACGATACTGTGCAGGTTATTAATGACTACTTTTACCCCTAAAATATAAATTGTCTTCATTTCAATTTCAGGGCTATTTAAAATGGGTCATGCATGTTACAGAGGCAGTCAAAATGGCGAAAAAGGGCTGAAAAAATACAAACATGAAGAATACATTTAAGTTTCCAAATATTGTTCCATTAAATTTCCTAAACATTCAGAACATTTCTTTGGCTTGGGTTAGTTACAAAGTGAAAAATGTAACAGTATGTACAAACAGACATTTTGTTACAAATATCTGTCCTTGTTTGTTTGCCATTTCTTTTAATATAACCCTGTAAATAATTAATTGTCTTGGTTTTTGCTGGTAGTTGTCATTTAGGGTTTATTCAACTGTGATGAAACAACATTTGGGTGATTTGATATATTTTACAACTTTCTGCATATTATGACAAACTGTCTGCCCTCATTACATCTGGATAAATCTTGAAGATAATATCCTACATGTACATTTTCTTATATATAATTTGTTTTCTTATATGCTAGGTAGGGGATTATGTAAGCAGAGACCTGAGCCTTTATTGGCAAAATTAATACCATATTACATAGTCTTGAATTGTCCAGTTGTTGACAGCTATTGTATTTGTCTTCCATTTACAGCAGTATTAGTCCTTCGTTTGTCCTGATGGATATTCAAGCATCTACAGTGGTCACCTATGTCTATCAACTCATGGGAGATGATGTCAAAGTAGAGAGGATAGAGTACAAGAAAAACTAGACAATACAGTGATATACAGTAGCTTGTGTATGATTGCATATCAACCACACAGTTTTACTCTATGGCAAGTACAGCTACAAGTTGAAACCCCTACTGGCCTTCAAAGGCATCCTGCTCAATGCAACCAACTCCAGCATCAGAAAGCCATCTCAACACGAACAATACAAGATTTTTAAGTTATTTGCCTATATCATTGTTGATATGAAAGTAATGCTGTCATTTTCTTAACCACCATCTGCAGCTTACTCACTACTTACTTGTGTACATCAATGAAAATGACCAATAGTCTGATAGTTACAATGTAAACTGCACCTTTTCATTCCTTGCAGAAAAATTAAAGAACTGGATACAGCTTTCTCATTCAACAAAAAAGCATTCATCTTTGAAAGCTAGGTTGCCCCTGCAGACAGACAAAAAGTCTTCCTACCACTGCTCACTTACAAAACCTTTGTATTCAAGAAATAATGCATACAGTGGCTGACTCATGAATGAGGCGAATGTCATTCTCTGGTGAGGCCAGCATGATTTGATGACTGATTACATTTGTTGAACCATGTTGCATTGAGCATGCCTGAGTGTGGTCCAAGTGTAAAGAAAACTACATCCATGGACTCGTATATTTGGCTTAACCAATCTTCTACATGACCATACCTGGTATATTTTCCTTTTATATAAAACTTGAAATGAATGTAAATAAAGATCATCCAGTGAATGATTTCCCTCTTTGATTAATTAAATTGAAAATTCATATGTGCAAAGATACTTATAGTTGCTTCATTCTGTATAATGTGTGGATAGATACAGGCAGTGTTGCCTTCAAATTATGATTTAATACCTTTTAACTTGTGGAGTATCATTTTGATGGTATTTACCCTGGAACTGGAACACTATTTTTTTTTCAACTTATATGATTCCAGGAAAAGACATGTACATGAAAATTGTATGCCACTCAACACACCAAAAGTAAGGCTACAGTAACGTGTTTGTATTACATACATAGTTTTGATGCCATACATGTATGTTCATACCATACATGTATGTGGTTACCGTTGTGTTTTTGTCTGCCAAAAGGAATTGTCTCCAAGTTTTCTGTTGCGTGAATATAGAGATCCAACAAAAGGTTAAAATTCTCTGCCTGTTTTTGCTACCCATATCATATAGCATCTACACCATACATTCATCATATAGCGTCTGGATTGAAGTGATGTTGTTAATGGACAAATCCATTTTAAAAGCATCACTCTCAATGTGTTGACCAATCACAACCCAGTCTGCACACCTAAAAGTGTGATAAAAATTTAACACATTAAAATCCATTACAAAATGTAAACAAGTTGCCATCATTAAGAATAGTGTATTTTGATGATTGAGAGGCTGAGATGCATGTTCATTGTACATGTACCAACCTCAATGACATTACTAGACATTTGCTATGGTGGTCTGGCCTTCGTAGATTGCTCTATTAATGTACTGAAAGAAACTTTGCCAAGGTATGAAATGTTTTAGGTAGAAAACAAACAGGTCATAAGAATTGTAACCATGTTTTTACAATTGACATTCTGATTTCTTAAATCATGGCCATCATAAAAACATCCAATGGACAATATATTATTTTTTATTCAATCTTATTTGTAGCTGTTGAACAATATTACTTGCTCTGTGTATTATTCTAAGTATTGTTTGTTAAATGTCATTGTCAGTATATCATTGGGTTTGAAATGAACACATGTACATATCTATACATGCACAGGGGGGAAAATCTCATTTCCGTTTCATGTAAAAAAAGATGGCTGATTGTTACCATTAAAGCTGCATCACCTGATCTTTCGCCAACAGACCAAAAAAGTAATCTTGAATATTTTCTCTGAACATATTTTGACAGGAAATGTTACAAAATAACATAAAGTACTTTCTCTTACACCGTCACATACACAGTGCACAATACTTTGAACATGCCAATTGTTTGTACATGTACATGGTTGCTGGTAATGTGAGAAAATGTTGGGTCCCAGCGGTAGCTCATTTGTTTCTTTTGACTGACTTGCTAATTGTTTGTGGGTTTTTGTGTACAGTGTCTCAAATAAAAGTTTGTAATTTCCTCAACTAAGGAAAATAGCTACATGTATCTAATAAGTAAATCAAATTTTTACCATCATTTTGGCAACAAATCAAATGATGTACAGTATCTTTAACTATAAATACTGACTTCTGGGTAGAGAACTGTTTTAGTCGTTTGTTTATTTTACAAAGAAACACACATTGTATATAAAAAACAAATAAAGAAAATAATTAAAGTGAAGAAAAATGTTAAGTTTCAATTGTTTGTGTGCACAAAAAGACCCCCGCCCTGTTGCAACTGCATCAAGAGGCAATCAATTCAAATCAAATAGGCTATAGTGATGTTTCTTTATAAACTGTGATTCAACCACTTATCCAAGGAGAACACCCACCACTTCAAACCATACCACCTACCCTCCCTCCCCTACCACAACTCCATGGCAACTTCGTCATACACATACTGTGTACCGGTACATGTACAGTGTGTACTGGGCAGATTGTGAAAGCAACTTTGTGAAACAGTTTCTATTGATGTATTTTCTAGTTTCATGACTGGCTTCTAGAACTGACATCTGACAACCTTTAGTTCTGGGATGGTACATGTACTGTACACTTTAAATTTCAATGTTGATAACTATACAATTAAGTCAAAACAAAGTCCGGTAATAACATTATTTTATTTCAGCATGAAGAAGTAATACAAAACAGTTTGGCACTAGAATTTAGAATTTCCCAACACCAAGTTTTCTTTAAAACAAATGACACCAAGATTGTTCCAACTACAAAGTAAACACTAACTAAAAATGGCACAAACACTAGGACTGGGTGAATGATTTTTAAAGGGTAGAACTATTATTGATATTTATTCCAATAGTCGGTCAATCCTCTTCCTTTTTTCATTGGCCTTTGAAAGTTTCAAACATTGATGGATCCAACATATTTTAAAAAAATTCAACGTTTTGTTTTTAATACAAGCATCATATTTGAAGCAATTACTTGACATGGGGACAATTTACAGAATTGTAGCTGTATAAAGTTCACATTATGTACATTGTAGGTGGGTTTCTTTGTATGAAAATATTTTTTTTTTTTAAAGACTTTTTTTATAATAGTGTTACTTTCCCTTTTAGGGCTTTGACACACAAGACAAATTTAAAGGCACCAACTGCACTATATTTTTATATGCAAAGAAACAATTCAATTTAAATATTAATTCTGTTGGTAAGTGATGACGTTTTGGAGCCGGAAGTGCAATGTAAACGATTGGTTTACATGGACATACATTGCACATGAATCTTCGTTGCACTGCACTAGAAAAGAAGATTATGCAGAATGTAAATAACAATCCTGTTGGTAAGTGATGACGTTTTGGAACCTTATAACAACCCTCCCCCACACCATTATGCCACTGCAGTCTATTTTTAAATGGTTTCCTCTTATAAAATGTTAATTTAGAAAATACAAACACAAACAGAAAAATGATTAGTTCCCTTCATTAATCCTGACACACATGATCATTAACATATTATTTTAAATACCATAATAACAAGACTATGTTGGTACATGTTAGTATTAACTGTTAAAAGGAAACATGTACACACTGCTTTAATAAGTTATCATTCAATTGTAGTGTTTATCATTTATAGTTTAATACATACTAGTACATTGTGTTAAAAAACCTTTACACACTTTACACCTCAAACTTTGGAGAGCTGTAGTTCTGCCCGCTACATGTAAGTAGTTAAAAGGAAATACAAGTAAAACATTGCCAAAACTAGTTTGAATTGTTTAAAAACTATTTAATTACTTGAAAATTGTGCATAAAATTACAGATGATTCAAGTATAAAATTGAATACCCGAGTGATTCGTTACTCATGAACTATAAGAAGCCAAACAGTTTTGGATATTTTGCATAGTTATATTATGGTTACTTATATTATGGAGTATTCAATCTATTTTGAAATCCAATCCTGTTGGTAAAAATTAAATTTCAGAATTTATGGGAACATTTTGCTATACATTAAGTCTGGGCCTAAAATTTAAAGCAAGCCAGGACCTTAGTTCCGACTGGTCTTGGCCCTTGTGCCCCTTCAAAATATTCCCACTGACTTTGAGATTTTCTGATGGAAGTGTTCTTTACGAAAAGAAAATGGCCTTGGCTCTTCAAAGATGAAAATTTCAGGTTGGCAAGTCCTTAAAATGTTGCAGATAAAATTAATTGTTTGTAGTCAATGAGATCCCCAGAAGCAGTTTTGATGATTTGTCTTGGCTGCTTTGGATTTCTGTTTTCCTTCGTCATTACCAGCATTTTCTTGAGACTCTACTTCTTTCTCATTTTTGCCACGAGTAACAGTTGTCTTCCGTTGTGGGTCGTAGTAGAGTGACATTCCTTGCACTGACTCTGATAAGTTATCATCATCATCAGAATCTGACTTGGTGTCATTTTCTTGCTGACTGGCTTCCTTATTTTCATCCTTGGCATTTTCTACATCATCTTTACCTTTGCCCTCTGTCTGATTTCTGCTGTCATCATGGCCTTTGGCTTCAATCCGACCTTTGCCCTCATCAGTAGGTTCCTGTCTTTGGTCCTTCATTTCACCTGCATTCTTCTCTTGAAGACTTGTTGTACCATCCTCCGCCTGCCCCTTGTTGGTATCTTCATATCCTCTGGGGTAGTATCTGTAGTCCCGATAGGGTTGAGCTCTTGAAGGTGGTGGGACACTAGCGGAAGATTTTTGCCTGACAGGAATTTTAGGTGGATTTCTCCATACACTTGGGTCTGCTATGAACTGACGTTTGCGTGTTCTAAGAAGATACTGCAAGTAGCGATCACATTCCTCTTGAGTGTGGAACCCTGTGTAAGACAAAGGATACATAATGTTGGTCATTCACGTGTAAAAGCAAGTATTCTATGAGAATAAGATTTGAAGCTTTGTATGATGTAAAACATAGCAAACAATAAGTTTGTTTGCAGGTACAGGTACATGTACATGTACATGTACATGCGCTTAATAACAATATTGATGTATAGTAACATAAGTATACATAATGTTTATTTGGTTTTACTATTCTTAAATGAATACTCTGTGTAGAGAACACCCTATAGTAGATCAAGGGAATGCACAGTTGGCAGTTGCTAATTTAATCACTTGTCCCTGTGCCACTGGACCAGTGGCCACCCAAAATGTTGACAGATGATCATTTGGGGCTTTCCCTTCATCCTTCTTTGGACTTCTGGGAGAAAATCATGAATGTTGATTTTCTAATAGAGAAAAAAATTCTTCATGGGAACTATTAGGTGCCTAATTATCATTTACTTTAAAGTGAAATGCTTTCTCATGTTACACAAATTATACCAGATTATGCCACACCAGATTATCCATACCTGCCAACCGTTCTGATTTAATCGGAATTGTCACAATTTTTTAGTTTTAAAAACCCTAAAAAAATTTGAACAGTCTGATTCCGGAAAATGGAGGGAAAAGAAATTAAAAAGACAGCGCTATTTCACCGACAGTTGGAAAACAAATTAACAAAAGAGGGAGCTATTTACATTAGTTCACATTGCCATTTTGTAATAACGACATGAATGACGTGCAGTAGAGAATTTCTCTTCTTCTGAGATGCAAATGTTACACGATTTTGTTTTTAAAAAGCAAGATTGGTAAAAACAACCCTCAAAACGTTAACAGAAGTTTTGCGAGGAATACGTGCAACACTTTCTATGTGTAATGAGATCAAGAAAGGGTGATAACTTTGCTTTTTGCAAGGTCTGTTAGTGTGACTTGTGGATCAACTTAAAGTGTTTTGATTTCTGACTTTTCAGTGTTGGTAGGTATGGATATCCTAAATCTGGTTTTCTGAATGATTTTCTAGAAGCTGATGAGTTGAAATTTGCTATTGATGATGGTTTCAGAGTCCTAACCTGATGTCTGGTTATTTGTGGCCATTATGTGATTAACCATTAAAAGCATACCCACCAATATCGACTTGATGCTGCAGTAGCTGCTTGTAGCGTCTCTGCTGCAATGCCTTCATGTTGCTCATACTATACACCGAGGCTGTTTGCCATAGATATGTCTTCTGACCACTATCCAAGTCAGGATGCTGCATTGTGTAGCTATCAGTGAAACAAGATGGAAGGCTCTTGGATTGTTTCAGAGGGGCACGGAAGACGGAGTAAGGTTTGAGAAACTCAAAGTGTCCTGGCTTGTCGGGGGATACTCGGCAAGAGATATGGCAAGAAAAAGTCTGATTGGTGGTACCTTGCCCTGTAGTGGTAAGAAAACTATGTTATTGAAATAGTTTTACCCTTCTACCATAGTGGCTACAAGTGGCTTGAACCAAAATGACGATGGCGGCCACTAAATAACAACCGTGAGATATGATCTACTTCTGATAAAACAGGAGGGTCAAAGAAAAGGTAATGTCCTGAATTGACATTTTCCAATGTTTCCCATAACATAGAATCTACAATGATAAAGCAGAACCATCTATTTGTGTTTCTTAATCATTTTTCTGACAAAATCAACAAGATTAGCAATGTCTGGGCGTATGGTGATGAATGGTCTCTTAAGGCATAAAAGAACATATTCTGATTTTTTTTTTTTCAGTTCCAGACAAATAAAAACATTATGTGTCTTGGTGCTGTTTGTAGTGAGAAATGCAATACAGCATGACTAACTGGGTCATGAATAAACATATCTTCTGTTAACATAACTGTAGAAAACCAGCCCTGTAGGCAGGCTATTGTGCCCTGGGCCCAAAATCATAAAACTGTTTACCAATAAGCAAACTTTGGTGCTTACTGTAGCAGTAAAATGTTTGTAAGCTCTTGAAACGTAATTTTCCTGAAAATGGACAATCCGATGGTTACACGTGTTATTTGTTACATTGGCCAAAGACCAAATAGAATTTCTGAATGCCTAGGTTCTTGTAGTCATACTAATGGAATAGTACACTACAGTGCTGTAATAATCACTATTCGTCCATACATTTCCCATGTGCACACTGTGTACTTTATTATAACAGATGTTATGAAGGTACTTCTTACCATTATTAGATGTACAAGTAGAGCGGTTAGTCTCCTCTCCACTCTGAAAAGATGAACTACTGCATGAGCTCAAACTACGCTCTGTGTACAGTGGGGCTGTGTAAGATCGCCTATGTTTCCTTCTTAAAGATGGCTAACAAAAATAAACAAATACTTGCATTATGATTTAAACCGAAGTAAATACTTTCAACTTGTAATAAAACTGTGATTATTTGCCCAGATATTAACTTGACAAAAATCAAAAACATATGCATTATAATAATAATAATAATAATTTGGGAGGCTAATCATCCTTACTCGCAGCTGAGAAGCTGAATTGCGAAGGATGCGGCTACATGTGTTCGAGCTGCAGGCATTCAAGGGCGCCTTCGGCAGCCAGCCACATCAACCCATATATGACCATGGAGCACAGCCTGAGATCGAAAGTGTTTGGTTTTTCCAGAGGGAGAATAACCGGATAGCCTGGAGAAAAACCCTCATGGCACAGGAGAGAACCAATGCACAACTCTACTCACATATGGCCTTAGCCGGGAATCGAACCAGGGACACATTGGTGAGAGGCAAGCGCTTTAAGCACAAGCCATCCATGCCACCCCATTACCTGTTGACATTATGGTGTGTTGCCAGGTAACCAAGTACAAGTATTGCTCCATCATGTGTAACACATGAACACTAGATTAAAAACTCAATGCTCTAATCATGACTTCAATGCTTGAACATAAGTTCAAAACTTATCATAAAATAACAAGTGCTAAAGTTTGTCCAAAATTTTGTTACCTACATGATTGAACTTAGATATTGACATAAAATATATTGGGACAAATGCACATTTACATAGACTACAAGTCTATTAGTCCAGGAGTGTTACTTTTTTTTGAGTTTTGAGTTTCGAGCTTCAAGTTTCGAGCTTCGAGTTTCGAGTTTCGAGTTTCGAGTTTTAGAATTCATGTGCTATTGCTAGAAATAACATGTGTGCCTTTGGAAGCTAGGTAGCTGCTGGCACTGGTTAGCGGCTGCAGTCAATTCCCATGCTGTTGGTAAGTCATTACTTTTTCTTTTGGTTTCTTTTGACACAAACTTTTAATTCTGTGAAGACCTTTAGTCTAAAGAATGTATGTAAAAGGCAAGTTTAATTATCAATTTTTCTTGCAAAAATCATAAAACAAATAGCTCAATGCAACTCCTGCACTGGTAATCAGTAGAGCCAGTTTGTGTCAAGTGGGTGTGGATTACAATGGAATTACGTCACATTTGCCAACATGATAGACTTGTGTGTTACTTACGCCAGCTGGATACAGCCTAACTCGAATATTCCTGTATAAGGCAAGTCAATACTCAGTTTTCGAGTTAATAACTTGACAATTCCGATTTTGAATTTGTAACTCAAACATTAAGATCTCGAGTTAATAACTCAAAAATTCATATTTCGAGTTAATATTATTTGAACTTAGGTCGACAGTCCCATTTAAACTGAATGATTGAATTTGGAAGCTTTCATTACAGGAAAAGATTTCCCTTTAAGTGACATGACGAGAGTTTACCTGATGGTTGTGTTGTTTTGGTCGTCTGGGTAGAAGAAATCCACTAGACTGTGAAGCTCCTGCTGAGTTTTGATGTCTGGTGGCTGATCTAAAGAACAAAATATTCACATCCAAATAAAATACCACAGAAACATCAACTGAAACAAAGGCTTGTTTTAAATACATAAAACTTCCAAAATCGTGAAATTTCATACTCGTATCAAATTATGTATATGAAGTCAAAATGTACGTCCATGAAAGGGAGGCGTTCTGAAATGATCAGTGGCAGCAGTCTTAATCCCTTACTCCCCACAGGAATTCACATGCCACCAGAGACCCGCTCGCGAGCTGGGGCTGTGGTGGCATACACCGGGGCAGACACGAGTATCACGTGATGGCTAGCGAACGCTCTCGTGTAAGTTTTACTTACACGTGTTAATCGAACGCACTCAATGGTAGATGTACATGATCATTACAGGTAAGGCAGCTCATGTTTCGTCGTGTGTGAAGTACAATGTACAAGGCTAGTACAGGCATCATTCATAAACCTTGAAGTGTGACATCCGATAAGGGCTAATTTACGTACATGCATGTATACAAAATAGATGATTTACACTGTATGTCATGGTTATCCAAATTTAACTGCATTTGGATTTGAACCCCGATACTTTGAAATTATAATTATTGATGTAAACTTTGATTTAATCTTTGATGTAATCTTTGATGTAACTTTAGATACACTGTATGCAAGCATTTTCCAAAACCACAATTTCTGTGTCACGTACAGTTTGATTATTGGTCAAACATGTATGAACAAGACTCCAACTACATGTAGTTCAAATCCACAGTTGAACAGACTGACATGTGCACATACCTTTTAGCATTGCTGGACTGTCCTGATGTTGACATAGTTACTGATCTATTCTTTCTCAATGGGACATCTGAAATCTGTTGTATGAGATTCATGATACAATTTATAACTTTAATATTGTCATGAATGTGTACGTCAAACAAGGAAACAATTCTACGTTAATGTAGTTGTAGGAATTTCACATAATGGACGAGTACAAGTGGTCTATTGAAACTCACTCAAGTTCTGGGTCAGAGTGTGGGTTCAAATCCCAGTCATGACACTTATATCCAATTAAGCAATTTATAATTACTTCTGTTCACCCAGGTACCTGTGAGGGTAGCCCTATATAGGACTCTTCCTCTGTGCTGTACACAGATACAGAGTCCTAGATATCAGGTCCCGTTTCAGGGGCGGAAAATTTTCAGATCTCCATAATTCAAAACTTACCAGTAAGAAGAGGTACACATGTAGCCTATTAATCTCACCTCATCAATATTCTACGGCAGCAAATGTCAAAAACCCACAGGCAAAAATTGTATATGGCCATGGAATGTTAATCCGGTGAGTTTAGTAGCTTCTTCCAGGTAAGATTTGAATTATGGAGTTCTGCAATTTTTCCGCCCCAGAAATGGGCCCTCGTGTCCAGGATGTCAGTGTAGTATTTCTACATAAGTGAAGGCCTCCAGGGGTCGATTTCACAAAGAGTTAAGGTTGATCTTTAGGACAAATCAATCTTAATTGCTTAGCAAAGTGTGATGTCACAATACAAATTACTATGGTTACACTGACAACTCATCTTAAGATGAATCTTAGTGCTTTGTGAAATCGACCCCTGGGCTACTGTGAGGGCAGTGTTTCTTGTGATGGATTTAGCTTGATGTGAACTTGGCAGCAAACCTGAATACTCCTACAGCGACTGAGATGGTTACAGCTCATGACCAGTCAGTAGATAATTTCCATTCTTGTTATCCAAGTAGCCTTATAATTATGAATAACATTTTATAACCTTGAACCCAATGATACGGTTATTCTCTGCATGACTAGTTGATATAATAATGTGGCCATTTGACTCCATAGCAACAAACAACAGAATTTTACAATAACACCCATCTCGATCAAATAAATTATGAATGCCGTTTCCTTATTGTATGTACATTGCACTGAACATAGGGCCTATGTATATTAACATGTATGTGTGCTTAGACTGGAAAAGAGCTTGATACCCGAATAGACTAGAGTACATACTGTACATGTAGGTTCATGTTCAAATAAAATAGAATAATATACCTTATACAATTTACAATTATGATATACTTTTTTTTTCTTGGTTGAACAGTGAAATTTCAAAATGCATACACTTTAATTATACGACACAACAGTACATTGTACGTTAACTCCTATCGCAAGTATTTTTTGGAATTGTGACATACTGTAACATGATATACGTGTACTATTTTATATACATGTACAGACTGCGAATGAATGGGTTGAAAAAAAAAGAAAAAAATCTGGTGTTGAACAAAAAAGGTGTTCAACATTCAAACCCTTACAGTCCTGAATCCTATTGCCAACATGAAGGAGTTTGAAGGAATTGGGCCTTCAGGCCCAAATAACCAGTGCTTATCACAGGATCAGGCATTCCGAGAATGTCTAAGCCCAAACAGCTTGGTGTGGTGTGACACAGGCATATTAGGAAAAGAGGAAATTGTTGGTATTGGGCTACATGTAGATGTACATGTTAGCCAAACTGCCTAGTAGTAGTCAATACTAAGGGTTCAATATTTGCCCATTATTGAAGGATGGCCATTAATTTTACAATTGCAGCATGTATGTAGCGATCTGTCCTCCAAGAGTTACTGTAGTGGTTCATTGTCAAAAGTTATTTCTTCGGATCATATGAGACTGTGACTTATATGTGTATGAGTTGTCTTTTTGTGACAATTTCTTGTCATGCCTTTTATTTATTTGTTTATTTTTTTGCTATTATGGGTACAGGCATCCTGAACAATAACTATAAAAATGTCTTTCCTTTTGTCACAATAAATATGAAAAACTTCCAAAGCGGCAGCAAGTAGTAGTATTCATTAACCACTGCAACACAAACAGTACTATACTGATGATGGCCAACTCTCTACTTTGTAGCCATCAGTATACATAGTGTACAATGAAGTTCAAGTTTGGTACAAAATCCCCACTTACTAAATGATGGTGAAACCTGGAAAAATGTACCTACCCCGTCTAATTACAGATGAACACTCAAGGAAACTCGCTGAAGAAAAAATCAACTAATCTAAAAAGGATTGAATAGGGTCCTTTGTGATTTAAGGCACAAGGAAATGAAAGAAAAACATGTACACATCAGTGCATGATACAGTGTTTACAACAAACAAAAAATAATTCAAAAGTGTATCGTTTCAAGAGGCTTTTTCTGCCGAAATCTCAAAGCTGCTAATGGACATGTATTCATGAACACAATGTACACAAGGAGCCCCAATATGTCACTGGACACACATGTAAAAGAAGGTCTGGTTGACAACGCACCATCGATACACACATTACTTGCACAGCTGCAATGTCGTTAGTTTTTATTTAAGTCTGCTGCCAGACTTCTCAACACCTTTTGGGGATAAAAGAATTGAATCGTTGTCTTCTCATTTTTATTTTAAGTGCAGACAACAATTAGGCTATAGTTCAATAGACACAACAACAAATACAGTTCCTCATAATCATACGCCCACACAATCCATCTACGTAGTCGGGTGCTCGATTTAAGTCTCCAAAAATTTCAAGTTAATGAACGTGTGTTCAGATGTCCCTCAAAAAATGTTTGATTAAAGTGGTCAGGAATTTGCAGCACACATTTTGTCCGGTACAATTTTCTGATGAATCTTAGAAAATTACAGCAGGACCTAAAATTAAATCCAAAACTGTTATGTCTATTTAGTTCTGAAGGAGCTCCTTGAAGGAAGTCCACTAGCATGAAGTGTACATTTAGTTCCTATCTAAGAAAGAACCATGCAAAAGCCCACACCACAACCAGACATTGGTTCCTAGAAATCTTCCAAGGCAGTGCCACTCCTTACAATCAATCGAAACAATCAGAAGGGTTATTTCACAAAAGAGAAAGGGTCACTGAGTAAGTAAATGGTTTTAAAACAAAGCCTGATTGTTGAAAATTGGAACTATCTTGCCAGTAACGCGGTCTGTAAACTGCGTATACAGCACCGTAGGTTAGGACGATATTTTCAGATTTTATGACTGCAAGTGCAACTTCCACTATTTCAACAGATTATAAATTAAAAGTGTCTTGTTATATGGTTTAAAAAAAAATTCATTTAGTTTCTCGAACAATTTTACCGTTTTTAAGTGACCGGAAACCAGTTTCACCAGGATAAGTATCTAGTGTTGGTCTGATGGATGTACATGAGTAACTGGCTGGGGCGTTGTACTCCTTTTTTTAGGTTTTGACTTTATCAGTCGTACCTTCATACTCTATGGTGCTACTACTGTACCAACCGATGACGTCAAAATCGAGTACAGCGCCCCAGTTACTGGGTCTACATGTAGGTCTACATGATTGTTTACATATTAACTTAAAAACTTAAGTTTAGTACTTGTACTACTAGTTACTGTACTACGTACTGACTGGGCCTACATGTATACAATGATAATCGTTATGATGATGGTTAACTCATCAACTTTGGAAAACATAAGTTAATGAATGTTCTACTTACTTTATTTGATAGACCCAGCCCAGTAAAACTGAGGCGCTGTAAGGCCTACTCCTTTTTGTGATTTTTACATTTATTATATCGGTCGAACTACCCCTAGCTAGACGACCGTTGATGTCAACATTTCAAAAAAGGAGTTCAGCGCCCCAGTTCCTGGGTCTATTTTATTTGACACTCTCACTAACCTTATCTTTAGTTACAGCATTGAGTGAGCAGGTATGATTAGTAGTACTTTGGCCAGGCCCTGCATCGCTGCTGCAAGCCGTTTTACACCGTCATCAGGGCAATAATTATTGATGTGTAGTGTAGGCCTACTAGATTGTAGTAAACTAGAGTACTAGTACAGTACTAGTAGTAGTACTACACTAGTACTACTACTAGTACTAGTAGACTAGCAGTAGCACTATACTTAAGAACGACGAATTTTGAGAACCTGTCTAGCTAGCTATACGGTGTTTGGTGCATAGCCTTAATGATTCGACTGCACAGAGCTTATGCAAACTGGCTATAAGTTCAAGAGTTACGGGGGGTGATGAGGGGGAGAGAGAGGCAGCCTGCACAGTGTATGATCATGGTTGATTGTTTTCAAGTTATTTGACCTTTGAACCGGTTTCCGTGCAACCACTTGGACTTTGGGAATCAACCTCGTCCCATGGGCATTGATCTCGCCGCGCCATTTATTTTGGTACCGAGGTTGGCTCGATTAAAACCCCTGGAATGGAAGCGCCGAAAAACAAGTTTTTACGCGATCGTAATTCAAATGATTTGTTTTTACGCGGTCATCAAAGAGGAATGAGAGGGGGACCAGTTGCTCTAGTGATGCCACTTTTGCGGGATACCGTATTTTACGGAACGTTTCGATGACACACTTTTCAACACAAGAATTTCAGTTTTGAAGCTGAAATCATCCAAGAAATGGCTTTCCAAATCGGTGCGATTCCTTTGCCTATTTGAAATTTGGCAAGGCTTGGTATAAATGCTCACTTTTCAACGATCTTTACCCCTTTGTACAATGATTTAGGCCTACATTACAAACAAAATAACAGGCAGGTGGCTACATAATCGTCCAACGCCGGTAGTGCATAACTCAGAATAAACCTCTTTTGTAGAGAATACTGGTAGTTTATGAAACAGTAATATGATTGAAATCAACGTCACAACATACAACTTTAATAAAAAAGGGCTCAGTAAAAACTATGTTATAATTACTAAAAGCTGACTGTAGTGAGACTTTGTACACTGCATGTATATGCACGTAGTTTGCCATCAGCTGAGATGACGTAGTGTACACTACAGGTCAGGTGATGACATGTAAACCGTAGTCACGCAATCGGTCTATTGTGTTCAATAATGTCGAAATAGCTACATTTCATTTTGGCACGCATGCATCATTGCTAAGTACAAGGTATCCCGGCCATTCACATCCCAAATCGTGGTTCGTAACATGGCGTTTGAGGGGAGGCAGGGGCGCAGGCGGGAAAGGGGGTAGGAGCCGCTCCGACCCCCCACTCAAGACCTTTTACGTGCCTCTCAAAATGTCTAGAACATGATGACCCTTTAGTGTGCCCCTGCGAATCACACTCTCACGCCACATGACATTGACTGGCATTTCATACGCAGACATCCAGTGGCGTAACTAAGGGGGGCAAGTGCCCCCCCCCCCGGGTGCCCCCATTTGAAATCTGGACTTTTGGGATTACCAGAATAAAATATTACATTTTATGAGCTTTTATATAGTAATGTCAATGTTTTAAAACAGTGTTTTATTATACACGCAGAATGTATTTTTGTTTCCCTCAACCCGTCAGAAGAACACTGATGAAAGGGGGCTTGTTTAGCAGAAATAAAAACGGAAACTACAGTTTTAATTGGCCAAAAGTTCCCCTAGGAGAAAGGATGCCCCCTTGTGCTCCTTCACCCCTAGTTACGCCGCTGCAGACATCGCGCCCACCTAGCGGGTGCCGCGCAAAGCGTGGCATCTCGCTAGTAATGTGCATGACATTCGTGTCGAGTAGGCCTATCGCCTACTACGTACGAGAATTTTTTTTATCATAATCCACTAATTCTACAAAAGGTAAGGTTTGGGACAGTCTTTGAACATCTTGTTTAAAAATGCACAGCACCAAATCCCGGACCATGCATTACAGAATCACTGGTACCTCACCATCGTAAGGCGCATACATTCGGAGAACTATAAAACAAAATGCCCATATTTCGCAAACAATGTCATACCGGGAAATTATGTTAATGTGTGTGGGTTTTAGGCCTATATAGTGTGCATTGTGGAGGCGTATACCTCTCCATGTACATTGCGCAGGGGCCCATACCTGCCTCTCACATGCATAGCTGCTGTATGTATCACACCGTAGTAAATTTCTGATTATACGTCGGGTAGGCTACTTGCTCTGACTGCTTGGTTTCCAAGGTGGATGAGATTCGACAGCGGCAAAAAGGTAAATTGACTATTTTATATTGCCATCATTAGTTACGTTTACTCTCAGTCTGTTCGATCGACCCAACCTGCCGATCGCGGGAAGGCCGTGTGCGCAATAAAGAATGCTATATTGTTTGTCACTTTTATGGTAATTATGATACGTTGAGTCGCATTCCATATCAGACACCAAAATAATATATCAGACAATGTGCACTACACAATCATGTCTGCTCTATTGACAGTCGGTGTTAACAACTGAATATAGGCCTATTTATAGGTCGTGTATAGCAGATCATTGTGTAACTTCCACGCAGCATCAATTCTCGTCTTAGTACAGGTATGTGAGAAGCCCGTTCAGTTTTTATGCGGGGTATAATAAAGTATACAGGATTGTGCTCTTCGATGATAAATTGGACTGATTTTCATTCTATCTCCAACTAAAAATGTTTTACTTAAATCATTGCGCCAGACTAGGCCTAATAATGTTTCCGTTGAGTTAAATATTGTGATAGGCGAAAAACAACATTTTGAACGACCCCAAAAACCACCATTATTAGGCCTATTGCTTGCAAGTGCAGATCAAAATCAAAATCATATAGGCCTGTCTGTATCTGTCGGGTAGGCCTATTTGTGTCAGGTAGGCCTATCTGTATCTCTCAGGTAGGCCTATCTGCAAATATCTCCCAAAAATAGTCTACGGTCGCAAGCGCGATGTGGCTATAATATCAGTTGTATCGTAGCCATCCCCCCGTCCCCAGGATAGCCCTCTCCTTTACTTTTTATATTGAAGGCTGCTGAATCCCTTGAAGTTTCAATTCAAAGCACAACTGAGAAGTAGCTTCCCTGGGTGTAGTGATTAGATAAAATATCGTAGGACAATGGGCCACACGTGGTGTGCTCTGTAGATGGACAGTGACACACTCATGACATGGGGAAATTTTAAAAATGTTTAGAAAGAGCCACGGCTGTACATGACTGTGATCATCGCAAATGCCAAAACTGTATGGGGCCTTTGGGAAATCGCACATATTGACACCCATAGTGCCGTCAATACGCACGGTTTGTGCCAAAAGTCGGCAATATTGATGCCAATATTGCCGTCAAATTTCACGATTTTGCCCTTGTCGCAAGTATTATGTCGCCAATTATAGGGCCTACCACCGTCAAATTTCGCGATTTGTACTCATACTCACAAATATTGACGCCATTGCCGTCAAAAATTCACAATTTGTACCCAAAGTCACAAATATTGACAGCAATAATTGCCGCAAATAATGACGGCAATAATGTCGTCAATATTCACGATTTGTACCCCAAATCCAAATATTGACACCATGCCAACATTGCCGTCAATATTTGCGACTAAATTTACAACTGCATGTTGTAAACACATTCATGAGTGATCTTTTTATTCCAGGAACTTGTGTTGTCCGTAAACCATGTGTATACAGTCTGGTCTGGTACCCTAGACACTTTAATCTCTGACTTCAGAGGTAGAGCCACAATGCTGGCTGGTCGTATGATTATGTACCGGTACTCGTAGTGTGGTAATGGAGCAGCACTCGTGTTCCTTACGAGACCGCGACTGCACGATGGGGTGCCTACCTAAATTGCTAAAAAAATATATGTATATACTGTACATTATGCATGACTGGGTTTGCGACTTGGTGCCATGTCGTGAATATTGACGGCAATATTGGGTACAAACCGTGATAATATCAGTGACTTTGGGTACAAATCATGAATCTTGACGGCAATATTGCCGTCAATATTTGCGACTTAAAGTACAAGTCATAAATTTTGATGGCAATTTTGTCGTCAATTTTATATGTGCGATGACACCATAAAACCGATTGCTAAAGCTAAAATCCAACGCAACAAAGCGATGGATTAAAAAAAAACGATTTCACGAAACCTTTGCGATGTATTTACTCATCGCAATATTATTTTATATATATTTTATATGGATATCCTGTGTTAACACGTTAGTGTCCGCAAAATATATATTTGATCGCAAAAGTATGACAATTTGCGCCTTTTTGTTTTAGCGGTAGTTTTACGTAGTAAGTTAAATAAATACATTATGTTAGTAAAATAAAGCGTAAAATGGCGTTAGATTTACTGTATGTCAATAATGCACGAGCTTTGCAGAAACAGTGTTGAGATATAAAAAAAAAAAAAAAAAAAGCACGCTGGATTCATATAGTGACAAAAATGCACAACGGTTTACGATCTCATTGCTAGTTAAATAGCGATGATCCCTGGTTACATGAATTTTTCATGGGAAAATTTAGTGTGGGAATTGAGCTATACAGAAGACAGCGCTGTCCCATGGTAGAGATTTGCACGCAGTGCCAGTGGATGAGCCTGAGCTTTATCAACAATGCAAACAAATCGGGCGGGAGAGCCATCCAAACAACTTCTCACTCTCAAGATTGTCCCCATCCCCAAAAGTGGGGATCTAAGACGGACAAATATAGAGGGATAAGCCTAAGTCCCATCGTTGCAAACGCTTTCCCAACAACAACTTTTCCCAACAAACACTCTACTGACATGGCATTTATCCAATTCATCGATAAAGTGACCACCGCCTTGAACAACAAAAAGAGTGCCGTTGGTATCTTTGTCGACCTTTGACACCATTGATCATTCTATACTTCTTCAGAAACTTTCTTTCTATGGCATTCAGGGCATCGCACTCAAATGGATTTCTTCCTACCTCGTTAACAGGCAACAGTTTACTTCTTTCAAAAACTTTAACTCTTCGTGCCAAGAAATTCACCACGGTGTTCCTCAAGGCTCTATTCTTGGTCCCCTTCTTTTTCTGCTTTACATCAACGACTTGAGTTTTGCCTCTTCTATTCTTTCTTTCACAGTATTCGCCCACGATACAACTATTACATACTCCGACTCCAACACAGAAACTTCTCTCAATATCATGAACTCTGAACTCATAAGTGTCTCCTCCTGGTTCAAGGCTTACAAACTTTCTCTCAATCACCACAAAACTAAATTCATGCTCTTCAGCAAATCTTCTCATCACCATGAACAGCACATCTATTCTTCATATTGACAATCTTCCAATCACCCAAGTCCACTCCATCAACTTCTTAGGCACTATCATTGACGACAAGCTATCTTGGTCGGACCACATTTCTTCCATAACCAAAATCATCTCACGCAACACTGGTGTCATGTCTAAGCTTCGTGCTTTTCTTCCTCCTAAATCTCTTATCTTACTTGACTCTTTAATTCTTCCCTATCTTAACTACTGTAACATTGTTTGGGCTCGTGCTTCTAATAACAAGCTCCATTCACTAATCATCACTCAAAAAAGGGCTATTAGGGTTTGTACATACTCACATCCCCGTGAACACACTGCACCCTTTTTCCACCAATTGCATATATTAGCACTTCCAGAAATCAATAAACTTCATACGGGCATCTTTATGTATAAGATTACTAACAACCTATTACCTCCCTCCTTTTCTTCATTTTTCAATACAATTCATGAAACCCATAGGTATCCCACCAGCTCACGAAAGCACATCTTTATGTACCGTACACTCGCACATCACACTCACTAAAAACACTTCGTTTCAGCGGGCCTCGTCTTTGGAATGCCATTGACGAATCTATTAGATCGCTCTCTTCTGTGGGTAGATTCAAACGTGTCTATAAAAGAGCTCTCATTTCCCAATATCTGATATAGTTTGTTCTCACTTGAGTTTTCTCAGCATGTCTACTTTCATTGATTTTTCCGCTTTCAACATGCCTTTGTATCATTCGAGCTTTCCTGTAAGCTCTCATGCTTAGGTTCAGTTTGGGTCCAACTGTCCGTGTCCTTGTTTTTGTTCTATGTTAGTCCGTCCAAGGCGTCTCGATACAAGCCTAGGCTTCTAGAAGATGCCTCCGTACCAATATTTTTCCCCGCTTACTTCTTTTGCTTATCCATCTATTTACTGTTGTTTAATTTTCTCTGTTTGTATCTGCATTTCTGCCTTATTTTGGTATGGAAATAAATGTGAGTTTAAATTGAATTGAATTGAATTGAAATCCTAAACATGCATGAACTGCCTTGAGATGATAGTCGGCCAAATCGTGGCGCTGCGGAGATCGAGACTGGGGGTTGTCGGAGGAAAGAACCTATCGACCGTCGTAACGTTTAACGACTTTAAAAAGGTGTTCGACAGCGTGCATCAGGGAACGATATTCAGCATTCTCCATGCCTACGGGACTCTAGAGAAGTTGGTTAAAGTTACAGCTGTTTCGTATGCCCACACTCACGCCAAGGTCCGCACCCAGCCGAACGGAGACACGAATTCATTAAACTGCCCGGTTCAAGGAGACACCCTCACCCCATCTCTTCATCGCTGTATTGGACCACGCTTTGAGACAAAATCAAGGAGAGAGAAAAAGAGTTGGGTTTCACTTTGAAACCCCAAAGATGCCGACAATGGGTCCAATCATGCTGATGGATTTCAATCTCGCTGATGACTTGGCCCTCACCTCAGACACTACTGATCAAGCCCATGATCTCCTCAACACTGTCGAGCTATAGTGAAAGAAAGTATGTCTCCAGCTTTCGAAAAGTAAACCAAGGTCATCATTCAACACCAAGGATAACCGAGACAGAACTGCTCTGTGTCGTAGCTAGACTTGTGGTGAACAAGTCGTTCAAGTTTTGTCGCCGTGCGACTCTTATTTCACTTATTATTTAAAAACGATAACACTTCAGGCAGAAACATTTCAAGGAATTTTTTCTACCATCATTAACTTTATACCACGTAAGGTATATGTAAATCTATAAACATTTATGCTTTTCTTCTTGCCAATGTTGAGCTGGGGCTTTAAGGTAATAGATTACCTTTAATTAAAAAGTATACTGTTGCATTGATCGATCCTCGTATTATTAATAAGGGAATAAATGAGTGGCGACGAGTTCTTAAACGGCCGTTTAAAACCGGCAGGGTCGTGGCCGTGCGATAAAGGCCCGAGCCGAAGGCGAGGTCCTTTATCGCACGGCCACGACCCTGCAATGTTTTAAACGGCCGTTTAAGAACGAGTCGCCACTCTTTTATTCCCATTCATAAATGCCCTTTTGTTAACAAATACTTAAAAATATGGAAAATTGGTTTTAAAAAAGGTTTTGGATGGTTTCGTTCATTTGTCAGTTTGCAATTTATGTTCAGGGGCCCTGCTTTGCTTGTGCGTCTGGTTGTCGCCTCCCCTTTGTGTGATTTGCACGATTTAGAGTTTCAAAACACGAAACCAGACTACAGAACAGCTGTGTCCGACTGTGGTCGTCGCGACGGCAAGGCTTTAGAAATACATTGTTTTCACAGTAAAATAAGAGGAACTGTATTAAAACTGACAACTGCTGAAGAATGGAGAAAGAATTTAAGAAATGGTAACGTTGATCTGATTGGTGAGTGCGATTATTTACAACAGTTTGGATTTGTTTTACCGTTGGAAGCTTGTTCCGTGTATCGATACAGTGTGGGCCCTCTGACTGTAGTGTTAACGTTATGCAGTGCAGTGTTTCCGTTTCAAACTTTCAGTGTACAAAACTTCATGTATCATGGCAGACTGTCACATATGTAGGTGATTTTTCATTTTCTTATTTCTATAAAGCTGTAATTTCATCACCTGTGCACTGCTTGAACCTAGGCCCATTTGATGTTGACTGATCTTGGTCTGCTTTCTCCTCTCTGACACTGTTCTGCCTCTTCAACAATAACTTCCTCATCAGTTATATCGTCAATTTCAAATTGAAGGTCAAAATTACATTGCAAGTTGTCACACATTTTAACTTAAATCCAATAAATAAGTGTCTAAAAACTTCCTAAAACTTTCATCGTGCACAAACAAACCAGCAAATGTGAGCAGACGATATTTTCTTAACACTTTTGACAGTTCTTCAGCCTCGTCCAAAACATTGCTTTTTAAGTCTTTTTATTAAAGCTCCATTTCATTTCCTTATTAACATTTTCTCTTTAAAATATTATGATTTTACCTCATACATTTGTTGTATGTTTGTGAAAGTAACCATCTTTAAGAAATGTTTATTTATTATTTTGAAAAAGAATAAAGTTATGCAAAGTAATCAGTTAAAGGATAACAAAATCTCAAGTTTTGTTATTCATGTTCAGGGGCCAATCACAATCCAACTGGTTTTAAACAGCTCCAGCTGTGTCTTTATCAGCCGTTTAAAGTCACTTAGAAATGGTCATGTGACCACTTCTTAGCCAATAGGATTGTCTAAACTGTCTGGGGTATTTATGAATAAATAATAATGAACCGTATTTGTTGAGCGCACATCACTTAAAAGTCCCTGTATGCGCTTTAATAAGGGGAGGGAAAGAAGAAAGAAAATACAAACAAAAGAAAAATACTAAATGGTGTTGAAAGATGAGTTTTTCGGCGTTTTTTTTTGATAGTTCAGCTGTGGATGCATCCTGAACAGACTCAGGTAGGCCAATCCACAGTTCAGCTGAAGCTACTTGGAATGAGCGAGCACCATAAGATTTTGTAACAGCAGTGGACGTGGCGATAAGAGACTTTGACTTGGAACGTTAATTTCTGGAAGGAATATGTTTGTGAACTATATCCTGGAGATAAATTGGAGCTGTTCCCTGCAAACATTGAAAAGTCAAAAGGAGAATTTTGAACTTAATTCTGGCTTGAACAGGTAGCCAATGAAGATTCTGAAGAATGTAATCATGATTGTGAGCGAGTGCATGTGACTAGCCTTGCAGCTGAATTTTGAAGTCATTGCAGTTTTTTAAGTAGAGAATCTGGTAGTCAAAAGAGAAGGCTTTTGCAGGAGTCAATTCTGGACATAACAAGAGAATGAACAAGAACGTCTGTAGTTTTTTGGTCGAGAATTTTCCTTGTGGAGCCGATTTTGTGAAGTGCGAAAGGGGCAGTCTTCAGATAAGGTTAACATGATTACACATGGTGAGGTTTTTGTCAAAGATGACACCAAGATTCCTAGAAAATGAAACAGGGTTGATGTTATTATCGTCAAGCTGAAATGACACAAAATGGGTATAAGCACGGTAACGACAAGTGAAGTGGAGAATTTCAGTTTTATCCTCGTTCAATTTTAATCCATTTTTGGTTGACCAGTTTGTAGTAATATTGCAAGAGGCGAAAGTATCGTGGAGAACAATATATGACTGGTTTATTATAATCAGACTATCATCTAAAAATGGCTGCTTACATGAGTAGTTTTACATGTGGTCTCAACAAGTCACAGGAGGGCGCTATAGCAATATACCATATATTGGCTTATGTCTGAAGAATGATAGGGCATTAATTCTTCAGAGTCAAATGAAAGAACAAGTATTTGTGTTTCTCCCCTTTTTAAAAAATCTATCAACGAGTATTGGGGGGTTTTGGGGGGTTTTTTGCTTGTTTTTTTATTTTTTTATTTTTTTTTACCACAATCTTACATGTAATGCTCTAATCTACTTTCCTTAGAGAGTTGTGCGGTTGTAAAAAATAATTAACCCCAGGCAAGAATAACAATTGGGTTATCTGGTAGTTAATGGAGTTCAAATACCGGACAGATAATTTTGTTCTTTTCCCAATCTGAACCACGTAACGAAAGGCTATATTGGTTAAATACAATAAATGGCAAACATTATAAGGTAAACAATAGCAATAAACAAGGTCAATGCTTTATATGTGTCCACAGTTCTTAAGTTCACAAGTCCAAACGAGCAAGAGGCGAAAGTATCGTGGAGAACAATATATGACTGGTTTATTATAGTCAGACTATCATCTAAAAATGGCTGCTTACATGAGTAGTTTTACATGTGGTCTCAACAAGTCACAAGAGGGCGCTATAGCAATATACCATATATTGGCTTACTCTACACAGTTCTTAATGTCTTTAATACACGATTGAAGTTTGAGAACGCTGTCAGACATCTGATTTTGTTGAAGGGTCAAATTAATCGTGTGTTATCTGCGTACAGCATGCAAGGAATGTCGTGATTTTTGATGATATCTTCAAGGGGAGAGGAGTACAAGGTAAACGCAAGAGGTTCTAAGACGGACGGTTGAGCTTCAGGTTTTACTGTTCCAGGAGTAACAATATTTATTTTTTGAAATGAATTGGTTTGCAGGGGTCTGAATGTTGTGACTTTTATTTGCTGGCTTATTACTTCAAAGCAACGTGGCATAGGACTGGACTTTAAACAGTCAAGTTTGTTGGTAGAGCAGTAACAACGTTATCAGATGTAATTCTTCAACTCACCATACGAGGAGTATCTGGAGGTTCACTGTGAGAATATGTGGGTGGCCTGATAACACATAAGTAACATAGTTCAACAATGGTGTTCCAAAGACGACAGCTCGCGTCGCCGTCGCCGTCTGTTGAGGGCGCCGTTTAGTTTTTATTTTGGCACTGTTTCATTCTACACGCATCAGATACTTTAGACTGGTTCCTGGTCCCTACATCGTTCTCTTTTGACTCTATATAGGGACCGGTAGTTACTACCGATATGGCGCTTTTGATTGGCCCTCGACTGCGCGGGCGCAGTCATCATTTTCTAGTTTTAGAGATGATGTTGGCCATGCAAGTGACGTTGCATGTTGTTTTTGACACTAGCACACGTGTGTATCGTTACCCTTCATCCGGACATACTGAACCAGGTCTTCAACATCAAAATTCAAGCTAACTTTAGAAGAACATCTTAGTCTGCACTATGGGAGATTCTGTGTCCGTCATGTTAAGGCCGCATTGCATTATGGAATTCTGTAGACCTATATGCTAATTCTAATTAGCATATACCCGGCAGAAATCTGCCAGGTATATGCTAATTTACCCGCTACCTACCGGTGCCTTATACAGTCGTCAGAACGAAAACGATGTAGGGACTGGGAACCAGTCTACAGATACTTTTGTGTCGCTATCTAGACCAGCATCCACGGCTTAACGCGTGCGTCCCCATATAACTGTCTTGCGCATAAAAAGTATTTGCGAAGTTGTCTATTGACCCAATTCACCCAACGTCATCTTTTCTACTCATCCTCCTTCTTCCTAAGGATCATCCGGGATTGGAATTAGCTGAAGACCGACCCTAAGATGTTTCATCCCTCAACGCCTTCATATTGGTGTTAAGGACACCTGCACCTAGCTTTCTACCAGATCAACTTTTTACTTGCACCCTTTGTACTGGCACCCCAGCACGTTTGGTTGCGTTCATCTATTTGTTTTATTGCACACGCCCGCAACCGCAGTAAGTTATATTCACACAGTGAAGTCTGCACTTGAAGGAAGGAAGGAAGCCGGCCGCGTGTTGCTCTGTTGCTACGTGGGTTACACCCCTATGTTCCGATACCCCTATGTTCCGACATCCCTATGTTCCAACGCCCCGGTTCCGACACCCCTATGTATCCGACACCCCTATGTATCCGACATCCCGTGTATTTTTATGGTTCCTACATCAGATTTATTCCTCTGCCTCGGCTTGTGACACTTCAGTGATTTCACGGACAATGAGATCTGTGACTTTCTTGCGTTTACAATCAGGATTAGTAACAAAATTTGCTGATCGAACATCAATAAACACTTGATGCAGATTTGACACACTGAGAATTTCACCATCAAGAAGAGCTTCATCAACCAGACTTATGAATTCAATATCTGCTGCTACCTCATCTGAAACATTGTAGTCTGATTCTGTCAGACCTTCCTTGCGGAGAACTTAATTTGGTAACACGTGTTGTCCAACATTTGTTATGATATTGAATTTCAAATGCAAGTGCATCCTTACGATTCATAGCTGTGCTAAGCTTTACCCGATATGTGTCGTTCTTGATTTTTTCAACTGCAGAAAGGAGATTCGTTGCAGCTTTGTCAGTTCTTATTGTGAACAACTGATTTTTTTTGGTGGACTTTTCGCCATAAAAAAAGCAGAGTACTATGGATTGGACTGGGAGCGAGTGAAAGTATGAGCTGAAGCCATGGGAGGGGGTGCTGTCTGAGATGTTAGTTTTTGGGGCAATCTATTTCTCATAACGTTCTTTACTTGCACATGTTTGGGTGACAGGTTTCCTGGTAGCAGCTTCTATGCCAAGTTGCACATTGAGACAATAAATCTTCTTCTGCAATATCACCTATTCTTCTCTTGATTTCAGGAAAGTTACGGTCACCATAAGTTGCACGATCTCTGATGTATTCCAAAACTGTCTTTTGTTTGGAAGGATTAGCAACAAGATCTTCAATGGTTTCTTGCTGGCATTATAAGGCAAAGAAGAAAGTTTGTATCTTTCCGAGGCATTTTTGCGGAAGGTGGGTCTAAGTCAGCCATGTTGCACTTCTACAAATTATGTTTGTAACCACTGAAGAATGTCTTGGGTAGCCTGGCTTTGCACTGCAAACAAAAGAAACGGAATTGTTGATCTGTTGTGTCTATTTTGTATCCGTGATGTTCTTCTTAAGTCTCTGTAGTTTTTTTTTTAGGAGTGTGGTTTCTTACTACATTTTTGCTCTGCAACTGTAATTACAGAATAAGAGATATGAATGACTAGGCCAAATGGGTTTCAAATTTGTTTAATTCTGTTCCAAAGAAACGTATCGACAACGAATAAGTCAGTAGAGTCCAATCCATTTTAGGTAGATTTAAATGTCCTGTGTTTTCCGCCATTACTGGGCAGGGACGCCTTTATGCTCGCGTACGCGTTGGGCGCAGGATGCTTTAACTCGCGTCATGCAGGCGTTTTGTATAGTTGCATAATCATTATTGGTCCCAGTAATGGCACAAACACTAGTACAAGAAATCCCCAATCGATTTGTCTTCAAGCCAAAAGTTACACTATCCTCGATTTACTTGAAAGCTGAGAATATTAAACTGCTGGATACCTTGTTCTACTTGATTTAGTGCTTTATTTGCTAACTGAGGCCCAAAATTATTGAGGGCGTGTCACTACCCATGGTACACCCTAATGACCATGGGTCTTTATTTAAAAAGATATGATACACGATTCATTACAATGAGTTTTCTTGTTTTCAAGAAGCGCTTGCACTGTAAACTATATATCAAATTGTGTGGTCATCGAAATCAATGCCAAAAATCGGGGGAGAGGGGACTAACTTGATGAACAGTAACGTCTATGTACAAGACAGTATTATGGCTTGAAATATTTACCAGGACATTTATTGGTTGACGTCTTATCAAATAAATCTTACAGATTCAAATTCGTTGATAGGCGAGCCCATGGTAACGTTAATAATGTCCATAAATGAAAATACTTGGCATAACCTTTGAATTTGGTATTGGAGCATGCAATTTCAACAGTGTTCTGACGAATGTTTCAATTTAGGGAAAACATTTCTGAATTGTTGTATGATTTGTGTCCCACTAGAAGAAAAAACTAAATGTTAATGTAAATTTGATTCTTTCGGTATATATTATGCGACAACACCGAAACGGTGTTGATTATAAACTTAACTTCAAAGCGTTAAATGTCAAAGGCAACACTCATTTAGGATTGTTATTGAAATAAATGAAAATATACCCGTTGTAATCTTCTTTTCATATTTTGTTCTAACTTTTTCATATTAAATAATGCTCTCCGGGTAATCCCACAAAACAAGCCTGACGGCTCATGATTTATTACATAATAAACGGTAGCCCTGAAGGGACATTGCATATCGCAAATATTATGTACGCATACGTATTCGATGTTGTGAAATTAATTGCAAATATGTGCGCATACGTATGAGAATATATTTGCGATATTGTGAGTTTCATTGCATACTTTGTCGCATATTTACGGATAATTAATTTGTTAATGACATAGGTACGTGGCGAACAGGAAAGTGTCCAGGCCCCTTTATGTGTAACTACATTGTACACGTCTGGACTCCAGACTGGATGCAAGGAACTCCCCAAATCATTAGAAATTCTTTTCAAAGGTTTGCGACAAAGTCTAAAATTCACAACATCGCAATTATATTCGCATAACGATATGCGCACATTGCTATTAATTTCACGACATTGTATACGTATGCGCACATTTTTGTGAATTATTTCACGACATCGAATACGTATGCGCACAATTTTGCAATATGCGATGTCCCTTCTGGGCCACCATAATTACATGACAAAAAAAATGCTTGCGGTGGTAGTTTATTGCTCAGATCGCACACAATGTACATGTATGTACATCACCACATACATTGTATGTACGCGCACAGCGAGCCCTATGTAATGGACATCCCAATTCCAAGGACTGACTCATTGTCATGATGGTCAGATCCTGAATTCACAGAGAGCTTGACTCATTCATGTGTGGGTGGTCAAGACAAACTAACCATTGTTTTTGCCCTTGAAGATTTCCTATTAAAACTGTTGTTCAAGTAGAGAATAAGTTATGTTAAGGAATTGATCCAAGGAGTGCTATGGAAGTAGTCTATAGAAGGAGTTCGATGCAAGACATACAAATCTGATCGCTCCAAAAAAGTACTGTGTGTACATTGTGTATCCATCAACTTCTGAGTGTTAGTTATTTCCTCTAGTCGATCCCATAACATAACATGGTGGAGAATCCGGTTCTTCAAAACTGAACTAGAGTGAACAGAGAGACACTCAGCTTCATCGCATGATTGCATTGCAACTCACTGTATAGCAATGAGGAGAACTGAAACACAGAGGTAGAAATACAAAGAATTCCATGTTGCTGAAAAAGAACACTGAAGTGTTAACTTCACGGTACAATACACATGTACATGTATTTCTCAACAACGCACATCTCCTGTGACTTGTGACACACTTGAACCAACGAGACCAGTCCTTGCTCTATGAAGAGACCGACAGTTTTCCCCGCTGACCGATGAGACCAACAGCTTCCTCTTCCTGACTACACATGATGATGACCCACATCAGCCCCACACTACAGTAGATGAGACCTTGCACCCTTATCATCCCATCAACCCCATCAACCCGGAGACCGAATCGATGACGACGACACCATCACAGCGAAGTGACATCTGAGGAAGACCCCATACCCATCACCATTTACCAATGACGTCCGAGTTGTTACACTGACAAGGGAGACGACAGAGACTACACCACGGCTGACCACAGAGAGAGAGAGAGAGAGAGAGACAACGACTACCACTGTGATGTTCTGAAATCTGAGACTGAACATTCGTTTTAAGTTTATATCGTAGCACTTTAGTATTCCTTCATCTTGGATGTGGAAGTGAACATAATGTGCTAATATTCTTCTACCTTGTATGAGAGCGTGTGAATAGAGAGAAGGGGTAATGCATCACTCTCCCTGCTAGGTTAATATAGGTTCACATCGCAAGAATTTAAGCCTCTCCACAACTATTTTTCCTTTGTTATTATTATTCATAGTTCAAACCGAATAAAAATGGCAAAACTACGACAGACAGATTCTTTACCAAACCGCTTTTCAGGTGAAACAATAGATAGGGATTTATGTACGGCCCACATACTAACATTTCAAGATTATCTTGACGCCCATGACTTCGACTCTAGTGACAATCAACAGCTGCCTAACATTCTGAAAGTGTTTAAACGTAGCCTTCAGGGCCAAGCCAGACTTTGGATAGATGGCAAAACATTTGACACGTATGAGGCATTGAACATTGCATTCATTGGACGATTCAGTGGTACACAATCTAAGCATGCACATGTTCAAGAATTCAATGCAATCAGTTTCGCATTATGGGAAAATACAGAAATATATTTGCAGCGAATTAGACAGGCTGCTATGCGAATCGGTTATGGAGAAGATCAGATAAGAGACACATTTCTCTCTTCTTTACCTGCTAAGTGTCGCACCGCAATTTTAATGTCATTGCCTAAAACACCTAACATAACAGTAGAACATCGCAGGGGACCTGCCGCGACCCGTTCATATTAAAAAAGGGTCACAAGAATCATGAATATTCATTTTCTTGCAGATTCTTCTGATTGGCCGCTGGGAAACCAATCAAATTGAAGTCGGCAAATGCCCGCGGAAACTTTCAAGTGTTCTATCACGAGTTCCTGATATCAGAATTCTTTGTTTGTTTATTTTCGTTACACAAACATCTAAACTTTTTAAATTCGTTTGCTCAATTGATTTGTTTACCCTTTGGCCCAAAATCGGACAATGCATCTTTAAAGTACTTCGTCTTTTAAAGCCCCAGCTCAACGTTGGTAAAGTGACTGTAAAATGCCTCCATTATGTGCACAAATCAAGATAGTTGTAATAAAGCCAACCTGTAGAAATGGCTGCTCATTTCGTTGTTTCAAGGCCAAGATCATGCAAAATTCTTTGCGATAACAGCATTCTTTCATCTAACGATCTTTGTAGATAATGTTGTCTAAGCTTTTCAATTAAAATTAAGCCACACTGTATAATCATCTCTTTTCTATAGTTTCTTTGAAGATTTGAGTCATGGCAATGACAACGAATACAACAGCAGTGAATCCCTCATCTGATGATCTACAAGTCAATAATGATGAGCACCAACGTGCATCAATGAATGATGCGGTAAAAGAGGACAAAGTAAATGATAAATCGTGTGTTGTCATTACATGGTAAGTATACACACTGTATGAACTGGTCGTTACAAACTCACCAATACTGATTATTTGCATTACGGAGCCTAGTTTTGTGTGATATCACAATTGTGCACTATTTGCAACAAAACTAAAACTAAAGGGACATATTGCCTTCGGAAAAAAGGATCAAGGAGCAATTCCAAACAGCACAATTTTAAGAGATTGGAAGGCAATGTGTCCCTTTAAATTGGAATCGGTAGAAATATCGAAAAATCTGACTTGTTATTTTCTGATAATATCCACGCATTTGCGTTAATGTCAGATAAACTGCATAGTTTTCATATTCGCTTAATATTGAGAAAATCGTCTGGTACTTGCATGCTTTATATTTTTTTCCAACTACGTTACCGGTACATCATTTTTTAGAGATGTTTACAATATCAGGCAGATTCATGTTTTGAGAACTACCCTTTTATGTAAATATTAAATCTCGGTACTAAAAATACTTTTTAAAATATAAAATATTCCTGCTTTTCTAATAACTATATGCTCTTGAGTTTGTTTAAAATTACAGACGTCGTGTGTCTGGGCTATTTATTCCTCGGACATGCTGCCTAAAAAAAATGCGCGAAGTAATGTATGCTTGTCAATTAGAAACAAGAGGATTGCAGTGAATTTACTCTTCCCCCAACCAATAATGTAGTGTTTGTTACAGGTATTCGAGACAGCTAGCCAAACTTCCTGTTGCCATTGGGATGATCATCAGTATACTAATAATGGCGGGTGTCTGTGCCATTGTTTCATTCTGTCTTTACGACATTCCAGACTTCAGTTCCCCCACCAAAGTAAGCACTTACCTTTGTGCACTTCATTATTTGCGTAATTTTCAAAAAGTGACATCCGCAGTTTTATAATACAAAAATACATAATAAGAAACATGGTAAATGTATGCTCATGTGATTGATATCGAAGTGGTTACTTGGAGAGGCTGTCAGTTCCCATTCGCTATAACGAAATATAACAAAACAAAAAGAATTTGAAGCTGCATTTACGCAAACATTGTACTATAAATGCGGTTCACAATATTATGTGCACTTTATAAGTCCGGATATTATATTTTTTATTTTTGCGATTTCCTTTAATTAAACTTTTTGACAAGTTTGAATTTGGCGTTAGAAAAACAATTGCATCATAAACACAATTAGCTTTGAGGACCGTCTTTTTATATTGTATTTGTACGTCAGGGTTTCCAGGCACGTGGTACTGATATAAGCGCCAGGGTTATTTCGTATCGTAACTTACTCAAGGGCGATAACCGACTCAGCTCAGCCTATCTCTTTAACAACACCTCAGACCAAATGGCATTCCGTGACGTCACCCAGGACTTGGGAAGGAAAAGACGAAATGTTGACTCAGTCCAAGATGGCGGCACTTCTGATATACAGTTCTGTCCACATACAGGTGAGACATTTTGAACAACTTGACTGTACTCTGATGTGTGACATTGCAACTTAAGATGCATCTCCTGTTTCAGCTTAAAGTTATACATCGTATATTAGAAAGTAAAATATGTATGTTTTATATTTGTTTTATTCTATTTTCAGACCAATTGAATAGACGAGCGGTGGTATTTGGAACGGTTGGCGGCGGGAAAACTATATTTTCCCGTACCTTCCTGATATCGATATGCACATTGTATGAATCTCATATCGAAAACTTTCTCCACCAATGTTGCAAGAAAGGTAATGGTATGTGTTCTAATAGCTGGTCTCTTGGTAATTACGTAGCCCTGATGAATAACAGGACGTCTTGTCAAGATATCGAAGACAGTGATGTTACACGTGTTCAACTGTTACTCACTAAATGTGCTCCCTATTATCTCAATAAAGCGCTGCATAAATGCAAGCTGGATGAAAGTAAATGTCCCCAAGACGTCCCTGAAGACTGCACAGCCTTTAATCATGCCGTCCATTTCATCTTCCACTACCTGGTTCCGTCTGATTTTTTGAAAAATGCAAAGTCAAGAAACTATGATCTTAGTTGGACCATCGTGTTCTTACCAGTGTATGAATGGGTGGATACTACAAAGCTTTATAAAGCAGTGTTTGAGAATAAACGCATAAATGATGACAAGACCGCTGTGATTGCACTAGGCTTTGGTTCTCTGAAATTGTCATTGTTTGTTGAATATCTTCTTTCAGATACGTTGTACATAGGGTTGGGAGCTGGTTTGGTAGTAGTAATCATATGGATGTACACAAGCTCGCTTTTTATCACCTTAATAACAGTTTTAGGAATGTTAATGTCCTTACTTATTGCTTATTTTGCCTATTTCGTCCTGTTCAATCTACCCTTTTTCCCGTTCGTAAATGTAGCAAGTGCTGTTCTGATAATTGGCATAGGTGCAGATGATACGTTTGTTTATTATGACATATGGTGTCAGACCAGGAATGCTCACCCATCAGCTCCTACTAGCGTCATCTTAAAGGAGACTCTGCAGCACGCCTCACTGACCATGTTAGTGACTAGTTTAACGACATCTTCGGCATTGTTTTCAAGCATTGTCAGCTCCATTACTGCAGTCAGGTGCTTTGGTGTCTACAGTGGGACTGCTATCATTGTTAATTTCCTATTAACAGTGACTTGGTTACCGGCTGCCGTTGTCATTTATTCTAGATTTCAGGCCTGGAGTTCTACGTTGAATCCCCGTTGCCCAATGGCAGTAAAGAAGCTTGCCAATGTACACTCTCTGTTGTCTGATGCATGGCGTGGATTCTTCGAACACTACCTGCCTACCATCGTGATCAAACTAAGATATTTGTGGATCGTTATATTTGCATCACTCGGTGCTGGTGCATTCTGTGTTGTTTTCATCAGCCCTAGGTTGCAGCTACCCAACAAGGCGGAGTTTCAAGTATTTCGAGACACCAACTTATTCGAATTATACGACAACGTATATAAGCCAATGTTTGATTTTAATATCGAGGGCAAAAATCCACTTTACATTGCCATAGTATTTGGCGTTCGTGCTGAGGACAGCGGTGACCACTGGGACCCTTATGACGAGGGGCACTTAATTCTGCAACCAAACTTTAACATGTCTCATCCCGATATACAGATTTGGCTCCTAGATTTATGCCAGAGTTTGCAAAACCAGAGTTTTTATAATCATGACAAAAGCGACATGTGCGCCATGATAAACTCGGTTAACTTTGCTTTGTCATCTCCTTGTACAAATGAAACCTTTCCTTGCTGTGGCCTAGATTTCCCATACCCTTCTCAACTCTTAGAGACCTGTTTAAAAGCAGCAAAAAGGTGTACTACAACCGAGTGTTTAACTGGCATATGGGGCCTAACTCTTCCTGGGCCCGTGTTTAGCACAGTAGACGGCTCAATAAAGGCTTTATATATGGAAGGTAGCAGCTCCGTAATGGACTCAATGAAATTCAACTATATTGATACATTTTGGACCGAGGCAAATAGTTGGTTTGACGAGAAATTGAAAAGTAAGCCAGCGGGGCTGACTGGAGGCTGGATAACTGCTGGCTCTCCCAGGAGCACCGGCGGGCAACAATTATACTTTTTTAACCTGCAGAAGAGTCTGGCTACAGGGGCACCTTTATCTATGGGTTTGTCGCTTGTGTTTGCAGCAATCATGCTCATCCTAACCACGTGGAATGTCCTACTATCACTATACGCTATGTTATCCATAGCAGGTACTTTCTCTGTTACTGTTGGTACCCTTGTTCTTCTAGGTTGGCGTCTGAATATATTTGAATCTGCCATATTGTCTTTGGCGGTAGGACTGTCCGTAGATTTCACCATCCACTATGGGGTTGCATACCGCTTAGCACCGTCTGAGTTCAGACAAGAGCGGACAATGCATTCACTAAGAAGTGTAGGCTCCGCTATAACTGTAGCGGCTTTGTCCACATTTGCAGCAGGTGCCATGATGATGCCATCTACAGTTATAACATATGTTCAGTTGGGTATCTTCCTCATGCTTGTAATGACTATAAGTTGGGTATACTCTACTTTTTTCTTTCTCTCTGTTTGTCGAGTCATTGGTCCGCAAGGTAACTGTGCACAGATTCCAGTCCAAAGACTATACTGCTGTAAAAAGCCTTATGTTCAAGAAACTGTCAACGTTCAAAGTCAAGAGTTATCTGAACACGCAAGCCCTTGTATGACAAATAATGGGTTTGTAGGGAATCTTGCGATGGGGCAAGATGAAGGCACTCAAACCAACATGACTTAACACTTGATTCAATTCGCCTCCACCGGTGAAGTTAATGCTGTCATTATTACAAGTGAAAACAAATAGTCTGGTTAATGAGTACTAGAAAAGAATAAGACATGCTGACTAACTCTTAAGTTGAATGTTAATCTCGGAAAGAATTGATCACTTCTTCGTGCACTATATTGAGCTGTGTGTGTTCGTAAAATGAGTGGATCAGTGCATTCTACAACTGCGAAACAAGTTTCACACTGAGGAGCCAAGTTCCATGAAAGAGTTAGACTGGTCCCCTGTCTTTCCGTTTAAATTAAGAATTTACGCGCCACGAAGTGTGACGTCCTGATGTTCAGCTATGATCAAGTCGGGTTGCCGAAACTTTACCGTTTAAATTAATTAAACTTTACCGTTTACAATTAAAACCCACCTTCACAAAAGTACCATCACAGACTTCCACAAAGTACCATTATACCTTCATAGGCTATAGCATTGGGTGCATGACTATAGTGGGTTTGTTCTGCTTGTACAACTGGTTATGCGGAAACCTCATGGCTTGTGTACTGTGGACTTAGTCTCCACATTTTCCTGTAGAATTTTGTGGCATCCAGTTTGGCAGGTATGGTGCCCCATAATGTGCAATTCCATTTTTCAATTTGTTCTTAAATCTTAGCGTCGAGTTTTTCATTTTCCCCGTCACATTGTTATAGACAAAAGTATGGCAGGAGCATGCCCCCAGTCCTGATAGAGTTTTATAGTTTAAAAAAATTGCGACGCAAAAAACAAACGCGACAGGGGGAAATGCGATGAAAAAATGTAAAATATGCGAAATATATTTATTACAATGCAGCTGTCTTTCGCTTTCGCACGCTTTTGTAAAAGCACGCAAAGTTCCATTTTCATTAAATTGACAACATCTTCGCGATAATGTGCAAGTGGTGTGAAAAGTAAACCTAGTGGTCCTGTGGTGTGTTATAGATCGTGACTTGGGTTCTGAGCTTCGAAGTAAAGGCCCATAATGCTCATTGTGTGCAGTTTCATTGTTGCTACAGTCTAAGCTGTGTTATATATTTTTGATATTTAAGGCAAATTGTAATTTACGGTTGATAGTTTTGAACTTTGTAATGATAAAGTTAATACGTATTGGTATCGGTTTATCTTATTTTATTTTTTATTTAATATTTTGTGCAATGATCCATAATGAAATGCGTAATCACTGAAAGGTTATGTATTGTTATATACTTTAAATATTCAACTAAATTGCGTTCGTTTTTAGTCTTACTCATTTATCGATGTTTGACAATTTGATTTGGTAAGTCTCTGTACGTAGTATGTTGCTAATTTTTTTGATAAATGTGTGAAATTGTTCATGCTTCTTAGCGTTTAAAAATCCCTTTTATTTATGGTGTCTCATTGATTACAAGAAATTTACAGACTATTTTTAATCAGATAGCGGTCCAAAAATTGGTCACCAAAGCTTTTTTGAATGTCTTATTTACACCCTAAAAACAGATTGGTTAAAACAACCAATGTATTGGTAGATATGTGTCCAACCAAGCTTACTGGTCAATTTAACCAATATAATGGGTAATTTAACAACAAACTTATCAACATTTTGGTTAAATCATGTTTAATCCAACCAGTATCTTGGTTAGATTAACCAATAAGCTTGGTTGCACACATATCTACCAACATCTTGGTTGTTTTTAACCAATCCGTTTTTAGGGTGTATTTAGGTTTAGTTCTGGTAATTTTGTGTCATATTTAATGAGAATCAAAAGCACAGAACGAAAACCCAGGAGATTACATTACCTTTCCTTTCTTCGCAATCAACAGTATTAATTTACTTCAAGTTTCTTGACAGTTGTAACTTCTTATGAAGGAGGAGCATAACCTACATTAAGGTAGCATCGATAGCTCACCTTTAATGATAAACTTTCTATAGTTACTTTGATATCCCCTTTAATTTTGTGTTCACTATACATAGTTATATACATGATATAGAAATTAATAAAGACGACTATCGTAGTCTGAAGACTGTGTTTTATTTTGCTAAATCCTTTAGAATAATGCATACAATATTAATGCTGCACTTGTTTTCCTTTTGGATCCAAGCGATAGAAAGAACACTTTTTTGGATTGGTAGGATATTGACTAGAGCTCTAACTCCCCGTTATACACGCACAAGTTTTGTAAAGCCTGTGAATACCACTTAGTCAGTAAGATTCGTCTACGTTGGGTATATTTTGATTGTTGTGCTTATAATTTAAGTCACAAAAGTAAGCGACCCACTCAAATACCCAACTTAGACGAATCTTATAATACTAAGTGATATCCACAAAGCATTTCGCTGAGTGCCCGCTTACTTTCACGTCTTAAATCTAAGCGGGGTTATGTTGGACACTAGGTTGTCATGGCGGCTTTTGTTTTACATGTCTTGCGCCACAGAGGAATTAACGAAAAGACCTACTGAAGAGAAATAGTATGTTGTAGAAGGTTCAATCCTCTTGCAGAATTTGTCGGAAATGATGGAGTAACTTCTAAAGTAAAGCTTATCAGGCTTTATGCATGGCACCACGTGCGCAGTACAACCAGTGCAATAAGTATGGCCTACCTTGATTTCAGCAGCAGCAGCGTATAGGGGACACGTGTACCACCCCTCCCCCTTCACAAATTGCCAGTGTGCCCCCCTCCCCAGGTGCCCCAATTTAATAAAAAAATGTAGATACATGTAATTCATAAAAAGAATCATGAAAAGCAATGCCCCCAAGTGCCCCCAGTGAAAAATCCTGGCTACGCCGTTGAGCAGTATAGCACAGCTTCATTTAGTCAGTGAGTCGTTTTTTCTCTTATTTGATTAGTCATAAATAAAACAACGTTCTTTTCAAATCTATACCGAGTATAAATTTCTCTGCCGACAAGTTCTGCAAGAGGACTGAACCTTTTACTTAATCCTTCGGAGGGCTTTTTCGTTAATTTCTCTGTGGCGCAGGACACGTAAAACAAAATCCGCCATGACACCCTATTGTACCCAACTTAACTCAAGTCGGACCACACTAAGAGTGAAGACGCGAAAGTATGTGGGGCACTTAGCGCAAATGCTTTGTGAATACAATTTAGTATAGATTTGTCTTTGGTATATGAGGTGCTTATAATTTTGTGACTCGGTTAGTTTCGTGAATATAGCCAACTTACGGTTAGCAGCGTTTATGAAAAAGTGCACTTCTCTTAACATTTAAAATTGTCCATGCTTTTTCGGACAACTGAGGGCGCTGTTGCCGTGGTGTCATTTCAGGGAGACACTGTGGTTTTTTGTTGAAATTCATGAAACTGTGAACCCCCAAATTTGCTTATTGAAAGCATTTGTGAGAAAGGTTTGCTCATTGGTTTACTGCCATGAACTGACACAATAACAAATCACTAAAAAAAGAAAGTTTACGACAGCACAATATCCTAAATTTTGGCAACTTTTCGAGCATAGACTAATTCGTCGTTTGCCCGGTAAAAGGACGTAAGGGTAAGTTCCCGGTAAAAGGACGTAAGCAATTTATGTTAACACTTGTGTTTCAAGAATTATAAGCGGGAAAGTTTGGTAAATTTGTTGCCATGCAAAAGTCATTCTAGAAAAGGTTAAAATCTGCATGGGGAATGGGGAAACATGTCTTCAGTGTAACTCTAGCAAAAACAAACTAACAAAAATTACATAATTTTTATGTCAGGAGCCATTTTGTTACTTTTGTTGTTACTGGGACGAACTATTTTATGTTCCCGGCCTTACGCCCTTTTACCGAAGTTTCTGCCTGATATGACATCACACTTTTGCTCATGAATATGGAAATATACATTAGCATAAAAGCAAAAAGGAACCCAAACCCTTGAAAATGGCAAAATGAAAATTGAAAATTTAGATTAAATGGGCTACAAAGGCGCATTACCAAGGACTACATTAAAAAATACATTTCATGGACCCTTTAATTGTTTTTGCGTGATTTTTTATAATGGCCTAATACTAAGAATTATATAAGAAATGAGAATAATATGACCATGCCTGTTGGGGTACGATTTACATTTGCTTCATTGTTAATGGTGTCATTGGTTAGTTTTGTCTAAAGACAAACACTACATGATAAAAACACAATATAGTGTGGTTACATGCCTATATTATACATGCCTCCGTTAGAGATTAAGTCCTTTATGTATTATAAAGAATAGCTTATAATTTAATAAAGTATTTCACAACAGCTCATCATCAGCGGTCCATTTTTGAATTTCTGTCAATAGTTACTGAATCAAAAACAATATGAATGATAAAGCTGTTATGTTTCCAATATTGTTTGGCAATGCCTAGTTGTTCGTACCAATTGTTAAGTGACTGTAAACACCGGTAACGGTATCACTGGTAACTCCCACTTTGCGCTCCAGATGATCGTAGTTATCATCACGCGTGGTTGTACTTTTAAACAATGCTTTAGGTGAAGAAGATGACCGGGTTCGGTCCTCCTCCGCCGCAGGAATACTCACGTATTTCTGTCCGCTGCTGTAAACCAACTTGGTTTCCTCCCGGGAACTTTTAGCTGAAATGGCTGACCGAGGCTTATCCTTATCTTCAACATTTAAGGCAACACTTTCATAACTTACAATACATGCAGATGGTTCGAGTTTGAAGTAATAGTTGGGGTCATCGGTTCGCGGATCAGGTTCCGCTTGATTACGTTGGGGAGTTGGTTCCGTGTAACGAACAGCAGCGACAGTATTTCCTGATGGCGTTGGTCGTGTATCTGGGACTGCATACTGACTTACTATGTGGCAGTAGTCATGTTCAGTGTTATGCCTTGCCAATGCAGTCTTCTGATTTGACTCTTCTGATCCACTCTTAGCTTCTTCTCCTTTTTGTCCCCTGCAAAGATTGAAGCGAGAGATGGTAATTCGCGCCAATGCACATTTTCAACCACTGGTTGGCAAAACTTTCCAATCTACAGGATGGTCATCCATACTGACCAAAATCAATACCAACTTAACAGTTATTCCTGCCACTGACTGACCTTCCTTTGAGCTTAGGGCCTTGCAAAGACATCTGCAGCCAAAAATCTTCTTTTGTTTACAATTTTAAAATAGATAACATAATTAAAAATGTGGGGAAATGAGAAACTCTTCATGTAATAATCAAGTATACAAAGCACTTTCTAGAGAGGGGGGGGGGGGGGAGCGAGCATAATGGTAAGACAAGTTTCTCACTTTCCTTTTTTAGTCATAAGATTTCAAACCAATAAAAAACACCAGCAAAATAACTTATGCTCTTGAACTTACCTTAAGTTGTGAGTAATACAAACGACTAGTTTTCCTGGTCGACAGACACATATCACGCCTAACAATACACCGATGAGAAGACATAAGCCACATGCTACTATCAACACTTTAACCGTCAAGTCGGGTCCAGCAGAGGCTGTTGAGCCACCACCTGATGTATCCCCAACCAAACCATCACAACTGAAATGTGAAAAACCGTCGGAGTGAATTTAAAGGGCCCCTGAAGTGAATATTTTTAGGAACATTTTTTTGCTACTTTTTAATCCTCTTGAGTGTATGCAAACTAATTGGCACCGCTTTTGGTTAATTTTTAGTGAAAGGGGGGGGGGGGAATAATGAAATATGTCATCCCAGCAACGGTCCGGCCAACAACGTAATGCGTCTTCCTTGGAGCCATCTACAAACCTAATGTTAAGCAATTTATCAAGGAGCTTGGGAGGGGCAAGATATTTTCGAATAATGTCGGAATTAGTTTTCTAACGAATCGTTCACCCATCCTTCCCCAGTGCCTTTAAGTGCCTTCTACACTCTATAAAGTCATGAGTCAGTGAATGGAACCGAATCCAGGTCCAGAGGGCAATAGTTATTTCCGGGTCAACTTTCAGCTTCAAAATTGTAACATTCTTGTGTTAAAAGTGCAGTGATTGCAGTCGTCTGGCCCAAACGTTCCGTCGTGCAAATGGTACCAGATCGAGAACATTTTTTTTTATATACGTTCCTTGTAGAATTTCCACAACTAACTGGAACTGTCCTTACTGGCTTTATTCAGCCACTCGAAGGTCTCTGGTACAAACTCTGAAATATTTTTCACATTTTCCGAAAAAGGAAAGACGTGATTGAAAAACCAAATGCAACAATCTTCATGTACTGTACCGTACCGCACTTTCCAATGGAGGACGTCGTGTTTGTTTACGTTTAATACCCACTACGGGTCACGGGACTTGAAGAACGCAATCGGTCTATTGTCTGTACTACACGATCTTTGTTTTACTGATTTTGTGTAGTGTTTATTTGATGGCTTCCGTTAGCATACAATTAAGTGGCCGCCGCCAGATAATTATGTGGCGGTCGCCAGATAAAGTGGTGGCCGCCAGATAATTTAGGGGCGGCCGCCAGTTAATAAGTGGCGGCCGCCAGATAAATGGTACATAAGAAACATTCACGTGCTCGTGAAAAAAATATTCACCTCTTATTCACTGGCACTATCCGGCTTCCGTGGATACCGGTACTGGCTTTACAATTGCATGTCTCAAGTAAAGAACTAGAATACCCTCCCGACCAACAGTGGGATTGCGCTATTCAGTGTCGGAGGACCCTGGGGTCGATTTCACAAAGAATTAAGACGCGTCTTGTCTCGAATTAGGACGAGTACTCGTCCTAACTTAGGATTAATCTTAAGTTTTATTAAAATCGATTTCACAACGCTTAGGACGGGTTGAACGCATTCTAACTTCTATGGTAACGGCACTGAACCAGTCCTAACTTAGGACTGGTGTAAGGGTCGTCTTAACTATTGAATTTATGTAATAAAACTTGTTCACGCACGCCTACGTCCTACAAAGACTTTTCCTTCCGCTCGCTCTCGGCAACTAATTATAATGGCGCTTATGCTTTTGGCGGACCACGAAGCAAGATGGGCTTTGAGAAGAGAGAGACTGTTTAGGGTCAGGCAAAACCCGTTGGATGGTCTCACTGACGAAGAAGTCACGAGAAGTTATCGCTTCACACGGCTTGGGATCACCCAACTGTTAGAAAGGGTTGGTCGACAGATACAACATGAAACAGGTAAATCTACGACCATTTAGACGATAGGCATAGTTAGTATCATTTATCATTTTAAAAGATGCGCAGTGTCAGCAGCCATCTTGAATTTGATGTTAGTGCGTAATTCCCTACGGCCGTTTCGTTGGTGCATTGTGACAGATATAAAACAGCCGTCGCATGAGCAGCTCCAGCCTCGTTCAATCAATGTGTTACGGTTTTATCATATTTAGGGCTAGTCCGCTTCAGACGCTTTTTTGAAATCGATCCTGGGATCGGACTTAGCTAGGATCGATCCTCAGTCTGGGACTCGTCCAAAGTCTTAGGACTTAGGAAGGAGTTAGGAAGACTCGCATCGGAATAGACTCGCTTCGGTCATCCGACATATTATGTTTTGCACCCTCACCCACCAGTGACCCAAACACTTATTCATTTTTTAAAGTCTACAATCGGGCCTTGCCTGAGATTAAATTGACAACCCTGAATGAGCTTTTGAAACCTACTCTGATAGTCTTTGATCACATGTTTGACAGTTGACACCTGTCCATCCTTCTAAGCAATCGCAGTGTGTTTTCGTTTCATCGTAGTAAAGGCAAACATCGTTACTGGAGGAACAGACCACTGCATCATCAAACTCACAAACCGCAACACCTTGCCCACAACCTAGTAAGGAAAAGATACGATTGTTAAGATCACCCTTGAAGTTAAGCCATCATTAATTACATTGAGTACATTGTTCCATTCCTCCGCTTTTTCCATAAACACAATCATGAAATGCACCTGATGGCCTAAGGTGGTCACGTTTGGAGACTGAAAAACACGAATGAAAAAGTCACTTGATAATGAAAATGATCAGGAAATTTTGGAAATTGGTCGGGAAAACCTATATTTTAAATAAAGCAATATTTGTAATAAAACCTGAAATAAAATGTGTAAACTAAAAGGAATGTTCGCATGTTGCTTCTTTTCTGTATTACCATTGTACCTATGAACTACCAGTACGATTTTCGAATAGCTATAGGCCTAGACCAACTTGGAGAAACTACGGGTAGCCATCAGTGCAAAGCAAAACAGATAATCACAGTTTGCAACAATGTTACACAAATATTCAAAAATTGTTTAGAATTTGTTGGAAACAAACCAGCCAATCTTTAAATATAAAGGTTGCAAAAACGTTGAATTTGGTCACAACGTCTGTCAACAAGACTCGAATGTGTTGCTACATTTGGCCGTCCATGCCAACCAGCGCGGATAGTTTATCAACAAAATAGAAAGGTCTACAGAGTGACACATTGCCTTCGGATTGGGCGCTTTTGGGCTGTAAAAAGCGTTTGTTATGAAATGAGTATGGTTGGAAAGATATTGTAAAAAATATAATGTAGTGAATCACATAAATATCCCTTGAAATTGTGTAGTTTTTGTTTAATTTCGTGACAGAACACGGTCAGCCAAAAACCAAATTTTGGACTCCACAAATGGCGGACATCCCATTATTGGTTGGTTTGGTTTTTTCCAACAAATTCTAAACAAATTTTGAATCACTAATTACAACACATTGGTCTTTTATTGCATGAACAACTCTTAAGGATAAGAGCAATTCCAAACAGCAACATTTTAAGAGATCTGAAGGCAATGTGTCCCTTTAACTTTAACCCTGAAAATGGAATCACTGCGTTGGTTTGAAGGGGATTTAAGGGTTTAGACACAGGCTGAGGTCGAAACTCTTTAAATCTCCGTCAATTATACGCAAATGAACCAGGCACCGGTTAGTGTTTAGTTTACCAAGAAATGCATTTAAAGGGTGAATTGTGGAACTTAATAAAAAATATTGTTATTGTTTTGATTATTTTTGTCTGATGGAAGACAGTGAAAGGGCTAATTTCCATTCACAATCGTTTCCCAGTCTTTTCACGGTAATGAATGATCAGCCAGTTTGAAACACAATTTGTTTCATTAAAATTGTCTCTCAACGAAAAGGCCAATAAGAAAATCAACAGATGAGTGTTTATGTCGGACTACGCCTTCAATGATAAACCGGTACATGTACACCAAAGTCTTTATTATAAATTGCTATGTTGAGGACCGTTATTTTATTCAGGTCGTTGTTATTATTCCCTAAAATGTTATTGGCTTTTTGATTTGGATAGCTCTTAGTGTTGTGAATTACTGATTTAATGATTATTTGTTCCCTGCATTGTTGAGTTTGCCGGTTATTAGTATCGATTACGCACTATAAGTGCCATCAAGGATGAAATTAACGAGAATGACAATGAACGAAACGTAATTAAAATGGGGTGCTCTTGTATGATGGTTTTTAAGGGAATGTCAGTCTAAAATATTGATGTAAAAATTATTGTTATGTCAAATTTCACGACTTTAAACCAAGTTGCTAAGTTATTAAGGTTTTATTTTGAAGTTAATTGCGCCTTTGATTAAGTTTTGATACTGCAAACATTGACTTGAAAACTGACATTATATGGCAGTAGGCTTAATGTATCATTCTCATTTTTTTGTTTTCAATATAAAAAACTAACTGCACCCGACAATATTTCATGAAATTCGGTGTCACGCCTTCGTGAAAATAACAACACAAACAAACATTTCATTTTTTGCACGCCATAGGCTACGGTGCGTGTTTATTTCGATAGTGGCAATTGAATTAAGCAATGGTGATTTCGAGGTCTCCAAAGGGAAGACTTTCCGACTTAATATATATAATTGACGTCAATATTTGCGACTTATACAAGTCACTGAATTAAACATGAAAAATTGAGTGGGGCGAAGTCAAGAAATTGGACGGGAACATATATTTGCGTCCATATTATAGCCATCATGATTATGTCTGTGTACTACAAAACAGAGATTGAGTTAAATGATAGTACATTTATGTTGTTCTAGTTTAACTCATCCAAAGGTTTTACTTGACAAAGATCTTGCCCGGTCCGTTTTAACTAAACCCCGGTTGATGATAGGCGCTTCTTTATAATAAAACAAAAGTCTTGTATATTAGTATTATTATTACTCAGTACCTGCGTCAAGTTTAAGTGGGCATGTACAACTACCAGCTGCTAGACACTTGTGGTTATAATTGTTACATCCGCAGAGTAAATGACACACGTCCCCGTCGCTGACGTCTCGGCAGTATTTTTGCTTGGATGTCCCACATCTGAAAGAAACAAACTCATGATGGTTCTGAATTGGTTTAATTGAGCAAGTCAATAGCAGTGAACAATGACGACAGTTGCTGATAACGGCATTTCCTCCAGGAATGGTTTCTCTTTGAAGAACCTTCTGAATTAACCCATTCAGCGCTGGGCTTTTGGGGACTTATACCGGGACCGGGGCATAGGCCTAGTGCCTCCCAACCCTCCACCCACCACCCTCCGCTCCGTATTTTCCATCCAAACTTCTGGACCGATTTTGATGAAACTTGCCAAAATGTTAATTTCACCAATTCTATGATGACGTAAACAAAATTCCAAAAATTTGCCATGGTCGATTTTTGCAAATTTTTTTTTATATGGAAGCATAGGCCTATGCCAACGTTCAAAACAAATTACAAGAAACAAAACTAAGTCGTCTTATCAACTTTATTTGTCTCTTTTTACTCATATGATTTTTTTTCTTTTTTAAATAGGCATTTTGATCATTGATACATATTTCATTAAAATACTGTTTATTGTTATTGTACATTGTGTCTAAAGTTTTCTCTGTGGTCACCGTCTTGCACCAAAATACGTGCTGCATGGTGACGCCCTTTAGTCTATAGCAAAACGTTACTGTCGCTGGACTACCAAGCTATGTAGACCATCATGTCACCTTATTAGTGACCTCTATAGTTAGAGCATTTACTGGTACTTTTGAGATATGTTGTTTTTGCATGAAAGTTTTTAATTTTGAACCATACACTTCAAACAAAACAGTTAAATATTATATCAAAGTGCTTTAAGACGTCTATAGATAAAGCTATAAAAAAACTAGTTAATCAAACTTTTATTACTGTTCTTTCTCATTTATTTGCAGGGCGTCCAAGTGCTGTGGCTTTATATTGATATAGGCCTACATGTGTATAAAACCACATGACATGGTGTCAAAAGTCACGGTCATGGTCTAAACCCATCTGCTTGTCGCGACAATTCGTTCCGTCGTCAATGTCGTTTCTGAGAAACATATATGGTCAGTGGATCTCCAACAATCTGACTCATTGAGTCAACAGCACACCGCAGGTTTTTCAAAATCATGAACTTCATAGGTTTGGAAGAGTTATTCCGATCTGCCCCTAGTTTTCAATGTACGCATCGCCGGCCATCCAACATGTGGTTACGATTTCGAGATAAAATAAAGGAGTAATATTCGTTAATAATAGTTGTTTTGCACATGGTGAATTAAATTATTCGAGGGAGCAATTGAAACAAGAACTTGTCTTTCAAACACACAGTTTTTAAACGGAAATACTTCTCAGGAAAAAATATTGTAAAGGCGTGCCAAGCTTTTAAAAACTAGGCTTTCAGAACAGAAATCGTGTAGGTTAATTTTTGTTATATTAATGGTCCAACATTGTGCCCCTGGGCCCAGCTGGGGTTATTGACTTCCAACCTGGAGCATTTTGGGTACACTGGCCCTCATTGCCCTATTTTGCTAAACAGTGTAGAATCATTTTTCCAGGATGAAGTCTTTGGATCAGCCTACCAACAATTCTCAACGGCTAACCTACTAAAAAATGAAAAGAAAAATGAAGTTCAGTCGTCAGAAAATATATTTGATTTTTTTTCTAGAGGCTGAGCGATAAGTATTTTTTGAGTATTTTTGAATATTTATGTGTGGTGCCTATTTATTGTGGTGCACTCTGATGACGTTATCATTCTTATATTTGGAAAGGACAAATATCTGTATTGTCAATTCACACACATCATGAACTTTGTCTACATTCCTTATAAATATTGACTGACGACCTCAAAATGAGGCTCAGGAATTGCTCACTTCCGAACATAGCGGAAGATATAAGGTCACATTGTGGTCATGTCAATGCAACTTTTGTTCAAGACTTTGCATTGTGGACGTATATATTGTGAAAATATTTTTTTGTGCAGGAAAAGTAAATTAATGTTTTTTAGTAAGTTTGAATTGATGTTATTCGACATCTGATAATGTTATCATCACAGGCAGACAGACAGGCGAACAAACAAACAAGGGCAATAACAGAGTATCTACTCTCGGTGGAGGTAAAGTGGCGATGATAATGCGTCTTGTACCAAGACTACTAACTCCAATTAATAGAGGTGAACAATACGAAACAAGTCCCATGTCATAGATGTAAACCCAAAGCTGCGAAAAAGGGCTAACCAGAAAGGCAACACAAATAGGCCTACTGCTGTGCATATTATAACGCAGAATCTGGGGCTTGATTTAATAATACAACGACATAACCGTGTACCCGTGTATGACTTCTTTTTGCATCGGGGAGAGTTGGGAAAGTTTAACAATGTTTCAAGGTCGACTTCTATATTTTTACTCTAACTTAACTATTGGTAATTAGTGAGCGGATGTATGATGAGACTAATCCCACGTTTCCGCCCCTTCGTTAGCTTCAACGCAGTTAGTGTTTGGGAGTACAACATAATGTTAAGAGATGGGGTGGCTCACTTTTTTTTTTTATCATGTGCTGCTGTTCATCAAGCCAAAAGTTCAAATGATGAATGAATTATTAACCTTTATTCCACGTAAGCCGCAATTTACTCTTCGAAAACATTTATTTACCTTACATACAAGTATCAATGTCAGTGAAGGCAACTCTTTCAACAAAAGTGAAAAAAAAAACTTTCGATTTGGGACTATATGCCGTTAAAAAGCACAGAATCATCAATGGGAATACGGGGAATCACGGAGCTGTTCGTGTGGGTGATGGATGTAACACACAACGACCTTTTGGAACAGGTTCATCCATAGGATCATTTGCCTGTTTTTCTGTTTTTTTATAGCTGTGACTTTCTTTTGACTCGATCAAGCAAATGCAATACTACAATCTCATTTAATCCAACGTTTCAGGGTTTACATTAAAGTATTATCTTGTTAATCCAAAATGCCGTTTAGAGTCTTATCAAGCATGGGCGCACAAGACGAGAGCTTTCCAAACATGATTCGCTTGTCATTTCAGAGGTTGAATATGTCCATGTGCCCGGCCCTCCCCTCCTACCTTCGCATATTTCGACTTTAGCCTATACGCCAGTATTGTTACCACGATGCTAACTAACTAACTACAATTAAGTAGTATTAAGATGTGATGGTTGTTCCACTATACCTTTTACATATTTGACTCCGGAGTTTAGACAGGGTGCTTTCGGTCATGAATGAGGCGGGTAAAACCTTGGGTGTAGCGGTGGCAGTAGCTTCGATGCAATGGTTGTTTTGGATCACTCCTGACCATACACTCCACACACACATACTAAACATGGCAAACTTTATAAACGCTCTACTACATCCAGAAACGATGTTGTCCGTCGGGTTTCTTGAGAATATTTTATTCCTTAAATGAACTTCCTGTTTTGAATGAGACATTTTTGCTTCTGCAGAAACTTGTCCGTGTTCTCCTTTAACTGCTTAAATCTGTGGTTTTGTGTTATTCTGCATTTTGTTCACAAGTAAGTTCTATGAAGAAAATATGTTTTCCTTTACAAACGACAGTTTGAAATGTAATGTTGAACTTTCACTTGCAGACAGGAAAAGGATGCCCTGCTGATCACCAGAGTAAAAGGCTTTCTAGCTCAAACACTGACTCATTCATTACAACTTGGCTAGCTACGTCAAACACCAATTTTACCACTCACCGCAATGCCTGTGACGTGTCGGTCCCTGACACTACTGTAGATTGAACCATTCTCCAGAGACCTTATAGACAACTTTATTGTTCTTTTTATACACATTTCATTGTCCTCTCATTCGGTTTCTTTCCATAAATTAATCCACCCACCACTATTACTGTGTTTTTTTTTGTTTTTTTTTGTGTTTTTTTTTGCTTTCTTCATTGTAAAACATTTATTTGAGGAAGGTCACACAAGTTGAGGCGGGGACATAATTATAAGTCATGCACTCTGTGCTTGACGTCACCAATAGGGACTCTATGATTCACCAAGCATGAACAACTAGACGACCAAGTGAATTTCATATTCGAACTAGAATTAACTACTACCAAAAAAAAAATAGGTAGAGGGAGAAGAGAAGCAGTGGTAATGAAGGATTCCGTATAAGTCTGGGTTTTCGTAGTTATCGTAGGCCGAATTCTAAGATTTTATAGGCCCAACAGTTTAAAAACGTGCAAGCTTATTATTACCTGGTAAAAATTTGAGACACTTACCAACTTTTGATATCTGCTCACATAGCAAGTGAGCATAAACAGCTCTGAAAAGTGCCATTCGACTTGTGAGATTTTGAGACACATTATAATTATCTTAGAATGAGGACATCCAACAGAAAATTGTTGTCTGCATCCGATATACCGAGATGAAAACCTCAAAAGAAATCTTACTATCAAAGTTTCCCAGAGATGCAACATCTTGGGACAACCTCAACGTAGGATATCGACTACCGAGTTTACCTCAGGGTGGGATATCCAACAAGTAGCATGAAAGATTATAATTTGTCAACGGAACTTGAAAGCCCATTATTATTAGGAAGTCGTCAGTCTGAGATACTGGTAGGCCTTATTACTGGGTAATATAACTAATTTCGGGACGTTCGTTGACATCCTCTTTCACGATGTATGTCATTACTACGGACACCCCTCCCCCCACGATCAAAGGTTAGTCTTTTCTGAGTGGCCGTGGCTATGTGGGAGGGTTTGTGTGTATCTAAAAGGAACTCAAGTTTTCCTTTATAATTCGGTCTGATATTCCAGGCATAACGGATGCGTTCGAACCCACTCCATAACGAATCATTTAAGATGTCATCATAACGATTACTTCCACACCATTTCTACCCATTTCACTGACAATTGAAAAATTGCATTAGTGAATTCAAAACCCTTTTAAGAAATATTTACTGTCGTCTACGTTGATAAAATAATTATGTCAAACAGATTCGCATGCTCATTTTTCATCAATGAGAAGCCTTGGTTGTTAACCATTGTTCTTAAATTAAAACATCTATCAAAAGGACAAATGAATTATACAAAATACACAACATCCATACAGCCAAAGAACGAGATTCTACAAGAAGTACAGAAAGAAAGTCACTCATCTCATTCGAATTTACAAAAAAGACTTACATTTCTAAGCTTGAAAAGGTTATAACAATAAGTGGTTTTATTCCTGGGACCCAGGACTAAAAAAGCCTTCAGGTGGTAGAGGGCGCTCTTAAGATTAGTCTGCTTTGCAGTAGACTGGTTCCTGGTCCCTACATAGTTTACGTATATACAGTCAGAAGAGAACGATGTAGGGACCGGGAGCCAGTCTAGCTTTGCAGCTGCTAGATTAGAGCTGTGGCTTTCTTTTTGGCAATGATGTTGCGTCGTGTTTAATAAGCCGTGCTTTTCTGTACTGTATACATGTATTATTCTAGGCTCACCGCTCTATCGACACCGGGTTGTCTTTGACTCACAGAATCCCAATCACAATCAGGTTTGACTTGAACACAACTAAAGTAAAATCAACCGATGATCAGCTGGCCAGATGAACAGTATGAAGCCATTCCATGTAAAGTGAGTATTTTTCATAAAATAGACATTATCGCCGTTGGCGTTGTATTGTGTGGATTTGTTCCGTCCCAACTTGACAATCGCCCCAACTATAGTTGGGACTGGTCCCAACTTGAGTGTTGCAGGTGGGGCGCCCCAACTATAGTTGGGATTGCAGTAAATACTACGGAAGCCGGATAGTGCCAGGGGATAAAAGGTAAACTATATTTTTCACGAGCGCGTGAATATTTTTTATGTACAATTTATCTGGCGGCCGCCACTTATTATCTGGCGGCCGCCACATAATTATCTGGCGGCCGCCACATAATTATCTGGCGGCCGCCACTTATTATCTGGCGGCCGCCACATAATTATCTGGCGGCCGCCACATAATTATCTGGCGGCCGCCACATAAATTTCTGTACTATTTAACTCTAAATCAAAGGTAAAATTTGTACGTACTTTTTTGTGGTACGAGGTATAATTTTTTTTTATGAAATGAGGGCCATTCCAAGAGCTTCAAAATTAAGTAAAATTTTTCTCTGTAGGTGCTTTACTTTTGGAGATATGGCTGTCCGAATAGAGCAGGTTATGCTAATTAGTCAAAAGTTCGTTGACCCCTAACTCAAAAAATAATTGACCAAATGACTGAGGAGTCCAATCAGCACACCGAATTTCGTTTCAATCCGGGTCGGTCAGGTCCAAAAGCATGTTGAATTGACACGGAATGACCCACAACTCATAATTTTTTCATGTTACTTTTTGGTTTAGTGTTTTGGTTTGCTTTTGTGTTAACATGACTCAGTGTTATTAAATTTTGTGGTTATACTATTTACGACTTTGGTAATGCTTTTGCTGTATCGCTTTCATTCGGTGACATAGCCCTGACCAATGGGTTTGCTCCCTCCTTCCGGCTGCAATTCCAGAAAATTTGGTAAAATTTAGGAAAGTTGGGAGTTTGATTTGGGAAAAACATCCTCTAAAACTACATTTTCAAAATGTAATGCCCAAATGAATTTCCGATTATATAAAGCCCCACAACTCTACCATAGTTAAAGCCAAAACATCATTGAGAATTTAAGGCTATACATTTCCAAACCCATACATTTTCTATAAATACAAAATGTAACAATCAGCCAACTCGTTTTTCAAAGGTTAGTTGAATGCATACTTTAATCACGGTTCTATAAATCACGGTACTTTACTCACGGTAATTTACAAGCAAACACTTTGTCAATGAAATATATCAACCATGTCATTAACAGCGGCGTAACAAACAAACAAATTCGGTGGGGGTGCACTCTAAAAACAGATTGGTTATAAAAACAACCAAGATGTTGGTAGATATGTGTCTAACCGGGCTTATTGGTTAATTTAACCAATATATCATGGGTTGAATTAAATATCACTGTAAAAACTCCCGGGTCAGAATTGACCCGGTTTCGGGTCCTAGGGGGACAGACAATCTGTGTCAATGTGACCCCAAATCCGAGCCAAAATCACAGCTTTTTAACAAAATTTCTGGTCACATTGACACAGATTCCGGGTCAAACTGACCCAGAAATGGGTCTTGCCCTCTGGGACCCGAATCCGGGTCAATTCTCACCCGGGAGTTTTTACAGTGTGAATTAACCAATATTTTGGTTAATTTGGTTACAATGTATCGTTGTTAAACTAACCAATATCTTGGTTTTAACCAATAAGCTCGGTTGGACACATATCTACCAACATCTTGGTTGTTTTTAACCAATCTGTTTTAGAGTGCATGTGGGGGTGGGCAAAGACAAGAAAATCCCGACTGACCCACAGGTCACGTCCTCAGGGATATAATGTTGAAAATTTGGGATTGTAAAATCCTAGTTGAACTTCTTGAAAAACATAAACTTTCATTTTCTCAAATTTGAGCTCCACTTGAAAAAAAGCTTGTTTTGTATCGCAATCCCAAATTGCTAATTTTAAGCTTGATTATGTGGCGGCCGCCAGATAATTATGTGGCGGCCGCCAGATAATAAGTGGCGGCCGCCACATAATTATCTGGCGGCCGCCACTTATTATCTGGCGGCCGCCACATAATTATCTGGCGGCCGCCAGATAATTATGTGGCGGCCGCCAGATAATAAGTGGCGGCCGCCAGATAAATTGTACATAAAAAATATTCACGCGCTCGTGAAAAATATAGTTTACCTTTTATCCCCTGGCACTATCCGGCTTCCGTAAAATACAGAGTACCATCGGAGCAGTACAATATCTAAGACTTATCGATAAGTATATGGAGGCAAAATTAGCGACCCCCCCCAGAATGTGATATGTCCGCACAATACTGAGAAAGTATTAATGACAATGTTCATTTCTTCAATTATTTTAACGAAATGAACAAGAATAAAAAAATTAAATAATAATAGTATGAAGTTATTAAGACCACTTTATTCTAGTACTTGATAACATTTGAGATGAATTAGAATTTTGGTTTCCGAGACTGAAAATGTCGCCTGTCATATGTGTCCGCCGTCAGAACCCTCTAAAAAAAGGCACTTGTACATGTTTTGTACATAATTAATTATGACGAATTAGCAGCCCAGAAGACCGATCAACCAAAGGGCCTTTTCCAAACCTCGTCTTTGGCTCCGGCTCCGCTTCGCTTTCGTGTAGTAGTAGAGCTGCACGGGCGATCCCAACTATAGTTGGGGCGCCCCAACTGTAACACTCAAGTTAGGACCTGTCCCAACTATAGTTGGGGCAATTGTCAAGTTGGGACGGAACAGATTGTTGTTGCAAATCTTGGGGCAGTCATAGACCCAGTAACTGGGGCGCTGTACTCCTTTTTTGAGATTTTTGACTTTATCTGTCGTACTAGCGCCCCAGTCCGTGGTATATTTGGAAAGTGCTCCGAAGCGGTTTTTTTCTGAATCAGTTACAAAATTGTCAAAATTGCGACAAAGACTCGACAGAATTGCTTGAAAATCGCCTACTGGCTTCTACAAGTATTTACGGTGAAACAAAATGCAGTTAATTGTACTCACGATCATTTTTGGTCCTCCAAATCGATGATTTTTAGCCCACTATCACGCATATCAAATTTGCCGTTAGAATCGCCATTTTGAACGTGATACTCAACGACCGTTTCCTTTTCTGTGAAAAATATTCCAGAGTTTGTACCAGAGACCGACGAGTGGCTGAATTAAGCCAGTAAGGACAGTTCCAGCAGGTCTTGGAAATTGAGGAAGGTATAAATGTGCACGATGTGGTAGTGAAGTTGCGCGACGGAACGTTTGGGCCAGACGAACGCGATCACACACTTTCCAACACAGGAATTTCACAGATTTGAAGCTGAATCATCCAAAGAAATGGCTTTCCAAAACTGTGTGATTCCTTTGCCTATTTGAAATTTTGCAAGGCTAGGTATAAATGCTCACTTTTCCAACGTGGTTTACCCTTTTTTACAGTGATTTAAGCCTACATTACAAACAAAATCACAGGTGGGTGGCTACATACTACATAGTCGTGCGACGCCGGTAGTGCATAACTCAAAATTAGCCTCTTTTGTAGTAGAATACTGGTAGTCATGGTAGTTTAAGAAACAGTAACCTGATTAAAATCAATGTCACAACATACAACTTTAATAAAAAGGGATTAGTAACTGTGTTATTATTACCAAAAGCTGACAGTTTGTGTGATTCTGTCGGTCAGAGTATGTATTTGCACGCAGTTTGCCTTCAGCTCAGATGACGTAGTACCCACTACAGGTCACATGATGACATGTAAACATTGGTCGTGCAATCTGTCTTTTGGTTATAGAAACAAGTGCAGAGGTTGCTTAGTGCCAAATTGGTTGAGTGATATAAAGCTGGTGATGACTTGGCTAGATGCTGACATTCATTGGTTCTTAGTTGAGCTGAGTTTGAAGCAGAGTCACGTTGCCATACATGTAGCAAACTTTGAAGCAGAGTCATGTTGCCATACATGTACATGTAACAAACTTTGAAGCAGAGTCACGTTGCCATACATATACATGTAACAAACTTTGAAGCAGAGTCACGTTGCCACACATGTACATGTAACAAACTTTGAAGCAGAGTCACGTTGCCACACATGTACATGTAGCAAACTTTGAAGCAGAGTCACATTGCCATACATGTAGCAAACTTTAAAGCAGAGTCATGTTGCCACACATGTACATGTAGCAAACTTTGAAGCAGAGTCACGTTGCCACACATGTACATGTAACAAACTTTGAAGCAGAGTCACGTTGCCACACATGTACATGTAACAAACTTTGAAGCAGAGTCACGTTGCCACACATGTACATGTAGCAAACTTTGAAGCAGAGTCACATTGCCATACATGTAGCAAACTTTAAAGCAGAGTCATGTTGCCACACATGTACATGTAGCAAACTTTGAAGCAGAGTCACGTTGCCACACATGTACATGTAACAAACTTTGAAGCAGAGTCACGTTGCCACACATGTACATGTAACAAACTTTGAAGCAGAGTCACATTGCCATACATGTAACAAACTTTGAAGCAGTCATGTTGCCATACATATACATGTAACAAACTTTGAAGCAGAGTCACGTTGCCACACATGTACATGTAACAAACTTTGAAGCAGAGTCACGTTGCCACACATGTACATGTAACAAACTTTGAAGCAGAGTCACGTTGCCACACATGTACATGTAGCAAACTTTGAAGCAGAGTCACATTGCCATACATGTAGCAAACTTTAAAGCAGAGTCATGTTGCCACACATGTACATGTAGCAAACTTTGAAGCAGAGTCACGTTGCCACACATGTACATGTAACAAACTTTGAAGCAGAGTCACGTTGCCACACATGTACATGTAACAAACTTTGAAGCAGAGTCACATTGCCATACATGTAACAAACTTTGAAGCAGTCATGTTGCCATACATATACATGTAACAAACTTTGAAGCAGAGTCACGTTGCCACACATGTACATGTAACAAACTTTGAAGCAGAGTCACGTTGCCACACATGTACATGTAGCAAACTTTGAAGCAGAGTCACATTGCCATACATGTAGCAAACTTTGAAGCAGAGTCACGTTGCCACACATGTACATGTAACAAACTTTGAAGCAGAGTCACGTTGCCACACATGTACATGTAACAAACTTTGAAGCAGAGTCACATTGCCATACATGTAACAAACTTTGAAGCAGTCATGTTGCCATACATATACATGTAACAAACTTTGAAGCAGAGTCACGTTGCCACACATGTACATGTAACAAACTTTGAAGCAGAGTCACGTTGCCACACATGTACATGTAACAAACTTTGAAGCAGAGTCACGTTGCCACACATGTACATGTAGCAAACTTTGAAGCAGAGTCACATTGCCATACATGTAGCAAACTTTAAAGCAGAGTCATGTTGCCACACATGTACATGTAGCAAACTTTGAAGCAGAGTCACGTTGCCACACATGTACATGTAACAAACTTTGAAGCAGAGTCACGTTGCCACACATGTACATGTAACAAACTTTGAAGCAGAGTCACATTGCCATACATGTAACAAACTTTGAAGCAGTCATGTTGCCATACATATACATGTAACAAACTTTGAAGCAGAGTCACGTTGCCACACATGTACATGTAACAAACTTTGAAGCAGAGTCACGTTGCCACACATGTACATGTAGCAAACTTTGAAGCAGAGTCACATTGCCATACATGTAGCAAACTTTGAAGCAGAGTCATGTTGCCACACATGTACATGTAGCAAACTTTGAAGCAGAGTCACGTTGCCACACATGTAGCAAACTTTGAAGCAGAGTCACGTTGCCACACATGTAACAAACTTTGAAGCAGAGTCACGTTGCCACACATGTAACAAACGTTGAAGCAGAGTCACGTTGCCATACATGTACATGTACATGTAGCATACTTTGAAGCAGTCACGTTGCCATACATGTACATGTAGCAAACTTTGAAGCAGAGTCACGTTGCCACACATGTACAAGTAGCAAACTTTGAAGCAGAGTCACGTTGCCATACATGTAACAAACTTTGAAGCAGAGTCACGTTGCCACACATGTAACAAACTTTGAAGCAGAGTCACGTTGCCACACATGTAGCAAACTTTGAAGCAGAGTCACGTTGCCATACATGTACAAGTAGCAAACTTTGAAGCAGAGTCACATTGCCATACATGTACATGTACATGTAGCATACTTTGAAGCAGTCACGTTGCCACACATGTAACAAACGTTGAAGCAGAGTCACGTTGCCACACATGTAGCAAACTTTGAAGCAGAGTCACGTTGCCACACATGTAGCAAACTTTGAAGCAGAGTCACGTTGCCATACATGTACAAGTAGCAAACTTTGAAACAGAGTCATGTTGCCATACATGTACATGTACATGTAGCATACATGTACTTTGAAGCAGTCACGTTGCCATACGTATACATGTAGCAAACTTTGAAGCAGAGTCACGTTGCCATACATGTACATGTAGCAAACTTTGAAGCAGTCACGTTGCCACACATGTAACAAACTTTGAAGCAGAGTCACGTTGCCACACATGTAACAAACTTTGAAGCAGAGTCACGTTGCCACACATGTACATGTACATGTAGCATACTTTGAAGCAGAGTCATGCTGCCACACATGTAGCAAATTCATTACATTACTTGATCAACGCATCACTAGGGTCCAATTTCATCTGCTTTTTAAAAGCAGAAAATATCACTTAAAAATGTTCTGCTAAGCACAAAAAGGGGGACACCAGTCACAGATCATACATTTTACATGGCATTTTGGCTGGTAACCTTTTTCTGGTAAGTACAAGTATAACATTAATATGCGTAGCTATTTTTTCTGCTTAATATAAGCAGCTGTATGAAATTGGGCCCAGCTTAATTTTGTTCAATCAACCTCAATACTCTTTTAAAGAGGAAGGATCAATTTCTTTCACCGATATTAGAAACAAGTACAGTACTTGCACATACATGTACTCTTTATTCTTTTCCCATATCACAAGTGTAGCCTTGTCCAAGGCTTAGCCTTGTCCGAGGTTCTTTACGCAAGTATAGATGTATGCCTACTTCGCCACACTACCTGTATAATGCAGCAGGAATAACACGTGCACGAACTGTGCAAGAACTGTATACGAGGTAATATGGGGTTGAAGCAGGTTTTTTCAACCTCATAGAATGAAGCCCACAGTAAACGACAGCTTAAATGTTTTTTTGATAATTTGCGCTGGAATTACATGTACTGTACATGCAGGAGTCAGATATTTTAACATTTATGCTCTTTACAGGTGGATTATTTTGCATAATGTCCAATCATAGGCTAATGTATCATTATGACGTAATGACATTTGGGCTCATGTTGGGATGTATGAGTCATCTCACTTTTAGTTTGTTCAGACTTGACAATAAATCCCAAGATCTGGATTTTACACTGCGGCCTACCTGTACATGTACATGCACAACCTTGGAATTGACGTCCTTTGCCCAGAACAGTGGAAAGTGCTACAGTCTTTTTTTTCGACAGCGATCTACTTCCCAACCAGAATTTAGAAATGAGTTGTTTTTAAGATTGCACCGTTCTGCTCTGCACCAGATTCTGTACACAATGAAAAAGGTTATCCAATGAGAGTACACCTTTAGACTAATCAAGCATTTACATGTAAATGAACTCCGCCCAGAAAGTTATCATTTCACATTAACTACAAGGCAATTGTACAGACTCCACATACATACCTGTCCATTTTTGCAAGGCACTCATATTGTGGGGGCCAAGTTTAAAAGGTGCCGAGTTTGCTGGTGTCGAGTTTGCTACTGTGCATACGTACTGCAAGTGTCGAAGTGACCTGCCTTCCCAGTTGACTTTTAGTACAATGTTCAAGTTCGTTGACATAAATGCACTACACGTAGTGCATCGGAATGGTTATAATAGGCCTAATGTATAGTTTCCACTGACATAACTGAAGAGGATACACATACATACATGTAGGTTACATCTATTGACTTGCTTTTAGTCGTTTGTCATTTTAAAAGCACTTCTCATTTTCATATGTGGCGGGGGTTAAAAGTGGAGAGTATCTATTGATGACAAGACCACAAAAAGTAGGTTCGGAATTGGCTCTGTAATATTACGTTGGATTGGCCGGACCAACACACGAGACAGGCAGACAGTGTTTTATTTCACAAGACAACGTACAACAGGATGGAACAGAAAAGAGAAAATAAAACCCATTAGTTACATAATAAAATGACCCCATAGTACAGTGAGTATAATTAACAGGACTCTAAAACAAAAGGTTTCACCTAAATGGACAGTGATATCACAAAGTAGGCCAACCAGCAAATATTAATGCAGAGGTATAATTATAATGAATGCAGATAGTAGCCTAACCGGGCATTAACTTTAGCAGGACTAGGAGAAGTCTAATGTCAACCACTGAGTCCAAGTGCACCCAAGTACATATAAAATCCTAAAGTGTCTCCTCAGTTCCAGTCAAGGCTAAATAAGACTACATTAGGTTGGATATCTATCCTCTAAAATACGCTGCAATTGTAATTGACAACACACATATTATTTTCCCTATCAGTGAAGAATGAGGGCGCCCTTTATGCTGAATACATGTACATGTCATTTCTAGCAGAAGTACCCCTAAAACTACATCGTAAGGAGGCCTAAAATCAGTGTAATTCGTCTTAAGTTTAACAGAGCTACACCATGGACCTGATCATAATTAATGTAGGTTTTACACAAGCACACTTTAAAAGAATATGCGTAAACTCGAAAATACCAAAAATACCCTCAACATGTGATGCCGTCCTAGCATAAAGCACCGTTGGCATGGGCGGCGCCATCTTGGACCAAAATAAACAATGCAAAATCTAAAAGTTGCAAAGCCCCCAAGCAGGTTTCTGAACTATCTCAACATGAGAGTGGCATCTATGAAGTTAAGTTGTCATGGGCAAATAGTTTTCTCTGCAATTCTAACGTTTAAAACAAGAAAAATCCATACCTGTAATATTAGGTTGGGTTGGCCGGACCAACACACAAGGCAGGCAGACAATGTTTGCCCGCTGCCGCGTGGTGGCGCCGTCACCGCTCCAACTGTGGTCGCGCTTGCCCTCTCTAGTGAAGGTCACGATAAGGATGCTGCCTTACCAATCCTGCACATACACAAGGTCATGTGACAATGTCAGACAGGTCCTTGGTCTACACTTATCAAGTGGACACATTCACACCCTTGTCATACAAGTACAATGTACACATGTACATGTACATGTATGTACAATGTATAATATCTAAAATATAGTTCATGTGCTGTACATTAAGTCTTACAACTTCCAAGCAACACTTCTGCCAAACCTCCCATCTCTAAAGTATGTAATGTACAATGGATAATCCTACATGTACATTTCATTTAGCTACATTTGTACATATTGTACATTGTACCCAGGTCTTCATCCAAACAAACTGGACGTTTGTGTTGTTTTTATAAACTGGCAGACAAAATCACCTCACTTGGAGTGCAAGTCTTATTGCCTAAAACATTTTAAAAGACCATGACTTCATTTGCGTGTGTTTCTTTTTTCTTTTGGTTGAAATTAAACATGTTAAAGGAGAAGATTTGGATTTGAAAAGCCATTAAATCTATTTTTTAAATGTGTTTGAGAAGACACTGAACTTAGAGTCGACTTGTTCAGTTACATGTATGAGATGACTGGCAAATACTAAAATGACTGGACTGAGATCAGTTGTCCAATGGGACATTTCAAGCCCTGAGTTGTGTCAGATTAATATTGGAGTTGACTTGTTCCTATCCAATCAGCTTTGACTGTAATGATGGAGAGAAAACGCTTGATCAACAGGAGAATAAACCATTTCCTAAAACAATAGTAAGTCATTCATAAACATTGTATCATTGTGTCAGTGCAAAAACGTTGTATCTCCTACAATACCATTATGAGTATGAGTGTGAAAACGTATCTCAGTAAGAAATAACCTGGATGTACACACAACCAATAGGCGCCGAGATACAATGCTTTTGCATGGAGCATTTTCGTGCAAAATACAATGTTGTTGCACAATCGAGATGCAACGTTTATGTACTGACGCGATGATACATGTAGTATACTGTTCCTCATTATGTGCACTGTGGAGGATCTATAATCTACAGTACATACAAATGTACACATGTACACCTGCACTTGATAGCATGAATTTCTGATTTTCATTTCTGTTTTAGGAATTATTTTTAAACAACTTTTTTTTCTGAGAAAGAAATTGAAACTTTTCAAGGCAAACCTCACTCTAGGAGTTTAGAATACCATATAGACACATTTATTGAAAGTTAAAAAAAACATTCATCTTAAAGTTTTCTTAATTACTGTATTAGGTATGCAGTGATTTTTTTTTACTGGATACAAGATGTACATATATATCTTTCAATCAAAAGGGAAAACAAATAAAGTATACCTTAGTAAGATAATCATTTTAATGAGATTCATTATTTTACTTTTTCCTGCAGCGTAATCCATTCTGTATGACATTAAAGACATTTCCAGTACACAAACATCCTCGTTTAGTACGTCAGCCTGGCATGTCATATAAAACAAGGTAATTGCTACATGGATAATTCATGCTGGCCCGTGGACATCTACATTAGATACTGTGACTTAATATGGAGATTATTGGCATCATGGTCTAGTGCACCAGACTCAAGTACTGGTGTTGTCAGAGTGTGGGTTCATGTCCTGGTCATGGCATCATGGTCTAGTGCACCAGACTCAAATACTGGTGTTGTCAGAGTGTGGGTTCATGTCCTGGTCATGGCATCGTGGTCTTGTACACCAGACTCAAATACTGGTGTTGTCAGAGTGTGGGTTCATGTCCTGGTCATGGCATCATGGTCTTGTACACCAGACTCAAATACTGGTGTTGTCTGAGTGTGGGTTCATGTCCTGGTCATGGCCTCATGGTCTGGTGCACCAGACTCGAGTACTGGTGTTGTCAGAGTGTGGGTTCATGTCCTGGTCATGGCACGAACTTGATTCTTAATCATCATTGTTTTTTCTTCATATAAACTTCATATAAGACGTTCTAAAGGCTGATTTTGATGTAAAGATTTCTATTGAAATGTGAGTTTTCTTTGTTTGTGCAGGAGTGGTGGTAGTACCTTCAATCCAATACCAACACTAGACTTCTTACGTGGAACACTTCAACACAGAATCAACAAAGACATCCAGAATGTATATCAAAAATATGCACGGTTCTTTCAAATGGCAGTGGAGAATATACAAGCAAATAACGGCAAGGATTCTGTCACTGAAGATCATGTTTTATCAGTCTTCAGGACAAGTCTTGAAGAGGTATACATGTATTTATCAAAAGTCGTTTAGCTGCATATGCATGATTTTATGATGTCAGTCTTTCATCGGGAAAAACAAAATTGTTTTCATGTTTTCCTTAACCAGTTGCCGCTGGGATTCTTACATTTTTTCTTGTCCAGCCTGAAGGGATTATTTTCTCCAAATTGCCGGAATCATTTTTCTTACAGATTTCCACCGGCACAAAGAAACCTTGACAAGCCAAGAGAATGAAGATTCTCTCATTGCACCAAGATTTTTGTTTTCTCTATCGAGAAAAACGTCAAATTCATGCACCATGAATTGCAAAACCTGGACTGTCTGCCCCGGCCTACGATTGGTGCTAAATCCAATCCAGTAACAATGGGTGGAAGCCTCTCTATGTCTCATAATCCTCTTCTTGGAACAAAAGGACAAAAGTATGGAATCAGGGATTACAAAATAATACCTGCACAATAGCCAAAAATTGGCGAACCTTTGGGAGCCATCTGTCCTGTTTGTGTTGGTGAAAAGAAGTGTAAACGGCGTGTGCGTTCTCTGTGCATGCTCAGCAGTGTTGTTCAGGTATTCCGATTGTACACAATGGCGTGTTTTAACGTAGCCCATCTGCTGGCTCGAAAAACATTGTGGACACACGTCAGCTGGCGCCAACTGGTTAAGCAATGTAGCCATGTAACCATATCAATAAAGCAAGATACAGAAAAAACAAAACAATCACTAACTCCTTAAGGAAGGAATTGAATTCACAACCTTCTGCTTGCAAACGCAGCTTTCCTTCTTGTAATTTAAAACCTTCAGACTATCTTTTTGGGGGTCACTGAAATCAGTTCTGGAATTTGAATGATCATGGGTTCAACACTCACCCAAGTTGCTTGTGGAGTACAGCAGTAATAATAAATGTTTGTCCCTTTTACAGGCAAAGAGTGTGTTTTATCCACATGGGAAGTTTGTGCAGCATAATCAGCATAGCATTGGTGGTATTCAGGACTATACAACAAATATGTTCAACTTCAAAAATGCAGAATACCCTGAGGAAGCACACGAACCATCCGCAAAGGTAAATACAAGACCTCTACTCATAAGACAATGAAAAACCAAATTGTTTGACAGTTATCAATTCTACTTCGGGAATTATTATATTACCCAACTGCATGGTTTGATTGATTCTGTTTGACTAAGGACTGCACTAGTAAACTATTCTTTACTTGGAGTTGAGTTACCATGTTGGATAGGGAGAAAGAATCATAGTTTAATATAAATTAAGGTTTGTTAGGATTGGAACAGCCTGTGTTACATTGACAAAGTTGAATACATTGTGGTTTAGAGAAATATACCAAGGCCTATTTCATAGATCTATAACAAGCAGAACATATTGCTTTAAAAAAACTGTTGGAAACAAGCAGTCACCAAGACATGGTCACCAACACATGACATGGTGTTGTCATTGATAACATGCAACCTAGTGGCAAAGCCAGCATCTTTTGGCAGTGGGACAAAGGGGGCACTGATATTTGTAGATGGGGCAATTTCAGGGGGGGGGGGGGGCAAGATTTTCCACAGGGGGGCAGCTGACCACCTTTGCCCCCCCCCTTGGCTACGCCACTGATGCAGTCACCAATAGAACACATGGCATGGTGTTTTCATTGGTAACGTTTTATAGGAAAGCAACTATTTTGTGTGTATTTTTGTGCAAGATTGCCCTGTATGTATATTGAGTAGCTCAGTGTAATGTACATTGCAAATACTGCCATTTTTCTAGCATATGAAACTGGAGGATGGTGAGACATCTACATTTTCACTCAGACCGACCCCTCAGATACAAACTAGAAAGGTTAGTACCTGAACAATGTATGGAGCTTTTTAGTTCTCTGAGTAGACTCTCTATAATACATTGTAAACATTAATACAGATTTACAAATATCTTCATTACTTAAGATGTAATATAGTTTGAAACGTTTGTGATGCAGTCAATTCGTTTTGGAGCCGTTCTTTGTTCACTCCACTAAAATATGGGAAATTCCAATATTCCATCAAGTATTTTGTTTTGATAATAACCATTACATTGTTAGGTTAAAGATTATATTAATCCTATGCTTTGATATTCAATGTAGGTATTTAGACAGGTTTCTAATAACCCAACTGTGATTATTCCATTGATGCAGCGTAAAGGTCGCCCTCCATTGCATCATAGAGACTACACTGATGAAATACCAGTGGCTGGAGGAGGAGGCTACAAAGTAAGTAGGCCTAAACTAGAGGTTGTCAAGAAAGAAGGTCCAAAATGGAATCCAGCACGTCTGACAAAGAACTCCAAGTTTGTCATGGGGGCACGTGCAAATAAGTAAGTAAAAAGATTCAATACTAATGTCAATTCATTCCCATACTCAGCATAACTAAGCTGTGAAAATTTCATCGTAATCATATAGTGAAAACAACAAAATATGTATAATCATAAAGTTTATACACATTTCAGACGCTGAAAATAAGCATTGATGATCTTGGGATATTCAAATGCTTCACAGTATTTCAGATGGACATATGTTTTTCTGAAGGATTTGCAATGGTATCAACTTTATTATCAGTTAGCTTCAGGTTTAAACTGAACAAGAATGTTATCAATGATTACCAAGTGAATGTTTTATCTTAATATAGGGTGTGAATAACATTGGTAAGATGAAAGTATTTCAGTGTTCACAGATTTGCACATAACTTCAAGGTATAAAGATGGTTATGGTGCAAAACTTGTTTTGCTATTTTTGCTTGAATTTATATAGTTTTTGAGAAATGAGTAAAACAATTAGTTTTGATCTCGCAAGTTTAATGTTTAAAACTTGATGTTTGAAAACAAGGAAAACATATAAGTTTTTTTTTCACTGCTTTCTCATGACTCCGATGACCGATTGAGCCTACATTTTCACAGGTTTTTATTTCATGTACATGTTCAAGTTGGGTCACATAAAGTGCAGATACTGGTCTTTGACAATTGCCAATGTTGTCCATGTGCTCTGTCATTCATGATAGAAAAGTGTGTTGATGTTTATTCACTGTATGCATCCAGAGCTCTCGGACTTGGAAACACAAGAGGTAGACTTTACATTAAACATCCAGATCTGTTCAAGGTAAGCTGAGTGCATCATGTAATTACCAAACTGATTCATGATAATGAAGTAAGAGTCACAAATTTTCTTTTAGTCTGGGTGAAACATTGAGTATTTTTTTAATTATTTTGAGAAAATTGGTTTGGATAAAAAATTTTGCCTTATAAAGATAAATTAAATTAACAAGTGGCTTTTTCTTGGTTTTATTAAGCTGCATTGATTCTGATGTTATTGTTGTGACACAAAAATTCCAATGGTTTACTCCTCTTATAATATTTGACGTTAATATCTAGGTCATTGCAACTTCCTTTAAAAAAAAATACGTGTAGGTGATTCATTTGCATCCACTTTTTAAATAGAAAAGGGTATAAATTAACATATTTATAAATGCTTTAATATCAATGAAAAACATCATTTTTATAAATATAAAAGTGTTTTATGTTACACACTAGATTAGCTTAAATAAAAATGAGGATATAAATTTAAAGCATTCCCTGTCATGGATTAACTTGCACAGTTTGTGTCTCCAATTGACCCAAATTCCTTGTCATCTTCTGGAGACCCCTTTATTTTCTTTCTTTAGGGTTTCTTGCTAGAGTAATTGTACAAAACATGTAAAGACTTGATGTAAATATCCCTATAATGCATTGATTGTATGTAAATGATGTATATTCCCGACAGTATTCTGGTGATCAAGATGATAAGCAGTGGTTATATGAGCATCATCTCATGCCAGCTACTGGTGGCAAGGCATACATGCTACTATTAGAAGATATCATTGAGTTAGCCAACACAGATGAATACAGGTACAGTTAATACAGTTAACTATTGTAATACTGCAGGCTAGCTCTCACTTACGTGCACAAAAGTATTGGGGCTTTTTATCAAGGAATTTGTTGAATTGATAAAGGGAATTTTAAAGCAAGATTTCTAGATAATAACGTAGAGCTTTTAACTACTTCACGCCAGTATTTTAAAAAAAGATTACCGTGCTTCTGAGCAGTATTATTTTTCAGAACTACCGAAGCAATTTATTATTATCTTTTTTAAAATATCGGTGTCACAAAACCCGATTAAATAAAGCAAAGAAAACAAACACTCGTGTAAAATGCACCCTGATTTTTCGTTCTCTTTCAAGGAATTATGGAATGTCTTACCTTGAATAGGCCCGAACCCTGGCTGTAAACCACGGCTGATAATCGGCCATGATATGCTGGAATCTTGGACTTGCCTCCCATATGCCGAATACAATGAAAAACAATGGTGGCAGCCTATCGATCTCTCGTAATCCTCGTTTGTACAACAAAAGGACGAAGGTCTGGAATTGGGGATTACACAATAACCCAGGAAAACGGGAGGTTTCGAGCATGAGTTCCAGTACCATTTGTCCCTCTTTGTACAGGGGAAACAAAGCATAGCACGTTAGGTGCATGCCTGTGCACACCACACAATGGATTGTCCAGGGGTGTGTATACAAGTTAGTTGATCAACAGACTGCAACCAAAAAAAGAGCGCTCTGAACTTGTTCTGGGCATTCATAAACATCAACTGTATTTCTAGCCAGAAATATTTTTTGTGTGCAAGTCAACCAAAGTACTTTTGCTACTTACTGCAAAATTTGCGCTTATGGACCAGATCAATCTGTGCCTTGGACTTTGCCCTGGATGTGCTGGTTAACAGGTGTCGCCAGGATTCTTTTTTTCTATCCCGTACCCCTGGCAGGATTCTTTTTTTCTATCCCGTACCCCTGGCAGGATTCTTTTTTTCTATCCCGTACCCCTGGCAGGATTCTTTTTTTCTATCCCGTACCCCTGGCAGGATTCTTTTTTTCTATCCCGTACCCCTGGCAGGATTCTTTTTTTCTATCCCGTACCCCTGGCAGGATTCTTTTTTTCTATCCCGTACCCCTGGCAGGATTCTTTTTTTCTATCCCGTACCCCTGGCAGGATTCTTTTTTTCTATCCCGTACCCCTGGCAGGATTCTTTTTTTCTATCCCGCACCCCTGGCAGGATTCTTTTTTTCTATCCCGTACCCCTGGCAGGATTCTTTTTTTCTATCCCGTACCCCTGGCAGGATTCTTTTTTTCTATCCCGCACCCCTGGCAGGATTCTTTTTTTCTATCCCGTACCCCTGGCAGGATTCTTTTTTTCTATCCCGTACCCCTGGCAGGATTCTTTTTTTCTATCCCGTACCCCTGGCAGGATTCTTTTTTTCTATCCCGTACCCCTGGCAGGATTCTTTTTTTCTATCCCGTACCCCTGGCAGGATTCTTTTTTTCTATCCCGTACCCCTGGCAGGATTCTTTTTTTCTATCCCGTACCCCTGGCAGGATTCTTTTTTTCTATCCCGTACCCCTGGCAGGATTCTTTTTTTCTATCCCGTACCCCTGGCAGGATTCTTTTTTTCTATCCCGTACCCCTGGCAGGATTCTTTTTTTCTATCCCGTACCCCTGGCAGGATTCTTTTTTTCTATCCCGTACCCGGAATTGCTGGAATTTGTTTTCTTTGAGGGTACCGCTGGCACAAAAAAAAACCTGACTTGACAAGAGAACAAAGGTTCTCTTTATTGGATTGCCCGTTTTGTTTCTCGACCAAGAAAATGTCAAATTCATGCAGCGTGAATTGCAAAACATTGGCCGTTACATACAGCTTAGGAGTGGACCATGGCTCGATTGCCGGCTCACTCTGACTTACCTCCATTCAGCCGAAATACAAGTAATGAACAATGGTGGAAGCATCTCAATGCCTCGTTATCTCCTTCTTGGAACAAAAGGACAAATATCTATAATCGGGGATTATACAAACACTGCCTCTTAATGGCCACAAAATGCCAATAAATTCAAGACCTTTTTTGTTCTTGTGTGGGTGAATCGAAGCATTAAACGGCATGTGTGTGGTCTGCGCATGCTCCGCAGTTGAATAATGAACGGGCGACATTCGGTCCAGTGGTCCAAAATTACATAATGGCATCTTAAGACAGCTTCCGTTTCCAGGCAGGGGAAACGTTTGCTTGTAAACACGATATCCGGCTCCACCTGGTTAACAGGTTTCATGTAAGGCTAATCATTAAATCTTATTTCAAGATAATGATGACTCAATAAACTAACTTGATGATAATGATATGTTGAATTCTTTTGACTTAATTTTCTCTCAGAGATAACAACTTGCTAGAAGTTACGGAACTCAAAGTCTTTGAAGTCCCTGACTACATTCTGGAAAAGATCAAGATTTACATGGAAACCAACCGAACAGACGGTGATGCTGCAAGTCATACAACAGTAGAACTCACAGACTAGCTTACCTCAGTAAGCATTGGTAAATGTAATGACTTATAAACTTATGACTGACCGTTATTCCAATAAAGGCATAACAGTCCATTATTACCTAGCCCTTTTGCTTTATTCATAAAATTGCCATCTTATGGAAAGCTTATTTTCAGAATACAACAGTTTTGTATTCAGAATACATTGCTCATTATGGTGCTAGACCTCAAAGTATTGTTTTTTAACAAAATAAAAAAGCAACAATCACTTCATTTGAAAGAGTGTTTTTTGTCTGTCAGACTATTGATAGTTTTCAATGATGCATGCAGCATGAATCTGCACCTTCATGTCAACGGTGAAAAGGCAAAATGTGTTAGAAAAACATCATCAAACTAATTTGTGAACACTATATCATTTTATGTAAATGTGTAACATTGTACATGGACAATAATTTAGTATATTTATTCAGAAAAAATGTTGTCCTTCATCGACATCTCTTTTTCACCTTCAAACAATGCCATCGGCTTAAAATGAGTATATCCTCTGCCCAGTCCTTCCATGGCCTCTCTGTTCATCCATCCTGCATTAAGATAATTAACAATTGTAAAAAGAAACATAATAATATCATGGATATAAAAGAGTGATGCCAGAGTGGATATTGGATAGGAATGCAAGTGGATAACTGAAACAGCAGAATGGACAGAAGGGAGTACATATAATTATGTGGAGTGACTAATGTTAAAAGATGGACCTTTCTTGTTGCATATGACCACAAAACACCAGAAGACAGCTTCTTCTTAGTAAAGAGTGATCCTCTTCAAGATCACCATTGGCTTCAGTTTCTTCCCACTTGCCGTGCATTCTAGAACCACCATCGAGTGTGTGTTGGTACTAATGGTAATCCCTTGTAATTACTCTATTTTTACATTGCATAGACATTTAAAAAAAGAAACCATTGTTAACAAGGTCATGAGGCACAAGCTGCTGAAAGATGACAACTGTGTACATAAATGTGTAGCTTACCTTGCGGTATTTACGAAAGCAATCCTTTGCATGTAAACAAAGTTTTGTTGGCTTTCACTTGTCTGTTGTACTGTACACTTCACAGCTCTGATCGTTTTTGACAAGGCTGATGAGATACTTGTTGCCCTCAAAGCATTTAACAGGATAGCCCATCCATCGTCTAAATGTACCTGTGGCATGTCAGGTGGCATTTGTCAGTTCTGTGATTAGTTTGTGTTTGAATTTCTGCAAAGTCAGTCTGTCCTGATCATTGACACTCATGTCAAAGAGTACAGAATAAATGCATTTGACTGACATATTTCTAATAGCCAGAAAAACACACGCTTCTTTCATATATTGACCGTAGTATCAGAAGCACTACCACATCCATTCTTAGACTGATTGTAGTTGTTTACTACTATGGACGTATCTTATTTTATTTATTTTTATTTATTTATTTCTTATTTCAACTGGTCTCCCATGGGTCCCAGCATATACAAAGACACAACAAGGACTTTAGACAATAAAAATTGTTTAAAAAACTCAACATAGAAAATAAAGCACACTTCAATAAATCACAGAACAAAAAGCAACAAAAAGAAAACAGAATCAGATCTAAGAATTGCACAGTCGGTTATTTAAAAGTTAAAATTGGTTGATGCTGCCAGCAGGCTGACTTTTAAGATTTAAAGGTAGAGCATTCCAGGCTTGACTCCCCCGAAATCTAGAAGTTTTTCTGCCTGCTTCTATCTCTGGAAAATGAATGTTAGTATTACCAGCTGTGTTGGCTCTCGTACGGTGAGTGTGCTGATCCAACACTTAATTAAAAACATTAAGATATGAAGGGGCCAGCCCTGTGATACATTTAAAAACCAAAGTATTTAAGTGCTGTTTTCTACAGGCACTTAGTTTATCCCAACCAAGTGTCTCGTAGACATAACTAGTGTGAGTTCCTTGAGGAACCTGGAGAATAATCCTTCCAGTTCTATTTAAAAGTTTGTCAAGACTATCAAGTTGTGTTTTTGAAGTGGTGTTCCAGATTAAACCACAGCAGTCAAATTGAGGAAAAATCAGTGATAACAGCCTCGTTGCTGTACTTTCTGGTGACTATTATGCTGCCAGCCATGATCTTGGTAGATACTAGCATGCATGGTTTATTGGCTGTTTTATCCCATCATGCCACACCCAGAATGCTGTCATTTTCATTCAGCCAGTATCTTCATTCACAGTGCTGAAGCCTTATTTGTTTTAGTTGTGGGTGGGAAGTTCTTTCGATTGGTATCGAGTGTTTCGGTGAAGTAAGTTCTATTTTCAGTGAGATACAGGATCAGCTTGTGGTTTGTGTAGTTTCAGTCAGCAAAATTGTAATGGCCATAAAAGGGACATATTTTGGAGACATTCATGATCGATGCAAATGGACTGATCTAAACAACTGTCTAGCAACAGTGTCCAAGTTACTAATGTGAGGTGACAAGTGCATTTTACTCTACAAGATGGCTGCAAATTTTGTTTACATTTTGCACTGAGATTTTAATGTGTTAGACTTTTCTTAATGATTTGGGCGTGCATTAACAGTTGTTGATTCATTAAGGGGCAGAGTTTTGTACATGTATATGAAATAACTGATGCATAGCAATGCACATGCTTCATCCAATAAACTAGTCTTGGTCTATTGACCTCTTGCAGGCCATCACACGCGCGATTGTGCCACGCTCACCATTTTGGGAGTCAACAGGCAAGCGTGTAAACGCATCGCCTAAAATTTGCACACAGTGACATTGACTTCCAAAATGATGCTACCAAGATTATTGTGATGATGAAGTCAGGTGAATTGAGTCAATTAGTGCATGTCAAAGCCCTTTCCTTGTACACGAACGTTATTTTTTGAGGTGCACTCAACATAGGCCTATGTTGTTTGCGAGTAAGTACATTTACGATGTCTAATGTAAACCAACAAACATTTCATATTTTAGAGAACCTAAAAATTTGCAATAAAATTTCAGTTGTTAGATCTCTCATGTTAAACAAACTACAAGTATGTCTGTTATTACATAGAATTTTGAGAATATCTGAAGTGTTTTCTTAAAGTGAAAGTAACACTGTTTAAAGATACTAGGTCTGATTTTGGGCTGATTTGCCAATTTGTTGTAGGTTACAAGTGTTGGCATGTAGACTACTTTGGGACCAGTATCCGCATTTTGTGTGATCCAAATGAAACAACCTATGAAAATTTAAGCTCAATCGGTCATCGGAGTCACAAGAAAACAGTGCAAAAGAAACATCATACATTTTCACTGTTTTCAAACATCGAGTTTCAGGCAAAATTATGTACATGTACCATGTAAGTTGTGTGCAAATCTGTGAACTTTTATTTGTTTCAACCTTTCCAATGTTGTGCACTCCCTATGAAGTTTCTGTTACTTGATAGGGATGCATTACCTTGACCAACCAAATCATTCCTGCTCTCAAGATATCACATGTTACACATTGTTATGTTTCTTTATCTAAGTCCAGCCTGTTCAGTTGATCATCTTGTCACTGTGAGTTAGCAGGCTCAATAACTTACCACTGTTTGCATGTGGGCATCAAATTGTTAACAATGTGACACAGTAACTTCACCATTTACATCCAATGTAAATGCAGGCCACTATAGACAGATTGCGTGATCTACGTCACGTGACCCCTGTTGGGTTAAAAATGTAAACACACACGTAATCCTCCATAGGAAAGGGTGGTACGGTACACGATGATTAATGCATTTAGTTTATTCGATCGAGGTTTTTTTTGCTCGAAATCTGTGGAACATATTCCAGAGTTTGTACCAAAGACCTTCAAGTGGCTGAATAAAGCCAGTAAGGACAGTTCCAGCAAGTCTTGAAAATTGTAAAAGTACCGTATAAATGTGCACGATGTGTACAGCGCGCGACGGAACGTTAGGCCAGACGACCGCGATCACCACACACTTTTCAACACAAAAATTTCAAAGTTTTGAAGCTGAAATCCTTCAAAGAAATTGCTTTCCAAAACTGTGTGATTCCTTTGTCTATTTTAAATTCTTCAAGGCTAGATATTAATGCTCACTTTTCCAACGTTGTTTATCCATTTTTTACAGTGATTTAGGCCAACATTACAAACAAAATAATAAACGGGTGGCTACATAATAGTCGTCCGACGCTGGTAGTGCATGGCTTAAAAAACCTCTTTTCAGAAGAATTCTGTTAAATTATGAAGCAGAGATGTGATTTAAATTAATGCCACACCATACTACTTTAAATAAAGGGGCTGATTATCTAATTCATCGCTTAACGACAGTATAATCGACTGTTTTCGAACTCACTCTGTGTCACGGCCTATCTCTTTACACGTATTTTTTCATCAGCTGTATGACGTCATACCCGATAGGGGGTCATGTGACCGCATGTAAACATTGTCGCGCAATCGGTCTATTACATGTAGTATGAATCGGTTTATTAATGATATTTATACATGTATTGGTCACAGTAACACACATTTCTACTCAATAATATTAAGTTACCTTACATGTGACCAGGACATGCACTACATGTAAGTATGATCCATTAAGTAACTGACTAGCATCAGCACATCATTAGCAGTGGACAATACACATAGTTGTATGCGCTCAATCACAGTCTTAATTGTTTTGAAAAAGGAATTTCTTTTTTATTTTGTTGGGGCTTAACTATTAAAATAAACACTTAACAATGAATTTGGTATTAGACATTTCATCATGTATTATTATTTATTTGTACAAATAAGATGGCATAACACTTTTTGTTGTTTCTTTACATTATGGTCATTTCTTTACATATACATTGTAAATTTCATTTGTAAATAAAGGATGTAAAGTATATTGTCTATAAGTGTATGTGTCTGAATCTAGGGTTAATTATAGTTTTCTTAAGATTTCTGTTCTCTCAAGTTGTGCAGCACTCTAGTCTAAGTAGTCATTTCACATTAACTCTCTAATGTACCTGGCAGGTAATATAACAAATAAATTACTTCTCATCTGAACATTCTATCTGATTTACCCTCGACAAATTAATACATAAATAAATTGTATCTCCCAAACACTCACTTCTTATTTCAAATATTGCCTAATCAAAATAAAGAATACATGGGGATGTGCACAAAACCTGACAAGTTAAAAACCATTCTTCTGTGTTTTGTTTCAAGATCTTTGCAAGTTTGTAACAGGGAAGAAAAAAACGAAAACGAGGAAGCAAATTAATGTGCAAATGCAGAACTTTTAGGTCCAATGCTCAACTAATTCTAGGGTTTCAAAAATACAAAATCAACTTATATTTATGCAGATGAATACATGTACCAAACACTTGGTGTGTTATCAAATCAGAAGTCTTTCAAAATGCTAAGAGAGACACTGTGATTGTGGCCTTAAACAAAGTCAACATAAGGAAAAATATGAAAGTATGATACATACAGATATGTGTAAAATGTCCCTCTACTGTCCCATGATTCAGTATTAATGTAACGTCAAATGCAGCAAAGATTACTCCTACAAACCAGTCTCAAGATGTCAAGAATGTGATCAAAAGGCTATTACGCGGTGCTCTAGCTTGACCCTAAGGCTTTATTTCAGTGTGCCTTGTTTGCTATGTGAGCCATTCATCCCACAACATTGGTCCAAATAGAATCATTCTGAGGTGTTTAGTTAAAAGTGTGTACTTTCACTAAGATTTGACTGTGAAGCTTTCTCATTTACTGATCACCTCATGGGAGCTCTACATTGATAAGGTTGGTGTATGTTCTTATTACATGTATTGTTATTGGAAACGGGTCAAGTAATATGAAAGCCAATTCATACACAAACCAAGTAGTACACAAATGTACTCATAAGAGGCTATAACACTCCACCTACCAGGATCAGCCATTCCACCAATCACTCACCCGTCCATTCACCTACAAGTTGATGTCACTCTGCCACACCAGCATTTGCCATTTCACAAGGTGAATTCAACAGTTTCAATTTTGTAAATTTTTTGGTTGTGTTCTCCATGGTTTCATAAATTTACTAGGTTACAAAAGTGCACTTTAATTTCTGTAGTTCACATCTGAAAAAGAATAACGCACACACTTTGAAGTAGCCTTCCCCAGATCTCCATGTACTCATTCTTGCGCACAGTGAAGAAAGATATCAACTGGCTTCTATATCGTATAAAGAAGGGCTATGGACTTCAACCAGGAGATCCCACACGTAGACTTAACTTCTCCAATTGGCTCTTGAAAAGACCTCAAAGATTCCTCTGAAAGGTTGATGTTCTTAATGATGCCAATTTCCCTAAAAATGGGACAGTAAATACAGCTAATGTACGTGAATATGCACCAAGAGGAGACCCACTTAATGGCTTTGTGTATGAAGTTCGAAACAACTGCCACATGTATCTTGACATCATAAACCAAAGACATAGTGTTCTGCAACTGGTACAGATCTTTGGCAAGCAATGCAAAGGGGTGATTCAATGAGCTTGATTCAGTCAGGTGGGGCACCACCGCATAGATGTATCGCCGTCTGCGATCATCTCCAGAAACTTTTTCCAAATCGCATGGTAGGCCTTGGACTTACAGTAGAGTGGCCTCTACGTTCTCCTGATTTAACTCCTCTTGACTTCTGGCTATGGGGTGATGTCAAACCCAGGTTGTAATAAAAAGGTCCTCCAAGGACAATAAATTGACTTAGACATTGCATTGATGCCACCTTCAAGGCTATCCAAAGGACAAGAATGACACAACACGCAGTCCAGGCCATAAGACAAAGTGTGTTGCTCTCCAGGGACATCATGTTGTCAAATGAAGTCAATAGACATTAATACATTAATTGGTCTGTTAAGAAAACAGTTTTTAACAAACCAGAAAGTTTTCAATTGTTTTATGTTAAAAGCAACAAAGCTTTTAAACTTGTGTGAGAAAAAAATGCAGAAGTAAAGATAGTGATGATCGGTATGTTTCTGGTTCCCTTTTCACTGCAAATATTGAATTGAGTGCAATAAATGTCTAAAGTATGTTTGTGAATTGGTTTTTAAGATTATTTTGTATGTACATGAACAGAATGAATTTGTTTAATTATGTTCAAGGGACAGTCACAGACTTCAAGTGCGTATTGATAAATGTAAAAATGCATGTCATATTTTTGATTATAGCAAACATTCCCATGAACCATGGCAAGGTAAAAACAATGAGACCTTGGTAACAGGCATGCAACTTGGGCTTTACAAAAAACGAGGAGATTCCAATCTTTACAAGACTTTGTACAGTGTTTTTCAACTTTTCAATGGCATGAGTGTGAGGTGAAAAACAAGGAAATCAGCTGATCCCAGGGAAAGTTGCATGCCTGTGGTAAAGATGCTCACATTGGTGATGACATATGCATCTGCCTTTGTACGAGCCTCCTATGAAGAGGTACATACAACAGAGTGGAGAACTTGTGTTTGTGGATTCTTCAGTTGATCATCATGACGGCAGAGTCTTCTTGATGATGACACATTACTTGAGGTGATGGTGACCACTTCAGAGGTCAAACAGATCATTACTGAGGTATTAACCTTAACCCTCCTGAGTCCTAAATCAACCAAATAATTTGGAGGATTTTTGAGGATTGGGGCACATTTGGTAAACTTACAATTTGATGATTATGGAGAATGAGGGCAAAGACATACTAAAGTGTGGATGATTATAGAGGGTTGAGGAAGAATGGCTGAAGGAGATCTTGACATTTGTGTCCTCAAGCAAGACACTGACCATTATTGCTTTGTCCTTGAGATAGGATGTAAAACCGTAGGTTCCATGTGTTGTTTAATGCACATAAAAGGACCCAGTACACTTATTGCTAAAGCCCTTTTCACACAAGACCATTTTAACAAGGGACCTTGACTAAAATCGTAAGACCTTATATAAAACAGCAAATCACAGTCGTGTGAAACTGATCCTAGTTAATTAATAATCAAGGACCCTCGTTATTTTTAACAGAGATCCAGACCTCCTCCAAAAAATCGCATGGATGTTAAAATCGCAACGATACGTCGTGTGAAACGATTACCAGCCCCACAACCAAGGAACCCTTGCTATGGCGATATCATCTGCATGCGCAGAACACGTCACTAGAAATCCTGGATGTGTGAATAGTAAATAAACAACTTTACTTCCAAGATGGTGACGTCTGGAGAAGTAATGTTTGGGCTGCTTCTCTCTAATTTTTTGAAAGAATCGAGGTCTACTGAATCGATGAAAAAGGCAAATGTTTCGAGAAAAAGCCTTCCGACTTCCATAATTAAATAATACTTAATAGTGATATTCAACAATAAGAAAAGCAGAAAACGTAAGAATTGTGAAACACTTTGCATGGGTAAACCCTTCGCGTCGCGTCGTCAGTAGTTACAGCATGAAAACTGCTGAAGCGGGAAAACCACTGGTAACGTAGAAGAAAGCGTTCAGTGAATGGGCCCATCGCGCGGTACCAGTGAAACGTTGGATTGCACAATCATCACCTTTGACCCTCAATGGGAAACTAGGGACGTTGGAGTTGTGGCTGTTAGAAGTCGTGTGACAGCTTGTTAAATAGTGACAGACAAGGTGACAGACAAGCAGCGCCCATTACCAAGGACCTGTGTTACTGGTGCTCGTGTGAAAAGGGCTTTAGAGAAGGGATGTGTTCACAATATTCAATTGATTGTTTACATTTCTACATGTTCAATGTTTATGACTGTGTAGGGATGCAAGTAGTATTGTTGGTTGTCAGTTAATTATTTAAGTTTACTGTGAAAAAGTGAAAGACAAATAACTAGGGGAAACGATTGTAGCAACTAGTGAGGCACAGAGAGCACAACCACAACATTTTAAAATCTTGGATACTAAAGTAAAGTGCACTAAATGCAAAGAGCTAGTAAGCATTCACTTTTCACTTGAAGATTTGGCCAGCTCAAGGTCACTCAAAAATTCTTGTTTGCGTAAATGCCCAAGGTGTACTACATTGTCACCTCCAATAGAGAAAAGAATCCAGCATTGCTTAAGGGTTGATATATGGATTGGTTTTTCTATGAGTTACATAATCAAATAGACAAGTTATATTCATCTGAAATCCCTAACAAGATTCATGTCCACCCTTGTTCCTCATTGCATAATATTATGAATAAATTCATTCACATTATCTTGATTTTAGTAAACACACCATTCAAACAACCTGTCAAAATGTCATCAAGTGTGGTGGTCATGTTTTAAAAAATAAAAAATGGTTTTTATGTTTTGGTGGGGATTTTGTGCAAATTATATGAGGCATATTTTAAATATGGCAATCAAAATAAGCAAGAACAATTGTTGAGGTTTTCAAATGCTTTTTTTAGACTGATAGTACATGTATTTCAGAAGAAATTCTTCTGAAGGATATGTAATATGGTACATATTTGCAAAGAAATTTGCAATTACATTTGCGACAAAACAAATATTTGAAAGATATTTGCAATCAAATTTGCAATATTGCAAATATTGCAATGTGTGATATCCCTTCAACGCCATCATAGTTATCCCTTTCATGCAGTTTTTTAATGTTTTTTTTTATTATAAACTTAGACGCTTTTTGTGATTTGTCCTCTGTCTGATTCTGAAAACTATTTGGCCGTAAGATCTTCAGTTTTTTTAACAAATTCTTTTTTGAAGGTAATTTAACTGGTCACAACAGGTTGGTGCATGAAAGGGTTAAACTTAAAATACAAAAATACCAAACTGTACTTACTGAAAGAAAACCTGGGTTATGAAATGTTGGGATATGACTAATCATGCAACACATTTTGCTCAAAACTTGCATCAACCTTGAGTGCTTTCCAGAATAATGACAAGCATGGTGGTGGCGTGATGTGATGAGACGTACTGTAGATACACCAAGTTCATGAACAATCATCTTCTGATTACCTTCTACCTTGGAGCAATGACTGAAGCAGGATTCCTGAACAGAATCAAGTGTAAAGATAGAGCATTATAGACACATGAAGTCATGGAAGACTGCCACAATGTGCCATCTAGGAAAACATCTAATAATTACTGCTTGGGATAATATCACACTGGGTTTTAGCTGAAGTATATTTATGCAAATGTTCCCAAGACGATATTTTATGAAGAATAAAAGCAATTTAAACAGGATGTCTAGCATAGGGCAAATGACACTTGTATTATAAACATAGTATACAGTTTGGTGAGTTTTTAAATACCCAAAGGATATTTTGAGGGTAATATTGTTAATAGTCTTTGAAGTCTTACATCATTGTGGCAGATTTCATAGCAACAGTTACAAGAATTCTAAAAGAGTGTCAATGGATAAAGGTGTATTGTAATATACCTTTATCATGGTGTAGCCATGTTGTTGTTTTTTGTTTTGTTTATTATTATAATCAATATAAAGGAGCAGAGGTTAACAGAACAATTTGTCTGGTTCCACTATTGTATAAAGACAACCTGTATTCAAGATTACTGTTGTACACAGGGGATAAGAAGAATGTATATCCTGTTAGTCAGTATGGCATAACTCCATCATAACTACGCCCACTTTACATATGTAAAGTTTGGCTTCAATGATTATCAGAAACCATTAGCAAAATATTGTACATTGATTTAATTATCTTTTATGGTTATTTTAGAATTTATATATAAGTACTGATAAGATTCTGGACCTTTTACATCGTTGTGTGAGTGCAAAAAAGTTGTATCTTGCAATATTGGTTTGGTGTGTACATCTGGGTTATTTTAACTCTTTAACACTCATACTGGCCCGGAAGTACCTCCGCAAATCACCCGCAACCGCTCTCAAAGTTTGACAAGTCTTAAATTTTGTTTTACACACAGAATAGACCGATTGCGCGACCCGCGACACGTGACCCCTTTTGGGTATAAAATGTAAACACACACGTAATTCTCCCTAGGAAAGGGTGGTACGGTACACGATGATTAATACATTTAGTTTATTCAATCAAGGCTTTTTTGCTCGAAATCTGTGAAACATATTCCAGAGTTTGTACCAGAGACCTTCAAGTGGCTGAATAAAGCCAGTAAGGACAGTTCCAGCAAGTCTTGAAAATTGTAAAAGTACCGTATAAATGTGCACGATGTGTACAGCGCACGACAGAATGTTAGGCCAGACGACCGCGATCACCACACACTTTTCAACACAAAAATTTCAAAGTTTTGAAATCCTCCAAAGAAATTGCTTTCCAAACTGTGTGATTCCTTTGCCTATTTGAAATTCTGCAAGGCTAGGTATTAATTCTCACTTTTCCAACGTTCTTTACCCTTTTTTTACAATAACACACGGGTGGCTACATAATAGTCGGTAGTGCATGGCTAAAAAAACCTCTTTTTAGTAGAATCCTGTTAAATTATGAAACAGAGATGTGATTTAAATTAATGCCACAACATATTACTTTAAATAAAGGGGCTGATTAACTAATTCATCGCTTAACGAAAGTAAAATCGAAAGTAAATTTTGTACTCACTCTGTGTCACGGCCTATGCTTTTACACGTATTTTTTCATCAGCTTTATGACGTCATACCCGATAGGGGGGTCACGTGACCGCATGTAAACATTGTCGCGCAATCGGTCTATACCATGTTTTATAAGGATTTTACAGACAGTTTTAGGTAAAGAAGTTATCCGTAGATAATAGAGGCATTTACTCTTATTTCCAAAGGTCTGTTGTGATTATTTTTTTTTTTTTTTTTTTTTTTACATTTTCTTTCTTTGAGATGACAGTACAGCTGAGTAATCTTTTTTTCACAATTTTCCACATAACAAATGTTTACTTCTTGCACAGAGTTTGCTAATTTTAGTTGATCTGTCTGATGTTTCCAACCTCAAAGCTTAGATTTGGTAAAGCAAACAAAACAACTTTGCAAATCATTTGAAATGTAGTTTAATCCTCTACACAATAAACTTAACTTGTAATACAAGAAAATAATCACAACGAAAGCTATCTAAGGGTTTCTATTACAGTAAAAAATCTTGTGAATTTACAAGGCGCCTTCAAGGAGTAAATGACTCGATGTTTAATTGTGGGCAAGTGCAGCCCAGCTCAACATTGGTAAGAAGAAAAATATTAACGTTCACAGATTTACATATACGTTACATGGTATTAAGATAATGATGGTAGAAAACTTTCCTTGAAATATTTCTGCCTAAAGTGTTATTGTTTTTAAATAATACATGAAATATGATCCCAAATTAGTTTTTGTCTCAGTGAAATGAAAACTGTGCCTACAGGAATGCATACAAAAATGCTGAATGCATTTTTACTGTTTTCTCGCAAGTGAAAGAACAAAATGAGCTGAAATTTTCACAGGCTGGTTCTATTACATATATCTTGATTTGTGCCAAGAAAGGAATCATTTACAGTCAGTCTACCAATGTTGAGCTGGGGCTTTAAATTTAAAGGTGATGACGTTTTGACACTTTCAAAATCACGTGTAACGTAAATTGCTATTAAAAACATTGTTTTTGCACTACATTATTTTAATGACATGGTGTTTGCAGCACCTCATTAAATGGATCAACACTGCAAAAGAAATTCCCTTTGAACAATGAAATAAGGTCATTTAGGTTAAACTACACCAGCTTTAAAGATGGGAGTGGCAATACTCCACAACATGCAACCACTGTGTGCATCATTGACTTATAGGATAAACGCTGTTGCAGGAAACTGACAATTCATATCCACAAATTGCTTTGCACAACAAACAGAAGGTTTTGTGAGTGTTGGCTTACCAGTTGCAACAGACACATTGAGTGAATCTATACCAGAATGTAATATTCTCCCAGCAGGAATAGTCAACAGCAGACTACAAACATCCTCAATTCCATCTGATAATCCACTACCTTCGCTACCTACAACATCAAGACAAGAACATGAGAAATGGTCACAGTAGGTGGCAGTAGGCATGCTAGGTAAATATATATTGTTTTAATAAATCAGGTCATACAGACATTTTCAAAACAATCAATTTTACCCAGTTGCAACCTAGTGTTTTTAACCAGTTATGGCTGGAAGACGCACAGAAACAGAAGTCTGATAGACACGTTTTAAAAAAACTGTCAAGAGATGCTCACTGCAGACTTGTAAACACGTCTGGACTTTCTGTTGTGTAGCGTGCACAATGCATGCACTCACGGTGTTACGCTTGTTTGCCCAAAACAGTTAGGGACAAAGGGTACTGGAATTTTATGCTTCAAATCTCCCTTTTTTCCCGGGTTATTGTGTAATCCCCAATTCCAGACCTTCATCCTCATCCTCTTGTTGGACAAACCAAGATTAAGAGACATTGACTGGGCTGCCACCATTGTATCTTTTATGGGAGGTAAGGCTGAGATTCCATCATGCCATGGCCAAGTCATGGTGAACTAAAGCCACATTTTCTCAAAAGAGAATAATGATTTGAGAACATTTTATGAAAATATTTGTCATCTTTACTTGGTTAAGTCATGGTTTCATTGTGATAACCATATTCTCAACAACAAAAATGTTATGAAAAATTTCAAAAATTCCCAAGGATAATTGGTTGAAGTATCCCCTTGAGGGTCATCTTTAGTGTGCTCCTTATCACGAGCCAAACAACAAGGCTGAATGCTTGTTTATAGATTTTTGAAGCACCATGGCTTTTGTAACTACATTGATAAAAGACAAACAAATACACATTATTTTGGATTCTTACCATTGAACCTATGTGTGATCAGAATCCTGCAGAAAACAAAATCCACAGGCTAATTAGTTGAGATTCGAACCCACAACCCTGCACATCCCAGAGCAGATGTCTTAATCGCTAAATTGTGTAAGTATTACTCCTTGCCAGTCTCAGAGAGAAACTGTCATTGCCTGACTGTAATTCTCTGCTTGACGCATTTCTACAGACTGTTCCAGCTTTGGCAACAAGCCCCACCCACACACATTAGTTTGTGTACTATTACGCTGCATGTGTGACCGAGTTTGACTGAGGTCACATGACCAAAAGGTGTGATCCAATTGGTCAGTGGGCACAGTTCGATTGACAGGCCAGAACGGTCTATTCTCAGAACCTTCATGATTTTGTTGTTTCTTCTTTTTCAGTACTTTCCCTGCTTTTTCTAGGCCCTCTGTGTAGCTTGTTATTATCACTGTCCAAACTTGCTCAAAGATGTACACCGACATTAAACATCATTAAGCAAAGCACAACTTAGCACACTGAGTAGCATCATAACACACATACCTATAACCAAAGTGGTTGGTCTACACAGAGTGAAATCCTCAGCAGCTGTTATTTTAGAACCATGTGTTGATGCTTTATGAGAAGAATCACTGGTAGAACCAACAATCTCCCAGCCACTCTCTTGTTGTTTCTGAAATGAAGTAATCTTCATCAACAACATACATATAGAAACTTGTAGTATATTTCACCTGTTTAAAATATAGTCATTCACAAGTTAGTACTAATGGATGTTTCTATACATTTTGGACTTCAAAGAGAACATAAACATGTCCCACATTAAAAATACAACAATTCAAACCTCTTTCAAAATTCATGTGAATGAAGTTGCCCCCTTATCCCAGCAAACTGATAAAATGCCTGCTAAGCTTGTGTAATGTCATACTAGATTACTGGATTAGTGGCCACCCACACTCCATCTGGATTTGGCCCAGGCAAATGATGGCATAAATTACTACCACACCATTTTAGGGAACACTGCTGTGCAATTGTATCATCTACACTCCATTGGTACCATATCTATCATGTGATTTGACCCCAAACTTTTGAATACTGACGCTGCCCCAGTGTCTGCAATAGTCTGTAGGATCCAAGTTAATCTTCTCTACATCCTGAAGTATTTCAGCCAAAGTACAACAAAATCAAAGAGACTAATAATCTCTGGTACAGTACCTTTAGGAATGCTAGTACATCTGATGTAGCGTATACTGGCATGATTTCCATGACTCCACTGCTAGCTTTACTCACTACAGGCGTCAATGAGCAACTGTTATAATGCACAATCAACACTCTGTTATTAGTTTCATTTTATGCTACACCATGTAATGGTTCCTTCACAGAGAGGTGGTGGTACGTGGTGTGATCATTAAATGTGGTAAAGGGCAGAACTTAATGGATCAGTCTTTTAAGTGTTGTGGAGCCCCTTGGGCTACTATTTGCACCGCCATACACCGTAGAGGGCATATGATAAAAACAACATTCGTGATTCTGGCAGCACCATGGCAGCGTGGTCCTATGGTCTTCTCCTTTGAGTAATCTGAGATAGACTTAAAAGGACATCACAGATCTTGGTTTTTGAAAGTGATCCCTGGGTGGTAATTAAAGAGTATTTTTATAACCATCGATTTTGATGGATTGAAGGTATGAGAATTATTTCTTGCTTTTCGTTTGAGATCTCAGTCATTATCATTGCTAGTGGAGTGTTGTGACTTCAGTAATTTAATACACAGGAAGCAAATGTAAGTAAAAACTTAATCTAGCTCGTAGATATATGAGAGGCAAGTCTCGGACAGATGGAGTCACAGAGGTGTGTTGAAGAAATAAAATCACAAGTTATAACCTTAAGGAAAATTTGAGGGTTGTTTTATGTATTTATAGGGTTTCTGGTGGTGAGGGAAGCCTTGATTTAGAAATGATGTCGCATAGAGATGACTTAAAGTTATTGACATCATTTCTCAGAATAGGGTTATAGGACGTAGTGGTCAACAGGGGAGTTTCTGGTCAGTTCTGGGGGACGTAGAAGTCATGGCTTAAGAATGTGTGTGGTGTGTTTACTGAGAAATACTTGAGTGACCCTTGAAAAGGACAGCGTAAATGGGCCACCTGTTGACATTACAAGCAGAGCTATAAAATATAATTATTAGGGGGAATACTGTTTTTGATATAAAACTGACCTTACACTAGCATTGCCCGTGGGCATTTCTCCCGTCAAGACTCTTCGGATTCCATAATGGGATTGGAATAGGAAAGATGTGGCATTGTGTAGTACTGGTGATGTGTCATAATCGAGGTCTAAAGAGAAAGTGTGAGAATGAGGGAGCCTTGGTCGGAACCTCAGCTATTGCTAGTGATACAGTTATTGACAGGGGAGCGCCATGAATACCTTTATGCACCTTGCATTCAATGCATTCAGTGATCCGGTGCCGATGCAGAGACATTGTGTTCGAATAAGACAAGAGCAATTGAGAAAATATTTGCATGTGAAAAGTATCACTTGATTGTCACCCACGGATGAGGTCGGACGGTTGGAATTGAGCTATATTACAGAACAGCACGGCAACATTAGGCCCGTGTGATAAGTTCAGAATAGGGTAATCAGGTTATAAAAGAGAAGTTTGAAAGGGGTATACTTAGCTACGCACATACCAGATAGAGAGTAACAAATAGCATGGGAAAATTTTAGTGAGACATTACTATCGTTTTCTTTGAGGCATCTTCTTGAATGTAATATTTAAGTTAATCAAATCTTCTTGCCACGGCTTGTCTAGTATGGTCCGCAAGTAAAAGCCGACCTGTAGTTTTTGGGGTTTTTTTTCACTTCAGAGTGCCAAGCTGTTTAAAAATAATATCAGGGGGAGATATAACCCTAGGCGAGCATTGCAGAAATATAGACTCAGACTAGAGTCAGGCATGTTTCTCAAGGTTATTTCATAATAGATGTGTATGTGTATGTGTATGTGTATGTGTATGTACCCTTAAATGTGTGGAGGCATTCAACATTCAAGCCTGAGACAAAAGGAACTATAAAAGTCAATGGATCGCCAAAATACCCTTTTTGCCAAAGTTGTGGGGAACACGTGTGGCATTGCAAAAGTTAAGTACCCTCAAAGGAAGGGCAGTAGGAAGCCAACAGTTACCGGTGTTGGCACATCTGGGTATTTGTGGGCATGTGATGGAAGATAAATAATCCCAATTCAAACTGTAACCTCCACGATGCCAGCCTATTTCAATCATGCCCTCGGGAAGGGTTGATGTCTCCCATTTCCGGTTCGGTTTTGTTTTTGCTTTTTGTTTTCTCCCAGCCGATCCCAGAGGAGGCTGCAAGCAGATGTTAAAACTTATCTCGACCGCATCCTCCTAATATGTGGGAGGAGTGCCGATGGGTTATGAGGGTATTCAGGTTCCCTTTGAGTATTGGTCAGCCAAGACATGACATATTATGCATCTGCTGCAGGGAGTTACGGGCTTGGTACATCTATTTGGTAGTATGATCAGTAATTAAAGGGACACACCGGCTTACTGTTTACCTAATTTAGTGATGTGGAATGACAGACAATAATTTTTAAATGGTTGTTCTTAAAAAAAAATCATCAAAATATCACGTAATTAACGAAAAATGTGAAAAAAACAAAACACGGTCAAAGGTCAGCTTATATGCTTTTCCAGCCGTTGCAACTGTCAAGTTTACATGACATTGTTGCGCAATGTTGTAAGTAGACTGGTGCTCTGTTTTGTATGAATTATTACAATGACGAGGCATGAGGATCCAAACTTCATATCCATCCAGCACAAATTCACGTGTAAATAAAAACCAGACATAAACGGACAGTGTATTCTGTATACGACGAACTGGACGAACTTACTTGCAATGGAGAACGTTTCTTCATTATATCGCAAGTAGGCCCTATGCTGTAAAAAATTACTTGGAAGAATGCCAGTTGGGTCCAGGACTGATCTGTGTTGTCAGGTCGTGTTCAAATGGACCATAAATATTGTCAAAATGTGAGTCTTCATGAATTAAAATATACGCAGGCTTATTCACAATACAGTTCTATGACACAAACCTAAATTATGGCAAATACCACATCCTTCATGCTCATCGTGACCAGCCTGCTGCAGTCTAAAAACTAATGGTAGTGTCCCTAATCTTGGACCATCATTTCACATTGGCTTGGCCAATAACAGTCATCTGCCGAGCGAGCCTCCCTCTTTCGCTGCAAACGGATTGCCAATCCTGGCAGTTTTAGCGAAGGCATTCTCCCGCTTTTCGGGCGATGACTTCACTGGCCGGCCGCGGCCACCGCCACCGTTTTTTTGTTGTGGCGATTGGGGGGAGTGGATATTATGCAGCTATCATAGAAGTAGATAGATCAGACATTCCCCGCCGTCGTCCCGCGTGTGCGTAGCGCAGGCAACACGTTACAATAGTTAGGGGATAATAGCTAGGGGCACAGACTAAAACCCTCGTAAAAAAACGTTATTGTTAGTCTGGCTCCCTACCCCTCCGACAAGCTCCCACGCTTACGGCTAGACCGACCGGCAAGCTGGGGAGTTCATGCCCCGGGGTTTGTCTCTCTGGCCCCACGAGACACGGCACCGGCTGTACAGGATATGCCCCAAGGTTTACGTTCCGCTAGCTCCCATGCTGGTGCGCCGTAAGACACGCTTCGGTTGCACGGACTCTCTGAATGCGAATATTACGTTCGATTTTTCATCATTATTTACAAATTGTATCAATAATCTGAATACATAAGTCTTTTTTGTCAAATACTTAATTACTTGTTTAAATTTGGTTCAGTAATTTACTTTTATATGGCTGGAAGTAAAACTAACTCCGAAGATCACGTGATTTATCCGAACCACTTTTTTGGTTCGGATAAATCGTTTTTTGAAAAATACTCGAAAATGGCAAAATTTGATGGTTTCTTTTAGGAACCATTCTTCTCCATTCCTGAAAGACCTTTGAAGTCATATGTTAGCCTATTTTGTAGTCCAAATAGCCCAACGAAGCCGGTGTGCACCTTTAAGTCGAGTATGGGATCTCAAGCTGCATGTGCGGCCGGATTCAAGGGGTCTTTTTTCTCGCTGGGACCAGCCCGAGTGCAGAAGACACTGAGGCCAATAATCCCGCAGTCGTGGAGGTTGGAGCTATCGATATACCTCTGGTAAACTTGCCGCTGGCCACACCATGTATACTTTCATAATAGTGTGCCATTTGCCAGTTCACCCGGGGTTCGCTTTTCACTCAGCGGGATCCTCGAGGTGAGTAGCTCTCTGTCTTCCTGGTCTTAATTTGTCCCTAAGCTCAATAGGCTTTGCCATGGGTGGGTGATGTGTGGGTAACAATAGGGTTTCTGCAATATTCTCAGGCCAGGGCATGTCGGCCGATTTGGAAAGCCTTCAAGCTTATCATTTCGGCTGTAGACATTTGACATGTACATGATGTACAGTAAATCAAGGCACTGCGTCACGCAGCGAGACCTTGCAGCCGATGGCATCTGACAGTTTTGGGGAGTCTGCAGCCCATACCGGAAATTTCAGAGTGGCACCAATACAGGGGGTATGCTGGCTTTTATTTCTCAGCAGGATGTGAAGCAGAAGATCTCGGACAGCAGCTTGGAGAGTTTTCAGCCACAGATCCATGGGTTTAGTTGATTTACTGAGACGACCTCAAGCAAGACAACACTGAACCTGACGGTTGCGGTACGTGATGGGATGTAGCTGGGTGCAGATCCAAAGGCCTTCGGGTTGTAGCATCAGCCAGAAACCCATATCGTGCCAAAAATAACCAGTGTCCTTACTTTCGGAAAAGAAACAGATGGTTGGTCTGGAGACAATGATGTACTTGTCTAATATTAATGGGATGGATACAGTGGTCGAATTCATCGATATTTATAATATACTTGTATATAAATATCACAAAGACATGGCTATCGAGCAGCAAGTCTAAGCCACACCTTGATCTGGGAGGTAACGAAAATTGGGGGAGATCTGTTGTTCAACAGCACCAGTGGCAAGGCGTTTCGTGAGAGTGGTTCCTCAATAATAGTCGTTGCATATAGGCTACGAATCTGCCAGATGGCATGGATGGTGGGAGAAATGGTTGTGCTCACTCACACAGGGGCAAGATATGTGACAGAGGGTTACCTGTTTTGTCCGACAACACAACACCGCATGTTTGGTCATAAAGAGCATGTTTCCTGAGCGTGTCAGCCCAGACAATCGGTGGAGGATATGTTATGCATCGTCGACAAATCTGTGTCATTGCGGCTTTCAAGTCGAGCAGCTTTCGCATCCATCATTTGATATAGGAAGCTGCTCTATATCATCGAGCAGGATGTCCTGGACCATCATTGCAGGGGCCGCTAGCTCGGCCCTTTAATAAAAATGGAGGATGCCAATATATCAATCAAGGCTTTGTTTTAATTAACCGGGAGGACAGGTCAAGATCGGTGGGGCTTTCTTCAGCGGTTTACTGGCAGATTCAACATAAAAGTCTGCAGTGTAGTTTTCGTAAGAGGAGTAGAAGAGAAAACCTATCAGTTTAAGATTGTCCGATAGCTTTGGGGGTGCTGTGTAGGTTTTGACGGATCATTACAAAAAAGAATTTCCGGCAGTCATAAATTCTTGACAAGAGTCCGTGCCGCGGTTTAGGAGCTATTCATAATTTCCTACACTAGCATTGTCCAGACCGGAAAGGTCACTAAAATAGAACGAAAAGGAACGTATAATAATATTTGCACTGCTGTACACCGTAGAGGGCGAATGATAAATACATCATTCGCGATTCTGGCAGTCCAGGGTTGCATAGGACTTAGCAGTTTCACGCCGGATTCGAAATTCTACGCTCCAATCCTTCCAACCCATATCTAAATTTAATGTAGAACCCGAGGCGTGTACAGTGATGCAAATACTATACAAAGTACACACCCTAAAGTTCTGTTGTTCTGCCCCTTTAAAACTATCTGTAAGCCATTTAATCGGTGCAGTTGGCTTCGGGGCGTTGGCTTCAATGTACCTCATGTAATGTTTGTATTCTATGTTAAGGTCAGAAACCTATATCATTAAATGTGTGTGTCAGAATATTTATGGTTTCCAGAATGATTTTATTTCTGCCTCAGTTCTGTCTACAGTTTATTTTATGCCAATGCTAAAAGCATAATATAAGTATTGAAAACATGCACCTATGAACACATATATCTTACCAATTGTGCCTGCTAGCTATAACTCTATCCACACCAAGGTAGTAAGCTGACCGCAATATTGCACCCAAATTCATTGGATCCTAAAAAATAAAAGTACAGTGTCTTGATAACACCAAAATATCATGCATATGTTTCTGATCTATTTTTAGTTGATTCATTATTTATAATTACAAACTTTTACATGGCATGTGGACAAGGTAGTACGCCACACATCCTTGAACTAGTTCACACCTTATGATGTGTATACAAGCCAATATTATCCCTGCCAGAAATCGCGGGACTTGAACTTGGTATTTTGTGAGAATTTGGTAGACAGGAACAACGGTCACCTAGACATTCCATTCCAGAGAGTGCACAAAGCATGCACTCTCCGTGCAACGCTTTGTTTCACCCACACAGAGGACAGATGGTACTGGAAATAATATTGAAATTCTCCCTTTATGCAGGGTTAACATTTGTGTAGTCTCCGATTCCAGAACTTCGTCCTTTTGTCATAAGAAATGGATTACAAGATATTGAGAGGCTTCCACCATTGTTTATTTAATTGTATTTTGGCTCAATGGAGTCCGAGTGAACCAAGATTCAAGCCGTGGTTCTTGACATGGGACCAATTATCCGCCGTGTCTCATGCTGAATGAATCTGATATTTTCTCAAAAGAGAAACAAAAAATCCCAGTGCTTCAATGAGAATCTTTGTTCTCTTGGCTTTGTTTAGTCAGGGTTTCTTTGTGCCAGTGGTATTCTCAAAGATAAATGATTCCAGCAATTCAGAGAACTTAGAGAGAATTTCAGAGATCCTGGGGCGACGACAAGGATAAAATTTAAAGATACTCAGCAGTAAGTGGTTAATATATTGATTTAGTCCAGTGCAGGGTTTTCTGTCTTGAACTAGTGTGTAATACACTGATTTGGTCCAGTACTAGGTGTTCTGATTGCCTGGGTCTATTGTTTAATACCTTAATTTGGTCCAGTACTAGGTGTTCTGATTGTCTGGGTCTATTTCTTTAATACCTTAATTTGGTCCAGTACTAGGTGTTCTGATTGTCTGGGTCTATTTCTTTAATACCTTAATTTGGTCCAGTACTAGGTGTTCTGATTGCCTGGGTCTATTGTTTAATACCTTAATTTGGTCAAGTACTAGGTGTTCTGATTGTCTGGGTCTATTTCTTGAATACCTTAGTTTGGTCCAGTACTAGGTGTTCTGATTGTCTGGGTCTATTGTTTAATACCTTAATTTGGTCCAGTACTAGGTGTTCTGATTGTCTGGGTCTATTTCTTTAATACATGTACCTTAATTTGGTCCAGTACTAAGTGTTCTGATTGTCTGGGTCTATTTCTTTAATACCTTAATTTGGTCCAGTACTAGGTGTTCTGATTGTCTGGGTCTATTGTTTAATACCTTAATTTGGTCCAGTACTAGGTGTTCTGATTGTCTGGGTCTATTTCTTTACTACCTTAATTTGGTCCAGTACTAGGTGTTCTGATTGTCTGGGTCTATTTCTTTAATACCTTAATTTGGTCCAGTACTACGTGTTCTGATTGTCTGGGTCTATTTCTTTAATACCTTAATTTGGTCAAGTACTAGGTGTTCTGATTGTCTGGGTCTATTTCTTTAATACCTTAATTTGGTCCAGTACTAGGTGTTCTGATTGTCTGGGTCTATTTCTTTACTACCTTAATTTGGTCCAGTACTACGTGTTCTGATTGTCTGGGTCTATTTCTTTAATACCTTAATTTGGTCAAGTACTAGGTGTATTGGTTGTACTTGAGTCTCCTCTGGTTCTGTTGAATCTTTTGATAGAGTTTGGAAGTAGATGCGACTTGTTTCTAAACAAATACCCTAAAAAAGAGAAAGAAAATCAATAACATGACGTATGGACTGCTTTTTTAAGATAATAATGATAATATAACAAACTTTAAGATTCGATGGAAACACTTAACTTGCAGTACTTTTTAAACAAAGAGCCTATTTTGTTTCTTCTTTGAGCATTTTTCTAAATTTTCTTTTGTACCTACAATGCAAAACAACCTTGGAGTTGGAGGAAGGCAAAGTTTTGACTTTTAATAGATAAAAAAATTTGTAACGATTGAACACATGCATCGGTACCAACATACTACCAAACTTTTACCTCTGATGGAGTCAAATTAGATGGCAAACCAAATCTTGATAATACAGCCCGGTGAAACAGCAAAATATCTTGGCTACAAATTTGGATTCAAGGGTCTGGAAAAATCAGATTATACACAGATTGAAGAAGTGTTCCTCAAGCCGAACCAGAAAATAGAACTTGTAAGTCAATAATAGCATGTCCAGAATTTTGTAAGTTCACGATAAACTCGTACAAATGTTCCATCGCATCCAGAAGCTGGTTAGTAAAATGTCCGAACTATACTACATTTGTACACCTTCCAGCCACCAGTAGTGACCACTTTATCACTCTGAACCAATCAGGGATCTGACTTGACCACGGGTCCACCAATCATCATGCAGGTACCCGGTAAAAATTAAAATTGTTGCTAAAATTGTTGCTAAAAAATAAAAATGTATAAGATTCAAACTGCCTCTCGATACCGGCAAACTCGTTGGTCTACAATATGTAGTGGTAAGACATCTGCTCTAGAATGGCAAAGGTCGTGGGTTTGTAAGTTCCAATCCCACAAAACTTAGTTTGTAGCAAACTTGTTTGGCCAAAGTCGGATCGGACTACATTAATCCCATAGATTTTTCACAGGACTTAGCTCGGGAAAGTACCGAGTATACAGTGCTTAACACACATCGTTGTATGGGTAAAATCCAAATAACATTCTTTATCCTCTTTATGCAAACTTAATATCTATTTAAATTGTTGTGGTACCCACTGCTTAAACTGCTGAACTGCTTGTTTAGCTACCGGGTTTCATCAAAGCCAAGGGATTGACTACCAACAAAATTTAATTGGACAAGCATACCACAGAGCCTCCATCATGAGTGGCAGCACGAGTTAGACAAGAAGCTTAGTATGCATAGGACTATGCATACTAAGCTAACTGCCCTGTCTATCGTCTAAACTTGGTACTTGTTACCCAAGGTCGCCATACCAGAATGAGATACTGCTCAGTTCTTTGCTTGTAAGTTCTTAGTGTTTGTAAGTGGATAATATTCATTCAAAGTAAATAGACGATCAGAGGGCTATTGATGCTTGAGGACTGTGGGAACAACTTAATGCCCAGTTCCTCAGGAAGCTTGTAGTGACCAACGTACTCATCAAAACATGCTTCAATCTACTGAGGTTGATCTTGGAAAGGCAGCTGAACTTACGGAAGTTCTCATCTCACAGCTGCAAGACCAGCGCTCCAACCCAACGGGATGAAGTACATGTACAATAACTGTAGAATAAAAGGACTTTGACATCACAAACATTGATCAAACTCACAAAAAAACCTCAAGTACCTCAGTGCCAACAGGAGGCTGTCCTGTTTGAGCCTATGGCTGGTTTACAAGGAAAAGCAAAACGCCATGCAACCACCAATTTGAGTATCCCATTCTGGACAGAATTATATCACAAATGACAAAGCACGTCCATACTAATTCTTGCACAATTACAAACCAACTTTGTTGTCACTCAATCCTTAATGCCGCCTGGCTTCTTAAGGTAGATTATGAAAAAATGCAGATACTAGCCAAAGCATACGATTCTAACAAAGAAGTTCAAAAATACAAACTGCATACAGTAAAGCACCTTCCCGAACGCTGTACCAGAATCACTGCTACAGTTTGTTATTTTACTTGACCATTTGAAGAGGCTCTTTCCAAGTGAGCTTAACCAGTAGCCGAAGTAGATGAAGTGTATACATGCAAATGTTTCCCCTGCCTGGAAACAGAAGCTGTGTAAAAAGATGTCATTACATGTAAAATCGGAATACCGGAACAAAAGTCGCCCAGACATTCCACTGTTGAGCATGCACAGACCACGCACAAGCTGTCTAATGCTTCGTTTTACCTACACAATGACAAAACATGGTCTTGAATATGTTGCTGTATTTTGGCTATTAGAGAGGCTGTTTTTGTGTAAACCCCGATTCAAGACCTTTGTCCTTTTGTTCCAATTGTTTATTCATTGTATTTTGGCTCAATGGCGGTAAGTCAGAGTGAAACGGGAATCCAGCTATCCAGCTACATGTACCAAACCCATGCCGTAGGCAACAGCCGTTGTTATGCGATTTACAGTGCATGAATTTGACATTTTTTCAGTAGAGAAAACAAAACGCATGATGCAACAAAGAGAATGTTTGTCCTCTCGACTTTGTCAGCGGGTTTCTTTGTGCCAGAGGTACTCTCAAAGAAAAATTATTCCGTCAATTCTGACAAAATAATCCTGCCAGGGGATGGGGAAAATTCAAAAGATTCCCGTCGGCAACTGGTTAACAGACTATCAGACATTGCAATAGTTCTACCAGCATTCTCTGCTTCCTGTGAGAAAAGTTTGTCCATAATGAAACTCATCAAAACAGTAATAAGGGACTCCATGGCCAACAGCTGACTGAGCAACCTAGCAGTTCTGTCCATTGAGAGCAATCATGTGAACGCTTTCTGATTTTTTTTTTTTGATTTTTTTTTTTTTTAATTGCCTTGTTTTTAATCGCTCTGGTATTAGACTCTGTCCACCACAAACAAAATCACTTCGTTTTTGACAATCCTTTGTTCCAAATTCAATTCATCTTTTTAATTCTTTAGTCAAACGGTAATTACATATTTTTAACTTGTACCATAAATGTTTTGTACCTTAATTTTTAAGTAACTTGTAACTTTCATTTTGCGTTCTACTATTTTTAGTGGATTTTTATGATGCTTTACATTTTATTGTTCAGTTTAATGAACATGTTCGGTTTAATAGTTTTTAATGTCTCCAATTGCCAATGGAAAACAATTATCTGTATTTGTTATGCGGACAATACAGAATTCTAATCTAATCTAATCTAACGAGTTCCACACAAAAACAAGAGAACTGTTCTGGTGGAACTGGGCAAGATCTTTATTTTATTTTCAGGCAACCGTCTTTTGCTTACATTAATTCAGTGTTATAATACAGGTAGTTCGCCCCCTGCCCTGAGAAAATCCTGGCTACACTACTGGGTTACGGTAACAAAACCAAGTTCAAGCAATGCTACTCAATGGATTTTGAGGATTAGAGTTAATCCACTCACCTGATGAGGTCTGCCACTAGTAATCTTATCAAGGCTTGTATGCTGAATTTCTTCCACAACATCGTTTAATCCCTTCTCCTTAATCTTGTCTATAATCTGGCACACTTCTGGTCTTGTAGACTTCATGAAGCTAGGGCTTACATACACCTTGTGTACTTTCCGTCTTTTTCCTTGAAGTGCTAATAGACAAGGTGATATACCATAAAGTACATCAATGACAACATCTGATCTTGGATCAATTCCTCTGAAGAAAAGAAAATGGTGAAGAATTTAAGCATTCATAAAATCGTACTTGGATAAGATTGAGTGGCTCAGAGTGCAATGGGCGGAATATTATCGCAAGGTAAAATGTTGACTGTTCCATTTCACCAGGCGAAGCCGAGTGAAATGGAACAGTCCAAATTAAAGCCACTCAATATTTGTTTTATATAATATATATATTTGTTTTATATGAATTTGTTCACAATAAAAACAAGATCAAATAGACATGGTTCATCGTCCACCCCTCATTCTGAAAATCTCTAAAACCCCTTCTATCTGAAGACATGGATAACTCTATGTAGACACCAACCTTGTAACACAGACGTGTTATATCTTTCCATACTCCATGCGTTTGTGATAACGAATTTATTTCATGTAAACTTGATGCGCAGCTTAAAACAACGAAATACGCGGAGGTAGAATAGCGCAATACGTGGGGTGCGATAACATTACCTTTTGCTCCTTTGCTTTAGCAGTGGCGCTGTACTGCTCAAAAGCATTGGATAAAATGGAAACAAGGATGATCCTAACTGTTGAATGGGAATTACTATTCCCCATGGGTGAATAGGACTTTTTGATCGCCGATGCAGATGGGAGTTATAGTGAATGTCACGTGATGTAAGTTCCACCAATCAAATGACAAGGATTCGTATGTCAGTCATATAATTCAAAGTAGGTTTGTAGTGACACCTTGTGAATAATATCTTTTCAATACATGATGTACATATATGTGTGGTTCTAAGAGGATCAGATACTCAACGTTTTGAACAGCAAGCTCTGTACCTCATCAGGCGACAATAGTACTTGTTCATATGGAAATAATTCTCTCCTTTTTTATTGTCATACATTAGTTGAGAAGAATATATATAAATCTATGTGAAAAAAAATTTAAATTAATGTGTAATGTTGATAGAAGGCCATGGTACTAATAATCGCAAAGTAACTTCTGTTTCAAGTGATTTTCATTTATACCAACATTTAAAAAAAGGTGATTGTTTAACTCTTTTTTTTAAACAAAAGTACTGACTACGTGCTATGCTGTGATGAATCTTGGACTTCTTATTTAAATTATCCCCCAAAATGAGATGATCATTCTGGCAAGATACCTTTTCTTTTTATCAATAACTTCCAGTCGTGCCAGTCTACGGTTACTGAAATTTCTGATCAGTGTCCAATTAAACATGAGTGGTTTACGGCAGTTAGAAACTGAATCAACCAGAATCAGACACATCTGAAAGTGCTTCAAATGGTTAAGAAACAAAGCAATTCATGTTCATAAAGGACATTATTAAAAATGTAAATCCGAATTGATAAATTATGGGAAAGCGATGGGCCTATAATGTGGCTATAAGAATAACAGACAGGGCCTAATGGATTTGGTGACTGTTAGTGAACAACAGCCAATTTACGCCATGGCTGGCTATGAGTGATTGACCCCTTGCAACTGACATCACACATGGCTATAACCTGCCCATGGTCTACCATTCTGGGAACAATGGATGTAAATAACTGGTGCATGTCTAATTGCACGTATGATGCCTAAACAGCACACTACCATGACTACAAAGTAACACACAGGGAATCTGACTCAAAAAATGACATGAGCAAGATTTATTGTGTGATGACATCAGGTAAATTGGGTCAATAAGATTGATTTCAACAATTAGGCCCCAATGCAAAAAGAAATCTCAATGAAACTTAACCATGCAATATAAGCCAATAAGAAAACATTGGAACTGGATTGGGCACATTCTCAGAAAAAAGGACAACACCATACCAGAGGGCAACACTATACCAGAGGGCAACACTATACCAGAGGGCAAGAAGAAAAGTCGTAAGACCAAAAACAATCTTTTTCTAATTGCAGGCCTTGAAGGGTTTGAACTTGGAAAAACTGGACTCAGAGACGTCCAGTTGGGAGACTGGTTTCACTAGGAAATCTTGAGCTACGCCACTGGGCCTTATGTTCCAACAGTCGACACAAAAAGGATAAGTGAGGTGAATGACATGGTCTGGAAATACATAATCAACAGTTGGACACAGGAGCGTACAGTTTTGTAAGCAGATGACAGGGACAAGGCTGATAAATTACAAGGCTAACTATTCCAGTAGATGAAAGACCATAAGATACAATGCAAAATGAAGTTTGTATGATACACATACATTGGTTGGTTGCCTGACCTTGTGGGTTTTCTAACAAACCTCCTCCGATTCCGATGTCCTTCCTGTCTGATGTTATTGATGAGCAAATCACCACTGACATGAAGGTTGTTATCTGATCTACATGGAGCTGCCTGTGATGGTACTTGCTGTGTATTTGTCATATCTGTACTATGCCGATCATTGTTGGTAGTCATGTTCATACACAGTGTAGCTTTCTTGTCACATTGTGCAAGCTTGGCATTTGGTAAACGAGAATTTCCCACTTTGAGAAGTATGTTAGATGAACTGCAATTGTTAGATATGTTCTTTCTTAACTCCCATTGGTGAAGTATTATGTTCGTTATATCAGTGTTTTTCTTAATAAACATTGATATATGAACTTCTGGAAAAGAACAAAATGTGGTTGTCCTAACACCAACACTGGTTTTTCCACGAGTTTGTAAAAATCGATGTGCCAAGTCTGGCAACAATGTTTGTTGTTTGCAGGCACACATCACACAACTCAATCTTGTACAGGCCATTCTTAAACGTCAAGTTCCCAAAGTCTGATGAGAGCATCAACAGAATGTTTTGGCAAAAATGATTAAGTTCATACAGATGTGCTCAGTATTGGTAACTGTTGAATTAAGCTTTGAATGGTAACGTATAAAACACTGAATTCAGATATATCGTTGTACATAGCAATGAAGCTTGAAGGTAAAGTAAAGTACATGATATGATTGGAGGGTGTCCAGTAGAGTGATGGTGCTACTTCCACAGTGCCTACCAATTAAATAATCTCTGGAAATTGAAGATGAAACTTTGAATTAATAACATTCATGTACATGTATAGCCAAGATGCTTCAATATTCCATCTGCACATAATGAGAAACTCAACAGTCAATTTGCCTTCAAAAATATACATATGTACATGATGTATGTTAATATCAAAACTACAATATGTACCAAAGCCTATAAAGCAAAATGTGTGTGACGAGAGAATAACGAGTGAAAAAGAGGCAGTCGGATGGTACTTAGTAGATGATTCCTAGCGAACTTTACCACAGTAACTTGAAAAAGTCAGTAACACTGAGCAGTAACACCAAGTGCTAGACCCAGTAACTGGGGCGCTGTACTCCTTTTAAAAAATTTTTTAAAAAGGAGTACAGCGCCCGAGTAACTGGGTCTAACCAAGTGCCAACACTATACTACACTAAAACGTAACAGAATTACCCACTTACTAACATGTAACGTTACATCCTACAAGTATGTATGACAGTCCTACACTCCTTAGTATAATATCAGTAAACAGTACGTATGTAACTTTACCAGTCACATTCAGACCTAGCCCAGGTAGGACGTTACTACAACGGAGATAACGTCCTACCTGGGCCAATTCAGACCTAGCCTACACTCAGCAGTTCAAACGCCCTACTGTACTTACAGTCAGGCCGCACCTATTGTGCAGTGTTTCCTTTCCAATTCTCCAAGCTAGCGATTCTAACGGCAAATTTGATATATGCGTGATAGTGGGCTAAAAATCATCGATTTGGAGGACCAAAAATGATCGTAAGTACAATTAACTGCATTTTATTTCACCGTAAATACTTGTAGAAGCCAGTAGGCGATTTTCAAGCAATTCTGTCGAGTCTTTGTCGCAATTTTGACAATTTTGTAACTGATTCAGAAAAAAACCGCTTCGGAGCACTTTCCAAATATACCACGGACTGGGGCGCTAGTACGACAGATAATGTCAAAAATCTCAAAAAAGGAGTACAGCGCCCCAGTTACTGGGTCTAAGTTACTCTAAGGATGGGGCGAAGGTTTTAACATCTGGTTTAAACGATCTGTTGCCACCCACCATGCATATGTGTGATGGGGCTAAACCTTCAAGAAAGAGTTTATTTCCCACCAGACCCAGTAAAAAGGAGTACAGCGCCCCAGTTACTGCAGTGGGTCTAATTTCCCCCATGCCCTAAACATACATACATGCTACAAAAGTACAAGTACAACTTCCAAGAATCAATTTTGTCTGCTTTTCAAGCATCCTCATCATTTGTAAAAATGCATTAAAAAGAGTCAATTCATTTATTAAACAAAGAACATCACAATCTACATGTTTTAGCTCACTTTCACAACCACAATCTCAGGTGATAACAACATTGTCATGATGATGATATCCCCACTCTTCGAAGACAGGATAAGCAGCTTTTTTAAAATAATGTGCATACGAATTACAAGTCGATGTGGTGTAAAAACGTACAGGCTCGATCATTGATGTAGCGCCCTCTCTAGTTTTCTTGAATCATATCTCAACGGTGGAGAGGTGGGGGTTGATCACCAAATTTACACGGCTCGATGCTCGGAAATAGGTAGCACCACTACTCTATTGTAGCACACATAGCACTATAATATTATATAAAAAATATTTTTAAAGTTCTCCTGATGACGGTCTAGTTAAAACAAAGGGGTGGGGAAATTTGTATTGTTAATGAAAAAAACAAAAAACCAAACAACGACAACACCAACCACGGGTGTAAATCCTGGACTTGAGGTACATCCCTAGCTCCCACACATTTCAGACCCCCACCCATCCCTGAATTTCCCATGTGGTGAACTAAATTAATTTTAAATTGGGCGGTTAGTACACCTAAATATTTAGACTTGTAAAATATTATGTAGACCTAAAAGCATTCATCCCTGGTCCCTTTATGATCTGATGATGATTTACTGTACACAGTGACCACGTGACAAAGCCGTGATCATCAGAGTACTGTATGTCAAACCAACTTGTTCTATGGTCAAATGATGTTGTGTTTTATGGTGTTAACGTTAAAAGTTGGTGACCAATACCACACAATGATACAATTTTTTAAGGTGACATAAAAACCTTTTGTAGATTTTCAATAAATGAAAAAAAATAATGATATCTTACTTGAGCATGTAGGCCGAAATCCCCCTTCACCACTTTCCCGTTCTTGCGTAACTAAGGGGGGGGGGGGTCACGTGCCACCCCAACTGATGTCCGTGCCTGGGTTCCCCCCCCCCCATTTGTAACATGGACTTTTGAGATTAAAACATATTAGAATAAAATGTTACATTTTATGAGCTTTTTGGTAACTTTTTTTTTACAACTTTTTTGTATTATTTACACGCAAAATGTAATTTACGTACTTACTTACTTACTTATAATTACTTACTTACTTACTTACTTACTTACTTACTTACTTACTTACTTACTTACTTACTTACTTACTTACTTACTTACTTACTTACTTACTTACTTACTTACTTACTTACTTACTTACTTACTTTCCTTACTTGCTTACTTACTTATTTATTTTATTATTTTTTTTCTTTTCATATGCAGTGGAAATATACGTCTTCACTTATTGCAATCACAACAAAACATTAAATGATTACATGGAATGTACAAAGGTAAAATAAAACAAGACTAAAAATTATTTAGCACAAACTGCATGACCTTCGCAACAGTAAACGGCCATTGAATGCAAAATCACGGTGATTTAAATTAAACTAAAATTAACAGTAGAAAAATGACAACAGAACAAAAGTCAAAACGTAAATATATGCTTATCTTTTTGAGAATAGCACAGTGCACGATTTTTTGCGTAGATTGTGCTGAAATCTTCCTTTTGCAGTTTACTTTTTTCCTTTGAAATAAAGCTCCTGAGGTTTCTTTTGTACATTTTAGGCAAAGACCATTATTAGATTTTTGTATGGCAGTATAACAACGAGCATTCCAAATGATGCAGTTTACCGAAAAGAGCACGACCACGTCGTTCTTAACGTCAACTCCAAGGATTCTTTTCCGGTCAATAAGTAATATTTTCGAAAAAGAGCCAAGCGTCGTTACAATTGTTACATTCAATGAAAAGGTGTTCAATGGTTTCGTTACACATTACAGAGTAGACACTTGTTGTCAGTAATGCAGTATTTATAAATCTTATCTTTAGTAGGAAGGATTTTATGCTTAATTTTAAACCACGTTTTTTTTCTCTGTTTCCATGAGAGGACACATTTCATTTTCCCAAATGTTGACATCAGAGTCTGTTGATGAAAGTAATCAATCCAGTAATGAACCGTCTGCAGGAGTTTGAAACTGGTTGTTGTTTAAAAATCTTTAAGCGGTTTTAACACTCATGTCTAAAAAAAAAAACGTTCGGTGTCACTTTTTTGTTCTTAAGGACAAGGCTGTTAAGATAGTGGTTTGGCGGACCTTCCCTGTTTTCATTAACGTAACTAGTGTTAATCTTCTTTTTCAAACCAGTGCCTATCCTACCGGCATTTAGGGGAAGAATATTACATTTCTTGACCAATATCCCATGAGAAATAATTTTACCCTCTTCCATAACTTGCTTCAAAAGATTAATGCCCATGGGCTTCAAAATTTTGCTGTCTAATTTTTCCTCAGTGCCAGTGGTAGGCCTACTGTTTTTCCACAGAGGAAGCTCTCGAGTTTCATTAATGCAGGAGAAAACATTGTTAAATTTGATTCAAGATTTCTTGTACGTTAAAATTAAGTCTTTATAAAAACTTGACAAGTGACTAGGACTTAGGGCATTAGGGTTATCTAAAATATACCAGCCGAGATTATTCAGCCCACTAGCATTATGCAAACAATAATCAAAGAGGTTTTTCCATTTTCCTGATCTAGTGAAATATTGCTTCAACACATTGAGAGTTTTAAAACCTGTACCTTAAGCCTCATACCAACAACTCCGGTACCCCCATGTTAGTCCGACCGGTAGTAGTCATTCTACTTATTTTATCACGTTTACCATCCCAAAAGAATGACCACTTGTTCCGCTCCATTTCATTTACGTCAGTGAACAATAGCACCATGGAAGGACAGCTTGCACCGATGAAGCTGTTAAAAACAACCACTTTCCCTTTCAAAGTTAAATTTCTCCCCTTCCATTTTTGTAAGACAGCTTTCATCTTGCTAATTCTCGGTTCCCAATTTCGTTTAGTGTTGTCATCATTGCCAAAGAAAATCCCCAAGTATTTTAAGGTGGTCATTAACCCAAGAAAAATCCTCCCGGCTTGTCAAGTCTGTCCTTCCATTTACCAATCCAAAGCCCTTGAGTGTTGTGATTATTAATTCTAGAGCCGGATCCTTTACTGTAAATATCAAAAACCTTCTCAAAACATTGAAATCCTTATCATCAGTGATGAAAATGGTATCATCGGCGTGTTGTATCAATTTTAAAGAAACGTCAGTATTCGGAAGGGGGATACCCTTAATGTTATTTCTAACAAGATTAGCTAAGCCTTCCGCACAAATAACATATAAAAGAGGTGGGCAACCTTGTCCAATACCACGGGTAACTTGGAACGGTTCAGAAATAAAGCTATTGACTATGATAGAACTAGCACATTCAGGGATTTCCATAATCTTCATTGCGTTAAACATATATTTCCATTCAATCCTGTCAAAAGCTTCTTCTTTTGTTCTCGGTCTATACTGAGAGTCGCTGCATGTTCTTCTTCATTGTTAACATTATAAATGGTGTCCCTGAGGACCATAAGATTGTCATGAATATTTCTATCTGTAACTCCGCACGACTGACCCTCTTCAATAATAAAGGGCATGATTCTTTTAAGACGGTTGGTAATAACTTTATATATAAATTTTTATAACATACCTCTCACTGGTTCTTTATCCTGATTGGCTGAAACACGGTCGCGTGGGGTGAACCAATATACACATATGGACTGGCAATGAGGACAATAGTGCACGTCTATGCACCCCGAGGGCCTGTGAGTGACCAGGAGAGGGTCCTATTTCCCGAGGCCGAAGGCCGAGGGAAATAGGACCGTCTTCTGGTCACTCACAGGCCCAAGGGGTGCATAGACGTGCACTATTGCCCGAATAATGCCGGTCCATATGTGTTTTATAACACACCTCAGTCTAAAATGTAATGTGAAAAAAAATATTTTCAGGACGCACAGTTTTACAACGGTAAACTGTTATGAGCATTGTAAACCTTTTGAGGGCGCTGTTTACCAGTCAATAGTTTTTGGGTTTTTGAAACTATTCCCCGCTTTGCAAACTATTTCCCCCAAATGAAGCGCGTGCGGTGCGTTGACGCGCGTCAAGTTCACGGTGGTGCAGATTTCATGCAATAGGCTATATTAGTTCACCCCACGTGACCGTGTTTCAGCCAATCAGGATAAAGAACCAGTGAGAGGTGTGTTATAATATAGCCTAGTGCATGAAATCTGCACCACACGCGCTTCGTTTGGGGGGAAATAGTTCGCAAAGCGGGAAATAGTTTCAAAAACCCAAAAGCTATTGACTGGTAAAGAGCGCCCTCAAGAAAACGGCGGCGTCTGTGGATCGAGAAAAATCTCCGGCCAAAAAACCGCGGTTTACTCTTCTAACCGACATAGTGGACTGAGGTGTGTTATAAAACACATATGGACTGGCATTATTCGGGCAATATTGCACGTCTATGCACCCCTCGGGCCTGTGAGTGACCAGGAGAGGGTCCTATTTCCCTCGGCCTTCGGCCTCGAGAAATAGGACCCTCTCCTGGTCACTCACAGGCCCTCGGGTTGCATAGACGTGCACTATTTCCCTCATTGCCAGTCCATATGTGTATATTATAACACACCTCTCCCTGGTTCTTTATCCTGATTGGCTGAAACACGGTCACGTGGGGTGAACTAATATAGCCTATTGCATGAAATCTGCACCACCGTGAACTTGACGCGCGTCAACGCACCGCACGCGCTTCATTTGGGGGAAATAGTTTGCAAAGCGGGAAATAGTTTCAAAAACCCAAAAACTATTGACTGGTAAACAGCGCCCTCAAAAGGACGACGGCGTCTGTGGATCGAGAAGAATCTCCGGCCAAAACCGCGATTTACTCTTCTAACCGACATTTTTGACTGAGGTGTGTTATAAAACACATATGGACTGGCATTATTCGGGAAATCGTGCACGTCTATGCACCCCTCGGGCCTGTGACTGACCAGGAGATGGTCCTATTTCCCTCGGCCTTCGGCCTCGGGAAATAGAACCCTCTCCTGGTCGCGCACAGGCCCTCGGGTTGCATAGACGTGCACTATTTCCCTCATTGCCAGTCCATATGTGTATAATAATCAACGTTGAGAAGGCTAATAGGCCTCCAATTTTTGAGATCGCTCCTTTCTCCTTTGTTCTTAAAATTAAACGGATTAGAGCAGTATTCATAGGCAGAGAGACCATTTTATACCATTCATTAATCATATCTAAACAATCATCTACTACTTCTTTTAAGAACATTGTGATAAAAAGTAAAATCAGGATCATCAGGATCATGTCCTCCAAACGTCATACAAATCTTTTTCTAATAAAAGGTTGTTTAAAAAAGAATTACTTTTATCATTATGCTCAACATCCAGTTGATAATTGAAATCCGTCAACAATCCGATTTTGACCCTCGTGAATATACTTGGCTAACGCCTGAAAACTTTTTTTTCTGGGATACATTAAATTTGGAGCATAAGGCAGACATAATACTAAAAGTAATCTCTTTCCATACAAATTATAATATAATTATACGACCCTCTTTGTCTTTATCATCTTGAGTAAGTTTAATACCACTTTTATGTGATGCGAGGATAGCTACACTCTTGAGTAGCTTTCACCATGACTGAAAATCATATCCCCTCCCGAATGTTTTCTCCAAAAATCTTCATGTTCTCGGGTGCTATGGGTCTCTTGTAAACAAATAAGATCATGCTTTCCCGTTTAAGGTGATTAAAAATATTCTGTCTCTTCTGATTTCTACGAAGACCGTTAACATTTAGGGTAGCTATTCTAAGCATCACACAAAATGAGATTAAAATTGATACATTTATAACGCGAAATGGAGATGTCATTGACAAAATTGTATTTTTGAGTACTGATTAGTGATGCCAAAAAAAGTTATTTCAAGGGGGCAAAACAACATTACCTTTATTATGATTGCTGTTGTCTTCCGCGCCCTCTACCTCGTTGACTAAGAGTAGATTTTTGCAGGCTGGTGTATTCTTTTTCTTGGGAATCAGTCTTGTTAGCTCTCGACCAATATTCTCATTTTTTCCCTAAAACGTTGGACGAAACTGTCGCTATTGTCGTCACTTGGTTCCAGTGCAGATTTTCTCTCTTCTTGGTCAGAACCGGGGTTTTCTGTTTCCATAGATGTGTTAAAATGGTTGTCTTCGTCCTCTTTTGGTTGTTTGTTTCCAGGGTCTTCTTCGTTATCACTGTATTTCCTTTTCCTATTTCTGGTTTTCTCAGCTTGCTCTTCTGCTCGGCATCATCCCAGAATGAAGTTGGCTTCGAAAGCTTACTTTTACCACTTTTCAGTCTTTGGTTGCCATTCTTGCTTGATCGGGTTTGAGAAACGGCTTCACGGAAAGATTTCTGTGTTTTTTGGCTGATTTTTTCTCTGACTTGGATGTAGATTTGCTCGACTCGCCGAATTCCTTGCTGCCTTGCGTTTTGTCTTTCTCTGGTTGTGGTGGATATTTACTGGGTTCTTTTGTTGTTTCCTTGGCTGCTGTTGGTTGCTTGTCCTCAGTGGGTATATTTTCATCATTGCTGTCTTCATCTGGGATGTCATCGTCGGATTCATTTACTTTGGCGTTTTTATCACAGTGCATGAAGATAGGGGTTTGTGAACTATCTTGCTCCTCCTCACCTTCATCAAGCCATGATGCTCAATGTTGGTTGATTCCACATATGAAACACCTTCCACGATGAGGGCAATCTCTGGCAAAGTGGTCAGTCTCATCGCAGATCTTGCAGGTTTACAGTTGTCCACTGTGTCTAACTGGTAGTGTGAAGCCGCCAATCTTCAAAAAGCTGGAGATTTGTCGTTTCATGTTCTTGATAAGCAGGCTTCGTACCCCAGTCTCTATCTGGTCGTCAAAATCGTGTAATTTGCGTCGAATATTGGCTATGTGGCGTATCGTGGCCGAGCGGATAAGAACACCGGACTCAAGCTCTGGTGTCTCTGATCAGCAGAGTGTGGGTTCGGGTCCCGGTCGTGACACTTGTGTCCTTAAGCAAGACACTTAACCATTATTGCTTCGTCCTTCGGATGGGACGTAAAGCCGTTGGTCCCGTGTGTTGTGTAATGCACGTAAAAGAACCCAGTGACACTTATCGCAAAGAGAAGGGGTTCGCCCCGGTGTTTCTGGTTTGATCGGCTGCAGATTGCGCCACAGCACCTTGTGAACCATTACATGGTGCTATGTAAAGGAACAGGTCTCAAACTTCAAAAACGTAACTCATCATACCTCGCAGGAAAAAAAATACTGAGCGCTCTGAGACGCCCATATGGTGTGATAAAGCGCTATATAAAAACTGCGTATTATTATTATTATTATCGTTCCAAAAAAGGACAAGGCGGTCACAACTACTTGGTCGGCCATCTGATATGGAGCTTTGATATACACTACTGCAGAATTCTGCACATTGGCCCTCTCACGTTGAATAATTATCTTCTTTAGGATTAACCCGGTCATGGCAATTTTTTGGCAGTGCTTCTCATTATTGAAGGAGACATTAAACCAACCATTTTCCAGTGGTGCGATGCATTAAATGGTATCGGCATTATCAAGTTCTTTATCGATAGCACAATACACCTCTTCAGGCGAGACAGTGTTATTAAAATGACGGGTACTGAACCGTATTGTGTTCGGTCTTTTCAATGATGGGTGATTCGAACCCCGTTGACTAGACATGGTGACGGTCTTGGGTAGGTTGAACCAAAATATGAGAAGAAAGCTGGCCAAAAGGCCCTCTTACCAGTTTGAGAATCCAATTCTTCGAAAGGTTGTCTACAAAAACACCTAGACGACAAAATCAATTGATCCAAAAGATCTGAAGGGTCGGAAAGGCGATATATAAGGCAACAAAACCAGAGCATGGCATGAAGCACGTCCGTGCGTCCTCAACGCATGCATTTATTTATTTGCTTGCTTGCTGGCTTGCTTGCTGGCTGGCTGGCTGGCAAGCTGGCTGGCTGGCTGGCTGGCTGGCTGGCTTTATAAAAAAACAAACGAACGAACGAACAAACAAACAACCCAACAAACAAAAAAACAAACAAACAAAAAACAAACAAACAAACAAACAAACAAACAAACAAACAAACAAACAAACAAACAAACAAACAAACAAACAAACAAACAAACAAACAAACAAACAAACAAACAAACAAACAAACAAACAAACAAACAAACAAACAAACAAACAAACAAACAAACAAACAACCCAACAAACAAACAAACAAACAAACAAACAAACAAACCAACAAACCAACCAACAAACCATCCAACAAACAAACAAACAACCAAACAAACAAACAAACAAACAAACAAACAAACAAACAAACAAACAAACAAACAAACAAACAAACAAACAAACAAACAAACAAACAAACAAACAAACAAACAAACAAACAAACAAACAAACAAACATCAAACATCTATCTATCTATGTATCTATCTATCTATGTATCTATCTATCTATGTATCTATCTATCTATCTATCTATCTATCTATCTATCTATCTATCTATCTATCTATCTATCTATCTATCTATCTATCTATCTATCTATCTATCTATCTATCTATCTATCTATCTATCTATCTATCTATCTATCTATCTATCTATCTATCTATCTATCTATCTATCTATCTATCTATCTATCTATCTATCTATCTATCTATCTATCTATCTATCTATCTGTTTTGTTTTGTTTTGTTTTTTGAAAAGTGTTAGTGATGAGTCACGTGACAGTCTGAAATGCTTTTTTAAATTCAAAATGGCCGCCTTTTTTGGTGGCCGTCTTGGATTTTGTGTTTTTTCTGCCTGTAATAGACTGAGTGCGCGACCAATGTTTACACGTGGTCACGTGACCTTTTGTGAGTTATATGTCATCTCAGCTGATGGCAAACGTGCAAAAACATACCGTGACTGACAGAGTCACACCAACAGTCGGCGTTTGGTAATAATAACACAGTTACTAAGCCATTTTATAGAAGGTGTATGTTGTGACATTGATTTTAATTACATTACTGCTTCATAAAGTAACAGTCTTCTACTACAAAAGAGGTTAATTTTGAACTATGTACTACCAGAGTCGGATGACCTATGTAGCCACCCGCCTGTTATTTTGTTTGTAATGTATAAGCTTAAATCACTGTGAAAAAGGGTAAAGAGTTTTGGAAAGCAATTTCTTTGGATGATTCAGCTTCAAAACTTTGAAATTATTGTGTTCAGTGTGTGATCGTGGTCGCCTGGCCTTAACGTTCCGTCGTGCACTAGTACACATCGTGCACATTTATACGTTACTTGTAGAGTTTCCAAGACATGCTGGAACTGTCCATTCGAAGGTCTTTGGTACAAACTCTAGAATATTTTTCAAAGATTTCGAGAAAGAAAAGCCTCGATCGAATAAACAGATGGAACAATCATCATGTACCGTACCACACTTTCCTACGGAGGACGTCGTGTTTGTTTACATTTAATACCCACAATAGGTCACGTGACGCGGGTCCCACAATCGGTCTATCAGGGGTCAAATTATTATCACGTTTTTTAACAATAGAATGTTTTCAAAATGCTACTTTCTTACTTTTCAGACCCAAACAATATTAAGGTTTGTCAATCAGACCTTATCATTGCTCCTCGGGCCCTTGGCGGCGGCAATTTGATTTGTAAGTGAAAAAACGCAACAACAAAAAACTAAAAATTCGAATAAAATTGATCTTGTTAAAATGAACAAGTTTGCCAAGTTTCAAAACATTCGGACGAAAAATACAGACGTTATGGGGAAAACACGATTTTTGACCAAACATTTTCAAAAAAAAACAGTCAAAAACGCCCTCTAGTGACAATTTTTGAAACCGTAGAACTCGGTGAAATGAATACTTGTGGCAAGTTTCATCAAAATCGGTTGAACACTTCGGAAAATACGGAAGGGGTCGTCTGTATATACGGTCCCCGTATAAAAAAAAGGCCCGGTCATGATATGGTTAACTTTATGGGTTTTTTATTTTTGAATCTTGTACTTTAGGTTCCTCATCGAACATCTTATTTATTTGTTATTATTTAGACAAGCGTGCTTTTTAATCACAGAAATACATACACAAATCATTTAAAAGGGTATGCAATAAGACCTGCAGATCACGCCAGTCACAAACTGTATATTAAATAAGTGAGATGAGAAAAATAAGTATCTCATAAAGCAATGTTACTTTCTATGAACGTCAAGTTTCTCCTTTCTTTTGAGTTTTATTGTATTCAATTTTCACAATTAACTAAACTTAACAGTTTTTTATTTTTGTATTTTATTATTTTTTTTAGCTGTTCCGACATAACAGTCGGAACAGGTTTTGTTTTCGTCAAGATTTTTATTATTTTTATCATTATTATTATTTCACGATATCACAGCATGCAAAAGAAAGATCTCATTTTCCTCTGTGCCGGTAACTCCTCGAGTCGGGCTACGTCCCATAGCCTTAGATCTCGAGGGTCTTTCGCAGAATCCTAGCTGTTGTCAAAAGTGCCGCCTTCTGCAGCAAATCCACCCTCACAGTTGTGCCTATTTGATGTAGATATTTTTCCAGTGCCTTCGGAATGATGCCAAGTGCTCCAACCACCACAGGGACTACTTTCACTTTCACCTGCCAAATCTTACGAAGTTCCCTGGCCAAGTCCTGATACTTCTCGATCTTTTCCATCTCCTTAGAAGCTACCCTTATATCACCCGGCACAGCTATGTCGATGGTATGACACATCTTCTTCGTTTTATCTAAGACTAAAACATCCGGACGTATATGTTCTATAACATGATCAGTCTGAATGTTGAAGTCCCAGAGGATCTTGACCTCATCGGTCTCTTTCTCTGGAATATGGTCGTACAACTTGGCATGCACATGGACACCATTACTTCTTACACAGATCCCAGTAAGACCTTTGAAGTCATATGTTAGCCTATTTTGTAGCCCAAATAGCCCAAAGAAGCCGGTGTGCACTTTTAAACCCTTATTCATTTGTTCTATTCTACTGAGATCCCTTCGTAGATCTTCAATTTGACCGTCTGGCCTACGTTTCCGCCATGGTGTACTGTTTTCATGTTCTGGACTTGAAGCCTTCACACATAACTTTTCTCCTACTACAACTGCCCCTGCAAACATAATACGGTTAGTTTCCGACAGATTATTAATACTTACCGACCCAAGGACTTTACTTACCACGGCTGACCTATCTGTCAGAAAAATTTCTGACATATCAGGTGAGAAAAATTTGGGGCATTGTATCCTTTTTTAGGCAGTACTCCATCAAAAATTGCAATTTTCCCCCCAAAACGGAAATTAAAAGTAAAATTTGAGGTTTTCCTTCAGTTTGAAGTAATAATACACAAAAATAAAGAATACTTTTATGAATCTGGGACCTTTCTCATATTTTAAGAGTGAGTTGCAGGCCTATGATTTACTTCTAATGGATAAGCAGCATTTTTGTTAGCAAAATTTAGATTTGTTAACTCCCTCCCCAACTTTTCTAGCATTCTATCTTCTGATTTTATTTAAGTGGCATGAAAAAAAAAGTGAAACAGTACTTTATAAAGCATAATTTATACAGACAAAAACATCAACATAAATGCTTTAACTAAGAGTTATTCCAGACCATTAAAACTAATCAAAGCACAATGTAATTCCACTATAATTAACCGTTAATATTGTTCAATCTGAGCACCATTTGTACAACATGTGGGGACTGCGCTGCATTTCGCGGCTCACAATATTATTGCATACAAATTTGTACACAAGTGCGCACACGCCTGTTTTTCTAACGTTAATAGACCGATTGCGCAACCCGCGACACGTGACCCCTTTTGGGTATAAATGTAAACACTGCACGTAATCCTCCACAGGAAAGGGTGGTACAGTACACGATGATTAATGCATTTAGTTTATTCGATCGAGGGTTTTTTTTGCTCGAAATCTATGAAAGGTATTCCAGAGTTTGTACCAAAGACCTTCAAGTGGCTGAATAAAGCCAGTAAGGACAGTTCCAGCAAGTCTTGAAAATTGTAAAAGTACCATATAAATGTGCACGATGTGAAGCTGAAATCCTCCCAATAAATTGCTTTCCAAAACTGTGTGATTCCTTTGCCTATTTGAAATTCTGCAAGGCTAAGTATTAATGCTCACTTTTCCAACGTTCTTTACCCTTTTTTTTTTACAGTGATTTAGGCCAACATTACAAACAAAATAACACACGGGTGGCTACGTCCGACGCCGGTAGTGCATGGCTAAAAAAAACCTCTTTTTAGTAGAATCCTGTTAAATTATGAAACAGAGATGTGATTTAAATTAATGCCACAACATACTTCTTTAAATAAAGGGGCTGATTAACTAATTCATCGTTTAACGAAAATAAAATCGACTGTTTTCGAACTCACTCTGTGTCACGGCCTATGCTTTTACACGTATTTTCCCATCAGCTGTATGACGTCATACCCGATAGGGGTTCACGTGACCGCATGTAAACATTGTCTTGCAATCGGTCTATACAATGAGGTTTTTGCGGGGACAACTTCAAACATGAATGCAGCAGGGTAGCGGTAATCTTTTAGCATTTTAAACGTCATATATTGTGTTCTCATATGTTAGTTTGGCTTTCATGACTGTTATTATGACGACTCGTAAGCTTTAGCGCCCGCATCGGTAGGTGTTAATATACATGGAAGGGCAGAATCTTTGAATTTTTAGGGTTTTCGTTCAAAGGCATCGTATGGGAATAAAAGTTATACCACTGTCAGAATTCACCTTACTCTCTATATGTAAATAGTGCTGACCTTTGCTATGCCTCATGAATAGTTATTTTCCTAGCTCCATAAAAGGTAAGTATGCAAACTGTGACTTTCCTTTGTGAAGATGTAAATTTATTCATTCTGTTTAGCTTAACAAATGTAAGTATTTCTCTGGGATTCTTTAGTACATTGGGTTCCAGCCAAATGTGGATTTATGAATGGGTGAACAGAGAGAGTCTGATTTACATAGGAATTTGAAACTTTCGAGTTTGTAGCTGGGAGGTTGTAGATTTTAGGGTGCGGTTGGTCACTCTCAATTTTGTCTAGCTGAGACTTGGACGTGTGATATGAGAGAGAGAGAGAAACTTATTGCAAATCTTCTAGAGCAGCGAAATCTTTGCATTTGCCTAGCCACTGTTGAAATATTCTGAGCAGATTTACAGGCTGCTAAATACAAGGCAAATTGGTTGGAGGACAGTTTACCCTGCTGAGAGCTGCATTTCAAGACTTCGTTTTGATGGAAAACCGTAAGTTTAACCTTTTGTACGTTTGCCGCAAAGTTTCCTTAAAAAAATTTCCTTACTTTTAAATATGTTCAAGTTACTCACATCTTTGTCAAACTTTGAGCTAGTTTATTGGGTAAAGAACCACTGCAATGCAAGTACTTTTAAGTGCTATAAGTTGACAGAGTAATTTCACCGTTGTTATAAAGAAAAGATCAGAACTGCGTTTAAGATGCTTTAAATTTGGAACAAATTGTATGATTAGTTTTTGGAATACATCTTTTATTGTGTAGATGGTTTTCACCACTGAGTGGAACTTTTGATGCCAGACTGAGTGTCGGCTGTATGAATAGTGACGCCCCAGGACCGAAGTTTCGGGTCGCTACAGGCGACAGAGGGTGCACTCTTTAACTGTGAACTTTGTGAACATTCGTCATACTGTGTGGGTTTGGAGAGACAAGTAACGTTTGTGGAGAACTTTGTATCTTTGTAGAGACGTTTGTAGCTGTGTGGAGATTTACACAATCCGGTGGGAACTTTCCTTTATTTATTAAAGTGGCTGATCAGCCACAGTTTATATACCGCTCGAAAAGCGAACTTTAAACCAGTTTGAAGAGAGTGCCAGTTCATTTGGTGCTTGGTTTTTGCATTTCATTGATACTATAACAAGTTAGCATTTGACTTGGTTGTTTGACCAAATATTTCTGACGCATTTATATAAAGATTAAACTTAAAAGAGTGTTTTGGTAAATTTCACCAGGAAGTGTTGAGATTGGTGGAATCTTAAATCACGACTTGAGGGCAGTGAATACCCTCTAGTCAACCATAGATTTCGGCGTTGAGGGCAGTGAATATTCTCTAAGTCCAATACCAGTGGGTGTTTTCGAAAGCAAATTGCTACACCGAAATTCGGTGACTTTATTTTACTAAACTGAGTGAGTGTCTGTATTTTACCAGACGGACAGCCTTGTGGGTTTAAGTGATTATAAGTTAAATTTGATTACTGTTGTACTTGACAAAGAATTGGAATTGCTTGCTAATTACTTGATTATTTTGCTGATCCAGAGTGTCAGAAAGTGTACATAAATTTGAGCTGTTCAACAAGAACTGTGTACATAAAAGAATTGTATAATAAATTTGTAAATATTAATTGTAAATACAACCAACCGGTGTGAACTGTTATACAATTATTGAGAGGTCTGTGTAAGTCTTTCGGTCATGGCAGAGTTTAGCGGTTAGCCGTGACAACCACCTTCTAGGTAACGAAAAAAACTTTGAATAGAAAACATGTTTTCGTCATCGTGACGTCATCAGGTATCAAGTTACGTAAATTCAAAGTTTATTATTTAAAAAATCATATCTTATGAACCCCATGTCATGGAGTCACAATCTTTTTGTAGTTTTATAGTTTACAAAGAATTTATCATTTTATTGACAGGCGTGATCCCACTTTGACCTTTACTTCCAGTCCAAACAGGAAGCTCTAAATTTAAAAAAATCATATCTCCTGAGCCAAACGTCGTAGAATCATACTATCTGTAGTGTAGCTTGCATCATATGTGACATTTGATCTACAGGCATGACCCCACTTTGACCTTTACATGAAAATAAAGGTTGCGTTCAGAGACTGTTGATAGGCAAATCGAGTGACAAGGTACAATGTACAAGATACAAGACACAACAATCGGAACAGCTGTGATTTTGTCCAAGAGACAAAATCTTAATGTCTAGTTTTATTTTTATTTTTTAGGAGTTAGTTTCAGGAGGCTTTTGGGGTTTTGTTTTGTAAATTTGCATATAAACATGCTGTTAACCTATTTTATTTTATTTTTATTTAAATGACTAATGAGCACAACAAGATCATAAAATAAAATTGTCAAACATAATGGAAAATTCTAAGAAATACAGTTATATTGACCCTACGCTTATAAGACTCTAATAAAGTGATCAAAAAGACACTCCTTCAGCTTAAAAGACTCTCCTATATTTTACGGCTCAAAAAAGGACCGGACAGTCAAAAAAAAGGCGAAACTATCTGTTCCTTATACAAAAAGTACATGGGCTATTTCTATTCACTTTTGACCTATGAGGAAGCATAAACTTAATGATGTATAATCAGTGCTCCTGTGATTTGTGGTCGAAAATGAATCAATTCTAGCCAACATAATTTATAAGAGTATGCTGTTTTATAAAAAATAAAATTAATAAATTGCGTTTTGACCTTGTAGGTGGAACAAAATGTTGCTTTGGAAACGATTATCCTGATGGCCAACCACCGTCATGAAAATGTATACACTGGCCATGCCCGCTGCTGGTATCCAAAAGTCAGCTACATTAGAATGTCATTTCACTTGCCTTTTGTCTCTGTGTCTCAAGGCACTCTGCTGAAATTGAGCAGGAAGTGCGAAGAGTTTATGGTGCTCAACACAAACCTTTTTTCTGTTTTTCTATTAATCACCCTGTTATTATTCGTTGATGGATTTTTTCGTTCGATATCTCATTTGAAAGTGAATAACTTGTGGTCATTACAAAAATAGCAATTCGACATTTGGATTTAATTTCCAATGTAAAATCGGCTTGAGCACGGATCATATATATATTTTTTTTAATTTTGATTTTTAATTTCTAGTATTTTGTATTGCAAAGAGGAGCTATTTCCAATAGGCCCGGCAAATTTCATATGAATCACTTAATTTAGTAATAACTGTCACTGGTTTATCTCAAGCTTTGTCTACGTATCAATGCTTAACAAAATATTTCTTCACAAGGAAAACGACTGGGTAAATTTTAATTCAATTTTGGAGTGAAAAGGGGGGGGGGGGAAATTACACTTGCAGTTTTCCCTGTGGTGTATTACTTGATATTTTCAACACAAATTGCATCCCCTTAAAAAGTGACCCCTGTCCTGCCGCTTCCCAGGCTCACATATGGGTATTATGCCTGGTTATAGGTCATTTTAAGGTTGAATGGCTTCCAACTGGCACCCCAACAAAGATGTTGACACTAGAGAGACGGGCAACATACTATAGGGCTAGATAGCTCAGTTAGAGCGCCGGCTCGTTAATCCGGAGGTCGCAGGTTCACATCCCGTTCTAGTAATTTTTCTTTGTTTCCCCCAAAAGCAGTTGTTTATTTTTTATTTATAGAGATTTTTAAAGGAAAAAAATAGCCTGCAGTTGAACCAATGGTTAATTCTAGAGACTCTTCGACTTATTGACCATAACAAAGAATGCAAATAAAAGAGCGCCCAAAATATAATGGCTCTGATTACAAATATCACAAGTGATAGTATACAGAGCTTTAAGTCATACAGGCGCAGGGAGGGCGCCCCACCCTTATTTTCGCTGACTGAAGAAAAATAACATGAATATGAATTGATAGGCAAATAAAGCAAATTCCTTATTTCAAAGCTGGTCAAAAATGTGTAAAACGATTTTGAAATGTCCTAGATTGCAACACAGAAATAAAACTTTGCCTCAAAATTTAATCAAGTACACGACGACAAAGCACCAAAGGAGCACCTCAGCACGCAAATTTTCCCGGGTCCTTCTGCGGGCCCCTGTCCCTTAGTGGGCCTGGACCCTATGCTTCAAGATACGTGATTGTGGGGTTCCCTGTAAAAATGTTCTTGTGTTATGAGTATCCGCCCTCTTATACCATACCTCGGATCGGCCTTGACATTTCACAAGTTACATTCTGACTTTGCTTGGGCCCACAAACTCCTGAAGTTAAAAGTGAAAGAAGTGGCCTTAAAATGTTACATATAGTGCCATGCAGTGTCATGCAGTAAATCTATAGATAGCGCCCCTACTTTTGAGATGAAAATATGAGTAGGCACTACATCGAAGAAACTTCATAAGACCGACTGCAAACCAGTATTACATTGAAGTATCTTTACTCTTTGAAACTGTTGCTCGAAATCGAGGGGAAAGCAGCAAGGAATCGTATCTGATTGCACCACAGAGCATCTAGAAGAATAATAAAAATCTCCAACCCCTTAAGCCGACCCGGACCCCACACGCTATCTTCGCATTTACTATATAGGGAGGAATTTTGGTGATGAATCATGTATATCCGCTTCTGAGATGATGGGACTGTAGACCCAACGATTTGGAGCTTCATATCAGACTTGTTTTGTTTTTTATTGCCTCTCAGTATCAAACTTCTTATATCATTCATAATACGTTAGGTCACCTGCATTAGACTTTGGGATCACTGACAATTATCAGCTTGGAAATTAGTCCCAAAGTTTGCACCCCCCCCTCTGAAAATCCCGGATGAACCCCTGAGAGATAACTGTATCATTTAACATGGTACGGGGTATAAGGGGGCGGGGTCATGAACATCCCTCCCTGCGAATTAATTTAGTTGTCACGGGTAATAAGGAAAACTATTTAGCAAGTCCTGTTGTCACAGAGAACAGCTTCCTAAAAGTTCATCAGTTACACCAAGGAGGAAGGAACCTGCCTCCATGGTAAGACACAGTTATAGACTCAGGAAGTGTAAAATAAATCTGACTTATCAATGCAGATAGTTTATGGAGGGCTACCGATAGAAAAAGAAAATATCTGTCAAGGTTCTTCCCACATAAGTGAAGATGTATTTTCTGTTTATCTTAAAACTGACATGACTTTCTTGTCGGTATTATCAATATTAATGATGGGTAATACCACAATAAAATAAATCGTCAAATTGGGCATATTATGGTAAAGAGGAAGCTCGTAAACAAAAACAAAAAACACATTTTTGCAGAAACATATAGGCCTAACTCCCTCATTATGCTGATTCGGATATTAGTCAAAAATTTATGTTATTGAAGCCCACCTTTAAAAATTATGAGATTGAGGAATGGGAAAAAGCCGACACTATAGAGTCCGCAATGTTGCTAAGAATGCGCATACTTCAGATGATTGTGTATACTTCCGAAGATATTTCTGCATGTGATCTGATCAAATTGTTTCTGAAATTGAAACTACTTTGATTTCTCATTTACAACGGCCTTCAATGATGAGGTTAAATTGTAATATAGCTCTGTTTCATGTGAAAAAAAATAAAGAATTCTCCCGGTCTTGATGCGGACTTCTTAGTGATGATCATCGGCATAGCCAGGTTTTTTTCACTTAGGGGCGGGGGGCACGGGGGGCACGGGGGGCACGGGGGGCACAGGGGGCATTGCTTTTCAGTGGGGGCCCAGGTACCATGTTTTTTTATGAAATACATCTACATTTTTTTTCATGGGGGCACCTGGGGGGGGGGGGGTACTGGAAATTTGTGGGGGCCACCCCCGGCTACGCCGCTGCTGTTGAGTTTTATCAATCCTTTTGGCCGGTTATTTCAAAGGGTTTCATTGAAAAGAATATTACAAAAGAGAGCAACTGTGTAAATATGTGAATGTCTTAAATATCAGGTTGATATAAGAGGAACAAGACTTGAAGGTTTGCATGGTGGTAATACAATAAGTAAGGATTTGCGGTGACACCATGTGGTTTAAATCTCTTTGAGTATATTATGTGGTGCCGAAGGAACCGCTTGACTCAACGTTTCGGACAGTATACTATGTCCGTCGTCAGGAGACACAGTCTCCTGACCGTACGGACAGAGTGTACTTTCTGAAACGTTGAGTCAACCAGTTCCTTTTGGAACCACATAGTATACTCAAAGATATTTAAACCACATGGTGTCACAAACCCTTACTTATTATATATGGTGGCTTTAAGGGTCATCGCACATATATATTGACGCCAATATTGGCGTCAATATTCACGTTTTGTACCCCATGTCGCAAATATTGACGACTGTGCCCCAAGGCGTAAATATTGACGCCAATATTGACGCCAATATTCACGACTTGGTCCCATGTTGCAAATATTGACGCCAATATTGTCGCCAATATTCACGACATGGCCCCAAGTCGCAAACCCACTCAGGCATGAATGTTTATGGCTTTGTTAGAAACCTAGGATAGGCAAGCCATAGTCTGGAATGTTTGCTTCTGCATGTGTGTACTTTTCTATATGCATTCTATGGTGGCTTTAAAGGGACATCGCACATACATATTGACGCCAATATTCGCGACTTGTACCCCAAGTCGCAAATATTTACGCTAATATTGACGCCAATATTCACGACATGGACCCAAGTCGCAAATATTGACGCCAATACTGACGCCAATATTCACGACATGGCCTCAATGTCGCAAATATTGACGCCAATATCCATCACGACATGGCCTCAAGTCGCAAATATTGACGCCATTATTTACGCCAATATTCACGACATGGCCTCAAGCCGCAAAGTTGACGCCAATATTCACGACATGACCCAAGTCGCTAATATTGACGCTAATATTGACACCAATATTCACGACAATATTCACAACATGGCCCTAAGTTGCAAACCCACTCAGGCGTGAATATTATTTTTTTCCCCCAGCAACCTAGGTAGGTAAGCAAATAGTCCCCACTGCCGGCAAAGCAGAGTGCTGAAGGATACAGACATACACAATGTACTGATGACTTTCGCTGCGCCATGCGTGAATGTTCAGCCAGAGATCGGTGTATCTGGGTGCCAGACTGTGTGGGTAACGGACACCCCAAGTTGCTGAGAAAAACTTTCACGCATGATTGGGTTTACAACTTGGCCATGTCGTGAATATTTGCGCAAATATTGGCGTAACTATTTGCGACATGGAGGCCATGTCGTGAATATTGGCGTCAATACTTGCAACTTGAGGTATAAATCGTGAATATTGACGCCAATCATATATTTGCGATTTCCCTTTAAAGCCACCATAATAAGGTGAGTGATAGTCATCTGGTGATAGTAAACTGACCTCAAGAATTGGAGACCGATCAGTCAAACGATTGTTGGTCAAAGCTTTCATCAAAAGGCTGACAAAAGCCTATGCCACTATTTTTGATAGGTGACGAATTAATGTAATGTCACAGGTAGACAAAATGTTCGACAATCTTATATTTTTGGGTGAAAGCATCGATTGCATTATAGAACTAGAACGAAGCAGCAGTTGGTTAAGTTTTGCACTGCGCATTTCACCTCTGAACCAAGAAGCTACATTCACTCATTTCCATGATCTTCGACCCCTTCATGGCGTTGCAAAGCCTTGGTTATTGTATCTGGGTGCGTTGAGGAATCTGTTTTCCTCCATGTTTGATGGGTGGTTTGCAAGTGACCTTGGATAATGTTGCACGCAAAAACGTCAAGGGTGCGGGTTGGTTGCATTGCTAGTATAGGTCTTTGGATGCACATATTCAAAAGGGCCCAAACATGATACTAAGGAATTAAGAAATAAAGCAAAGGCTAAGCAAAAAGAACAATTCAGACGATTACTGTTTGTTATTATAACCAAACTCGAGATTAACAAAACATAGGATATCACATTTCTCTGAGCGCAACAATTTAACAAAGTAAAAAATAAGTAAACAAATAAACAACTTAAAATAATATTCATAATACCCCAGACAGTTTATCATTCTGACTGGTCGAGAACATGTCACATGGGGGGGGGGGGGTTAAACGGCTGATGAAGACATGGCCGAGGCTCGAGAGTGTTTTTTTATAACCAGTCAGCAATTATATTTACAGAGGCGCTAATTTAATCGTAGCGCTTCTATGACCGGTACTCAATGTAAAGTCTATTAGCACGCGCGCGTACGCGCAACCGTTGAGTGCTTGCAATTTTGTAGACCCTTCTCGAAATGGAGCTGTGGACGTGACAGGAATTGAAAAATAAATATTAAACCAACAGAAAAGTTTCACGGATTTTCCTACGTTATTACGCATTTTAACAAAAAGGTTATTTATGAATGGGAATAAAAGAGCAGTGCCTTGGTCATTTAAAACCTTGCAGGGTCGTGGCCGTGTGATAAAGGACCTTGCCTTCGGCTCGATCATTTCTCACACAGTGGGACCCTGCCGGTTTTAAACCCTCGGTTTTAAGACCTCGGACACCACTCTTTGATTACCTTGATAACAACATTAATAATAATAATAAATAATAATAATAAACAAATTATAAAAATTACAATACTATTTTTTTAATTGACAATGACAATGACAATGTCTTATTAATTATGTGGCCAACATGCGTGTTTCCAAATCATTATCATGTAAAACTAATTCTTGTATCGTAATTGAAAGACATTTTTGTTATTTTGATAGTGCGAAACCTGTCATTTTACGTTGACCATTTTTGGTGGTGGCCCCATCCCAGTTATTACGCTCAAAATTTGAATAATTTGAGTAGCTGCTGCACACACAGAAAGCAATACAGCCCGCATCTTGACAATGACCATCATAATTTAATGAACATAATAAATGCTAATCAGTGAATGACGTCATTGACCGTGGTCTTAGCGACATGCACACCAATCATTTGCTTTGGGAAAAAAGGCAGGTCCTATGTTTTCCGGTTAGGTCCGTCTAGCTAGCGAGCTAGCAAGCTGAGCAGCTGTACTGTACCTACATACCGGGCTTGATTACAACGTTGTGAGATGCGACGAGCGGTGATGATTATGATTTTTGTGCTTGTTGTATGGCCGTGAATGTTCGACATTGGAACCATAAAGCAAGTCCGAAATGCTCCTAATTTAGATCTAAATTGGTTCATCAGGAAACGTCCATGACGACAGAAGACATCGTGAATACTTGTGCGTTGGATATTGTTTTGCATTTCATTAAATGCCAAGTCTTTTGACGGTGGATTATTTTGCATCGCAGGCACAGCCATTTAGTTACGCACAAAACTGTCAGCAGGATAGCCAGAGAATTTATTTCTACTCCAACAACTGCTGCTATGTTCACGTAGGAAATAGTAGAGGCTGGTTAGCCGCCATTACTAGTGGGCGCAGCTAGCAATTTACTCATATTAGACAGTAAAATCATCGTCTGAAAAGCTTTGCAGCGAACACTAGGAAGTAAAGATGGCGGATCTTGAAGCTGTACTTGCTGATGTGAGCTACCTCATGGCAATGGAGAAGAGTAAATCGACTCCTGCAGCCAGAGCTAGCAAGAAGATTGTACTGCCAGATCCCAGGTATGTTGGTTAATAATAACATAGTGCATGGAGAATGGCCTGGATTCATGCAGCTTTACAGTCAGTTGACAGTACTCAGGACAGTAGTAAACAAAACCCAAAATGTATATTAAGAGAGCCATCCACTATTTTGCATGATTTACTGTCAAAATTGTATCCAGTCAGCTTATGGCAAAAATGCCGTATCCAACTGCCACTTTATCTCTTTTAATAGACCGATTGCGCGACCCGCGTCACGTGACCCCTTTTGGGTATAAAATGGAAACACACACGGCGCCCTCCATAGGAAAGGGTGGTACGGTACACGATGATTAATACATTTAGTTTATTCGATCGAGGCTTTTTTTTTGCTCGAAATCTGTGAAACATATTCCACAGTTTGTATCAGAGACCTTCAAGTGGCTGAATAAAGCCAGTAAGGACAGTTCCAGCAAGTCTTGAAAATTGTAAAAGTACTGTTTAAATGTGGACGATGTGTACAGCGCACGATGGAACGTTAGGCCAGACGACCACGATCACACACACTTTTCAACACAAACATTTCAAAGTTTTGAAGCTGAAATCCTCCAAAGAAATTGCTTTCCAAAACTGTGTGATTCCTTTGCCTATTTGATATCCTGAAAGGCTAAGTATTAATGCTCACTTTTCCAACATTGTTTATCCTTTTTTTACAGTGATTTAGGCCAACATTACAAACAAAGTAACACACGGGTGGCTACATAATAGTCATCCGACGCCGGTAGTGCATGGCTAAAAAAATCTCATTTTAGTAGAATCCTGTTAAATTATGAAACAGAGATGTGATTTAAATTAATGCCACAACATACTACTTTAAATAAAGGGGCTGATTAACTAATTTATCACTTAAGTTACCTAACAAAAGTAAAATCGACTGTTTTCGAACTCACTCTGTGTCACGGCCTATCTCTTCACACGTATTTTGCCATCAGCTGTACAGCGTTATACCCAATAGGGGGTCACGTGACCACATGTCAACATTGTCTTGCAATCGGTTTATTTAGGCCAACATGATAATCCTTACGTGTGCAGAAAGGTTTTAAGAATATAGGAACAAGCAGCCTGGGAACAGGCACTTTGATTTATTACAAAGTGTTAAAATCATATAAAATTAATACTTAATTTACCATAATAGGCAGTGGATGTTTTGCCTGATCAGGGATTCTTTAATGAAACATCATAAAGCTGCAACAACACTGAACATGCTCAGTAACTGTTTTGGGGATTTATAAATTCCACAGACAGAGACAAACAATAGTCAGGTTCTTTGCCACAATTGTCGTGACTTTGTATTCTCAAGATGGGAATCAGACCACTTACAATTTCGGACTTTTTTCCCCCTTCAAAAAATCCTTGGTTGGGAGCCATAAATCAGAAAAAGAAGGGTAATACTGTAATTAGTATCCATGGAAATGTAGGACGGAGTCAAATATTAATGAAAAGCCCCATGGAGATTTTAACCCGGAGCATGTCGGTGAGCACGGTGAAGCGCGGATTCGTTTCCTCTCAGGATACCAGCTGTGTAGTGTCAACGACCCCCACAATGGCAACATTGTACAGCGTGCATTTGGTCAATCATGACCAATGGAACTTTGTGGGGTTCGTTGACTGGTATCCTGCGTTGACTGCGCAAAACAATATATGCAAGTTCGGGCATCAGTGAACACCGATCCCCGCAGCGTTAATACGACTTTTTTCAAGTAAGGAAACAGTCCTGACATTAGTAATAAAAATGACGATTGTAACGGCAGCGTTGTCAGAGGCCCTAAAAATCATCGATTTTGGAGGCAATTTTTGAGCAATTCTGTTGAGTCTTAGGCATTTTTTTTAACAGAGGTGTTTTAAATCCACCTGACCGTTGCAGTTATTACATGTTTCAAGCTGGGGCGCTAGTACGACAGATAATGTCAAAATCTCAAAAAAGGAGTATAACAGTGTTTTAGCTAGGATTTGAAAAGTGGGAGTGCAAACTGAAAAATAGGGTGTGCAACTTTTTTTTATCAAAAATTTACCTAGAATGCAAACCATGCACAAGCACAGCACGGTCAGCGCTCTAACTCTTTTGAACAAATTACCCTTAAAAAATTAATTTTGTTGTTATAACATTGATTAATTTGAATGATATATGATAAAGGGCATAGGAAGCTCTTTATTGCTTGTAGATACTACAGTGTATCTTGTGTATTCTTGGCACTGAATCTGGGTTCCAATGTTGTGTCTTATGAATATTTGTTTTGTGAAGTTTATTTTAAGAAATTAATGTGTTTCTCCTTTAAATACTTTTAAGTGTTTTTTTGAATGAGACATTATTCAGGGCATGTAGGTGCAAGCAAGTGGCTTTAGTTTATTTGCAATAACCCCTATGAAATAGATTACCAATTAAAAAAACTCTTCAATGATATGCACAATAAAAAGAATCTCAATAAACATCATATATTTACTTTAGTACAGTTACATGTAAGCTGAGCATGAGTCTTGACTTTTTAGGTCGCATAACATTTTTCTTATTGAAAAATAATAACTTTTAAATGGGACACATGTCAGAGGTTAGTTTTCACTGATCTTTGTGGACATTTTCAGTAACATTTTCAGTAACCAAAAACCTAAAACCGCGCCAAGTATTTTCATAATACAACTAAATTATTGATAGTAAAAAGTTGTGTGAAGTTAATCACATATGAAGAACTAAACAAGTAACTTTACAACTGACTTGATAAAAATTAAAATGAATGACATGAACTAGTTTTGAACCTTTGATATCAGAGTTGGAGGGCTTGTACGATCGTCGCAACAGTAATTTTAATTTTGGTTCTCATGATTATTGGTGGACTAGATAGCGATGTAGCTTCATTTAATTGAAAAGGAGAACAAAGTTCTTGCAATTCTGTGACTTCCATGCATGCAGAAAAATCTTACTTTGCAAGCTGGAGGCATCAGTTTAGTTGTAATTTAACCCCAAATTACTGTCGCTCAGTTGTAAACAATCCGCACGTGCGAGTCAAAATCTGCACATTGCAAACCAGTTCGCTTTGCCTACATAAGTCTGCATAGCCATACCACACAGTGTGCATGGCAATCTACCGATGATGGAGGTGAACAGACTTGACTGTCTAATTTACATAGTATAAAACGAATGTTTCTATTGGCTGTTGAATTCCTACACCGCGTGTAACGAATTTTGCCATTGGCCAATTTCGCCCTACGGCCAGTGGTTGTTTAATAAATTCAGTAAGTGTGCACTGCCGCCGCCTCAAACCAACCATGGAGGATCAGAAACTTGAATAGCCACACTGCGAAATAATTGGATAATTATTGCTTATTTAAATTTGCTTGAAGTATTAATTGAAAAGGGTAGCCTCCTCAGGGAAAAAATATAAATCGTAGGAGTTTATGCCTATATTATGCCATTACGGATATTTTTGACTGGCCGGACGGACCATTTGGCAAGGTGTTTCAGCTGGTCGCGCCGCCGTGTTATTTGACCAGCAGACTACCGCCAGGACAATGGACAAGGCCGATGTTCTATAATCTTGTGTCATAATGACTGAAGAATTTACTGAATTTTTGGAGAGTTTTTAACAACGAAAGGCAGAAACTCGGGTCAATCCTTACCTTCAAGACGAAATCTGTTATTTTTCGTCTCTCCGATTTCATTTCCCTCTTTCTTCCGTCCGTTTTCCACCAATTTTTTATACACGCATGCGATTGCGAAGGACAGGTATGGTTCCACGTGTTCATTCCACAATTATTATTAGGTTCTACAAATCCATTTAATTTGTGTTAATTTCACACGCAGCAACATGCGTCTTTTGTGGATCGGAGTCAACGGTTTTCTGTCTTCATTTACTTTTTTGGTTAGGTTGTTATGGTTAATTTGAATAAAAATAACAAATAAAACTGGGATAATATTGCAGCACATATTTTATTCAAAAGTAGTGCACGGCTTGATTTAAGACACAAGGCTGTGCTTGAAAAAATAGGCCGTGATTTCAGAAAAATGGCCGTGCAAAACACGGCTGCACAGCTCGCTAGCTAAAACACTGATAGCATCTCAGTTACTGGGTCTAATATGTCGGCTAGTTGTTCACGTGACAGAGGGTGCTATATGATATTCTTTAGACCCAGAGATTTTGACATTTTATCGGTCATACTAGCGCCCCACGGCCCTGTTTTGGCAAAAGGGTGTATCTAAAAAAAGTGCAAGTTGAGAAAACTGATTCTAAACTTTTAAACTCTCGTAACTTTTCCCATCATTGTTCAAATACATGTAGTGTCAAATTTTAGAGCAAAGACACATGATAAATCCCTTGTTTCATGTTGTTAATCTTGAGATTTGATGAATTTTATTTTTTCAGTAATTATCATTTAAAAAAAGTTACGTCTTTCTGCCAGATTAATTCTTCTGATGTTTTTTGCTTGGTAAAATGGCTTAAGTTGAGTTAGTGTACCTCCTTCAACATTTTTTTCTTTGGCAAAAGGCTGTATCTTAAGTTACAGTCTGCTGTTTTTTCAGCAAAAGGGTGTATCATTATGTGCATGTTATTTCTGTTTGTATTTGTCTGGCGGAAGGGTGTATCTCAAAATACTTTGTTGGCAGTATGGGTAACTTAGACATACAACGCACACCAAATATTTGATGAATGGATTTGTTTCAAGAGGACAGGGTTTAATTCTTGATACATCTCAACAGTGACGTGCTTTAACATTGATTTAACATGTTTTAATACAGCAGTGTTTCTTTTCTGGCAAAAAGGTGTATTTTGTAGTTACACCATTTTTGCAAATTAACACGAGGGAATCGGACCAAGTTACTTCCTGGCAAATGAATGCAAAATGGTAGTTAGCTTTCTGAACGTGTTTTCTATTTAGACAATTTTTTGGTAAAACGGTCTATCGGGACATACACTATTTTGGTAAATCAATTTAAAAAAAGACCAGCGCTATTTTTTGGCAAACATACATGTATGTAAATAATAGATACACTTATTAACTTAAATATAGAGGGTGTATCTAGAACATACGCCATTGTGCCAGACAAACTATACCATTACTTGGAAAAAATGCCAAAGATAGCACATGCTATCTTCTAAACAATAACTCGCTTCGAAATGAAACTTGAATAATTGGAAAGAGCGCCCTCAAATTTGCTTAAAAGCAAAAAATCTCCAAAAAGTTCAAAGTATGAGATACACCCTTTTTGCCAACAGATGGCCGCCCAGTCCGGTATGTGTTGGCGCTCTGACTTTTTTTAAAAAATGTTTTTTAATGGAATTTGCCTATCACAAGGCCCAATGGTCACTGGAGGTGTGGGCTACTTTTTTTGGAGGGATAGAAACCTGCCCTAATGCACAGAAACAAGACATGGAGACAAAATACAAGTCTCTTTACACAGCTAAGAACAGGGAAGGGTAAATGAATCCGTTGCGAGACAAACATAACTGCCTCTTCCCCTATGAGAAGCAATTAGGGCCTACAGTTAAGTGTCTTGCTCAAGGACACAAGTGTCATGACTGGGATTCGAACCTATATCCTGCTGACTTACATTGTAGCCACAAGAACTTGAGTCCGATGCACTATACGGTTCAGCCACCACATGCTAACAAAGTGGATTTAAAACAAATCTGTGATACCCTGTTCAAAAAAATGCCAAAATCAAGGCAAAGACTCAACAGAATTGCTGGAAAATCGCCTACTGGCTTCTCAATATATATCAAAGATGAAATAAAAATTAAAAGGCATTTAATTGTACTCTTTCTGTCATTCAAATCGATGATTTTTTAGCCCACTCAAATTTGCTAGTGCACAAAGTGCTAGCGAGACGTTTACACAGTATTGTTATCGCTAGTGCACACACTGCTAGCTAGACGTTTACACAGCACTGTCATCGCTGGTGTGCACGCGAAAGCCATCAAAAGCATGGTCAGTGGAGCAAGTTCCCTGGCAATTGCAGCATGTTTACAAAAAACTACACAACATGTAGGCTTTATTTGGCTAAAATTATAACATTTACAAATGTTTGATATCCCGGATGAATGGAAAAAGCATTTTACAGTAAAATGTAAGATCTGTTTCTTCTTGTTTTTGGTTTTGTTTTTTTTGCGGGGTGATTGCTTCAAGTCAAAATGCTGTGATGCAGTCGCAATGTTTTGACTACACGTACTGTCGTAAACCAAGAATGACGGTCGGTGATTTGGGGTTTTACGACTAAAGTGGTGCCTCCTGCTTTCAAAGTAAGAAATAATTGAGGTCTGGATACAACTGCAGTTTTGTATTAAATCGTTTTTATTTATTGATTTGTTTTTTCTGCACAAAAGTTGGAAAACTCCATGAACTTGGACTCCTTCTATGCATGGACAATTTTACTAAAAGGGCACTGACAGCAGTTGGATAAAAAGGACACGGCAATATATTGCCATGAATTGTCAGTGATTTTGAGGGCATCACAGTACATTCGGCCGCACTTTCTATTTTAGCCTCTTCCACCAGCCGTCAGTACACACTTTCTAATGAAAGCACCATTTCCAGATATGGTTAAGGCATTTTACGGCTGGAGATAAATTTACGTTTTGACCTACGACCTGGCAGAAATTTCAAGACGGTGTGTGTCCGACGCACGTGTGTGGAGAATCGTCGACGTTTGCAGATTATTTTCTTATATTTTTCTAAAGTCCCACGGTTTTTTAAACTCTGAAGATTATTTGAAAGCTACTAAAAAGTGTTTGAAGAATAAATTTTAATGGTGAAGGGTTCACAACGCTTATCACAGGTAAAGACAAATTTTACAAATTTATAAATGTGACCAATGCATGGATTACAAACTCGGAAGATCATTACTGTGAGCTTTTTAAGAGAAGATACGTCTAGCATTGTTAGAATTCCATCTTTTTTTTTTATAGTATTTTCCTCCCATTTACTCGGCCCCCGGTCCCACTATCGCTAGCGGCGGGGTTCACAACGAGTGCGGCGCCAACCGTGCATCACATTGCCCACTTTCCGGACGTTGCCCAAAATCCGGACATGTACTTTTTAACGTTAGATTTTTCCGATTTTTTTTCAATAGCCAGTTGCATCTCAGCATCAAGGATTTGTACCTACAGGAAACAATTTTACCTCACCCCCTCTTACTCAGCTGGAACCTGCGCCGTGCGATTCGCGATTATTAATGTACAAAAAAAAAATAGATTTCCTGTTTTTTTCTCGTCACCCATTCTCATGCCTGTCAACTGGAGTGTAATAATAAGTCCATATCATACTCTCAGTGATCTATATTGCACTCTTCGTATTAGAGTATTATGTGACACGGACAGTGCAAAATAACGTTCTAAACTTTGCGCGTTGCGTGTGCTGCTCTTCATCAACTAACGCTCTAAACTTTTAAACTGTGCGCGTGTGATTTGTATTTTATGTTTTCATGAGGCAGTTTCATGTTTTCACAAGCATGTTCATGGAATAAGGGAAAATATAGCACGTCTGCGTCCCATATCCCACTTGGCCTTCAGCCTCGTGGGTTTATGGGATGTAGAAGCTCTATATTTTCCCGTATTCCACTCGCACTGGTGTAATTGCTTATAATATCATATCATATCCTATCATATATAATGTATCACCATGTCATGTCATGTCATGTCATGTCATATCATACATATTAATTGAGGTGAACAAAGAAAATTTGGCTGATGCCGGACTCGAACCCGCGACCTCTCAAATACCGTACGAGTGCTCTAACCAACTGAGCTAACCAGCCCTATGTTGATGGGCATACCTGTGCAGTGCCAAACTCTATACATACATTTATATACATGTTTAATACATACTGTATAAATAAACTAGAGTTTAGTTTTTGTTACATTACAAAAACAAGGTGTTCGTGAATGATGTCATCAAAGGTTGAGTTTATCCACTGATGACCCCATTAAAAATTTGAACCTGAAATTATGTCTTTTTGATAATTTTTGGCTTCAACATCCGGTTTTAATCAAAGGACAAGGTCAAATAGGGGTCATCTCTGCGTCACTCTTGCTCATTTTTCAAAGACCTGTCCGATGATGTATAGATTGTAAAAATCCAATGTGTAGTTTAGAACTTATTATTTTTTTTAAATATTAATCTTTGGATTATTGTTTATAATTTAACACCCAACATTGACGTCGTCATTAAGTTTGTGCCGTCGTCATGTTGAGGTTCAATTATCTGATGAGTTTCAAGGTTTAATTCAATTCTATATTTGATTTATGCCATAGATAATAGTTTAAATAAATACAACAGTGACAGCGTAACACAATGGTCCTCCCGGGGACACCATAACATGTGCTTTGCCAATCGTGCGAAAAAAAGCACATTCTTTTTACCATAACTTCCGAATGCAACAGTTGATTTTGTTCAAATTTCACAATAAGGTTTTTATTAATACTATGTACATGTATCTATCAGTAAAAAAATTCTGGTCGAAATTTGGTTCAAGAAATTTTAGAGTCAAAATTAACACAATTTTCAACTTGTCGGTGTAGAATGCTGTGAATGTAATTTCATATACTGAAACCAGGTCCCAATTCCATTTCAAATTGAATGCAGAGCTGAAATTATGGGTTTTTAATATTTTTTCGCTTCAACTTTCGGTTAGACCGGAAGACAAGGTCAAATTGGGGTCACATCTGTGAGGCATTTATGTAATTTTTAAAGACCTTTTGGATGATGTATAGATTGTGAAAATCCATTGTGTGGTTCAAGGGTTATGATTTTTTCAAAATATCAAACTTTGATTTAGCATTATTTAAGTTCTGATGAGTCATCATGACATAACAACTTTAAGATATGTACATGATAAGGTCTTTATATATGTTAAGTTTCAAGAATTTGTGAAATTGGTAGAGAAGAGTTATCAGGAAGAAGAAGGAGAAGTTAAAAAAACAAAAAAACAAAAACAAAAACAAATAGTTATTCGGCTAGTGGCTGAACACCTAAAAACGAACAAAAAAAAATAGTTATTTTGCTAGTGGCCGAACACCTAATAATATGTATTTGTCCCCCCCCCCCCTCCCCTAAACAATGAAAACGTCTAGTTACACCACTGGACCACTGGACATAGAATTCCTCTATCAAATGTGTAGTTTTTCCTTAGTATGTTTTTCATATTGACAGATACACTCACTCATTATTTTAATAAGTTGTAAGTACATGTACACTAGTACATCAGGCATGCAACTCTTCCGCGGAAACGCGGATTTCCGCGTTTTTGAAAAAAAAAATCCGCCATTCATGAAAAATCCGCATTTAAAAAATAAATCCCGCTGAATTAAAAATTACTTTAAAAAATACAATTATCACGCGAGTTAGAAAAAACACACACAAGTCATGTACGTGATATCGGATAAAGTCTGGCTCCGCGGTAGTTTACATGTGCAAAGGCATTACACAGTCTAGACACAGACACATTGCTCCTTGTACAGCATACATTCTTCAGAACATGTGCAGAGACTGGTTCCAGAGTTTTTCTCTTAATGCTTCACGTGTTGGGATGCGGCGGGAAACAGACGCCTTGAGACTACTATTTTCTGCAAAAAAGCATGCATCGTGCTGTGAAACATACTGTGTCAACTTGAAATAAAACGGGAAAAAAATATAATCATTGGTCGCAATGGAGGCATAGATCTGAAGAAATCTGTCGATAAAAGGCACAAAGAACACAATGGATGGAAATGGAATTGGTTGGCAAAGCAGGTTGACGAAATTCCTCTTGCTGAAGTTGTTCAAAAGTTGACTGGCCAGTTATGATTGCGTGTTTGCTGTGTAAATGTGAGCATTGTCATTCTAATTGTAGTTACATTCATTGCTTAAATTAATATCAACAAACAATGGATCAGGAACAAAAGCATTTTGTTCAAAAAAATTACAGTATGGGTTCTTCCCCATGCACAATCTCGCCCAAATTGCCGGGCTAACACGCCGCCAAAAAAAAAATATATATAATTTTTTAAATTTTTTGCATCCAAAATAAAATTTTAGTCGTTTTCAGCCTTCATAGCGGGCCCATTAAACCATGGTTAAACATCATATTGGCAGTTTACATTTAGAAATGCGCACTGAAAATATTTTGCTTGTCGAAAAATTTTTCTCTTTTTTGGGGGGTTGATGAGTTGCATGCCTGGTACATGCACTCACCTGTAAAATACATTTACACAACGTGTACAAGTGTAAGGAAACGAGGTTAAAAAGTACTTCATGAGGACAGTCGGCATCACACTAGTTTTGGTTGTTTACAATTATCTGCACAAGTTAATGTATGTCATTGTTGACTGTGCAACTCTTGAATGTATTTGAGCGCAGGAAGTGTTAAAGTGCGTGATTTTGTTTCCTTCACATGTTCCCTTAAAGCAATGTACATAAAATTTACGGTGTAACCCAGAAATGTTCCAATAAGTGCGAGACTTGCACGGTCTATTCCAGGAAGTACATACATTATTTTGCTGAATTGAACCATGCACTTGTAATGTGCAGTCATAGTGTCATAATGTACATGTACAGTGAGCTATGTAGTAATACTATTAATACCGCCTTCTACATTGTACATTCAGTAATCATCAATCATGTTTTAGCAGACATGCTCATGTATTGTACTTGCACACACAGGCCCCTTATCCAAAGAATTATTCCAACATATCATTCCTAGGGTTAAGCTCAGTAAACGATTCCTGTGTTTGGGTTTATGATAGCTTCAAAAAGAGCCATCAGAATTTAAAAGACCGATTGCCTGACCAATGTTTACATGTCATCACATGACCTGTCGTGGGTACTACATGTACGCCATCTGAGCTGATGGCAAACTACATGCAAATACATGCCGTGACTGACAGTGTCACACCAAAAGTCTGCTTTTGGTAATAATAACACAGTTGCTGAGCCATTTTATTAAAGGTGTATGGAATATCTAAGCGACCTTTGTTCCAGTCTTCTGAATTCACACAAAAAAATACATGTACAGTCGACTCTCGTTAATACGAGCTCGGATGTTACGAGGTTCCGGTTAATACGAGGTATTTTGCGCCACTCAGTCGTGGGGTCAAAGTTTTCTTGGGATTTGACTGAAGACCAAAAGGGTTTGCGAGACTTCAGGCGCATATTGGGCAGGTTGTTCAGGTCAGCATGGATGGGAAGGTCAGGGTTAGCCTCAATGGTGTGCAGGTCCTTCAACATTCTCTCCTTTTTGCATATGTTTGGAGGGGTGTTGACTTGAGTGTGATGGTCCGCATTGCAGAGTTAAGGACACTGCCACTCGTTTGGTGTGGCAGCTGTTAGCCCAAGCTGTTGAGCAGAATTCTGCTGTTGAATAGACTAAAGCCAAGCTCGCAGTATGGAGGGTGTGTGCACTGATGATGTAAACTCTAGCTTTTAGCTTATCAGCCACTCTCTTCAGATGTTCGAGATAGGTGAGAGTGCGATCCAGGGTAACTCCAAGGTACTTTGGGTGTTCCTCGTTCTCCACTGGTTTACCATAGAAGGACACATTTGCAAGCCTATTGCTGAGATGAAAGGCTGTGACAGTTGTCTTAGGTGGGTTAGGTCGTAGTCGCCAGAAGGTGAAGTACTCTTCAATCCTCTTCAGATCTTGGGTAAGCACTCTGCTGATATGTTAGCTCCCTGGTAAGCAAGGGCAAGGTCGTCTGCATAGGCAAACATCCTGGAAGAGGTAAAGTTGGCATGTCACTTACATAGGTGTTGAAGAGAACAGGGAGCTAGGACAGAGCCCTGAGGGAGACCATCATTCAGAGTTCTGACGGAACTGGTCTGGTCGCCAAGTGAGTTGCTGAGGATAGATGACAGAACACGCATAGTGGTTTGGCACTTCAAGATTCTGGAAGCTTTCAGCAACAACCCATGACTCCACACAGTGTCATAAGCTGAAGACGGATGAATGAGTGCCTTGCCGGTTTTAAGGCCACGATGGAATCCAGCCTCTATGTTGGTGGTGAGAGCAAGGACTTGGTCTGCGCAGCTTCTAGTCTACCAGGTCCAAAGCCAGCTTGTTCTCTGGGCAGAATGGGTTCCTCCAGTGGGGAGGTCCTGGCAAGCAGGAGGCGCTCAAAAAGCTTAGTAGGACGTACACAGGAGGGAGATCGGACGGTAACTAGCTGGATCATCACCAGGTTTTCCAGGCTTGAGGATTGCACTGACTTCAGACTCTCTCCAGGCCTTAGGAATGGTTCCTGTAAAATGGACATGGGTGAAGAAAACGGCCAACCATTTATGTCCTTGGAGCCAAGGTTCTTCAGAAACTCTGGGTAAATCCCATTTACTCCTGCTGCTTTTCCAGCTTTAGTAGAGGACAGGCCTTTGTCTACATCAGCTGGATGGACGAGAAAGTTGACTTGAGGGTGGTGAAGAAAAAATGGACTTTGTCAGACTTTTTCTCACTTCTTGTTGGGCTTCTTTGGAAGAGGCGACCTTAGAGTTTGACAGCAGACGAGAAGCTACTGCATTTGCTGACACCTTGGGAGGATCATATCGAGCAGGAGCAGCTGAACTAAGATGGCGAAGGAGAGTCCAAGCCTTCCTACTGGAGTATGTAAAGTTAGCAGAGTCTAGCAGTTCCGTAACAATATCTTGGTCACTAGTGGACTCATATTGCTTTAGGAGTTCTTCTGATTCTGGGAACCAGCAAGGAGTGAAGTTTTTGAGGAAGCCCCTGTGAATGCACTTCTTTGCTGCAGCCTTCAGGATTGAACAGAAAAGCTTGTAGTTTATGGGGATAGGTTCAAGACTGGTGATCTTTTCATCCACTTCTTGCATGAAACTTCTCCAGTCGGCTTTCCGAAAGTTCCAGCGTGGGAGAGGCTTAAATGAGATCACAGGGATCTGTACGCCAATGTGGATCAGAGCAGGTCTGTGCTGGCTGTGTGGGATGTGTGAAAGGATCTTACGAGATGCATGGAGGGGAAAGGCATCTTTGGTTTTTTATGTGAAGCAGAGGTCTGGGTTATAATCAGCCTCCATCTGCTTGAGTGGAATGTGCCTGGTTGTTTGGCATCATGAAGGAGATAGCGATCATTGTTGGATGCCCACTCATCAAGTAGATCCCCATCCCCATCATTGGTTTAGTAACCCCAGGATAAATGGTGGCTGTTGAAATCCCTTGCATGTACTTCTGGGTGGCGAAAAGTGGGCAGCATGGTGCAGGCCAAGTGACTCTACGGGGTTTATAAACATTAGTGACAGTGACGTCCCCAATCATCACAGTAGTGATGAAGATGCCATTAGAACAAGATTCCTCAAGAACCTGAAAATCATGTAGGTCAAACCTCAGGTAAGTAGCAATGCCGTATTTCTCGTGGCCAACAATGGCAAAAAGCATGAAGCCCTGAATATGGAAGTGCATGAGGTATCAGTGATGTGTGTCTCTTGTAGAAGGAGAACATCAGCATTATGGTCCTTAGCAGATCTTGAGATGTAATCATTCTTTGATAGATGCGAAGAGATTTCTCGATGCTGCGGGAGTTTAGGCCCTGACAAGAGCTGTTTGGTTTATGATTCACTAGTTGTATAGACAATAGTGGCACAAAATACTTTCAGGAAAAACTATAGCTTGAAATATTGTGACTTGCGCACATCAGTTTGATTGCAATAGTCGAAAACAGGGTTGACCACTTGAAGGTTGCAATCTCCCACCCCATGAATTTGCTAGTGCAGTCCTCAGTTATGTAAAATCAAACAAAAAATGCTGTTGGATTTTGAAGAGTTGGAGGTGGTTGTAAAAATTACAATTGGTACATTGTACAGTATGTATAATTAATGATTGTGAATGTGATATTCATTATGTAATTTCTACATGTACTCTCCATGCTTCCTCAATATAGACAAGTCTCAAGCCTATCCAAAAACAAGAAACAAGACGAAAAAAATATCAAATCTTTTGAAATTTATACAAGTTTCTTGAAAATAAAAATACTTGTAGGAAGTTTTTATAAAAACAATTTCAAGTTTGTTTACATGTATAATTCAAATAATTTGTTTGCTCAACCTCAATGATTCTAGACTATATGCAGTACGAATTGCGAATTTAGCAAATTTATTTTACTTTCATATATTTCATTGCTAAATTATACTTTCCCAACATAATAAAACATTTTTTAGCCATAAATTTTGATCAAAACTAAAGTACATGTATTTGAAGAAACAGAATTTCGCAGTTCAAAGTTTGAATACGCGTGAGACTTGCATAGTTTATTGACAAACAATATATGTAGTTGAGTGTTTTACATTACATTGCATGTAATAGACCTTGTGCGCACAAGGTCTATTACATGCAATGTAATGTAAAACACTCAACTACATATATTGTAATAGACCTTGTGCGTTCGCAGCTATCTTTGAGGTCAAACGCAGCATTGAATGTGTGTTGTCTGTTTTTACCTCAGGTTGAGGACGCCCTTTGGCGTACTAAATGCTCATAGTAACGTCATATGCATAAGGTCTATAATTACTCATGTATAGGATAAACTGGGGTAAAAATGCCAATGGGGTAAAAACGCCCACTTGACACTGCTAGTACATGTAAATAATGACAAGATGAATAATCAAATTGGATATGTAAATAAGTACAATATATGTGAAATCTAATAACACAAAAAGATTAATTCATTGCCATATTTTAAGGGTACAGAGGTTAGCTGTTTTAAAAACTGACCTTCACAGGTTTTGCCTGTATCATTTTAAATTAATTTTTTTGATTAGGAAGTGTTAATTACACAATAATAAACTATCAAAATTCTAGAATTAATTTTAATTTTTGCCTAGTAATGTTTTATTGAGTGGGCGTATTTACCCCAAGCAAAATCTGGGGCCTTGGGGTAAAAACACCCGGTAGCATCTTTGATGTCAAACTCTATTGTAGCTTCATTTATCTCCCAAAACCTCAATGTTAGGATTTTTTGAAGTTGTTCTTTAGCATGGGTAAGGTTTAGCTATTAGAAGTCCACCACATTTATATTAAAACAATGTTTATCTGACATTTTATTTTTCAGGTTTGATCAATTACAGCGCTTTCAATACTGGACATATAGAATGTACCCCTTCCAAACATCCAATGAAGCTGTGATTGGTCTTTCTTTGGTTGGGGCATTCAACATGCTCAATTGTACCTAGACACTAATCATACATGTACACATGTATATTATAATAACAAGTTTCCTATTTTTCACGATTGTTGAATGGTTACAACTGTACACATGTACATGTACATATCTTGTAGATACTGGTTAGTACACACATTACACACTAAGTTGGCTGAGGGTATGCAACACAATGGTAATTAGTGCATAAAAATGTGCTGTAATTTGTTGGAGGATTGAGGTACAATGTAAGACCAACTTTGTTCACAGGGATGATTGATCTCGCTGCGTTTTGATACTGAGGTTAAGCTTGGGCAGTATTCAATTTTTGGCTACTCTGTAATACTGTCGCCAAAATACCGTGGTATTCAGTGTTACTTTTTTCATGGGGCTGAATCATAACAAAATTTTAAAAAACATGCAGTCTATTTTTTGACTTGAAGCACTTTAATCACTGTTATATAGCACCAGAAGCTAGCACTGAGCTTGTCTGTATATGGTATAGGACAAATAATTTGACTTGTTTTCAACATAAAACTTACCAAAAAGAGCTTACTGTTCGTGTATCAGCTTACTGTTCCTGTACAGTCGGTTTCTTGGTACCCGCACACCCAGTTGTACATGTACATTGCTGATACATGTAAGTAGTTGTTAACCAGAGGGCCAATACACTAGATTTACACGTGTAAACAGGGCGTCGCAGATTGTCAGAGTTTATCAGAAGTTTTCCACTGATTGATGCTCTTTGCCGCAATTTATATGAGCTGCCGGTAGAGGGCGCTATAAAAATGTAGCACCTTCTACACAGTTAGCTCAACCGAATCACATCTATAGCAGAACATGCGCATGGAAATCGCTCAACTGATGGATGCTGGACCGCAAATAAACACACTGCATCAGGTGAATGGATGCAAAAGAGGCATCAAATACATGTAAAAGAGTAACTGGTCCCCTCTCATTCTGCTTTGATTTGTGACCTGTCTAACTTTATGTAGTTTAGGGTAACCTTGTAAAAATTATTCATTTTACATAAGTAAGATCTTGTCGAAATACTTGCATTTTGACACACGCATACATGTACTTATTTTTGACATGTGCGTACTAAGCACCCTACAAGTGCTCAACAGTTTTTAACAAGTGTGCTCTCAAAGCAGTCACTTTTGGCAGCCAGTCAGCATTTTGTTTCAGTGCTTCTCTACCAGGGGTAAGAGGGGAGAGGTATGGATACGGTGCGCTATCCATGGTGGCAAGGTTTGGGTAAGACAAATAAGAAAAAAATTATCTTTGAGTTACATTTAACCTGGAATGACCTCGGTATTAATTTTTCAAGCTTCTCTCTGTGTTCAGGATTATTTTACCAAAAATTAGAACCAATCATAGCAACCGAAAAATTGACCTTTGACCCCTATATGACCTATGTTTGACCTCGGATGACCTCAGTCTTATTTTCATGCTAACGTTCAGGATTATTTTCACCAAGTTTAGGCCCAATCTGAGCAACAAATTTGACCTACATCTGACCTCAGATGGCCTAAAAATACAAACTTGCTTTGGGTTGGACTCATAGAGCTATATATATTGACTAGAGCGCTAACTCTACATTGTATGCACAACCTTTTTGAAGTCGCGCTGCACGCAGACATGTTTAGTCATTGTGCGTCATTGGAGAATGATTTTAATTTTCAAAGAACATTTGCCCGCGAGCATTCTGCATGTCTTGCGTGCGCGTGTCTACGGCTGCATGACGCAGCTCAAGCACGCGTCAATCTTCGAGTAAACGGTGCAAAGTTCTTCCCTCCATTGCAGAAAATTAAGCGATGCAAAAAATATAAAAAATCAGCACAGCACTTTTTTCAAACGCGCACGAGACGTGACTTATGAGCGAATGCAGTACTAGATATGCGTGCGCTGAGGTTAAATCATGCGCATTAACTGATTGCTTGTCTTATTTTCGGTATAAGTGATTCCATAATGCACGGAAAACGAATAAAGAAGTCGGTATGCAAATAGCCGTAACCCAGCTGTACAAGATTTCAAGCGTTCCATAGGTTTGTACACAAACATGGATGCGCCCAGGCGGCTTCAACGTCTGAACAATGCTATGTAGCGCTCTAGTCATATAAAGCTCTATGGTTGGACTACAAGTTACACCCACCCACAAAGTTTGAGAGGCCTGCAACCTACAAGTACATGTTCCACCTCCTGGAAAATATCCGCACAGATATCCATCCAGACAGAGCTCGTGTTATAATAGATGAGGTGGGCTGGCTGCATCACATGTAAACATTTGAGGTAAAATATAGCAGCAATTTTCGTCATGTTGAAACTTAATGGGCAAGCTACAATGAAGAGTCTATCAGCTGGTAAGCAGTTATGGTTGATACTGTAACTTGTGGGGCCTACATCTGCTTCACATACAATGTGTTGTTTTCCAGTAGGGGGCGAGTTTGACTTGCCACAAATACATGTAGTCTGTGGACATCCGGGATGCAAAGCTTCTCTACATGTACATGTACATAGCCACCCAAAAAGTAGAACAAAATTCTTTCATAGTTTTTCTTTCAGTTTCTTAACTCTGTTCGTCAGAGAAATAAAGTGAAAACAACTGACATTCGATTTCTGACCCTTTTATTTAACTGCCATCGATGCCCTAATCATAATATTTTACTTCAAAAAATTGTCACTTCAAGTGACATAATTAGACACAAAAAGAATATCTGAAGGCAGCCAGCAGGTTCTGAAGACAGCCAGCCAGTAAGAAAATTCATTACCTGCTCTGTACTACTTAAATTTCCTATTGGCTTAATTCACGCTCGTAAAATGTGTAGCAAGGGACATTGGTTATTTTTTACATCGTGTGAAAAAGGCTATACATGTACATGTAGTAACGTACAGGGAGCAACATATGTATGTAACAAGATCGATGTTGACGTGCGTGAAACCCTGTTGCTATACTGCATGTACTTCTGTGCATGTGTCTAACAGTAACAGTTTCAAGAGTACATGTTTGAAACCAGTAAATGTACAAGTTTGCATTTTATTTGTTTGCATTTTGTACTAATAAATTTCACCCAAAGTGAGAGCACATACTTCAAAGTAATCAAAGAGTAGTTTAAACTTCCGAGAATACATATTAAAGGGACTCTCAGCTAATCATCTTCCAACATCCGGTAAAATTAGGGGAAACCAACTCAATGTAAATTTTGTTTACATTGTAGAGAAGCTTTATACCCAGGATGTCAGTGGCAGTGCAATGGAGACTGACATCCTGGGAATTCCCTGTGATGTTCCCAATGGCAATTGGTGTTTGGTCATACCTTTTACATAAAGTATAACACGCTGGGAATGGTGTGTGAAGATAATACACTCACGGGAACGATGGGGGACGTTTGGGAATTAATATGGGCTGGCAATACTGTTGAGTTGTATTACGTCTTGTTTGCTTGTGCCATTATTTTGCATAAATTTAAATATTCACGAATCACGAAACACTGAAATGTCGCAATAATGTGACTTGAAAGTATTGATTGTGTTTTGCCTTGCTCATTATCAGTAAATGGTATATGAAACATGATTGTAAAGTTTTAACATTAAGCACTTTGTAAAACATGGATGTGCTCATCTAGCTTTTCAAACTACATGTACATGTTCCCTTTGGTGGTGATAGGAAAGACCACACCATGGCTAGACAGTGAAGCAAAAACAACATCTGAATGGAGAGGCTTTCAACACTTGTGTTTCTAGGTACAGTGTGATAGACTGCAAAAGAATTAACAATCCGGCTTTTTTTCCATTGAGAGACAATACACTGCGATATTTCATTGATGTCGCTATAGTATTAAACCTCAAGATATATCATTATTTGAAAGTTGGTATCGATTTTCAATAATATTGTGGTATTGCCCAAGCTTATGAGCATACAAAATTCCTTCAACAAAACATGAAGCTTTTTTTTTTTTTTTTTCACTCAACGTGGCCACGAATTTTAAGAAATATTCACTGGTAGGCTGGTTGAATGGGTTGTTTATTTTGTTGATTTTTGTACCACCCCGTTTATTATTTTCCCGCCCATATACAGTAACAGTTTCCCGCCGCATATATTCTTCTCCTTATCTGTTTACTATTTTACGGACCCGTTTATTTTTCTTCCCGTCCCATTTATTATTTTTCAGTAGGCCTACGATATCCCTTGTCATGCCGAGGCTTCTGCATTTTGGCACGTAGATTGTTGTCTTCAGAGTAAGCGCCCTGGTCATCCGTTACACAAGAGTGCTCCTCGTAAGCCCTCATTTACAACAAGCAATTCGGCTTCCTTAGAACTCGCCCGTTCTCGCTCGACCTAGCTCGAACACGTACCCGTAATCACTTGAAAAATTTCTCGAGCAAGTTCGCGATCGGGCGGGTGATTTGCGGGTTCCTTGTATGGGTACCTACTTTTGGTCATCACTGTATATGTACACAATATGTTTACAAACATGTACATGTACGTAATACATACATACATGTATATCAAGTACCGGTATACCGGTACACATGTACTTGTCACTTTTCTATACAGTTAATAATTATTACTTCCTGAAAGAGATTAGCAGAATAATAATCATTACATCGCAATCAGGTTTTCCTTAAGTTGATCCTTGAATGGACAAGGCAGTTCTGAAAGAAACTACATACAGTGCACGTATACATTGTTTATGTTATAAATGGTTTGTTGTAAAAAAGTGTGGTTCGCTGTATAATGTACAATGTGCATAGTAAATGTACACGGGTCATTGTGTAACCACACAAGTATTAACACTTCTACTTTCAACATGCGTATAAATTCTCTACATGGATGGAGAAAACCCACCCCCACCCCCACCCTCCCCTACTGAGCAGATTCAGTTGACACATATCTACACAGTTATACAAGGTATTAAAAAGGTGTAGTGTGAGAACTTTAGTACAGATTACCCATGTCAGACCCATGTTCAACACAAAGATTCTTGTTAGTGTAGTCAATCAAAAGTCAGCAGACTCTTGGATATCAGAAAGACAAAAAAATGTATCATAAAATGCACCAGGAATTCTTTTTTTCTTTTGAGAAAATGTGGCTTTAGTTCACCGTGAATCAGCCAAACCTTCGATGTTGCGCCCTCTATGGGCGACTAATACAAAAACTAGCAAACAAGCCAATTAAGACTACATGTTACCCGTTGTTTGCCCTGTACAAATAGGGACAGAGGGTACTGGAGTTCATGTTCAAAATATCCTCTTTTTTTTCGGGGATTATTGTGTGAACTCCGTCCTTTTGTCAAGCAAACAAAGATTACGAGAGATCAACAGGCTGCCATGATTTTTTACCATTGTGTTCGGTAAGGGAGGTAAGTCCAAGATTCCAGCTTGCCTTGGCTGATTATTATCCATGGCTTACTATCAAGGGTTTGACAATTCAGGCTGAACACAAACCACATTTCTTGAAAGAAAAGAGAAATCTTGGTGCATTTTTTTGGTCGTTACTTGGTTTAGTCATGGTTTCATTGTGACAATGATATTCTCAAAAGCAAAATTATTCCCGAATTCCAAAAATTAATCCTGTGGGTGAGCACGGAAAAATTTCAGAAACCCTGGCGATTAGTGGTTAAAAAAAAAGGTTGTAAACCGATTTACAATTGATAACAGTCACATAGTTTTGCGCTTGCATTTGGCTAGCAGCTTTCCTGCGGAAGTGGCCCTCGTCTGTCCAAAGCTGTTCAAAATCCTTTCCCGTCAAATGGATGGTTTGACAGCTCACAAAAATATAAAATAAAATAGTAATAGTAAAATAAATATACATACTGTGGGTATAATTTACATTATGAACATATGTATCTTTCACAATGATAACTGACAGAGTATAAAAAGTCCAGATGGCTGCTGTTTATATTGGACATATTGTATTCTCAAAATGCATTACAAGAGCATCACATGACAAATATCAATATTACATGTAGAAATGTATGATGTATGTACATTATGTACCGTTATTTTCAGAATATAGGCCATCCAGAGTTTAAGCTGTTGAACCTACAAATCATTAAAATAATATTCAGATATTGATGTAAAAGCTGCACCGTTGTACATGTGTACATCCACAGCACATGGAATAAACGTTTTTATGTACATGTACCTAGTATGCACAGCCATGGCCCAGACGTGCATGACCTCTTTTTGCATAATGAGCTACATGTAGGGCCGTGTGGATATTTGGTTCATGTAGTTTCTCATTTTCAGACGTAAATTCACAAAAAGAAAGTTGTCAATATCGAGAGTATGTATATCAGTTGGTTTGCTTTTAAAATAATGGACTTTCCGGACACACATGTAGGTACATGTACATGTACAAGTGGTGTACATGTACATGTATTATCAAATTTGCAGGGATGAGATTCTTCCGAGAAAAATCGGAAATCAGACTTTTTTTTTTAAAATCTGACTTAAAATTTCAGTTTTATATCAAATTTCAGACTTTTCGCCTTACATCGGATGTTTTATTTTTTAGAAATCCAACTTCCATTATTTTTTGTTTTAAACACACACGTTTGTCGACCTGAGGACTGCTCTTTGTTTTACCATTGTTTGGACTTTTTTAGTGACGTCCCATCCCATTTGTTTTATACATATCACCACTGAATTTGGTGTCAAAACAAAACAAAGTCAACACTATTAATTGATATTTCCTGTATGCCATACTCTGATTGAATCCTACAGACCAATACTTCCATAGTAGGAAAAAAAATCATATTGTATACATGTAGATGGTTTGGGCCTTATTTTTTGTGTCTAGTCAGGGTGAAAAAATGTTAACACAATTACTAGTCTGAAACCTCATATTGAAAACAGCCTTCATGAATAAGCCTTGGCGGATAGTTCAGTTATCCGCGAATAGTAAATGCTAACCTCAACCATAACCGCAATTCAACTAAACGGATATCCGCCTTGGTGCGGATAGTTCAAACTAACCGTGGATGGTTCAAATAACCACAGATAGTTCTCACAATATGTTACTTTCCAATTTGGAGTATACTTGGTTAACACTCCACAGTGCATTCTGAACCAGCAGTGCTGACAGCGCTGTGTGCTGTGTATGCAACAGATTGATCAGTAGATAACAGCCAGCCATTGTGTCTATGTGCAAATGGTTTCTTGTGTAGTTCTCGAAAAGTACCAGGGATGAGATTTGTCTGGATTTGTTCGGAATTCCAGATTTTAAAAATCTTTTTATGTCTCCGGATTTTTGTAGCCTATCTGTTTTACTATTTTTTTTCTCCTTTTCATAGATGATTTATGATGTACATGTGAACTATAGCATACAAAAACACCTTGACTTAAGACTGCACTTGTCTGCGCATGCTCTGTAATACAGCATTATCGCTGGTGTGCCCATTACCAGCCGTATACAGCATTGTCGTCGCTGGTGCGCATGCAAAAGCAGTCGACAGCTTGGTGTTCCTCAAAATGTTTAGCTTGTGCTACTATTGTTATTGCTTGTTTTAAAAAAACAGTTCAGTTTTTCTTCTCTTTTTTGAATGAAACTTGTCCGCAGATGTAGTTGCGAAGCTTGTATCAACTTGAAACTTTACATATAGTTAGAACTTAGACTATAACTTGTAGATTCAGGAGAAATTGTGACGTCATGATGGCATCATCAGATGTCAAATTACAGTGGTTTAAAATTTTAAAATTATTTATTAAATCCTCCATCATGAAAATGCGAAAAGATATTGGATTAATTTATTCACCAGCGTCTACATTTAGTAAAATGACAGTTTGACATTTTTGTATACGTGTAGGCATGGTAGGTGACCTTGCCTGAGGCCACCTTCCGGTCGAAAGTGGAAATTGAAGTTTATGACCATTAAATAACAATAACTATAAACCACATGTTCGATTGTCATGTAATTTTGCAGCATTATGGAGGTTTACATATAAAACAATGGTGCAAAGTATTAAAGTAGTCACATGATGCAACCTGAAAATAAAGCGCGAAAACTGCATTTTGCAAGTTATTTAAAAAAATTATATGGAGGAGAGTCACAATATTGTCATGATAATCAATGTAATTATCCTGTTAATAGACTACATGTAGTTTTCTCGAAAGGCATGGCTGGAAAATTGCCCTGAATTACAATAAAGACATGAATTTAACAACAGTCATATTTCATTTGGTGTGAACGTTTTGCCAAAGTAAATCAAACTTGGGAAAAATAACGTCGTTAACTTTGCAACACTGTAGAATAGAAAGGGAACGGACATGACTGACACATTTTTTTGTTATGACTCACCTTGATTTTTAAGATAAATAAGAAATATGACGAAAGAAATGTCCTTTATGATCCATTCGGAATCACGGAGTCGTTAATTTAAGTTAACTTTATACTAGTCCAGTCCCAGTAGTCTTATAGTACATGTAAAAATGTGTACAAACACATTGTGAAAACTTTAGTTTTACCAAACATTGATCAAATATTGTAACAATGTAATATAATTATAAAGTTTCATTTTGGCTGTATTTATATCTCTTTATTATATGAACCAAAGGGGGCGCTTTCTGACGTGACCCAATTCCATCAGAAAATTTTAATATTTCCATCGAAAATTTCCTTTTTTGTTGATTTTTTAGCCACCGCTACTCCGTTGACGTCGTCCACCATTTTGTTAATTTTTTGATCGGAACTATTTTTTGCTTAAGCAGACGGTACTTTTTTGTTGCGTGCACAGTTTGTTTACGTGCTTAAGTTAGCAAACGCTGGTGAAACACGATTATGCTTAAGCAAATTTTTTTGCTATAGTAAGCAGAAAAATTTGCTTACCGTTAAGCAGCTCTATGAAATTGGGCCCAGTACTGAACCTGTTGGCAATGTGCCAACTTCCCTCTTGAGCTTATTTATAACACGGCTTGTGCATACAATGACTGTACGATCAATATAGCTGCTGAGTGCAACAAATTGTTGTGAAAGCTGGACCATGCATAAAATTTATGTGAATGTTTTCGAAAAATTAGGGAAACAACAATTGTACATGTTTGAAACTTTCCGAACGTGTTTCAATGTAACTGCAGTAAAATCAGGCATAAAACAGAATAAAACATGAAAATGACACTTTCAAGAAAGCCATAAAACTACCCTTTGGATTATTGCAAAAAGCACAACTAGAGGCAGCGTCGTAAATTGTGTTCACAACATGTTTTTGGATTTGAAGAAGTTCACATTATTGTACATTGGGGTGTTGACAATTTAGTTATAAACGCAAAGGTAAAATGCTGAAACGTTGTTCCCTTAATCCTCAAAACACATCAAAGCGCACTGTAAACCTCTTGGCAACAACAGCCTTCAGGTTTAAAAAAATGAAATCTCATGCTTGTGGATGACACCAAACAGCCGTAGATAGAATGTGATCTGTGCATGAAAAATCAACACTCGTTAAGATATAAACCAATTGGCAATAGGTAGGCCTATACAAAAATATTCACGATCTGGAAAGTTCCTGAGTCTTCATTTTAGGGTTTACTGCCAAAAGCCATGAAAATGCATTTGACTTTTATGATATGATTTTTGCCAGTTTAACATGAATTATGATTCCGAATCATAGCGTCGTGTTCTTGTAATTGATGTAATCATTAGCACAAATATACCCAACATCTTGTGTTTGTCACGTGACTGTTTGGTTGGTCAATAACTCCTCTGATAATGCATACCATCAACGCCGCTTGCTGAACAGTGTTGTGTTGTCGATCGTGGGATCAAAGTTGGGTCCTAACTGAAACCATTTTTCCATGGTGTTGGTCATCACGGTCTCAAGGAGCTTATGGGCGGGACAAGCCTTGGTGTAGCAATGCAAGGTCAATGATTGGTCTTTATTTATTGCTTACCTCTTTGCCCTAATTCAGAGGGTAGTGAATCAGCGATTTTGTAATATGAAGTCACTGATTGGAGACAAATGACAACCAATGAACTTTTTCATCAGTGTACAAATTGATTTTTATCCAGGGGTGTTGTGTTACTGCTAGCGCTGAGTTGTGTGCATCCTTTATAACATTTTACTAGTTCTGGGAGTTGTGCCTATTAACCCTAACTCCCTCAGGTGTTTTTGCTAGAAACCATACCAAATCGGCCAAAATCGATCAGTTGTTGGACAGTCAATATGCAACTGTACTGAATCAATCATAATCAACCAGTGCCCTTAAAACTAAAAAAATATCAAAATGTTCTAAATAGGTGAAAGACCAACTCCATCCAAATCAACCAGTGGTTTGACAGGACAGTTTTCCCAGACAATCAAATTTGTTTTCTTTCGTTTCTTCACTTCTTTTTTCCCCTTCAATAGTTTGTGTACTTTTTACTAAATGTCATTAAAACTGCATGTACATGATACTTTAGTTACCTAAAAACAAATTAAAAAAGGGGTGTCTTGTGGTTCTTAAAAAAAAACACACTAAAAAACTGGAAAATTTGTGATTGTTTATGACAATCACGAGGCTGTTCCGAAGTTGTTTTACTTTCATGAAAGACTAAAGGCCTTCAAAATGAGCCTGACTGTTAGATAGAATATCCCTTTACACTCCAAAGACCCTTGATGACTGTTCCAAGTGCTCGTCTTAACAAACAAGAAACACTTGTTTACATGTAATTTTTTATGGCGAAACATTTATTTATACATTCAATCATTTGAAGTACAAGCACATGTCAATGTAAGAAAAAATAGATAAATACATTATGACTTCGACATTTGGCACATAAGATGTGCTTTTTGAAATTTTTCCTGTTTGGACTGGAAGGAAAGGTCAAATTGGGGTCATATGTGTAAATAAAATGTCACGTGCTAGACGTTACAAAATGGCACAAAGATTAAGACTCTACGACGTGTGCTTCGGGAGATATGATTTTTAATAAGAACGAAATGAGTTTGAGAACAAACTAATATTTTGAGGGAATGAAATATTGTTTCTCTCAAAATACTATTTCTTTCCCTGAATACTGTTTTGAAGGACAAATTGATTTTGGGTGAACGAATTAATTTTTTAGGGAACAGAATGTTATTTCGCTCTAAAAGCTATTTTATTCCCTAAAATATTGTTTTGGTGGAACGAAATGCTTGTGAGTGAACGAATTAATAAATATGTTGAGGGAACGGAGTACTTCACTCGAAATACTATTTCGTTCCCTGAAATATTATTTCGAAGGACGAAATGATTTTGAGGGTACAAACTAATATTATGTGGGAACGAAAGATTGTTCCGTTCAAGATACTATTTCAATCCCTGAAATATTGTTTTGAAGGAACTAAGTGATTTTCAGGGAAATAATTCCTTTCCCTCAAAATGTTGTTTCGATGATCAATATATTATTTTAAGGGTACGAAATAACATTTCACATGGAAATTTATTTCGCTCCCTCAGAGTAATTGTTTAAAAGGAACAAAATAATTTTGAGTGAGCTAAATATAATTTCAAGAATAATACTTTGATCGAAGTACTCCATCGATGCTATGCATACATATTGTTACTGTGTAGGCAAAGCGAAATGGTTTCAACCACAACCAGACTGCATGCTTGTTTGACTCCCACGTGTGGCTTGTTATTATGACTGAGTGATGTTGAATTTGGGTTTTACAACTGAACTGATGCCCCCGCTTACAAAGTAAGAAATAACTGTGGTCTGGATATGTTAACAACAACTGCAGTGTGTATTAAATTATTGTTTTTCTGCACGAAAGTTGGAAAACTACAACCACATCGATGTCCAATTTTTCATAAACAATTTACATGTCCATCGTCATGTTTTTCCTACCTGCCCAGTATTCCAGACCGGAAGTTGGCAGGTCAAATCCAGCCTTGGTCTCAGGTTTAGTACCAATCCTATGCCGTAGCTGACGTCCGAGATTTTGCTTTTCACAACTATTTGACATCTTCTCAATAGAGAAAGCAAAAATCCTGGTGCTATAAAGATAATTTTTGTATTTTTTTATCTTAAAAAGTTATTTTTTGTGGTAGCCCAAAGGACTAGTGATGTCATTATTTTCCTAGCCCTTCCCATTTTTAGTAGTCCTCAAAAAAGTTTATAAAACAAAAGCACACCGATAAAGGACAAAAATTGCATAGAGCTCATGTTGGCCTACATGTAATTTATTGATCACATGAATACCAATATATATGTCCAATGATCTAAGCTTTATGTCACTTTTTGTTGTTGTTGCTCAAAGTGTGTTGATGTTGTTCACTTTTTTCATGTGAGAGAAGGGATTCCAGTTTGAAATGTGTATAGCCAAAATATACAGATTGTGACAGTGACAAACTTTGGTGCAATTGCAGACGTAGACACACACACACAAAACCCGGCTGCAAGCCAAACATTTACAGATAAAACCATGACACTCTTTGGAAAAAAGGGAACAAAAGATACAATAAAATAAAATCATATAAAACACAAGCTGAACGTACATGTAGAGCTGACAGATTCGATAAATATTAAACCGGCTGTGCTTGGCCATGGCGACGCCAAGTATTGTGGTTGTATTTTTGTCACGTGTATGTACAAGTAAATTTCGTACGGTTTTTCAAGGTAGGTGTTGACCTCTACTGAGTAAACGTATACATGTTTAGTCCAACCATAGGGCAATATTGTAGGAGAATGTTTCCACTAGCCAGTCGGACTACCCACATGTCCAAAACAAGTAGTTCTGCTGCACAATCACTAGCCTCGGGCTACCGGACTACCGCTAATTTTGACCCCTGATGTACCTGAGTTTTTGATAAATTTGATGGAGGTTGTCTGTTGGCTCTTTGAGCTACAGCACACATGCCCATCAAAATAAAAAAACACCCCTGCAAGAGTGCTGATTTTCAAACAGAATTATAGCCATCATGGAAAAGGGACCCTACATGTATGGGATCCAAATGAGACCAGCTTTTCAGGACAACATGATGATATGCAGCCATCCCATGTACCCAAAGTGGAGCGTCAACAACCCCATGGTGCACTATTGGACATTTCTAAAAGTGTATTTGTAATGACACTTAAGCGTAATAACTACATAGTACATATAGGCTATGTTTTGCCTACCAGTATCTTTATGACATTTTACACCTGAAGGCGATTTAAATGAGGCTCTCCTTGATTGGCATACACTTTACTAGGCTATGTATATGTACATGTATTTTTGATGTACATGTGTGTTGTATGTTTTGCCTACCAGTATATTTATGACATTTTACACCTGTAGGTGATTTAAATGAGAATCTCTTTGATTGGCATACACTTACAACTCTGACCTTTTTCAAGAGAGGGCGATTTGGATGTACCTTACCTTACTATTTGTTAATTTAGAATAATTATTTTTTTTCATTTAGTTTTTAAGAATATTTTACTGACACACACGCAGTCCTATCATTTCCAATAAACAGCTGCTGGTCTCTGTTACCTGGCTTCTTTGCGTGCTACAACAACTGTACAATATCAGGCAATTAAGAACCAATGAATTTTAGCATGCGCTTTCATAACAGTGCAATAGAATGAGAGCATACGCCTTCTGTTTGCGAATTACAAAAGTGCATTATGTAAGAGTGCATTACATATATACAAATAATGCTTGTAAGAAACTTTAAAACTAAAGACTAATGTGTGCATTCTCAATAAAACAAAAATTCCCCCCAAAGTTTAGGAAACTATGTCACTGGTGTGCGCGCTAAAGCCTTGTACAACAGGGGTCGTTGCTGGTTCTGGCATTGGACAGTAGCATGATGGGCGACTCACAGTTCCTTAGAAACTGTTGTCTTAGCTTGCTTACTTTTAAATGCTTAAAACCAACTACAGCGTGTACGGTAGGTTTTATTTTAATAAAATGATAGCATGTGAGATTACACTGGACAAATAAAAGGATCATTTTACAGAATAAATGTAGGATTTCACACAGTGTTCATCACTTTGATCATCTCAAGAGACACAAGATAAGACGCATCATTACTAGATAACTCACAATGATGTTTTTGTACCTTTGAAAGTCAGATAAGCCGCATCTTATGTACGAAGCAAAATATGGTAAACAAAGTGCACATGGTCTATGTACATATCTACATACTTTTGGTGGCATGGGTGGCTAGTGTGTAAAGCGCTCGCCTCTCACCACTGTGGCCTTGGTTTGATTCCTGGCTAGGGCCAAACGTCAGTAGAGTTGTGCGTTGGTTCTCTCCTGTGCCACGAGGGTTTTTCTGCGGGTCCTCCGTTTTTTTTTAGAAATCAAACGCTTTGGCAGTGCTCCAGTAAAGGTCAATGTCGCTGGCTGCCAAAGGCACCCTTGCATGCCTGCAGCTCGAATACGTTGTTGCCGCATCATTCAGCTTCTCAGCTGGTAAGGATAATTAGCCTCCCAAATTATTATTATTACAAACATTATATACATTAAAAAAGACATATGTATAAATTTACAATGTAAAAAAGTTTGCAAAAGAAGTAACAAATAAATCCATGTAGGCAGTACACATTCATGACATTATACCTGAATTGATGATATCCTTTGATATTAGCTCTCCTTCTCTCACAAGTTTTTGTTTCAATCACCCAATACAATAGTATGCAATAAAGAGGGGCTGTAAGATCAAATTCAGTTAAGTGATGCACTCATTTTCCAATAGAATAATAGTGGAAGAAATAATACAAGTCTCTTACCTCATTTTAAAATGGTATAAAACACCATTGTATTGATACCCTTCCTGTGCAAAATTTGCTGACATTAAAAAATATCCAATAACGCCACATTTCAAATACATGGGTCTTTACAATTTGTATGGAGAGTTGTTTAGTTCATTTCTGAATTCAATCCAAACAGCGTTGAATTTGACCTTTTGACTAACAAATTCCTGTGTAGAATGTAAAAAGTGTAAAAAGTGTAAAGACCTATTTTTATTGTTGACATACAGAGACATCATTTTTCAAATTTCACTCTCAAAAAGAGTATCAAATAAACTGACATGTTACATTTTAATGTAAGGTTAGAGACTTGTTATATTTTTGTAACTTTCATAAGAACTCTTTGAAAATGAGTGCATCACAAAACTAAAATTGACCTTAGAACCTCTCTTTAAAGAATATGGGAAACCTGAGACATAAGCAGATGGAACTCCTACAGTACAAAAAGCCATTAGTGAGTTAAATTTGAATAATGTGTGGTACAGTGACTTGCCTGGTTACTATTCAAATGCGCAATTTAACTAAAAATACTATTGCTTCATGTACATTTACATGTACATCACATGGTTTAGGGCAAGCTGTTGTGTAACAACCTCAGATTGGCGAAGAATAGACTGTGTAAGTATGTAAGTTGACCTCGCGAGCGTACCAGTTTTCGCAAGAATCTTGACTTCCGAGCACCTTGAATAGCAGCAACAGCATGTATTGTGTTTTTAAAAACTTGTATTGTGCTCTTATAATAAATTTCACCCATTGGATATGGTTTGATTAAAGAAAAGGTTGATTTACAAAATGTAAATTGTAAACAATTTTGCAAATCTTGGAATTTTTTTTTTTAAGCTGACCTTAATTTCCGCTTCACTTTTGAAACCATGCAATAAAAGTCAATGAATCGTCGTGATCTTCGACTACACGCATTCAAAGTCGTTCAAGCTGCTACATTTACTAGTATGATACTCATACTGCGCGAAATTGAGACATCGTCGTCTTAGCGACTCCATAGATGCAATGTCACACAAAATCCATGGGACACAAGATCTGTTTTTGCGCTAAGTAACAAAGTACTTATCCCAATTTAAAATAATGACCTAAGTTCAGTTTGTTAGTGCAATCGAACACTGTTTGTGTAACGCAGTCAGCGTAAATTCGCAACTTGACACTTCAAACCAGATGTTGGAGGTCGATTACCGCTGCCAGATTGCCCTTTCACACTCATAATCCTCCCCTTTCCTTCACCTTCCTCGGCTTTTACCATGTTTCCTAAAGTGCTAAGCCTGATCATCTGGATTGCTTAACTGCGCTTGTTTAATATCGTACATCCACATATACAGTACCGGCCACAAGTAATTCCAAAACCCTACAGGTAATCCCCAGGGCCTGACGGGTGTGTTCCGTGGAGCAACGCAAAATACCCGCGAGTGTACGGGGGCCCCCGCAAAAAGTTGCGTGGGCCACACGACAAACTTGCGAGGCCACGCAGGTGGCCCCGCACAAACCAGCAATTGCTTCGTGGGCTGTTACGGGGGGCAATTTTTTGGGGGGCAGTCCAAAATTGCCATCCTCAAAAAAAAATCATTTTTATGTAAGGATTCCCTTTTTAGAGTCGATTTAAGAAAAAAAAAATCTCAGTGAAAATCATTACAACAGTGGCAATTTCGGACTGCAGAAAAAAATTAAACTTACGGGGGGACTTTATTGCAAATAACATGCCACGTCAATAATACCATCCCTGACGACATTGACTATTGTGAACATTTCTTCAAGTGATTTGCAGGTTTAATTTCTGCAGCATTAGGTCATATTTGTGGGGTTTTGGGTGCCGCACTGGTTGGTTCGACAGAACAAACTCTTTTGTTTACGACACTACCGATAAAAGCGCCGGAAACTGAAGACTCTGTTAACATCTTCTCATCTAGCCATGGTGGTCATTCTTCGTGGTATCTCTGAAAACAGTCCAGTATTTTGTGATATATTTTGGCATATTTAAATTTATGCACAATTATAGGCATCACCTAAGGAAATACAAAATAAAAATATTTTGTGAGCTTGGAAATTTTTTTTTTTTAAGCAGTGGGTTTTCTTCTTCCTGTTTTTGGTCATTGTTATCGCTTGATCCTCAGCATCTTGATCCTCAGCATCTTGATCCGTGGCACAGGCTGATTGGCAGAATTCCAATTGGCCGATTTACGATTGGCCAAAATGCCATCAACCGATGATGAATATTTATTACGTATTGCCTGGTACACAACACATGTTTTTGAACACGAGTACCAGTTAATATTGTCTGCTAATCGACAAATGGTCGTTGTGCAAACTCAGGCAAGTGTTACCATTGGAGGAGCAAAGCTGCATGGGGAATTCCCATAGTGAGAAATCACCGAATGGTGGTCGCTGGTGAGCACACAAAAACTAAGAGGTTATTTACAAAATATGGGTCACTGGTTCCTGCGCTTTATTATGTGTAGACATTATGTAATGTCTTGTACTGCCTTTAATGTAGGAAAGCGTCGTTGTCCACGCATCACGGAAACCTCATGTTGTTTACTTTTTAAAAATACATAATCTGTAGACTTTACTGTGATTAAATGACAACATGTAGGATACCCTGGATAAAAGAAAGGACTAATTTGTAATGTAAGGGTTTTCTTCTTCCTGTTTTTGGTCATTGTTATCGCTATTTTTGAGTGGGTGGAGGCTCATGACTCTACGCCACAAAAATGGTAGGCTATGTTATTGTCAGTATGTTCCAAGTGCGATTGAGGAATCCGTACATGTTCATACTGTTTTCAACAGTCCACTCACATGATGATTGTCAAGATTAGTGTCTTTGTTGACATGTTAATGGACCTCCAAATTTGCGTGAATTAATGCAATCCTACTGTGTTAGCATTTACCAATGCGTAAAATTGTTCTGCGAGTTCGTTGCGGGGCCACTGGGCCCCCGCAAGACTTGGCCCCGACACGTTCCCTGTTTGCGAGGCCCCCTATGTGTCCCCTGCAAAATCCCTGTACATCTGTACATGATGTACTGTAAATTTCAACCAGTATCAGAACAAGGACACACCAATACAAGCCATGTTTTTTTTATCTCCAGGTTAAAACGGGGAAAAAAGCTGGTTAAATTTATGCAGTTTATCTTTTATATTAAAACTGCAATGGATAAGAAATGAAAGGTCTTGAAAATGTGGGATCCACTAAAAAAGTAGCAAAATCTTTGCATGTTAAAAGATGGAAATTAAAATTGGAAATCACTTTTTAAATTTTTTTTCCTAACATTCGGAAAAATTTTCAAAATATGTGATTAAATCCAAAAAATTTGGAAAACGCAGTGTCTAAAAATTGATAATCCTGTCTGTTCGGATGCATGGGCACTTCAAATTCACAACACGCTTTTAGATTCATTCCCAGTAACTTGGGAAATTCAGGGTTATGTTTAAACCTGTTTTAAGTCAGTTTGTATTAATTACAGTGCAGCAATTTATTCAAAATTTCATGGTACAATAACATACAAAAATGTGATGCCCCTAAAGTATCAAATCACAACTACATTTCTGGAAACTTAAGTTGCCAAAACTGTTCTAAGAGATACACGTTAAATACACATTTTGGCCTTGTCAGTAGGATTTTTAAGAGATAAACTGTGATTAAATCAATCTTAATAGTCTTTCATTAACTCTGTGTGTTTGTTTAAGATGTTTATTAAGAATAAATCCATTTTTGTCAAACAAGAACACAAATGTGACTCGCATTTAGGCATGGCTTAATTGATGGATCGTAATGCGACTAACCAGGGTTTTTCTATACACAAAGGATACTTTAAGATGCTTACCATTTTGTAAATACCCTATTTGAGACTTCTGTCTGGGAGTTATGTGTTACATGTAATAAAACTGTTAAAAATGTTTTGGTTTGAGGAAACTTTTGAATTGTGATAAGTGTTTTTTTTTTGCCATGTCCTTTTTGCGTAATGTGACTAACCAATTTTTACAATGTCACAACCTTCACAGTGCAAAGCCTACAACATTTCCAATAGCATTACTTCAAAGCCTTGAATGTCAAGTTTAAATCAGTGTATAAACTTAACAGAAAGACTGACCCATATGATACTTATACCACCAAGTTAAAGAAATGACACATAAAAGTGTAATAAGACTGACCGTGGAATCACCCTTAAGCCTTACAGGAAGTCTTTTCTGAGAGTACAGGAGAAGCAAGCTTATTCACTCTGTGTATAGTGATCGGCAACATTACACACTCGCAGTAACGTGATTGATTGGTCCACTCCCGAATATCACTACCAATGCTTTCATAATCATACCAAACATTCCATGCACGTGGTTTGGTGTTTTACCAATGGCATCTGGAAAACATGTACGCCGCTGGTTGACGACCACTTTTTGCGTGAGCAGTATCGTGAAAGCGTGGGTAGTGGGTACCAATGAATTTCATGACTAGGCATTGTCAGGCCGTGTCCGAAACGGCGACTTTGGCTACAGCTACGGCTAGATCGAGCGCGTCTGCCAGTTTTTAACACTGACAGACGCACTTATCTAGCCGTACCTGTAGCCAAAGTCGCCGTTTCGGACACGGCCTCACCTCCATGGCGCGGCCTCCATTCTTAATTGACAGATGACATGTCTGTGGTTGGCCAATAAACTTCTACGTTGGGCAGGGATTGAAAGATAGGGGGTGGGGCTGGGGTAAAGTCAGAGAGCACACAGCGGCATGCTCTAAACACATTAGAGGCCAAAGCAACAGAGTAGGTTAAGGATATATCAGCACATGGCCTGAAAAACTGAATGGGCAGGTGGGGGGGGGGGCGCTGGTTGTTGCTAGTAAAAACTTCAACCTACCGTCTTTAGCTCTATTGTTGGGCTTTATGGAAATGGGGAATTGGGAATAACGAATAAGGTTAACAATTTCTCAATAAATTATAAATAATTTATGTAGGCTACATGTATTCCTGAACACAAAAACCATAACTTTATTTAATCAATCAATCCTTAATCGCTTTTCAGTCGATGAGATGTGTAAGCCTAATCATTTATCTCATCATCCCTTCCATAAATCAATGAAATTGAATAGTAACCGGTCCAGTGTATTTTGTAATCATCAATAGTGACACTTCCTTTTGTAAAATATACTGCCTTATCAACTATTCATCAGAGGTGTTTTAAACTCTTTCTTCACTTAAAAATCAGTTAAAAATTATCGAAGATAAATATAGAAAAATAAGTATTAATGGAAAACCATCAGGGTGTCAGAGAAACACAAACAAAAAATATCAATCAATTACCAAACTTTCTGAAAATGTTTTTGAAAAAAAAGGATTAAAAACAGTGCTCAATATATTGAGAACAAGAGCAAATCAATAACAGGTGTGGTGGTTTGCAACTTTGCACATGGACTCCGAGCAGAAACATCAGTTCACAAGTTCTTTGCTAAAGAAACCAACATGTGCACTTTGTCCGGTTTGAGTAGTGATCTTTGTGGAGTGACGATGTTTCCTGCTGTGCTAAACAGTCGCTCTGAAGGGGAACTTGTGGCACAAATACACAAGTATTTTTTCACAAGTTTGTCCAACATAGGAAAAGCCAATTGGTGCTCACTCCACCATTTCAATAGATCAGTCTCACTGTCGATGTCCTCTAGGGACAGATATCGTTCTAGTTCAAGCTGGACGCACTGTTCAACTGGCACAGCTGTAAGGTCGCTATGATGGGCGGTCTTCTTCCCCAAGATGCTCCCCAGAGTGTGTTTGGGTTGTTTAGGCCTAGGGGGCTGGGGTTCCGCGGTCGGTGATTGTGGTTGCTCATCTCGAGATTCCCCTTCTCCAACTTCCAAGAGCTCTCCTGCCATCTGCGTCAATTCTTGCAGAATTTGGTCCTTGGTTGGCTGAATGTGGTCTGGTTCTATATGGTCCGTGCGGTAGCGAGGATCCAAAAAAGAAGACACGCGGAGCAAATCGTGATTTGCTTCACGCTCGTACATAGAGTTTATCTTGGTCAAGATGCCCTGCTACTCCAGTGGCACTGTGTGCAGCTCACACATATGCTCAGAGCAGCAACATCAAACCGTGTTATTTTTTATTACAGCACGGTTATCCACAAATACCGTGATCACTTTGTGGAATACCGAATCAGACGGTATCTCGGTATTCCGACAACATTACTCGGTATTAGTCGGTATTGAAAGAAAAACGTAACTACTCGGTATTATCGAAAAACCACCGAAGCTTAAAAAGTGCCTATTTCTAGATACGGTTAAAACATATGGCTAGAGGTAAATGTACGCATTGACCTACATGTATGACCTGACAGAAACTTTGAGAACATGTGTGACCGACCATATTTTCGGTGGTCCGATGCACGTGACTTTTACATTATATTTGTTTGCAGCGACTTATGCATTTTTTTTTCCCAAAGTGCTATGGTTTTTTTTAAACTAACAAGATAATCTTGAAAATACTAAAAAAGTGTGTGAGGAAAAATTTCAATAGTGAATGGGTTGCAACACTTATCTACTAATGTGGAAATTTCTAACGTGAAAGATCATTATCGTGAATTTTTTTTAAGATAAGGTACATCTTGCAACATTATAATTTCATCATTTTTTTTAATGAGTATTTTCCTCCCATTTACTCGGCCCCTCTGTCCCACTACCGCTAGTGGGGTTCACACTGTCCAAGTTTCAGACATTTTTTTGCGTTAAAGTTTTCTGATTTTTATTGCATCTCTGCATGTTGTATGTACATGTATACATAGACATGTACGTAGTAGGCCTATAAGATAATTGTTGTACTTTTTCTTCTTATTCACAGCATACGAAGTGTTATGTACAAATATCTGGAAGAGAGAGATGAAATAACATTTGAGAAGATTTTCAAACAAAAACTTGGTAAGTATGTGGGCTCGCTTGGTAAAGCATGTACATTGTATGGTTCTATTTGGGTAAAGAGTAGGCACTTTAGAGTGCACAGACTGTTCAGCCACTGCACAAAAACCTATACAGTGTATGTACTGCACATTATGTATATGTACACTCTTTTAGAATCATTTATAATTAAATAAAAACATTACTAAAGCCAATCCCATGTTCTTTAGAAATTGTTTGGAGCTGATTTTTGCTCAGGTGCTCCCTTAACCAGTTAACACACCAGATGACGTGATCAACGCCAACATTTTTCCCTTCCAGAAATCGGATGATGAAAACTTTGTATTTTTGTGTGAATTCGGAAGACAGGAACAGAATACAGCCCACCACATTTTAATTTTGGAGCGTGCACAGTGCATGCACTCACCATGCAATGCTTTGTTTCACCTACACAAAGGGGACAGCTAGTACTGGTAATAATGCTGAAATTCTCCCTTTGTGCAGGGTTTATTGTGTAATCCCTGATTCCAGACCTTTGTCTTTTTGTTATAAGAAGAGGATTACGAGACATCGAGAGTCTTCCAACATTGTTTATTCATTATATTTCGGCTCAATGGAGGTAAGGCCGTTTTTTTAATATAGGTTTTCCTGGCCAATTTCAACAAAAATCCATTCAAGTTAATACCTGGGTCATTCAATTTCGCTTGAAAATAAATCCTTGGGTACATCAGCATTCAACTGTTAAAAAGAGTCATTCAATTTTGACACTTGACCTTTCATTCGATAAATAAAATCATTCAATTTAAAATGGTCACTTAGTTCATTCAATTTCGTCAAATCCAGCAGCAACGGGCTGGTCAACTGTTCATGTTCGTCAATTGGCAAACATTTTAAAAATATTGCATTCAAATTCGTTTCTTCGGTATGCCCTTTCTGGTTTGTATTTGCCTATATATAAAGTAAGGATATTATGAGGGGAATTCATTTCTACACTGTTGCCGAGTCATACCTCTCACTAAATATACAATTTTGAAGCAAAAATGGCTGCCCGTGGAAATTACAGAAGAGTGAGCAATGTAGATAGAGGAAGTCTGATTGAAGCATTTGAGGACATCCAGGCTGACTACTTATACTTTATTTAACTGTTCTTAAACATATTTTAAAGTTTAATCATGGGGCTAACAAAGCAAAAGGAACACATTTGCAATTATGACCAAAAATAAGAACTAAATGAAACGCATAAGACATATAATCCACACAACTGCCAGAAAAAGAACATTATCACTAACTTTAAACGCAAGCATAACCCGTGTCATACTCATGTTGACTTTGAACGCTCAAATGAAATCCGTTGCCCATAAACAAAAAAGAAAAGAGCAATAGGTACAAAATCGCAGTTCGCTTCGATGACTGTGAACTTGATTGCACTTATTCGGAAAAGGTGGTGGATATTCAACATAAGAATGGCGATCTTGTAGTCTTGAATGCCTATAAACGAAATAGAATGAAAAGAAAGGGATCCTGAGTGCACGAAAAGGAAATTGAATGCAATAATACCCAAAGAGAAACCCTAGTTTGGCTGAATTAGAGAAATCACGTGAATTTGAAAGCGCAATAATGAAGTTATTGATCTTTTGCTGAAATTGGCTGGGAAAACCTATATTATTTGGATGACGGAATCGCTGCCGAAAAAAATCAACTTTTGGAAAAAAATTAAAATTTTTCGCCGCCAGAAAATACAAATTTTGAGGGAAGACAGGGGACCATACATAAACAACACGAAGGCTCGACGCTCGTATCCATTCAGCTCGTTTCGGCCCGGACGGATCCATGGCAACCGAACCCTCGTGTCCAAACCTCTCGTGTGATGTATATAGCGCATGCTAGCGGGATCGCTCATCAAGCAAGGCATGGGGACGATCCAAGTAGAGCCGTGTGCATAAAGCAAGTGTCGAAGAAACGACTGTGTTTTTTAAAGTAATATGGTGGACCGGGAGTGGGATGTACACAAAATATTTAATTTTATGGGGCCTAATTACACCTGCTTAAAGGTTAAAGCTAACTAGCTCATTGACATTGTTTTTCCGAGTCTGGCCTATTCTATTTTCATGGTACATGGGTGATTAAAGGGCAACATCACGGTTTCGTCTCCTTGCCATGTACTACCTATGTATGAAGTATGTGAATGTAAACTGCACATGCAGCGGGGCCCCGTGTATACAACACTGATGCACCAGTAGCAAAGCGAGTATGAACATCTCAGACCCCGCGAAAATTCATGAAACAGTGGTCGTAGTGTCTGTAGAGAAAATCTCATCACGCTTGAGTGCACACGCACATGGAGCAATACAGTGAGGTAACTGTACTGTACAGACTTTCTCCTTGATCGCGCTAAAAACGTCTTTTTCCACCTTAATATAACTTCGTTATGCAACTGCTGATTTTGTTCAAGTTTCACAATTAAGCTTTTATAGTCATTATCCATTACATTAAGTTTGCTCAAAACAAATTTGAAATAGAAAAATTTCTTATTTTTAAACTCGTCATCATAACAAACTGTAACATTTGATGATGTCATCAATGTAATATTTTCAAAGGTCATGAACTACATTTCATTTCGTACACTAAAACCATGTCCAAATTCTGTTTCATATTGACTCCACAACTTAAATTTTGACTTTTTCAGCATTTTTGGCTTCAACTTCTGGTTTGAACCGGAAGACAAGGTCAAATTGGGGTCGTCTCTGTGAAACATTTAATTATTTTTGAAAGACCTTGCCGATGATGTATAGATTGTAAAAATCCATTGTGTACTTAAGGAGTTATGATTTGTTTAATTATTAAACTTTGATTTAATGTAATTCGACACCAGATGATGTCATGATGACGTCATTGTTCAAGTGCCGTCTTCAAGTTGAGGTTCAAGTATGTGCCAAGTTTCATCAATGACGTCACCATTCCCAAAAAGTTGCGGTTTCCTCTACTCACCAAGGTTGATGTTCATGATAAGTTTCATGTTCATACAAGCTTCAGTTTTTTTTTAAATTGCCGGAGAAGGTTCATTGAGAAGAAGAAGACAAGGAAAACTAGAAATTGAGAGTTTGTGAACAAACTCACGGTATTCGGCTTAATTACGTAATTTTAAGGTCATTATTGTGTGCAGGTTTTTTGTCTTTTTGTGCTATGCTGACGGGCGAAATATTTATTTGTATTTTTTTATCTTTATGCATGAAGGTTTGTCATATTAAACTTCAACTTCCGGTTTGACAGGATTTAAAGGTCAAATGGGGTCACACTTTGTGCATAACATCTAGAATTGCCAGAGAGGTCAAAATTGATGTAATGATTATTAATGTACCACGTTTCATTAATAAGATACACAATTTTGTATGCACAAACTTATACTTCCGGTTTCGACCGGAAATGAAGGTCAAATGAGGTCACACATTGTAAACATTTGTAGAATCGTCGAAGGGCCTTAAAATTAAGTTATTATATTAATACACAAAATAATATTTTTCAGATACGATTTTTTATAAAACAAACTACTACTTCCGGTTTCGACCGGAAGTAAAGGTCAAATGGGGTCACACCCTGTGTAAGATTTGTTTAATACTTCATGACCTTTCATATGGTGTAAAGATCATGTATGTAGCATATCTGATTCTGGAGATATGAGTATTTTAATAAAAAACTTCAATTTAATATAATGACGTCATCGATGACGTCATCATTCCAAATTTTGTTCTTTGTCATGTACACACTTTGGTCTAAGTACATGGTAAGTTTCAAGTCCGTACATGCTCTATTTTTTGAGATAGCAAAATAATTTTTTTTTCGACCTCGTGTACCATTTTCGTTGTGACGTAGCTATGACGTCACACATCATATTTTTAGAATGCTCTTGAGTTAAAGAAAATATTATGCATTGAACATTTTTTCATATTTTCATTCACTTAGGCTCTAGAGCCCAAACTAACATGATTTGTTACTTTAACTTCCGGTTTCGACCGGAAGTAAAGGTCAAATGGGGTCACGGTGTGCACCGCATTTGTAGATCTTTATAAGAGGTTTCATGTAAAAAAAGAATCTTGAACGTAGCTTTTTTGGTTTTGAAGATATGATTTTTCAAATTATTTAAGGTTTATTTAACGTTTTTTTAACGTAATGACGTCATCAATGACGTCACCATTCCAAAAAAGTTGCGGTGCCGTCTACTCACCGAGGTTGATGTTCATGAGAAGTTTCAAGTTCATACAAGTTTCAGTTTTTCTCAAAATTGGCGGAGAACGTTCAGGCAGAAGAAGAAGACGGAGAAAAAAAAAAAAAATAAAAAACTTAACAATAACAATAGGTTTTCGGCTAAAAGCCGAATACCTAACTAGACATAAGTTTTTGTGACATCACAAAAACAAGGTGTTCGGAATATGGTAGTTAAAGTTGTTATTTAATGTATCAACTTAAGTATCTAAAAATATGAACATAAAAACGTAAATTGTGCTTTGAAATTTAATTAATTTGCAGCAGAGGACCTTCATGTTCCTAGCTCTTACAATTTTTTTCCCGGTTTGACCGGAAGTACAGGTACGCAATATGAAACAGAGAAGGACCTTACCAAACCTTGGTATTTTGTGAAAGAATCATGTTCCTACCTCTAACAACTTAAAAAAATGAGGAGCTACTTTCGGCTTCACCGGAAGTAGAGGTCACAGAGGTCACGCAAAGTGCAACAGAGAAGGGTCATCCCTTACCTTGGTATTAGGTGAAATAATTATGTTCCTAGCTCTAACCATTTTTAAATAAAGATCTACTTCCGGTTTGACCGGAAGTAGAGGTCATAAAGGTCACGCAATGTAACAGAGAAGGATCCACCCTAACCTTGGTATTTGGTGAAAGAATCATGTTCCTGGCTCTTACCATTTTTAAATAAAGAGCTACTTCCGGTTTGACCGGAAGTAGAGGTCACAAAGGTCACGCAATGTGCAACAGAGAAGGATCCTCCCTAATCTTGGTACTTGGTGAAAGAATCATGTTCCTACCTCTGACAACTTTTGAATGAGGAGCTACTTCCGGTTTTTCCGGAAGTAGAGGTCACACAGGTCACGCAATGTGCAACATAGAAGGACATTCCCTAACCTACAATCTGATGTAAGAATTGTGATTATATAATAAAAACTTCTTAAAATATGAATTTTTGAAAAAAAAAAAAAAAAATATTTTTAAACTCGTCGTCGTAACAAACTGTCATCAATGTAATATTTTCAAAGGTCATAAACTACATTTTACTTCGTACACTGAAACCATGTCCAAATTCTGTTTCATATTGACTCCACAGCTTAAATTCTGACTTTTTAGGCATTTTTGGCTTCAACTTCCGGTTTGAACCGGAAGACAAGGTCAAGTTGGGGTCATCTCTGTGAGACATTTAATTATTTTTCAAAGACCTTTCCGATGAGGTATAGATTGTAAAAATCCATTGTGTACTTCAGGAGTTATGATTTTTTTAATTATTAAACTTTGATTTAACGTAATTCGACACCAGATGACGTCATGATAACGTCATTGTTCAAGTGCCGTCTTCAAGTTAAGGTTCAAGTATGTGCCAAGTTTCAAGGTTCAATTCATTTTCAATCTTGAGTTATCTTTTGGATATAAGTTCCCGGGAAGAAGAAGAAGAAGAAGAAGAAGAAGTAAAAGTAAAAAAAAAAAAAAAAACTCGAACAATAACAAGAGGTCTTCGGCTGTTGGCCGAACACCTAACTAGAAATTGAGAGTTTGTGAACAAACTCACGGTGTTCGGCTTGAATGTAATAAAGTGATTGCGTCATTGAAAACAAGGTCAACATTGTGTGCTGTGCTGATGGGCAAAATTTTTACAAATTTTACAAGAGGTTTCATGTAGTGGAAGAATCTTGAACGTAGCGCTTCTGGTTCTGAAGATATGAATTTTCAAATTATTTAACGTTTATTTAATGTAATGACGTCATCAATGACACCATCATTCCAAAAAAGTTGCGGTTTCATCTACTCATTAAGGTTCATGTTCATGATAAGTTTCAAGTTCATACAAGCTTCATTTTTTTCCAAAATTGGGAGATAAGGTTCATAAGGAAGAAGACGAGGAAAAAAAAAAACCAGAACAATATCAATAGGTTTTCAGCTGGTAGCCGAACACCTAAAAAAAAAAACCAGAACAATAACAATAGGTTTTCGGCTGGGAGCTGAACACCTACAAAAAAAAAAAAAAAAACTTGGACAAAAACAAGAAGTTTTCGGCTGATAGCCGAACACCTAAAAAGTAAAAACTAATGCCTGAACAAAAACAAGAGGTTTTCGGCTGGTAGCCGAAAACTTGTCCGAGCCAGCAAATGGAAGTCGTGTTAAAACCCTATTGTTTAAAATCGAAATACCGGAACAAAGGTCACCTGTACATTTTGTTTTGGAGCGTGCACAGAGTATGCACTCACCGTGCACCGCTTCATTTCACTCACACAAAGAGAACAGATGGTGTTTAATATTTCCCTGATTTTTGCCCGATCTGCGGGGTTATTGTGTTATCCCCGGTTCCACACCCTTGTCCTTTTGTTCCAATAAGATGATTTCGAGACATGGAGAGGCTCCCAACAGTGTTTATATTTTTCTGATCAGCAGAGTGTGGGTTCCAGTCCTGGTCTTGACGCTTATGTCCTTAAGCAAGAGACTTAACCATAATTGCTTTGTATCCTTCAGATTGGACGTAAAGCCGTAGGTCCTGTGTGTTGTGTAATGCACATAAAAGAATCCAGATACACTTATCGCTAAGAGAAGGGGTTTGCCCCGGTGTTTCTGACAGTGGCTTCTAAATGCGCCGCAGCACCTTGTAAACCTGTATAAGGTGCTACATAAATGGGTCTCATAATTCAAAAACTTGAAAAATTGTACAAGTACTTAGATAAAGCACGAAGATAAAGCACTATATAAAAACTAGTTATTATTATTATCATTATTATTAAGTCTGAGTGAACATGGCCGAAGCCCTTGTAGCCAATAGCATCGGCCGCTAGCAGGCTACCATTAATTTTGAGCCCTGTAGATACAAATTTGAATTCACCCGAAGTCTATACCACTAGACTATCAGGCTCACATGACGAAAAGCCAGTTCTTATACATGTACCAGGCCTCAAATTTCACAGCCGTCGATGCCCCTCTTACGCTGATGTGCCCCCAAAAATATTTACCTGCACACGGCCATAATTGCCTTGCCTTTTTCTCCCGTTGGCCGCCGTGCCCTTTTAAATATGACCCATGTTTACATCCCCTTATAACAATGAAAAAGTTTTTACCATTCACAATCATAAGCAACACTGATCTCAACCATCATGCCGTCACACGATCGTGTAAAAAAGCAAAAAAAATATTCTTTTCTTATGGAAGGCTCAAAATGCCAAAAGCTTATAACTTTGTTTTAAAAGAAAAGGTGTGAATCAAATATTTATAAATTTATCACAGTCAAACTTTTACATGTAGGATTAAAATGGGATGTGGTTAAAAGACAATAAATTTTGAGTATACGGTAATTTATATATTTTTTCTTCATTTATGGCCTCCGGTGTCCTTTTCCCAAAACCATACTGGCCTTGGTACCCTGCCCTTTGGCCTTGATGCCCTTCAAAATTTTACTTTATTCAAGGCCAAAGTGGCCTTGCCCTAAAAATGACGAGTCTTGAGGCCTGATGTACATATGCATACATCAGGCTCCAAAGGCAACTCAGGTGGGATGAATCATCCAATTCACGATGCATGAATTTGACATTCTCAATAGAAAACAAAAATTCTGGTGCTTTAAAGAGAATCTTTGTCCTCTTGGTTTTGTCGAGTCAAGGTATCTTTGTGCCAGTGGTACTCGCGGTGGGGAGGGGGGGTTAGTATATACTACAGGCATGAGGATCTTCCGGTTTAGACCGGAGTTCTGTATTTTTTTCCTTTCAAATTTGTGGTCTTTGAGTTCAATGTGAATTTGATATAAAATTTGGGAGGTGAGGTTCGGGGGTGTACGTGTGTATTTCACTAATCTCTCTTCTTAAATCAGATATTGTTACCTTATGAACGTTAATCGTAATGTATGATAATGTACTCGACGAGCGTGACGTCTCTCGTTTGTGAAAAATGAACCGTCTGTGGTACGCGTGCGGGGTGTTGGCAGGCAGGCCGCCCACCGCAGGCAAGACAAAATGAGTAGACTTCTCTCTTTCCTTGCTTCTTTCACGATATGGCTAATTTGTTGATTTCAATATGTTGATGCTGATGCAGCGAACGCACAAGTGTGGAGACTTTACAAGTCTACTTACAACAATGTGTACATTCGGCTGCACTTTCTATTTTAGCCTCTTCCACCAGCCATCAGTACACACTTTCTCCAATAAAAGCACCATTTTCAGATACAGTTAAGGCATTTTACGGCTGGAGATAAATTTACGTTTTGACCTATGACCTGGCAGAAATTTCGAGACGGTGTGTGTCCGACGCACTTGTGTGGAGAATCGTCGACGTTTGCAGATTATTTTCTTATATTTTTCTAAAGTGCTACTGTTTCTTAAACTCTGAAGATTATTTTTAAGATAATAAAAAGTATTTGAAGAATAAATTTTAATGGTGAAGGGGTCACAACGCTTATCACAGGTACAGTAAGAACAAATATTGCAAATTTATAAGGTGACCGATGCATGGATTACAAACTCAGAAGATCATTACTGTTAGCTTTTTAAGACAAAGATACGTCTAGCATTGTTAGAATGTCATCCTTTTTTCATTGAGTATTTACTCGGCCCCCGGTCCCACTATCGCTAGCGGCGGGGTTCACAACGAGTGCGGCGCCAACCGTGCATCACATTGCCCACTTTCCGGACGTTGCCCAAAATCCGGACATGTATTTTTTAACGTTAGATTTTTCCGATTTTTTTTCAATAGCCAGTTGCATCTCAGCATCAAGGTTTTTTACCTACAGCAAACAATTTTACCCCATCCCCTCTTACTCAGCCTGTACGTGCACTGTGCGATTCGCGATTATTAATGTAAAAAATAGATTTCCTGTTTTTTTTTATCGTCATCCCTTCTCATGCCTGATACTACTAAATTATTCATATCAAGTTCTGCGGTCCAAAATTTATTTTAATAATTGTTTTATGATGAACGTAACGTATACTTGTAATTACAGTGCCATAGTTGAGAACGAGGTGGAAACAGAGTGAAGGCCCAGACAAGATTATTTTTATAACACGCGACTAACATGCATAATTTGTGATCATTTTCACAATGAACACTATGGTCTGTTGTTTTTTTACTGGGTTCGAGCGTGCCCCTTGATCAAGTCTAGTTCCTATGAGTGCGTATACAGTGTACTGTATATTAACCGGAGGGGGAACAGACTCAATGTATTTTTCAATGGCATTTTCACCTCGTGTGGTGACTAAGCAATGTGTGCACTGTGCAATGGTTTTAACGTGCTATGATGATGATGAAGAAACTAAACCCTTGCAAAATGAGCAAGTCCAAATGCGCGTATGACTTGCATGTGTTTGCCAATGTGTTTGCAATGATGCAGTGCAGCATTGTCATCCAACATGTCGGTCACAAAGAAGACAACTTTGCTGATGGGTGACTGATCGGTTCAAGAACTTGAAAAAGCTGTGAGAAAATTCCAATGGAATTATTGTAATGATACCATCAACTAGCTATGCAAGTACTGGGAAGAAATCTCTTCTTTGCCATGTCAAACTTACTAAGCATGTTAAATAAAGCATAGTGACTTCAACGAGAAAACACAGGGATGTGATTGCTCTGGTTTTTTTCCGGAAATCCGTTTTTTTTACCCCTCAAAAGTCCACCAACATGAATCATGTGAATCCATTGAGAAAAAAAGGGGGGGGTAGAATGTGCTAATTAAATATTCATCGATGTCTGTTTGTTGAAATCGTCCAAAATGTACTCAACTTGTGTTGTTGTTTGATGCATTTTAACGCACGTAACTTTAACATTCATGTAAGCGCGATTATAATGTGGTTCGCTCGACCCCGGCCGAGGTTGTGAATATTTAAGGTAGTTCCTTTGCTTGCCAAAACTTGTGATTCATGCACATGTTTGCAACCTCGTCCACAATAGCAAACCCTGGAACTCTTTCCTTGAAACCCTAAATGGACGCCGGGCATGGGTGGTCTAATCTGAGTGGCCTTATCTGTCCTCGGAAAAAAATGTACATGAGCGGGCTGAGAATGCAGTCGGGTGCCTTGCGAGAGAGAGTTAAAATGCATTTTAATGCATGCAGCATTGTACAGTATCTCACTGATTACTGTCGCTGAATTTGTTTCCAACATGGCCGCACTTAAAAAGACAGTCCTGTTGCATGGAGACGCGTCAGCACGAGAGATTGATAATGGAGTCAAGAACAAGTTCCGCTGGGAATGGCTTTGGTATTTCTTTATTTTCTTCTTGTCAGTGTCACTGACAATTTGAGTAATACTTTATATGAAAAAAAATGAGTGACAAACCAATAGTGATACTGATGAACTGAAAAAGTTAAAGAAGAGACAACAAAAGTGGCAAAATATTCTTACTTAAAAGATGCCCTTAGGCCGTAATGGTTTCGCTCTTCACGCTCGCAAGGCTATGACACCCCTTTTTGGATCATTTTCATTTTCAGGTTTTTTTTCAATAGTCCAATCACATCTCTGAAATATACGTAAAGATAGTAGTCTGCACAAGTTGAAAACACAAGCATAGCTGCCAACTATTACGAAAAAATCGTAATTATTATGAATTTGTTCACGAATTACGAAATTACGACTTGCTCTTTAAAAGTTACGATTTTCAAGTTTCCCGCCTAACAGATAAGGAAAACCTTTATAAATTCCCCTTTTATGAGCATTTGAGTATATTTTACATGTATTAAGGATTGTAACTATAAAAATCGATACCGTACCGAATATTTGTGTACGTATAATATGCTGTGATAAATAAGTTCTGAATAACCGAAAAGTTTTATGGTCATTTAGTATAAGAATCGATATCTGTGTCTGTGTACTGGTATCCACAAGCATTATACAACAGTACAGCACGTGAAAGTTTTTACTGGGAAGTTTGTAGTGATTTTATCGTGCAGTATGAGGTGCAAAGTGAAACAGAGAGGACTCTTTTTGTTGATGTAAACGCGGGAATGACTTTTAGTTATCAGTAGTTCCCAAAAAGGTAACGGCTGTGTGTATTTTACATGGTATTTATGTAGTGGACTGGAGATTATGCACATCCGTTTTTGGGCACACAATGCTGTCACCACTCAAAGACAAAGTTTATTTTACGTAAAGTTTTATACAAACAGCAATAGCAACAATAAAAAACCTAATGAATCACAATTAATTTAGAATAGATGTTTTCCGATCAGGAATTAAGGTAAACAAGTTATTAATTTTTTTTTTTTTAAGTTTAAGTTTAATTCGAAAGCACAGACAAAAAAGACAGCCAGGAAAATGGGGCTCCACCATATAATAACATTGAAGTTGTATACAAATTGTATATCTGTGAAAGGCCCCGACACGCCGCACTGTTCTACTACTAATTGGAATTTTGTAATGTTGGCAGCTATGCACAAGCACGACAATCCAACACTGTTATAAGTGTCTTTGTCATCCTATTCATGCATTCATAAAAGATCTTCAGACAAAGTTAATCTTAAATTTTAAGTTAAATATACTGAAACTAAAAAGGTGTTCCAGGGAAGCTTAGAATGTACTACAGAGCATCTAGACTTCAATTCTTTTCGGGGCCCTTAAGCGGGCACTCGACCCCACACAAGCTAGGACTTCCCCTTCCCTTATAATTTACATTTTCAGTTTTTTTGTCAAACAAACAATCATCACATGCCTGCCCCTCATAACATTCATAACAAGTTGTTAACACTGACAGTACAACCAAAAAGCCCATGCCATGTTGCTCAGTCACGTTGTATAGCCTGGTTGGTGACCCAAACTGTACTGCATGCAGTCCACTACATGTTACTTGTATGCCAAAGTACACAGATGACTGGAATCCATCTGGTTTACACACAGAAAATGGTCATGGCAGAAATTACTTACATTAGTTTGATTGTTACCTTTTAATGATAAAAATCACTTGGGATTCATGACTGAACAAATCAAAAAGAGGGTTCACTGTTTGAAAAGAGTAAAAACTGTATTTCCTTCGGCAAGCTGCTCACAGTGGCTTAATTAATAAACTCCTCATATTCCAGGAAGCCGCTGTCAGCACCTCGATGCAAAACAATGTAAGGCTATGTCCGAATCAAGCGACTTCAGCTACGACTATGGCCGCTGGTTGCAATGACAACGTTGAAGAATAGGAATCCTCGGCGTTACTGCCATAGCCATCAAGCCTGTTTAAAAAAGAATTTCGATCATAGCATGTTCCGTTAGCAATTTATGACTTACAGGGTCAAAAAATGAAAATAAAAACATAAAAAATCATGTGATGACGTCATCATGACGTCATTTCCCAATTAACAAGAACTTGCCATTATCTCAGAGCATGTAAAGTTTCAACGTGATCAGACCTATACTTTTGGAGATTATACAACTTCAAAAAGTGCAGCTTTAATGTCACGTCACGTGACCCCTGATGACGTCATCGATCGAAAACTTCACACATATGTTGGCTGCCTGAAGGTCATCATTTTTATCAATTTTAAAGCCATTACGAAAAACTTTGCCACACATATCTTCTCAAAGTGCATTTTAAACAGTATTCAGTCTGCCGCTAGAGGGCGCTCTTGTATAATATGATGTCCTCTGTATTTTTTTTTAAAAGTACACCCAGGCCGGACACTAACATAGTTAAAAACAACTTCATAACTTTTATCACTTCTGAATTACGAGGGCACTTCCGGTTTCGACTGGAAGTATAGGTCATGTGAGGTCACGCACACTGAATAAAATGGAGCCCTAATTTACCCCTATCCAATCCCGCAAACAGAAACCTACGGTCTCTTGTGGCTGATTTGATACGGATTTTCAAATATTTAAAGTATTATACCTTTAAGATGACGTCACATGACAGCTGATGTTGTAGGATCACTATTGCACCAATGCCCTCATCACTGAAAGTTTCATTGCAATTGCTTATCAGGAACATTGCAAAAAAACGCTTAGAACGAAACATGCGTTATTGCAGTTACTTCCGGTACCTTGAAAAATGAAATTTAAAAAAAAAAAAAAAAACTGTAACAAAAACAAGAGCTGTTTTGCTGCGCTTCGCTGCGAAACAGCTAATAACTAAAAAGAAATTGTTTTAAATAAATAAAAAAACTTAACGAAAACAAAGGGCTGTTTCGCTGCGCTTCGCTGTGAAACAGCTAATTAAAAAAAAAAAATTTCTGAAAATAAGAGCCGTTTTGCTGCGCTTCGCTGCGAAACAGCTAAAAAAACTTTAACAAAAATAAAGGCTGTTTCGCTGCGCTTCGCGGCGAAACAGCTAAAAATAAAAACTGTCACGAAAATAAGAGCTGTTTTGTTGGCTTCGCGGCGAAACAGCTAAAAAAATAAAAACTTAACGAAAACAAAAGCTGTTTCACTGCGCTTTGCGACGAAACAGCTAATAACTTGGTACATATGTATTTAATACCATTTAACAAGGATAAAAGGCCAGAAACCACGAAGTTTTTGTGAGCTTCATGATTTTGTGTTCATGTGTAGTGTTCAGTTGAAAATAAAAAAATTTAGGTTATACTAACTAGTTCTGTGGGTTGCCAGAAAAATTATGTTAATTTGGAACCCTGATCTATACATGTACATGCCATGCACATATGTTATGCAGACTGCACTACTCACAATGTAGGTACATGTACAGTAATGTGTAATACATGTTTGTTTTGCATTAAGACAAAATCAGCTGCACTGTATGTATGTATTCTCCAATTTTGTCATATTATTTTAAACATGTTAAAAAGCACAAAGATAGCCTGCACATATACCTACAGACATGTACGTGTATATTACATGTAATTACATGTGTACTTCACGGTACATGTAGAATGTATGGTATTGGCCAGCAATAAATGATGTTGAGGGAATAAATTGCAGTCTGCATCAATTATGATAATGAACACTCCTTATAATGATGATACAGAGCAAAGCAGCATGGATATGGACATGTACTGTACAGGTACATGTCACCATGTAACCGTGTATTTATTGGAGGTAGCATATATACATGACTGTTAAAGTCTGGGACCAGTTTGACATAATTCTGCATGATTCTATGGGGTGTAAGTGTAGAATTTCCCGTTAATCAGCACCATGAAATTGGGCCCTGTACAGTTGCCTTGCCAAAAACATAAATGAATAATCATAATACTATTTCTATTAAAAAACACACACCAAAAACCACAGTATTAAAGTGTATAAATAACAAACAAGGAGAAATTGACAGGCTTTGGTTTTGGACTGTCAGTAATGGTTAACTATACACACACTCATACATGTACAGATGCGAAACCATCCAAAAGATTTGAGGTGTTCTTTTGGGGATCTTTGTAGTATTGGAAAATCAAATGGTCAGACTAAAACCATCTTCCCCTACAGTAAGACGATTGTTTAGATGCATTGATCAGCTGATATGATTTATAAATCCCCCTTACCCATAATCAATGTGTAGAACATATTCTGAGAAAAATCACAGCATTTCAGAGAAAACACCTCAAAAAGGTCAGCAGAAATGAGACATTTCAGATTGAAGAATCAACACAAGATCAATTAAAAAACAACAACACACAATTGCTGTCAAATCCTGATGAAGTCTAATTTGTTTGGACTTTGGTAATAAATGTTTGCATGTAAATCTAAAAATTGTTGTTATGTTTTGTGTACTCTGTGTTGACAGGCAGTGTGAACTACAAATTGTACTTGAAACCCTTCTCTGTGTGCACATTGTCCAATGTTCTAATACTCGTACTCAGCTAGCATACTACCGTAATTTTCGGCCCATAAGCCGCGGCTTGGTGGTTGTTTTTCGCCCTCAAAAAGTTCCATGCGGCTTATGGGCCGGGCGGCTTATACGCCGACGTGTCAGTAACGGCCAAAGATGTATAAATATTAAGCAAATTATTTCAGCGTGACAAGAAAATTTGCAATGTGAGATTGAGAAACAAAACTAACCACAAAACATCAAGGCTGTAGTTTAGTTGTAACGAATGTCGTTGATATTCAACCATGGACATGATGGAGGAAGGAATAATGATCCAACCAAGACATACAAAGCCGACCGAGCTAGAGCTACAGAAAACACACACATCTCAAGTTGAGGAGACTGGGGCCCGTTCACTATACATAGTCTCCAGCCTAGCACGAGGGACGGGAGCCAGTCTAAGGAGGGATTTTATAAGATTAACAATGAGGGCGTTTGAAAACGTTTAGCCAACGTTTACCAAACACGTGCACTGTTCACCATGATAAGCAACAAGCCCAGCAAACAAAAAGATACGTATTGTTGTCGGCGTTTTGTGACTACAGAGACCTGTTGCGTGCGGGACGTATTGCACACCCATGAGCATGCAGCCTATTGGTTGAATTAACAGCAACAAGAGGCCGATCGACCAATTGAATGACAAATCCTTGTATTCGTCCTGTAATTAAGTAGGCGGACCGTATTTGATGTTGCATTTCTTTAAAGTTTGTCGCTCCCGACTGAGGTTAGCTGGTGGCTTTTTTAGTGGTCTCCTTTCAAAGAAGATTTATTCCAAAGATTAACGTTGATGAGTTCTGTTTAGGAAACATTATTTTTGTTTTGACGAAAAATGCTATTCTGGGGAATTATTCCTTTCCTTTGTCAACAAATATTAATCTACCGGGCGTAGGCCTAAACCTATTTAGGAAACTTCTTCAGTCTGAGTATTGTAATATTTCTTTTGTCAGGTAATTTTAGTTGTGGCGGAATATTTCTATATTTGGGCGGGAAATATGCATAGGCATAGACATATTTAGAAAACTTCTCTTTACTAAACAATCGTGTACTTCTTTTGTCAAAATATTTTATTCTGGGAAATTATTTATTACTTGTGGAGGCAGGGTGTTTATTTTATTACATATTTGGGACGGGAAAGACGTAGTCACGTTTCTTCTCTTTTTGGAAGATTTGGTAGCTCTGAAAAGAGCTGGTGGGTTTATTTGGCTGGTGTGACAAACAAAAACAAAACAGTCCTTTTCAGGGCTACCACAAAACAAAAGAGATGAGAAGCAATCACGGTCTGGTCCATATATAGGGATAGCCTTTATTGAATTAACAAAGTATTCCTTAAACTTACGAGACATTTTTGAGAAAGGAAACCATTTTCAGGGCTTCACCAAAAAACAACAAAATTGTAATCGGCAGTTGCGGTCTGTTTTAAATGTAGAAGTACACTTTATTGAACTAAAAGTCTATTCCTTAACAAGAAAACTTTTTAACGAATTGATCTCAACGTCTCTAATTTCACTGTCAGTAGCGGGGGATAATGCGAACAGGAATGGTTCCATCTGTTGCTTGGGAACTGGCCCTCCAGTTTCCATGGGGAAGTTCGGGGGAAATCCGTCAGAAAGGTGCCTGTGCTATCGGCGCTAGTATTCCTATTAAGTATTAAAGAAAAAAGAGACAGGCCGACTTTCTTTCTGGAGGTTTCCATTGGTTGAAAAGAAAAAGAGACGGACGTACTTGCTTTCTAGGCTTTTCATTGGTTCATTAACCAGCTGTAGTCAGACAGTGACCGCAGATACGCGGCCCCCTCTGTGTCTGAAGTGCCGGCGCTTCTCTGTGAATGTGGTGAACCTGCTGCGGCTTATGCGGTATTGCGGCTTATGGGCCGACACCTAAATCTTGTTTTGGAAATTCTTGGGCACTGCAGCTAATGGGCCGGGCGGCTTATGGGCCGAAAATTACGGTACTCGTGCTTCAAGTCTGGACTCGATACTCAACATAGAAAGGACTCATACTTGATCAAAGTCATGTACTCGAAACTCAACTAAAAGATTTTCTGCGACCTCAATTTAAAATAATTGTGGTCAAATATCACTTTTCTATTCATGCAGTAATTTTTAGGTGTTCGGCTAGCGGCCGAAAACCTATTGTTATTGTTAAGTTGTTTTTGGTTTTTTTTAGGTGTTCGGCCATCAGCCGAACAACTATTGTTACTGTTAAGTTGTTTTTTTCTGCGCATTCTTCCCCCTGAACCTTGTCCGCAAATTTTATCAAAAAGTAAAGCTTGCATGAACTTGAAACTTACCATGTACAAAGATATTAGTTAGTAGATGATACCGAAACTTTTTTGAAATGATGACGTCATTGATGACGTCATTAGGTTAAATAAACGTTAAATAATTAAAAAATTTAATAGCTCAAGAACCACAAATGCTACATTCAAAATCTTTGGTGCATATGAAAGGTCTTGAAATGTTGGACAAATTGTATGCACACCGTGACCCCATTTGACCTTTACTTTTGTTCAAAACCGGAAGTTAAAGTTAAAATTCATCTTATTTCAGGCTCTAGAGCCTAAGTGAATGAACATATGAACAAACTTTCAATGCATTATATTTTCTTTAGCTCACGAGAATTCTAGAAATGTGATATATGACGTCATAGCTACAGCACACGAGGTGAAAATTTTTTTTTTGCTATCTCAACAAATAAAGCATGTACGGACTTGAAACTTACTATATACCCAGACCACAGTGTGTACATGACAAAGCACAATTTTTGGAATGATGACGTCATTACATTATATTGAAGTTTTTTTTACTAAAATAATCTTATCTTAAGAATAATACATGCTACATACATGATCTTTACACCATGTGAAAGGTCTTGAGGTATTAAAAATATCTTACACAGAGTGTGACCCCATTTGACCTTTACTTCCGGTTGAAATCGGAAGTAGTTGTTTTTTAAATAAAAATTCATATCTGAATAACGTAAATTGTACATTGATATAATAACCTGATTTTAAGGCCCTTCTGTGATTCTACAAATGTTCACAATGTGTGACCCCATTTGACCTTCACTTCCGGTCGAAACCGGAAGTGTAAGTTTGTACATACAAAAATATGTATCTTTTTAATGAAACGTGGTACATTAATAATCATTACATCAATTTTAAGCTCTTGGGCAATTCTAGATATCGTTTACAAAGTGTGACCCCATTTGACCTTTAGTTCCTGTCAAAACCGGAAGTTGAAGTTTCATATGACAAACCTTCATGCATAAAGATCAACAAAAGGTACAAATAAATATTTTGCCCGTCAGTATAGCAAGAACCTGCACACAATATTGACCTTAAAATTTTCACTTACGCAATTACTTAATTACGTTTAAGCTGAACACCGTGAGTTTGTTCACAAACTCTAAATTTCTAGTTAGGTGTTCGGCTACCGGCCAAAGACCTATTGTTATTGTTCTGACGTCATGACGTTAAATAAACGTTAAATAATTTAAAAAATGCATAACTCAAGAACGGCAAATGCTACATTCGAAATCTTTAATGCATATGAAAAGGTCTTGTAATGTTGGACAAATTGTATGCACACCGTGACCTCAATTGACCTTTACTTCCGGTAGAAACCAGAAGTTAAAGGAACAAATCATGTTATTTAGGGCTATAGAGCCTAAGTGAGGAAAAATATGAATAAACTTTTAATGAATATTTTCTTTAGCTCAAGGGCATTCTAGAAATGTGATAAATGATGTCATAGCTACGTCACAACGAAATTGGTACACGAGGTCGAAAAAAAAATTATTTTGCTATCTCAAAAAATACAGCATGTACGGACTTGAAACTTACTATATACCTAGACCACAGTGTGTACATGACAAAGAATTTTTTTTTAGAATGATGACGTCATCGATGACGTCATTACATTAAATTGAAGTTTTATATTAAAATACTCATATCTTCAGAATCAGATATGCTACATACATGATCTTTACACCATATGAAAGGTCATAAAGTATTAAATAAATCTTACACAGGGTGTGACCCCCTTTGACCTTTACTTCCAGTCGAAACCGGATATTTTTTTACACAAAAAATCATATCTGAATAACGTAATTTTGTGTATTAATATAATAAATTAATTTTAAGGCCCTTCGACGATTCTACAAATGTTTTTAAAGTTTGATCTCATTTGACCTTCACTTCCGGTCGAAACCGGAAGTATAAGTTTGTACATACAGAAGTATGTATCTTATTAATGAAACGTGGTATATTAATCGTTACATCAATTTAAAGTTCTCTGACAATTCTAGATACCATGCACAAAGTGTGACCCCATTTGACCTTTAGTTCCTGTCAAACCGGAAGTTGAAGTTTCATATGAAAAACCTTCATGCATAAAGATAAAAAAGTACAAATAAATATTTCGCCCATCAGCATAGCACAAATAGACAAAAAACTTGCACACAATATTGACCTTAAAATGTTCAATTACGTAATTAAGCCGAACACCGTGAGTTTGTTCACAAACTCTAAATTTCTAGTTTTTTCTGGGTATTCTTCCCCCTCAAACTTGTCTGTCAATTTTCTCAAAAAGTAAAGCTTGTATGAACTTGAAACTTACCATGTACAAAGATATTAGTGAGTAGATGATACCGAAACTTTTTTGAAATGATGACGTCATTGATGACGTCATGACGTTAATTAAACATTAAATAATTCAAACAATTCATAACTCAAGAACGGCAAATGCTACATTCAAAATCTTTAGTGCATATGAAAAGGTCTTGTAATGTTGGACAAATTGTATGCACACCGTGACCTCAATTGACCTTTACTTCTGGTAGAAACCGGAAGTTAAAGTAACAATTCATGTTATTTGGGGCTCTAGAGCCTAAGTGATTAATAATATCAACTTTTAATGAATAATATTTTCTTTAGCTCAAGGGCATTCTAGAAATGTGATATATGACGTCATAGCTACGTCACAACGAAATTGATACATGAGGTCGAAAAAAAAATTATTTTGCTATCTCAAAAAATACAGCATGTACGGACTTGAAACTTACTATATACCTAGACAACAGTATGTACATGACAAACAAAAAAATTTGGAATGATGACGTCATCGATGACCTAGACCACAGTATGTACATATCAAAGAAAAAAATTTGGAATGATGACGTCATCGATGACGTCATTACATTAAAATGAAGTTTTATATATTAAAATACTCATATCTCCAGAATCAGATATGCTACATACATGATCTTTACACCATATGAAAGGTCATAAAGTATTATATAAATCTTACACAGGGTGTAACCCCATCTGACCTTTACTTCCGGTCGAAACCAGAAGTAGTAGTTTTTTACATAAAAAATCATATCTGAATAACGTAATTTTGTGTATTAATATAATAACTTAATTTTAAAGCCCCTCGATGATTCTACACATATTTACAAAGTGTGACCTCATTTGACCTTCATTTCCGGTCGAAACCGGAAGTATAAATTTGTACAACAAAAATATGTATCTTATTAATGACACATGGTACATTATTATCGTTACATGAATTTAAAGCTCTCTGACAATTCTAGATACCATGCATGTGACCCCATTTGACCTTTAGTTCCTGTAAAACCGGAAGTTGAAGTTTCATATGACAAAGCTTCATGCATAAAGATAAAAAAGTACAAATACATCTTTCGCCCGTCAGCATAGCACAATAGACAAAAAACTTGCACACAATATTGACCTTAAAATTTTCAATTACGTAATGAAGCCGAACACTGTGAATTTGTTCACAAACTCTAAATTTCTAGTTTATACTAGTTACTCCAATGCGCTGAAGAATTTAATAACGTGTCTCTGTACTGTGCAATGCAATGACTGCAAGGTGGGTCTTCAAAACCAACCATTTACCGTGTAGAAAATGAGCCTCCGGAACTAGACGATAGCTAGTGTATTCATTCGTGTGCATATGTGGACTGTACAGGTCATACCCAGGTATTTTTCAATTGTGCTCAGGTTATTTTTCAAGTAGTGTGACATCTCTTGAAAAAAGCCACTGCAAACTTAGTTTCAGATGTCGTGAATTTCATCAGTAATAATGCCATGGCCTTAATAATAATGCATGGAAGGGCATGTCTTACCTGTAGCTCTGTGGGAAAAAGTAAACTACAGCTGTATTTGATGTACCCAATTTTAAAAGATATTCATAAATACCTGTGACAGTTTCTCCATTCTGATTGGTCGAGAGGCCTGGTGACCCATAATTGCCCTCGCCTGCGGCTCGGCAATTATCGGCCAACAGGCCCCTCATCGGTTTTAAACAATAGTTAAAAACCTCTTCATCACACCTTTATTCCCTTAATAAGCACTCACTATCATCCAGAAACTAGTTAATAACCATTCATAAATACCAGAGACAGTTTAGGCATTCCTATTGGTTGAAAGGTGGTCACATGACCGTGTTTACCTGGTATTAGTCTAGTTTACTGCTTTGATAGTCTAACACTAGAAAACGTATATGAAGTAAGCGCAAAACAGACCCATAGTGCAAAGCTGGGCTCCTTAATGTAACGTTACAGCAAAAATTATTGCACCGCTGCATGACAAAAAGCAGTGAATAAATGCGAAAAAGTGGCGTGACGCAAAGACAACGTCTGCTGCAGAGCTGGAGGGACGACGACAACTCCTCCTTACGAAAAGACACTATTTCTTCTCAATTTGAGGAAGCAGAATGTGCCATGATGTGAAAGTTACATGCAGTATGCTAAACATTAAACCTGCCCCCCGTCAGCATAGTAGAACCCACGCAAGGTTAAAACTTGCACACCCAAGTGTTGAACTTGTCCGGCAGGCTTAAAATGTGTGTGGGCAAGTTCTAAACTTGTGCCGGTTTAAACTTTAGTCCCCCTCTTGCAGTGATACACAGCGAGCTGTTGCTGTTCGATGATGTCACAGGTCCACACCAGGAAGTTAACATGACCTCTCGCTTTGCATGCATTGGATATTTTTTATCTTTCACTCCTTTTTAAGATGAAATTTGAGAATGGCAATACTATTTTCATGGACCTTTAGGCCTATATCTTCTTTTATTGGAAAATTACAGCTACTCTAAATTGAAATACAGGCTTGGGTCCCTGTTTAAACCAAATTTCATTGTGTAGATTGACTTCACTTCAAATGGACTTCCCGCAACATGGTTCTTTCTGTCTGTACTGTACTTCTGAAACAAAATGCATCCTGAACAAAAGAATAATCTTCCTGAGACATAACATGTCTATTGATATACAAGTTTGCCTGTATTTTATTGTAGTTTCAATATTTAATATGTGTTACTCTAAATTGATGTTGCTGGATAGGTGACAAGTTAAACATTGTCTCTTGTACAGTAATGATCAACATGATCCTTAACAATTTGCAGCAGATATTCGCATGTTCCTACATACATTCTGCTTAATGGGTTGGAACATGCAGTGTGTTTATTATTTGAATGAATACTTGTTGTGCTACATGTTAGTTCAAATGCAGTGTAAATGTGAGGTTAACGTGCAAGTTTGTCACTCTTGCAATAAGGGAATAAAAGAGTGGTGACCGAGGTCTTAAACGGCCTTTAAAACGTTGCCGTGTGATAAAGGACCGAGCCGAAGGCAAGTTCCTTTATCACACGGGCACGACCCAACAACGTTTTAAACGGCCGTTTAAGACCGAGTCACTACTCTTTCATTCCCATTCATAAATGCTCTTTTGGTAAAAAGCGTAATAATGTAGACAAATCCGTGAAACTTTTCTGTTTTTTTGAATGAGTTATGTTTCAATTCTTGCCATGCCCTCAGGTTCCATTTCGCGAAGTGTCAACGCTCATACGTTGCGCATAAGGGCGCGCATTATTAGACTGTACATTGAGTACCGCTATGTATTGATTGTGCTACGCGTAAATTAGCACCCACGTAAGCTAGTGCACCAACACGCGTATGGCTACAATGAGCGCAGAACGCACCTTTACAGCTCCAGCTATGTTTTTATCGTCCATTTAAAACTCGTCTTAAACAGTCATGTGACCACCTTTCAACCAACAGGAATGCCCAAATTTTCCCAAACTGACTGGGGTATTTATGAATGCTTGTTATTAATGTTGCAGACGTGTTTTCATATTTTCCCTGAGACATTCCTGAACATACACATATGTATGTATTCTGACACTATTTCTTTATGTGTATATTATTTTGAGTTATCGCTGCTTAATGCCAAGTTCCTACGATGACATACATGTAGGAATCGTGAAGTCATGAATTAATGCAAGCCTTGCTCTGTGATGCAAGTAAAGCGCGACTGGTTTAAAATAGTGATTTGACATTCGTGAAGTTAACATGTTAACATGTTGTGTAGTACATTCTGCTTTTTGAAGTTCACCATGTTCATCATGTTAATTATCAGATGCAAATTTGAAGTGAATTGTAACGTCATCAATGCAAGTTTAAAAGCAACTAATGTATTTGACACTGCTTAATTCAAGCTGATTCTAAGCTGTAGTAAAGCTTCAGGATACACATGCTTTACATATCCTATGTTGTTTAAACTCTGCTTACAATTCAAAGTATCAAATCACATGAAATCAATGCTTTTTATTTGCAACATTCTTAATAAATCAGATTAAATCAAGGCTTTTTATTTGCAAAATTTATATCTGCCAACCCAGATGTCACCCATTTATAATTTTTGTTCTGTCTTGAAGGTTTTGTGACCTTTCATGTAATTATGACCCCTATATGACCTTTTCCTTGTCCAAGCAGGATGTTCAAACATTACATTAAATTGAAGTTTTATATTAAAATAATCATACCTCCAGAATCATATATGCTACATACATGATCTTTACACCATATGAAAGGTCTTGAAGTATTAAACAAATCTTACAAAGAGTGTGACCCCATTTGACCTTTACTTCCGGTCGAAATCGGAAGTAGTAGTTTTTAATATAAAAATTCATATCTGAATAACATAAATTTGTATATTAATATAATAACTGGTTTTAAGGCCCTTCGACGATTCTACAAATTTTTACACTGTGTGACCCCATTTGACCTTTACTTCCTGTCAAAACCAGAAGTTGAAGTTCCATATGACAAACCGTCATGCATAAAGATCAACAAAAGGTACAAATAAATGTTTTGCCCGTCAGCATTGCACAAGGATACAAAAAACTTGCACACAATATTGACCTTAAAATGTTCAATTTTGCAATCACTTTAATATGCCGAACACCGTGAGTTTGTCCATAGACTCTAAATTCCTAGTTTATTATTTCAAAAAATCATAACTCCTAAAGTACACAATAAATTTTGACAATCTATGCATCATCGGAAAGGTCTTTTGAAACTCCATGAATGCCTCACTGACATGACCCCTTGTCTTCCGGTTCAAATCGGAAGTTGAAATTTTCAAAAAATCATATTTTAAGAAGTAGTTATCACAGAATCATAACTTAACATTAGATTGTAGAGAATTGAGCCATCTCAAACTTTTGCATTGAGGTGACACCATTTTGACATTTACTTCCAGTTCAAATCAGACGTTAACGCAAATGTGTCCCAAACTGCAATAGAAAATCCAATGCCATTATACACGTTGTATACATGTGCTTGTGTGTGCGTGGCTGTGTGGCATCGATGCCCCATTGATGTACATTAACATCGCGATGTTTTTAGTCTCTGTTCAAGGCGCGCGTTCCTCGCTTTGTTAGTCTTTAATGTAGCCGCCCATGTTAACCACGTAAAGTCAAATGTCGGCATTCAAAGTGATGTTAAAAAAACACATATCTATGTAAGCCATTTTCACAATCTATATGCCATATGAAAGGGCTTAAAGTACTTTACAAAGTTATACTAATATCAGACCTGATTTGACCTAGTTTCCTGTCCAAACCGGAAGTTCAAAATAAATAATATATTATAAAGCTCAATTTAACGTTTTTATGTTCATGATTTAACTTTAAATGCATCAAGTAACAACTTTATCTGCCATAATTCTGAACACCTTGTTTTTGTGATGTCACAAAAACTTACTCTAGTTGTTGTTGTAATCTTTGTGGCTGTCCTTGCATGGCCAAAATGAGGGGAAGATTGAAGGGATTTTTGCCATTTTTGTTTCTTTTTATGCCCCGCCGATGAAGTCGAAGGAGCATCTTGTCTTGTATAAGGAAATTAACTCTTCAATTGAACAGCATAGATAGTTGAATTAATTTTTATATCAATCTCCACTTTGCAGGGTTTCTTCTCTTCAAAGACTTCTGTGAGAACATCTCAGAGATTTCAGTACCACAACTGGAATTTTATGAAGAGGTATGTATGCAGAACTGATGGCATATTTAATACATGATGTACATTGTACTGATCTGCATGACTGCGCTTTTGATATACGCAGGATTTAAAAACAGATTCAATGACAAACAAACAAATAGTAAATAATGTTGTTGAACAATGTACATTGTACAATTTTGTGTGTGAAAACATCCAATGTATTATAAGCATCCTTGACTGTGTTGTATACTAACCCCTGAATATATTGCTTCTGGACATATTTACCAAAGGCACATTTCTAAATGACTTTCTCATCTATATTTTATTTTTGCTTGCCAAATAAAAGTGTCAAGACTTTTAGCAACTGGGCTCGGGCTCTGTTGAAGGGATTCTCACCCATGTCAATGTTTGTATCCTAACATGTTGATGGCATAAGTGGAGATATGTGCACATTTTTGCAATAACCTCTGCTCAAAAACTTTTCATCACATGGATATTATACCATTTGACTTTCTTACATGTACGTTTAGAACATTAAATGGCAAATGAACTCATTTATTGCGAGGTACATGTACTTGTGAAAAAAGTGGAGCCTACAGTATATATCTAGTAAACGAGGTGGTTAAACAAGTACTGTCAGTGTCATGAATTTGAGACATACATGTAGGCTTTGCCTCAGCTACCATGGTGTCAAAAAGTCACATATACATGTACAAAGGCCTACTGTACCTAAGAAAATCTGTGATAAATGATATGGAGTGTCATGGACAAGTGGCCTGGAGCTGTATTAAAGTTCCTATTGTTACAGAATATGGGTTCAAATCCCAGTCTGACATAACTGTATGTGAATGTACATTCAATCATGCACAATGTACAAATGGCACCTGCGTACAGTTCAAGTACATATTTTTAGGTATGGATGTACATGTATTTATCAGGTATGTACTTGTATATTATGCACTGATGGGGGCTGTGGTACATGTCAGGCCTGTAAGAAGCAGTAGGGCTATGGCCGTACCAATCTTAAGGCAATTTTTTACTCTCTCATCATCAGATGTCCAAAGTTGCAAAAATTTAAAGCGAAAAAAATAAAAATAAAAAAATGAATAAATAAAAAAGAAGTAACAATTAAATACATTTTAAGTTTGAATCCCAGTTTACGCATCTGGCAGCAACTGCTTATCTGGTCCTTTCTCTATGTTAATAGTAAATGCTATACGACTGATCATCAAAAGCCGTGGCCGTAGACGTCAGGCCTGGTAACCAGCCCCCGATTCGAAAATGACCTGTAGCCATCGCGTGTCCCTGCCTACCTTATTTTTATATGGATAGGGCACAGGGTTGGGAACAAGCGAGTGCAGTTAGCTTGATGAGCGTGTGCGATCCAGTTGGGTTGGATGGTACAACCACACGTTGATCTGAATGAGTTTGTGGGAGACTCTGTACACTGTTCAATTATTTGCGCCACGCCATAAGGGCTTTGCGCGGGCCAAACAAATGTTTTTGAGCTTCCTACTTGCCTGCGTGTATGTACATGTAGAGTGGGGTGCAAAAAGAAGTAACCCACTTTTGACAGCAATTTTCACCTACTTGTTGAGCATACAAAAAATCAATTTTAAGGGTGGCTCTAAGGTGCTCTGAATATTTTAGTTATTACCTTTTCTTGGCTGTGTAGACATAGATACTGGGTAATAATTATTTTACATTGAAAATTTATATTTAGTAATAGATAATTCAAGTAAAAAATGCACTGCTTCATTCGACTTTTTCAGCCCAAAGTCAAAAACAGTTTATGTATGATAATGATGCATTTGACCCCTTGATGTCACTGGTGGCTAGTACAGTAAAGTAAAGTTTGACACACAATTACAGTTAATACACATGCGACATAATAATCTTGCGTCTTTGTATCGAAACCTTGGTTAGACAAAACAACTACAAGCTCACATAGCAGAAGAAATTCAAATCTTCAAATCCCAAATCTGTTGGAAATCGCCTTGCTGAGTATGACACTGTATGTGCATGTAGGATCGTCACTTCACGGCCGTGTTGATTGGAAATTGGGAGTTTAAGGGGGTATTTGGGTTAAATATGTATGAATACACAGACAGGTCCAAATCAACTAGCCACCACTGACATCACAAGTCTTTTGTCCTGTGGTTTTCTTGACCTCGCATTTTTCACATTTTTGCTGAGAGTGGGTAAATTATTTTGCTCTATTTTTATGTGAGGTTAGACTAGAGACTGGTAATAGTGTTTTTTTAATTTCCCGTGGGCTCCATCTGGTGGAAAATGATGAAACTCACTATTTCAGAGCACATTACAGCTGCCCTTTAACCAGTTGACACCGGATGATGTGAATACACGCAAATGTTTCCCCTGCCTAAAAACGGAAGCCTTGAAAAGATGCCATTATTTAATTTCAGACCACCAGAGCAAAGGTCGCACAATCATTCAACTACGGAGCATGCACAGACCACACACTGTAATTTTATGGCGCAACGTTTATTCGGCCAAAAGGAAAAAAAAAACTGGAAAAAAACCCCAATAAATGTAAAGAAAAAACAAAAAACAAAAACAGCAGTAGTTTTCTGACTTAGGTGGGAAAAGAAAGGAAAACCAGAATGCATCAAGGAAAATTTACCGATGTCTCTGTTCTTTGAGTCTATTTTGTTATCCACCACGTCCAGCGAAAAATACCTGATTGACCTCACAATGGTTTCCAGTCATGCTGATCATAGCTTTACAGTTGGCATAACATGATATCAGTTTCAGGTCGCGTACCCTATTATTCATTAGCATTATTATACAACAGAAAAATGGAAAAACCATGGCTTGCCATGCCGTAAAAGTTTTTTTCCCATGGCGGTAAAGGCCTCCATTCAATTCAATGCACAGCATGCACGTGTGTACCAAAGATCATAGAGCACTGTAGGCGCAAGATGTGGAACTCTGGCTGAAATGTGAAATCCCACTGGTTGCCATTTCGACAAGTGATTCTATCGATACAACAATAAATACGAGCAGACTAGTGTAGACAATGACCATTGCTATCAATGGGAAACAAACCATTCAGTTGCCGAAATGGCGCCCATGCGTATTTCACTTTCCAACAACAGATAAAGGCCCAGTTCCCCATCTTGCGCCTTCGGCGCTCTATAATCTTTGGTACACACTCTGTCCACAAAAGAAAATTGCCTTGACTGCACTAGGGAAAAAATTATCTGCACTCTTTCACACATTTTTAATGTTAACTTGCATTATGTGATCGTAATTGTATACACAAAACTATGCTGTTTTCTTAAGAGTTTGTTATGCAGGTTGGATTGGTTTTTGGCGTATGATTCATAGCACCTTCTGAAAATGATTTGTTAGGTGTTCGGCTTTTAGCCGAAAACTTATTGTTATTGTTAAGTTTTTTGGAATGATGACGTCATTGATGACGTCATGACAAGGTTTTTAATGTTGAAAAATGACCATTTCCTTGTTGCTGTATCTCAACGAATATACAAGCTATGATGTTCATACTTAGGCATCAAATAGATAAAGACTTGGACAACATTTGAAAAGTTAACACCAAAATCGTACAACCTTAACTTCCGGGTCGTTACCCTGGGTCAAAGTTCGCCTCCGTGTTTTTTTCATCAAAAAACAACTTTCAAGCTTATCTACGGAATAACTCAAGATTGAGATTGATTTGAACGTTGAAACTCAACAGATAGGTGAACCTTGGTATCAAGACACCACAGACCTAACTACGTCATAATGACGTCATCGGGCATTAAATTACAATGAATCAAAGTTTAAAATTTGTAAAACTCATATGGCGCGAATTTTTTGGGGAATACCCAACGGCGCTCTCTTTGGTCCAACGAAAGAGGGCGCTATTGGGAATAAAGATTTTAGAAACATTGAGCGCTATGTGCAGAGCGGAAAATCGCAATAGTTGAGTGATAACGTCTCGCACCAAAACCACCACTTTTTGGACTGATGACGTCATTGATGACATAAAACCAAAAACCTGATGCCAATGTAACAAAAACATAAACATTTGTCAAGAAACGGTGTTACAAAGTGTGGTACAAGTTTAACTATAAAAACCAAACATTGTATACAAATTCATCTTTTTATATTCAATGTTTTTGAACTACGTCATCATGTAACGTTCAACCGAACACCGTATTTTTGTAATAAACAAAAATTCTATGTCTAGTTTCTCCGTCTTCTTCTTCTGCCTGAACTTTCTCCGCCAATTTTGAGAAAAACTGAAACTTGTATGAACTTGAAACTTCTCATGAACATCAACCTCGGTGAGTAGACGCACCGCAACTTTTTTAGAATGGTGACGTCATTGATGACGTCATTACGTTAAATAAACATTAAATAAACCTTAAATAATTTGAAAAATCATATCTTCAAAACCAAAAGAGCTACGTTCAAGATTCTTTTTTTACATGAAACCTCTTATAAAGATCTACAAATGCGGTGCACAAAGTGACCCCATTTGACCTTTACTTCCGGTCGAAACCGGAAGTTAAAGTAACAAATCATGTTATTTTGGGCTCTAGAGCCTAAGTGAATGAAAATATGAAAAAATGTTCAATGCATAATATTTTCTTTAACTCAAGAGCATTCTAAAAATATGATGTGTGACGTCATAGCTACGTCACAACGAAAATGGTACACGAGGTCGAAATTTTTTTTATTTTGCTATCTCAAAAAATAGAGCATGTACGGACTTGAAACTTACCACGTACTTAGACCAAAGCGTGTACATGACAAAGAACAAAATTTGGAATGATGACGTCATCGATGACGTCATTATATTAAATTGAAGGTTTTTTTTAAAATACTCATATCTCCAGAATCAGATATGCTACATACATGATCTGTACACCATATGAAAGGTCATGAAGTATTAAACAAATCTTACACAGGGTGTGACCCCATTTGACCTTTACTTCCGGTCGAAACCGGAAGTAGTAGTTTGTTTTATAAAAAATCGTATCTGAATAATATTATTTTGTGTATTAATATAATAACTTAATTTTCAGGCCCTTCAACGATTCTACAAATGTTTACAATGTGTGACCTCATTTGACCTTCATTTCCGGTCGAAACCGGAAGTATAAGTTTGTACATACAAAATTGTGTATCTTATTAATGAAACGTGGTACATTAATAATCATTACATCAATTTTGAGCTCTCTGGCAATTCTAGATGTTATGCACAAAGTGTGACCCCATTTGACCTTTAAATCCTGTCAAACCGGAAGTTGAAGTTTAATATGACAAACCTTCATGCATAAAGATAAAAAAGATTTAAAAAAAATATTTCGCCCGTCAGCATAGCACAAAAAGACAAAAAACCTGCACACAATAATGACCTTAAAATTACGTAATTGAGCCGAACACCGTGAGTTTGTTCACAAACTCTAAATTTCTAGTTTTTAAATGTTTTTTGTTTCCGACGTCAAACTTACCAGAATAAAAAAATTCACGAACTACTGACCCTATTTTGAAATGGCATGTAATCGAAAGGAAAAACCCTTTATTCCTTGGACTTATAAAAAATTCAAATTAAGTGAAGTACATGTAAGTAGGTTAACATTTCTGTCAAAAATTGGTTTTCCTTCTTTTTGCACTGGTAGTTTGGAGTATCGATACGTAACACTCTTGATGACAGCCAGTATTAAACATGGATATTGACAATGATTAGTCAGTCACCAACAATCTGCATAGTACATATTGTACACTTTGTAGGACCTACACTTTGTTTTGGAATTTGGGATGCACTTTCTTTCTACATACATACATACATGTACATACATGTACATACATGTACATACATGTACATACATGTACATACATGTACATAATGTATGTACATGTTCATACATGTACCATACATGAACATTTATGTGTCACTTTGCATATATATGGCAGCTTCTTCAAAAGATGGACCATTCAAAAGCCTGAAATTCAGACCCCGATATTTCCATCAGTAAAAGCTGAATAGTTTATTTATACAGTGTAATAAACTACAAGGTACCCGACATTATCAAACACAATATTGACCACCAATGCCTTTCAACAAAATCAAGGTGGAAGAGTCCAGAACTCCTAGATTTATTATACACATATGGACTAGCAATGAGGGCTATAGTGCACGTCTATGCACCTGAGGGCCTGTGAGTGACCAGGAGAGGGTCCTTTTTCCCGAGGCCGAAGTGTTTTATAACACACCTCAGTCCAAAATGTCATGTGAAAAGAAAATATTTTCAGGACACACGGTTTTACAACTGTAAACTGTTATGAGCAGTGTAAACCTCTTGAGGGCATTGTTTACCAGTCAACAGTTTTGGGGTTTTTGAAGTTACTTCCCGCTTTGCGAATTATCCCCCAAATGAAGCGTGTGTGGTGTTCAGTTACGGTGGTGCAGATTTCATGCACTAGGCTATATTAGTTCACTACACGTGACCGTGTTTCAGCCAATCAGGATAAAGAACCAGTGAGAGGTGTGTTATAAATCATATTATGTTGACTAAATTTTCATCTTTGCGGGGGTATATTTTTTAAATTAGCATGCGCTGGTAGTAGGGGCTGTTGACAAATACATTACAGCAGGAAAACAAAACCTGACATTTGACCAAAAAAAATAAATAAATAAATAAACTCGCCAAGTCTTGAACGTCATTTTTTCCCGTCAAAAATGTCAACAATAAGAAACATGTGAATAGCAAAAATTTTAAACGTTCCATTGAATCTAAAAAAAAATATGGTTTAAACACGCATAAATAGATAAATAGCTGGTCAACAATAAGAGCAATCCGCATTTCAAATTTCCAGCGACGTCTTTTTTTTTATTGTCCGTCTACGTAAATGACTGACGTTCGAGAATTTTACGATCTGCCTGTGAGTTGACCTTTGACATGAGACTTACCCCCTCTATCGTCCGCTTGCCGATTCACCACCTCGATGTTTGCACATAATGTTAAATCTGGCATGTTTTTTCTGCGACACGTTTAAAAGAATTCGTTTTCGTTTAAAAGAAATCTGTCAAGTTATGAAGTCCTGGATTTTACTGACGTACTGGAACTAGGGGACAGCTCCAGACTAAAATCCAAAACGCATCTGAGGCGATAAACAACCGAACTACTTCGCTGCAAACACTAGATTTTGGAAACTAGAACAACTTATTTTCAGTGTGGTCGATGTGGACTGTGCGAAGGTACAAGTAACAAAGTACCAAACGTCATTTGCTATAAATTCCGTCAATTTCCAGGGCGTCATGTAAATTCCTTCAATTTTTCTCGAATGTCACTAAAAATCCATCAAAAATAACGTTCGAAACAGGACGTTTTTTGTAAAAAAAAAATTATGGAAGCCTGGCAAACTTAATATTTTTGATAGATATTAGGTATGGGAGGCTGCAAATATATCACAAAAATTACAGTTATTGTGTCAGTAATAAATTAATGAGAGGCAATATTTGCTTTTATATAACACCCAAGCAGATCCTTGTCATTTGATTGGAGGCTGGTCGTAAACGTACCATTGCACGCTACGTCATTCACCGTGCATTTTTCGTTCCATTCACCGTGCATTTTTCGTTCCATCCGATTTGTTCTATTGCACGCTCGTGTTATCCTCCAATCAAATGACAAAGATCTACTTGGATGTTATATAAAACAAATAATGAATGTTCCATCTTTCAACTCATGAAAATATTCTTACCATTGCACTCATAAACATTCATTATTTGTATAAATTTTCCGTCAACGTTATGCACTCATGTGTCAGGCTTATATTTTCTGCCTGTTATGTTTTGATTGGATTCTTTCATTTTTATTTGATAGTTTATAAGTTGGGCTTAGCTACAGAAAAGAATGGATGCTCCTTGTCCTTTGCCTTTTCTATCTTTGAATTAAATACAATTAAATGACCACATGTTTCAATGATGTAGACTATAAATTCTAAAATGACCACACCAAGAAAACTACTCACTGAACTATGCTGATATAAGCGTTTTAGTGTACTTAAATATGCACTTATGAGGTCAAACAAATATTTTTTTTAAATGACATTTGAGGTTGTAAAATGGTTCACATTTCGAAGAACATGCCATAGAGTACAATCTGTACAGTACCTACATGTAGTGATTAACAAAACATGTGTTTTATTAACTTAAACACTAATGTACATATGCAGTGAGGTATGTAAATTTCATTTTTCTGGACACTGAACGTACATTGTAGTTTTATCATGTTTATTTGTACAAAAAGCAAATAGAGAAGCGCATCTTTATGAGGCCTACAGGTTCTGTTTTACACAGCATCTACTCACTACTCATGTACATGTACATGTACGTGTATGTGCATTATGTACATTTAAAGCTAAACAATGAGAACATCAGTGTGTATGTGAGTTACAATGTACATGGAGCTAGACTGCTGTGACCTTTGGTATTTTGTGTAGTGATGACCTCCCCGTCTATCCCATCCCCAGCATCTGGGGTAGTGGCACACAGGCATGCTCTCTCACTCAGCCCATGCAGGCGGTTACACACAGACAGACCACACATACAGCGGTATAGTCAAGCTTTCAATCTAACAATGCTCGTCATTACATGCTGACTGCGAGTGCATGTCATGTGCTTTGAAGACAAATTTACATCACATTCTCTGTATCATGACATGTACAGTATGTAAATAATCAGCCAATGTCATTTAACAGTTGTTGACAATTTTGATGTAGGGCATATACCTGTGGTGCCTGAGGTGAAGCTGGGGGGGACCATGAGCCTGTGGATGTTACACAAAACCCAGTGTCCCACAAATATCAACAAAAACTGCTGTTAACCCTTCAGCACTTGCGCACAATTAAACATCAAGTCATTTACGTGTACTTGAATGTGCCATGGAAATTCAAAAGATTTTCTACTGAACATAGAAATCCTTAGATAACTTTCTTTTTGATAATTTTCTTGTGTTACAAGTTTAGTTTATTTTGTAGAGGATTAAACTACCTTTCAAGTGATTTGCAAAGTTGTTTTGTTTGCTTTACCAAATCTAATCTTTGAGGTTGGAAATATCTGACAGATCAACTAAAATTAGCAAATTCTGTTTGTGTACAAAGTAAACGATTGTTATGTGGAAAGTTATGCACAAGAGTTTGCTCAACTGTACTGTCATCTCAAACAAAGAAAATGTCAAAAAAAATTGAAGTAATGGCAACATACCTGTAGCAGGTACATTTACCTGTACATGTACATCAAAACTCTATGTATTTTCTTACGTTAGATGTATTCAATGAATAAATAATTAAAAAAGATCTCTGTCAATCATGTGTCCATGTTTTTATTTTCTGAACTGTATGTCTGCCTATTTCATCACAGAATGCTTGACTTTGAGACGAATTTGCATTGTCACTCATAAATAACGATCCAAGAAAACAATTTCTTAAAGTGTGTACTGTAAAATAATCCTTTTGTTCATCCAGGGTTATCCTACATGTTATCATTTGTGGAATCTTAAAGAAGAGACTATTATTATATTATTAGTTACAGAGATGCAACATAATTCTGATTTAAATTAGAAATCATATTTTTTTTCCGACCCCCAAAAAGAAGTTTTGTCCCCGATTTACATCCTAAAATATGTGATAAAATTCGGAAAATGCTGTGGCAAAAAAAAAATCAAAATCAGATGTGCGCGCATCGCTAGCCTCCTGTACCACTTGTCAGTATGCACTCGGGTAAAAGCACCATTTTCCAGATACAGTTAAAGCATTTTATGGCTGGAGATAAATTTATGCATTAATCTCGGAGACGATCGACTGTATTCTCTGTGGTCCTATGCACGTGTTTGGAGAATCATTGACGTTTGCAGATTATTTTCTTATATTTTTCCAAAGTGCTATGGTTTTTTCAATTCAAGTGTCAAGATAATCTTGAAGATATGAAAAATTGTTTAAAGAACAAATTTCAGGGGCGAATGGGTCGCAATACTTGTTAGGACAAAATTTCAAAACTTCAAACATGACCAAAATGTTTGGATTACTAATTCGAAAGATCATTATTGACACGTTGAGCATTGTTATAATTTCACCATTCTTTTTGCGTTCGATTTTTTTCAACAGCCAGTTGTATCTTTGTAGTTAGGAAGTTAAATATCCAACGAGCTGTGTGCACTGACTGCGCTGTCGACTGTGGTTGCTTGAGGACATGTACCAGCACCGACCATGCTGTCCATGGCTTTTAGCATGCACACCAGCACCAACCATGCTGTCCATGGCCTTATCACACCAGCACCGACCATGCTGTCCATGGCCTTATCACACCAGCACCGACCATGCTGTCCATGGCCTTATCACACCAGCACCAACCATGCTGTCCATGGCTTTTAGCATGCACTCCAGCACCGACCATGCTGTCCATGGCCTTATCACACCAGCACCAACCATGCTGTCCATGGCCTTATCACACCAGCACCGACCATGCTGTCCATGGCCTTATCACACCAGCACCAACCATGCTGTCCATGGCCTTATCACACCAGCACCAACCATGCTGTCCATGGCTTTTAGCATGCACTCCAGCACCGACCATGCTGTCCATGGCCTTATCACACCAGCACCGACCATGCTGTCCATGGCCTTATCACACCAGCACCGACCATGCTGTCCATGGCCTTATCACACCAGCACCAACCATGCTGTCCATGGCCTTATCACACCAGCACCGACCATGCTGTCCATGGCTTTTAGCATGCACACCAGCACCGACCATGCTGTCCATGGCTTTTAGCATGCGCACCAGCACCGACCATGCTGTCCATGGCTTTTAGCATGCACTCCAGCACCGACAATGCTGTCCATGGCCTTATCACACCAGCACCGACCATGCTGTCCATGGCCTTATCACACCAGCACCGACCATGCTGTCCATGGCCTTATCACACCAGCACCGACCATGCTGTCCATGGCCTTATCACACCAGCATCGACCATGCTGTCCATGGTTTTTAGCATGCACTCCAGCACCGACCATGCTGTCCATGGTTTTTAGCATGCACGTCAGCACCGACCATGCTGTCCATGGCCTTATCACACCAGCACCGACCATGCTGTCCATGGCCTTATCACACCAGCACCGACCATGCTGTCCATGGCTTTTAGCATGCACTCCAGCACCGACCATGCTGTCCATGGCTTTTAGCATGCACGTCAGCACCGACCATGCTGTCCATGGCCTTATCACACCAGCACCGACCATGCTGTCCATGGCTTTTAGCATGCACGTCAGCACCGACCATGCTGTCCATGGCCTTATCACACCAGCACCGACCATGCTGTCCATGGCTTTTAGCATGCACACCAGCACCGACCATGCTGTCCATGGCCTTATCACACCAGCACCGACCATGCTGTCCATGGTTTTTAGCATGCACTCCAGCACCGACCATGCTGTCCATGGTTTTTAGCATGCACGTCAGCACCGACCATGCTGTCCATGGCCTTATCACACCAGCACCGACCATGCTGTCCATGGCCTTATCACACCAGCACCGACCATGCTGTCCATGGTTTTTAGCATGCACTCCAGCACCGACCATGCTGTCCATGGCTTTTAGCATGCACACCAGCACCGACCATGCTGTCCATGGCCTTATCACACCAGCACCGACCATGCTGTCCATGGTTTTTAGCATGCACTCCAGCACCGACCATGCTGTCCATGGCTTTTAGCATGCACACCAGCACCGACCATGCTGTCCATGGCTTTTAGCATGCGCATCAGCATCGACCATGCTGTCCATGGCTTTTAGCATGCGCATCAGCATCGACCATGCTGTCCATGGCTTTTAGCATGCGCATCAGCATCGACCATGCTGTCCATGGCTTTTAGCATGCACGTCAGCACCGACCATGCTGTCCATGGCCTTATCACACCAGCATCGACCATGCTGTCCATGGCCTTATCACACCAGCATCGACCATGCTGTCCATGGTTTTTAGCATGCACTCCAGCACCGACCATGCTGTCCATGGCTTTTAGCATGCACACCAGCACCGACCATGCTGTCCATGGCTTTTAGCATGCGCATCAGCATCGACCATGCTGTCCATGGCTTTTAGCATGCACACCAGCACCGACCATGCTGTCCATGGCCTTATCACACCAGCATCGACCATGCTGTCCATGGTTTTTAGCATGCACTCCAGCACCGACCATGCTGTCCATGGTTTTTAGCATGCACACCAGCACCGACCATGCTGTCCATGGCCTTATCACACCAGCACCGACCATGCTGTCCATGGTTTTTAGCATGCACTCCAGCACCGACCATGCTGTCCATGGCTTTTAGCATGCACACCAGCCCCGACCATGCTGTCCATGGCTTTTAGCATGCACATCAGCCCAACCATGCTGTCCATGGCTTTTAGCATGCACATCAGCCCAACCATGCTGTCCATGGCTTTTAGCATGCACACCAGCATCGACCATGCTGTCCATGGCTTTTAGCATGCACACCAGCATTGACCATGCTGTCCATGGCTTTTAGCATGCACACCAGCATCGACCATGCTGTCCATGGCTTTTAGCATGCACACCAGCACTGACCATGCTGTCCATGGCTTTTAGCATGCACACCAGCATCGACCATGCTGTCAAAGGCTATTAGCATGCACACCAGCACCGACCATGCTGTCCATGGCTTCAGCACACCAGCATCGACCATGCTGTCCATGGCTTTTAGCATGCACACCAGCATCAACCATGCTGTCCATGGCTTTTAGCATGCACACCAGTACTGACCATGCTGTGTACAGCTTTGTGGCACCCACTACAAGAAGTTCCACAACACAAAAACATCAAACATCACATGAAATGACAAGAGATTCAACCCAAACTAATGCATGCTGATTGGATACATGTAGGAAGACTGACATTATGTAGAACCGCCCTCAACTGATATATCCAATCACTTTGAGTTTGCTTTTTTTTCTGTTTAATGATTGGACTGTATCATTACATAAAAGACCAACTGAAGACTTGAAGGAATTTCAGTGTTCACTTATTGCATTTGATGATGAACCCCCTATTGAAGGTGCACCGGCAGTGGACAAACCCAATAAAGATGCTCTATGAGTGAAAACTGTTGCAAAACCGTTTCATCTACCACTTCTAGGGCCCACAACCCTGTGGTTTTGGAGTAGACAAAACAAGATCATAGTTGGACTAAAACTACATGTAGCTAGGCACTTCAAAGATCGAAGGGGGGGGGGGGGGAGAGTAAATAGTAGTATTACTGCAACTTGCTGTCTTAAATATTTACAAAAAAATAGTTTCAACCGCAGACTGGCAGAATGTCAGTTTTTTTTTACGGTCATTAGAAAAAAATGTAGCATGTTACCAGATAAATGTTTGGTTTTACCATTTTAAACAGCCCCCAGGCTGAGACAGATGTTTCTTTTGAACAACAGAAGTGTGCCATTGAAGGACAGAAAAGCTACAGTTTGTAAGACGCAGCTTATCTGACTTTCAAAGGCAATAAAACATCACTGCGTTTTATCTAACGGTGCGCCAATTATCCGGTGTAGCTTGAGATCAAAGTGCAAATCACTGTCTAAAAACTTAAATTTATACTGTAAAATAATCCTTTTTTGTTTGTCCATGGTAATCCTGCGTGTTATAAGTTTATTAAAACGAAACCTACATGCTGTTGTAGTTTCTAGTAGTACTTCTGGTAGTAAACAAGCTTAAGACGAAAGTTTCTGAGGAACTGTGAGTCGAACAAGTGACGAACCTTGATTTACATGGCTTTGGCACGCACACCAATAAAAACATTTCGGGGTTATTTTATTTTATAGACCATCTGCAGATAACTAGTCTTTAGATATCAAGTTGTTTACAAGCATTATTGTGGGTTAATAGAGGCCGTATGCTCTCATTCAATTGCATTGTTTAGGAAGTGCCCGCTAGCGTTCGTTAGTTCTGGCCTGTCAGTTGTGTCCTTTGTTGTGTGAGAAGATGGGTCTAAAGCCTCAATGAGTGTGTTACTAACATCTTATGACTGGACACAACGACATTGTTCTCTATTGACCTCTTGCGTGCACTATCTCACGCAGCGACTGTCCCCTGCTCACCATTTTGGAAGTCAACCAGTAAGCGTATAACACACAGGGCAATGACTTCCAAAATGGCCCATCCAAGATTATTCTGATGATGACGTCAGGTGACTTGGGTCAACAAAAGAAAATGTTAAATAAAACAACAATGTAGAATTGATCTTGTTTTTCAAATTCTCTTTCTTGTTTCAAGATAATAGAATATGAAAAGTTGGACTCAGAAGAAGAGAGACTGAAGCGAGCTAGGAAAATATTTGACAATTACGTCATGAAAGACCTCCTGTCTAGTTCACATGTGAGTATTGTCTGCATGTATTTAATTCTTTATAAAGCTTGTCATTTAGCTACCTGGATGTACATGTATGTTCAGCAATGATTTATCATTCACCCTTGTAAATAAGAATATGAAGTTTTAGGTCATTGAGCATGAGTTTGGGAGAAATGCCACATGGGTTGGAACATTACAGAGGGTGTAAACAGGTTTGTCAACAAGCCTCAAGTAACTTATTGACTACAATGTGCATATTTTATTTTCTGGGATAAACCGTAATAATGTTATGTACACTGTACCAGGCAAATGTATGAAAATAATTAATCTACATGTTACATGTACGTGTAAAGCTCAAATCGTAGTGTACAGCATTTTAGGAGCCATCCAAAGTTTTCAGCATTTTCAAGGTCGTACCCCTCCCCCAAAGTCACACCAAAGTCCTTTGTGTGAAACAAGTGCGTGTAGTGTGCGCAGTAGGACATGGCAGGTGCGACATCTGTAATAAATAAGCTGTGGGAAAGATTTTGGCAAGATTTCAATGGTCACAACTGTTGCTTTGCACACTTGTTCTCAGGTCACAGTACACTTTACGCAGAACATGCATGCGCTGAGGTTTACAGCCTCTAAGACTTTTGCTGGCACACTGCCCACATACTGCAGCAATTTTATTTTATTTTATTTTAAAAAGCCCAGCGTTTGCATGCTCAAGCTACAGAAAAAAACTAACACATATGAGATATTGATTTGAAATCATGGTGGGTGGATTCCCTTCCTGTTTTATGCTTTGTATGGCTGTGAACATGTTGAAACCTTTGGATGGCCCCTCTAAAAACCAATGATAAAATAATAATTTCACTTTTATATCATAAATTCAGTTTTCCAAGACTTTGTCAGTAAAGAATACAACATACTTAAACTTGTCCATTGCAAGCGCAGTTATACATGACGTGCATGTGTTGTTTGGTTGTTCAGAAAATTGTTGCTTTACTTGGCCATCAAAAGGTGTACCCATGATTGGATGACCATGCCAGTACGTGGCAGAGGGAGTCCCACCAAATGTTCCTACTGTATCCTCTAACACACTCCTCCCCCTCTTGTACAGAAGTACCGCTCCCTAATGCAAATGTTCGCACAGTGACTATTTGTCGCTTAGATCGCTGATATTGCCTGGTACACCTGTCTTTTGAGCACAAGTACCAGTTAATATCGACAAATGTTTGTTGTGCAAACTCGGGCAAGTGTTGCCGTGGGAGCGAAGCTGCATGGGGGAAATCCCATGGTGAGCAATCACTGCGTGGTTGTCGGGAAACATATGCATGGAACAGAACATGTGTTTGATGTCAGTTATAAGCGAATTGGAGGGACAAAATAATATTATTGTTGGTCTTCAGGAATGAATCAAAATCAAGGGACAAGCTTTTAGAGATTGCAACAACAAAAAATAATTATAATAATAATAAGTCGTTTATCAGTTGGTGTTTGATTTCATTTTTTTCATACGCATTTTATTTGACTTAATTTTCACTCATTATTATCCTAACTTACATGTAAGGTTAGTCGTCGCTGGTGCGCACACAAAAACTGAGGAGTAATGTACAAAATATGGGTCCTGGCTCCTGCTCTTTTTTGTGTGTACTACAAATGTAATGTCTTGTACTGCCTTTAGAAATGCATGGTTGTCCACGCATCACGGAAACCTCATGTTGTTTACTTTTTAAAAATACATAATCTGTAGACTTTACTGTGATTAAATGACAACATGTAGGATACCCTGGATAAAAGAAAGGACTAATTTGTAATGTAAGGGTTTTCTTCTTCCTGTTTTTGGTCATTGTTATCGCTATTTTTGAGTGGGTGGAGGCTCATAACTCTACGCCACAAAAATGGTAGGCTATGTTATTGTCAGTATGTTCCAAGTGCGATTGAGGAATCCGTACATGTTCATACTGTTTTCAACAGTCCACTCACATGATGATTGTCAAGATTAGTGTCTTTGTTGACATGTTAATGGACCTCCAAATTTGCGTGAATTAATGCAATCCTACTGTGTTAGCATTTATCATTGAATGTATTCATGTTAACCCATGCATGAAATTGTTCTGTAAGTTCGTTGCGGGGCCTTACTGTAACCCCCATGCAGTATACTCGTGGGTGCCCACATGTTACTCGTAGGGTTTTAGAATTACTTGTAGCCAGTACTGTACATGCTTGAAGTGGTTTTAAACCTTTCAACTACAAGCGAGAAGTTTTATTTGCATGTTTTGAGTTTGATTCTGAAAGCGCGTATTGTAATTCATCACATGACAGTTTGAATAATGTAGTGTTACTTAAAGACGCAGGCTCGTTGCCATTACCGGACAGCTCAAATCCTGGATACTATTAAATACTTGATACTATTTTGATATTGATATCACCAATATCACTTTTTTTATCAAATCGAAATATCAAAATTTTGATGTCGACAAATGATATCAAAAGTTAAAAAAAAATGTCAGATTATCGAGAAAGTGTAGCTCCATTTTTTTTTTATTTGTAGCCTTGTAACTTGTTATGATATACACAATGCTCAAACTCACATCCGACCACGCCGACAAACATACATACAGTCCCATCATTTCAAATAAATGGTTTTTTTTATTTGCCTACTTTGCATGCTACAATTTAGGCAAGAACCATGGGATACTTGTGGGCCCTTTCACAACAACGCAAAAAAGGAGCATAGGCCCTCTGTTGGCGTGATAACGTACAAAAACGTTTGTAAATGACTTGAATATAAAGACTAGTATCACTGGTGTGCGCACTAAAGCCGTGTACAGAATGGGTCTTCGCTGGCTCACACTGCACGGCAATGTCTGCATGGTCGGTTATGCACAGTTCCTCGGACACATTTGTCTGTAGCTTGTTTACCGATACTAAAAACCAAAGATAGTAGATTGCCATAGCAATGTTTAATATTTAGGATTACTCTGTTTAGAATTTAGGATTTACAGTATAAACAGAAGATTTTTTCATTCTTAGTTTGTTTGTATTTATCTTCTTTTTTTCGGGGTGATTGTGCAAGGTCAAAATGCGCTGCTGCGATGAAGTCGCAATGCTTTCATACTCGGACGGGGTTGTATAAATGACATTTTTTAACTCGCTATGTCATACTAGGTACTGTAGATCAAGTATACTCAATGTTGAGTTTCCGATGTATTTGTATCGATATCGAAAAAAATCTGACCTTGATGAACGATATCAGGCCCTATGATGGCGGTCTTCCTATTTTGTCAATATAGTTTTAATTACATGAAAAAAATGAGCCCAGATGTACATGTACATGATAATAGCTTTGTAGAACTTGGCAAATGAGCCTATTGACAACTACGTACAATCATAAACACTTTACAAACTCAGCAAGTAGAGTTCCTGTTGGTTAGCTTGATTAAATCCAAGTGAGTAAATACACTGTATTATGTACATTATATATATCACATGCCAAGGTTCACAAGTTTCAAATTCCATTGTTTGATTCAATTATTCTGTTGTCAGCATAGAATTTCATTTTCCACAAAATATCCTTAGTACAATTCTTTTTGATGAAAATCAGTATTTCAATTTGAACATTCCGATGGGCACTTGAGCAAAGACCCCAATCCATACATACATAGATAGACATGTACACAGTCATGACCTCTCATTACAAAAAATGTTGACAATAAAGTTATTGTTATTTGCCAGACAGTTAGATAGGCCTAATGAATGTAGGACTGGAGTTGAATCTAATGAGTGTTTGATTCTTGCTTGCCCACAGCCATTTTCAAATGAGGCTGTAGAGACAGTCAGACAAAACCTCACCAAGCGAGAAGTCTCAACAGATCTGTTCAAGGTAAATAAACATATCATATTCCCTCATCTTGTTTGTGCACATATATACATCCATGAAAAAATTGAAATAAAATTTTTGGTCTTTAATTTTTAACATATTTGCCCTAAATGATTTATTTACTGTTATGTGCATACATGAATGTGAAAGTAGTTCAATATAAATAAATTAACCACTGTTTTTGTTTGTTTTCAGCCTTATATCAAGGAGATCATGAACTCACTAAGTGGGGAAATGTTCACAAAGTTTTTAGAGAGGTGAGGTGTCACTGTTTATTCATTAGGGGTTGGGCTTTCAGCCGAAGACCTATTGTTGTTAAGTTGTTTTTGTTGTTTTTAGGTGTTTGGCTACCGGCCGAAGACCTATTGTTATTGTTCTGTGTTCTTTTTTTTTTAGGTGTTCGGACAGTAGCCGAAAACCTATTGTTAGGTGTTCGGCCATCAGCCGAACAACTATTGTTACTGTTAAGTTTTTTTTTTTTCTGCGCATTCTTCCCCCTGAACCTTGTCCGCAAATTTTATCAAAAAGTAAAGCTTGCATGAACTTGAAACTTACCATGTACAAAGATATTAGTGAGTAGATGATACCGAAACTTTTTTGAAATGATGACGTCATTGATGACGTCATTAGGTTAAATAAACGTTAAATAATTCAAAAAATTAATAACTCAAGAACCACAAATGCTACATTCAAAATCTTTAGTGCATATGAAAGGTCTTGAAATGTTGGACAAATTGTATGCACACTGTGACCCCATTTGACCTTTACTTCCGGTCAAAACTGGAAGTTAAAGTTAAAATTCATCTTACTTCGGGCTCTAGAGCCTAAGTGAATGAAGATATGAACAAACTTTCAATGCATAATATTTTCTTTAGCTCACGAGCATTCTAGAAATGTGATATATGACGCCATAGCTACGTCACAACGAAATTGATACACGAGGTCGGAAAAAAAAATAGTTTGCTATCTCAAAAAATACAGCATGTACGGACTTGAAACTTACAATATACCTAGACCACAGTGTGTACATGACAAATCAAAAATTTTGGAATGATGACATCATCGATGACGTCATTACATTAAATTGAAGTTTTATACTAAAATAATCATATCTTAAGAATAATACATGCTACATACATGATCTTTACATTATATGAAAGGTCTTGAAGTACTAAACAAATCTTACACAGGGTGTGACCTCATTTGACCTTCACTTCGGGTCGAAACCGGAAGTATAAGTTTGTACAACAAAAATTTGTATTTAGTAATGAAACATGGTACATTAATAATCGTTACATCAATTTAAAGCTCTCTGACAATAGACCGATTGCGCGACAATGTTTACATGCAGTCACCTATTGGGTATGACGTCATACAGCTGGTGAAAAAATATGTGTAAAGAGACACAGAGTGAGTTCGAAAACAGTCGAGTATACTTTCGTTAAGCAATGAATTAGTTAATAAGCCCCTTTATTTAAAGTAGTATGGTGTGGCATTAATTTAAATCACATCTCAGTTTCATAATTTAACATAATTCTTCTGAAAGAGGTTTTTTTAGCCTTGCACTACCGGCGTCGGATGACTATTATGTAGCCACCCGTGTGTTATTTTGTTTGTAATGTTGGCCTAAATCACTGTAAAAAAAGGATAAACAACGTTGGAAAAGTGAGCATTAATACTTAGCCTTGCAGAATTTCAAATAGGCAAAGGAATTACACAGTTTTGGAAAGCTATTTCTTTGGAGGATTTCAGCTTCAAAACTTCGAAATTTTTGTGTTGAAAAGTGTGTGGTGATCGCGGTCATCTGGCCTAACGTTCCGTCGCGCGCTGTACACATCGTGCACATTTATACGGTACTTTTACAGTTTTCAAGACTTGCTGGAACTGTCCTTACTGGCTTTATTCAGCCACTTGAAGGTCTTTGGTACAAACTCTGGAATATGTTTCACAGACTTCGAGCAAAAAAAGCCTCGATCGAATTAACTAAATGCATTAATCATCGTGTACCGTACCACCCTTTCCTATGGAGGATTACGTGTGTGTTTACATTTTTAACCCAACAGGGGTCACATGACGTAGATCGCACAATCGGTCTATTCTAGATACCATGCACAAGGTGTGACCCCATTTGACCTTTAGTTCCTGTCAAACCGGAAGTTGAAGTTTCATATGACAAACTTTCATGCATGATCTGTACACCATATGAAAGGTCTTGAAGTATTGAAAATATCTTACACAGAGTGTGACCCCATTTGACCTTTACTTCCGGTTGAAATCGGAAGTAGTAGTTTTTTTATATAAAAATTCATATCTGAATAACGTAAATTTGTACATTAATATAATAACCTGATTTTAAGGCCCTTCTGCGATTCTACAAATTGTTACAATGTGTGACCCCATTTGACCTTCACTTCCGGTCGAAACCAGAAGTATAAGTTTGTACATACAAAAATATGTATCTTATCAATGAAACGTGGTACATTAATAATCATTACATCAATTTAAAGCTCTCGGGCAATTCTACATATCATGTAAAAAGTGTGACCCCATTTGACCTTTAGTTCCTGTCAAAACCGGAAGTTGAAGTTTTATATGACAAACCTTCATGCATAAAGATCAGCAAAAGGTACAAATAAATATTTTGCCCGTCAGCATAGCACAAGAGACAAAAAACTTGCCCACAATATTGACCTTAAAATTTTCAATTAATTAATCACTTTATTACGCTCAAGCCGAACACCATGTGTTTGTTCACAAACTCTAGATTTCTGGTTGTGTTTGTGGTGGTTACCTTTGATGACACTTAAAAGCCCTTCATGAATCGGCAGAAACATTTAGTTGACACATGAACTTACATTTGTCGACCTGGTAAATCAAGGACTTCTCTTTGTTCTGCCATTGTTTAGACTTTTACTTTTTAAAGTGATGTATCCATTGCTTTTGTACACAAAAGCCAAGCGAGAGCATCCTCAAAATACACAGATCCCTTTTTTTTAAAGTCCTGGGTTTCAATGGGTAGACACGCTCACACACATACATTACACAATGTATGATCTTTGGACATTCATTGGACATTTATGTTGGAAGCTTTTTTAAGAGCTGTTTTGTTCAGGTAATCCCTGTGAATGTTCTACTTCATTTTGAGACAATCAACTAATGAAACACTTCCTCTTTTTGTGAAAACTGAATGAATGTTTCAAAGTCTGCAGTATTTTTTGATATTTAAATACTTCTGGCAATGAAACCAAGGGACCATCAAAAGCGACTAGCACTGGTGCAAATGAAACTCACAAATTTAGTGATTAAAAACGCACATATACACAATTCTACATTATAAAAATGTAACATGGTTTGGAGGTGGACAGTGGATATTATCTCCCCTGGGTATTGGAAATTGACAAACTACGTGTAGCTCTTGAAGCGCGGAAATATTTTGTCAATTTCTAATACCGAGCGGAGCTAATACCTACTGTATCACCCAAAATACATCATGTTAGATTTGTTTTACTATACCTCATACATATTCTAGTTCGGCATCATTGAGCATGGGAAAACGTGGATTGACATTTACATGTGCCGCCAAGCATCTTTTCATGTGTACGTAGGCAACACATGTAGGGAATGTTTACGCGTGCATACTGCACCTGTGCAACAGTTCCAAGATTGCTTCATAAAGCGCATGCGTAGTAGAATGTTGCATGTGCGACAGTCTACTATGTATGGATACTTATCCTGTGCAAGTATACTCGCACGCTCCTGTGAGAATTCGGCACTGGATTATTAGTTGTTCAAATTTCTACCCGCATGCTCAAATGTGAATCGTATCCCACAGTTCTCTTTCTTGGTTTTTATAGCCAGGCTGCAGTTTTGCATTTTTTCAGCAGCAAAAATCAAGATGTCTGTTAATGTTGTCCATTGGCACAAGCTTAGTTACAGGGTCTGAAAAATGGATGTTTCCTTCTACATTCTGCATATGGCATGTACTGTTTATGTGTGATCTGTCATTTGTCTCAGTCACTCCATAAAGCATAGTCACTTTTGTCGCAGCGCACATTAAAGACAATGGACGTATGAAATGCATACAAGTTTTGGTGTTATTGTGTCTGAAGGTTTGGATGAAAAGCAACATTTTAAAACACCTTACAAACGCATAAACAACATGAATCTTAGAATATTGTGTTTAAGTTAGACTTGAGGACTGCTGTGCTGATAAACATTGACAACCACTATAGATCATAATACACATTGCTTGGTAAACATTGAAGACATAATTTGCATACTGATCACATGCCTGTGTTGCAAAAGAGTGCTTGCACGAGTAAAAAAAAAAAAAGGGCATACATGTACTTTATGTAACTTAACAATCTTAGCTTACACAGCTATAACTGATATTTGACTATAACCATGCAAATAGAGAATAGTGATTGCAAACTATCAAAGCATTTCAAACTTATCAGAACTACTCATCCTAGGCACTGTTGGAACAAGTCCCTTTACCTTTTAAAGGCACACCTTCCATGTACAATCATGTGGAATCTCTTGTGAGAAATTTCCTATTTAACAATAAAACCTTCCCTGGGTTAAAAATATTGGTTTGCACATAATATCTGGAAAGTCTTAGCCAGATTGGTGAGACTTTGTGTAGGCACAACATACATTGTATGCTTATGCTCACTGTGCGTACAGCTCCAAAATGTACTCATGTATCAGGGTATATCAGGGTTTACCAATCAAATAAATGATGCTTGATCCCAGTCACATACATGTGTGCTTGTACATCACAGTTTCCACGTACACATTTTCATTTAGGAAATCTCATCAAGTTAACTGCATTATACATGTACTCGGCATCGAACATTATCAACTGGCAAGTTTACCAGTGCATTTTAAAATCACAATCACATAGCATTATATGCATACAGTACTGCCATGAACAAAAAATGTGTTCAGTACATATACATGTATGTACATGGAATGGCTTGGATAAAAGTTCAGTGAAAAGTAAACAAATATTGGGTGCATTAGACAGCAATGTGTCGGAATATAGTCCCGAAGTGGAATCTGGCTTTTTCTTAGGCCGAGTAAAAAAAACAAACATGTTTAGCGTCCGGGTTTCTAAAAAAAAGGAAGGAGGAGGGGCTTTTTATTTTTTATTTTTTATTTTCAAGATGGCCGCCATTCTTTTAAAAAATTTCAAATATCCATTGTTTTTCTACTGTTCAAACACAAAATTCATAAAAGAAACATGTTGGACAAGACATTGAACACGTTTACAGTGGTTTTATTTGGTTTTTGTCAACATAATTGCAAATTAAAAGGCAAGATTATCAAGAAAGATACATCAAATAAAACTCATAAGTGAAAGTTTGAGTTGATTAATGCAGTGCCTACTTATTGAGAAAACTGCAAAAAACTGTCAAGGTTTTTCCATCAAATGCATCCACTTAAGTATGTCATTCTTTAGTTGGATCTTCCTGTTCTTTTTAACCTCGGAAAATGGTGGAGGAAGAGATCTAGACTGCTGTTGGGCTGCCATCATAAGTTTGAATGGATTGATGGTCTCTGCTGCAGCTGCTGCTGGCTCAGGCTCAGAGATCACAAATTCAACGAAATGGCCAAGACATGTTACAATGTCAACTAGAGATTCACCTGGGTTTACCGAGATTAAGAGCTTGTCTTTGTGTTCTCCAATATTGACCTGGACCTAAAAAAAATAATGAAAAAATAAAAACTCAAAACAAGAGACTTTACGAAATGGGCATCTGTGATATAGCAAGCAGTCATGCATCAATACAGAAATATATGTACGTAGGGCCAGGGCTTGACCAACATGCTACAAATAAAAAGAAGGGGGAAACAGAGGGAAATAGACGTGGGTTATCTCCTTGACACAATAAAGAGGAAAAAGTCATGGGTCATTTCAACCCCGACACAGGATGCTACAAAAAATAGCAAAAAAGACCTGGGTCATATGCCCGACAAGCCATGCTACAAAAAAAAGAAAATGAAAAAAGACCTGGGTCATATACCCGACAAGCCATGCTACAAAAAAAAGAAAAAGAAATGGCATTGGTCATATGCCGACAAGCCATTCTAAAAAAGTGTGTCGTGTACTCGAAACGGTTTCACCCCGACCACCCCCCCGCTAAACATAAGTTTTTTTTTACTTCGCCGTATCTCAGAGAAATCTGGAAAGCTCTTCGTATTTCGTATGGCTGGGGAAAAAATGCCTGTACAGAGCATGCTCAGATAGGAAGTCTTATTATTTGTTATCAAGTTGACCAACATTTAAAAAAGAATGTAGCCGTAATATAATCAGGGTGTGCATTGAACAAATGTTTTTTTTAACTCTTGCAGCAAAATATTTTCCAGCTCTGAAGCAAAGAGCTACTGACATCCCTGTTTACAATAAGATTCCATGGTACACGTCACAGTGATGTTACACATGTACCTACTTTTTAACTCCAATTGATGACGTTTATTAATTTTTGCCAATGTTACTTTTTCTTCCTGCAGTGATAAATTTACTAGGTTTTGCCAGTGGAAAAACGTAGAGCTAAATATTAATGTAAGTATTCTTTTTAATTATCGTTTATTAAATCCAGTGTAGTTCCTTTTCTTAGTCAATACACTGTACATGATGTAGTTGTTGATTTTATTGTTTTGTGCACAAATATTTTTGGGCAATGCTTTTTAACTGCCATGAATTTATTTGGCTCTTTGCCTTGGCCAGCCAGCCTTGCCAAGACGTACCTCCACTATTTCATACCACCAGCAAATTTGCAGTCAAATGTTCAGAATATGTACATAACACCCATGAACATGTATTCGATCATGATGTAGCAATAGTCATCATGGTCAATCCCTGCATGATTTTTTATGTGGATTGGTGTATAACAATGTGTGAGTGTGTGTGTTGTACAGAATAAAGCTTAAATGTACATGTAGATGAAAACAATCTACATGTACATAGATGTATGGCTTTATTTGGTATGTATGTAAATGACACTATCGTATTTGGGAAAGGTTTTATGTAAGGTTTCTTCAAAACTACCAAATGTACATTTTGAGTTTGTACGGTTTTGCACTACAGAACCCATTACATTGTATCTTTCATTGGATCATGTGTGTCCTACATGTACATTATGCTTAGAAATGGGCAGTTCCATGTTTATGTATCAGAATACGGTTTTCTGAATAATTATCTTGCTTTGAAATGTTGAGTTTTCTTAGCTATAGACCGATTGCGCAACATGTGTACATGTCATCACGTGACTTATAGACCGATTGCGCGACAATGTTTACATGTGGTCACGTGACCTCCTATTGGGTATGACGTCGTACAGCTGATGAAAAAATACGTGTAAAAGCATAGGCCGTGACACAGAGTGAGTACGAAAACAGTCGATTTTACTTTTGTTAAGCAATGAAATAGTTAATCAGCCCCTTTATGTAAAGTAGTATGTTGTGGCATTAATTTAAATCACATCTCTGTTTCATAATTTAACAGAATTCTTCTAAAAAGAGGTGTTTTTTTAGCCTTGCACTACCGGCGTCGGATGACTATTATGTAGCCACCCGTCTGTTATTTTGTTTGTAATGTTGGCCTTAATCACTGTAAAAAAAACGATAAACAACGTTGGAAAAGTGAGCAATATTACGTAAGCCTTGCAGAATTTCAAATTTTGGAAAGCTATTTCTTTGGAGGATTTCAGCTTCAAAACTTTGAAATTTTTGTGTTGAAAAGTGTGTGGTGATCGCGGTCGTCTGGCCTAACGTTCCGTCGTGCGCTGTACACATCGTGCACATTTATATGGTACTTTTACAATTTTCAAAATTAGCTGGAACTGTCCTTACTGGCTTTATTCAGCCACTTGAAGGTCTTTGGCACAAACTATGGAATACCTTTCACAGATTTCGAGCAAGAAAAGCCTCGATCGAATAAACTAAATGCATTAATCATCCTGTACCGTACCTCCCTTTCCTATGGAGGATTACGTGTGTGTTTACATTTTATACCCAACAGGGGTCACGTGACGTAGGTCGTGCAATCCGTCTATTGTGGGTAATACGTTATCTGAGCTGATGGCAAACAGCGTGCAAATACATGCCGTGACCGACAGAGTCACACCAAAAGTCAGCTTTTGATAATAATAACATAGTTACTAAGCCATTTTATTAAAGTTGTATCTTGTGACATTGTAAGTGTGACATTGAACATTACTGTTTCATAAACTACCAGTATTCTACTACAAAAGAGGTTTATTTTGAGTTGTGCACTACCGGCGTCGTACGATTATGTAGCCACCCACCTGTTGTTTTGTTTGTAACGTAGGCCTAAATCACTGTAAAAAAGGGGGTAAAGAACATTGGAAAAGTGAGCATTTATACCTAGCATTGCGAATTTTCAAATAGGCAAAGAAATCACACAGTTTTTGAAAGCAATTTCTTTGGATGATTCAGCTTCAAAACTTTGAAATTCTTGTGTTGAAAAGTGTGTGATCGCGGTCGTCTGTCCTTAACGTTCTGTCGTACACTAGTACACATCGTGCACAAATACGTTTTCCAAGAATTTACTTAGGTCATTTAAGTAATTATAGTCTGGGCTCCTACGAATGCAAATTGGACTACCTTTACAATATTTACTGTTCACTGGCACAAGTGCAATGTCTGTTCATTTGTTGTGGTCACTGTTCTTTCAATTGTTTATCACAACTCCTGCCAAGTGTTGTCTTGTTGAGTAGTGTAGCTCCATCTTTATGACAAACTATTCATTATCGACATTGTTCTTGTGTGTCCACCATATTTCGTATACTCTCTGACTCTCCCGGTCCCCGGTCGGCAATATCTATCACCGTCGCAGTCACTCAGTGGCAATCTGACATAGTCGGACTCGTTGACGTCGTTCGGGCATGTCGGGCACCGGTACTAGATAGATAGTAGTTGCCTAAAGGCACATCTGCAGGACACAGGTCAGGTAGGTTGTCGAGTGACGATGGGATAATCGTGAAGACTTTTTGAAGAATTCAGATTTCATTCACATTACTGTTTGGCGATTGTCCGTCTAAAGTCCATCTTTTCTATGCATATCATATCAGAAAGCTGGACGAGAACCAATCTAAGTGTTTAAGGCTATCGATTGGTGGCGGTATTGCGCATCGCAGAGTTTTTCTTGAGCGAAAAGTTTGGGTTTCTTCACAATGTTTATACCAACAAGTTATTTATGCGCATCTGCGTAAATCCAGGCTGTGTGTGTGTGTGTGTGTAGCACGGATATGTGAAGAAGGCTGTTCAACAAAAAGTTTACGGCTAGTGTTGAATTTTCATCCGTAAATTTCGCCATGACGGTGTGTCTTGTCGCCTCCACATCAGTCTTGCTGTGTCGTGGTTCATACCGCTGCCACCATGTAAAGTTATGAGATCAATAAGTTGACATAACACATATATTATCTTGGTTACTCCTCAGTTCAGTCGAGCGGTTCTTTATTCTTGATCGAAGTGTATGGAACTAACCAGCGAGTAGTTCTAGGGCGTATTACTCATGTAATGACTTAGTGTGCTTACGCATAATAATAAAGTCCTTATTATTACACTTACTAGTTTAATTCAGCCACTCGAAGGTCTCTGGTACAAACTCTGGAATATTTTTCACAGATTTCGAGAAAGAAAAGCCTCGATCGAATAAACAAATGCAACAATCATCACGTACCGTACTGCACTTTCCTATGGAGGACATCGTGTTTGTTTACATTCAATACCCACAATAGGTCACAAGACGCGGGTCACGCAATCGGTCTATTGTAATGTTGTGTATTTAGGGTACAATAATCCTGCCAAAAACCAGCTTTCTGATTCCTGTAATGTAAGAATTGCAGAATTGCCGTTATGTAGAGTCAGACTGTTTTATGATGCTACATGTATTATTGACAATACAAACCCTACAAAGATTAGCACTGAACTGAATACCGTACCATGGATATGGTGTGATACTCAGCAGTAATACTGCACTGTATGTACTGAAATGCTACTGAGTTGCTTTAAACAAAAATGGCCATCAATGCCATGACCAGTCAGTGTACTTGAAATGCTGGTATCATGACATTTACAAAATAACACATCTGGACGTGGGCGACATTCCGCTATTTATGATAATTACACTAGATAGCTTTGGTTAAGTTGGGGGTGAATTCGGATCAGATAACCATACTTGTATTGATATTGTTGTTATGCTGTTGCATGTCAGATGTCCATTTTGAACTTGGCTGTTAACAGGGCCCGTTTTCAAAAAGCAGTTAATCACAAAGCAATTGTGCTTTAGTTTACCTGCCAAAATACATGTACCATATCATATTGTACCATTGAATTTGTGAGTGGTTTCCTGCTAAATTTTGCTTAGCAGAAATTTGTTGAGCAATAGTTCCTGCTTAGTTTCTGTATGACATTGGGCTCTGACCTTACAAGAAATGCACATTAACTAATGGAGATGTTAGTGTTAGTAAATGCACAAGGGCCAAATTCATAGATCTGCCTTAAAATACACAATTTATTAAGCCTAGTTAATTAAGCCTTAAAAATGTTGCTTTGAAGGAACACCAGCAAAAATACTTGTCACACTGTGAGTGACATATGTACATGTACATGTGCATGTACATGGAGATATAATGTGAGGTATACAATGTACATGCATGACATGTCTGCTAAACATACCAGTCATACGTCAATTTTTAGCTGCATGTTTCTACTAAAAAATCACAGCATCATGTTTCCCATTTTGATTCTTTGAAATCTACATGTATGTGCAAAAAATAAAGGAAATTGTTGTTGATTCAATAAGAGCACACCCATTCCTGCCATCAATGATCACAGAGTTGATGAATTATCAGATCACAGAAACTGTTAATGAAAGTAAATCAATATTTTAACACAAACTTTATTATCATGTCTCTGAAAATGTTCCCCCAGGGGTCATTACCTAGAAATGTACATTGAATGAGTGAATGTTTGGTACTATCTCTGTTGAAGAAATCCATATAGGTTATAAAGCTAGAGATTCAATTATTTGTTCAGGTATAAATACAAAAATGGTACATTGGAGCAGCATATTATGGATATTTCAGATTTGCACACCACAACAACAAACCAATACATATTTTTATGTGGAAACATATGGAAGCATACACAATAATGTAAACCATAGAGAGCTACATGTACTTTAGATACAGGCTACAGCATTGTGTAGGTGGAACCTGTGAAAATGTAATGTTCAATATGTAGATTGGGTGTGCCAAGGCTTTGCAGTGCCTGTATTTTGCTGGTTGTTTAAACATTCTGAACATTCATGTACATGTATCAGGCCATGTACATGTTTATGTGCAATGAATAGCAACCCCAGGGTGGTGGGGGGCCTACAAAAATGGAAGACCCAGCAATGTACGATTTTTGTTATCTTCATGTTTGTGACAAACTTAAAATTTTCTCTATTAATTTATCATGATAGTCTTACATTTTTCGTATGGACACTCAAGGCAGGGGCTACAAATAGAGGATAAGGAAACAGGAACAAATTAAAACTAGACATTATGTGTTTGTGGACAAACACGTAGCTGTTCCGAAGTTGTATGTCATTTGATTAAACACTCCAGGCCTTGAAAATGGTCCTACACGGTACAGAATTTATGACTTTTAGACAATTGGCTCAGGAGATATATTTTTTTAATTTAAAGCTTATTTCGACCGGAAGTAAAGGTCAAAGTGGGGTCATGCATTTTATCCAAATGTCACACTTTATGTGAGCTACAAATGATACAAATATTATGATGTGATTTTTTGAAATTTTGAACTTCCTGTTTGGACCGAAAGTAAAGGTCAAAGTGGGGTCACGCCTCTAAATCAAATGTCAAATATGATGTAAGCTACATAACAACACAAAGATTACGACTTTACAGAAATTAGTTCAGGAGATATGACGTTTTAAAGTTTTGAATTTCCTGTTTGGACCGGAAGGAAGGGTCAAATTGGGGTCATATGTTTAACTAAAATGTCACCGGTGGTCTAAGCTTTAAAATGGCACAAAGATAATGACTCTACGATATGTGCTTCGGGAGATGTGATTTTTTCATTATTAAACTTTGAATTAATGTAACTTGATACCTGATGACGTCACAATGACGAAAACATGTTTGCCTTACTTTGAATTTTTGTTATTTACAAGTTGGTATAACATTTATTCCTATGCGATGCATTTGAACGAAAACCCTAAAAATGCCAAGATTCTGCAAGTTTCATATAGAAAAACATCTACCGATAGAGGGCGCTATAGCATATGAGCAGTCATACCAAAAGTCAAACTAACATCTGAGAACACAATATGAAGTTTTAAACGCTAAAAGATAGCACTACCCCGCCGCATTCATATTTGCAGTTTTCCCAAGAAAAACCTATACAGGTTCGCAACATCCCAAATCCTCATTGGATTAACCTGTGAAAAACAGGCGAGTGCGCACTTGTGTACAACTTTGCAATCAACTCTGAGCGGCGAAAAGCGGCGCAATCCACACAGCGTTCTACCAATGGTGCTCAGATTGAACAATTAACGGTTAATTAAGGTGAAATTACGTTGTGCTTTCAGTAGAATTGTTATGGTCTGGGAAAACTCTTGGTAAAAGCATTCATGTTTTCTAAACGATCTTTGTATTGTAGCAATCTAAAATTCAATATATTTAGAAAAATTGTGGTTTTTGACCTACCAAATAGTTACACTTTTTGAGCCGTGCCTTTTGTACACAGACACAAAACGTGCCATAAATGACGTCATGATGACGTGACAGACAAAAACAACCCAAATTGCACATCTACAATATTGAACAAGTCTATAACTGAAAAGAAAATTAAGATCGGTTGTAGGCTTCCTGAGATAAGCTGGAGACAAGAATGCTTAATTAATTATTCACATTGCTGTCTTATGGTAAATTAATTAATAATTATAATTTTATGATATCGTTTAGCTAAGTCAAGACACAAGCTTTAACATGATAAAGAATTTATCTTAGAATGATAATTCAAAGAACGGCTTTTTGTGCGCAGAAAAGTCATGTGTTAAGTCAATAGGGTTTTGGGGGAAATAAAGAATAATAATAATAATAATAATAATAAAAACAAATAAAAATCTCGACAGAAACAATAGCTGTTCCGACTGATAGTCGGAACAGCTAAAAAATGTACATGTATTAAGGTTATACAGTAGTTGAAATGAGCTGCACACAAGAGTGTTTTTTTCATTGAGTACGAGTTGTACGGTTTGGATCCAGGTTGTTGCCTGTATTCAGTCTTGAGGCTCAGTTTGAACAACTTTACCCTTGACTGATATCATGTCAGCAGAAGCCTTGTACATGTACACAGACGAGACTATCATGACACCCACGTCTGACTCAGAATACATTTGTACCTTGCATTCTCAGAATCAGATTTCTTTTAATTACATTGTTTGAAAATACTGTATATTTATAAACTATACTTTGTTAAAATTTTTATTTGATTATTGTTAGAAGAAATGAAACTTTTCCAATTTAAATCGAAAATCTGACTTTCAAATTTTGTACACCCAAATTCTGAGTTTTTTCCACAACCCCAAAACTTTTTTTCCCCGATTTGTATCCTAAATTATGTGTTTAAATCCGGAAAAATTTGTTAGCCTCTTTTAGTCAGTATGCACTTTCTCTGGAAAAAGCATTATTTTCGAGATACGGTTAACGTATTTTACAGCTGGAAATAAGTTTATGCATTGACCTATGACCTGTGAGAAACCTCAAAATGATGGCACAGGTGTGGATAATCATCGATATTTGCATTTACTCAGATGAAGTCCAAGATCATTTTTTTAAATCTTCCAAGTTCTACTGTTTGTGAATTGTCAAGATAATCTTGAAGATACAGAAAAGTGTTTGAAGAACTAATTTCAATAGCAAAAGGACGGCAGCACTTAACACAATAATTTATAACATGTAAAGAAAACAAAAATCAACATTTCTAATGTGATGCATGGTCTATAGATTACTATGAATTCGGAAGAACATTTTATTTTGAGCTTTTGAAGGTAAGTTACGTCTAGTTTTTTTATCGATTAATTTTCCCTAACTACTTGGCCCCTGGTCCCACTGCTGCCAGGGGGGTTCACACTGTGTGCGATGCTAATGCCGCGGTCGCCTTTTCCAAACTTTGTACATGTTGCCAAAATTCCGTGTAGCCTTTCCCAAACTTTGGACATGTTGCCCAAGTTCTGTGTAGCCTTTCCCAAACTTTGGACATGTTGCCCAAGGTCTGTGTAGCCTTTCCCAAACTTTGGACATGTTGCCCAAGGTCTCTGTAGCCTTTCCCAAACTTTGGACTTGTTGCCCAAGGTCTCTGTAGCCTTTCCCAAACTTTGGACTTGTTGCCCAAATTCCGTGTAGCCTTTCCCAAACTTTGGACTTGTTGCCCAAATTCCGTGTAGCCTTTCCCAAACTTTGGACATGTTGCCCAAATTCCGTGTAGCCTTTCCCAAACTTTGGACTTGTTGCCCAAATTCCGTGTAGCCTTTCCCAAACTTTGGACTTGTTGCCCAAATTCCGTGTAGCCTCTCCCAAACTTTGGACATGTTGCCCAAGCTCTGTGTAGCCTTTCCCAAACTTTGGACATGTTGCCCAAGGTCTGTGTAGCCTTTCCCAAACTTTGGACATGTTGCCCAAGGTCTCTGTAGCCTTTCCCAAACTTTGGACTTGTTGCCCAAATTCCGTGTAGCCTTTCCCAAACTTTGGACTTGTTGCCCAAATTCCGTGTAGCCTTTCCCAAACTTTGGACTTGTTGCCCAAATTCCGTGTAGCCTTTCCCAAACTTTGGACTTGTTGCCCAAATTCCATGTAGCCTTTCCCAAACTTTGGACATGTTGCCCAAGGTCTGTGTAGCCTTTCCCAAACTTTGGACATGTTGCCCAAGGTCTCTGTAGCCTTTCCCAAACTTTGGACTTGTTGCCCAAATTCCGTGTAGCCTTTCCCAAACTTTGGACTTGTTGCCCAAATTCCGTGTAGCCTTTCCCAAACTTTGGACATGTTGCCCAAGTTCTGTGTAGCCTTTCCCAAACCTTGGACATGTTGCCCAAATTCCATGTAGCCTTTCCCAAACTTTGGACATGTTGCCCAAATTCTGTGTAGCATAAGATTTTTCCATTTTCTTTTTAGTCAATAGCCAGTTGCATCTCTGCTTTTGACAAGGACTAATGGTCCTTGCTCTGTTGTACTATACATGTATAGCTTTAATCATGGGTACCATGGAGCCACAACCAAGCATCAGGAAGTAATTGCCAATGTCAGTAAACTAACAATCTTGTGGTAAGCCATCACCAGCTATTTAATGACCCTGCTGGTGTGAAAGGTGAACAATAAGTAAATTATATATTATGCAATACTCACATGCAATAGGGAATGTTAGAAAAGACATTTTAGGGTGATGAAAGTGATTTTTGATTAAGCGCATTTCAGTGACTGAGGGTACTTAACCAGTTAGTGCCGGTTGTCTCTTTTACATGCAAATGTTTCCCCTGCAATTAAAATGGCATCAGCCATTCCCAAGATTTTGACATTTGGCTACTAGAATTCTAAGATAAATAAGAAGACTTACAATCAATGCAAATTAGGAAGTGTAAAATTAAAGAACGAACCAGACAACTTCACAGTAAATTTTAAACCTGAACAATAAAATCAAGATTAATGTTAGATATTAAATGCTCAGAATGCAAAACTAAGTTGGATTGGACTGAATTGAAAGTCAAACCAAGTGACTTTTGAATTTGACTCTGACTTGACACAATATGTGACTTAACTACAACATATTTATAAACATTCACTTTCTGGGTGCCTCCACACAGAATGTCTGTTATTCTAGTTTTAATGTATGTCCAGTACATACATAATTGTATGCCGATGATGTCTTGTCTCAGACTACAAAGGTTTCATAATGTGTACAATGCTTACAGTGGTAACCAGACTACTATTGTTCGTCTGTAGAGGCAATCAGGCTTGCAAGTACGTACATGAAGTAATGCTTTTGTAGAGCTAAATTTTAAATAAAAGTTCTGAATCTGAACAATTGCTGCTTTTCAACACACACTCTGTATTGGTAATCCTTTATACAAATATGACCATTTGTAGAGCTGTAAAATTGCTATTTCTCTTCATGAGAAGAGGTCTTACGATGTATACTTTTATGCTGCACATGTACAGTACATGTACATGTACATGTATAACCACAAAGGGGTGGGGGATACATGCATAGATATGAATGTAGATTTACATCCAGCTATACCTGGATTTGTGATGTCATTTTATAAATTAATGATATTTAAAGCAATTCAGGAATCTTATTAAGGTGAAAGGGATGTGGTGATCTCCATAGTAACTAACAGTGACATCATCAGCTAGTCATTGTCAGTGTGTAACACTGGTTTAAATACTAGGACTGTAGTGCTCAATTTACATGTATAGAGGTAGGGTATGCTAAGCCAGCCACAATGCTAGCTTATGTAGTACATGTGTAGTGAATTTGTTCTCGGTACACCCCTGTGTTCATTTGAAACAAAAATGTGTTTTTCTTGGAAGGGCTGGCTTGAAATGCAGTACATTATGACATCAGTCATTTGAAATGTTTGGCTTACATGTACATGTACATGTACATGTACATGTGTGTGTAGTGCAGATTGTGCTGTCAGCAATATAATAATGAAAATTACATTCACAGTTCCTTGTCTAAATTAATGTTAAATTTAGAATAGGGCACATGCATCCATGTAGATGACATTTTCCCATATTATTTAAATTCAAAGGTCACATTGTCTTTAAATTTACGATGCTTTGATAAAGGCAAGTTTATTTCTGGAGACCTTTTTCATGGGTATTTGTTTAATTTACCCTAGTATTAGTATTTTATACCACATTTTATCTTAGTTTATTTGGGCACTATCATACATATATTTGTCCATATTTGATTCTTTTGGTAATGTGTTTGGATAAAAGGTGTGTGGTATATTCTTATACATGTAGGTGGGTATCCTGCATAACTTTACCCTGTTAGGGACAGTTTTTTTGCTATGTTTACTAAGTTTGATTTGTAATTAAATCAGCACTCATCTTTCAACATAACATTATTTTGTTTTTTTACCTGCAGTTAACAATGAATGACTTCAGTGTACACAGAATAATTGGCAGAGGTGGCTTTGGGGAAGTCTATGGATGTAGGAAAGCAGACACGGGCAAAATGTGAGCTTAAACCTTTGTTTATGTTGTGTCCGAATGTCTGAAAGTTGTACTTTATTTTAAATATTGGTTGATTCTTGTTTACTGAAATGAAGAAATTAATATTCTTTGACTTCCATTGGGCAAATTCACCACTAAAAGTGTTTAACAAACAGGGATGTTGTATGTAAGTTGGTGCTTTGTCAATAACTGATTGAAATTGCTTCAGTTTAGTTTGAAAAATAGCGTGCCATTTTAACTTTGTTTACAACAGATTTTCTGACAATTATATTGCTATGCAGTCTCAACAAATATTGACATTTTGAATTTCAGGTATGCAATGAAATGTCTGGATAAGAAGAGAATCAAGATGAAACAGGGAGAAACATTGGCATTAAATGAACGCATCATGTTGTCTTTAGTCAGTGAGGTAACACAAAATTAAACACATTATGCTGTCATTAGTCATTGAGATAACACAAAATGAACACACAATGTTGTCCATTAGTGAGTTGAGATAAAAGAAACATATCTTTATTCCTGTAAGGTCCAATGAAATGGATTTTGTTCCCAATTCAAACTATAAAGTATGCCAGTATTAACCTATAAATGCAAGTTTGTTCAAAATTTATAGGAGGTTTATCAGGGATGAAATTTGTCTGGATTTTTCCGGATTTCCCGATTTGTATAGCCTATCCGTTTTCCAATTTTTTTTCCAATGATGATGATTTATGACGTACACAACACACAGCCGTACGACAAAAAAAAAAGCAGTCATATCGTTTCCAAAAATTTACAGGCTGGTAGTCTTCATTTTGCAGAATACATTTTAAGGTAAGAAATATTTAACGCTAGAGGGTGCTTTCAAAACAATGCAAAATACTGAGAGCACACGCCCTCTGTTCGTGAACTATACCAGAGAGCACACAAAACTCGACCTAAGACTGCACTTGTCTGCGCACGCTCGGGAAAAACCTATTACAGCATTATCGCCAGTTACCAGCCGTATACGGCATTGTCATCACTGGTGTGCACGTGAATCAGTCAACATCATGGTGTTCCTCGGAAAGTTTTAGCTTGTGTACAAAAAGCTACACAACGTGTAGGCTTTATTTTGCTACAATGGTAACATTTTAGGATACCATGGATGAATGAAAAGATTATTTTTACAGCATAACTTAAGATTGATTTCTTATATTTGCCGGTCTTAAATGGCCATTTAATACCTTGTAGGGTCATGGTAGTGTGATGAAGGACCTCACTTTCAGCTCGGTCCTTTATCACATGACCATGACCCTGCTGGTTTTAAAAAGGCTCTTTAAGACCTTGGTGACCACTCTTTTATTCCCTTATTAATATCAAACCATTTATAGCCCAGAAAATGTTATTTGAAAAAATATCACTTTATGGGCCCTTTAATCATTGAGTTAACACAAAATGAACACACCATGTTGTCCATTAGTAAGGTGAGATGAGATGAGAATTTAAAGAAACCATCATTTTATTTTATGCTTTAATTTTTTTTTAAATTGGTGTAAGGTGAGAACCAAAATTAGGCATTAATATGATTTCTTTTTGTAAACAGAATGACAGTCCGTTCATAGTGTGCATGACCTATGCATTCCAGACACCAGACAAGCTGTGCTTCATTCTGGATCTAATGAATGGTATGTTTAACAGGCATATGATTTCTCAGGATTTTTCCTGATTTCAGGATTTTCTCAAAGAGCCTTCAGATTTTCTTGAAAGAAGTAAAGCAGTCACCAAAGGGAGAAAGAAATAGTCCACATTGTGCCGATACCTGTAGTTGTATAGTTCTAGTGATGCACCAAGTCTTTAAATCTGAATTTGTAACATCTGGGATGTTCCAGGTGTAGAATTAGGGGGTACCCAGACCGCAAGCCATTTTTCAAGAATTTTCACTTTTTTTTCAAATCTCGTCCTGGTGTAAGATAGTAAATCCTGGGCATAATAATAGTAAATCCAAAATTGTCATCACCTCATGCAACTCTGTGCAACCATTGAATTTGCGCCCTAGTGAACACAGAAGTTCACTTCATAACTGAACTCTTTATGTTGGACAGTTCAACAACGACAATACAACCCAAAAATATGTGACAATGAGATGGAAAAATTAGCAATCACCGCAGGACAGGGATATATTGGACATGGACAGATTATGACTTGTACGGTTAATCATTGAGACTGCCAAAGCCAAGCTGAATGAATACTGTAATCTTCAGCGTACAAGCTGCGGCTTAAACAGTGATTTTGACCTTCAAAATTTTCTGGAGGCTTAAATGCCAACATATTATTACAGAACAAAACATAGTGCACATTTGAGGAAAGATCATTGGTGAAATATCTCAATGTGCTAAAAGTACTTTTGTTCTAACAAACAGAAACAGAAACCTGCAAAATATGATTGTGATGACTCTAGAATATTTCGTCGACTCATGAAAAAGGCCACGTAAATCATGGGCCATGTTTGCACTTGTTTTTAAGCGAAAATATACGCAATATTGGCCGCTGGTCTACAAATGGTTACTGTTCCATTGCCCGAAACTTTTAGTGAAAATTTCACGCAACATTTTGGATACCACTATAAAAAACACTTTCAACAATCACTTATCTGAATTTTCTCAAAAATATGTTGTGTGTGTGTAACCATTACAGAAATAAATTAAAAAGGGGAACACAATTGATTATGTTTACTGTGTCTGTTTTGGAAGCGACCTGAAATTTGTAATAAACCATTGAGTTCATTTTCAACCTCCAACGACTTACATGAGTAATGAGACCAGGGGTCGATATCACAAAGCACTAAGATTCGTTTTAAGATGAATTGTCAGTATTACCATAGTAATTTGCATTGTGACATCACACTTTGCTTAGCAATTAAGATTGATTTGCTGTTAAGATCAATCTTAGCTCTTTGTGAAATTGATCCCTGAGCTGCGTGAATTGTAGACAAATAACAACAACTACAAAACTTACTGAAATGTTGCGGTTTCTTCTTTTATTATCTTTATTGTAGTATAAATATCTTTTGAAATTGAAAATGTACAACATGAATAAAAAAAAACTCACAATCTTTTCTGATGGTTGTTTGTATATCAAGTCTCTTGTAAATCATATCATTGGGAATGCCCAGGCTGTGCAATCTATGGAGAAACACATGCACGACATTTAGGGATGCTTGTCAATTTTTTATGAATGAAATGGGCGGGATCACGTTGTGAAAACATTGGACTGGCTTGTTTATGTATGCAGTAATTTTATCATTGTAATGACATCATTTTCAATGCAATAAACATAAAACGATAATTTTATGAATTATGTGTAAGTTGATAGCTACACAGTTTATTTGAAACAAATTTATTGAGAATTGTCAAGACAAATAGTAACACCCATTAGCACGGGTAGAAAGTGAGACATGACCATAAGGATTTGCACAAAAGTACATTTAGAAGTGGTTCCGCACACCATTACTCTTTGTGTGCTGTTGTGTGTACGATAGTGCAGCTTAATATGGTTGTGTGGCTTATATGCTGGATTTTCCAATTTGGATGTACTGCGGCTTATATACCCGGCAGCTTATACGCTGAAGATTTCAATACTGTAATCAATTTCCTACCACAGTGAAAAGCTACAAGTGGCTGAAAATTCCTGAAGTAAGGGATATTTACCAAGTAGAGAAAAATTCTTGGCAGCGTAAAAATGACAGTATACATAAAAATCTGCCGTCTTTAATAGTATAGCTGTGTTATGTGTTTTTTGTGTGGCTAGATGCTAGCTGCGCTGTTTTAATGACCTCAAGAGGTCGTACAAGTCCATCTAAATGATTTCCATAGTAGCCAGTTGTTATGATGGGCAAGGCTTAATAGATGTGTCCATTATACTTCATCTATTTATGAGTGCTAATAACAATAGTGTTATGACTTTGAATGTTTGTAGGTGGTGATCTACATTACCATCTATCCCAGCATGGTGTGTTTTCTGAGAAGGAGGTTCAGTTCTACGCTACAGAGATTATTCTAGGATTAGAACACATGCACAATCGCAGTGTGGTGTACCGTGACCTCAAGCCTGCAAACATCCTCTTAGATGAAAATGGACATGTTCGAATCTCAGATCTGGGTCTAGCCTGTGACTTCTCCAAGAAAAAACCACATGCAAGCGTGTAAGTCTTTGGTCTATATCTTTCAACCAAGTACTTGCATGATTGATATGGGAGTGAGGTTGTAATGTTGACAACCACCCTGAGTAGATTATTCACAATATACATCAGTGAAAATGAAGTATTAGTCCGATAGTCAAACAGCACCGTTTCATTCCTTGCAGAACAATTCAAGAACTAGATGGGACTCCTGGATTTATTATGTTTAATTCAATGAATGCATTAACACTGAAAGGTTCTCCTGCAAACAGACAAAAGTATTAACAATTGCCCGCTTACCAGATCTTTATATTCTTGAATAAGGTGAACATCTAAAACCTGGGACATATTTCACGGCTCTGCTTACTGCAGAATTCTGCAGTCATAGTCACCATTCTTCACTCACAGGTTTAATCTGTTCACTTGGAGAATACTTAGTAACGTGAAGTATGCATGCCTACTGTAAAACGTGCATAATTTACTGCTACTGTAAGTGCCAAATTTGTGCCTCGTGGGGTAGGTAGAGCCATCAATATGGTCCCTGTAGTGTTTGTATAGGTTTGTATTTTTGTGATAGTTCTTAGATGCAGGTGATACAAAACAATATGGGAATAAAAAAGTGGCAAGGAAGTCTTAATCGGCCACTTGAAACCATCAGTGTTGCGGCCTGTGTGATATCGCACGGCCCGACACCGTAAGGTTTTAAACAGCCGATTCCTAAATGCCCTTTTATTGTTCAGAAATACTATGTCAAAAAAAAAACAGAGAACGACACAACAAACCTTTCTCACTTTCTCAGCTTTACACTATGGTCTGTTTGCCCCTCTTCATGTACGTTTTTTAGACTTAGAGTATCAAAGCAGGAAACCAGACTAAAATAACCTGTATTAAACAGCTCCAGCTGTGTCTTTATCAGCCGTTTAATACCAGGTAAACACGGTCATGTGACCACCTTTCAACCAATGGGAATGCCTGAACTGTATTTGGTATTTATGAATGTTCATTTATGGTACATGTGATAAATGATATATATTTTTTACTATTGTACAGAGGAACACATGGGTACATGGCACCAGAGGTTCTGTCCAAAGGCACTGCATATGACTCCAGTGCAGACTGGTTTTCATTTGGTTGTATGTTATATAAATTACTCAAAGGGTAAGGAATTATCTGATATCCTAAAATGTGTTGGTTTTGTTGAGTATTGTCATTTGAATCGAACTAAAAGAGGATTTGGGCTGGCTTTTGTTCATGTTTTCACACCAAACACTTGCTCTAACAAAAACATTTATTAACCGGTTGCCACCGTGATTCTTTATGTTGTTGTTCCGTCCCCCTGGCAGGATTCTTTTGGTGGAATTGCCGGAATTTTTTTCTTTGGCGGTACCACTGGCACAAAGACTTGACTTGACAATGCCAAGAGAACAAAGATTCTCTCTTTTAGATCGTCTGTTTTGTTTCTCAACCGAGAAAATGTGAAATTCTCACAAAGTCCGAGACCAAGACCTCCCCTCTGAGACAAAGACCAAAACCGAGTCCGAGACCGAGACCGAGACCTCCCCATCGGGACCAAGACCGAGACCTCCCCTCTGAGACCAAGACCGAGACCAAGACCTCCCGATCAAGACCAAGACTGAGTCCGAGACCAAGACCTCCCCTCGGAGACCAAGGCCACCCTCCCGATCAAGACCAAGACTGAGTCCGAGACCAAGACCTCCCCTCTGAGACCAAGGCCACGATCGAGACTGAGACCTCCCCATCAAGATCAAGACCAAGACCAAGACCGAAACTGAGACCAGAGATGCCAACATTTACGGTTTAGGCGTAATTTATACGATCTATTTATCCCAATTACGACTGTACGATCTTTGCTTCGTTCTTTACGATTTTATAAAAATCCAATGTACACCCCCCCCCCTCGTATTTATGTTGTTGTGCACCGATCGCGCTGCACACTTTCTATAACATGTTGTCTTGACTCCTATTTATTTGCATAGCATCAATAAAATATATTTGGTATCAGACTATCAATTGTGCGAATTTTAGCGCATAAAACAGCGCATATGTAGTGGTGTGTGCATAAAAACACAGTGATCAGTGAAAGAGCCTATTGGGCGTAATGAATAATAGTCTGGTTTCCCTGATTTTTACCAAGATAATGCGTGTAAGAAGGTTGGCAGTCAGTAGTACTAGTAGTAAACCAAATCGCCCCAATGCTACTACTATGTTTATATGGGGCGGTTGTTTGAACCGCGTGTTTTACAAAGTTTTTACAAAAAACATCAGTGGTTGTGTGTCCGTGTGCCTGGATAAAACCTTTTATGAGATTAGTTTTCTTCAGTTATTGTAGTACAACGATGGCTTCATGTACGAGTAGCTCTGTAATGTGATATATTTGTAAGGGAAATTCTGTGTAAGGGCAGATTACTCTTTTTAAATTTGAAATGTTGGCATCTCTGTGAGACCTCCCCATCAAGAACAAGACCAAGACCGAAACTGAGACCTCCCCATCGAGACCAAGACTAAGACCGAGACTGAGACTTCCTCATCGAGACCAAAACCAAGACCAAGACCAAGACCAAGACCAAGACCGAGACCGAGACCTCCCAATCAAGACCAAGACTGAAACTGAGATCTCCCTGTCGAGACCAAGACTAAGACCGAGACTGAGACTTCCTCATCGAGACCAAGACCGAGACCTCATCGAGACCGAGACCTCCCCATTGAGACCAAGACCAAGACTGTGACCGAGACCTCCCCATCGAGACCAAAACTAAGACCGAGACTGAGACTTCCTCATCGAGACCAAGACCGAGACCGAGAGATCCCCATCAAGACCAAGACCTCCCGATCAAGACCAAGACCGAAACTGAGACCTCCCTATCAAGACCAAGACTAAGACCGAGACTGAGACTTCCTCATGGAGACCGAGACCGAGACCTCCTCATCGAGACCAAGACCGAGACCGAGACCGAGACCTCCCCATTGAGACCAAGACCAAGACCGTGATCGAGACCTCCCCATCGAGACCAAGACCGAGACCGAGACCTCCCCATTGAGACCGAGACCGAGACCTCCCCATTGAGACCAAGACGGGGACCGAGACTGAGACCTCCCCATCAAGACCAAGACGGGGACCGAGACCTCCCCATCGAGACCAAGACTAAGACTGAGACCAAGACGTCCCCTTCCAGACCAAGGCCAAGACCGAGACTGTGACCTCCCCATTGAGACCAAGACCAAGACCTCCCCATTGAGACCAAGACCAAGACTGAAACCGAGACCTTTGACAAATCTGTACTGTAAACAATAAAATAGTTTTCAAAACAATTTTCAAAACCATCTTTCTTTGCTTTCAATGAACTTTTAATATGATGGCTTCTCTCAGCCCCTCACTACATGCACTATGGGTGTCACATAGCCACTATCTTGTACAGGAAAAAAGGTCTGGAAACAGCCGTGACCTCAACAAATTGGGTCTTGCGATTTTTCTCTGTACTGAGACCAATCTCAAGACCTACAACACTAGTCAAAGGCTAGTTTTCTGTGGGTTATATTTGAGTCATATTATGATGTGTTTTTTTTCTCTATCAGGCACAGTCCCTTCAGACAGCACAAGACCAAGGATAAGCATGAGATAGACAGGATGACACTTACTATGGTATGTCCTCTTTTAGGCTTTCTCAATGCATTATATTCGACTATTTAAATCTTTTGGTGATTTTGTGTGGGTCCTTAGGAAAACCTGTAAGATTGTTACTTTATGGGTTTGTCTGTTACCAGTTAAGCTGGTTTGGGGTTGTGTTTTTTTCCCTTAAGAAAATTAGCACTACACTAGTAACTGTTTGTAATGTTCATGTACATGTACAAACATATACCGAGACCAATCAAACATGGTTCATGTAAGCTCAAGCACAAAGCCAATCAAAGCATGTACCATAGGTCAGCAAACTTGTACAGTATCATGCAAGCTTTGCAATATACAATAAATGATTAAAGGAAAAGTACAAATACAGTCTCATTCGCAAGTGTTTGAGAAATAAAACTACCTGACCTGTGAAAACTTTACCAAACTCATCGGTCATGTTTCAGTAAAAGTAATATTTTACACACTCATATTTGGCTTATTTTGGGTTGTGGCTATCAGAATAACACATTTGTTATTGACAGAAATATTTGTTTTATTTTATTTATTTTAAATATTTGAATTATTTCCAACCAATATCGATAAACCGCCAATAACAAGAAGGGTTTGAAGTTAAAAATTGTAAATTGAGCACAATATACAAAAACAATGACAATATGCACAAATTATTAACAGTATTATTTGAATAGTTGGAAAGTTACAAGGACTAATTCTTTAATAATGCTCATCAAGTTATCAATAGTTGTTGAGATTTAGTAGATATTAATATATTTAGTTTTCTGCTTGAAACTTTTACCATATCCAACAACTATTAAGAATTTATACACAAAAGTAAATTTAAATGCAGTAAAAATACAGTAACTATTTGGAAGTAAACGTGATTGGGTCTGCAATGAATAAACCAATATCATGTCTGGATTGTTTAATTTTTGCTGTTCTAAAACTATTCTACATGCAGAACCAATATTGCATTGGATAGTATACAAATATTAAATGCATGTGAGTACATTGTTCCAGAATATAATCACGAGGTAAAATCTGGATTATTCCATAAGGTTTGTTACTTAATCCATGTTTGGTGTTTGTATTTAGGATGTTGAGTTTCCTGATTCCATGACAGATGAGATGAGGTCCTTATTGGATGGCTTATTAAAACGTGATGTTCCTGATAGGTTAGGCTGCATGGGTAGAGGAGCACTGGAAGTTAAAGAACATTCATTCTTCAAAGGAGTAGATTGGATTCAGGTCTCATATCAGAAAGTAAGTTTAAACAAGGAACATGAGATGAATACAAGCATATTTGGCGTTAAGAAACCTACTTTCATCTAGGGCAACAGAAACTAAAATTGTATTTCATTTCATTCATAAAGATGGCTCAAGCCTTTTTGTTGGTTTCTTCTTGACAGTACACACCGCCCTTAATCCCTCCTCGTGGTGAGGTCAATGCTGCTGATGCCTTTGACATTGGATCATTTGATGAAGATGATGTCAAAGGGATAAAGGTAAGCTTTAGTATGCATGTATGATCACATTGGATCAAGATGATGTTAAAGAGATTAATTACATTGGATCTAGGTTGGATCATTTACTTGAGATGTCGAGGGGATTAATGTAAACTTTGACGTTGGAACATGTTAGGGAAATGATACATGGGATTAGTGTAAGCTTTGTTTTTGGATCACACAGTCATGTGTAGGAATTAAAAGAAAAAAAAACAAACAAAAAACAATGCATGGAAATAAAGGTCGATTCAGTTTCATCTGAAAGGGAAAGTTGTTGACTGTTGTATGATTGTTATTTTGGATGTGATTTCCAGCTTGCAGAGTCAGACCAGGAGCTTTATAAGGATTTCCCACTTACCATCTCAGAGCGATGGCAAGAGGAAATTGCTGAGACTGTGTTTGAGGCTGTTAACGTTGATGCAGACAAACAGGAAGCCAAGAAGCGAGCCAAGAAGATGGATGAAGGAGGTGCCCACTTATCTATCTCTTGTTGTCTGTAATGTTTTTAAAGACCAAGTCATTGTGTTGCATCGTCCCCTCCCCCTTAATTTGTTACCACAGGAATTTAAGTCAACAATGAGTAAATGGTGATATCATGTCTGTCATTTTGCAGCCTTTGTCAGGGTATCAGTTTGTACCAAGTTCCCACCAAGGTCTAAAGATACAAAAAGAAGGATGGTCACATCATCTTTTGTTATGGTATGGTTGAGAGTCTAAACTGTCTGAGGTATTTAAACCATCAGGTTCAGTTGTGTATGTGCAGAAACGAAATCTCATTTCTCTGTTTCCAAAGACTCTTCAAACCTTATGTATTTTATGTGGCTGTAGTGTTAATGTAAGTAATGAAAAGAGTACTTGTGGTGCACTTGAAAAAGTACATATAGCAAAATGAAGGCGCATCATGTCATCACATGACCTGTAGTGGCATTTATACCTAGCCTTGCGGAATTTCAAATAGACAAAGGAATCACACAGTTTTGGAAAGCCTTTTCTTTGGATGATTTCGGCTCGAAAGCTATGAAATTCTTGTGTTGAAAAGTGTGTGATTGCGCGCAGTCGTCTGGGCCAAACATTCCGTCGTGCAATTTGTACTACCACATCATGAACATAAATGTATTTCCAAGACTTGCTGGAACTGTCCTTACTGGCTTCATTCAGCCACTCGAAGGTCTCTGGTACAAACTTTGGAATGTTTTTCACAGATTTCGAGAAAGGAAAGCCTCGATCAAATTACCAAATGCAACAATCATCATGTACCGTACCGCACTTTCCTATGGAGCAGGTCGTGTTTGTTTATGTTTAATACCCACTACAGGTCATGCGACTGGGATCGCGCAATCAGTCTATTGGAGGTATGTGTTCTACACAGTTATGTCATATGTGCATACAGTTGTACTGTGAACTGTATTTTTACATTGTACAGAATACTCTCACATACAAGTTTTGGCATTAAAAGTAAGTTTTCACATTTGACTACTATTTTTCCTTGCAGAGTATGCTATGGGTAAAGATTGTATCATGCATGGCCACATCTTCAAGCTGGGTGGACCTTTCCTGAACTCATGGCAACGACGTTATTTTTATCTCTTTCCTAATAGACTAGAATGGCAAGGAGATGGAGAGAAGGGTGTGAGCTCGGTATGTCCATCTTACAACCAGGATTTAGGTTTAACCCTTTCCTTACCATAGCTATAGGGGCCTTTACTTGACCAACTTCACACAAAAAAAAACATTCAAGCCTCAACACAAATGCCATTTGTTTCATCAAGCTCCATAGATTGTATATTTCCGATTATGCTAACAAAGGTTGTTAAAATACACAAAACTTTCAAATGGGATGGAAGTATTCAAAATGCCAAACACCTATGGAGTGCCATATGCTTGTGTACAAAAAAAATGACTGACTTTACAGACCGCACTTTGGAATGTATGGTCCAGAACCTTGATTTTATTGACCGAAAGGCAATTATGAATATATATGAAAGGCAATTTAATAAGCAAGAAATTGTTCATAGTTTGCTTTTCATCACTTAGTTTATGAAATCTGCTAGGTGAGAATAGAGTTAGTAAAACTGCCTTCTGAACACATATGCATGCTGTTGTGTGAGAAAATGTGCCTCAAGCATTGAGTGGTCAAACTATTTACATAGTGGTTGTTTATCTCAAAACAATTTGGCAACGAGAGGGTTAACATCACCGGCTTATTTACAATCATCAACCAACAGGCACTGGAAATACTGCATTGTTAGGTTGAATTGATTGGGGCACATGTAAAAACAAAATCAAATTTGTTCTAAAAGATAAGAATGAAGCATTTTCACATTTACATCTGTGCTTTTCTTGAATATCTAATGCAGTGAAATCTCGATTAGTCAAAACCGTTTTACTTGAAAAATTTAGTGTACTGGAAGCAACAACTATTCCTGCTGATATAATAGCAAACCTGGTACAAAATTGCCTGTGTTATCTTGAATTTTCGACCGCAAACTTTGGTTAAATCAAACCCAAAAGCGGCAGGTAATAAACCTACCCTAATTCAGTCACAAAAGAATCGCAAAACCAAAGCTGTCAATTAAACCCCAGAAACTTAACTGGTAACGCAGACAAGTGAAAAAACTAAATAAATAGATTATTAGCGCTGAGCAGTTCTCAAGATGACAACACCCAGGTCGGTGTAAACAGACTTGGCAATGATCTAAGCAAGCCGACGACCACTCCTGTGGCAGTAACAAAAGTGAACAAAACACAAAGAGAAGCCGTACATGTACCAACAATTAATTGAAATTAGCACGAGGAAATCTGCCAATCATCATTGTAGAAAAGCAGACACACATTCGCTTGTTACCCTTAAATTTGTGCGCTCCTCCAGCTGAATTGTTTTGGGTTTCCAGACAATTCAGCTGGTAGAGTTTGCAACTTCAAAAAACGAGATTGATAATAATATTAATAATATTAAGATTTATTACGACAATGTGCTTGCTAAATTCTTAGTGGTACACTAGTTTACTCTTTGTGCATATATGCACTCACCGTTTGTGGAAAAATTGCATCCTCGGCTAATTCTAACCTCTGAGTAAGTTGAAGTTTGAGCCTGTTTCTTTGAGGTTTGACTTATCGAGATTTCACTTTGATTCTAAGATTGCTCTTAATTTGTTAAAATAATTCACAATTGTTTCAGTCTGTATATTTTGTCATTGATCAGTATTTGTTTTATTTCCAGCAAAATGTACTAGTAATGGAACATGTATTGAGTGTTGAGGAAACTATGGTCAAAGGCTTCAAATGCATACAGTTGAAGCTAAAGGCAGGCAAGAATTGCATCCTGAGAACAGAGGTAACCACACCACACTAAAGTATTCCCCATTACACCCCAACGCTCCCTAAATACATGCCACACAAATCCACACTCCAAAACGCCCTACCACTTCCAAGTACATGCCACAAAAGACCATGCTTCAGTACACCCAAAAACTTTCACATTTATGCCACACAAGTCTAAACTTCAGGACATCCCATTAGTTCCAAGTACATGCCACAAAAGACCATAGGAGTGTCGTGGCCGAGCGGTTAACAACACCAGAACTTGTTCTGGTGTTGTTGGCAGCAGAGTGTGGGTTCGAATCCCAGAGTGGCACTTGTGTCCTTGAGCAAGATACTTTACCATAATTGCTTTGTCCTTCGGATGTGACATTAAGCCGTAGGTCCCGTGTACTAGGATAGGTAGTGCACGTAAAAGAACCCAGAACACTTATCATGGAAGAGTAGGGGTTTACCCTGGTGTTTCTGGTTCACATGGCAAGCACCCTTATCTACAGGTTTTCTCAGGCTTGAGAGCTACAGTGATTAAGTTCACTTATGAGGCATCCTTGGTTTCATTACCAGAAATATTATACACATATGGACTGGCAATGAGGGAAATAGTGCACGTCTATGCAACCCGAGGGCCTGTGAGTGACCAGGAGAGGGTCCTATTTCCCGAGGCCAAAATGTCGGTTAGAAAAGTAAATCGCATTTTTTTTGCCAGAGATTCTTCTCGATCCGCAGACGCCGTCGTTCTCTTGAGGGCGCTCTTTACCAGTCAATAGTTTTTGGGTTTTTGAAACTATTTCCCGCTTTGCAAACTATTTCCCCCAAATGAAGCACGTGCGGTGTGTGTGGTGCAGATTTCATGCACTAGGCTATATTAGTTTACCCCACGCGACCGTGTTTTAGCCAATCAGGATAAAGAACCAGGGAGAGGTGTGTTTATATAAATAATAATAATAATAATAATAATAATAGTAATAATACTCGGGTAGACCCAAAATGTAGATTACATCATGAGAAACTGAATACAGGTACTATGTACATTGTAGCTTGGTTGAATAATTATACAAACAAAATTTCTTAAGTACGAGTACAAGTTTACGCATTTGATGCGTGTATGCCTCAGGAAAGTATTGCACTATTTGACGGAACCAGCACAATCATGAACTGCAAGTATATTATAATACTGGGTTTGTTGGAACAGTTATGTGAACTGCAGCAAAATTATTCTCTTACAAATTTTAGATCATGAGTTTTGTATATGATAAGGTGTATGTAGTATAAATAGTTTGCTGTTGATATTTCATTTCAGTTCTAAATAAAAAGTTGCCAGATTAAGAAAACTATTATTGATGCAGTTAGACAAAGGAAAAACTATTGCAAAGTCGCATCCCAATTAAAAAAAAAAGATGTGGCAAATCATTATCTCAGGTATGTTTGGGTATTAATTGGTGTAACACAATTTGTACGAATGTAGGGTTTAATGTAGGTTTAGTGTGATACCCTTTGTAACTTTCAGTCTGTTATTTACAATCCCCATTACATCCATACATGCCTAGTGTAAGCACAGTTCAAGTCCAAGATCTCAATGTCTGTCAGTTTCATGAACATGTAACAATGTCCTTGTTACAGTCATTTGAACAATTCCAGACTTGGTCACATTACGTTGACCACCGATATCAGTAATGTGCTTTTTAAATGCTTTATGTGCCTTCATATCATGTATAAATAGTCTTGAAATTCCTACAGGAAACCGGGTTTCTATTATCTGTGGTCAAAACGTAGTGACCATTGAGGTTGGTATTGACCAGTCCATTTTTAAGGTCCTTTTCATCAGTGTTTTTCACCATTACTGGGATGCAGTTATGCTTGTGTACACACCGTGTACAATTTTAAACTAATAGGTCATGCTGGCACTTTGAATTGTTGCATTAACACCATTGGACAGAGATGAGTGTGATTCATGAAAAATGAACGCTGAACATATATGGAATAGTGCAGCACAAGATTGTGACTTGGATTTGTCTGTAGGTTGATTTAATTTATTTTGATTATTTTGTGACAGAGTGATCCTGAGTACATACAGTGGAGAAAGGAGATCAAGGAAGCATTTGACAAGGCTCAGCAGATGTTGCGTCATGGTCCCAAGATGCTAGCTACTCAAGGTTCGTCCTCTGATATCATGAGACACCAACCACTGAGCCAACGTAACAGTAATGGTGCCCACTAACACTAACCTACTGATCATAACATGAACCAAGACCACTGTACAAATCTTGTCATGCAATTTAACACTATGTGAGCTTGAAAAAGACTGCTCTAACCACAACCAGAATGACACAGTTGTTTTGTTGCTGTTGAATAGTGGTAACCGCATTCCATTGCCATGCATTAATCCATTACCGTATGTTGACTTTTTGATTACATATTAACATCAATTCCAATTGTGAATGTCCTTTTTAAAGTGTGGAGTGGTTTGGGAACATTGTGGTTAATAGTTTTCATTGCACACCTTCTTTCAATAATTTTGTTTTCAAAATGTTAGTGTCCAGGCATTACAAGTTATCAGTGGAAATATTGACAGCATTGCATCAGCATAGGTCGTAGTGTAAGGATACATCAATAATTATCTGTGTTATGGATAAGGAGCCTGCTATCTTTGATCATATCTTACATACTAATTTCTCATATGTTACCATGCCATGTCCAATAATCTGTGCAGTCTCACCACTTTCTGTTGTTCATGGGCTTTACATGTGTGCACCTCATACAAACTAAGTATACCATGAATTGAGTTTAAAATCATCCAACACATGCACTCATTAAATTTCAAAGTCTCAGAACAAGTTTAGAAACAGCAAGTCTGGACAACCCATGTCTGGAAACACTGACTGGAGATACACATCGTGCTGATATGCTAAGTCTAGATGCCCCAAATCTGTCAACACAAACTATGTGTAGACAAATCACATCTGAAAATACAGGGTGTCGAGGTTTCCAACTATGGATTCACCTTGTCTGGACTAACCAAGATATGTCAAGCCTGAATGCTGGACAACAATGAGTCTATCTGGATATATAAATGTACCTTCATTCTGCACAGATATATAGACAAATACAAGCCACTCGTTAGTCTATTATTAACACAGAATTGTCAAGACAGCTGCAAAGGAACAGGCATATTTTGTGTGATGTTATGTTCTCGAGCCTTTTTTCTATGAAATGTATGAAGTCAATCTAGCAATTACTATGAGGTCTAAATAACACCTTAATTGTAAAGACACATTTTTGATACTTTTTCATATGGTGAGCAAACAACCACAAGCAGCTAACAAGTGCTGTTAAATGGTTTAATTAGTCACAGCACACTCTCTGATATCAACATTTATGCTCCTGGTTGAGTGGTCTACATCCGGATGATCCTGCGATCGAAGGTAGAGTCCAGTGCTCTTGACCACTTTGCATCGACTTTGCTGATGTCCTCTGTATTTTACTACCATACAAACATTGTATGGATACGGGCAGTTCCACAGTTACTCACATTACTATGATAATGGGGAACAGATTAAAGCAAAAAAACAATTTTTGATATAATAAAAAAAATCTCAACATATGAAGTTATGAAAATCAGCCAGAAATTAAGATTTGTAAATTCCTGCTGTCAGTGTAACGCAAGTAACCTTTGAATTGCCCAAAACAAGTTATCCTGAATGTGAAATATTCTATAGAATTTGAAACATGTAATGACAATGGCACAGTAACATCCTTCGAGTTGTTGCTGTGCAATGTTTACCGTAACTGGAGACTAGCAATGGGTTTATAGTGTGACAGTAAAACTCAATACATCTGCGTGTTCTTATGCGATCCTTACGACATGACATTGCCCAATGGAATGATGTTATTAAACCAGCAAGTACATAGTTTGCACTTCAATATCCACCTTGCCTTAAGTATATTAGTAACAAACGCTCACATTTTTAGGCCTGTTTGACCCACACAGTAATAGTATCCAGCAACTTGATTAATTTACAGTCCATGTTGGACTGTGTGTAATTGCCTGTATGATACAGAAATAATGGACATTCTTAGTATGGTATCAGTACATCACAGTAGTACTCCAAGTCCCATGTCATGTTATTAATAACTTTATTTGGGACCATTGGTAATCAACTTGTGGCTGGTACATGCATTGTAATATTTGAACTTGATTCGGCAGTTTAAGATAGTTCTTTTTGATAATACCATATTGATGTTTATTGATATATAACCATTGACTTGACTGGCCAACAGTCAGGAGAATTGTTGGTAAAGCTGCAGGCTCGAGTCGTTTGATGTTTGTAGCAGACTTTGACAATTTGCACTGTGACTGACTTTGTACATAATCAACCTAAAGTACTGAATGTGACTAAGTATGGAGTATTTGCATTGTAGACAGTTTCATATTGATACACTATGAATATCTGCCAAATCAAATAGATTGACATCAAACTTTGTTCATAGATGTTATCATGTCATGCTATTTAATACTGTAGATTCTTATTATATTCAATCAAGAAATGCACATAAAATATTTAGATGAATTAAGTAGATAGGAGTCTATTAATATCTGGATCAATACATCCAACTCTTACAGTCATTTTTACTTGAATTTTTAAATTTTTGTTTGTAGTGGAAGCTGATTAATTGCAATTATAAGATAAGAGGTGCAGAGTATGTACAATGAGTTATATGAACGGTGCTGTTACTGCCAAAGCTTGCTGATTGGCTGGGCCAATACTCAAGCATGTGGTATATATTCACCATTCAACCAATCATGTGTCTACATACACTATAACTAGTGCACAATATGTATTCTGACATATCATTGAAGTGCACAAGTTTCATGAAGACGTCTGGTTTGAAATGAGTAGAATTTAAGAGATAAAATATATTTGGTAGAGGAATAATCATTTTGATTTATTTATCACCAAAAAAAAGGTATTTAATGCCAACCTATTACAAGTGAACACTTATTGTACCATATACGCTGTTATTAGTGTATTTATAGTGGTAAATTAGGATGTAGTCTAGGGAACTGTGTGCAACGTATGTACAAAATATTTAAAAAAAAGTTTTTGATAATTTTATCTGTTGGGCCTGTGTCACTGAAAAAAAAATTGATGTCAAATGTAGATAAAGTGTAGCGTTGCATAACTGTCTGCAACCTCATGTTTTACAAATACATTAATGTTTGGTATTATATTGGTACTGTATTCCTAGGATTTTTGGAGCAAGAGATGAATGATTGAGTTGATTCAAGGTGGCATTCTTAATGGCCTGAAGGTTAGGAAAAAGCTAGTTTGTCATAGGTGTGTCTACTTCTAAGCTCTATATCAAGGTACATGGAGCAAAGTGACACATTGATGATTTAAAATCAGTCGCAAGTTAAGATTGAATAATGTCTGGAACACTGACTTGTTTAGTTACATGGGAACATTCAAATTTGAATAGCTAAAAACTGAAGACGTTTAGTTTTAGGAACTCAAATTTAACTGTTTGCTTGTTAATCAAATTAGTCAGTGTACAGAGCATAATTCAAATTAAATTCATTACTGGCTTATTGGCAGAAAATCCCACCTGTGGAATCAAAGTGTTAGTTATTGCAGTACTATGCACTGTAGGTCAGCTTTCTAAACAACACATCCCTACATTAATCAGCAGCTGGATTACTAGTCACTTGTTAGCATGCCTGGCAAATACATAGCTACATTTTAGGATTGAGTGGTCTAATTTAGTTGAGAATGGTATTATTTCTAAACTGTTCTTAATTCTAAACAATTAGCAATGGGATAATACTTGTGTCATAGAAATAATGGCTTTTATATCTATCATGTTTGATCAGCAACAAGTAAGTCAACCAATTTGCACATCTTTGCTAAAACCATAGAGTTGTTTCTTTTTTACATAAGACTCCAAACACTTAATACAGACACATATCAAGACACATTTGTAGCACGCATATTGGATTACATAGGCAGTAAATCAGGATGGTGTCATCATTGTTTCTTACTTTGGACTAATCTGGATGAAAGTGACCAAAAATTGTCAAGCCATTAAATTTGAATTCATATTTGTTGAGATATTGCTTTTGGCTAATAGTATTATCTGCAACAGTGTGGATATAAGACAGCCACTGTTTACTGGTTAAAAATGTGCATGCATACCTAGCATTTGGCATGCAGGGGGGTTTGACATTGCTCAGGCTACAATATTAGGTTTTTTTCGTTTTTTGTTTTTGCTTAAACATAAGAAAATATCATTACTTGTCAGTAAAAAATATACATAGTAGATGAACAGATTTACTTTTGAAAATGCTTGACATTTAAGACAGATGAACAGTTATGATAGCTTTGTTAACATATCAGCACTGTGTGACTCAATACAGTTCTTTTCTGATGCTTCTCTATACATGGAAACAACTGGAAACATGTATGTTAGTTTTAGATGTCAATATCTTAATGTTTCCTGAGAACATTCAAGTTAAAGGGAATCAGGCCCAGATACACAATATCCTGTTCATGTATAATGTCATGTTCAATCAAACTGTAACAGTTTGCTGGCAATTTAACCCTTAAATAGCCTGTCCTGAAACTGGCAACAAAATTATCTGATATACTTTTAGTGTAGTTTCATGGCCAGGATAGGGCTAAATATGATAATAACATATGCGATGAAGCTCTTCAAGTCTTATGCCACGGATTATCTTAATTCTGGGATCATCTCCAATACACAGAGTCTTGCAGCCTAGACCAAGGATTTATAGATTTGATGTTTTGGTACTTCAAATTATTCAGTTTACTTTTTTGAATGGGTTAAAGTAAAATTTAATTTTTAGGAGAAAAGTTTTCAATTGCTCACATCTAGAAGTGTAAGTGTTGTGACTTTCTGGTACCATAGTGCAGTGGTAGGATGACATTTATGAAACACTTTCACCGCATGTGCTGCATAAATGAGTGCATTAGAAAATGACCTTTGTATGAAATATTCACAGCATTTTAGTTGTCAGGAATCTTGCTCTTATTTACTGATGATATTGACTGATAATAGCTATTGTTCAGGTATTTATTTGTATATTTTTTAGACAATGAATAAATATTTGACACATTTGTACATATTATGTACATGTTCATTACCCGTGATGGGTGCTGACTATTATGATGCACTCTATTACAACAGTCGTCCAAACAATCATCCATGATACTTGGTGCAATACCTTACTCTGAAAAGCAACTCATTTCACATTTTGGATGAATGTTATCACTCATAAGACTTTAACTCAGTTGTTTGAATAACAATGAGGATATTTTCTGTTGAGTGCTCAAGTTCTGAAATAGCATATAAACGTATACTCAGTTCAGGGCTCTATTCAATGAAAGCAAACCTGTAGAGGTAATTTTAGATAAACTTGAACATTTTGTCCGTTCTGATTCATTGTGGACTTTCTGTCTTCAGAACCCTGTCAGGATCCATGCATCCCCACTTAATAAACTTAGCAAGATGTGTATTGTGCATGATTGCCTTTTTACTTTTGACACTAATTACTTTCACATTGATTGGAGTAAAATTCTCCTGTATGTATCAGAGCCTTAAAAGCTGTTATAACATTTAATAACAGCAGTATTTCAGCACAATGGTCATACCTTCATATCCAGATAAGAAAAATAAGTAAAAACAAGGAATGTTCGTATCCCACCTGATCTAGATGCATCGTTTATTTTTCAGAAGAATGCTTTTTGTTTATTTTAGTGGTAATTTGAGTTTTTAAAATAATGTATTCATTATTTATTTGCTAAATCTTACTCACCTCAGTATATATTTAAACACATTTTCTTTTTTACAGTATTTGATTACTGTCATGTGATTACTTAGTTCAGATTTGTCATTTATGCAAAGAATACACCAAGCAGTTAATTGATAGTTTGATTGACCTGATCATGGTATAGAGTGTAAGAATGTGATGCATACTAACATGATTCTTTGCAACAAAGATATGAAAGGATTACATGTAGACTATAGATTGTGAGATGGACAAGGTAGGCTGCATCAAGGTGGCCTTTTCTATGCATATTGGAGGACTATACACACACGGCTGTAACATACGCAAAGATGGAGGCACTATTGCAGCTTCTTATTACCCATACCTCATGTGTAGCATTCTACTATTGTCATAGTATTTATGTGTAACACCAGTCCCTTGTTGCCATACATCACAATATTTACAATGTTTGAGGTTGACTTCATATTGATTTAGTGGCAGGTGAATTGTTTTCCTGTTTGTTCTGCATTACCCTGATTATCTTTTTTTCAATCTTAAATGTGAAAACTAATTTTTAAAAAATTACAAATCTTTTGAGAGGTTTTTTGGTATTTGTTTTAAATGTGACATAGAACACATTAGCGTGTACTAGTTGTTTATATATTGCAATTATTACTGATCTGTATTGTTTGATCTATTGGCTTTGCTTTGTGTGTAGTCTATTAAACTCTACACCTGGTTAGGGAATTATACGACTTGTGTTGTGTGCTGTTTGATATTAGTCTTAGTCCATTGCAGGGCCACTAGACGACACCATTGTAACTAAAATCTTTAGCTGGTATGAAAGTACTATTGCAAGACCAGCACAAACTTCTTTGCTCTTTTTCAAATTTTTGACTTGCTGACAGACTTGAAACCTCAAATAAAAAAACTCCACATAACTACTAGGATTAAAAAGATTATAAGTAGACCTGATGTAAAAGTACATACTTGTAGAAGAAAAATACTAGCCAGCTGGACTTGTTCTGTTGGTAGTATACTGGCCTGATGTTCAAATTACTGGACTTGGTCCAACCCTCCAGTGTATATTTGTGACCAAGGATGTATGTCAATCACAGAGAATATTCAGACATGAGGTTGTAAAAGTTGTAGCTCATCAGTTCCAATCAGTATACTGTAGCATTGCACATTGTCACTGAAACGAAAACCTCAATCATTATTACAACATTGAAACTCAATTAACTTAACCCTACAAAATTGCAATTTATTGCCACTAAGTCAACAGTAACATTTTGATATTCAGAGGCTGACCCACTGTCATTTTAAAAACATCTATTCTTTTATCACTCTATCAATTGGACAATTCCACGAATGTGACAACAGGTATCAGAAATTTGTTTTCCTGAATGGTTTATGTGTGACTTCATTTGTTGAAATTTTGTATTTTTTTGACTAATTTCACCTTATCATGTCACAAATATATAGGCAGCTAAATTACTGATACTTAAGGTGGATTTAAAATGACTAACCATGGGAATTGCTAAAAATATAGAATTTCAAAAATTGATGACTTTCATGATAGTACAAGTTGTTGAAATAGTACAGAGATAAAGTCAGGATATAAGAGCACTGCAGCCTTCAAGCATATTTCACCAGGCCTGTACATTTGTACAAACTCTTCTGGGGATGTTAGGGTTATTGAGACAGATCTGTGAACACCCAACTGCCAACTCCACAGTACCAAATTCATTTACATCAACATGGTGCAAGTGCAGTATCAGCAACACCATATTAAAACAACATGCTAAGCAACACCTGTAGGAAACTTCACGGTTAATTAAAACAAAGTACTTTTGGTACTGAGAACATAATGTCATACGTGTAGGATCAGTTACAAAACAATAGAACTGTATCAATGTAGAATAACAAAGCTTTCATAGCTAATTGGAAATGTTTCAAGCTCTTTATGCAGCCATCTACTATGTAATACCACTGTGAGTAAATTTTGAATCTTTTACATATGTAGTTAGAATTTATCCATATTATTATATGATGTATGCATGTTGATGTGTAGTTAGTATGTGGTCTGCATGTTGACATATGTTGTACTGGTTGTAGTGTAATAACAGACTTTTTTTCTACCAGGAACATCTGCCTCCAAGTAGAGGAACTGTAGTAAGAAACTGAATGGTATGATCCCCGATCCAAGGGTGTGGTTGTGTGAAAAAGAAAGATTCTGGCAATGGCAACTTCCATGGTGGTACATGCACATAAAAGCTTGGCCCATACTTCATGCAAAATTGAATGAAAAGAGAATGTCATTACACCATTTACCTGATGTGGTACAGTTTGTTTTGTACCATTCCTTATTGATCACTAGTCAGAAAGTATCATGCTACATTGTGGTATGCAGGTGTACACAACTACTTTACTGTCTAAAAGATGATTGTTCTTTGTAACTAACAACAGAACTGTCAGTCTTTAACAATGAATGGTAGTTTGAACAAACAGTGATATTCATTATACTTACATGTACGTACGTGATTAGAAATTTTGAGGTTTTTTTTTTCTCACTTGTATTGTGACTTATTGATGTTTTTATTGAGGTTATATAAAGCCTGATTGTATTAAATTTTGTGTCTTTTTCATATTGGAAGTTGACATAAACATTTGAAAATTAACGTGCCCTCAATCCATTTAGAACCTGATATATTTAAATAAAGGGAACCTAATGAGTATTGTTTGGAAGAAGGTGGTCTTAAAATCAAAACTGGTAAGTTTCTCAACGTGCATTAAGACAGTTGCATGTAGATAGGAAGACTGTGCACATAGGTGAAATGCAAGACATGAAGCTACCCATGGCTCTGATAAGTAGTCTTATGACATAATTACAGTATCTCTGTTTCATTTGAGTAGTTCAAGCCTTTATTACCAAGATGTAAATATGGCTGAACCAGCACATAAATAAGGCACAGTCAATGTTGTCTGTTGGTGAGCAAGCTTTCTATTCATTGATTGGCATTTAAGTTGAGTTTTTTCCTTTTTCTTCTTGATTGTTTTGGAGTATTGTATATTTGCATGAATTGTTTGCATGGCATGTAAGATCGGCTGATGCTTTTGTGTCTATGCAAGTGACTTTTGAAAAGTATGTTTATACTGCTCTAACATTACTAAGTGTTGTTAATTATAACCTTTATAATGCTCTTTCAAACTTGTTCAAGCTAACTGCAAGTGGTTGTGAGTAATCCCAAATAGAAAACATACATTACCATGATACCGGCACTACATATATTTTATAACAGTAAGATCAGTTGGACTGGAGTTTGTACAGCATATTGCTTGTATTACTATGAATGATATCAGATCAAGCCAACATGCTCTGTACACACTCACATAACTACCAGAGAAGAATCATCATACATTAATGATCCCATATTCTATTATTTGTCTTGTCATGATCATGTGTTGCCTTCCATATAAGACCAATCCAAAACACAATGGCTCTTCTCAGAGCCAACACTCTGCCCAAATGAGATTTATACATGGTTGTACTCGCAAGTTTACTAGTTATAGTTACTTCTTATTCTCCGCACCGTATGCAAAGCTTCAAAAATCAATCCAATCCTAACCACCATAGCAAACTGTCTACCAAAGGCAGCCACATTGGTCTTTCTCTGTGAAGCAGTGCACCTGGTCACACACTGAATGTACAATGCAGCAATCCAAATGGAGACAGCTTGTTTACAATTGTAATTGGAATTTAATGTGTCAGACTTCAGGATGTGCTGTCTGGGTTGTAATTGGCCAGTGCATAAGGTTGAACTGAAAAGATCAGTGTAGTTATCCAACAAGGAATGACGGCATACTGCACTGCCCGCTTCAAAATATGTTTTTTCTAAATTATTTTTTCAAGTGTGATCCTTATAAAATAAAACAACAAATAGTAACTCTCCTAATTTTCATGGTTTCCTCTTTTTTCTTTGACTTGTTGCACAGGTGCATACAATGTAAATAGACGGAGTGCAGTACTGCATGCACAAGTGAGCTAACATCATGTGTTACTACCAGTAGACAAGTCCTCATTTGCTCAAATCATACATTGGTTTGTGAGTAACCTTCATCACGGCTCTTTGTTAATGAGGGAAGTTACGTCCAATCAAGCATCTAATATCATCAACTAACCTTAGAGAGTGACATCAAATGATCATTATCCAATGAGCTGACCTGGTGGGTGGTTGTAAATAATACAAAGCTACTGATCGGGAGTCATCCTCTAACATTGCCTCAGGGCCCCACAAACAGTAGCTTCATCACTGTATCCAACATGTGATTTGTCTGAAATTGTTTAATATTCAATAACTAGCTTCCCTGACAGGGAGCAGCAGAAGAATGGATGTAAAATAAAATCACAAAAATCCAGAATTTGAAGAGGATGGGGGACCAATAAGGGGAGGTGAACAAGGTTGACCCAAATGCCAACATTTGGGTCAAGGCCCCCAGGCATATCCAGGTATTTCTCCCAATCCCTTCCAAAGAGAAATTCTTGGTGTGTCTGTGATTATGGTATGCATGTTGGAAGAAGGGGGTCTCTTATTAGAAGGAATGACACCCGTAAGTAAAATACAATCCAATTCTCTACATGCACATGATGGCCTGGCTGGTGTCAAGAGTGTGCAAGGATAGTTTCACTTATTAGATTTGGACTATTTCTGAAACACTAGACATGGAATGTATGCACAACCTTGCACTTGGGGGATGTTTTTACTCAGTATTAAAACAAGGCACCAAGTTTATAGCAATATTTTTCACAATATGGTATTGGGTAAAGTTTCCACTTGCAATATGTAGCTGTAATGAGTACACCAGTTACATTGGTAGATAAATGGATACCTGAGGATAGGTAGCCTGCATGTAGGATGTAGTGTATTGTCAAGCATCTATTTAATCATGTATAGTTTCAATATAACTGAAATCATTAAATGGTAGGAGATTCAAAATGTTGAGACATCTAGAGCTATGTACCACTATAAGGCCAAATAAAGTCCATAGTGCCTGTGTGTGATATGTCGTGCAGAGGCATCAAATTTAAACTGCACCAGGCATTGAGCATATGGAGCAATTGAAAAGGAAAACATGAACGTTTGACCAATATGGATGGAGACTATGGGGGTTTTCTATCTGTTTGATGATTTGTAAGAGTAAGAGTAGAGAAATGTGCCAATTCATGTAGTTGATGTAAATATATCAAATGATGTAAAAGGTATTGGCTTTATTAAGCTTATTAGACTCAAATTGAAGCCAGTATAGAAAGATATCCTGATAAGCAGTGTTAGTGTCCTGGCGTGTATGTAGGTGTGGTCTACATGAATGTACAACACCATAATTAATGTATCTAAAATGTGAAACCATTGCAATCAAGAGTCAAATCAATTCACCAATACTATTTGTAAAACCCATACCTTGATATGGTTGCACAAAATACATTTTTCTAATTGTGAATTACTGTAGCCAAGACAAGTGTGAAATGTGATTTTGTTTTAAACTTACATCGACATTGGTTGTAAATTGCCTTATGTGATGTGACACTAAGGGTGAACCTAAAACTTCTTTTATAAACAATTCATTATTCTGATTGTGCAGCACTAATCTGCCATCCAAATGATACTAAGGAAGGACTTATAGATATGAAAAATACATGTAGAATATTTCTTTCTTTTTTACTTTATCCTAACTTTATTTATTTTCGCAGGGTAGTTACTATTTAGAATATACCACAAAAGTTTAAATAATGTTTACTTACTTGCCCAGCAAATAATTAGTACCTGTATACACTACATATGTTGCAAATATTGTCATATATTTTTCATTACTTGTGTAAAATATAGCATTTATAAATTTAATAGTAATATATTTTAATCACTTTCTGTTACCTTCGTACAAAGTTCAGTATCCAATTTTTTTTAAAAGGATTATGAAATATAAGGAGAGATGTTCCCAGAGCATTGAATTGAGTAGAGAAGCAAAGATAGTAATCATTAGTTGGTAGCAGTATGGTGGAAGAGCATTGGGATAGACTCCTGGATATATCCCATCAGTTGTCATTGTCTTATTCACACTTTACATATAAGTAAGGCTGTAATGTACATGCATTAGTACATGCATCAGTGAAAATGTCCATTGCTAGTTGAACACCATCATTTCATTCTTGATACAGCAAACAAGCAAGTGGATGCTGCTCTTTCCTTAAATTCAGCACAAAAACAAATTGTCATTGTCCAGTCATCCCTGGAAACAGAAAAAAATAGTCTGAATAAGACAACAGAAGCACTTTCACATGTAGGTTCCTAATACAACATAAAATAAACAAAGCAACATTTTTTTACCTCAGTAAGAAGGCTGTATCAGCTTCTGATATTATATGCGTGGGGTCTGTTAGGGAAAAGTTTCCATATCTGACTGCCACTTTCTAAGGGATTTTTTAATGGATGTTTGGCTTTATTTCCCTTTTTTTAATAGTCCTCTCAAGGAATTAGTAGCTAAAACGCTCATTATTGACCTTTATTAAAGAATATTCAAGCTTACATTTCATTGCGCAGCTGGAACTTTTGCGCATTCATGCCCAAAGGAACTAAAATGGCGTTTAGTGAGTAGCGTTGTCAAGCTCCATTGTCGATGTGAAAATGGCTTGTTTTTTTTATGATTTTGACACTTTGTAATTGTTCAAAATGCCTGTTCCTCTCTGTATACATTCTACCAACCTTTCTGGGCCCAATTTCATGGCGTTGGTTACCAAAGAATTCTGCGCTTACCTTGCCCTGTAAAGCGCATACTCCTGAAGCGGTAAGCAGAGCCATGAAAGTGGGCCCTGGACAGGTAAGGGTGTAATTTGACCTTAATTAAGGAAGATAAAGTGGCAGCCATATACGGCATTTTTTCCTCTGTTAGTACTCCAACACCATGGGGTATATCAGTTAGTACTCCTCCACCATGGGATATGTCAGTTTGTTCCACACCATGGGGTTTGTCAGTTAGAACTCCTACACCATGGGGTCTGTCAGTCAGTACTCTTACACCGTCATGAGGTCTGTCAGTTAGAACTCCTACACCATGGGGTATGTCAGTTAGAGCTCCTACACCTAGGGGCTGTCAGTTAGTACTTCTACACCATGGGGTCTGTCAGTCAGTACTCTTACACCATGGGGTATGTCAGTTAGAACTCCTACACCATGGGGTATGTCAGTTACAACTCCTAAACCATGGGGTCTGTCAGTTAGAACTCCTACACCATGGGGTCTGGCAGTTAGTTCTACACCATGGGGTATGTCAGTTTTAACTCCTACACCATTGGGGTCCGTCAGTGAGTACTCTTACACCATGGGGTCTGGCAGTTAGTACTTCTACACCATGGGGTCTGTCAGGTAGTTCTCTTACACTGTCGGGACTGTCGGTTACAACTCCTACACCCCCATGGTCAGTAACTCCTACTACATTTGATCTGGCAGTTAGTGCTCCTACACCATTGGGTCTGTCAGTTAGAACTCCTACACCGTGGTGTCTGTCAGTTAGTTCTACACCATGGGGTATGTCAGTTTTAACTCCTACACCATTTGATCTGGCAGTTAGTGCTCCTACACCATTGGGTCGGTCAGTTAGAACTCCTACACCATTAGGTCTGTCAGTTAAAACTCCTGCACCATGGGGTCTGTCAGTTAGTTCTACACCATGGGGTCTGTCAGTTACAACTCCTATACCATGGGGTCTGTTAGTCAGTACTCCTACACCATGGTGTCTGTCAGTTAGAACTCCTTCACCATGGTGTCTGTCAGTTAGTTCTACACCATGGTGTCTGTCAGTTAGGACTCCTACACCATTGGGTCTGTCAGTTAGAACTCCTACACCATTAGGTCTGTCAGTTAAAACTCCTACACCATGGGGTCTGTCAGTTAGTTCTACACCATGGGGTCTGTCAGTTACGACTCCTACACCATGGGGTCTGCTAGTCAGTACTCCTGCACCATGGTGTCTGTCAGTTAGAACTCCTTCACCATGGTGTCTGTCAGTTAGGACTCCTACACCATTGGGTCTGTCAGTTAGAACTCCTACACCATTAGGTCTGTCAGTTAAAACTCCTGCACCATGGGGTCTGTCAGTTAGTTCTACACCATGGGGTCTGTCAGTTACGACTCCTATACCATGGGGTCTGTTAGTCAGTACTCCTACACCATGGTGTCTGTCAGTTAGAACTCCTTCACCATGGTGTCTGTCAGTTAGTTCTACACCATGGTGTCTGTCAGTTAGGACTCCTACACCATTGGGTCTGTCAGTTAGAACTCCTACACCATTAGGTCTGTCAGTTAAAACTCCTACACCATGGGGTCTGTCAGTTAGTTCTACACCATGGGGTCTGTCAGTTACGACTCCTACACCATGGGGTCTGCTAGTCAGTACTCCTGCACCATGGTGTCTGTCAGTTAGAACTCCTTCACCATGGTGTCTGTCAGTTAGGACTCCTACACCATTGGGTCTGTCAGTTAGAACTCCTACACCATTAGGTCTGTCAGTTAAAACTCCTACACCATGGGGTCTGTCAGTTAGTTCTACACCATGGGGTCTGTCAGTTAGTTCTACACCATGGGGTATGTCAGTTAGTTCTACACCATGGGGTATGTCAGTTAGTTCTACACCATGGGGTATGTCAGTTAGTTCTACACCATGGGGTATGTCAGTTAGTTCTACACCATGGGGTCTGGCAGTTAGTTCTACACCATGGGGTATGTCAATTAGTACTCCTTCACCATGGGGTCTGGCAGTTAGTTCTACACCATGGGGTATGTCAGTTAGTTCTACACCATGGGGTCTGTCAGTTACGACTCCTACACTATGGTGTCTGTCAGTCAGTACTCCTACACCATGGGGTACGTAAGTGCTCCTACACCATGGTGTCTGTCAGTTAAAACTCCTACACCATGGGGTATGTCAGTTAGTTCTACACCATGGGGTCTGGCAGTTAGTTCTACACCATGGGGTCTGTCAGTTAGTTCTACACCATGGGGTCTGTCAGTTACGACTCCTACACTATGGTGTCTGACAGTCAGTTCTCCTACACCATGGGGTACGTAAGTGCTCCTACACCATGGTGTCTGTCAGTTAAAACTCCTACACCATGGGGTATGTCAGTTAGTTCTACACCATGGGGTCTGTCAGTTAGTTCTACACCATGGGGTCTGGCAGTTAGTTCTACACCATGGGGTCTGTCAGTTAGTTCTACACCATGGGGTCTGTCAGTTACGACTCCTACACTATGGTGTCTGTCAGTCAGTACTCCTACACCATGGGGTACGTAAGTGCTCCTACACCATGGTGTCTGTCAGTTAAAACTCCTACACCATGGGGTATGTCAGTTAGTTCTACACCATGGGGTCTGGCAGTTAGTTCTACACCATGGGGTATGTCAGTTAGTACTCCTTCACCATGGGGTATGTCAGTTAGTTCTACACCATGGGGTATGTCAGTTAGTTCTACACCATGGGGTCTGTCAGTTAGTTCTACACCATGGGGTATGTCAGTTAGTTCTACACCATGGGGTCTGGCAGTTAGTTCTACACCATGGGGTATGTCAATTAGTACTCCTTCACCATGGGGTCTGGCAGTTAGTTCTACACCATGGGGTATGTCAGTTAGTTCTACACCATGGGGTATGTCAATTAGTTCTACACCATGGGGTCTGGCAGTTAGTTCTACACCATGGGGTCTGGCAGTTAGTTCTACACCATGGGGTATGTCAGTTAGTTCTACACCATGGGGTATGTCAATTAGTTCTACACCATGGGGTCTGGCAGTTAGTTCTACACCATGGGGTCTGGCAGTTAGTTCTACACCATGGGGTCTGGCAGTTAGTTCTACACCATGGGGTCTGGCAGTTAGTTCTACACCATGGGGTCTGGCAGTTAGTTCTACACCATGGGGTATGTCAATTAGTACTCCTTCACCATGGGGTCTGGCAGTTAGTTCTACACCATGGGGTATGTCAGTTAGTTCTACACCATGGGGTCTGGCAGTTAGTTCTACACCATGGGGTATGTCAGTTAGTTCTACACCATGGGGTCTGGCAGTTAGTTCTACACCATGGGGTATGTCAATTAGTACTCCTTCACCATGGGGTCTGGCAGTTAGTTCTACACCATGGGGTATGTCAGTTAGTTCTACACCATGGGGTATGTCAGTTAGTTCTACACCATGGGGTCTGGCAGTTAGTTCTACACAATGGGGTCTGGCAGTTAGTTCTACACCATGGGGTATGTCAGTTAGTTCTACACCATGGGGTCTGGCAGTTAGTTCTACACCATGGGGTATGTCAATTAGTACTCCTTCACCATGGGGTCTGGCAGTTAGTTCTACACCATGGGGTATGTCAGTTAGTTCTACACCATGGGGTATGTCAGTTAGTTCTACACCATGGGGTCTGGCAGTTAGTTCTACACCATGGGGTATGTCAATTAGTACTCCTTCACCATGGGGTCTGGCAGTTAGTACTCCTTCACCATGGGGTCTGGCAGTTAGTTCTACACCATGGGGTATGTCAGTTAGTTCTACACCATGGGGTATGTCAATTAGTACTCCTTCACCATGGGGTCTGGCAGTTAGTTCTACACCATGGGGTATGTCAGTTAGTTCTACACCATGGGGTATGTCAGTTAGTTCTACACCATGGGGTCTGGCAGTTAGTTCTACACCATGGGGTATGTCAGTTAGTTCTACACCATGGGGTCTGGCAGTTAGTTCTACACCATGGGGTCTGGCAGTTAGTTCTACACCATGGGGTATGTCAATTAGTACTCCTTCACCATGGGGTCTGGCAGTTAGTACTTCCTCACCATGGGGGTCTGGTAATTTTTCGAAAGCTTAGACTTCAATCATTTCAGACACAGAAACCATATTAAAATTCTTGAACACTTTGGCTGTATGAAAGGTACAAATAAAAGATTATGAACTTATGTGATGCAGCTCAAAGTTAACCTTTTAAAAATAAAAGCCTTTGATTTTAGTCAAAAGCTACAGTAGGGTATGGGATTATCTGCTTACAAAAGAACAAACCCTATGGGAATTTGGTTTTAAAGAGGTATAATAGTAACAATAATTGTAATAGTAATAATAAAAACTAGCCATAGTGTTTGTTGTGAAAACAAACACATGGTTTTAGGTACAACAATAAATCATCACGAAATGTGTTAAAGGACTTACTTTTTTGGACCAAGTTTTGGACAATTGTTTATGATTTTTAAGACTGTACTTCTTGAAAACTTGTGCAAGCAGGGGGCAAGATGTTCCACAGGGGGCAGCTGTCCCCTTTGCCCCTTAACCATTTACTGTGCAACTGCTTGTTAACATTATTATTAGGACAATTGATTTACCATATTGTAGCTGATGACTTAACTAATAAAAAGGAACAACTAGCGTCATCATGAATGAATGATCAGGTGACAGTTTACATAAATACCTTATTATGCTCATTATTTGCATTATTTATTTTATTTATTAGCTGTTTCAACCTTTCATTCGGAACAGCTATTGTTTCTGTCGGGATTTTTTTATTTTTTTTTGGCTAGTATTCTTTATTTCCCCCAAAACCCCATTGACTTAGCACATGACTTTTCTGCGCAGCATAGCTCATTTTTAGAAGAACAAAACACCAGACAAATTTTATGCCATATGAAAACTTAGGCCTTGACTAAGTGAAGTGATATTAAAAAATTATAATTATTAATTAATTAACAACGTTACAGCGACTTAAATATTTAATTAGTCAATCTTGTTACCACCATATCTCAGGAAGTAAACATCCGATATTCATTTTGTTTCCAGTTTTTGACTTGTTCGATATTTTAGATGTGCTTTTTGGAATAATTTTTTATATCGCGTCATCATGACGTCATTTATAGTGCGTTTTGTATTTGTGTACAAAAGGCATGGCTCAAAAAGTGTAGCTATTTGGTAGGTCAAAGTCACAATTTTCCTAAATAAATTAAATTTTAGACTGCTACATTACAAAGGTCATTTAGAAAACCTGAACGCTTTTGCCAAGAGTCATCCCAGACCATTAAGACTTATTAAAGCACAATGTAATGCCACTATAATTAACCGTTAATTGTTCAGTCTGAGTACTATTGCTAAAACGTTGTGGGGACTGCGCCACATTTCGCCGCTCAATTTATTACAGACTTGTACACAGGTACGCAATCGCCTGTTTTTCCATCGTTATTACAATGGGGATTAGCGGCATTGCAAACCTATACAAGTAGCGTGTTGAGGCCGAGCGGTCTAGTGCACTGAATTCAAGGTCTGGTGGCTTAGTCATCACAATGTGGGTTCGAGTCTTGGTCCCGGCACTTGTGTCCTTGAGCAAGACACTTAACTATAATTGCTCCTTGGCGTTTACATCCTTGAGGAACAAAGTAGAAGTAGAAGGTTTTTGCGGGGAAAACTGTAAACATGAATGCGGCGGGGAAGCCCTATCTTTTCAGCGTTTTAAACTTGCTATTGTGTTCTCAGATGTTAGCTTTGCTTTCATTAACTAATTATTATGACATCTGGTATGCTTTAGCGCCCTCTATGGATAAATGTTCATCTACATGAAAGGTGAAGAATCTTTGCATTTTAGGCTTTTCGTTCAAAGGCATCGCATGGGAATAAAAGTTGTACCACCTTGTAAATAACAAAAAATCATAGTAAGGCGAACATGTTTTCGTCATCGTGACGTCATCAGGTATCAAGTTACATTAATTCAAAGTTTAATAATGAAAAAACCATATCTCCCGAAGCACATATCGTAGAGTCATAATCTTTGTGCCATTTTAAAGCTTAGAGCACGGGTGACATTTTACTTAAACATTTGACCCCAATTTGACCTTTCCTTCCAGTCCAAACAGGAAGTTCAAAACTTTGAAATGTCATATCTCCTGAACTAAATTCCATAAAGTCAATCTTTGTGTTGTTATGTAGCTTACATCATATGTGACATTTGATTTACAGGTGTGACCCCCATTTGACCTTTACTTCCGGTCCAAATGGGAAGTTCAAAATTTCAAAAAATCACATCTTATGTGCAAAATTTCGTAGAGTCATAATCTTTGTTCCATTTGTAGCTGATATCATATGTGACATTTGGTTATTAGCATGACCCCACTTTGACCTTTACTTCTAGTCCAAATAAGCTAGTCCTGAGCCAATTCTTGTAGAGTCATAATCTTTGTACCATTTGTAGCTCACATAAAATGTGACATTTGGATATTACACATGACCCCACTTTGACCTTTACTTCTAGTCCAAATAAGCTTTAAATAAAAAAAATATATATCTCCTGAGCCAATTGTCTAAAAGTCATAAACTTTGTACCGTGTAGGACCATTTCCAAGGTCTGGAGTGTTTAATCAAAGGACAAACAACTTTATTTATTTTATTTATTTCATTTATTTCACTTATTTCACTTATTTCACTTATTTCGCTTGTTTCGCTTGTTTCGCTTGTTTCGCTTGTTTCGCTTGTTTCGCTTGTTTCGCTTGTTTCGCTTGTTTCGCTTGTGTCGCTTGTGTCGCTTGTGTCGCTTGTGTCGCTTGTGTCGCTTGTGTCGCTTGTTCCGCTTGTTCCGCTTGTTCCGCTTGTTCCGCTTGTTCCGCTTGTTCCGCTTGTTCCGCTTGTTCCACTTGTTCCACTTGTTCCACTTGTGTCACTTGTTCCACTTGTGTCACTTGTGTCACTTGTGTCACTTGTTCCACTTGTGTCACTTGTTCCACTTGTTCCACTTGTGTCACTTGTGTCACTTGTGTCACTTGTGTCACTTGTGTCACTTGTGTCACTTGTGTCACTTGTTTCACTTGTGTCACTTGTTCCACTTGTTCCACTTGTTCCACTTGTTCCACTTGTTTCACTTGTTTCACTTGTTTCACTTGTTTCACTTGTTCCACTTGTTCCACTTGTTCCACTTGTTTCACTTGTTTCACTTGTTTCACTTGTTTCACTTGTTTCACTTGTTTCACTTGTTTCACTTGTTTCACTTGTTTCACTTGTTTCACTTGTTTCACTTGTTTCACTTGTTTCATTTGTTTCACTTGTTTCACTTGTTTCATTTGTTTCATTTATTTCATTTGTTTCATTTATTTCATTTATATTTTTATAATTTCACTCTATCACAGCATGCAAAAGAAAGATCTGATTTTTCTTTGTGCCGCTAATTCCTCAAGTTGAGCTCTGTCCAGTGGCCTTATCTACTTTTTAAAATGATGACGGCATCGATGACGTCATTACATTAAATGAAGTTTTATATTAAAATAACCATGTTTCCAGAATCATATATGCTACATACATGATCTTTACACCATATGAAAGGTCTTGCAGTATTAAACAAATTTTACACAGAGTGTGACCCCATTTGACCTTAACTTCCGGTCGAAATCGGAAGTAGTAGTTTTTTATATAAAAAATCATATCACATGGTCATAAATCTTAACACCATTTTGACCTTTACTTCAGATTCAAACCAGACATTAAAGCAAATAAATGTCCATGTGCGTTCAAGCGTGTCCCACATTGGTATAGAAAATCCAATGCCATTATACACGTACACGTGCTTATGTGTGCGTGGCTGTGTGACATCGTTGCCCCATTGACACATTAACCATGTGATGTTCTTAGTCTCTTTTCAAGGTGCGCGCTCCACGCTTTGTTAGTCTTTAATACAGGGCTCATTTAAACCTTTAAAATTCAACGAAAAAGCATCCGTTTGAGATATGAACTTAATTCTTTCGACAAATGTCAAGGTTAGGGGAGGTCTTTCTTTGTGACACATTATGTGACCTCTGTGGCATCTCTTTCTGGTCAAACCAGAAGTAGCTCTTTTTTTTAAAATGGTAAGAGCTAGAAACATGATTCTTTTACCAAATACCAAGGTAAGGGAAGGTCCTCCTCTGTTGCACATTAAGTGACCTGTGTGACCTCTACTTCCAGTCAAACCGGGAGTAGCTGCTCATTTCAAAGTGGTTAGAGGTGGGAACATGATTCTTTCGAGAAATATCAAGATTAGGGAAGGTCTTTCTTTGTGATACATTAAGGGAATTTGTGACCTCTACTTCGGGTCAAACCAGAAGTAGCTCCTCATTTAAAAGTGGTTAGAGGTAGGAACATGATTTTTTCAACAAATACCAAGGTTAGGGAAGGTCCTTCTCTGTTGCATATTGCCTAACCTCTCTGACCTCTACTTCCGGTCAAACCGGAAGTAGCTCCTCATTTAAAAGTGGTTAGAGGTAGGATGAACATGATTCTTTCACAAAATACTAAGGTTTTGGAAGGTCCTTCTCTGCTGCAAATTAATAATTATAATTTTAAGCACAATTTCATATGTTCATATATTTAGATATTTAAGTTGATTCAACTTTATATACATCAAATAACAACTTTAACTACCATAATCCGAACACCTTTTTTGTGATGTCAAAAAAACTTATGTCTAGTTCTTCTGCCTGGCGATTGTCCCGCTTCAAAAGTACACTTCCGAAGGTCATATAACCTTCAAATTCACATTTTAACATCGGATTGTAGAGAATTGAGCCTTTTCAAACTTTTGCATTGAGGTGACACCATTTTGACATTAACTTCCGGTTCAAACCGGACATTAACGCAAATCGATTGTTCATGTGCGTTCAAGCGTGTTCGACATTGCTATAGAAAATCCAATGCCATTAAACATGTACACGTGCTTGAGTGTGGGTGGCTGTGTGACATTGATGCCCCATTGCTATGCACATTAACAACCCGTTGTTCTTAGGCTCTTTTCAAGGTGCACGCTGCTCGCTTTGCTAGTCTTTAATACAGGGCTTATTTAAACCTTTAAAAATCCACAAAAAATGGACCGTTTAAGGTATGAACTTAATTCTTTCGACAACTGTCAAGGTAAGGAAGGGTCTTTCTTTCTGATACATTAAGTGACCTCTGTGTGACATCTACTTCCTGTCAAACCGGAAGTAGCTCTTTAAAAATGCTAAGAGCTTGGAACATAATGCTTTCACCAAATACCAAGGTTAGGGAAGGTGCTTCTCTGTTGCACATTGGGTGACCTCTAGGACCTCGACTTCTGGTCAAAACGGAAGTAGCTCCTCATTTAAAAGTAGTTAGACGTAGGAACATGATTGTTTCATGAAATATCTAGGTTAGGGAAGGGCTTTCTTTGTGAAACATTAAGTGACCTTTGTGACCTGTACTTCCGCTCAAACTGGAAGTAGCTCATTTAAAATTAGTAAGCGCTAGGAACATGATTCTTTCACCTAACACAAAGGTGAGGGAAGACCCTTCTCTGTTGCACATTGCATAACCTCTGTGACCTCTACTTCCGGTCAAACCAGGAGTAGCTCCTCATTTAAAAGTTGTTAGAGGTAGGAACATGATTCTTTCACCAAATACTACGGCACACAACTACTTTCACTACGGCACACAATCACAGGTGTTCGGCCAGCAGCCGAAATACTATTGCTATTGTTCTGGTTTTTAGGTGTTCGGCCATCAGAATAACCATATCTGAATAACGTAAATTTGTGTATTAATATAATAACTTAATTTTAAAGCCCTTCGACGATTTTACAAATGTTTACAAAGTTTGACCTCATTTGACCTTCACTTCCGGTCGAAACCGGAAGTATAAGTTTGTACAACAAAAATATGTATCTTATTAATGACACATGGTACAATTTAAAGCTCTCTGATAATTCTAGCACAATACCATGCACAAAGTGTGACCCCATTTGACCTTTAGTTCCTGTCAAAACCAGAAGTTGAAGTTTCATATGACCAATCTTCATGCATAAAGATCAACAAATGGTACAAATAAATATTTCGTCCGTCAGCATAGCACAAGGAGACAAAGAACTTGGACACAATATTCCAATTACCCAATCACTTTATTACGTTCAAGCCGAACACCGTGAGTTTGTTCACAAACTCTAAATTTCTAGTTCTTCTTCTCCCTGGTGATTGTCCCCTTACACTTGCACACTTCAGAAGGTAAAATAACCTTGAAACTTCATACATATGAATTACATTAAATCAAATTTTTTTTATTTTCATAAAATCATAGCTCCTAAAGTACATAATGGGTTTTTACAATCTATAAATCATCAGAAAGGTCTTTTGAAACTCAATAAATGCCTCACTGACATGACCCCAATTTGACCTTGTCTTCCGGTTAAGAAGTACCTATCACAGAATCACAAATTTTACATCAGATTGTAGAGAATTGAGCCTTCTCAAACTTTTGCATCGAGGTGACACCATTTTGACCATTTACTTCCGGTTCAAATGGGACGTTAACGCAAATGTGTCCCAAACTGCAGTAGAAAATCCAATGCCATTATACACGTTATACATATGTACACGTGCTTGTGTGTGCGTGGCTGTGTGGCATCGATGCCCCATTGATGTACATTAACATCGCGATGTTCTTAGTCTCTGTTCAAGGTGCGTGCTCCACTCTTTGTTAGCATGTAATACAGCCGCCCATGTTAACCACGTAAAGTCAAATGTCGGCATTCAAAGTGATATTTAAAAAAAACATCTCTGAAACTACGTAAGCCATTTTCACAATCTACGCCATATGAAAGGGCTTCACAAAGTTATACTAATATCAGACCTGATTTTACCTAGTTTCCAGTCCTGGGGGGGGGGGGGGATTATGAAAAAGTTCTTAGTGCATACATTGTGTGATTTTCGTATCACATTATCACAAGTGTTTGATATGTCTTGTAAATCATTCTGAAATGAGATATATTTAAGAAATATATGTATTTGTTAAGAATTGACCAAATCTGTTTCATGTCATCAATGTATATTTGTGCTGCATCCTTTTGCTGTCATGGTAAATTGATGATACGAACTGACATTCATTTCTTGTTGTAGTCTGGAATTACAAAATAAGGCCAACACAATAGCCAAAAGTTGGCAAAGTATTCAGCGCCATTTGGGCGACCTTTGTTCAAGTATTCCGATTTTACACATTGGCGTGTTTAAACGTCGCCCGTTTACTAACTCAAAAAGAATTTTCGGGACACACGTCATACATCATCTGGCGCCAACTAGTTAAAAAGCAATGGGCAACTTTTTAAAAGGTCAGTCAAATCTTCACATTTCAAGAAATTTCAATTAAAAAGCTGTGCATAACATTTTAATAATATTATAATGGTGATCATTACTTAAACTACATTGCGTTAATTTGAAAATTCATCTCACCCCTTGGCTGTTCAAAGTCACCCTCTGAAATATTTGTTAAGTTGGTAGATAATATAAGAGTCAAAAATGTATGTTTCGTAGTATTCTGGATTGCACATTGATTTTTGCATAGTTTTTCTTGTGAATAAATTCTTAATTGGCATTTGAAATGTGAGGTGATCCAACTTAAAAGTTTGAAACACCAAGGTAAATAAACTTTAAAGGGGGAAACTTAAAGAGTTTGTCAATAAGAAAGTAGCACAATATTAAAATATAGTTGTGTTTTTTTCCCCAGACACTTCAGAAGACAAGTGCATTCACAAGAAACTATGCAGAAATCAATGTATTAAGGAATTATGAAAACAATACATTTATGTTTTGTTCTAACTAATATGTCATGCAGAAGGTGACATTTTTGGGGCAAACAGTATCTGAGTGGGTGGGGACACTTTGTAAAGGGGTTGAGTTTGGCAAGGATGATTATGTAACGGGTAACTTTGCTGGCGTTATTTTTGTATACAGAAGAACACAGCACACTCATTGTTTGCCCTGGTGTTTCTGGCAAAGTTGACGGCAAAGTTGACTACAGATTGGGCCGCATACCTCTAGTGCACCAGACAGTGGTCCCTGTACAGTCGTGTAAAAGTGGTTTAACAGTGATCCTATCTGCATTGTTCTTTTTGGATATGGAAACTAAATCCATACCGTTCATGAAAACCATGTGTGTGTATCCGCTGAGTGTGTGTGATCGCAACCGAACCACCACTGCTGCGATCTTGGCACACCATGTCACACCATGTGCTGTTGCTAGGCAGTTGCTATTAAGGTAGGCGGGGCTTAATGGGTCGGTGTATTGTCAGGAGAAGGGGTTTGCCCTGGTGTTTCATGCATGGTTGACAGCAGATTAGATCGCCTTTACCTTGTAAACCAACAAGTTGCTTTATAAATGGATCTCTCTAGCTTTGCATACCTGTTATTAGCAATTAGATTCTTCTGTCGGGTATTATTACTTTTTAAATTATTATTCAAGATGTGCACCCCTGCTTACCAAGCATGAACACATCGTTTACATAAATTTGAATTTAAAGTTTAACTAGATAATTGTTTTAAATAAGAGGGCATTTTAAAAGGGTTTATCACTTTCAAATATCACACTTATGCATGGTACTTGGCCACTTAGCATTAAACTGATGTAAATACTTGTTTATATACATCATTTAGACATAGATTTAAATAACTGGCTCAGTTTGTAACTATTTGTTTCCCCAAAAATTTTAATTATTTGAAATAAGTTATTTTTTACAAGCATGAAGCTCTAGATGGTCATATTATTATAATGGTATTAGATACAGCTTGATGTCACCAAATTTGGGTTCAGGGAAGTGCTAACATTTGACACAACCTTAATATGAGGTTAGAAGAGATGTTGTTTCTCTGCAATGTGGGTTACAAGCTAGAGCTTCTCAGGCCTTTAGATATTGTAAACATTTGACAAGATTGAAAAGTGCCATCTCACCTATTGTCAACTGGATATAATTCTTTGAAGTTCGACAAGAACCAATGTTTCACTTTTCCAAAGAGAAAATGGTGAAATAAATAAATTATTGTTGTTCAAATCTTTTTAATTGCTCTTTTGCAGACTTACTATCGTTACTTACATGTATGACAGTCATACCCTATGTGATGATAAAGATGTGAATTATACATGTTGTATTGGATATTAATATTTTAATAAAACCAGAAATATCAAAAAACAGCAAAATTTGTAATGAGGATTGAAGTCATAATTAGAGTTCAAATCTATGAAAGTTTTAAATTCAAAGTTTTGTTCTCCGGATCCAATTAATGACAAGACTTTTGTCTGTTCCTTCAGGACCAGACTGTTTAGTTTATTCCTGAACAGCAATTCAGGGCAATCCAGCCTAAGTTTGATTTGGTTGATTTGAATTGGAGAGAAACATGCCAGGTAAACCATCCAGGACAAATAAAGCTCTTCAACATTACAAAAAAACTCTTGAAGTTTATATAAATGATTAGTAATGTGAAATTGTCAGTGACACTTGCTCCGAATTACGTCAAAGCCTTGTAGGATCATGTCTCTTTAACTATGATGCAGGGCAGTACTTTCTTTGAATACCAATGATAGCGCAGTACAAAATCCGATGACTTTGTGTCCTGTGGTGGCAGGCCACAACTAAAGAAAGTCCCTAAAGCTCTAACTCCTATGGAGCTTAGAAAGAAGTCATTAACTGAGAGCAAGAATAGCTATAGAATACCAGGTTTGTTCTCTAGAAGAGCTCTTCTCTAGCTCCATTTATTTTTAGAATAGCATAAAGGCCAAATGGAAAGCTTTGGCTGAATTTGTGTCAATACCCCAAATAATCTAAAATTCTACCCCTTATACAGAAAATATTCCAAACCCTACCCCAATTACTGAAAAGGCCTATTCCTTATGCGGCATTGTGTAGAAAATAATCCCCCTTTCCCAATGTACATGTAAGACTTTTTCATGCCATTGGTGCAAATACTCCCCTGAGGTGATGTCTTATAGGTGTACCCCTTACATCTTATTATGTAATCCAATAGTGCAATAACTTTCCTCCTCTGATGTAGTGATACCCCCATAATTAGCATTTTGTAACTGGTGGTGCAATAGGCCATAACTCTGTGTCAAATATTAACACAGTGGTCTGTTTATAGCAATGGGATGTAATTACACCCTTATGGGATGTCAAATTATTTACAAGAGTGGTGAACTTCATTGATTTCAGTGGATTTCCAGGCAAGAAAGATGACGTTTATACGTAAAAAGGTTAATATTGTAATCTGCACACATAAACAAGAAATATAAAAGATTATGTATCGGTGTTGTTAGTACTTTAGTTTCAGTTGAGTACCAAGTACTATCGAGTACTAAGGTGTCCGAGTAGTACTCAAGTACAAGTACTTGGGCCATCGAGTACAAGTGTCCGATTACCGAGTATTCTGATATCCAAGTATGGAGTCAAACAGCTGAGTACCAAGTACTTGGATCTCTGAGTACTTTATTCAGAAAAATACTGCAGAACGAGGTATAAACTAGTCCAAAAACAATAAATATTTATTGTTTTTGGACTAGTTTTTAAATGACAATGTGTGCTTGGTACGCTATCTTTTAAACATGAATACATCAAAGACATCTTCAATTTTACTTTCCAGAGGGTTATTCCTTAAATTCTTGCATATCAATGGCATAAAGTAACATAATTTTTTATTCTACACTGCTTAGTTTAATAGCCAGACATTGAGGATCTTTAAGCCAAATGTGTTTGTGGTAACCTCTCCCCTCACATATTTCTGTTTTCTTTTGAACTTTTGTATCTGTAACTTGTTTCTTGGCTGAGTTTTTTACGTCTTGCTTTTATTGATTTCTGATTGTGAAGCGCCTTGAGGCCCTTGCACAAGGCGCTGTATAAATACTTTATTATTATTATTATTGTTATTATTAACGCCACAGTACCACAGGACTTCATTTTCTAGCAAAATATCTTTGAACTCGGTTCCATACTTCCGTGAACCATTTTAAAAAAAAGCAATCAACACTTTTTCACCATTCTTTTCATAAATGATGTCTAACTTCAGTCATACAGAGGGAAGTAATCAACTGAGATTAGACATAACTACATGGAATGCTACAAAACTGCTTGATTCTGAAAGTAAAATCGTGAAAAAATTAAGGACTTCAAAGAGCTATCATTTCAACATTTAAACTATAAACAACAATGGCATGATTATATTAGATGTTTATTGGGGATAAAGAATATTAGTTGTAATTTTTACCCATACACTGATGTGTGTTAAGCACTGTATACTCAGTACTTTCCCCAGAGTCCTGTGAAAAAAATATTCACAGGCATTTTCCGCAGGTGAGATTCAAACCCATGACCCCTGCCATTCTAGAGCACGTCTTACCACATAAATCTAAACAATTTTCTGATAACATCTCTAATCATAACTCAGGTCGTGGGCAATTAAAGATGCTAGGTCAAATTTTTGACCGAATAGACCGGAAAATTTAAATTTTAAAGCCAGGGTATACCTTTGGTTTTTGGAACCGTACATTTGTTTCAATTTTATGCAGATATATACCATAAAACTAACCTCTGAAAATTTTGTTTAAAAAGATGTCAGCATCCTTGAGATACCGTCTAAAATCTGGTATGGTTATTTCCAAGCAGGATTAATAAATGCTGAAACTGCATGTTTTTCATTACGTGAAAAAGGCTTCATGCCTGAAACCTTTCTCAGATTCAATTAAAATATTTTAGCTAGAAATTACCTCAAACAATTTTGCATGTTACATGTGTTTTGTGCATTGTCCGTGGCACGCACAACGTTTTTTTTTTTGTTTTTTTTCAAATAGCATTACCTGTAAAAATCCATTCAGAGAGAAAGGGAAAATCAAATAAATTGGATATTAGTATAAAAAATAAAGGCATGTATAGGAAAGCAGAAAGGAAAGTGGTAATCTGACCATGAGTAAAGGAAATGGAGTCCAAGTACGTTTTCAGTTGAGTAGTGAGTACATGACATCAGGATATTTTTCAGACGAGTATCAAGTATTTTACTAGCCAAATACAAATACGAGCACCATCAAAACATTACTCGAGTACGGGTACCGAGTACAGGTACCAAGTACAAGTACTACAACACTGATATATTTCAATAAATAAACAAAAAACAACTGATTAAGTTTTGTAATCTTACACCTATTTCGCATCTAAAGTTTCAGATCATGTTCCACTGCCATATTTTCTTCCATTAATAAGCTGTAACCACTTTGGTGCCTGTATGAAGTCCAGGCTCTGTTGTAATCATTTAGTGTCATGACTACCATTGTTTATACAAACCTAACATTACCATTGTAAAGCAACTATTCAACATGTCCCATCTCATACCTTTTTTCTTTCAAAAACCTGTCAACTTAAATTATTTGTAATAATAAAAAATAACTCAAATAAGCTGGTAAACACTCATTCTAAAACCATGTCTAAAATATCTTTAAAATATGCCATAGTTATAACTCAAAATATATAAACATGCACAATACACATGTATTTCCCAACCCTTTTGACTATCTCTATCACAGTTGACTGGAAAGTTGCACCCTGTGCATGTAGACTGGAGTTTTACTTTTTTATGAGATAAGATCGCATATTTCATTTCATAAGAATGCAATGCTGGTTGCATCACTTTTTTAATTCCACAAGATAAAACATATATTTATGTAAAACAAAGTAATTAAAGAGCCACTGCTTGACATCCTGCAAGTAGCAAAAGACAGTTTCCCTTTTTCTTCTATCACTCATTCGTTCTGTTCAAAACCACATCCACCTCATGTCACAGTAGTACTGTTAAAACGCTGTCACAATTAAATGTGCATTGACATTTGGAGTATCAATAACGTGAATAAATATACTTTAATAATAATAGTAATAATAATCATTTACATTGCCCAATATCTATACGAATATACTATTCTGCAAATCACAATAAATAACAAAAGAAATGCAGTGAACAAACAAAAATTACTCTCACTAGAAAGATTGACCATGAACCAAATGGGTTTTTAACTTGGACTTAAATACATCAAGTGAGGATGAATGTCTGAATCAAGGAGGGAGATTATTCCATAGTGTCGGAGCAGCGTTCATAAATGCCCGATCAACGAGGTTAGCCTTTATAATAATAATTTAATAATAATAATAATAATAATTATAATAATAATAATAATTTGGGAGGCTAATCATCCTTACTCGCAGCTGAGAAGCTGAATTGCGAAGGACGCGGATACACATGCTCGAGCTGCAGGCATTCAAGGGCGCCTTTGGCAGCCAGCCACATCAACCCATATATGACCATGGAGCACAGCCTGAGATCGAAAGTGTTTGGTTTTTCGGGAGGGAGGAAAACCGGATGGTCTGGAGAAAAACCCTCGTGGCACAGGAGAGAACCAACGTACAACTCTACTCACATATGGCCTTAGCCGGGAATCGAACCAGGGACACATTGGTGAGAGGCAAGCGCTTTACGCACAAGCCACCCTTGCCACCCAAATGATGTTCTTGAAGGGTAAGTAAACAATGTGTGGTCTTGCCAACTCCTGAGACAGTACGATGTTTGAGAGTGTGAGCAAGATTTCATAAATGATTAAGATGTTTATTTTTATTTTCAAGCAATAAACCACAAGGGAAACTGGGTAAATTTCTAAATCAATTTTGGGGTGAACAGAGAAAACTTGACTGGAGTGGTATTTGAACCTGCGACCAACGGTTGAATGCACCGACACACTACAAGCTGATCTATATTTGTCTCCCTATTTTGTCAATATCTTTATTCGGGGGTGCCAGTCAGAAGCCATTCAACCGTATATATAATATTTTTATTTCATTATACATCCAACAGCATTTAGTGCCAATAATGGGATGAATAAGAAACAAGAGGAAATGTTCAATTTTAGATGTGGGAGGTAAACCCCATTGGGGAAACCCCACACAATGAGGTGGGGACTGAAAACCCAATCCACATGCAAGGCTCCAGGTCTGAGGTGGGATTCCAACTAGGGTCCACAGAGGTGAAAGGCAGGGAAAGAAACCACTGAGCCAACCTGATCCCTAGTGTGTGTGCATGTTAACAAAGTATTTTTCATTGTTTAATGATTTATTGCTGTTAATAAATTACGCTGTAGTATTCAACACTACAAAGCTGCTGTGTTTACTAATGAGTAAGTGCAACCAGGGGGCAAACTAATGAAGTCTGTAAGCAGATGTTTTCTTTTTAGGGAGCACAGTTCCTATTTTTCAACCACAGTCATAAGCAAAGCAAAAGGGACATTAACTGGCTGATAGTTCTTAAGCAGATTAGTGATGCAATAGTGAAAATACTTTGTGTTCATTCACACACACACTGTCAAAATGTCTTGATCATTTATGAAATACTATCTTGCTTACAATGGCTTACGCACATTTCTCTGCTATAGTTACAAGAAAAATTTGATTACCAGTAAACAGTTATGAAGTTTGGCCCAAAGTTGGATCGGAATTAAAACAGTAGATTTAAAATCAAGGTTAAAAACATGTGGTATCTTACCCTTGCTCAATGATATTACAGAGAAAATTAAGCAGCAGTTGTATCATTGATCAAGGACTGTCTTGCTCTACAGTTGTTTGTACGATTTCCTAAAAGCTTTCATTACACTGATTATGATTTCATGAAAAAAGCCTAGAAAATATATCACAATTTTGAATTATCTCTTTAACATTAATAAAAACAAGGCATTTATAAAGCACTCTACTAGAAGCACAGCACTGTGCAAGGTACAAAGAGTAAAAGCTATGCAAAAATCAATTTGTTAATACAGAAAGAATGAAAAACTGGTAATACGCGACGACACTGGAAAGTTTTGAGTGAGCCCAAGAAGACCTGTCACATGGAGTGCAAAGTTACCAAGGAAAAAAAGAGCTGTTCTCACTGACTGCCAAGTCAGCAAGTATGGAGAATTTTGTTTTCTTCCACAAGCAACAGAACAAGTGGCTTTATTTTCTAGAGATCTTGATATCTACTTCGTTGGCACCATACACAAGTGTGTTGGCATAGTTAATGCAAACAGGAACCAATGGTCTAACAATGCTCTGCTATGGCTTACAACTGTGTGAAACACTTTGTGTATGAAGAAGACTTCTGGTACAACATGAATTCATCTCCACTATAAGCACACATACAAGCCTAATGAACAAACCTCAACAAATGAATGCGTTTCAAAGAAGCAGAGTGAAGCGTTGTTTCAAAGTTCAACGGTAAGATCAATGAATTTTCTTATTGCTTACCTTATTGCTTTGTCAACTGCTTTGGTGAAAGCTTTCATGAAGAATGAAAAATCTCTGCATGAGGATAATTTCCATTCAAATTCAAAAATACTGATCTACCATGATAAAAAGTGTGAAACTTGATTTCTCTGTGTACAAAGAGAATGCATTACAAAAACTGGGCATTTGAAAAATGCAATGGAAAATCCCCCCAAAAAATTTTTACAAAATAAGGATCAACTAGTCCTAAACACACACACCACCTGATATTTCTGGAAGCAAATCAAAACTCTGTGATGTCCCTATGCCCTTACATGTAATCTAATGTTGAGGCTTATTTTTAACAGGCCACTCCTTTCATTTCAAACTCCAACGAATGTTTTTGTCTAAGACAGGCACTTGGTTTGTTGTGCTATAGTAATATGGCTTGTATCCAATATTGTGCCAGTGCCGTTTTGATTCAAATTGAATTCTGACCTCGCTGAACATGCACATTAGGAATGCACATGGGTTGTCCTTTAATAAACCATATACACTTCTGGTTCACTGGTTCACCATTTTGTTCATACTTTTTATAAACCAATTAGGAACTTGAAATAAATTTGAAATTTGAAACCACAATCGTGCTGCAGGTAAACTGATTTTCATTTTAATTTGACATGCCTAAGATTTGGAGGGGGTCATTCAAAGATTTCCATGCCCTGCAGATTATCACTGACTGCTTCCTGTAATGTGGGCTCTTTTTCTGGGTCATCATCAGCAGGTTCTAAAAGCTCCACCCAATACAACATCTTCTTGCTCTTCGTCCAACTGTAACTGTTATCAAATATCACTACATCTACAAAACAAACAAACGGAACAGCAACAGTTTAGTTTTGGGAATTGTACAAAGTTCATCAAATACAAAATGACTTGCTAAAGCAAACCAAACTAGTTACCTAGTCTTAACAAAGGTGGTTGCACTATTCATGGAAAATGTTTTGCGCTGCATGACTGAATTAGCTGCAAGTGGTTGTAGCATGTTGTCAGGCCACACTGCCAGGCCACAGATCCTTGCAAGTACCAGTGTACTGCATGAGTACCATAATGTGCATGTGTACATGTCATGTACATGGAGTCCGTAACTACAAGGTTGAAAAAACCCTGCTTCGACCCCACTGTACTTTATATGCAAGTTTGCGCATGTGTTATTCCTGCTGCATTTTATGATATGTGGATTATGTGTGAATGTGGGATTCCTGCTGCGTGTGTGGTGGGCGTGCTTGCGAGTAAAGAGCCTTGGAAAGGCTATCCACAAGCAGACATAAAAAGTCCATTGAACAAAACCTTTGAATTCAGAAAAAAAGAACACAGGGCAAAAATACATCTGACAACCCATTTTGAGCATCATGTTTAACCATTATGTCTGACCCAATGTGTCCAAAAATCGGACACAAAATGGGACATACTGAATCTGACATGAATTAGCATAAAACAAGCATGTTACTTGAACCTCAACATTTATTAAACTAAATTAAATACAATATTAGATAACACCAATGAAAGCCAAATTTTAAATGAATTCATTGCACAAAATCAATGAAATCATGATGACGTCATCAACTGTTGAATAACACTAGTTTAAAGTTTGTTTTTTCTAACATTAAATTGATGACATCATACAGGCCACAGCACCATCTGCTGACATGAATTACGAATTATAAGTAATATATCCTAATATAAAACTTATGTATCATTTCTGAAGCCCAAATACCTAGTGTTTGTAATGTCACAAGCACTATATGTCCATTTTTTCTTATTTTTTCCCCTCAAATTCTGTGATGAAAAACACAAAAACCAATATAAATGGCAATTCATACAATCAACAAATTTAATAACTGCATCTTACTGGCTTTTCCATAACACTCTGAATAGGAGAGAATATCAAGTCTGTCATGAAAATAAAAGTTTCGTGTCAAACATAATAGTTCATCACAGATTACTCTGAAACGGAAGCACTGAATACGGCTTGCAACTTAAAACCCTCTTCAATATCAGATGTTAATTATGTAAACCATTTTTACATGGTTGTTCAAAATGCTATTGCTATAACTTCTTACACTGTCCAGGTAACTGCAAGCTTATCTCTCCATCCTCCCACACCATATGACAATTATAGCGTTGTATTGGTAAAACATCAATTTTACAACCATCCTCTGCAATTCTCTTGATTCCAAATGCTAGATCATTTTTCTTTGTCTGAAACTCGTATCTACAAAGAGCAATCACATGAAACTTAATGGACTTAGTAATGTTAAAACAGTGTATTCATGTAAAAATGGCAATTGAAAAGTTTTGCTGATGTTACATTATAGGTTTTGGGGCATTGCATGGAGAGGTATCAATGTGTGTTTAGTTTGCGGTAACACCATGTGATTATATCTATTTTGCTATATACAGAAAATATTGTTCTTATGAGAACTTGTCCTGTTATTATTCTACTACCACGGAGTAGATTTCGGAATTCATGGGGACAACGTAGTTCTGAAAAGAACTGTCCTGCTTATTCAGAACTACCTGGGGAGGTAGGAAATCGGCCGGGACTACTACTACTTTCGCTTAGTGGATCGAGGGGACTTCTTGGATAACTTCACTGCCGTGGAGTGAGTTTGTCGATTGGTCTTAACGTTTCGACCAGCCTGCTCCAGTCATCGTCAGGAGACTGAAGAGTGTTTGAGATGCTGGTCTCTTTATAGGGATTCAGAGGTTTCAGTGTAGAGTCAGCATTGCTCTGATTGGTTCTTCTGAAAGGAGAACTGTGGTTGGTGGGCTCAGAGGCATTAAGTGGGCTGCCCATTGTGTGTGGGCGCCCTGCTTCAATTGATGTTACATTGATCACAAAAATTTAGAAACATGACTGATTTATATTTGAAAGACTTTAGTGACTTGACATGCTGGGATTTACAACTTATAAAACTAATTCCCTCCATGAAGTCACAAAAATCATTGATAAAACCAGATTTGTCATTCCCGTGGTCAATGTAATAATTGCCCCCCAAAATTCTCAATGAAAAATATTGACATATATGGGCCTAATCAAATGAATGGTACAATATTAGTTTCGGGAAAAAAAGGAAACAACTTTAGAATGTCAATGTTAAAGAGCTAGGACAATGCATGCGTTATCAGCACAGCTGTAGTCTAGTGCACTGGACTCAAGTTTCAGAGACAGAGTTTGTCGCCTGTCATGGCCGAGTGGTCCAGTACACCGGTCTCAAGTTCTGGTGGTCAAGTCATTTGGGTGTGGGTTCGAATCCCGGTCATTACACTTGTGTCCTTGAGCAAGATGCTTTACTATAATTGCTTCTCGCTGAGAAATATTACAGGAATGTTATTGGCCCAATGACCAGGGCACTAATGTAAAGCTCATTGAGACGTTATTGTGAAATGTGCTATATAAGAACTGGTTATTATTATTCTTATTGTGATATTGTGGGTTTGAATCCTGGTCATAACACCTGTATCCTTGAGCAAGACACTATGATTGCTTCACTTCATGCACAGCTACATGGGTACATGTGAGTGTAGAAGTGGTTCTTGCAGCACGGGCTGTAGGCTTCCCCAACTGAAATGAGTGTAAACATTGGTGGTCACTGTGGCAATATCAATTTCAACCATTATTTGTATTATTGCTACTGCTGAACCATCCAAGAGCCTATCAAGTCAAGTGCCTCTGCTGAACAGTTTCAAACATTGCACTCATCTGAGTTTGACACAGCAGCACAAGCTTGACCTCTAAAACAGGCCGACTAGCATGAGCCACTATTCATTACTGTAAAACAACAAAAGTGATAATAACCTGAGTACACTTCCTGGTTTATGAACATCATACTTCAGTTCTAAACTACTTCCCCTGGATAGTTCATACTTAATCATCTCCAGTCTGGATAAATCTCTATCTTTCATGTAATAACTCTCAGGAACTTTACCTGCTGGCATGACCTGAAGGTTCAAAAAAAAAAGGCATTAGTATGACATTTAGTGTTTCACTCAGTTGAACTTATTTATCCCTTGTTGTAATGAATAACATTTAAAAGAAAATAAATACATCAAAAAATCACAATAACCTTATTATATTCATCAAAAAACAATAAACATACAATTTACAGAAAAAACATGCACACCATAAAGTGCAAATGTCCAAGGCATTGTACATGACACAATGGAAAATAATTCCCCAAAACAAATAATCAGATTGTTAAAATGTTTTTAAAGGATTATAGGCAAAATATATGAGTAGAAGTCAACCCCCAAAATTGACTATTTTAAACAGGGGTGTGAGTGGCCACAAAAAAAGCTGAAATTGAAAAGTTCCCATAGTTTTGTACAGAGCAGATATACAAAAAGCTGAAATTCACAGTAAAAATCGAAACAAAAAAGGCTGAAATCAGCTTAAAAGCTGAATTCTCACACCCCTGTTTAAATCTGAAGTCCATTTCTCCTTAGAAATATTTTTATCGCATTCCAAACACTATCTAACTTAAAAAATAAGTCAAGATTAAGACAGGACACACAATAAAGTATACATGTACCATCTGTTTTCACATTATCAGGTTTTCCAATGGTTTTACCTTTTTTAAGTACCTCAAACCGCCATAAGTGTTTCAACCTGTGTATGGACATGCAGGCTTAAGATGAGTTTATTAGAATGATTAATTTTCAAATTACTCTGAATTCATTCAAAAAATGAATGGAAAAGGCAGGTAACTTTTACTGTCCATTTTTGATGGTTATTTGAGAGTGTTTAAAAACAATAAAATGTTAAAAATATGAAATGAATCAACATGAATCATTTTCAGTATAAGCCTGCATGTCCATTCACATGTTGAAACACTTTTGGCTGGATTCAGGGAAATGAAAAACTGCTAACGTGACGGATGCAAAGTGGTACCCTTTTTTGTGTTTCCTGTCTGAGTCACTTATATCAACATGCAGACAATCTATGACTAAACATAAACCATTTTTCACCATCGATATTTAGGGAAGGCTGCAAAATTAAACAAGTGGTATTTACACCTGTACTGGTGTTTGTGATAATCTGCGCATTAATGTTCAGGTCAGTGCACACAGGCTGTTTCTTCATAGAAATATTCCTGAGTTAACTTCTTGCTATTCAACCTGTAGACAGTACAAAGGAACTACTCAAGACAGACTTAATCCCCTTAATCCCCCTAACCACCCTTGCTGTGGACAATTGTGTTTTGTTAAGACCTGCCATCTCCAATTTGTTCATTTGACCTTTTTGGGAATCTTAGATATATCATGGAGCGAGGCATTTGCTATTTCATTTATAAATTGCTTTTCTCCTTTTTGGCTTCATGAGTTTCTGTCTTATAAAGTGAGGGCACCTTAGTGGTTTCTCGGGAAAAAAAAAGAAAAAAAAACACACACCCACACACACACAAGTGTGTATTTACCTCCAATCGGGGACCTCCTATTGTCCCTCTTTTGTTTGTACTTTAACTTTTTAGCAACAGCTCCCATTGGTTTTGAACACGATTTCCAACTGGGGACCTTTTCCAACTGGGGACCCTATTGTCCTCTTTTGTTATAAGTCCCCGGTTTGAATGCCTAAACAAACTCACACACACAAGACTTCTAATCAAATTCTGATTCAAACCATCTACGTTTTTCTTTCAGTGCGAAAAGGGTTTTCACCATTAATATTCAGTTCAATTAAACACTATGAAAGCGTTTAAGAAATGTATATCTCTAGCTATTACAAAAAATAGAAACAAAGAAAAAAAACATGTACAACCCAGTACGTTTCCGAATAATTTCACACTGCTATGTCATATATATTTTCTTCTCAAACATCGTGTTTCAGCAGGGTGCTTGTGTCTGTTGGCTTTTCTAAAGAGAAAAACGTTTGGCGTAGTGTACACGTCTTCACGGTACAGCCGTTTTTTAAAGTTCCGGATCAAAATTTTATATTCTTACGAACATACAACGCTGATTTGGGTTGGGATTTATTACAAAAGTGACGTCTCAAAATCATTACATAACTCTGGATCTGCATTGCGTGTATCTGGATTCCGGAACAACCTCTACAAGTTTACAGTATTCATTGAACTATTTTTACATTTACATTTATACCCCCTACAGTTATAACATATAAAACGTTTATGACTTCAGATGTTTGGATATTGAAAGTGTTATTTAACACATTTAGTTGGTTAGAAAACAATATTTAGGTCAGTCGCTTGGTGTTTTTAAAAAATCAAAGGTCTGTCACATATTTTTGAAATTTAAGTCATCAGCTTTATGCAATTAAACAACCTGCAATCTATTCACTTTCTTCCCATTGCACAATATAACTTTAAGGTAAGGTCCAATAAAAACAAAAAAAATTTAGTTCAGATCCCCGCCAGCAGCTATTTTCTCACCCGCCCCAATTTTCGTTATTTTTTATGTGTCCCTCCTCAAAAGCAATGTTTCCTGTAGTTGTTTGCGCCTGTCTAAATTTCTATCACAGGGAGTCCATTACTTCCACATGGAAAAAGGGCGAATTCTGTTCACAACGTTCACATTGTTCCCAATTGCTTATAAATGGTTTTTGATGTTCAAAATTATGGTTTGCGATGAATGTTTTTTTTTAAATCTACAACTCTGCACCCTTCTAAATAATTATTAAGATCGAGTGATAGTATCGACTATCAATCCACTGATTCATGAATATTTAGTGCACAGAGATCTACCGATGGAATATTTGTAAATGCTTCCTCTTGTCCTGGTTGGAAGAAAACAAGTAAGACTTGCAGTAAGGGCACTGTCCCAAGTCCTTTGCATCCCTTCCAAATTCTCCACTGGATGTGATCCTGACATGTCAAGAAAGGTCTCATAGTGTCCGAGTGGAAAAGCGGTGGTTTCCTTGGGGGCAAGTAGGAGACCCCAATTCTCTTGAAGTTCTTGCATCGCTTTTATAGCATAGCGCGTCTTTACATTTCACCAAGGTCAGCTCTCTTGGGCGTTTGTAGACATGGTTGACGGCAAACGTTAACTCCTCATAAAGCTCTGTATTTTGTTGAAGCTTGGCCCTGGACCCTGATGAGATGCTTGGGTGCACGTACTTGTAGTCATTGTGAGGAAAAGAAGGTTCTTGGCATGGTTGATGTTTTGAGTGAATTGTGAATCCATCAAATTCCTGACCATCCCAAAAGTCATCAATATCACCCATGGCCTAATCAAAGAGTCTCGCCTATTTGGTCTCTCTCTGTTCATCTGTCAGGTTAATTTGGGAAGAAGGTGTCTTTGCCTCTCCTGGAAGGGTACACCTATGGGGTTTAACGCAGAATTCTTCAGTGCGAATTCTTCAGTGCATATTTCATCATGCACACAAAGTCCAAATCAAGACGGCGCAGAAGACAAGGCAGGTACAAGAGGAGCGTCCATGACGATTCATTCCAATCTGGTCCTGCACAGAATCTGGTCCTGGACAAGCACAACACCAGTTTGTCCCTGAGACGCACAGTCCACTAGAATGGTATTAAGTCATTAACAAACTGTATTGTCATTTTGTGAAATTTTTGAGAACGGTTTGTGATGTGAATGTTCCCGGTTCTTGGAGTATACAGGTGGTTGCGATTAAACTCGTCGGAAACCTCGCACGGTGCATCTTTTTTCTTCTCCAGAACCATATATCCGCATGGAATGATGAGATATCCCGATCCTTTCGGGAAATCGTGGTCCGGATAATTTGGTGAATTGTCCAGCATATGAAATCTTTTGATTTGATGATATCGGCTAACAGCCATACCGCCGATGTGTATTTTATTCATGCAATTGCATGAAAGAACGGCAACTTCTGTGTTGTGCTTTGCTGCAAATTCAAGTCTATATTTTATTCTGGCACTGCAATAGTGGCTATCGACATGAAATGCCCTTTCATTATTCTTCTTAGAAGACACCTTTCCTTCAATCAATCCCTTGTATTTCTTGCTTGAACATCTTTTCTTTTCTGGAGGAACCATTAGCCTTGCCCAGGAGGAAGCGCTGATAGATAGCTCTGGGATTTCATTTTCCAGATGTCTTTTCAATAAGGGCATAGATGTTCCACACGTGCGGCCAACACTTGACCGTCGCCTTGAGTCCGCTGCAAAGCTTTGCTGCATCATGAAATCCGTTGTGACCTTTATGATTTCAGGAAACTGTTCATGAAGCGGTGGTCAACCTGCACCTTCTTTAGGGCAGTGGCTTTTTCTTCTGGTATCTTTACCCTTCATAATCGGAGATGGCACCTGTAAGGCAAGGTTGACAATATTTTCTATATTATTTAATGATTGCTTGTTGAATATTTTTGCTTGTTTATTTATTTACTTTATTTTTTTGTCATTTCACATTTTTGTAAAATAAATCATATAAAAAGTAAGAAAAAGTCCTTCTAAACATGCATTTTTTTTTTAATAAATGTCAAATACGAATTTTTGTTTTTCTTTTAAGGAATTGAAGTTACTGTGATTAAGCAAAGATTTTGTTTTTGGTTTTATACTGTGATGACATTTTGCTACACCCCCAGAAGATAATGGTACGGCCCAAAGTTCCACAGACAAAATGGCGGACAAAGACTTAAATACTTTGTGAAAAGAACATTTCTTTTTATAAAAGCTCCATTTTACTCACATTTACGGGTCTATACACGTAGTCGTTTATCGTGTCCATTAACGCCAGGAATTGTTGAGGTCATCATCAAGCAATGGATCAAGCCATGAATCTATTGATAACGTGCTGTCATTCATTTTAACTGATGTACAGGCATTTAATATATATGAAGCTGGAAAATTTTAGTTCAACAAATGTATCTTGAAATCGTGCTGCAAATTTCTTAACAAGCTGCTTGTACGCAAGTAGTCATGAGATGATTGAGAACAAACACTTCTTTTACACAACGCAAGAGTTAAAAGCCTTCCACAAACAGGCACATGCCCTTTGAAAGCAGCTTGTTTTATCATCAGCATCTCCTGACACTGAGGATGCCGAGATGAGTTCATCCTAGCAACCTTTAATTTGCGTTGTTTCTTAAATTCAAAAGCACATGGAAACCACCCCACGCAAGTTTGCAGTAAGTGATCACTACCCATAATTACAAGCCTTGAGAAGTCAATGTTGTCTCAACTTGTTATCAAGCTATTTAGTACACAACACTGTTTTTCGTCTGAGCTGCTACATCACCTAAGTGAACGAGCTTCATTCAAAAACATTGCGATACATTTTGAGACAAAAATAGAGGTCACGATGTCTATCGGTAAGTACAATAATATGTATAGTACATGACAAGTCGACTTTTGACCAGACAAATCGACAGCTTTATATATTTTGTATGGTTGTTTGTTGGCTTGATGGGGTGTTTGTTCGTTTGTTTTATTTGAAATAGATATAGTGTATAAAGGGTCACTTCACATCTATAAAAACTTGGGTATTTTTTTTATAAAGTTTGTTTAAGAATACATGTGATTGGCGGGTAAGACAATTCGACATGTGAATGACGGATCTCTGTGCACCGACTTTGTTTTACACGAATATCCTATTCACGTGAAGCAAAAAAAATGTAATTGGCCGTCGATTTGTCTTATCAAAAGTCGACTTTAATTGAACGGCCAAGCCGCCTCGTTAATTAAAAAAGAAATAAATAAAAATAAGAATTAATAATTTGCATGAATCACCTTTATTTGACGCTTTGCTACCCTTTCGATTAAAAAAAGAGAGAAACAAAACAAAGGATTTCAAGTCCCGTTTTATAAAACTCATCAGGGAAAAGATGCTGATTTGTCTGATCAAAAGTAGACTTGTCTTGCACTTTAATTGAACGGCCAAGCCGTTGATTTGTCTGACCGCTCGAGTTGTCTGACGGTCGAATTGTCCAAATGGCGAGTTGTCCAATGGAAGAGTCATGTGCATTTCCGCAAAACGCCGCCATCGGTTTAAAAAAGGAATTAAACAAAATCAAACAATGAGAAATATTTGGATCTGTCACTGTTTGATATGCCAATGTTTATCAGCTTTGCTATCATATTTGTTTATTTATGTATTTTCTTTTGCAGCTAAAAGGCAAAAAACCATTGACTACCAATCGGGGAGTGATGATGACGATGCATCCCTGGCAAGCATTGCCAAAACACACAATTCTGCTGAATCACACGGTGTTTCATAAACTTCTGCCGATCACATTAAGCAACAGTTAGAAGTACAGCAACAGACTTTGAACGATGCTATACCAGAGATGCAAAAACAGGCGAGAGAAGTGCAAGCAATCTGTTGCGAGATAGAATCTTGAGCAAGCACAATTTCATCAACAACTGTTTAAAGAGTAGCAAAGACAGGCTGAGGTCTAAGATAGACAAGCAGGGGAAATCAACGAAATCTTACAGGTCGTCAAAATCATCACAGCGGTGGTAAACAACACTTTTGGACTTAAAAAAGGGAGAGTGGAAATGAAGGAACAGAGGGAGAGAAGTGTATTGACAAATCGTGAAAACCATGAACTACTCGGCGTCCCTCGGCAGCAGACACAAGATCCAGCCTCCGCTTCCTCTGAACATTGTTCGGGGAAAGGTCACAATCCCCATTCGGCATGAAAGTGTGAACCCTGGTGCCATACATGAGCCCTTTAAGACGATGCTGAAGAATATGGCATGCTTCGTTCCAGATCGGACAAAGTGATGACCTTTCTTCGCGGACTCATGGGCTACTCAAACTTTGAAGGGTCTACCATGAAGAAAAAAAATGGGTTGGTGAAAAAGGATCGGCTTGAAAGGAGATTGGTACTCTCAATGATTGACCAGGCAGAACTTGAATTTCCAGGACATGTCAAGGGAAATCAGAGCAGTCATCAACGACAAATGTAGACACAGTTAAATCCCAAAACTTCAAAAGTAGACTCAAGAATAAATTATTTTAAAGTTAAGTGAGAAAACTGCAGTTGATCTTCCCCGCCAACATACTTTTGTAAGCTGTATCACTTTGCTTTTTTTTTCTTCTTTATTTTGTGACCGCCACCCCATAGTTTTTGAAAAAACAACCAGCCTTTTTGATCTTGGATTTTAAACTTAAAATTTTGCGTCCATTTTGGACAGTCATCTTGGGATATGTTTTCATGAACAAAAAACAAAAAATGAATCTGAAATTAAAATGTTTTATCTCAGAATGTATGCAATTTAAGAACAGAACTAAGATGTACAACCATGTTCAAAGCCCAACGAAATTGTTACCGTCGATTCATAATGATCGATGGTAACTAATGATGCATCAGATCAAGTGAGCATTTTTATCCTATTGCAACTTTAAATTGCAGTTTGGTGTAAAACATGGAAGCTTTGTATCAGAATAAACAAGATTATTTAACAAAATATATGATTGTTTGTTTGTTTGGCAGTTTGAATTTTAAAGGCGGTATCCTACAGCGCCGTTTTATATACTAATCCCACAATGTAGTTGAATGAAATATAAGTTATTTCAAGTGAAATCTAGATTACTGTACTAGTATGTTTTGCTAAGGAATCAGGAGAAAGCACCTAAAGTGGAAAACAATTTTCCGATTTGTGTGAGAATGCTTTTACACCTCAGTTTTGGTATTTGGACAGTGAATTGCCCTGCTTTCATCAACCAAAAATGCATTCATCCTTTCCCATGAAGGTGATCAGTTTCACACTGGGTGCCCCTGGTCCTAATCCTTTAATCCCCATACAATTTGCACAATGCCTACTTTGCCCAGCTTGGTGGGTTAATGTCCAAGAACCTGAAGCCATTGAGCAACACTTGCTTTGAGCATCAGCAACATCTTAATGAGCCTGGTATGACCTCTCATGCATATTGATTATTTAAGTTTACCAGAATCTATTCATACCTACTTATATAGACACTTACAGTGGTACTGCTAAAAAAAAAAACCAGCTGTACCACTGTGAAAACCGCTTGTTTAATTTTGCAGCCTTCCCCTAATTTAATGAAATGTTCACATGCTGGTTATTTAAACATCTGTATTGAGTACTTAGCCTGGGCGACTAGTCGAGTAGTCATGAATAATTGACATGGGACTACTCAAGTAGTGAATTTCACTAGTCCCCAGGACTAGGGAGTACCACTTGGTACATGTATGTTGTACACACAATGTATAATGTTAATGCAGTGCAGTTGGCACAGACCTGTTGAGTCACGCAATACTCAAATGTACAGTCGTTTTTATATTTAAACTGCATTATGTTCTGGAGTTTAGTGTTTAAAAGACCAGGCTCAACAGGCTCAAGGTACATATCAGCACCCACCACTGACCACCAGGGACACTGTCATCAAGCAAGAACTTTCTTTGATGGTTTGAACCACCCGCTTCTTGCTCAACCAGTAATGGCAGTGAGTAACACTGTGCTTTCTTTCCTTGGACTCGATGGCCTGAACCATCTGGTCCAGTCCCAGAAGGTCTCATCCAGCCATCTACTGGACCAATGGGTTGAGCAAATATCCTCTGTTTAGCCCTCCCTCTACCAAACCAGAAAATAACCATCTACCAGAAGGACTACTCTAAAGTGAGCCCAGGTCGAGTGACCACTATTTTAGTTGGCGCCGGCTGATGTGAATCCACAAAAACATTTTTCGAGCCAGCAAACAGGCAACGTCGAAACACGCCATTGTGTAAAATTGGAATACTGGAACAAAAGTCGCCCCGAAATTCCACTGCTTAGCGTACACAGAGCACACACATGCCCTCTAACACTTTGTTTCACCAATACAGAAAAAAAACAAAGTCTTTAATATTTTGCCAACTTATGGCTATTGTGCAGTGGTTTTTGTGTAATTCCCGATTCAACACCTTTGTCCTTTTGTTCAAAGAAGAGGATTTGAGAGACATTCAGAGGCATCGAGAGGCTTCCACCTTTGTTTATTTACTGTATTTCAGATCAATGGAGGCAAGTCAGAGTAAACCAGAAATCCAGCCATGGTTTCAGGTTTAGTACCAAATCCTATACCGTAGCTTGCAGCTGAGGCTTTGCAATTCACAATGCATGAATTTGACGGTGCAATAAAGAAAATCTGTTTTTTTTGGCTTCGTCAAGTCAATGTTGCTTTGTGCAAGCGGTACTCTCAAAGAAAAATGATTCCAACAATTTCAAGAAAATGTTCTTGTCGAGCGACAACTGGTAACTAGACTTTTAAGACCTTTCTTTATAATTTTTGACTGCATTCAATGTCTCCAAAACTACTTCTCCAAGGTGTATCTAAGTTTGTTTTGCAATGGAGTAATAAAGTACATTACATAATAATTGCAAATTGACCTTTCTCTGCAATTTGTTCTTTCTGCGGTGCACTTTTTCTTTGAGTATATAGAATTAGTCACAAATAACAGTAGCCAATGAAACAAACACTAGTGTTTTCTGAAAAAGATCTTACTTGATGAGAACAGTATGGATCTCCAGCGTGACCTGTTGCTGTTCCTCCCCAATGTAATGGTATTTCAGCAGCATCTATGTGCTTTAAAAGTATTTCTTTCCAATTACCTGTCATGAGACAAATGAGAATACACAATACGATGATCAATTGTAAGTACTTCTGCATGTGAGTCAGATTTGAAACTTTGCATGATGGGAAGGTTTGTGGAGCGACCAATAAAACTGTCTCTACAAATTGTGTTGGTTAACTCATAACTCATGTATATGGTGTCTCCACAAACCTTACTAGATACTTCTCTGTGAGAAATTGAGTCACAACAAGCTGAAAGAGATGTGTGTGGATGCATGATGTGCACAATGCTTACCTTCACTTCATTCAAAACTATAGCTCAGTGCCTCAATGCAAACAACAACAGGGCCAGTTCATTGGTTGCTACAGGGCTAGTTCATTGCTTGCTACTAGGGTAGTTCATTGCTTTATACAGGGCTAGTTCATTGCTTGCTACTAGGGTAGTTCATTGCTTTATACAGGGCTAGTTCATTGCTTGCTAAAGGGCTAGTTCATCGGTTGCTACAGGGCTAGTTCATTGCTTGCTACTAGGGTAGTTCATTGCTTTATACAGGGCTAGTTCATTGCTTGCTACTAGGGTAGTTCATTGCTTTATACAGGGCTAGTTCATTGGTTGCTACAGGGCTAGTTCATCGGTTGCTACAGGGCTAGTTCATTGCTTGCTACTAGGGTAGTTCATTGCTTTATACAGGGCTAGTTCATTGCTTGCTACTAGGGTAGTTCATTGCTTTATACAGGGCTAGTTCATTGGTTGCTACAGGGCTAGTTCATCGGTTGCTACAGGGCTAGTTCATTGCTTGCTACTAGGGTAGTTCATTGCTTTATACAGGGCTAGTTCATTGCTTGCTACTAGGGTAGTTCATTGCTTTATACAGGGCTAGTTCATTGGTTGCTACAGGCTAGTTCATTGGTTGCTACTAGGGTAGTTCATTGGATGCTACTAAGCTAGTTCATTGGTTGCTACAGGGCTAGTTCATTGGTTGCTACAGGGCTAGGTCATTGGTTGCTACAGGGCTAGTTCATTGGTTGCTACTAGGCTAGTTCATTGCTTTATACAGGGCTAGTTCATTGCCTGCTACAGGGCTAGTTCATTGCTTGCTAGAGGGCTAGTTCATTGGTTGCTACAGGGCTAGTTCATTGCTTGCTATTAGGCTAGTTCATTGCTTGGTATTAGGCTAGTTCATTGCTTTTAACAGGGCTAGTTCATTGGTTGCTACAGGGCTAGTTCGTTGCTTGCTACAGGGCTGATTCATTGGTTGCTACTGGGCTAGTTCATTGGGTGCTACTAGGCTAGTTCATTGCTTGGTATTAGGCTAGTTCATTGCTTTTAACAGGGCTAGTTCATTGGTTGCTACAGGGCTAGTTCGTTGCTTGCTACAGGGCTGATTCATTGGTTGCTACTGGGCTAGTTCATTGGGTGCTACTAGGCTAGTTCATTGGATGCTACTAGGCTAGTTCATCGGTTGCTACAGGGCTAGTTCATTGCTTCCTACAGGACTAGTTCATTGGTTGCTACAGGGCTAGTTCATTGCTTGCTATTAGGCTAGTTTATTGGTTGCTACAGGGCTAGTTCATTGCTTGCTAAAGGGCTAGTTCATTGGTTGCTACAGGGCTAGTTCATTGGGTGCTACAGGGTAGTTCATTGTTTGCTACAGGGCTACATCATTGCTTTATACTAGGCTAGTTCACTGGTTGCTACAGGGCTAGTTAATTGCTTGATAAAGGGCTAGTTCATTGCTTGCTACAGGCTAGTTTATTGCTTGCTACAGGGCTAGTTCATTGGTTGCTACTGGGCTAGTTCATTGGTTGCCGCTGGGCTAGTTCATTGGGTGATACTGGGCTAGTTCATTGGTTGCCACTGGGCTAGTTCATTGGGTGCTACATGGCCAGTTCATTGGGTGCTACAGGGCTAGTTCATTAGTTGCCACTGGGCTAGTTCATTGGTTGCCACTGGGCTAGTTCATTGGGTGCTAGCTACTGGGCTAGTTCATTGGTTGCCACTGGGCTAGTTCATTGGGTGCTACAGGGCTAGTTCATTGACCTTTTCACACTACAGCATTTCAATCTGGCATTGACCGGTGTAGAGCACTTGATCCATGTTGAAACCAACCCTGCGCCACTATGATAATTGGAGGGTCTCTAGATTTAGCATACATGGCCAAATACAAATTGTCTTATTTACTAAGAACAGCAACTTTAATGTAACAATAGTAAAGTGATACCGAGAGAGAAAACAAAAGTGAATAACCCCAAAACCAGCTGCCACGAGAGGGCACTAGGCCAAACTGGCGCGCATTCTATAATGTCCCACAAGGGGCACTGGGAGTTAAGCCAATCAAAAGTCAAAAGTAACAAGTTAAAGTGAAGCGCGGTGCAAACAGTTAAGAGTCAAATGATGGATGATGAAAAAAACCACAAAACTTGCAACAACAGTCAAAACAATAGGCTCAGTAATGACAGAAAAATGGATTAAAAGTAAAAGAACTAGAAAAATGGCAAATTAAAGGCCTTCATAGGGACTACCCTCCAGCCTTGGGGATTATTCTGCCCTAAAATCATACAGGTGAAGCACGTGTTAAAAGTCGAGAACAAAGTCTCGCAAGCGTTCCGGGGGTCAGCGCTAACGACCAGAACATCAGGGAGGAGGAACAGGACTTGACGAGATCGGCTCACTGTCGTCCTTGAGGATGTTGGGATGCTGGGATGGTTCCAAAACTGGAGGGTGAACACTGCCGGGGCAAATGTCATTGGTGGTGTTAACAGAAGGTGTAGAAAGTACGGGAGGAATGTTCGGTGGGTCGGGTGGTTGCGAGACAGGGTCCGAGGAGGCATTGTCTTCATGGGCTGCTTTGTGTTGGTGTTCGTGTGTGTCATCCTGCTTGTAGGGCATCTTGTAACACTCTGATTTCTTGACACAGTACGATGCATTCCTAAGTTGGGAACCAACAAATTTGCGGATGTTGCACCATTGACCATCAACAGAGGAAATGAGGTATCGATTCCGAACACAAGATTTCTTGCGAACGTTGAAGAGGTAATCTAAGTCATCTTCTTCGACGTGAGTATCAGGTCCGAGAGGCTTCATGGGTGCTTTACATTTCTCGCTATGCGGATGGTTTGTGGCACGAAGGTCCTGTTGGGCTTGGATCATGTCAAGGTCGGAGAACGGAATTCGTTGGTTAGTGAACTGATCACGTTGAAACTACATCTCACGTGCCGACTGGCCTCCGGAACGAATATGTGAATTTAGTGTAGAGTGTCAGTGAGAGTGTCAGGGGGGTAGCTCGACCACCCATGCGGTCTTGGTGTAGAAGTTCATCTTCTATTTCGCGGAATGCTTTTTCGGCGATGGGATTTTTTGTTGGGATTCTTGATGCGGCCAATCTCGATGTTGATGCGATGTTGCTCGAGTAGCTTGTCGTTAACCAGACGTGAAAATCCTGGGGCAGGATCCGTGCAGATGACTGCAGGGGGTCCATCCAGTGGGCGGAGCTCTACACAAAGGTGAAGGAGGGCCTCGCGTATTGTATCATGACGCTCAGTATCGATAAAACATGATGCAGTGTAAGAGGTGGTGCATTCCCTCAAGATAAGGATTAACTGGCGATTGCACTTGATGATGTCCGAAGAGAACAGACTGTGGAGGATCACCCGTGGACTGCAGAATGACGGTGTGAGGTGTGTTGCGCAAGGAAGCACAGTGGTGACAGCTATTAAAGGTTTTGTCCACAGCTTTGTCCAAGTTGAGAGCAAAGAAATAGCGTCGTGTTACTCAATTAAGCTGATGACGTGTTGGGAGATCGAGTTGGATATGGAGTGCGGTAAGGAGGCCACTGAGTACCTGACGGGTACAAGGATGCACTCGCGAGTGGGGAAAAATGGTATGTCACGATGAACTATCAACAAGCCACCTTTGGCAATGGAGGCCACCTGTAGGTACCGCTTAACATCCTTGATAGTTGTAGACTTTTTCGACGGGCGAGTACCCTGTACTAAATGGGCGTGAGTGCATCCTAGGTCTGGACACTCTGACTGGACTGCTAACCATGCATTTCTGCTCATGAATGGAAGTTTGGCATCTCTAGAGATAACTTCTTGGGCGGATATACGCATGACTGTGAACTCCTCGATGCGCATAACGAACGAACAAACTTGGCACGTAGGGCGAGTGCACTCTGGGGCATTGCGGCTGGAAAAATCAGACGGAACATTTGCAGAGCCTGCGAGATGACGAACAGTAGCCTGATAGCGACTAACGGTAGACAAGAACATGGATACACGAGGGCTTGCTGAGAATTCACCGCGGCAGAGCTTTTCATATGCTTGTACAAAGGGTTTGCTGTCCGTGAGGATACAAGCATGGTGCTTGGATTGAATGATGAACAGGCTGAAGTGCTTGGTGGATGCTGCAATGGAAAGGGCCTCTATTTCACAGGGTAACCATGTAGGTTGTCGGCCTCAAAGTTTGGCACTGAAAAAGCAAGGTGAGGCGTACCCTTTTGTGTAATGTACAGGGTTGAACTGATGCTGTGTTTCTTCACGGAACCATCGGTAACAATCCATAGTTGGTCATCGGGCCGTTGGAGGGTAATAGTGTGCCTTGAAGTCAGAACTGCTTGGGCCGCTTTAAAAGCATCACGTAATTCATCAGACCACACAATCTTGTCTTGGGTTTGGCGGCCAGCGACTGCTGCGTCAAGAGGGGAAAGTAGTGATGAACAATTGGGAATCACTCGGGCGAGAACTTTGAAGGCTCCAATAAACAATCTTAACACGTTGACTGCCGTGCATAATTTCACATGGCGTTCCCATTTGCCAAGCGTTAGGGCCAATGCTCATGCGCGCATACTTAATAGGTACCGGTACTTACTTTAATAGTTTAAACATGTACATTTTATAGAAGCATGTCCTCACCACTGCCAGCAGCTTATTGGTTGAGCCATCAGTGGTGCCAGTGTATTCAAGTTACAATGCAAAGACCTTTCATTTTCTACGAGTATATTCGTACTGGCAGACTCCGGTACACCTGTTAGTACGAGGATATTCGTAGTCGGCAGTCAACGTGTTAAACCCCCAACTTTCACGGGTGTAGTGCAAGTGGAAAGTGTAGCTACGCGGTGAGGGCTGGCTTGGATGGTACCACTGGACCAAATCCAATCCGAAACAGTGGTGTTCCTGGGGCAGACGACTGTCTTTTTGGCAGAGAGACAGAGGATGTTGGTGTATAATGCTTGTAGAACTTGTCTCAAGTTGTGAAGAAGTTCCTCGGTTGTGTTGCCCCCACAATAGAGGTCATCAGCAAGCTTTGTTACAGTCCCTTTTTCAAGTAAGTCACCGAGTACACAGCACATCAACTCCTCAAGTGCAGTTTCTGAGCCGGGAATGCCCATGGCCGATCTAGTATATACACGCACACCGTGAAATGGTGTTGCGACTCCACAGTATTTCATGGACTGTTGGGAGAGTGGAATTTGGTAGAATGCGCTGGTGAGGTCAGTTGCGATGAAATAATGCCACTGGGCAATTTTACGGAGAGTTGAGTCAACATCTGGCATAAGTAATGGTTGGGGTTTGCTGTAATGACCGACATCTGCGAAGGCAGTAACTAAGCGAAAACCTCCATTTGGCTTCTTAATGAGGAAAGATGGGTTGAGATATTCAACGGAGATGCTGACGTCTTCTGGACGTCCAAAGACACCCAACTGTTCCAGTTTGTCAAATTTGTGTGGGAGTTCTTGGAGTTTGTCCTGCGCATATTGTGGAAGGCGTCCTTTGCCTTGGGGGGGGGGGGCTGAACTGAGCCCATGTTCTTGACTGCTTGGAAAGGCCCTGCTGAACCATTGTACCCAGGGAATGCGGGGTTGAATACCTCATCTTACTCCTCATGTAGAGTACGAAACTTTAACTTGGTGGGTGCAGCAAGGTTGTTGTCAGGGTCAAGGGAAATGGAGGCGGAGTGAAAGGAGGTCACGGTCGGGTCACATGGTGTCTTTAGTTTGGTGATGAACACTGATCGAACTTGGCAAAACTGTTCTTGATGTCGTAAAACTTTGGATTCATTGGTGAGATTTGGAATGCGAACTTTAACGGCATACTATTCACCAGACTTGGTGGGGGCCAAAGCGCAGGGGAATGTGATGCCATGGTTGAATCTGTACGACGTTCGAGTGCATACAAATTATCAGGTGTTGATATGTTGTCCGGAAGCTGAACTTCAACAAATTCCACAGGCCAAATGGAGGTACTTTGGCATGGGGCTTGGATAATATGGGCTCGGCGAACAGAATGGTCGGTTGGGGACTTCCCTTGCGAATCATACACGCAAGTGGTGCCATCACTCAGGATAACTTGATGTTTGGCCGGGCGGATTGAAATGTCATTGGCTTCCATGAACGGGGTACCGGCCAACATATCAATGTCGAGGCTTTCTATGACGAGGCCTTCGAACTGGAATTCTCTACCACCTCGTGTGAGTTGGAATTTGGTTTCCCCTACTACAGTGAGAGGAGATGATTCATCTGCCTGGTGTGCAGATTGGGAGCTTGTTGTAATCTTTACCCCAAGGTTTGAGACAGTGGAATTGCAAATCAGATTACCCGTTGCTGCACTGTCAATGATGATGCGAGTTGTGTAATGGTTATGGGATGTGTCCAAATATGGGGATTGGCGGATCTGCACACGGAGGGCAGAGGATTTAATATTGACGAGTGCGCAAGTCAGTTCAGGAGCTTCATTGCTTGCGACATCCAACTCATCGAAAATGTTAGCAACTTGGCGAGCTCTTGCAATGTATTTGCGGTCCTTTTCAGGCAGGTGTGAGCATTCGCTGAGGAATTGTCCATAGTCCAACCGTCCAACTTGTTGACACAGTGGCCATGATTTAGCCTGCCCATTATTCCATGGTCTCGGTAGTGTTTGTTGGTTTTTAGGCCTTGGAATTGGTGTGGATTGGAATGTGGATGTTCGCAGTGATTGTGCATCCTCTTCTAAAAGGGGGTCGAGAGCTTGAGAGATGTTGGGTTTGATGGATGCAAGGGTGCGAGAGCGGAGTTCTGTTCCATAGCGCTGTTTAATAAGGCGGGGGAGGCCATTGTGGATAAGACGAAGCCATGTGAGTACAATGAAGTTCCCAAGGGGCGGTGAAAGTTCTTTATCATCGGTAATGGGCTGGCCATGGTGGGTGATACAGGAATCACGTAAGAAGAGGTTATCTTCTACAAAGGCCATGATGTGTTGATACAAATCTTCGGGGCACTCATCAGGTTTGAGTTGTATTGAGTCAAAGTCAAGAAAATGGCCTCCCGTTGACTGGAATCCAAAACGAACACGTGTCGATTGCCAAGAAATAGTACAATTGCGAATAATTGTGTTCCGGGATATTACTGGGCAGTATTTGGCGATTTGTCCGGAGCATAAGTTCAAACATATTGACCTTTTGTTGGGCACTTCTACGCTTAGCTTCCTCTACATCAGGACCATCATCACTGAATCCACGCAGAGGACATGATTTAGACTTCTTCTCCGAGGTAAAACCTTCAGTGAGGAATGGGGCAAAGTTGGGGTCCAAGGAGAGGGTATACTGGATATTGTGCTTCCAATTTTCGAAAGAGTTGATGGTTTCATTTTTGCTTAGAGACCATTGATTGGGTGCCCTGTGTGATGAAGCCATAATGTTGAAATAACAGCTTGACGCTCTATCAAAGAAAACAAGAGTGTATAGTGAACTGCTGTGAGTTCAGCAGGCTGGCCGTTCATCTGTATGTGAATTGTAGCTGGAGACTGGAGTCCTGTGGAGTTGATACACTGATGTTGCCCAATACACGGACATGCCATGTCGTATGACAAGTGGTACTCTTTTTGTTGATAACCGTCCGTTCAAAGGGTCAGGATGCGTAAGTAAGTTTCGAAACGCTGTCACCACGCCACTATGATAATTGGTGGGTCTCTAGATTAAGCATACATGGCCAAATACAAGTCTTATTTACTAAGAACAGCAACTTTAATGTAACAATAGTAAAGTGATAACGAGAGAGAACACAAAAGTGAATAACCCCAACACCACCTGCCACGAAAGGGCGCTAGGCCGAACTGGCGCTTGTTGGGAGGTGGGTTGATAGTTTTTGATCCGTTTTGAAAATTCCAACACGTGTCGAAAGCCGTAGTGTGAACACTCCTGGGTTCATTTTCTATTTGTGTTGGGTGCGTGGCGCCATCCGCAGTAATGCAGTATGGGAGTTTTCTGCTTGGATCCATGTAGGACCCTGGCAGTGTGAAATGATCACACAATACATGGGTCAAAAGTTACACGTGTAACACACAAGCTGATTTCACACAGAGCTAGTGTGAAATCAGAGCGGATTTGAACCATGTTGAAATTTTACTGACTCAACATGGAGTTGACCCGTGCAGATTTTGACACAGACCATATGTTGAAGGGGGGAAATGGCCTTATTTGAAGCATGCAATGTATCGGATATTTAACCAACCCTCTGATGAAATTGGTTTTTAATCAAAGCTTTTTGAAATCACCAACAATTTATTAAACTTACTTCCTAAAACATTGACCTTCATTCTCGTATTTTCTTGAAGAAATGGCTTCACAAGAGAATATGCTATGGGGAAAATCGTGGGCGCGTTGATAACAAAAATCTTCTTCAATGTCTCTGGATAATGCTGTTCGAATAAAGCTGCATTCTACAACACAAAGTCAAGAACAGTTTTATTTCATTATTTCATATACAATTGGAGTACATCCAATTTCACCAGTGAACAATGTGTTAACTAATTAATGATAAGTTTGGAATTTGGTTTTAAAGATTTGTTTTCCATTCATGCATCATGCACTTCAGCCAACTTAAGTCAATGTTAGTAGACAAAAAGGAAGGTCATTTGGAGCTATGTTAGATAACTGTAAATTTTGAAGCTTTGCGTGGTGGACACTGATGTAGATTAATAGTCAAGTGCAAAGCTTGTAACAGCTCCACTGTGTTCAGAGGCTAACTTTACATACTCTATTATCTCCCTGAAGATTTCATTTTAGAGCAAAACAAGTAATGAAAACTTTCTTGCTTATTAAATTCCCTTTCATAGATTACAAAAATCAAAGAGAACAGTCCATAAACAGCCGTATTCTCAATCTTACTTTTCTAAGTGCATTCTGGAGACTGATGTACATTAATAGTTAATCTTATGAGTACACCATTTTATTAATCCCTTATGAAAAAGTGGTGCTCTGAACATCATTTAGACTTGTGTGCATCATTTCATTGAGCACAAACCAACTGAGACTGTTCAAAACTGCAACTTCTTCTGAAGATTTTAACTTAATAAAGAGGATATGTCCCCCTTACTAACCTGCATTGTTTTATTGATACTATCATTTTGATATTGTCATCATTAATTTTCTTCACTGGCTCATTCACATTTGCTTTTTTTATGTAAAGTGCCTGGGAGTACTTTTTAAAATGGATTGGCGCTATACACAATGTAAGTATTATATGGATTATGAAATAAAGAAACGTAGAACTGACCCTGTTTACTACATCAACTCCTGGTTTCCAAAGATGGTGCAATCCAAAGCCCTCCATATCAGCAATGTATATTATTCCTTCTACATGTGAAGCACACTGTAACATAATGGTAATACCTCTAATCTAAATCATATTAATCTTAGCATCATGGACACTGCTTGCAATCACACACTGCTATCTACATGTGCATTGGCAAGGGCTCCATATTCTTGATCAGCAAGCATATGAAAACTGCTCTTGCAAAAATCAAAGCTTCTGGGCTTTTACCATATTGCATTAACCAATCAAGTGCAAAGCTTGTAACAGCTCCACTGTGTTCAGAGGCTAACTCTACATACTCTATTATCTCCCTGAAGATTTCATTTTAGAGCAAAACAAGTAATGAAAACTTTCTTGCTCATTAAATTCCCTTTCATAGATTACAAAAAATACCTTACTTTTCAAAATTAGGTCAAAGTATTTGCCAGAGCCAGTCACATACATCTATATACATGTAGTTGCAGCTTGTTTTGCAGCTCAATATGAGGAGAAAAACTAACTGAGTACTTGACTGATGTCAAACTTTACTTAGCTGCACTATTATTTGGTTCTTTAAATAACCTACACCAAGAACTTCCCAAGTCCTGCAGAAACAAATCCACAAGCTACTTGGGAGAGATGTGAACGCATGACTATCTGGTAAAAAAATCCCTCCCAAGTAGCATTTGGATTTAATTCCGCTAGATTTATTTACAAGATCATCAAAGTTGCCTGGTGATGAGAGATCACGTTGAATCCTGTAACTAGCAGTAGGTACCTTATTTTGCCCATGTACCCATAAGGATAGGAGCTTTATACACATTGCTCAGCCCGCATTGTGTGCATGCATTGTCTGAGCTAATTGCACCACAAGATATTAACATGTACCTTGCCATCTATTAAACAGTGAACATAATGGCTACAGTGTAATCATATTAAAGGGGGAAACAAAAGACAATTTAAGCTATCACCGGTTATGTATAAATCTATACAACAGGAGGAGTTTCCCGTTTATTGCAGTGCTGTTTATTGGGCTTCCTTCTTGTGAACAAATTTGGCCTGTGGGCAATGTGTACTGTTCTGGATATGGCTACACACCTAGTATTAATGGCAGAAAAGTCATAACAATTGGATACCTGAAGTCTCCCCGCCCTCACTCTACCAACTCAACTTCACCTTTCCATGCTCTACTTTTGAGCTGTGGAGATATCTGTCCCAATCCTGGTCCCATCCCTAGTGATGAGCAGATTCCTTCACTAGTCCATCATACTTATCATTATGATAGTAACCAGCTTCTGCATATTCGAAATGCAAGCACGAGGCTTTCAATCCCCATGTCAACCTGGAACTTACTACATGACTTGAGGATCACCTCTAAACCCATCACACGCAGAAAACCTGTAACTAGCAGGTTATAGTTGATGTAGCGCCTGTAGGTTGCACTCAAATCCAGCTCCTGATTGTCTGTCACGTTTTACTTGACAATCGCAGTGAACTGTTTTCATTTTGTTACTATTGCGTTTCCAAGACCACCAGGATACTACTAGATATGTTGTGGACATTTGACGAATGGATTGAAGAGATATATTGGAAGAAACTTTCTGTCTTGAAGGAGGTTATGCTTGGTTTTCTCCCTCCATGTTACTACTTGCATTCATGGTTGGGTAGACACCCTTTGTGTGGGGATCCTGTTGTGTCTGAAAGAGACAATGCCAACTGGGGTTTTAGCTTGTATGGTGTTGTGGACAATGGTTGCCATAGACATAGACATACACCACCCTGTCATATACAGTCAAGATGCCCTGCTTCGGATTGATCAAGAAGCAGCCAAAACCCAACTCCCCCTTGATGTGTACCGGCGTGTGAAGAATCTCAACATTTGTTCCATCAAACCTACAAGGAGAGGTAGAAGATCATGGGCTAAACAGCAAAAACCCATTCCTACGATTATAACCAATCGTGACCCGCCGGTTACAGTACAAGTCAACATTAACTACACACTCTTATCTGAAGACTATACCACTGACAGCGGATCGTAGTGGTTCTCCTACAAGAATTGGTCTATGGAATGCACAGTCAATGATGAACAAGCCTACAGAAATATGCGATTTTATCCTCACTGAAGAACTTGACATCTTTGCTATCACTGAAGCATGGCTCAAAGGAGATGGGCGTGATGGTCCCACATTGGCTGATATTAAAAACACTCTTCAGAATTATCGCTTGCTGAAACTACCACGCGGGGGAAAGAAAGGAGGAGGACTGTGTGCATTATCTTACGCAGTAATTACATTACCAAGAAAGAGGCTCACTGCTTTGAATCATTTGAGTGCTTAGAGGTGACAGCTTCTTCCTCTGGCCATGACACACTTACTGTATATCTGATCTACAGACCTCCTTTCAAATGTCATAATCTTGCACTCTTCTTCGATGAATTTTCAAAGCTTCTTGAATGTGCAAGCCTACTGGGTACAAAACTTGTGATCTGCGGTGATTTTAACATCCATGTTGATAACAGTCTAAATCCAGATGCGAGAACACTCTCTGACCTTCTAGAATCTGGGGGTCTGAAACAGATGGTCTCTGGGCAGACACATGCCCGTGGTCACACGCTTGACCTCGTGATCGTCAGGGACTGTGAGGACTTTATTGACAATGTATGTGTTCTACCTGCAATGCCCTCAGACCACGCAGCTATCACTTTCACTGCAGAACTCTCACACCCCCGGCCAACAAAGGAACAACGTCACTTTCGCAAGCTCAAAGACATAAACTTTGAGCAATACAATTGTGACATTAAAGACTGCTTCTCAAAAGCTGAAAACTTAGACAAACTTGATCTATCCAAGAAGGTAGACCTCTACAACACTACCCTAACTGCCACCCTGGATAAACATGCCCCAGTAACAGTCAGGAATGTTCAATTGTGCCCACATGCTCCTTGGTACAGTGAATCACTGAGGACCCAAAAGCAGAGACTACGTGCTACAGAAAGAAAATGGAGGAAGTCAAAGACCAAGACAACCATTGAAAAATAAGTCATGATGGAATCAATGTCTAGGTATCACTGTGCTCTAAAAAGAGCCAAAGGAGCTTACCACCAAGAGAAAATTGCTAAAGCTGACAACAAGGAGTTATTCCGTGTTGTTCAAAAGATGACAGTAGAACAACCCGACCAAGTGTTGCCATCTCACAACTCAAAGACAGAGCTTTCCAAAAAGTTTGCTTCATTTTTCCAAGACAAGATAGCACTACTACGAAGACCATATTTGGACCCTAGACCTGTCCCACATTCTGGTTCCAAAGATGATAGTCATGTGCATTGCCTTCGGGAATTCAATCAAGTGTCAGAGGCCGATATTCGCACTATCATAAAGTCGAAGGAGATCGAAGCCTGTGCTCTGGACCCTGTTCCTGCCTGCGTCTTCACCAAATGCCTCGACACCCTTCTACCTGCCATCACTGACATGGTGAACCAATCTCTGGAGATTGGTGTGTTCCCCACCTCACTTAAATCAGCAATGATAATACCAACACTGAAAAAGCCAAGTCTAGATCCAGAGGAGCTGAAGAACTTTCGACCAATATCCAACCTTCCATTCTTAGGAAAGATAATGGAACGTGTTGTATGCATGCAACTCATGACCTACCTGACTAGCAACTCTCTTCTTCCCTCAAGGCAGTCAGCCTACCGACGCCATCACAGTGTAGAGACTGCTCTGGTACGAGTATACAATGATCTTCTTCAATCCCTGGATAAGCAACAAGAAGCGGTCCTCATCCTCCTTGACATGACTGCCGCATTTGACACTGTCGACCACCAGATTCTACTTCATAGGCTCAACAATAGATTCGGAGTGACTGGTGTAGCCTTGAACTGGTTTTGTTCGTATCTCTCAGGAAGAGAACAAAGAGTCCTCATTCGTGATACCTCTTCAGATCCATCTCCATTGCTTTGGGGTGTGCCCCAAGGATATGTAGTAGGCCCTATTCTTTTTATCTGCTATACAACGCCAGTTCAAGAAATAATTCATGCACATGGTTTCTCCACGATGATATATGCAGATGACACACAACTCTATATTTCCATGAAATCTTCAGACAGGGATCAGATGATTGAGAAGCTCGACTCCTGTCTGAAGGAAGTTAGAAACTGGATGGGCTGCAATCATCTGGTCCTTAATGACAACAAGATGGAAGTTCTTCATGTAGCTTCCCAATTTAGACCATGTAAAGAACTCTCCCCAATCAACATAGATAGTGGTCAGGTCAAGTCATCAACATCAGTGCGTGACCTGGGTGTCATCATTGACAATACTCTCAACATGCGTCGTCACATCAACATAGTCTGCCGAAACGCCTCTCTGGCTCTGAGAAGGATTGGAAAGATTCGCTCCTTCTTAAACAAAACCACAACCGAAACCCTGATTCACGCGTTTGTTTCATCTCTTCTAGATAACTGCAACAGTCTGCTGTATGGCATTCCTGATAAGGACCTTTCAAAACTCCAAAGAATCCAGAATTCAGCAGCACGGCTAATCTCTAGATCAAAGAAGCAGAACCACATCACCCCCATTCTACAAGAACTCCACTGGCTTCCTGTCAATGCACGCATTCAATACAAAGTCCTGCTCCTCACTTTCAATGCTGTCCATGGTGTCTCTCCCCTCATTACATTTCCGAACTGGTTACACCATACACTCCGACAAGTTCCCTCAGATCCTCTTCACAGCATCTCTTACAAGTACCCCCATACAGAACAAAAACTTATGGTAAAAGAACCTTTGCCTTCGGCGCACCCACCCTTTGGAACTCTCTTCCTGCTACCCTCCGTTCTCAGACAAACCCGGACCTCTTCAAAATACACCTCAAATCCCACCTGTTTACTCAATCTTTTTTGTAATCTGTAGATTTCTCTTGTATAAAATGTTTATTTGTATTGTTTGTAAAGCGCTTCGGAGTTCTTACAGCACTGAATTGCGCTCTATAAGTGTTTCTTATTATTATTATTATTATTAGAGGATCTCGTGGTGGAATTCGTAAGTTGAAGAACAATCCTACATGTCCAACAATGATATCGCCCAATGTTGGTCCAATACAACATATTGCCACAGTATGTCTTTGGAATGCCTGGTCTATCCGAAATAAGACTACAGCATTAAGTGACTACTTGATTGATCACGATGTTGATGTGATGTGCATAACTGAGTCTTGGCTGAATGTTCATGATGCAGTTGTCATTGGAGAATGCACTCCACCAACATATTCTTTCTTGAATTTTCCAAGGGAATCGGATGACCGTGGAGGTATTGCTGTAATTTACAAAACGGCCATGAAGCTTCGTACCTTGAAACTTGATTTTGCATCTCTCACCTTTGAGCATGCATACATCACGGATCCGATAAATGGAATTACATAAGTTGTTATCTATCGGCCACCTCCTTCCCAAAAGAACAAACTCAAAGCTTCGGATTTCTTGGAGGAATTTGACAACTTTGCAATATATGTACCAACAGTTGCTGACAAATTACTCATGCTTGGTGACTTTAACGTCCACACTGACAAGCCTGACCTCCCGGATGTTAAGAAGCTTAACTCATCTCTCGTGTCTTCTGGACTGTACCAGCACATTCATGAATCTACACATAAACTGGGACACACATTAGATCTTGTTATTTCTTTGGATAATCAGTTAATCCAGGACTGTAAGGTTGTAGTTGATTCTATATCTGATCATTACATTATTCATTGTAAATTGTTAAATCAAGTGAAATCTGTGCCAATCAATTCAGTTTCTACATGTCGTAACTTCCAGCACATGGATCACATAACCTTGTAGCTAAACTTTGTGAAGTTCCACCAGGTGAGTCTCCCGATCAGTTACTTTCCAGATTTGATTCTGCCATCATTTCTGTTCTTGACAATCATGCGCCACTCAAAACTAAGTCTCCTAAGTTAAGACCCTAACAGCCATGGTATAATAAATATATCAATGCTGAGAGACGTTTGAGAAGAAAACAGGAGCGTAAATGGCGCAAATCTGGAACAGAAATTGATCGGTTGGCTTATCAAGCTCAAAGGGATAAAGTCAATCAAATGATTGATGCCAGTAAGACTGAGTTTTACATGTCTTCTCTTGCAAATTCTGACAAAAAAAATGTTTTTAAGACTGTGAATTCTTTGCTTAACAAAAACCATAGAATTCTTCCTCAATGTGATTCTTCCCAGGCTCTTGCAAATACCTTTGCAATGTTTTTCAAAAGCAAGCTAGATAATATTCGTGCTACATTTTAATGAGCATGGTGATAGTGTTTTGAGTAGCATGAATGTGCAGGATAAAATGGCTGTATTGTTTACTAGCTTTGAACCAATTTCAGAGGAAGATGTGCGTAAATTGGTCAAAGGCTTTGCTAGTAAATCTTGTGCCCTTGACACTATTCCTACTTGGCTTTTGAAAGAACATTTAAACATTGTGCTTCCAACTCTTATTTCAATCATTAATGTTTCACTTTCATCTGGCTGTTTTCCTAACACCTTAGGTCAAGCCATTATTTCACCGGTCTTGAAGAAGCCTTCCTTAGAGCACAATGCTTTGAGTATTTAAAGACCTGTTTCCAATATCAGATTTATCGCTAAACTCATTGAGAAGGCTGCTGTTGAACAATTGAAACAACACATGTCAATTCATAACCATGATGAGCTCTTTCAATCTGCTTACAAGACACACAATAGTACTGAAACCGCACTTTTGAAAGTTAAGGATGATGTAATTAAGGCAATGGATAAGTCGTATGTTGTTTTTCTAGTGTTGTTAGACTTGTCTGCTGCCTTTGACATCATTGATCATGATATTTTACTTGATAGAATGAGAAATGATTTAGGCGTTTCTGATACTGCTCTTCTTTGGTTCAAGTCATATCTCTCTAATAGACAAAGTCGGGTTTCCATTCATAACATCTACTCTGATCCAGTTGATTTGGAGTATGGACTACCCCAAGGGTCCATTTTAGGTCCCTTGATGTTTGGGATTTACACCCTCCCACTTGGCAATATCATACATCATCATAACATTGACTTTCATCTTTATGCTGATAATACACAGCTGTATTGTTCCTTAGAATACCTGGTGCTTGGCAAGTTGCCATGGAGAAGCTGCAGCTGTGTATTACTGATATTCAATACTGGATGACTTGCAATAATTTAAAGCTTAATGAACACAAAACTGAGTTCATTATTCTTGGTACTCCTCAAAACCTCAAGAAACTGCCACAGGTTTCTTTGCATATTGGTGATGCGCGCATTAATCCAACAGATTCCGTCCGTAATTTAGGAGTCATATTTGATTCACATATGTCAATGAGCAAACAAGTTTCTAGCCTCTGCAAATCTACCAATTTTCAATTACGTAACATATGGAGAATCAAAAGGTACCTTGACAAGGATACTCTCCATCATGTTGTCTTCTCTCGTGTTGATTATGGCAATCTTCTTTTACTTGGTGCTACGTCATATGAATTGGACAGAGTTCAAAGATTACAAAATAGTGCAGCTCGTTTAGTGTGTTCCACACCCATGAGAGAACATATTACCCCATCACTCAGGGAACTTCATTGGCTACCGATTAGAGAACGGATTAATTTTAAACTTGCTCTTTTTGTTTTTAAATGCTTGAACAATACTACTCCTAGTTATCTTTCCACTTTACTGTCACATTACACTCCTCCACGTTTTCTGCGGTCCACACTTGACATCACTCGCTTGAATGTTCCCCGCACAAACAAAGTTCTGGGTCAAAAAGCTGTCAGTGTAGCTGGGCCAATGTTTTGGAACAATCTTCCTGCTGTTGGTAGGGAATTGGTTAGTTTATCTTTATTTTGTAAATTTCTAAAGACTCACATTTATCCATATTAATCTCTTTCATGTGCGCTATGATCTTGATGGAATAGTGCCTTACAAATTCTAATTGTTACATTATGTTATGTTATGTTATACAACTTCTCAATCTTGGCATAGTGAAACCAACAAGAAGTGGCTGTAGAGTAGAAAAGAAACAACACAAACAGCCACAATTTCCAGTTCTATGCAGTCCCAGTCCTCATAATTGATGAAGAAAACACAACATTTTGGGCAGTAAATCTTTAGTCAGGTAAAAATAAAACTACAGTATTTGTGGACTTTTCATTCGACAATAATCTTGACATTGTAGCTTTATCAGAAACCTGGCTGAAGTCATGAGATGGGGCAATCATGCGTGACATCACTCAGGCTGAGTTTTCAATCCAACATAATCAGCACCATTCTTCAAAGCGAGAAGAGGGTTGTTGCTGTTCTGTATAAATCTGGACTTACAGTTCCTTGTCATGATATCCATCAATCACTTAACCAGTTGCTGCTGGGATTCTTCTTTTGTTTTTGTCCTGTCCCTCTGGCGGGATTCTTCTGGTGGAATTGCGGGAATATTTTTTTCTTTGAGGGTACTGCTGGCACAAAGAAACCCTGACTTGACAATGCCAAGATTCCCTTTGTTGGATCGTCTGTTTTGTTGCTCGACCGAGAAAACTTCAAATTTACACAGCGTGAATTGCAAAACATGGGCCGTTACCTACAGCATAGGAGTGGCACTAACCACAGAACCATGGCTCAATTGCCGAATCACTATGACTTACCTCTCCAGTCAGCCGAAATACAATGAATGAACTATGGTGGAAGCCTCTTGATGCCATGTAATCCCCTTCTTGAAACAAAAGTACAAAGGTCTATAATCAGGGATTACACAAAAATCGCCTCTGAATGGCCACAAAATGCAACAAAAATCACAACCTTTTTATGTCCTTGTGTGGGTGAAATGAAGCGCTAGACGGCGTGTGTATGGTCTGCGCACGCTCAGAAGTTAAATGACTGGGCAACCTTTGCTCCGTTGGTCCAAAACTACATAAAGGCATCGCAAGATGACCTCCGTTTCCAGGCAGGGGAAACATTTGCGTGTATTCACGTCATCCGGTTCAACTGGTTAAATAGCTAAATGCTAATGTTATAAGAACTTCAACCACAATATTGTTTGTGCTTTCTATCGCCAACTGAGAACATCCACTGGTTGTTCTTCCAATGTTTTCATTGATGAATTTTTGTCCATGATCAATCAATTCTTGCTCAATGAAATGCCAAGCTTCATCACTGGTGAATTAAATGTTCAACTATTTTTTTTCGTAAATCCTCAGCAACAATTTACCAATCCGACAGATAGAGGCAGGTATAGCTGTAGACGCAGTACGATCAAGGATGATACCAAAGATGACAAGCTCATCATCAAAGGTTCAAAACAGCAATCATCTACAAGTTTGATAGTCCACCCATTAGGTTCGGTGATTCAATCATAACATCTAATCAAGTCAAAATCTAGGCATTGTCTTTGATTCATCACTTTCAATGGAACCTCATGTGACAGCAATCTCTAGATCCGTCTGCACGTCAATCTGCAACATTGGTCACATACAGAAATACCTTGACAATCACACTACTGAAATACTTGTCCATGCCTGCATCACATCCAAAATCGACATGGGTAATTCCCTGTACAAAACATTACCACCCAACTAATCTCTTTCACCATTAAACTTTCCCATGTCACTCCTGAATTAGCAAATCATCACTGGCTTCCAATATCCCAAAGAATTAAACACAAAACTGTTGTCAACAAGATTTTCCGAAACAATGCCCCAGAGTAATTCTCCAAACTCATCTGTCCATACTCTTGAGCCGCACCGGTCTCCAGTCTAATAGGCCTTCATGAGCCTAGGTTTTATAACAAACCGATTGAACACTCAGATAGCGGTTTTGTTGAGGCCATTCTTGGCTCTTATTAATTATCAGGTACAGTCAAGTTGAATACTTTATTCAGCTATTATTGATTTCATCCATGTTTAATCAGGGAGTGCGTGCTATTTCATGAGGAATAAACTTGAAGATCCAGAGCGTATTTAACAAGATAATTCGCTGTGTGAATGTTTCTGTTGTTGCCAGGTGATCATACTCTAAATTTCTCAAGTAAGTCTGAGTGGAAGGTGATGACAAGGTAGAATTCAAAAATTAAAACGACTGAAACGAAGTTTGATTAGAATTCTACCTAGTTTATCACCGACACTGAAGGACATATGTACTCGCCACTTTTGTGTCAATTTGGAGGACCATTTTACCCGCCCTATGTATCACCTGGCAACTGCCCATGATTTAATTTACATAAACACAAAATGTATTGAGGTGTATGGGGTCTGGTGCACCCTTACAGAGAGAAGATTCTTTTCAAGATCTGTCAACCATGACTAATTACTCTGGTGGAAAGTGTAATCTCAAGTAAGTCCATCAGTGTTGGTGATAAACTCGGTAGAATTCTAGTCAATCTTCATCATTTGTTTAATTTTTGAATTAAACCCAGGTGGAAAAGTAACACATTGTGCATGCTTTTGTCACCAGCAGGCTAGACATGAGTAATGCTCTTCTACATGGCATACTGACAAAGCAACTGCTGAGGCTTCAAAACATTCTACCAATTCTCAAGACATTACTGTACAGAAATTGACAGTTGGATTGGTGACTTCTAGATTTATCGATTGAATGATTGATTGACAACTTAAAATCCAATTGCAAAATGTACAAGAACTGAATAAGAGTAGCTGTAATGCTTAAAAAAATGTGACCTTATGTGCGGTGCACTGAGCTGGCACATATCAATCCACTTGAGCATTGTTTCTAGACAGTAACATTGAGGGATTTGTCCTACTCCAATCAGATGTGACAAATTACCTTTTGAGATTGTTGCTGCATCAAGTGATAGAGACTTTCTACAATTGCAATGTTATGCTTGAAGACATCACTGGCCTTAGATGAGTATAACAATCCTGTAGAACAAATACAACAAATCAAACTCATGAAACCACATCCATGGTTTCTGATGTTTCCAGGCTCAATTTCATAAAGCCTTGTTTCTTACATGTCAGAAATTTGAGTGCTTTCTTTAGGGGCTATTCAGAATGATTAATGTATAAAAATGTTGACCTACCCACCCACCGCAAATGCTGGCTTTTAAATATTGACTGACTATTCAATACCCTATACAATGAAGAACAAAGTAATGCCTGAAATGAAGTAGATATTTTAGATCAATGCCCTCCCAGAGTTTTCAATGGCTTTTCCCGACTTCAAGCATGCAACTTTCGTTGAAAGAAAATAAAATACAACTAGAACTGTGTTTGTAGCAAAACAAACACGGGGGTTTCAGGTAAAACAAAATAACCGATTGACAAATGTATGATGTCATAGTGACATGTTGCAGGTCATCATGGTTCTAATATGGAAAATTTTTCACTTTAGTTTTGGAAATGGAGCCTCTCGCTACAAGCGTTCTAATATGTGATGATGTCAACAAATCTATTTTCAGAAAGCTTAGACTTCACTGACACGTTTGTACAAAGAAACCATGTGAAAATTGTTGATCAATTTTGCTGTATGACTAATGTCCCGATGTGCAAATGTTAAGTATGAGACTTTCTGCTCACAAACAGTGCAGGCAGATCCTATGAGAACATGATTTTTCTCCTTCTCATGTGGTAATAATGTGGGCACTGTCAAGGAAGGTCCTGTCAAGAACTAAAATTTTCAAGTTTTGTTATCATAAGTGAGGATCTGTGGCTACCGGCAGAAAAAAAATCTTGCCATAAGCGCTAGCTAGAGCTACCTCTAGAGAGACATCTGTACAGTCAATTTGTATAGCGCCCTCTTCATTGAGTGTAGCTCTCACAAGAGGGCACTATACAAGTTCATCGTTGTTTTCAGATGTCCACATTGCGAAATCAGCTGGCCACGAATTTAAACACAACTATAAAACAGGTAACAGGATGATGCAATGGTGACATCATGTTGTTTATGAACTAATTTTTTTATTTTTTATTTTTTTTCAAGAGGGCCCACCTACCGTCGTAAGTAGTCATCCCTCCCGAGCTACGACGCAGAAACAGAAATAAAGCTGGAAGGGTAAAGAAAAGACTCCAGAGACAGAAAGCTAGACTGTATTTCCCGGCTATTGTTATGGGAAATGTACAGTCATTAAACAACAAGATAGATGAATTGTCTGCGATTGCAAAATATTTGCAGGAGTTCAGGAATGCCAGCCTGATGTCCTTCACACAGACATGGCTATCAGAGATTCATGAAGATGCCCATGTTTCTATAGACAGCTTCAAGTTACTAAGAGGAGACCGCACTGTTGAGTCGCGGAAGAAATCTGGTGGAGGGGTATGCGTTTACATCATGAGCGCTGGTGTCACCCTAATAATGCCGTATTGAAGAGTTACTCATGCTCCAAAAATCTGGAAATTTTAACAGTTAGTTTGCATCCGTATTACTTGCAGCGGGAATTCTCGCATGTAGTCATGAGTACTGTATATGTGCCTAACGAGAACATGGCCGAGGAGGCTGCATTGGAATTAACTGAAGTTATCCATGACTTAGAGCAAGTTGATATACTGATAAACGGTGAGTTCAATCATTGTACTCTGGGAAAAGCAGTGTGCATTGTTATCAACATGTCACGTGTACGACCCGTGGCCAAGCAACCCTGGATTTGTGTTATTCCAATGTCAAGGACGCCTATGCTACCCAAATATAGACCCCTTGTTCAGAGGGAAAGTTTATTCTCATCTTGAAAACACTCGGTCTGGCTATTCAGCAAGGTTGATGTTTTTCGATTTCTCCTCTGCTTGTAATACTATACAATCGAACGTTTTAATACAGAAATAGATTAAGCTGTCAGTCATACCCTTTGATTTAATAGAATGGATTATCTTACAAATCGTACCCAGTTTGTGAAACTGACACCATCTATACGTTCAGTTACCATTGGTTTTAATACCGGTGCACCCCAGGGCACAGTTGCTGCACCGTTTTTCTTTACATCATATTCTGCAGATATTAGATCATCAATGGACAGGTGCCCACTTATAAAGTTTGCTGATGATTCTGTTATGGTCGGACTTATTGACAGAGATGATGATGGAGCATATCTCCAGCAGGTTGAAGCCTTCGTTGATATATGTGAACAGAACTTCTCCGAATTGAATGTATCAAAAACAAAAGAGATGGTAGTTGACTTTTGCAAAAATGTGAATGCTCCAGCCCCTGCAGGCACTGAAGTGGAACGCACCAGGAACTATAAATACCTTGGTGTTACATTGAATAAGCTTACTTGGGGAGATCACGTGGACAGTGTAATAAAAAAGCTAAACACTAGGAATTACTGTCTACCAAAGATTGCTAGTTTTAATGTTCGTACTGAAATTTTGATGTCATTTTAAAACTCAATTTTGTGCAATGTTTGGCGATATTGTTTAATTAGTTGGGGTGGTAATGTAAGTAAAATGGAAAGAGATAGAATCGACAGGGTGATAAAGCGGGCTGGGGGTGATTGGAGAACCCCAGAGATTGGTTGAACAGGTGTATCACTGTGTTCTGCAAAGCAAGTTGGAGTCAGTTAGGAATGACCAGAGTCACCCCCTTTATGGTCCGCTTTGTAGCAAATGTACATGTAGGACTGGTGTAAATAGTAGACTTAGACTCCCAATCCTAAGGACCAATCGATATCGGGATTCATTCATTCCATGTGCAATTAAATGTTACAATGCTGATTTTAAACGTGAATTGTTTAAGCCCTGCCTTAATGTCCATTCCTAGTAGTTGGGGTTTGTGATTATTGTATTTCTTAAATGAATTTCTTATATTTGTACTTTGTATCGATGTGATTTTTGGCTGTTGCTTTTATATTTCTATGTATGGCTCTTGGTGCGAGTTCTAAATTTCCCTTAACTTTTAGTTAAAAACTTAATTTTGATTTTTAGTTAGTTCTTTTAAACCACCAACCCACAATTTGATGAAAAAAAATTAACAAATTTTAAACACTGACTATTCTTAATGGTCCTTCAGCAGAAAATGTGCACAAGAAGTTAAGCAGTGCTATGAAATTGGCACCAGAAAATAGTCCTTAAATTCAGCCAAGAAAACCACACTAACTTTCACAAGTTTACGCATTTTGCAATATTAAAGCATTTTTAAATTTGCTATGAAAATTTTATGGGCTGCAATGCAAAAGAATAAGTTTGCTATGCAAAAAAAAATTGCATAGCAGTTTAAATAGATGCAAAAATTTTTAAAGAAAGCTTTCCCCGAGAACCCTCACCAACTTAATTGGTGAAAAATTAAGCTTACCTCTAATATCACACTTGCCAATTGGATCTATCCATACTGGAGAACCATCTTTGGCAAATCCACAGCAGCCACCTGGCCAATACTTCCTCAATACCTCAAAGACAAAGACAATTAGCCAACCTTGACATGAGTAGTGAATAGCAGAACTTAAATTTCTAAAAAGAAATCTCAAATACAAGATCACAGATCTTACAGTCTAGAACTTTTTAATGTCTAACAAATTTTACTAGACCGTACTTATATCAGCCCTGCAGATATGCTAGAATTCTTTCTCTACCTTAGTCGTCAGAACGAATATGTTTGTCAGGTTTTTTTCCCTTCTTTTTCTTCTTCTTATATCAGCCGACAGCTGATATAGTGTGGTCCTGTTGTATCTTCTTCTTCTTCCTCTCAAAGACACGTGATCAGCATGAAAATAGCTTTAACTTCCAAACGCTTCAGCCAGTTGTAACCAAACTCAGACATCATGACAGCTGATCAAAGTTTGTAGTAGATATGGGATCCTAGATGTCACGCAGGGAGCATTAGAGGGCATATTAGTGAATGTTAGCAAATGCTTCTCCCCAGTTTTTTTCTGATCAAAGCCAAACTTTGGTATACCTAGGCCATGCTTCATATGGGGTTGTACACAGAATTACATCAAAGATCACAGAGGGGTCACTTGCTGATGTCACATGATCAGCCTGAAAATGGCTGTAACTTCCAAACGCTTTAGCGAAATGTAACCAAACTTGGACTTAAGGACAACTGACCAAAGCTTGTAATATGTATTGGTTATCTAGAGTTCACATAGGGGTCATTAGAGGACAATTTAGTGAAAATTATTAAATGCTTCTTCTCCCTAAGTTTTTGTCCGACCAAAAGCCAAACTTTGTCAGTATCATCCCTGGGCCATGGTTCATTTGGGGTTCACATAGGGGTCACCACAGTTCATTTGCTGACGTAACGTAATCAGCCTGAAATGCCTATAACTTCCAAACGCTTTAGCCATTTGTAACCAAACTTGGACATAAGGACAACTGACCAAAACGTGTGCTAGGTATTTGATCAAAGGCTACCTACAGGTCATGCATGTCATGTAGGGGTAATTTAACTGAAATAAGAGAAAATGCCTTTTTTCACAATTTGCCGAATTTAGCCATGTTTGGTCTTATGCATCTTGACAAGAGCCAAATGTAAGGTCGGTTGATAGTTGTGCTTTGTGAAGCACAGACATTGTGCTCCAGTTATATCAGCCCCTACGAAGCGGGCTGATTCATTGTAGTGCAAAAAATTCTTTCTTTCCAAGGGCAAACGGTCACGTGATCAAAATAAAAACGGTGGTGGACAGTAGTGGTCATTTTATGAATATTTACAAAAAGCTTCTTCTCCCACATTTTTTGGCCGATTGCAGCCATACTTGGTCGAATGCTTCATTGCCTCGTGGTACATTTAGGGTGTACACAGTATTTGGCCAGTGGTCACCTATCAGTCAGCAGTGGTCGTTTTATGAAAAACTATTTAGTCATCTTGTGGTCAGTAGTGGTCATTTAATGAATATTTACAAAATTTTTCTTCTCCCACATTCTATAGCCGATTGCCCCCTAACTTGGTTTAATGCTTCATTGGCTTCAACTACATTTGGGGTGTACACAAATTTTGGCCAGTGATCACATATTGGTCAGCAGCGGTCATTTAATGATTACTTATACAGTGCTTTTTCTCCCATATTCTTTAGCCGATTGCAGCCTTAAATGGTCCAATCCTTCATTGGCTAGAGCTATATTTAGGGTGTACACAGATTTTGGCCAGTGGTCACCTATCGATTAGCAGTGGTCATTTTTTGAAAAATAAATTAAAATGTACAATTTAATTGTTTTTCATCTAATTAGGGTGGGTCATAAAATTTGGCCCCGGGTCATCTATTAGTCACTTAGTGGTCATTTCATGAATATTTAAAAAATGCTTTATCCCCACATTCTTTAGTCAACTGCAGCCTAACGTGGTCCCATGCTTCATTGGCTTTTGGCCAGTGGTCAGCTATTGGTGAGCAGTGGTAATTAGCTGTTTCGCAGCGAAGCGCAGCGAAACAGGTCTTGTTTTCAATAAAGTTGAAAGCGCAGGTTGAAATCTGTTCAAAATGCACTTTGAGAAGATCTGTGTGGTAAAGTTTGTTGTAATCACTTCAAAATTGATACACATAATGACCATCAAGCAGCCAACATATGTGTGAAGTTTTTGGTTGATGACGTCATCAGCTGTCACGTGACGTACCATTAAAGATGCACTTTTTGAAGTGGTATATCTCCAAAAGTGTTGGTCCGATCACGTTAAAACTTGGCATGTTGTTAGATACTGGTAAGTTCTTGATGAAGTGACGTCATGATGATGTCATCACGTGATTTTTTATGATTTTTTCATTTTTTGCCCTTGGAGTCATAAATTGCTAACGGAATATGCTATGATCAAAATTCCTTTTTAAACAGGCTCAATGGGTCATAAATGCTCTGAAAACGAATTGACGTCATCATTTGTCAGGTTATGTTACCTTAAAGGTACAGTTTCACAATATATATACAGAATGGATTCGATCTCACGAGGCATTAATTTTTGCATTATTAACTTCTTCATGCACACAATTTCAGACTTTCATATTAAGATGAGTCTTAGGTTATTCATAAAGATTTTGCCATTGGTCATCTGGTGGTCAGTAGTGGTCCTTTAATTAATATTTACAAAATGCTTCTTCCTTCTGCCAATTATAACTTAATGGTCCGATGCTTCATTTGCTTGAGCCCCATTTGGTGTTTAGCCAGTTGTCACCTGTCGGTCAGCCATGGTCATTTTATGAAAAAATTATAAATGTTGCTTTTATATTTAAAATGTTTTCATAGGGCTGATATTTGTGCCTTGTCGAACTTTTGAAGCACATTAGCTCAAGTTAATTTAAAAAAATAAAATTAGCTGTTGCAAACTGCTCACTAACCACAAGGATCTGTTGTATAAATGCAAAAAATTGTTAATGGTCTCACGTTTTCGACCCCAGCAGAGTCTTTCTCAAAGGCTAAAGTATAGTGGAGTAACAACAGCAGTCAAGTGGAAAGAAGTGAAAAGAGAGAGGCAGAAAGCAGTCAGAAGATGCAAGGGATGAACAATGAAGAGGGAGACAAAGGGTGGGGTTCTTTTCTGGGGAAGAGTCTGGTTTAACCACAATAGGCTGGAAATACAAAAAACAAAATCAAAACGTGGGGAAAAAAGGGGGAAATTAATTACTGAACGAGACAGATTTTAAAAAGGGGGGACATCTGTTGAAAAAGGAGAGGGCAAAGACAAAAATTAATTAATCATTTCTTCTTGGATGTTCAGACCAAGGGGTTGAATGGTGTGGAGGCGCCTTACTCCCTACTCAGACGAATAGTCTCTCTGTTGTTACCTAGTGCCTCAATGCCACATAAAATCATGTCAGAAACAGTGTGCTTAGGTAGATTGAAGTGATGTCCGCCGGGTGTATCTAGCTTCTGCGTGTTGACTGTGGATCTGTGACCACAGAAACGCCTTTTTGTTCTAGTTTTTAATTTACTGAAATTCGGAATGATCGTTAAGACTTGGAAGCTTTAACTACAGATTTCAAAATCTTAAAAAGTTCTTGTTTGAAAGAACATTTGGCTACTGCAAACTAGACTAAGCCTGAAGTGGTCCATAAGTATTATTTTGATCACTAAATAAATAGATCTTGCAATATTTTGAATTTAAGTACAAGTCATATGAATTTGCATCAGGACAACCAGGTTAATTAACATGGGCATCATACATACTCAATTGGTTTTTAGAACAACCTCTCATTAACTTACTGTTATGGGAAATTTAATCCTGTTGACAAGTTAAATCTTTTCCACCTAAAAACTATGTGCACCCAAATGAACAATAAACTTACGGCAATACCACTGTCTTTAATTTTTCATTAGCCCTATAAAGGATTCTTCCTCTGTGCTATACACAGATACAGAGTCCAATAATGAAGGCCCGTTTCTGGGGCGGAAAATTTTCAGATCTCCATAATCAAAATCTTACATTAATCTCACTGGATTAACATTCCATGACCGCATACATTTTTTGGCAGTGGGTTTTGGACATCAGATATTCCTCATAAATTCTTAATTCTCTGGAAATAATTCAGCTCTCATTTTTAATAAGTTTCCGTTTAGTTTGTTCTCTAAAACATGCAGGAGAGTTGAGAGCTGAAGCATTTCACAAAAATGACAGATCTTTGAGAAATATCTGATGTCCAAAACCAACTGCAGAAAATTGTATGCGCCCATGGAATGTTAACCCGGTGAGATAAGTAGCTTCTTTAAGGGTAATATTTTAATTATGGAGCACTGAAAAATTTTCGCCATGGAAACGAACATACGCAGAATGTCATTATAGTATTTATACAAAAGTGAAAGGCTTCCAGGGCTAAGTCTTGATATAAGTGAGGATCAAAATGTAAACATATGACTGATTAGAATGATTAAATCCTAAAATATAGTTCAATTTTCACTGATTCAAGTGGGAAGGTTCAGGAAATATGCACAGCCAAAAATGCCAGTAGTAGTATCAACATTTGTGTGTACAATAACATGTTTACTTACTTCTGGACTGTCATCTGTCGATAAGGATGAGGTTTGCATTTGATTCTTCCATTTTACATCCTACATGTATATACAGAAATATCCATACAGAATGGTTATTTGTCAATAAAGATGAAGCGTCCATCTCCTTCAATTACATAAAGAAGACAAAATGGAAGCAAAAATAAACTAACCATTGCTACATGTCCTCTCTTTAGTTGCAATCTCTTTAAGATAGCTTTATGATCAATCAACAATACATTGACTGCAACACAATTACTACAACAAAATTGATGGCCATACACTGACTGCGGTAGTATTGTAATTTGGGACACAAAGTTACTATTAGTATCAACAAGTCTTAGAAAGCACCCACTATTTCATACATCAGTGTAGGGGTATACTCAAATTGGTCATTAATTATTTATCTTCCCTGATACAAAAAGTTCATCATTTATACAGCATAATTACCTTCCTAAGAAGCACTTCAGTTGATTTCAAATTGAAGTTCCTGGCTGAAAAGAATCAGACGTTGAGTATCATTTACTTAAGTTTCAGATATAAATGTTGTCATGCATTCATTGGCAAAACAGATATCAACTGTTTCCTAACTGGCATGCAAAGAGCCTGTTTTAAAAGTCACAAATGCCATGCTGGTGTGTTCCTTTCTATACTTACTTGAACCTTTCCTTTACCCTAACATTGAGTGGAAATTACTCAGTGCTACATGTATGAGAACCACTCATTTCAACATCATTGTAAAGTACAGGCAAAATTAACTCTTCATGACAATAACTACAGTTAATGTACCGGTTATGACAACCATTTCTTTTGCCCAATTACCTTGAATTGTCCCACTGTCACTTCCAAGCTACTCAACAAATTTCAAAACGATCAGTAAAGTCCATGTTGAGTATTATGGTGATGTCAATCATAGTACCATACACACATGCAAGTGTGTAAACACCTACAATTGGGGACCTCTTATTGTCCCTTTTTTGTTTGTACATACTTTCCAGCTGGGAACCTTCACCCAATTGGTAATTATATTGTCCCTTTGTTATAGGTCCCCGGTTTGTATGTATACCTACCCACACACAATCCCTGTAAAGCAAGGACTTCCCCTTGTTCTCCCATTATTTGGCATCATTCCCATTGGTTTTGTACACAAAAGCATAGGGATCGACATCCTTGCTTTGTCAAAACACCCAGATCCTTTTTGTTAATTCCTTGGTTTCAATGGTAGGGGTAGACACCCTATACACACACATTTGTTGACCTGTCAAATCAAGGACTTTTCTTTGTTCTACACATTTGTTGACCTGTCAAATCAAGGACTTTTCTTTGTTCTACCATTGTTTGCTCGAGGTCAGTGGGTAGACAAGTTCACACACACACACATTGTTTGACCCACTCAATCATGTACATGTACTTTTCTTTGTTCTCCCATTTTTGGCTTCTTTTTTTTTGCGACTATCAAATTGGTTTTCTAAATTAAAGCAATTTGTGGACAACGGAGCTTTGGGGCAGGTCAGGAGACGGTCAGCAGCGAAGCCTCGACGGCCAGAGAAGATCGTCAAACCCCAGACTCGGTCATCTGCATGGATGGGGGTGGTCGGAGAGCAGCGACCTCTCTCTGTAATTTGTGGAATGAGCTCTGCCTTACAAGAGCATACCGCAGGTATTTAACTAACTATGCTACATTCCAAATAATTGAGGTTTTGTAAAGTGATTTGAAGTATATAGGGTAACTATTGTACCAACTTCCAAGAGCCAGTGAACATAAATCTACATAGCATACAGGTGGATGTGAACCCAATGGATCAGTAACATATTGGAATTCTATCTAGGCTCTTGTAACACTCTCCCCCATAAATTATCCTGAAGTCTAATTTTTGTTTGTTTGTAGGGGCGAGTGTCTTTTTAATGCATTATGTAACTCTGTTCTGTATCATGAAGTCATCAGTAGCTCTTGTTGTGTGCGAGGCTGCATGCGTGCAGGTAATAGTCGTTTATTTCAATTTCAAGACCCCTGATCCACTTAACTGTTGTTGTTTATGTTGTTGGTTTCATTCTCATTTACATGCATTTATACAAGTGTACAAACACAGTTTTGTAATTTGTTTTCAATTATTTATTACTACTATTTTTTTTTCAATGGCTCTTGTTGTTTTTTGTTTTATTTTATTGTAACAAGATTTTTCCCTCGTGGAATTCCTTCCAACACGACACTGAAAATCTCACACAAAGGACACAATTCCTGTTTGCTTTCTCCGGTTTCTTTATTTTACGTCTTCACCAAAACATGGTCAACAACAAGAAGAAAGATCACGTCTTTCCGGCGGAACGGGTGTCCCGACCCATCAGCAGGGGCTCGCTACAACACAACTCCGCACGGGGCCGTGTCAGCGCTCCTGCATCATCGGTCAACTCCACTCCGGAGTCGTGCTGACGCCCTCTTGCTGACGGGTCGGGCCAATCATTACATTATTTTATCTTGAAAAAAAACCTAAAGCCTATTGAGATTGGACACATTTCACAAGCAAGGAAAAAATAAAATAAAAATCCAAAGGCTATGGTGATTTTTTGGGTAGCTTCAAATCGTAGTCTGCATACAGAAAAGATTCGCGATATATTATTTTCCATTTGCTACAACTAGGAACCCTTACTTAAATTGTTAAAATTGTTAGTTATGCAATAATCATTTCAATAAGCGATTTTGTCTTTTACATCATCATCTTTAATGTGAATTAGCCCCTGTATTTGCCGTTATCTTCCTATGACTTTATACACTTCGTTAACGTTGTCTGCTTCGTTTTACCTACCTACCACGTGATGGTGCCCTTCCCCATGTGTCGATTTTGCTGAGTCACAGCGTCACATCTGCTACCGTGTAAAACGGCACAAGCGTCCTATCTTGGTTTTGTAGTATCTTTGGTACAATTAATAAATCAATTCACATTAAAAGACACGAACCTCTTAGGAATCTCAACAGCATGTGATCATCATGGGTCTCCAACAGAACATCTTCAAGATTGATCCTCAACTGAAAAGACAAACAAAACAAAAAACAGAATAAGAAAACATATAATGTACAGTGTTAAGCCACAGTTTTAATCAGACAATGTTAACTTACCGCTGCAGTAAGTTACAACTGTTTGCACATGTGAATTTTAAGTTGCTGTAATAAAACCGTGACATGACATAACTTGACCAAACCAAACCATTTCTGTTCACATGAAATCACATGTGTTAAACTATTGTAATGTTAATTTAAATAACTGCATAGAATTTACTTCAATTGCTCTTCTTCTTCGTGTCAAGTAAACATTTGTTCAGTTTTCCTGGCCATTTAACTTCACAATTCCACCATCCCCAGTAAAATTAGAATGCCTAGTAACTTACTGTTTTCATGACTCATTGTTAAGTTAATAATGTGACACAGTAACTTAACTATTAGCCAATGCAACATGGCTTTAGAAACAACAATTTTATGATCAACTTTAATATAAAAAAATATTTAACTAAACAAGGTTGTTTTAATAATAATAATAATAACTAGACATTATGTGTTTGTGGACAAACACGTAGCTGTTCCGAAGTTGTTTGTCCTTTGATTAAATACTCAAGACCTTGATAATGGTCCTACACGGTACAACGATAATGACTTTGACAATTGGCGCAGGACATATGATTTTTTTTTAATTGAGAGCTTCTTTTTTCGACCGGAAGTAAAGGTCAAAGTGGGGTCATGCGTGATATCAAATTGTCACCTTCGATGTGAGCTACAAATGTACAAAGATTATAACTCTACGACATTTGGCACATGATATATGTTTTTTTAATTTAGAGCTTCCTGTCTGGACCGGAAGTAAAGGTCAAAGTGAGGTCTTGCCTAGTAACCAAATGTCACATGTGATGTAAGCTACAAATGATACAAAGATAATGACTAGTACATTTGACACAGGAGATATGCTTTTTGAAATTTAGAGCTTCCTGTTTGGACCGGAAGTAAAGGTCAAAGTGGGGTCATTCTAATAACCAAATGTCACACATGATGTAAGCTACAAATGGAACAAAGATTATGATTCTAGGACATTTGGCACATGAGATATGCTGTTATGAAATTTATAGCTTCCTGTTTGGACCGGAAGTAAAGGTCAAAGTGGGGTCACGCCTCTAAACAAAATGTCAGATATGATGTAAGCTACAAAACAACATAAAGATTACAAATTTATGAAATTTAGTTCAGGAGATGAGATTCTTTAAAGTTTTGAACTTCCTGTTTGGACCGGAAGAAAAGGTCAAATCGGGGTCATATGTTTAAATAAAATGCCACATGTGCTCTAAGCTTTAAAATGGCACAAAGATTGTGACTCTACGATGTGTGCTTCGGGAGATATGATTTTTTCATTATTAAACGTTGAATTAATGTAACTTGATACCTGATGACGTCACGATGACGAAAACAACTTTGCCTTACTATGATTTTTTGTTATTTACAAGGTGGTATAACTTTTATTCCTATGCGATGCCTTTGAACGAAAACCCTAAAAATGCAAAGATTCTACAAGTTTTATGTAGAAAAACATATACCAATAGAGGGCGCTATAGCATATGTGAAACCATTGTATTAGTTATTAAAAGCCAAACTAATATCTGATAATACAAATCAAGTTTAAAACGCTAAAAAAATTAGCGCTACCCCGCCGCATTCATGTTTGCGGTTTTCCCACCAAAAACCTGTACAGGTTCGCAACACTGAGGAACATCATTGGATTAACGTGTGAAAAACAGGCGAGTGCGTACTTGTGTACAACTTTGCTATCAACTTTGAGCGGCGAAAAGCGGCGCAATCCACACAGCGTTGTACTAATGGTGCTCAGATTGAACAATTAACGGTTAATTAAAGTGAAATACGTTGTGCTTTGATGAATTTTTATGGTCTGGGACAACTCTTGGTAAAAGCAATCATGTTTTCTAAACGATCTTTGTAATATAGCAATCTAAAATTCAATATATTTTGAAAAATTGTGGTTTTTGACCTACCAAATAGTTACACTTTTTGGGCCGTGCCTTTTGTACACAGACACAAAACGTGCCATAAATGACGTCATGATGACGTGACAGACACAAACAATCCAAACTGCACATCTACAATATTCAACAAGTCTATAACTGAAAAAAAAATTAAGATCGGTTGTAGGCTTCCTGAGATAAGCTGGAGACAAGAATGCTTAATTAATTATTCACACTGCTGTCTTATGGTTAATTAATTAATAATTATAATTTTATGATATCGTTTAGCTAAGTCAAGACACAAGCTTTAACATGATATAGAATTTAACTTATAATGATAATTCAAAGAACGGCATTTTGTGCGCAGAAAAGTCATGTGTTAAGTCAATAGGGTTTTGGGGGAAATAAAGAATAATAATAATAATAATAATAATTAAAAAAAATAAAAATCTCGACAGAAACAATAGCTGTTCCGACTGATAGTTGGAACAGCTAATAAAAAATTATTCTTAATACAGCGTTTTAAATAAAAAAAAATCTCAAAACGCTGTACAAGACATCACAACAAAAATCAGTAAACAATAATCAATTAATCAAAAAGAAAATTAGGAGAATAAGGAAAAGTACACTTTAAAAAGAAATGTTTTTGAGCTAGAATTAAAATATCTAAAGATCCCTCACATAAAACCGGAAGTACATGTATAAGTGCATAAAAGGCAAAACACAATCACCCCCATGCCTCGTTCTACATTAAAATCACAAAAAAGTGTACAAGAAGTTACAACAAAGATTGGAATTTAGGAGTAGTGCCTTTTAAAAAGAAATGTTTTGAGTTGCGATTTAAAAATTCCACATTCGTATAAAACACCTCAAATAAGTAGAAAGTCTATTCCACAGCGTTGGTGCATAATTACAAAAAGCATGATCACCATAAGCCTTGCTAGGTAAAGGACATATTTTAGGATGATTAAGCCTAAATCTATTACAGCTTCTAGTTCGAATGTTGGACTCGTAAACTAAAATCAACTCTTTGAGGTACTGTGGCGCTGACTCACCATCGCAAATTAGTTTGAAAATAATACAAATGATCTTAAAATCAACCCACACTACAACCAGGAGCCGCTTAATTCATGAAGAATGGGTGTCATTATCTGCACGGCGATCCATCTTTTTCCTGATAACCAGTCGGGCTGCAGCATTCTGAATATGCTGCAATTTTTTTAACTGGCAATCATACAAACCAAAAAATAAACTATTACAGTAATCCAACCGGGAAGTAACAAATGCATGTATCAATTTCTCAGTATTTGATTGATCAAAAAATTTCCTCAGTTTACCAATCCGCCAAAGCGAGTGAGACGCCACCTTACACACATTAGAGATATGAGCATTCATGGTTCCAGCTGAGTCAAGTATCACCCCAAGATCACGTACTGTATTAGAGGCCAAAATACTGACATCCCCAACCTGCACTTCAGTCTTCACTTCCCACAGACTTGAATCTTTAAAACGCAATGAGAACCATAAATCTCAGTTTTGCCTCATTCAGTGCGCGCATATTTGCTCGCATCCAACAACGGATCTCGTCTACACAAGATTCAATGCGAGTCACACAAGAAAAGTTAGCACGGGAACCATAAGAAATGTAAAGCTGGCAATCATCTGCATAAATTATAGAATTAAGACCATGACGGGTGAAGTCCTCGAGTGGATCCATGTACAAAGAAAACAAAACAGGTCCAATCATGGAACCCTGTGGGACTCCAAACTGGAGAGTCTGCAACCTTGACAACATTGACCCAATTGATACCCTTTGTGTTCTTCCCCTCAAAAAAGAACTTAACCAATCATAACTATTCCCCCAATACCAAAACGAAGCTGTAATCTTTTTATCAGTATGTCATGGTCATTGGTGTAAAAAGTGGAAGACAAATCAAGCATGATTATATGACATTATGCTGCCTATCAAGAGCACACATAACATCATTATACACTCGTAAGAGTGCAGTTTCAGTGCTATGGCCCTCACGATAGGCAGACTGAAATTTACCACACAAAACTTTATCACGAAACTATGTGTGGAGTTGTAAAAATCCAGCCTTTTCAAGAAATGTATCTAAAAACGAACAATTTCATACAGGACAGTAATTTTTAAGAACATTTTTATCTAAACCATTGTTTATCTAAACCATTAGTCAAAGGACTAATAGTTGCATCTTTACCATGAACATGTCTTAGGAGGCATTTTACGCACTACCTGTAAAACATCATCACACTCAAAGGATAAAAAAACTTCAACTGACACGAAGATTGGGCTTTGGTTTCACAAAATATATTCATTTTCAGAGTCATTCAGTAAATTTGACCGAATGTGAACTATTTTCTGGCAGAAGAAATCTGGAAAAACATCAGGCAAGTTAGATGACACTAAATCGTGTATGTCAGGTAGAGTCTGACGGGACGACTTCTTAGCACCTGATGATTTATCTACAATTGAAAAAAGTTCTTAATTGTATCAGCTGCTTGAATACGATTGCGATGAAATTCAGTCTTAACTTTGTCCAATCTTTTATTGTACGATGACCGCATTGCCTTATAAATCTGACCATGAACTTCCAGCTTTGAGAGTTGCCATTTTCGTTCAAGACTCCTTAAAAGTCTCCGTTCCTCAATTAGCTCCATTGAGAACCACTCAGCCCGAGGTTTGTCAATTAGTGTTTTAATACAATATTAACATCTATCTAATGTGGTGCATGTTCATCAACAGCATTAATGAGAGCAAAATTGTAGGCCTGGCAGAGGACGTTCACATCAGCACAGCTTTTCAGGTCCTTGAGTGAAGAGCATATTAAATCTTTCAATGATTCATTGTCAATGATGTTTAAGACACGGTCTTGTTTGACAACTTTCACTTGCGGTGGACGATGCAAAATTAACTGCAGCATGATCAGATGGCATGGATGAATCAATTATGAAATTAGTCAGCCAAGGGTCAGCAACAAGGGTTTAAACCACGTCAATAGTATGGCCTTTAACATGGGTTGGCCCAACAATATGCTGCACCAATCCAAATTAATTAAATAAGTCAATAAACTGTCTAGCATCTGCACAATTGGGATCATCAACATGCACATTTAGATCTCCTAATACTACTAGATGACCCGGAGATGTTAAAGCATGCTCCATAAGAGTTCAAAATTCAGTCAAAAAACTTTTAACTGTTACTTTATTGGCATTTGAATAGAGTAGCCTGTAGACTAAGATGATATGCATCAGTTCACTATCGCTGTGAATGTTGTAATCCATAATTTCCGATGATTTGAGAGAATCCCAAGTGTTTTTCACCACTTTTAGATTAGATCTAATAATGATAATAAGAATAGCAAAAACTCCACCTCTCCGTTTACATCGTGGCACATGATGAGAAGTGAAGCCGGAAACTGAAGACAAAAAGTTTGCATTAGTGAAAGATCCATTTTTGTCAGTTATCCACGATTCACAAATCATGAATACATCTGTGTGGTTGGATATGATTGAGGAACATATGGCAGAGATCTTCCCATCCATAGACTGAGCATTCCATAACGTGAAGTTCAGACATTGGTGTGAATAGTATGAAGACAGGAACTTAATGTTAACACGCGTAGTAACTCAATCAAGATGCTGAAATGTTGAATGAAGTGAGAAAGCACCAAGAACTGGTAATATAAGCATAGGCGTTGAAAATTTGGATATTTGTTTACCTCCTCTGTTTCCACATTGCCGTTTTAGAATCCGTAGTGACCTGATGTGATGATAAACCTCCTTCGAAAGAGTGTTATTGTAAACTCGTACTGCAAGTAGCTCGGGATGAGTGTAACTTATTTTCTGGCAGTAAGATGTACTCCGTCTAAGATTGACTCATTCATTATCAGGACTACATACAGTACAATTGAAATTCCATAGTTATATGAGGTGATGTTTCTGGACCTAGGTTCTTTAACACATCTTTGAAGATAGTTAGATCAACTAGAGGATCTGGACCAGGAACAAACAGTGAAACATATCCATCCTTTGTTCATTTATTCACTGCCATTCTTGGACTCGGAGGCCGACAATGTTCATGATTCACAATTCCAAAGGGTATGAATGTATACGCAAATCAGTTCTTCCGCGCAAATTAGTTCTTCCAATGTAATTTTCAAGGAAGCCCTGAAGAAGCACAGTGTGAAAAAATGTGTGTACATGCGTAACACAACTGGGTTGATAGCCACCGCCGTATGTGTTTTGAGTCATTTCGTACAGTAAAAAATAGGCTGACATTAAAAAGGCGAATACTCACTCCACAGCAAAACACTGACAACAAAATCAGAAGAATAATAATGACAACAACACACCAAAGTCAATACATGTCACAGAAATCACAGATGAACAAATCTAAAGTAGATACTTAATCAACTTAATGAGGATGACTTGCAACTATACAGCATGTCTTTGTTTTTAATTTAAACTTGCATCAGTAGAAAATAAAAATTGTTTCCAATATTTCCACAACTGGAGAAAAACAACATTTTCTACTTCAAAACTAACACAGATTAGGCTTAAAATCCCGAAGCCATCTTGGTGAGGCTTTCCCGCGCCTTCTCTGTAAGCCAAAACCCCACCGGAACAATTGGACATGTCTCTCCCCCAACAAAGGAACTATCCAACGGACCAATCACATTTGTGGAACAACGCAAGTACACAATTGGGTAAACACACTGACGTCCGCAAAAGCCCTAGACATACACCGTCGTTGACCGCACGCGAGTCATCAGACACAATGTCTAAACTCAGCCTGAACAAGCCTTCCAAGAACCACCAGAAGTCCAGCTCAAGACCCAAGATCCCCAAGGTCCACCACTCTTCACCTTCAACGCAGTCCTCCGACGAAGACGATTTCCCTTGCGGTCAAGTCCCGCTTATCAACAGCCTAGAGGAATCGTTGATCACATCCTTGGACATACGTGAAGAGTTCCCTAACGAGACACCAACCACCCACACTCGCTTGTCAGATACCGATTTCAAATTGGTGAAATCTTTGGCGGAGCCGGTTACAAAGCTAACCTCCGCTAAAAGACACATCACCCACCAAATTTCGGTACTGACAAAAGCCATTTCAACAAACCAACCACCGCCCTACCTCAAAAACGCAGTGAAGCCACCTCACCCACACCGTGAGTTCAGTTTCAGCTCTGCATTTACTGCAGACTGGAATAAATTGAACAGCACGGCTTCACTGTTGTTTGCAAAACTGAGCCAGGCGGAGTACAACCGAGTGGCAAAAGAAGTGGAAGTGAAGTTCGAAGAGGCCAAGAAGGAAAGTCGAGAGAAGCTGGTAAAACACTTCAGTGGACCGGAGCTGAGAACGGCAACGCATCTCTTCGGTTTCTTCATACGCCCCAGACAACCACCAAACCGGGGACAGAAACGGAAGAGAGACAAGTGAGAGCTAACTTAAGAAACAAAACAAACCGGTCCTTTTCAGGACCACCACTTCTTCCAAAAAGAGAATTACAAAACTTGTCATCGTTTATATATTTAATAATATTACAACGGCATTCCGTACATAAATATTATTATTCTCAATACTGTAATCTTATTTGAAATTAATCTTTTATTTTCAAATTAAATCTCTTGAAGTATGGCTAAACGTAAATTCAACAAACGAGCCCATATCTCACAATCCCAACAAAAAGCCAATCGCTTTTCAAGTACCTGCTCAAATACCAAACGGTTTATTAAGAAGAATATTCTTACACAACTAGCGGAAGAAAGTGAATGATTCATCACCAACTTATCTAAAACCAACCTTTCCCCAATCGAGAAAGTGGCTTTAGGAAAAGGTCTAAATTCTGTTCCAACTCCCGCTAAACCCAACAGACGAAAACTTCTGAGTGATTTCAATATCTTCCAAAGAAGAATGAGAATTGCTTTCCTAATGCAAAACAAACCTGTCAAAACGCAACCATTCAAACCACCATCAAAGTGGCAACCAAATACAACCCAATGTGCGACACTCAAAAATTATTTGGAAGCTACAAAATACCAATTTGCTCATGTCAGACTGAGAAATCAGAAACCAAACATGACAAAACAAGAGCTATCAGCTATAACAAAACTCAAAAACAACCCAGACATCGTAATTAAACCATACGACAACGGTAGAGGCATTTGCATAATGAACCATAACGACTACCTACAAGTAGGTTACCGCCATCTTGAATCTGAGCACTATACAAAGCTGGATCAGGATATAACGCAACAAACCACAACAATGGTTCACAATCTACTCCTCGACATGTTTCGAAACAACTACATAAACAAACAAACTTTGGCATATCTAAACCCAATCTCTCAACAGTGTGAATGTCCTACAATGTATTTTCTACCAAAAATACATAAGACACCACCGGAGGGAATCCCATTCGTAGGACGACCCATCATAAGTGGATGCTCAAGCCCTACAGCCAAAATCTCAGAATTCGTGGACTATTTCATTCTTCCAATAGTAACCGCACAACCCACATATGTACGTGATACCACGGACATATTGCGAAAATTGGAAATTTCACAATTCCCACCAAATGTACTGATAACCAGTATAGATGTTGTTTCGATGTACACAAATGTCCGCCAAAACGAGGCAATAAACAGCGTATGCAACGCCCTCAACCAAAACCTCCACTCATACCCTATCACAAAACCACCCTCGGACTACATCCGCAGACTCTTGGAACTGATTTTGGGAAGAAACTGCTTCCAATTCGGTGACAACTATTACCTACAAAAAATTGGATGTGCCATGGGCTCAACTGCGAGCCCAGAAATTTGTGATATAACACTACACGATCTGGAAAAACAAATCCTTCTACAAGCTGATCATATTCTAACTTGGTGGCGCTATAGAGACGACATTCTCGTCATCTACGACAGTACCCTTGAAAACTTCAAGGATTTAATCAACACTATGAATCAAATGCACCCTACCCTCAAATTTACCTTTGAGGCATCTGATACTTCAATCAACTATCTTGACCTAACCATTTTTAAAGGGAAAAGGTTCCGAGAAACTGGTGCCCTGGACACAAAAGTCTACACCAAACCCACGGAAACCTACCAATACCTACACAGAACATCATCACACCCCCCACACGTGTTCAAAGCATTCATATACGGAGAAACCCTTCGCTATGCTAGAAACACAAACAATGAAGATGATTTCTTAATCAAGGTCAATACTTTTTCTGAAGGATTAAAAGCCAGAGGCTACAGTCTATCAGAAATAAACAAAATGACGGATAAAGTATCTTTCAAAGAACGATCAAATGTGATTCATAAACGACAAAACAAAAAGGAAAACAAAACTCCGCTTGTCTTTACGACAACATACAATCCTTATATCAATCATGGTGACTTAACCCGTGCAATCAATCAATACTGGCCACTAATACAAGGCAACGAAACACTCCAGAGGATTTTTCCAAATCCTCCATTTGTTGCCTTCAAAAAAGACCAAAATATTAGGGAAAAACTTATCAGAGCGAAACTTAATCAAGGTCCAATCGACCTGTCAACCCAACAGCTCTCCACCATTCCCAACGACTCTGGTTTTAACGAAAGTCAAGATGAAGCACTCGAAATCCTACTTTCCTTATTGGAAGAACAAGTCACATACAAACAAGGATCTCACTCAAAATGACCGTCAACTAACGGACTAGCAACATTTACTTCTAACCGTTGCCATCTAACTCAACCCTACCGTCTAAAATCCAGACATGAGACATACGGATTCTTTTTTAGAATCAACCAATTGCAACTGATGAGTGCACGTACTCGAGGCATGAAAACATGTTATTGCTATTTGAGGATCTAAAAAAATATCCTCAGTCTCACCTATCTCGTTGAAACTAATGACGCAATCTGTCATGATAGCTCCACCGGTCATCTTATATTCATCCACATAACCCAGGGCTGTCAAAATGACATTACTATGAATATAAATACCCGATACGAATCCCACCCACAAAAAGCTGTAAAAAATACTTTACAATTTTGTGATTTCAAGTCAACAGTTACGAAGTGTCACTGAATTGGACAGCACCATCACTTTTCAATCATTCATGTTTATAATCCTTGCTCTTTTAGGGAGTATTGTGGTTTGATGGTCAACTCAAGCTACCTTCGAATATCACCTGATTAGCGGGAGCGGTATCTTCAGGTTGCTTTGAACTGTTACTCAATCGGTACACACTTTTGTGTGCACCACCCACACGACTTGATCCCTAACGATCCGTATCAACCAGAACCGAATAGACATATCACCCATATGTCCTCAAACCATACCCCGTTCCGTTTTATAAGAGAATGGAAAGGACATCCACATCAAAAAAAATATTGAAAACGCTTACCACACCCACCTAATCCCGCACCCGGGTTCGGTACACATTTCTAAAGGTTTTCAATATCTTCCAAACCTGCATTCAGTTGGAAAAAACAAACACCGACTACCATGTTATTAAACCAAAATTTAAACTCACACAACTTTGCAAAATGCATTGTACGTGAAGTTCTTGTTAAAAAAACACCATTTTGGCTGTTTACCTACACAAAAATAATAACACGGCAACTGATGTCTGATGTCACCCCCATTCTGACGCAAACCTCTTAACAACACAAAGTATCTTAACCTCATACTCATCCGTGAATGGATGCTACCCACACATCAATTTCTCCGGAATTTGAAATAATTTTCTGTCATACTTTACAGACGCAAGCGTCAAACAAACACTGCAATATCCATACTTCCGCATGCGGTAAAGGACACTCAGAACACCTGAAAACCACTAATAGACAGTAAATTATAAAACACACCCTACTTTGGCTCACCTATTCTGATACTTTTTCCTAATTCCCAATCGGAAAGGAACATATAATCTGGCTATTTCACATGCAATACCGACCTTGCATCAGTAGAAAATAAAAATTGTTTCCAATATTTCCACAACTGGAGAAAAACAACATTTTCTACTTCAAAACTAACACAGATTAGGCTTAAATCCCGAAGCCATCTTGGTGAGGCTTTCCCGCGCCTTCTCTGTAAGCCAAAACCCCACCGGAACAATTGGACATGTCTCTCCCCCAACAAAGGAACTATCCAACGGACCAATCACATTTGTGGAACAATGCAAGTACACAATTGGGTAAACACACTGACGTCCAGTACACCCTCAAATTAGTCTACGAATGTGTAAGAATGTATGAATTTGTCTATTAAATTTTGTCACAGTCACTGCTTAGTTGCAGACTTTAAAAAATGATCCCACTGCTATCCCATGTACTCGCACCCTTTTATTAGGACACACTTCCTATTAGCACTTTGTCTTCCTACATATACGGCATAATTGTATGGGTTCACACAGCCATTACCCCCTTTTCTTAATTTATAATCACGCTGTAATAAGTATACAATAAAGAAATTTGTTGTGATTTGGTACTGTTACCAAAACGCTTGCAAGTTTCATGAGTGTTTCATCGGTGGAAGCTCGGCAGTATCCTTCGACTCGCTTATAAAAAATGTTGAGATTGTACTTTTAATAATAACTTTTACCCTAGAGTCTTGTAAACATGGCCCTGAATAAAAATGATAAATCAATTTTATGAGTTGCATGATGGTAAGTAATGGCTTGGCTAGACTCAAGACCAGGCAAATATTTGAGATCAGAAGGGTCCGAGACCGAGAACAAGATCGAGACTGAGGCCACAAGGTATCGCGACCGAGACCCGAGACCAGCAAAACCGGTCCTGAGACTGGTCTTCAGACCTACAACACTGAAGTGAGGTGTTCTCTTTCAGGATGTAGGTTTGATGATGCCATTGAATGTATGTCTTCCTCAGTGTGTTCTTGTTTTTTCATTTGACTGGAAGTAAAGTCTTCTTCAGTGTGTTCTTGTTTTTTCATTTGACTGGAAGTAAAGTCTTCTTCAGTGTGTTCTTGTTTTTTCATTTGACAGGAAGTAAAGTCTTCCAAAGTGTGTTCTTGTCTTTTCATTTGACTGGAAGTAAAGTCTTCCTTAGTGTGTTCTTGTTTTTTTTTTCATTTGACTGGAAGTAAAGTATTCTTCAGTGTGTTTTTGTTTTTTCATTTGACTGGAAGTAAGTCTTCTTCAGTGTGTTCTTGTTTTTTCATTTGACTGGAAGTAAAGTCTTCCTCAGTGTGTTCTTGTTTTTTCATTTGACTGGAAGTAAAGTCTTCCAAAGTGTATTCTTGTTTTTTCATTTGACTGGAAGTAAAGTCTTCCTCAGTGTGTTCTTGTTTTTTCATTTGACTGGAAGTAAAGTTTTCTTCAGTGTGTTATTGTTTTTTCATTTGACAGGAAGTAAAGTCAACCTCAATGTGTTCTTGTTTTTTCATTTGATTGGAAGTAAAGTCTTCTTCATTGTGTTATTGTTTTTTCATTTGACAGGAAGTAAAAGCTTCCAAATTGTGTTCTTGTCTTTTCATTTGACTGGAAGTAAAGTCTTTCTTAGTGTGTTCTTGTGTTTTCATTTGACTGCAAGTAAAGTCTTCCTCAGTGTTTTCTTGTTTTTTCATGAAATAAAGTCATCCTCAGTGTGTTCTTGTTTTTTCATTTAACTGGAAGTAAAGTCTTCTTCAGTGTGCTCTTGTTTTTTCATTTGACAGGAAGTAAAGTCATCCTCAATGTGTTCTTGTTTTTTCATTTGATTGGAAGTAAAGTCTTCTTCAATGTGTTCTTGTTTTTTCATTTGACAGGAAAGAAAGTCTTCCAAAGTGTGTTCTTGTTTTTTCATTTGATTGGAAGTAAAGTCTTCTTCAATGTGTTCTTGTTTTTTCATTTGACAGGAAAGAAAGTCTTCCAAAGTGTGTTCTTGTTTTTTCATTTGACTGGAAGTAAAGTCTTCCTCAGTGTGTTCTTGTTTTTTCATTTGACTGGAAGTAAAGTCTTCCAAAGTGTGTTCTTGTTTTTTCATTTGACTGGAACTAAAGTCTTCCTCAGTGTGTTCTTGTTTTTTTTATTTGACTAGAAGTAAAGTCTTCTTCAGTGTGTTCTTGTTTTTTCATTTGACTGGAAGTAAAGTCTTCCAGGTGTGTTCTTGTTTTTTCATTTGACTGGAAGTAAAGTGTTCTTCAGTGTGTTCTTGGTTTTTTTTATTTGACTGGAAGTAAAGTCTTCTTCAGTGTGTTCTTGTTTTTTCATTTGACAGGAAGTAAAGTCTTCCAAAGTGTGTTCTTGTCTTTTCATTTGACTGGTAGTAAAGTCTTTCTTAGTGTGTTCTTGTGTTTTCATTTGACTGCAAGTAAAGTCTTCCTCAGTGTTTTCTTGTTTTTTCATGAAATAAAGTCTTCCAAAGTGTGTTCTTGTTTTTTCATTTGACTGGAAGTAAAGTCTTCTTCAGTGTGTTCTTGTTTTTTCATTTGACTGGAAGTAAAGTCTTCTTCAGTGTGTTCTTGTTTTTTCATTTGACAGGAAGTAAAGTCTTCCAAAGTGTGTTCTTGTCTTTTCATTTGACTGGAAGTAAAGTCTTCCTTAGTGTGTTCTTGTTTTTTTTTTCATTTGACTGGAAGTAAAGTATTCTTCAGTGTGTTTTTGTTTTTTCATTTGACTGGAAGTAAGTCTTCTTCAGTGTGTTCTTGTTTTTTCATTTGACTGGAAGTAAAGTCTTCCTCAGTGTGTTCTTGTTTTTTCATTTGACTGGAAGTAAAGTCTTCCAAAGTGTATTCTTGTTTTTTCATTTGACTGGAAGTAAAGTCTTCCTCAGTGTGTTCTTGTTTTTTCATTTGACTGGAAGTAAAGTCTTCTTCAGTGTGTTATTGTTTTTTCATTTGACAGGAAGTAAAGTCAACCTCAATGTGTTCTTGTTTTTTCATTTGATTGGAAGTAAAGTCTTCTTCATTGTGTTATTGTTTTTTCATTTGACAGGAAGTAAAAGCTTCCAAATTGTGTTCTTGTCTTTTCATTTGACTGGAAGTAAAGTCTTTCTTAGTGTGTTCTTGTGTTTTCATTTGACTGCAAGTAAAGTCTTCCTCAGTGTTTTCTTGTTTTTTCATGAAATAAAGTCATCCTCAGTGTGTTCTTGTTTTTTCATTTGACTGGAAGTAAAGTCTTCTTCAGTGTGCTCTTGTTTTTTCATTTGACAGGAAGTAAAGTCATCCTCAATGTGTTCTTGTTTTTTCATTTGATTGGAAGTAAAGTCTTCTTCAATGTGTTCTTGTTTTTTCATTTGACAGGAAAGAAAGTCTTCCAAAGTGTGTTCTTGTTTTTTTCATTTGATTGGAAGTAAAGTCTTCTTCAATGTGTTCTTGTTTTTTCATTTGACAGGAAAGAAAGTCTTCCAAAGTGTGTTCTTGTTTTTTCATTTGACTGGAAGTAAAGTCTTCCTCAGTGTGTTCTTGTTTTTTCATTTGACTGGAAGTAAAGTCTTCCAAAGTGTGTTCTTGTTTTTTCATTTGACTGGAACTAAAGTCTTCCTCAGTGTGTTCTTGTTTTTTTTATTTGACTGGAAGTAAAGTCTTCTTCAGTGTGTTCTTGTTTTTTCATTTGACTGGAAGTAAAGTCTTCCAGGTGTGTTCTTGTTTTTTCATTTGACTGGAAGTAAAGTGTTCTTCAGTGTGTTCTTGGGTTTTTTTATTTGACTGGAAGTAAAGTCTTCTTCAGTGTGTTCTTGTTTTTTCATTTGACAGGAAGTAAAGTCTTCCAAAGTGTGTTCTTGTCTTTTCATTTGACTGGTAGTAAAGTCTTTCTTAGTGTGTTCTTGTGTTTTCATTTGACTGCAAGTAAAGTCTTCCTCAGTGTTTTCTTGTTTTTTCATGAAATAAAGTCATCCTCAGTGTGTTCTTGTTTTTTCATTTGACTGGAAGTAAAGTCTTCTTCAGTGTGTTCTTGTTTTTTCATTTGACTGGAAGTAAAGTCTTCTTCAATGTGTTCTTGTTTTTTCATTTGACAGGAAGTAAAGTCTTCCAAAGTGTGTTCTTGTCTTTTCATTTGACTGGAAGTAAAGTCTTCCTTAGTGTGTTCTTGTTTTTTTTCTTCATTTGACTGGAAGTAAAGTATTCTTCAGTGTGTTTTTGTTTTTTCATTTGACTGGAAGTAAGTCTTCCTCAGTGTGTTTTTGTTTTTTCATTTGACTGGAAGTAAAGTCTTCCTCAGTGTGTTTTTGTTTTTTCATTTGACTGGAAGTAATGTCTTCCAAAGTGTATTCTTGTTTTTTCATTTGACTGGAAGTAAAGTCTTCCTCAGTGTGTTCTTGTTTTTTCATTTGACTGGAAGTAAAGTTTTCTTCAGTGTGTTATTGTTTTTTCATTTGACAGGAAGTAAAGTCAACCTCAATGTGTTCTTGTTTTTTCATTTGATTGGAAGTAAAGTCTTCTTCATTGTGTTATTGTTTTTTCATTTGACAGGAAGTAAAAGCTTCCAAATTGTGTTCTTGTCTTTTCATTTGACTGGAAGTAAAGTCTTTCTTAGTGTGTTCTTGTGTTTTCATTTGACTGCAAGTAAAGTCTTCCTCAGTGTTTTCTTGTTTTTTTATGAAATAAAGTCATCCTCAATGTGTTCTTGTTTTTTCATTTGATTGGAAGTAAAGTCTTCTTCAATGTGTTCTTGTTTTTTCATTTGACAGGAAAGAAAGTCTTCCAAAGTGTGTTCTTGTTTTTTCATTTGACAGGATGTAAAGTCTTCCTTAGTGTGTTCTTGTTTTTTCATTTGACAGGAAGTAAAGTCTTCCTCAGTGTGTTCTTGTTTTTTCATTTGACAGGAAGTAAAGTCTTCTTCAGTGTGTTCTTGTCTTTTCATTTGACTGGAAGTAAAGTCTTCTTCAGTGTGTTCTTGTTTTTTCATTTGACTGGAAGTAAAGTCTTCCAGGTGTGTTCTTGTTTTTTCATTTGACTGGAAGTAAAGTGTTCTTCAGTGTGTTCTTGGTTTTTTTTATTTGACTGGAAGTAAAGTCTTCTTCAGTGTGTTCTTGTTTTTTCATTTGACAGGAAGTAAAGTCTTCCAAAGTGTGTTCTTGTCTTTTCATTTGACTGGAAGTAAAGTCTTTCTTAGTGTGTTCTTGTGTTTTCATTTGACTGCAAGAAAAGTCTTCCTCAGTGTTTTCTTGTTTTTTCATGAAATAAAGTCATCCTCAGTGTGTTCTTGTTTTTTTCATTTGACTGGAAGTAAAGTCTTCTTCAGTGTGCTCTTGTTTTTTCATTTGACAGAAAGTAAAGTCATCCTCAATGTGTTCTTGTTTTTTCATTTGACAGGAAGTAAAGTCTTCTTCAGTTTGTTCTTGTTTTTTCATTTGACAGGAAGTAAAGTCTTCTTCAGTGTGTTCTTGTCTTTTCATTTGACTTGAAGTAAAGTCTTCCTTAGTGTGTTATTGTTTTTTTCATTAGACTGGAAGTAAAATCTTCTTCAGTGTGTTCTTGTTTTTTTCATTTGATTGGAAGTAAAGTCTTCCTCAGTGTGTTCTTGTTTTTTCATTTGACTGGAAGTAAAGTCTTCTTCAGTGTGTTCTTTTTTTTCATTTGACAGGAAGTAAAGTCTTCTTAAGTGTGTTCTTGTTTTTTCATTTGACAGGAAGTAAAGTCTTCTTCAGTGTGTTCTTGTTTTTTCATTTGACTGGAAGTAAAGTCATCCTCAGTGTGTTCTTGTTTTTTCATTTGACTGGAAGTAAAGTCTTCCTCAGTGTGTTGTTGTTTTTTCATTTGACAGGAAGTAAAGTCTTCCTCAGTGTGTTCTTGTTTTTTCATTTGACTGGAAGTAAAGTCATCCTCAGTGTGTTCTTGTTTTTTCATTTGACTTGAAGTAAAGTCTTCCTCAGTGTGTTCTTGTTTTTTCATTTGACTGGAAGTAAAGTCTTCTTCAGTGTGTTCTTGTTTTTTCATTTGACTGGAAGTAAAGTCATCCTCAGTGTGTTCTTGTTTTTTTCATTTGACTGGAAGTAAAGTCTTCCTCAGTGTGTTCTTATTTTTTCATTTGACTGGAAGTAAAGTCTTCCTCTGTGTGTTTGTGTTTGTGATCAGACTAGAACTTCTATGACTGTCTCATGCTCCAACTTATCAAACAGCTACCCCACACTGGAACATCACTACATCAACTGGATAAACACATGGTAATCACATACTTATTGACTTTGGTGTTTACTTTGATGAAAACTGTTGCCAAATTAAATTCTTTGTTTAATTTTGGGAGACAACAAAGCCAAGTAAACTAACCAAGTAAATAACACTTAATGACAAAAGAAAAGGAAATAAAAAGCAACTGACTAAAAATAATGCCAAATAATCAGTGTTACGTTTCCGCTATCTCACGATACCTGATTGAGCTTCTCCTGTTGTTTGTTACTGAGATTCCCCAACGTTCCATTCATTTCACCCAAAGTACTCACTGGACTACCGGTAATTTTGTATTTGGGTGTTTCTACACAAATCAACTCTTTCAGAAACCTGAAAAATAAATTAAATTTGAGGAAAAATTAGCAACTCAACTTCACTATTCCAACCACATTATAATCATCTTCATGTACATACATGTAAGTCCTGATCACATCTAAACAACTGTGCCTAATAATAGACATTATGTTGTACCACATGTCATTGATTAACCATATTATACGATGACGAAACAATTTTTTCCATAGCTATTTGCGTTTTCATAACGGAGGCTTTTGAAATAATATACCAGCTATAATTTTTTTTTAATAATGCGCAAAAAGCAGTTTTCACGCCTTAATTTACAGTTGCATCAAGTGAATACTTATATACATTGCCCCAATGTGTTATATGTAAACCTCGAGAACACTGAAAAAGTAGGTAACGATCAAATTTGCTTAATGAGATGTTATTTGTATGTACTGGAAGTTGACCTTAGGCAACGTAACCTACACGAACAAAAATGTCAAGCCGTTCTTGTACTAAACGGTTGTGAAAATCTTTTCGATTACTTTTTGAATTTTCATGAAGCAGTGCTTTGAAATAATTAATTTTAATGCTTCAAAACTGTAATTTGATATCTGATGATGTCATGTCGTGTCGTCGCCCGTCACGTTGTGCTGTCGCATCATGCCATAGGCCATCATGCCGTACCATCGTCTGTCTTTACATTAATTTAATTCAATTGTAGTGCTGTCGCGTCGTGCCATCTTGTATTGTGGTCCTGCCGTTGTCTTTTGCTGTCGTGTCGTGCTGTTGCCCTTCGTGCTGTCTCCTCATCTGTTTTGACAAAATAAGAAAATAATCAAGCTTGAAAATTGTTCATCAGTTTGAAAGAATCTGAGACTCCTTTCTCACAAAATATATACATGAATGGAAAAATTGTTTCTCTCTTTTTTTTCTTTTTTACATCAGGATGGAAATCATAAACTTGCAATAAGCATGTTTGACTTTGAGTTTGCTCAATAAATAGCCAAAAGATGTTAAGTTAGCAAAAATGTCATTCATAAATCCTTAAAAAAAAATCTAATCTTTCTCAAAGGGCTGGTTTAGCCTTTGAGAAAGACTCTGCTAGGGTCCAAACATGAGGCAATTAACAATTTTTTGCGTTTATACAACAGGTCATTGTGGTTGGTAAGCAGTTTGCAACAGCTAATTTTATTTTTTCATAGAAAAAAGAGTAATACATTAATCTTGTTCACCAGAACAATAAAAACACTACAGGCAAGAACACAAATCCAAACACATTGGAATGAGTACATTAAAAAATAATTAACCACAAACCATTAAAAGATTCAATTGCCTGAACGTTTTGTTACAAAATGAAATTTAAAAAAGAAAAAGAGAAAAAATGAAAAAAAAAATTCTTGTAAGAAATGAGTCTCAAATTCTTCCAAATAAATTAACTTGAAATTTTCAAATTTGATTATTTTTTTTAATATTGTCGAAGACAGATGAGATAGCACAAAGGGTGACAGCACGGCGCGACACATAACACGATAAATTTGTATTAAATGAATGTAAGTATAGAGGACAGCATGACCACCATAATATTGTTGAGTCTTTGTCATAATTTAGGCATTTTTTTGTAACAGGGTATCACACCGTCATAGTGAGTCCCCTTCATGTATACCCCCATGCTTCCCCAGGTCGCTGGTAGGACCATCCAAGTCAAAATTTCAATAAGAAGTACAGTGCCCCAGTTACTGCGTCTATAACACCACATCAAATTAATAATAATTCTAGACGTTTTTTGGTTCGGATGCCGAATTTGTATTTGTGCATGTGTCAAGTTTGTGGCTGCCAAGTTTGCTAGGTGCAGAAATTGTTGGTGCCGAGTTTGCTAGGTGCCGAGTTTGCTGGTGCCAAATTTGCTAGGTGCTGAAGTGACCGGATACCTTTGATACTGAATGATACTAGTAGAACTCCGTTGTACTTCGACTAGTCCGAGTTACTGGACCCAACAACACCTTTTTAAACAATTGGACATGATCTGGCATATGTAGGGTCTGAGTGAAATCCCATTAAAACTTGGTACCTGTGTACAAATTTAAAGTTTCAAAAACAGAGGGTGACACAAAATTGCTCAAAAATCCATCAAACACATATATTATCAATCTGAGGTACGGAGGAGATATTGCCGGTTAATATGGTGGTGCAATTGTGTAAGATGCGTTTCTTAAAAAAAAAAAAAAAAATTCCAGCTAAAATCATGCAAGAAATTAACCCCAAGTTGTGAAACGATACTGGTGGAGCGCATTATTAGGATCTGCCAAATTTCTAAATTGCGCATAATTTTGCCCCGTCTTCTGGTGAACAATGCGCGCAATTTGACAACTGCGCAAATCCAAAAATGTGCTTCAAAAAAAACGGCGCACAACCGTGTGGTCAAGTACGTACACCGACTCAGATTTTGGGCAAAAATTTAGCTTGCCTGAAGAAACGCATCAGACATGTCAGACACAATCGTACCATCATATTAACCGGCAATATATCCTACGTACCTCAGGTGAGTTTCCACATTAGTAGTATTGTAGTAGCCCTGGTAGGATGCCAGTCTGCGTTGCACTGCCATGACTGCACTGACTGACGTCATGAGTATAAAGCTGACCTCTACAATGCGAACAAAATTACAAGAGTTGTTTTCCCCAATTTTTACCCGATGTTGGAAGCTGGAAGTCTGTTCATATATTTCCGGTACTTTTTATCTATTAAATATCTGCATTCACTTTCAGTGAAAACTAAACTTAAAATAAAACGCGAATTGGTATGAATCGTCTTGATCATAACTGATGTTATCAGTAACCAAGACTTGTGGGAGCTTGCTCATCAGCAACCCATTGAGGCGGAGCTCTTGCAGAGACGATGGAGGTGGATTGGCCACACCCTATGAAAACTAATGCCTAATATAACTAGACAGGCATTGACTTGGAATCCTCCAGGGAAAAGGAAGAGGGGAAGGCCTCGAAACTCATGGCGCAGAGACATGGAGGCAGATGCTACAAGGATGGGCCGCACATGGAAAGATCTGGAGACGCTGGCTCAGGACCGCTCTGCCTGGAGGAACTTTGTTGACGGCCTATGTCCCAGGAGGGGCGATAGGCGTAAGTAAATAAGTAAGTCTTGATCATACTGTACTTTCCGTGTGAAGTTTCTAAATGCTCATGTGCACAATTAATTATGCATTGCTTGCAAATGCTAAGCGCAATTAAATTTGACGCACAAATTGCCCAATCCAAAACAGCATGCATTATTGTGCACGGATGTTCAACTTGCTCACAATGGTACGAGCATGGCTACAACATAAACTAGACCACGCACTTGAATATTGAGCGCGCATGCATAGGTTTTCAAACATGGAGTCAGCACAGAAAGTTTTACTACAGACTTCAATTTTCATTTTATTTTATAAAATATTGACACCCAAGAACAAAATTAACAATTCTGAACCCAGTACAGTAGTCTTCGAATTCCGGACGTAAGGAATATATATGTGAATGAAGTTTTAGCTTCCTCCATCAGGTATAAATATGAAATATTTAATTTGCAATGTTTTACCCATACACCGATGTGTGTTAGGCACTGTATACTCAGTACTTTCCTGAGTCCTGTGAAAAAACATTCACAGGCATTTTCCTCGGGTAGGATCCGAACCCACGACCCTCGCCATTCTAGAGCAGATGTCTTACCAACTAGACTACCGAGACCGCCCAATAGCTATAGGCAGTTCGAATCCGAACATGTATTATAATGGTTGCGGTACCCGCTGCTAATAGGATTCAATTTAATTGTACTCATGATCATTTTCTGTACTCCAAATCAATTATTTTTTAGCCCACTAAAAGTGCAGACGTTACAATCTGTGTTTTACTACTAATAGTCACGTGACACTCAACAACTGCTTCCTTATGTGTAAAAAGCCGTATTAATGCTGCGAGGATTGCGTGTTGGCTGATGCCCAGACTTGCAAATATTGTTTTGGATCGTGAATATAATTAAATGCCTTTCATGTGATCTTTGATATCTTGAGAAGACAGAAGCCGATTTTCCGGCAATTCTGTTGAGTCTTTGTCGTAATTTTGGCAATTTTTGGAAGAGGGTATCACAGGTCTGTTTTAAATTCACTTTGTCACAGCGCCAATACATATACCGGACTGGGACGCTAGTAGTAGTACGACCAATAAAGTCACAAAAAAAGGAGAACAGCACCCCAGCTACTCGGTCTAATACTCTAGTAGTCTTTTTGTATTTCGGAGCAGTTTTTTTGTCACTCGAAGTTTTGGAAACTTGAAATTTGTAGACAGATACCAAGTTTTTATGGGACTTCACTCGAACCCTACATATGCCAGATCATGTCCAAATGTTTAAAAAGGCGTTGTTTGAACCACGTAACTCGGACTACACTCTGACAGGGTTCTGAACACGAAGCAATTAAAAACGTATAACTATACCATGAGCGAGTGACTGGTGTGAAGCTGGTTACTCATTTGATGTTCGATATTCGAATGTCAAACAAGAACCAGTTCCCGGTTAGATATTCAAATTTATGCACAGAACTGAAAGAGATTTATTTTGTAGTTCTAAAGAAGCACTTTTCACATGTCCAGACCCCATGGGCCGGGCACCACTACATACAGAATTGAAGAGGAGGATCCAAGGAACACAACCACGGTCATCTTGACCCAGCCCATGGGGTTTTAATGTTGTTTATTCAATTTTGTACTGGTAATGTACTGGTACATGGCTATTTTCTGCACTAAAACACTGCAATTATTTAAACTTATGAACAGTCATTTTCACATATCCAGACCCCATGGGCAGGGCACCACTACCTACAGAATTAAAGAGGAGGATCCAATGAACACACCCATGGTCATCTTGACCAGGCTCATGCTCATGCTCATGCTAATAATAATGCTAACAATGCTTACAATAATAATAATAATAAGTGAAATAGTGACAAACTCCCAGAGAGGAAGTCCTTCAACCGATCTGGTTGGTATGCCTGAGCAGGTACCTCCAGATCGTATCCAAACTGCTCAAAACAGGATTCGTGTTGCAACCAGGAGAAAATGGAGTAAGAACGATAACAAAATAGCGATGGATTGCTACATTAAGAGTGTCCCGGACAAGAGAGGATACAGGAAGAGAATGTTTAGTCTATGGCAAGATAAAGGAAATGTTCGACATCAGTGAGCACTGAGGAGAACTTGTTGAAAATTGCACGAAAGTACACGACGGCAGATGAAGCTGGGCCAAAGGAGTACGAGAGGGAAAGGAAAGAGGAAAGACACCAAGATTGGAGGAACAAGCCACTCCATGGCCGGTTCCTGAGATGTACAGAAGAAGTGGCAAGTTGCAAATCCTGGAATTGGTTAAAGAGCGGAGAACTGAAGAAGGAAACCGAGGGCTTGATTACTGCGGCGCAAGACCAGTCTCTAAGGACAAATGTAATGAAGGCAAGGATAGAGAAAGCAAACGTCTCTCCTATGTGTAGAATGTGCAACAAGGCAGAAGAGACTGTATTTCATATTGTCAGCGAATGTAGTGAGATGGCTCAGACGGAGTGCAAAGGCAGACATGACAAGTTGGCTAAGGTGATTCACTGGGATCTGTGTAACAAATATGGTGTCCAGGTACATGCCAAGTGGTACGACCATATTCCAGAGAAAGTTGTAGAGACCGATGAGGTCAAGATCCTCTGGGACTTCAACATTCAGACTGATCATTTTATAGAACATAGACGTCCGGATGTTGTAGTCTTAGATAGGACGAAGAAGATGTGTCATATCATCGACATAGGTGATATAAGGGTAGCTTCTAAGGAGATGGAAAAGATCGAGAAGTATCAGGACTTGGCCAGGGAACTTCGTAAGATTTGGCAGGTGAAAGTGAAAGTAGTCCCTGTGGTGGTTGGAGCACTTGGCATCATTCCGAAGGCACTGGAGAAGTATCTAGATCAAATAGGCACAACTGTTTGGGTAGATTTGCTGCAGAAGGCAGCACTTTTGGGAACAGCTAGGATCCTGCGAAAGACCCTCGAGATCTAAGGCTGCAGGACGTAGCCCGACTCGAGGAGTTACCGGCAAAGAGGAAAATGAGATCTTTCTTTTGCATGCTGTGATATCGTGAAATGATAATAATAAAAATAATGCTAATAATGCTAATAATGCTAGTAACAGTAACAGTAACGGTAACGGTAACGGTAACGGTAACGGTAACGGTAACGGTAACAGTAACGGTAACGGTAACGGTAACGGTAACAGTTACGGTAACAGTAATGGTAATAGTTACGGTAACAGTAATGGTAATAGTAATAGGACTAGTAATGGTAATGGTAATGGTAATGGTAATGGTAATGGTAATGGTAATGGTAATGGTAATGGTAATGGTAATGGTAATGGTAATTGTAGAGATAGGCTGTTGTCTTACGCGTCACAAAATCACAAGCTTCTCCAAGTTCTATTTTAATCAATCTTAAGAATGAACTAAAGACAATCAATCAATAAAGTAAACGAAGAAAATCTGTTTTCTGCAAGGATCGTCTGTGCGTTTAATCTCTCTTGTCTCAAGCTTTGTGTTCTTTCTGTCTTTAAGCTTTGTTCAAATAAACTGAGAAAAGATACTTGCATTTAACTTTGGTACAATAACGAATTGAAGGCGATGAAAATGACGACGGTAAAAAACGATGTCAGTTCCTATCTCTCTGTGCATGAAATGTGTCTAGCAAAATCGCCCCACAATGCATTGCGAAAATACGCTTCGCATGCAAATGATCTTGAATACATTAAGGTGAGTTGAAAGGTCGAATTCGACATTAGCATAATATAAACAAAGTTTCGATGGAGACTACAGTAATGGTAATGGTAATGGTAATGGTAATACTAATATTAGTAGTAGTAGTAGTAGTAATAGTAATAGTAATAGTAATAGTAATAGTAATAGTAATAGTAATAATAATAATACAGATAAATACAATCAAACGGAACCGGTGGTTGACAAATGTTGAAATTGAGGAGATGAGGAGAAAAGTACAAGCTGAAAGTAACAGAACGGAGATTGTTAACCACCACGTACCAGAGGATGTGGCTGCTGCTAGCTCGCAGACTGAAGATGAGGTAGATCTGCCAGGATTGCAAGATGGTCAGGATGACGGAGGCATAGACCAAGAGGAGGGTTTAGAGCTTAAGGAGGAGGAGGTGCAGATTAAGATGAGGGTTCAAGAGGTGATGAGAGTGGCTAAAGGGTCAAACGGGTGGAGTATCCCAGCTTTGCACTGGGTCCCAAGGAAAAGGCTGACAGATATGTCAGCTGTGGTAAGTAAAGTCCTTGGGTCGATGAGTACTAACAATCTTTTGGAAACTAACCGTCTTATGTTTGCAGGGGCAGTTGTAGGAGAAAAGTTAGGTGTAAAGGCTTCAAGTCCAGAACATGAAAACAGTACCCGATAGTGGAAACGTAGGCTAGAGGGTCAAATAAAAGATTTACGAAGAGATCTCAGTAGACTACAACAAATTAGTAAGGGTTTAATAAAAGATTCAGACTGGAGGAATACAATCATGACAAAATACAATGTGAAAGGTAAGGGGGTAAGTGTAGTGATAGAGGAGATCAAACTAAGGGTTAAGGCTAAGGCTGTAAAGGTGAAGAGGTATGATGACAGGGTGAGGAAGTTTCACCAGAACAGGCTGTTAACTAAAAAATACAAAGATCTGTTCATGCACTATTTATACTGTAGTTTCCTAATATAAAGTCACACTTCATCTACTATTGGTATTCACACGATTAGACTTTTGGTCTTGTTTTAGCACATTTGGCTAAATAGCAAATACCCCTACAGCAATTATGCAAAATATTTACCAAGCTTTTCCTTAAAGGGACACACCGGCTTACCGTTTACCTAATTTAATCTAATTTAATGACGTGGAATGACAGACAATAATTTTTAAATGGTTGTTCTTAGAAAAAAAATCATCAAAATATCACGTAATTAACGAAAAATGTTTAAAAAACAAAACACGGTCAAAGGTCAGCTTATACGCTTTTCCAGCCGTTGCAACTGTCAAGTTTACGTGACAATGTTGCGCAATGTTGTAAGTAGACTGGTGCTCTGTTTATGTATGAATTATTATAATGACGAGGCATGAGGATCCAGACTTCATATCCATCCAGCACAAATTAGTGTGTAAATAAAAAACAGACATAAACGGACAGTGTATTCCGTGTACGACGAACTGGACGAACTTACTTGCAATGGAGAACGTTTCTTCATTATATCGCAAGGAGGCCCTATGTTGTAATAAAATTACTTGGACAAATGCCAGTTGGGTCCAGGGCTGATCCCTGATCTATGCTGTCAGGTCGTGTTCATATGTAGAAAGGGAGAGAATAAACTTGGCATAATGTGGACATCACAGACATGATGGACCATAAATATTGTCAACATGTGAGTCTTCATGAATTAAAATATACGCAGGCATATTCACAATACAGTTCTATGACACAAACCTGTCCATCAAAATTATGGCAAAGACCACATCTTTCATGTTCTCATCGTGACCAGCCTGCTGCAGTCTAAAAACTAATGGTAGTGTCCCTAACTTTGGACCATCTTGTCACATTGGCTTGGCCAATAACAGTCGTGCCAAGCGAGCCTCCCGCTTTCGCTGCAAACGGATTGCCAATCCTGGCAGCTTTAGCGAAGGCATTCTCCCGTTTTTCGGGCGATGACTTCACTGGCCGGCAGCGGCTACCGCCACCGTTTTTTTGTTGTGGCGATTGGGGGGAGTGAACATTATGCAGCTATCATAGAAGTAGATAGATCAGCTGTATGGGATAAACATTCCCCGTCGTTGTCCCGCGTGTGCGTAGCGCAGACAACACGTTATAATAGTTAGGGGATAATAGCTAGGGTACAGACTAAAACCCTCGTAAAAAGAACGTAATTGTTGGTCTGGCTCCCTACCCCTCCGACAAGCTCCCACGCTCTAACGGCTAGACCGACCGGCAAGCTGGGGAGTTCATGCCCCGGGGTTTGTCTCTCTGGCCCCACGAGACACAGCACCGGCTGTACGGGATATGCCCCAAGGTTTACATTCCGCTAGCTCCCACGCTGGTCCCACGCTGGTGCGCCGTAAGACACGCTTCGGTTGCACGGACTCTCAGAGTGCGAATATTACGTTGATTTTTCATCATTATTCACAAATTGTATCAATAATCTGAATACATAAGTCTTCTTTGTCAAATACTCATGAATAATTGTTTAAAAAAAGGATTTAAATTTGGTTCAGTAAGCTACTTTTATACGGCTGGAAGTAAAACTAACTCCGAAGATCACGTGATTTATCCGAACCACTTTTTTGGTTTGGATAAATCGTTTTTTGAAAAGTGCTCGAAAACGGCAAAATCTGATGGTTTCTTTTAGGAACCGTTCTTTTCCATTCCTGGAAGACCTTTGAAGTCATATGTTAGCCTATTTTGTAGCCCAAATAGCCCAACGAAGCCGGTGTGCACCTTTAACAGGAACATAATAATTGTGCAAATGTTGACAAGGAAAGTTGGTGAGGCGTTTTACCCACAAGTGGGTGTAAGAGTTTTGTCAAGTGCTGTGCGAGGTTGTAGGTGGGGGAACCTCGGGAGGAGACAATTGGTCGCAGTGGTTTGTCTGGTTTGTGCATACTTAGTTGACCAAAGAATCTGGGGCACTTTGTGGCAGAGGGCCTGAGGTGCCTGTATTCGGAGTGGGTATGGCAGTGCTACGGTTCAGAGCGAGGAGCTTGGCAGCCAGCTTCCTTTCAACTGATGGGTTCGGATTCTTCTTTAGACGAACATATGTATCTGTGTCAAGAATGTCATGAACCTTATGATCATATTCAGTACGATCCATCACAACAGACTTTGCATTGCCCTTGTCCGCCTTCAGGATGTGTATAGAGGGATCTGTGCGGAGACAATTGATAGGCTGAAACTCAAGCTTGGTTAGGTTGGAACTCTGAGGTTTAGAGTTTTTCAAGACCTCATGAATCTGAATACGGATATCATCTGCCTTCTGTTTATCAAGCTTACGGATGGAAGGTTCAATTGCTTGGATAAACTCCTCCACTGGTATCTTGCTTGGGGTAGTGGCAAAATTTATACCCATGATAAGACATTCAATTCTGTATCAGATAAGTGACGTTGGCTGAGGTTAACAACCGATTTATAATGCTTTATCCCTGTCTGTATTGTTCCCATTGTTCTTATTACCCTTGATATCAGGGTTGGCTTTCCTCTTATTGTTGGAGGATGTGAGGCATTGAAATTTACGGATTAGGCTCTTCCGTGTGTTTTCATGGGTGTACGATATGGATCTGTCCGTGAGGGTAGAAGTCTTTTCATAATCGGAAGGTTGCATGGTCGTGTGGAGACTAGCTTTGTATTTCGATATTTCCAGGTCGGTTCGGGAAAGGCAACTTCTGATAGAGGCAATCTGATTTCGGAGTAAAGCTTTGTTAGCATTATGACACAGCACTTGACAAAACTCTTACACCCACTTGTGGGTAAAACGCCTCACCATGTACCCAATTCAGCAGGGTTTATCGATATCATAAAGGGAATTTAATTACAGTCCTCCGATGTACTAGTGAGTTTTGATGTCAAATCACTATTCACGAACGTACTTACCGAAGAAGCATGCCAAATTACCAAATCGGTACTTGAACAAGATGGAACTCTAGCAAACTGAACCAGTCTAACGCCAGACCAAATCCATGATCTATTATTGACATGTGTGAAGTCCACATACTTTCAATGGAGAGATGGGTATTATAGACAGGCTGTGGGCATCCCAATGGGGTCTCCAATCTCCCCAATCTTAGCGAACATTTTCATGGAAGATTTCGAACAGAAAGCTTTGGGTACAGCTCGACTCAAACCCAAACTGTGGCTCCGATATGTTGATGACACGTTCATCATTTGGTCGCATGGCTCTGAAAACCTTGATGATTTCCTCAGTCATCTTAACCAGCAACATCCAAACATACAGTTTACCATGGAAACAGAGACATCTGATTCATTACCTTTCCTTGATGTGCTCATTTCCAAGAAGGCAAATGGTTCTCTTGCACATTCCGTGTACAGAAAACCAACACACACAGACCGCAATCTTAATGCTCGGTCATTTCATCCTCCTTCTGTGAAAGCCTCAGTGAACCGCACCCTACTTCGAAGGGCACACATGATCTGTGACAAAGAACATTTACCAAATGAACTGGAACACCTGAACAGAGTGCTAAAAGAGAATTGCTACAGACCTAATAAACGAGAGTTCATATCCAAGAACAAGTCTCAAACTTCGAACTCTGAAGATATGCCTGTTGCGGTCCTTCCGTACATTGGCCACACTTCACACAAGATCCAACGTATCCTCCGAGAAGCGGATATATTAAGGTCTACTACCGAACTCGCGATAAGCTAGAGACCAAACTCTACACCCACAAAGACAAGCATGACTCCAGCAGTCAAGCAGGAGTTTATAGAATTCCTTGCTCATGTGGTAAAGTGTACATTGGCGAGACTGGTAGAAACCTTCACACAAGGCTCAAAGAACATAAAGCCCATGGTCGCAGAGGGGAATATGACAAATCTGCCATTGTCAAACACTCTGCTGATCTGGATCATGGCAACAAGCTCGAATCATAGCCTCTGAGAAGCACTGGTACATGTATAGGCCTACACGTCATATCAGAAAAGCTAGATACAAAACACAGCACTGTTCCTCAGGACATAGGTTGTTTCATTAGCAGCATTTGGCACACAATCCTACCACCCTAATCCACTGACATCCCAGTCTCCTGTCACCCCCCGTACACCCTGTACACAGGGCATCCACACACAATGGGCAGACCACACAATGGCTCTTACTGAGCCCACCAACCACAGTTCTCCTTTCACGAGAACCAATCAGAGCTACACTGAAACCTCTGAATACCTATAAAGAGACCAGCATCTCAAACATTCTTCAGGCTCCTGATGATGACTAGAGCAGGCTAGTCGAAACGTTGAGACCAAACTCACTCCGCAGCAGTGAAGTTATCCGAGAAGTCCCCCCAATCCAATAAGCGAAAAAAATAGTAGTAGTCCCGGTCGATTTCCTACCCCCAGTTAGTACTTAAAAAGCAGGACAGTTCTTTTCAGAACTACATTCTCCCGAATTCCGAAATCTACTGTATATAGCAAAGTAGATGGTGTTACCGCAAATATACATTGATACCTCATCATGCAATGCCTCAAATCCTATATGCAGTAAATCATAAATAGGACTAGCACACATAACATATTTTATAAATAAAATACGGAAATGAACTAGGCGACTAAAGTCGCAGACAACTTTAGCCGCCATCCAACGAACTGTTATCCCTAAGCACAGTCTCTGTTACTGTTCCCAGAAGTACAGTACTGTTTCCCTGATCAAGTTGTGGCAATATTCGGAGCCTTCATTGTGTTGGAACCGCTTACCCTTTTTTAGGTGTTTGCGAGGTAAATCCAAACTGGTACTTCGTTTTGACGAATTACCAGGCATGCACTGTATGTAGCACTAGCAGCAGTCAAGTGGGTGGGCTAGCTGCTTCGTTACGCTGAAATCAGATCGCGTTCGTTGAGGAGTTAGTCTTTGCAAAACGTACACATTCCTTCCAAATAGCTGAATCAGCTGGAAATTGTAGGAAGCTAATGTTAGAATTTTTATCACTGTTCTTTGTGCTATTGTGCAGCCTTCAAAAGCACATCGATCTCGGCATTTTTAGCTGTATCGCACTTCAACCATGACATGCATGAGGGCGATTCCACGGTCAGTCGCATTACACTTTTATGTGTCATTTCTTTAACTTGGTGGTATTAGTTTTATATGGGTCAGTCTTTCTGTTAAGTTTATACACTGATTTAAACTTGACATTCAAGGCTTTGAAGTAATGCTATTGGAAATGTTGTAGGCTTTGCACTGTAAAGGTTGTGACATTGTAAAAATCGGTCAGTCGCATTACGCAAAAAGGACATGGCAAAAAAAACACTTATCACAATTCAAAAGTTTCCTCAAACCAAAACACTTTTAACAGTTTTACTACATGTAACACATAACTCCCAGACAGAAGTCTTAAATAGGGTATTTACAAATGGTAAGCATCTTAAAGTATCCTTTGTGTATAGAAAAACCCTGGTCAGTCGCATTACGGTCAGTCGCATTACAGTTTGTCCGTCAGTTAAGCCATGCCTAAATGGAGCCACATGTGTGTTCTTGTTTGACAAAAATGGATTTATTCTTAATAAACATCTTAAACAAACACACAGAGTTGATAAAAGACTACACTGTATTAAGATTGACTTAATCACAGTTTATTTCTTAAAAATCCTACTGACAAGGCCAAAATGTGTATCGTGTATCTCTTGGAACAGTTTTGGCAACTTAAGTTTTCAGAAATATGGTTGTGATTTGATATCTTAGGGGCATCAAGTTTTGTATGTAACTGTACCATGAAATTCTGAATAAATTGCTAACTAATACAAACTGGCATAAAACAGGTTTTAAACATAACCCGAAATTCCAAGTTACTGGGAATGAATCTAAAAGTGGGTTGTAAATTTGAAGTATGGTTGTTGGCTATCATAGGTTGCTCAATGCTGCAAACTATTTGCTGCTTCAGATAAAAAGTGCTTTCATCCTTCGGATTTGGCCATTTCCAGTTTTGACCTGCTTGATGCATGACAGACATACGAAAATCTCCTTGATCACCTATCTCCTTGACTTCACCTGGATACATTTCACCATCATATTTAACCACACACCACTGTTCTTTGGCAGTGTTTCCCACATCCGGCTCACTTGCTTTTTAATTGTTGCCAATGTTCTCTGCCTCTATTTGTGTGTGTGCACATACATGTATCCCTCACTCAGTTATAAGGGAGGCTACATCTTTGCCATCCTCAACCTGGAAGAAATGCTTATTGTGCAATATCTTTGATTTGATCAGCTGTTTCAAAGGTCACATCTAGGTTGAGGTTCTTATTTCTTCCTATGATGTCAGCTGTTGTCTTTTCATGTACCTTGACCTTGGACATTTTTGGTGCGGCACTTGCAAAGTTGCTGCACTTTTTACGCTATGCTTCTGCAATCTTACAGCCTCCCACACAAATCTCTTTGCTGTTCAACAATCAAGTAAAACCAGAAGTGTCCAGTACTGATACGTAGTACATGTACTGTGACTAGCATGAAACATGTGGCCATATACAATGTGCTTTGCAGAAGTGCATTGTGGGTAGGTATATAAAACAATACTGCCCTCTATCCATTCATTAGTGACATCTGTAGTTGTTCATATCCCTTAGTAAATGTATGTTGTCCTCTATTTTAGTCATGACTAAGATCTCAAGTTCTGCTGATCTCTTAGCATCCTCCTTTTAACAACAGATTTGGTTAGTCGCATTACAGTACACTGGTCAGTCGCATTACCGGTTAGTCGCATTACACTTTTTGTTGGCTATTTATTACATTATGCTGAATGTTGGTTTGTATTCTTTACTCATTTCAGACTTGGCATTAAGGGTAGAAGGATAATTTGAAATGCCATCAAAATAATCAGTGCATTTTTCTTACAATTAAAAAAACTTTGTCTCTCGGTCAGTCGCATTACACCACAATGAAGCTTCAACAGGTACACCCACACACGGCTTGAATGGCTGACAGGACTTGGAATTTATTTTGGATTGCAAAAGATGGGACCTGGTACTAATCAAATATAATTAACTTTTGTTGGAGGAATCTTTTTGGGGGAAAATATACAACTTTAAAGAAATCTCCTTGATATGCTGACTTTTAATGAGTCGACCAACAGCTTGGGAAAACATCTCTGTCTTTGTACAATATGATCCCGAATCCTTAAAAAAAGTTGATTTCTGTTTACCTTCATTTGTTAGCTATAACTTAGAAGTGGAAAAAAAGTTGTGGCACAGATTTTATTTTTTGATGTCTTGTCCATGTTTGCTTGGAATTGCCCATGAGGATTGCATGCTCGCTGCACTGTGTAATCTGTGATTGTGCAATCACATCAGCAAACTTTTCAAGCTAATGACACCATATATTTTTTTCACCAATCAAATGCCCTCAGCAGCCAAACTCGCCAAATCTTCCAAAGAGAACGTTATCTTTCACGTGATTTAATGCAAAAAATCCGAATCCAAATTGCTTTAAAATACTAAACCCAGTAACTGGGGCGCTGAACTCCTTTTTTGAGATTTTGACATTATCGGTCACTAGTAGTACGACCAATAATGTCAAAATCGCAAAAAAAAGAGGTTCAGCGTCCCAGTTACTGGGTCTATTGCTTACCTAACTCAAAAAAACAGTAGTCTGTGTGATATAATGTCTGCAAGGTGTATAGAGCCTTGTTTTTGCTTTCTTAATTATCGGTCTAGTAACACTTTAAAACCCCATGGGCCGGTCAAGAAGACCATGGGTGTGTTCCTTGGCTACTTCTCTTTAATTTTGTTATGTAGTGTCTAGTGGTACCCAGCCCATATCCAACATATGTCCATGGGGTCTGAACATGTGAAATTGACCATTCAAAACTTGGAATAATTGCGGTGTTTTAGTGCAGAAAATAACGATACGATTTGGAATTTGTACATCAAAATATTAATGTTCAAAATTGTATAAAAAATATTAAAACCCCATGGTCTGGGTCAAGATGACCATGGGTGTGTTTAATGTACATCTACATGTATCTTCCTCTTCATTTCTGTATGTGGGGCAGTAGTGCAGTGGTGGAAAAGTTTCTATAGTATTATATATCCGGCGGGGGGCTAAAATGCCGTATCCGGCCGTCACTTTATATCCATGGAATTTAATTAAATTTTGATCCTTACCTATCTAGAAGGGTTGAAGAATATATCCAGCAAGGAACAGGAAGTTTGAACAATTCTAAAGGGTTGAAAACGTGAAAAAAATCCTCGAGGCTTCGCCTTGCAGTGACATGAAAATAAACACCATTTTTTGTTCATTTGCCCGTGTGCGCGCGAGTAACTCCAATAATTTGAGTCGGTCATAGTTCATGCGCGCGCAGTGGAGAAGTGGCAGTCGGTTGCGGAAACATTTCCCGGGCAGTTTTTTTGCACTTGTGCAAACTGCTCAGAGGTGTTTGCAAAATGTGACATTTCTTTACACAAAATTACCTTCCAACTCACTGTGTAAAACCCCAGTGGTCGGCCATATGGCAAACTGTTTGCCTTAATGTTATCGAGGTCATTCGATACCCGGCTGGACTCCCTAGAAATTTATAAATTCAGAGTGGCATCAACAGAGGGCGCAATCTGGGGAGTCCATTAGACTGGTTCCCTGTCCCTAACATTGTTTACGTTCTAACCCTTACATATAACTCTATGGTTCTAACTTCTAACTGAATACACAGGGACCATAGAGTTATATATAACTCTATGGGACCAATCGATCGGGTAATGAAAATTAGAATACACGTCAGGTGTAATGCCGATTGCGCGACCCAGGAAAGTGCAGACACGATGATTAATGCTGGGGGGCGCACGTGTATCTAGTACTGCCATGAATTTGTTACCCCCGAATTTGTCCAGTCAAAAAGACAGCTAAAATGCACACAAGATACATGTACATGTAATACTTTTGGGGTGACCTAGATCTTACACGCGCGCTACGTTTTCTCTGTGTGGACGAGTGGGACTTGAAAAAACTTTATGGACCATTCCACTATTGAATATAGGTGTACAGCTTTTATGCAGGGGTATAATATGCACACTATGAACTTGCTCAGATAAAAATATTTTACTCCGTAATTACATCCATCAGAATTGTGATTGATTATCATGATTATTGGCAAAAATTGGATACTAATGTGCACATGCCACCAGGGAACATTTTGTCCTGTTGAATTGTATTGACTCTGTAGTAGTATGATGACGTAAAACAGTTATATCAGAGCTAAAGCTGAACATGTTGCTTGTAAAAATGTACATGTTTAACTTTTTGCACTTTCTTTATAAAACGAATAACTTTACACAACTATACGAACTGATCATGTACACAAACATTTCTCACGTTTCTGTATGTAAAACATCACATACACGTTTATTTCTTTCATCAGGAAGAGGTAAACAAGTTTTACAACTTTGTCATGGAACAAGAATAATACACTGACAACTATTACTATAGGAGTAAAATGAACTGTGTGTATTAAGCAAACATGAACTATAATCATTATTAACTTTGACATTAATAAAACATGTTTATCGATGAAATTTCAGAACATTTCTAATGACTTATAAATTTATTAAATCCACAAATTTTTACAGTACTTCTAAGGAACTGAATAATTTAAAAAAGCAAATCAGTTCGTCTACTTTGTATAGAATTAAATAACACTGTAGCTGAGATCTCATGCCAATTCATTTAGGCAGTAAAAGGGATATAATGAAATAATAATCTCTCAGTCTCACCAATAACTTCAAGTTCAAATAGAGTTGATGTGGACCACTTTTCCTTTTTCTGTTGTTGTACACGCGTTGAAGTTGCTGGTTCACCACTATGCAATGCACTGTAATCCAGGCGCTGTTTTTTCCTCAGATCCATATCCCATCATCACCCCCTCAGCTGAAGAAAAAATAACAATTGAAATAAAAATACAATAAATTTTCCAATAATTTCACTATATGTGTACCTTTTTACTAATGTGTTTTTAATAATATTATTCATAATTCATATATATGTGCCGTGTCAACGCTATCCACGATTACCGGCGTCCCGAGCTAACTGTGCTACACAACCCCTGCATAAAATGGTTGAGTCCCACAGCAAACGCGCAGTTCTTGGACACAAACAACCATGTCAATGATAAGGACTCGACTGTTTTTGTCTCATTTTTGCAATGTTTCGGTCAATATTTGTAAATAATACTTTCAGGAATTGTGCTTGAATTATTCATTTACCATCTCCGTGATTTTTAAATCATAGTTTTAATGATAAAACTAGAACCGAAGTGTTTGTCCTTCGGACAAACACTCAGCTGTTCCGATTATTGTTTTTTAAGGTACTTGATTTGTAGTTCTTGAGATATCGTCAAGCTTCCGGTTGACCCTAAATTTAAGACCAACATGCCGTCACGGTATCCCGAGGGTAATGTTGAATTTTCAAGGACTATATAATCGAAAAGATTTTTAAAATTGGCTGTGTACTTCTTAAGTCATGGTTCAACTTCCGGTTTACCCGGATGTTAAGGTCAACCCGAGGTCACGTCGACCCGAAGCTCATCTTCAATGCCCAATGACTATAATGACCGAAAAAAGTTTGAAAATCGGTTGTGCCCTTCTTCAGATATAGCGATATGAAGAGTTGCTTATTAAATATTCACGCGACAGTCACGTGACTAATTAGTTTCTTAAGATAGTGAGGCCAAAAGATGCACCAGTAAAGCTAAAGTGATCATTGCCACCATTACGCTTATGAAGTATCATAAGCGTACATGGTTATATTCCAGTCGCGGTAAATTTCGATCTAGTGCAGTACATACGCACTTATAGCTATGGTGTTGACTGAGTTACCAATTAACAGTTAATTACTGGAGAAACACACTGCACTATAATTAATGTCAGTCTGAAATGACTTGTATTGTTCTCTCTGTTTTCAAATTGATTTGAGCTAAATAGGGAACCTAAAATTGCATTCATTTTGAAAAATGTGTTCAAAAATGTCCAAATCTGGACACTTTTAAAACCTATGCCTTTTGTACATAGATTAAAAGCCCCGTTAAAATGATGTCATATTGACGTGACGGTAAATGTTAGACCAGAAATCACATGTACAATATAGGACAAGTCTATAACTGAAAATTTTTGAGGATCGGTTGTGCCCTTCTTCAGATATAGCGATATGTAGGGTTGCTTATTAAATATTCACACGTCAGTCACGTGAGTAATTAGTTTCTTAAGCTAGTGAGGCCAAAAGATGCACCAGCAAAGCTAAAGTGATCATTGCCACCATTACGCCCATGCAGTATTATGAGCCTATGATTATAATTACGTCGCAGTAAATGTCGATCTAGTGTAGTACATACGCACTTGTAGCTATGGTGTTGACTGAGTTACCAATTAACAGTTAATTACTGAAGAAACACACTGCACCAAGATTAATGTCAGTCTGAAATGACTTGTATTGTTCTCTCTGTTTTCAAATTGATTTGAGCTAAATAGGGAACCTAAAATTGCATTTATTTTGAAAAATGTGTTCAAAAATGTCCAAATCTGGACACTTTTAAAACCTATGCCTTTTGTACATAGATTAAAAGCCCCGTTAAAATGATGTCATAATGACGTGACGGTAAATATTAGACCAGAAATCACATGTACAATATAGGACAAGTCTATAACTGAAAAAGTTTGAGGATCGGACGTATACCTTTTGAGATATGACGGACACAAACTTGACTAATTAAATATTCACGCGACGATAACGGTCATCCCTGATGACGTCACGAAGAAAAAAATGTGTTTTTCATACTAACAAATTTTATAAGCTACAAGATGGTATGTAACTTATGACCATCCAATGCCTTTTAAAGAAAACCCTATCAAAACGCACGTTGCATGTATCGTTCGTACACATACAGAATGGGCTATACACTAACAATAGGTACTCTCTCGGTTACGATTCAAATATCAAGGAAATCTCCAATGCATTGCCGTGATTGCGCAATCAAAACAGCTAGCCATGGTGTCCGCTTTGTCACTTAATCGTTAAATTATCCTGGATATTGTACTTTTATTAGTTTTTAATGACCTGGAACATCTCTTATAATAAGCGTTTAACTTTCCAAAACATCTTATGTAATTTAGGAAACTAACAACTAACTTATTTAGAAAATATTGTGTTAAAAACTTTCCAAACCTGGACACTTTTTGAGCCATGCCTTTTGTACATAGATTAAATGCCGCATTATAAATGATGTCATGATGACGTGACGGGAAATGTTAAACCAGAAATTACATCTACAATATAGGACAAGTCTATAACTGAAAAAAGTTTGAGGATCGGATGTATACTTCTTGAGATATGGTAGTAACAAGATTGCCTAATTAAATATTCATGTCATTAAAACTTTGCTAATTATTTAACTAATTTTAACAAAATCACATTTAGTCACAACTTCATGTACTATGCTTCAATTTGGTATATGATTTGAGTCTCTCATATTTACCAATTTTCAGATTAGGCTTAAACAAAAACCGTGTACAAATGCAATACAAGTTGACAGAAACAAAGAATAATAAGAATAATAATAATAATAACTAGACATTAAGATTTTGTCACTAGGACAAAATCAAAGCTGTTCCGATTATTGTTTTTTAAGGTACTTGATTTGTAGTTCTTGAGATATCGTCAAGCTTCCGGTTGACCCTAAATTTAAGACCAACATGCCGTCACGGTATCCCGAGGGTAATGTTGAATTTTCAAGGACTATATAATCGAAAAGATTTTTAAAATTGGCTGTGTACTTCTTAAGTCATGGTTCAACTTCCGGTTTACCCGGATGTTAAGGTCAACCCGAGGTCAAGTCGACCCGAAGCTCATCTTTAATGCCCAATGACTATAATGACCGAAAAAAGTTTGAAAATCGGTTGTGCCCTTTTTCAGATATAGCGATATGAAGAGTTGCTTATTAAATATTCACGCGACAGTCACGTGAGTAATTAGTTTCTTAAGATAGTGAGGCCAAAAGATGCACCAGTAAAGCTAAAGTGATCATTGCCACCATTACGCTTATGAAGTATCATAAGCGTACATGGTTATATTCCAGTCGCGGTAAATTTCGATCTAGTGCAGTACATACGCACTTATAGCTATGGTGTTGACTGAGTTACCAATTAACAGTTAATTACTGGAGAAACACACTGCACTATAATTAATGTCAGTCTGAAATGACTTGTATTGTTCTCTCTGTTTTCAAATTGATTTGAGCTAAATAGGGAACCTAAAATTGCATTCATTTTGAAAAATGTGTTCAAAAATGTCCAAATCTGGACACTTTTAAAACCTATGCCTTTTGTACATAGATTAAAAGCCCCGTTAAAATGATGTCATAATGACGTGACGGTAAATGTTAGACCAGAAATCACATGTACAATATAGGACAAGTCTATAACTGAAGAAGTTTGAGGATCGGTTGTGCCCTTCTTCAGATATAGCGATATGAAGGGTTGCTTATTAAATATTCACGCGACAGTCACGTGAGTAATTAGTTTCTTAAGCTAGTGAGGCCAAAAGATGCACCAGCAAAGCTAAAGTGATCATTGCCACCATTACGCCCATGCACTATTATGAGCTTATGCTTATACTTCCGTCGCGGTAAATTTCCATCTAGTGCAGTACATACGCACTTATAGCTATGGTGTTGACTGAGTTACCAATTAACAGTTAATTACTGAAGAAACACACTGCACCAAGATTAATGTCAGTCTGAAATGACTTGTATTGTTCTCTCTGTTTTCAAATTGATTTGAGCTAAATAGGGAACCTAAAATTGCATTTATTTTGAAAAATGTGTTCAAAAATGTCCAAATCTGGACACTTTTAAAACCTATGCCTTTTGTACATAGATTAAAAGCCCCGTTAAAATGATGTCATAATGACGTGACGGTAAATGTTAGACCAGAAATCACATGTACAATATAGGACAAGTCTATAACTGAAAAAGTTTGAGGATCGGACGTATACCTTTTGAGATATGACGGACACAAACTTGACTAATTAAATATTCACGCGACGATAACGGTCATCCCTGATGACGTCACGAAGAAAAAAATATGTTTTTCATACTAACAAATTTTATAAGCTACAAGATGGTATGTAACTTATGACCATCCAATGCCTTTTAAAGAAAACCCTATCAAAACGCACGTTGCATGTATCGTTCGTACACATACAGAATGGGCTATACACTAACTATAGGTACTCTCTCGGTTACGATTCAAATATCAAGGAAATCTCCAATGCATTGCCGTGATTGCGCAATCAAAACAGCTAGCCATGGTGTCCGCTTTGTCACTTAATCGTTAAATTATCCTGGATATTGTACTTTTATTAGTTTTTAATGACCTGGAACATCTCTTATAATAAGCGTTTAACTTTCCAAAACATCTTATGTAATTTAGGAAACTAACAATTAACTTATTTAGAAAATATTGTGTTAAAAACTTTCCAAACCTGGACACTTTTTGAGCCATGCCTTTTGTACATAGATTAAAAGCCGCATTATAAATGATGTCATGATGACGTGACGGGAAATGTTAGACCAGAAATTACATCTACAATATAGGACAAGTCTATAACTGAAAAAAGTTTGAGGATCGGATGTATACTTCTTGAGATATGGTAGTAACAAGATTGCCTAATTAAATATTCATGTCATTAAAACTTTGCTAATTATTTAACTAATTTTAACAAAATCACATTTAGTCACAACTTCATGTACTATGCTTCAATTTGGTATATGATTTGAGTCTCTCATATTTACCAATTTTCAGATTAGGCTTAAACAAAAACGTGCACAAATGCTATGGGGATTTAGACAGAGAGAAAGAATAATAATAATAATAATAAAAATAATAAAAATCTTGACGAAAACAATACCTGTTCCGACAGTAGGTCGGAACAGCTAATAATAATAATAATAATAATAATAAAAATAATAATCAGAAGAGAAACAATACCTGTTCCGACTAGAATGTCGGAACAGCTAATTACAAAACTTACCATCACACGAGCTCTCACGATTCACACGATTCTTAGGTTGGTGACATTAAAACTAACGTTAAGCAATGGCGATCTCAGGAAATCCGTGGACAAGACGCCGCTTATCATTGGTTAATAGTTTTGTTGTTGGAAAAGACGGCGGTTTTCTTTAACCAATCACAAAAGTTTTTATATCAATAGTTGGAGCACAATTTCAAGATGTATAGGGCGCTTTCGCCCGTTGAAAAAAAACAAACAGGGGCAATGTAGGCTCAGTAAAGGTCACGCCGTGTGGACTAAAATCTCTCCTCCCACACGGAATTTGGTGGAACTTCAAAAAGGAAAAGGAAAAATGACGGTGTTTTTTTCCACGGTAAAAATATCAATCATACACTGTCTGAATGCTGATGAATTAAGCTTTTTGATGGTGTTTTCGCCCGTGAAAAATAATGTTGCAATCGGGAGATCGGACCGAAAACAGGGCAAAAATGCAATTTTTTTCAGGCCGATTCTCGGGAAAACTGGGGCGTTCTGAAAATAAAGCTTGAGTGAACAGGACAAATTCATATGCTGCACGCGCTCATGCGTCACGTCTCGTGGGCGTTTGAACAGACGTGCCGTGACGATTTGGTATGAACATTATTATACCATAGATACTAGACTTGGTTCAAGTCGGGTTTCGTGGTGATTGAGTCAGTAATAACGTGTCTGAGCTTTTTGAAACGCGCGCCCTATAGTGTCAATTAATTACCAATCCAGTGAATTCCAGATCACAAAACGCGCTCATCTACCGATTTGGGTAGCAGCCAATGAGACAGAAGCATTCTGGAATCGGTGCGCAATAGACCTTATGCATTGACGTCATCACGCCGCCATCTTAGAGGTAAATCGATGATGTAACAATGGAAACGCAGAGATTTGTACGCGCGGCGCACAGGATTGGCCAATGAACAACCTCATTTTGACCTCTAGACGAGGGCGCCCTACTCAAATGACGTCATGTGCATAAGGTCTATATCAATATGCGGGCTGCATGGCATTGCAATGCAGCGTTGTTGTTTTGTACATGGACTTATTCATTACGTTTTGGGTCAACCTTGAACACTTCAAAGAATCTAATTGTTACAGATTATTATTTATTTATTTCAATTAAGCTTCATGTTATTATACAACAACTTTACCATACGATAGTATATCCATAGATATCAATACCGATTCTTTACTGTCATAACAATGTATGTAACTTGGTAGAGATAAATTGACAACACCAGCTTTAAAAATTAACGAGTCGTTGAAAACTAAACCAATTTCATTGGTCAGCAGCGGACGCGTTTGTTACATATTCAAACTATTGCATATGCATTAAGAATAACTACATATCACGCAGCAGGGGGAAATAAAGCCGCGATGGGTGATTGCAGCAGTGGATCGATTGTCGATTTATGGAAAAGGACTCGACGAAAGTAGGACTTGGGTCAAGTCTAGTAGATACCGGTCCCTACATCGTTCTGCTCTGACTGTATAGACCGATTGCGCGGCAATGTTGACATGCGGTCACGTGACCCCCTATCGGGTATGACGTCATACAGGCCATGACACAGAGTGAGTTCGAAAACAGTCGATTATACTTTCGTTAAGCGATGAATTAGTTAATCAGCCCCTTTATTTAAAGTAGTATGGTGTGGCATTAATTTAAATCACATCTCTGTTTCATAATTTAACATAATTTTTCTGAAAAGAGGTTTTTAAGCCATGCACTACCAGCGTCGGACGACTATTATGTAGCCACTCGTCTGTCTTTTTGTTTGTAATGTTGGCCTAAATCACTGTAAAAAAGGATAAACAACGTTGGAAAAGTGAGTATTGATACCTAGCCTTGCAGAATTTCAAATAGGCAAAGGAATCACACAGTTTTGGAAAGCAATTTCTTTGGAGGATTTCAGCTTCAAAACTTTGAAATTTTTGTGTTGAAAAGTGTGTGGTGATCGCGGTCGTCTAGCCTAACGTTCCGTCGTGCGCTGTACACATCGTGCACATTTATACGGTACTTTTACAATTTTCAAGACTTGCTGGAACTGTCTACTGGCTTTATTCAGCCACTTGAAGGTCTTTGGTACAAACTCTGGAATATGTTTCACAGATTTCGAGCAAAAAAAGTCTCGATCGAATTAACTAAATTCATTAATCATCGTGTACCGTACCACCCTTTCCTATGGAGGATTACGTGTGTGTTTACATTTTTAACCCAAAAGGGGTCACGTGACGAAGGTCGCGCAATCGGTCTATTACAATACAGTCAGAGGAGAACGATGTAGGGACCGCAACCAGTCCAGGGAGTCCATCCGATCAACGACATCGGCCGTTTATGAAATCACGGCTTAGGCTTGGGCTCCGTCCGCCTGTTTGAATCCCCGTAAGGAAAGCACACGTTTTCAAAATAACTGACAGAGCCTATAAGCCCAAGCCTAAGCCATGGTTTCGTAAACGGCAGGTGTCAGGGTGCTTGGGTTATGTGTCCACCATACGGTAAATTAACGTGGGCTGGAAGTGTTTATTCCAAAGAGGGCGCTATCACATCAGAAGTCGCCGTCCAGACCACAGACATAAAGAACAGGTTCTTTATGTCTGTGGTCCAGACGCACGCCCCGGACAGAATCTCCTGCCGGACAGAATCTCCTTCCACACCGGCCATAGGAAAACATTTTGCTATTTTCTAAAAATTTCATGGCGACCATTGGACATGTTGGATTGTACACAGAGCGTGTACACAGGGCAATTTTGTGTAAAGAAATTTAACATTTTGAAAACACCCGTGACAGTGAGACTGTAGTGTGAGCAGTTTGCACAAGTGCAAGTGAAAGGTAAGACTAATGTACTATCATGCGATTACCCGTTTTCGGTCGACACCTATACCCGGTCACTCATTTTGATTCCTGTTTACCGCGAGAGGGCGCTAGATATACAGCGACGAGAAGTTTCATTCACGACCGATGTTCCTTACGATCACACACGCAAAAAATTATTGAGATTCAAGTTTCCTGTCGTAAGTTACACCCAAAAGTTTATAAAATGTTAAATTTTCAGTATAGATCACTAATACACTTTTTACTCACAATCAAATGTCTCTAAAAATTATAATCCACGTTCAAACATTCCAAATGAAAGTTTCATCGGCAAGGTCAAGTTCCATTTTCCCCAGGTAGAACGGTAGATCACGTGATTATGTTGCTAAGTGGGATTGTATGGAGTGCCAACATTGCAGAAACCTTAAGTGTATTTCAAGTGAAGATGACTTTTTGTGTTTATACTGCACTCTCTGCTTAATTGCAATGGGCCCTAATGAAAGCTGCAATGGCTATATAAAGTTCATTTCTCCCCAAATTACTCATATTATTGGCCACTCTGAAATTCAAGATAATCAGAGTGATAAATATTTTTTATTTTTTTTAATTAAAAATGTGTTGAGGAAATGGAATAGTCACTTTTATTTTATTCAGTAATATTTTTTTTATGAAGAACAACAAAGTTGTGTGGCCCAACTTTCACTTAATTCCCCTCCCTTCCCCATTCTTTGAACAAATTTTGACAGATAATGCAGTTTCAAAACAAAAAAAAACATCAAAAACGTTCATATTTATGCCACGGGCAGTGCACAAAATGTGTAAAATAATTGCACAAAATACTTGTAGGGCCTGACATTGTACGTAGCTAATGACCATGAATTTATGTCAGGATCCAGAAAATATGTCATCTTTATTACAATTAATTTTAGGAACTTTATGATTGGTTTTATAGATTTTTTAATGGCAATGTTATATTTCCTTCTCTTTATACAGACTGTGATACGCAAAGTAAAAGCCAGCTACAGACTATTTTATTCTCAAAAATGTCTTGATGATGAATACGAGGCTGTTGTTGATCAATCAGAAAAGCTTAAAAAAATAAAACATCAAAGCTACCAGCTCTGGACCTGCTCCCCTAATGAGTCAGGAAGAGGAACAAACTGCAATGCAAGAACTATTATTATGTTGACAAAGCAGAAAAGTCACATAACTTAATAAATAAATATAAATGGATTTGTATCAATTTAAAAAAAATTATATAAATTCAGTAAAAACCATTACATTTGATTTTAAAACAATTTATGTTAAACACTTCAAAGAAAAATAAAGAAGTAAAAGAAAAGAAAAGGTGTCATGCTTTTCTCTTGTGTCAACTGGATTTTTCTCTTGGGAAGGGAGGGCACTTCAAGAAGTATTCATTTATTATGTTGATGAAGCAGAAAAGCCACAAACTACAGAAAAGAAAAGGATGATTGTGTATATAATTATACAAATTTTATATAAGTTCAGCAAAAACAATCACATTTAATTTGAAAATAATCATTAATACCACTTTAAATTAAAATAAAGAAGAAAAAGAAAAGGACAAAATAAAGCAAAAAAATCATGTAAAGAAGAACTTTGTTATTTTATTAACCAATAATCACCTCACTAGCCGCAGAGACAGTCTGGACAATCGTTATTATTTGTTTTTTTTGTTTTTTGCATTTTGCGCGCCATACTAGTGCGTGACGTTGATAGAAACTGCCCCTGAATGGACCGACCGGAAACGGGTAACGCGACGTGTGCACGGCGAATACAGCACCGCTGTAAATTTAGGACGACATTTCGGAATTTATGACTGCAACTTCTAGGATTTCAACAGAATATGAATTAAAAGTGTCTTGTTAAAAGGTGGGTCAGATGGTTTAAAAAAATTTCATTTAGTTTCTGTTTCCGAACGATTTTTACCGTTAAGTGACCGAAAACCGGTCGCTCCAGGATACAATACAAATCCATTTAAATTAATTAATAAACTTATGTGACTTTTCTGCTTTGTCAACATAATGAATGATGAATAGTTCTTGCAGTTTGTTCCTCTTCCTGACTCATTAGGGGAGCAGGTCCAGATCTGGTAGCTTTGATGTTTTTTTTTAAAGCTTTTCTGATTGATCAACAACAGCCTCGTATTCATCACCAAGATATTCTTGAGAATAAAATAGTCTGTAGCTGGCTTTGACTTTGCATATCACAGTCTGTATAAAGAAAGGAAATTTAACATTACCATTAAAAACCTATAAAACCAATCATAAAGTTCCTAAAATTAATTGTAATAAAGATGACATATTTTCTGGATCCCGGCATAAATTCATGGTGATTAGCTACGTACAATGTCAGGCCCTACAAGTATTTTATGCATTTTATTTTACACATTTTGTGCACTGTCTGTGGCATAAATATGAATGTTTTTGATGGGTTTTTTTTGAAACTGCATTATCTGTCAAAATTTGTTCAAAGAATGGGGAAGGGAGGTGAATTAAGTGAAAGTTAGGCCACACAACTTTGTTAAATATTACTGAATAAAATAAAAGTGACTGTTCCATTTCCTCAATACATTTTTAATTTAAAACAAAAAATAATATTTATCAATCTGATTATCTTGAATTTCAGAGTGGCCAATAATATGAGTCATTTGGGGAGAAAGGAACTTTATATAGCCATTGCAGCTTTCATTAGGGCCCATTGCAATTAAGCAGAGAGTGCAGTATAAACACAAAAAGTCATATTCACTTGAAACACACTCAAGGTTTCTGCAATGTTGGCACTCCATACAATCCCACTTAGCAACATAATCACATGATCTACCGTTCTACCTGGGGAAAATGGAACTTGACCTTACCGATGAAACTTTCATTTGGAATGTTTGACCGTGGATTATAATTTTTAGAGACATTTGATTGTGAGTAAAAAGTGTATTAGTGATCTATACTGAAAATTTAACATTTTATAAACTTTTGGGTGTAACTTACGACAGGAAACTTGAATCTCAATAATTTTTTGCGTGGGTGATCGTAAGGAGCAGCGGTCGTGAATGAAACTTCTAGTCGCTGTATATCTAGCGCCCTCTCGCGGTAAACATGAATCAAAATGAGTGACCGGGTATAGGTGTCGACCGAAAAAGGGTAACCGCATGATACATGTAGTCAAGTCTCATAATTCCGCTGGTCTCCTATTTCCGCAGTATTAGAAAGCTATTTTTTGCGGAGCCAATTTTTTATCTGTGGACAACTTTCATTAAATGAATCGGTAACCAATAACTTTCTGCATATCTGGTAAAAAGAATAAATCCGAAATGTCGATGGGGATTTTTTAAATTTAAATATTTGTGAAATATACGTTATTTTACAGACCAGACAAATTTACGCTGACCATGGCTGCCTAACGTGCCATTTTATTATTTAAATTTTTACCTTAAATGTTGTTCTGTCAGTCGGAATATCAGTGTCCACTTTTTAGATAAAAGATTACATCAAAAGAATTTTTTTTCACCTTAAAAACAAAACAAATTGTCTGACGTCGAAATAAGGCCAGAAACTGACGATCGTTAAAAACTAAATTTCAACAACCTGTGCACAGGGCGCCCTCAATGTGTGTGTTTTAACATAAAGTCAAACTTGCGCAGTTTAAAGACGTGCCTGTGCAAGTGCAAAACTCGCAAGGGCGAATGCGTGCAATTTTCAAAATTGTTTTCAATTTACGCGGTTACTATTTTGCGCTTAATATGAAGCAATTCTATGACGTACCGGACCAGTCCAAAATGGAGTGCAGGGGTGTCCTACAGAAATTTGGTACTCGGCAATTAAAATGCCTTGTAAAAGAGCGAAACTTGCCTGGCTGGTGGGAAATTTAAAATCGTAATCCATTTAAAGTTAACTATTTCACCAATGATTGAATTTAGATTCATTAATGTAGAGGAAAAGGCTTTGCGGACCATTTGAAAAACTCCCGCGGATATATGAGACTCGCCTCCAAAATCACACCGCGCGTATGTTCATTTTCTGAGACGTTTGACAAATTTAATCTGAAAACTGGTGGATTTTGTTCAAATCAAAGTGGAAAGTAATACTTTAGAAACAATAATAACAGAACACTTTGCACAGGTTTGTGATTTATTTTTCATTTTGATTAAAAAATGCAGCAAATACCGCGGAAATAGGGTATTCCATCCTACTGTCCGCCATGTTGTCTTTGGACCGTACCTGGACGATACCATTAACCCTTAGGGGTAGCAAAAGTGACAAGTATACATGTAGGTGTGTGCAACAGTACCATTGCAGGCGGCCAGTCCGTCCATGTGCTGCCAATTAACGTTAGTTTACACAATTTCTACGGCCGTTTAAAATTTATTGTAAAAGATTTGTTCATTATAAGTTATGGTTTCCTATTATTTATTGTATTATTTTGAAAACAATTGAATGTATTCGTGAATCAGTAAATAGTGTAAAAAAAAGCACAAAATTTGTTAATGGCTTCACGTTTCGACCCTAGCAGAATCTTTCTCAAAGGCTAAATGACAACACAACACACACATCCCCTGGAGTAACAAAAGCAGTCAAGTAGAAAGAAGTGAAAAGAGAGAGGCAGAAAGCAGTCAGAAGATGCAAGGGATGAACAATGAAGAGGGACACAAAGGGGTTTTTTCAGGGGGAAGAGTCTGGTCCTCTTGCAAGTACCGTCTCTCTAGAAAGAGCCTTGACTTTCTGGATCGCTCGACGGACTGCAAGAGAGCTATGACCCCAAGAAACAAGGTGTTTGTTAAGTTCCTGTGAGTGATGGATAAAATCAGAGTCATTAGTCAGGGGTGACAGCTGGTGGAGTGGAGGTATTGATGTTTATCTGTGGGTTTAACAAAGAGATCTGTGGTTAAGCCGTCATCCGTCTTTTGAACCTTGACATCCAGAAAGTGTGCATCTTTGGTTGAATATTCGGTCGTGAATTTGATGGTCCTGTGGAAAAAGACGTCATCGATATACATGTAACGCAAGCTTGAAGCTTGCGCGCGCAAGCTTCAAGCTTGCAATAGTCAAATTTGCACGCTTTCAATTTGTGTGTGCGGATGAAAATTGCGCGCTGCCTTTTTGTCATGAACGACATGCTTGACGTGACATGAACTACATGCACAATTGTATGAGGCATCCCGTAAGTTTTCCGAGGGTGACAAATATTAAATAAAGATTACTTTGAAACAATCAAACTCAAAGTTTGGGATATTTGAAACTATGTCAACACTAACAGCTAATATCAGTATATTAAAAATCAAATATATTCACTAGCTCTGTGTGTTGACAAACTGACAAAAGAGTGTGCCATGTAAATTAGACGCTGACCTAATTTCCAGATCCTTTTTTAAGTCTTAACGATTCTTTCTGGTCAAACTTACACTGATGAAACATTAAGTTCAAAGACTGACTTTTGATTACAACTAAATGTTGTATTGAATTGAATAGACCGGTTGCACGACCAATGTTTACATTTCATCACTTGACCTATTGTGGGTAATACGTCATCTGAGCTGATGGCAAACTACGTGCAAATACATGCCATGACCGACAGAGTCACACCAAAAGCCGGCTTTTGGTAATAATAGCACAGTTACTGAACCATTTTATTAAAGTTGTACGTTGTGACATTGATATTAATCACATTAGGCTACTGTTTCATAAACTATTTAGGGTCATTCCGTGCCAAATCACCTGAAATTCTGAAGAGTTTGGCAGTGACCGACTCAGATTTTGCTACTTTTTTTAAAATCCTCTATGGGTGCAATGAATAAACACAAAATTTAAGATTCCTACTCCTTGCCGTTTCTGAGATATGGACCCCTAAAAATTTAAGCCCCGCCCCTTCTATTTGCATTTTTGTTTTTGCATTTTTGGAGGCCTATATCTCCAAATTGAGATAAGATGTGTTGCTACCAATTGGTACACAGGTTGACTGGCATCCACACAACTAGAAATTGCTGTCAAAAGTAGTACAGAAAAATTTGTCTTTCAAGGTATACGTCTTTAAAAACCAACATTTTAACCTACAGAACAACTTTTCGTAATTTTTTAGACCCCGTGGTGCCTGCGTGAATTGTTCGATTGCTTTGATATTACAATTGGTTATTAGCTAGGGGCATAGGTCTGACATAAAAAAAGGATAGACCAATCGCACCTTTGGTGGGTGTTTTGCAGGGGTCTGAAAATGGGTCCGCTTGGAAAAATGCCAAAAAATGCCTTTTTCAAGTGGTTATTTTATAATGTGGGACATTACTGGCAAATTTCACAATTTTTTCCCAAAACACTTAGTATCCAGGCTATTTGTGTAAAAAAAAAAAAAAAAAAGTTGGTTTCTCAACTCCTTCATGTTCAGAATTTTATTTTAGTGAACATCGTATTTTGCCTATTGTACAGTACATGTAGGCCTATGTCTTGGATATAAAAAGAAATACAATGCTCATGCATGCTGCTTGTAGTTTTCCAAATTGTATTTATGAAAAAGAACGTTGGAAAAGTGAGCATTTGTACCTTGCGAAATTTCAAATAGGCAAAGGCATCACACAGTTTTGGAAAGCAATTTTTTTGGATGATTCGGCTTCAAAACTGTGAAATTCTTGTGTTGAAAAATGTGTCTGATCGCAGTCGTCTGGCCCAAACGTTCCGTTGTGCACTAGTAGCTACATGACCTCTTGAATTAGTATGCATTATTCATGAAAGGTCAGACTAAAAAAATACTCACGCGCACAAGAAGAAGTGGAAAGTTCTTTGAGTAGTACGGTGCTGTGCCCATATAGATATATCTAGCTAGCTAGCTGGCTGTGCATGATATGCAGTTTGGACATTTTTGCAGCAGCAGAACAGAGGCACAGCAGCAGGCGCCTACAGCTAGTCGACCGTCGATGTGTGCGGTGGGCCCAATTTCATAGAGCTGCTTAACGGCCGATTTTGTGCTTAAAATGGGCTTGTTAAACAGATTTTCTATTTCATAGCCTACGATTTTGTGCTAAATGCGGTAAGCAACCAAACTGCCAAAAAGCAGCCTTAAACATTGTTAAACACTCGTTTGTTTACTTACATGTAAGCAAGTCATGTATTGTGTCAAAATGGCCGCTATAATTCGGAGGAGAGTCGCGATATTTTCATGATAATCATATAGTTACGTATCCTGTTACAAGAGGAGTTTTCTCGAAAGGCAAGGCTGGAAAATTACCCTGAATTACAGTAAACACATGACTTTAACAACAGTCATATTTCATACGGCGTGTACGTTTTGCTAAACGGATCAAACTTGGAAAAAATAACGTCGTTAACAAAGAATAGAAATGGAATGGACATGACTGATACTTTTTATTATGACTCACCTTGATCTTTAAAATAACTAAAAAATATGATGAAAGAAACGTCCTTTATGATCCATTCCGAATCACGGAGTCATTAATTTAAGTTAACTTTATTCTAGTTCTTAAAAATGTGTACAGCAATGGTAATGAAACATCATCAGCAGCTAGTTATTTTGTGTGACAACTTACTCCAAGAAATGTGTAAAAACACATTGTAAAAACTTCTAGTTTTACAAAACATCCATCAAACATTGCAACAATGTAATACAAAGTTTCATTTTGGTTGTATGTATCTCTTTATTATATGGACCAAAGGGGGCGCTTTAAAACTTTAATATTTCCATCAATAGTTTCCATTTTTGTTGATGTTTTTAGCCACCACTACTCCATTGACTTCGTCCGCCATTGGAAGTATTTTTTCTTATTAAGCAGACAGTACTTTTTTGTTGCGCGCAGTTTGTTTACGTGTTTTGAGTTAGCAAACGCTGGTGATATACATGAAGGCCTACGTTTACGCTTAAAGAAATATTTTTGCTAAAGTAAGCAGAAATATTTGCTTACCGTTAAACAGCTTTCTTGTTACTTTTACTTTATTTTTTTCTTATAAATCTCAAAAATCGTGTAGGAAATAGTGTATAAATACTGCACATTTTAATTTTAATCCAAGTAACCTATGCTTAACAAGACGTTCTTAAGAAAATCTCTCATCTTTGTTGAAGTTGAATATGTTGGAGAGATGATGATTGTAAAGTACAACATCTAAGTAATGTACCATGTAATAACCCTGCGACCTAATTTTCCATTCTAGAAACTTCATTGTTTATTACTTCTGGACTTTGACATGTTTGACATGTTGATGAAGTATGGGTCCCTAAGCAGCCCCATTTCACTATAGTCCCTTGACAGGACTCCCACTTTTACTCTTGGTATTTAACCTTTGATCCTACACTTTAGCCTTTGAAGTATTGCCGATTAGCCCATATGTTTTTCATTGTATGATGACTGTTCTAACCAGTTTTTCCTTTAGCTAGTGCCAAGTGTAGATCGAATAAATGTTTGCTCTCTAGCTCTAGTAAGTTTAGTCTGATTCCAATTTTATTTGTACACTAAGCGTGCATTTGAGTATATAACAATTTTTGGCGACGAGGATTTAACTGATCCCAAGGAATCATGGCTACACATGGAAAGCTCAATGCATTTGATCCCGACGTAGAGGACTGGGAGCTGTATGTTGAACGATTGGGCCACTATTTTAAGGCCAATGCCATTACTGATGTGGAGAAGAAATCTTCTATCTTGCTCAGTGTTTGTGGACCCAAAACATATAAACTCATTCGCAATCTTCTGGCACCGGTCAAGCCAGGCGTACAGACTTTTGAGGAGTTAACCACCTTGGTGAAAAATCACCAAAATCCCACTCCATCAAAGCGAGTTCAACGGTTTAAGTTCAATAGCCGTACTCGCTCTGCGGATGAGTCCATCGCAACATTCGTGGCCGAACTGCGACAATTGTCCGAGCATTGTCAGTATGGGGACACTTTGGAGGACATGCTCTGCGATCGCCTGGTGTGTGGGGTAAATGATGACCGCATCCAGCGCCGTCTCCTCGCGGAACCATCTTTGGACTTCGCCAAAGCCATGAAAATCTCAGTTGCCATGGAAACAGCAGCAAAAAATGCAAAGGATTTGCAAATGCCAGTACATCCAAATGGAGTAATGGTGCAGAAAATTGTGAGAAATCATCACTCAGCGGCTCCACGTAAGGGAGGTCACCCTCAACGTAAAGGGGGGAAAGCTGCTCCGGTATCCATCCATGGGAAATGCTATCGATGCGGGCGCAGTAATCATGCACCAAATGACTGCCACTTTAAGGATGCCACCTGCAACCACTGTGGTAAGAAGGGACACATTGCCCCAGTCTGTAAATCTAAGACTCATAACAAAGCACAACATCATCTTCAAACTGAAGAGGAACACCATCTAACAGAGGGACAAGATCAAGTCTACTCCGTGAACACAATGAAACATGCAACCACAGATCCATGGTTAGTTCAACTTCAAGTGGACACTAAAAACCTCACAATGGAAGTAGATACTGGTGCATCGGTGTCAGTCATCAGTGAAGAGACCTACAACAAAACATGGTCAGCCACTGATGCACCCTTTCTGCAGAAAACATCCGTCAAGCTGCGGATGTACACTGGCCAACAAATTGTGGTCCTCGGGGCCATCAATGTGGAAATACGGTACCAATCTTAGCGCGCCAATGTGCCATTGCTCGTGGTCCGTGGGAAAGGCCCTAATCTACTTGGTCGTGATATTCTCCGTCACATTCGTTTGGACTGGGCAAATGTACACCAGGTCAAAGCGAATATACAAGAGACAATTATGGAGAAATATGCTGAAGTTTTCAAAGACGAACTGGGGGAGTTGCGGGGACACACTGCAAAAATACATGTAGATCCTAATGCAAGCCCAGTGTTCTGCAAACCTCGCGCAGTTCCATACGCTGTACGCGAACAGGTGGAAGAGGAACTTGAGTAATTGAACCAGTTCGGTTCGCACGATGGGCTGCACCAATTGTGCCAGTCCCTAAACCAAATGGAGCAATTCGCATCTGTGGAGACTATAAAGTAACCGTAAATAAAGCTTCTACGCTGGATAAATATCCAATTCCTAAGATTGATGACCTATTCGCGAAACTTGCTGGAAGTAAGTCATTCACCAAACTGGACATGAGCCATGCATATCAACAACTTTTGCTGGATGATGAATCTAAGCAATATGTCACTATTAACACACACAAGGGGTTGTTTCAGTATAACCGACTACCTTTTGGAGTATCCTCAGCTCCGGCCATTTTTCAGCGGACAATGGATAGCTTACCTCAAGGAATTCCGCAAGTGGCTGTATATCTGGATGACATATTGATCACGGGGAACACCGATACTGAACATATCAAGAATCTTGATGAAGTTCTTCGCCGATTTTCCGAAGCCGGCCTACGGCTCAAACGCGAAAAGTGTGTATTTCAAGCACCCGAGGTGACCTATTTGGGCCACAAAGTTGATGCTAAAGGTCTTCACCCGACTGAGGATAAACTGCTGGCCATCAAGAATGCTCCAGCACCCACTAACATTACCGAGTTGAGATCTTACCTGGGTTTACTCAACTACTACGGTAAATTTCTCCCTAACCTGTCCACAACCCTGGCGCCCCTGCATGTTTTGCTACGCAAGGAAACGCGTTGGACTTGGGGAACAAACCAAGAGGCAGCTTTCCAAGCATCTAAGAAATTGCTTGCAGCCCCTACACTCTTGGTTCATTTTGACATCACAAAGGATTATATTCTTGCCTGCGATGCTTCGCCGTATGGAGTCGGAGCAGTGTTGTCACACCGAATGTCAGATGGATCGGAAAAACCAATTGGTTTTGCATCTCGTTCACTGTCATCAGCTGAGGCACGTTACTCTCAGCTAGATAAAGAAGCGTTGGCCATTATTTTTGGAATTAAGAAATTCCATCAGTATGTTTACGGCAGACATTTCACCATTTGCACAGATCACAAACCCCTCTTAGGGTTGTCAATGAATCACGTGCTGTCCCACCAATGGCATCAGCCAGAGTTCAGCGTTGGGCTCTGATGCTCGCAGCATATGAATACACTATTGTGTATAAACCAGGTCAAGCCAATTCAAACGCAGATGCGTTCAGCCGCCTGCCCCTGCCGGACAAGCCAACAGTCACTCCCATTCCTATGGAAACAGTTCTCCTGATGGAACAATTGGAGCATCACCAGTGAGTGTAAAACAGATAAAGAACTGGACCCGTACAGACCCTTTGCTGTCCAAAGTTTCGAGATACGCCATGCATGGATGGCCCGACACCAGCAAAGTTGAGGAGGAACTGAAACCTTTTCGTGTTCGAAGGACTGAAATCAGCATCCATGATGGATGTCTCTTGTGGGGAACTCGAGTCATTGTACCACCACAAGGCAGAGCAAAGATCATGGAAGAGCTACATGATACTCATCCCGGAATATCGCGAATGAAGAGCATAGCTCGTGGGTTTGTGTGGTGGCCCAAAATGGACTCTGATCTCGCGAAGAGGGTACAAAATTGTAAAATGTGCCAGCAAACACGCCGTGCACCTCCAGAGGCTCCATTGCACCCCTGGGAGTGGCCCTCTAAGCCTTGGTCCCGCGTACATATGGATTACGCTGGCCCGTTTATGGGGAAGATGTTCCTCATAATTGTCGATGCCCATTCGAAATGGATGGATGTTCATCCCATGAACTCGTCCACGGCTTCAGCAACCATTGAGAAACTTCGCGTAACATTCGCAACACTTGGATTACCAGACACCGTAGTAACAGACAATGGATCTGCCTTTACCGGTTCGGAATTCCAAGAGTTTATGCGTCAGAATGGTGTCAAACACATTCGCACTGCGCCATATCACCCAGCATCAAATGGACTTGCCGAACGCGCAGTACAAACATTCAAATCGGCTATCAAACGCATGACAGCCGGGACTATTGACACTTAAGTTTCACGTTTTCTGTTTAAATATCGAATTACACCTCATACCACTACAGGAGTCTCTCCTGCAGAATTAATGATGGGCAGACCTCTAAAATCTCACTTAGATCTGCTCCAGCCAGATTTGGGGGAAAAAGTGAATCAGAAACAAGCCAAACAAAAAGAATTACATGATCGAAAGGCAATCAATCGTGTCATGTGTACATTAAGAATTTCAGTACTGGTCCAATATGGCTACCTGGGGTAATTTCTGAAAAATCTGGCCCAGTTTCGTACCAAATAAAATTGGGAGATAGAGTGGTTCGTCGTCATGTGGACCACATTCGCCGTCGTTTTGACCAGGCAATGGAAACTGAAAGAAATGTAGAACCAGACCTACTGGTACCTGAAAACATTGAAAATGATCCAAAACAACCTCCCATGTCAGATACTGATACGATGCCAAATCCAGCCCAAACAACTGACACATCCAATAATGATCCACGTCCAATCAGAGAAAAGAAATTGCCATCTAAATTCAAAGATTTCATTATGACTAAGTAATCCTGAAAGGTTGTGTGGAATTCATGTACTTATTTCCATTTTCAAGATTCCCATTGTTTTATCGGTTTTTTTTTATGCAAAACAAACTCCTGTTTTCATTTTCAAAAGTTGGATATTTGGGAAGTTAAAAGATATGTATCTAAATATTTTATTATCAATGTGTAACCATTTGTCAGGTGTTTGTAGTTAAAAAGTTGACCTTGCATATAAAGGTACCATACATATAATATAGAAAAACACACTTGTTTTATCTAAAGGTGGAGGAGTGTAATAACCCTGCGACCTAATTTTCCATTCTAGAAACTTCATTGTTTATTACTTCTGGACTTTGACATGTTTGACATGTTGATGAAGTATGGGTCCCTAAGCAGCCCCATTTCACTATAGTCCCTTGACAGGACTCCCACTTTTACTCTTGGTATTTAACCTTTGATCCTACACTCCAGCCTTTGAAGTATTGCCGATTAGCCCATATGTTTTTCATTGTATGATGACTGTTCTAACCAGTTTTTCCTTTAGCTAGTGCCAAGTGTAGATCGAATAAATGTTTGCTCTTTAGCTCTAGTAAGTTTAGTCTGATTCCAATTTTATTTGTACACTAAGCGTGCATTTGAGTATATAACATACCATTAGTAAGTTGACACAACCTCATTCACCGGTTTTAGTATGGCACACAGTCAATGCATACATGAGTTGTTAAACCATCGGTTATTTTCAGAACCACACCAGATCATTAGAGATCATTACATGGTGTCACCACAAAACTTACTCTAACATTGTATATTGTATTCCCACCATGCAAAGTTTCAAATCTTACTCATAGTTTGTGGTCCATGGACAATAGGAAAGACTAACCACAGGAATAATGGACAAGGCTCAAGGTGTCAGTCTATTTTTATAAATGCTAAATCTGCCACAAGAGTCTCTTCATACAAAACTAGTGGCATTTATTCTGTGCTTACTTACATATATACTGTATGAAAATATTGTGTTCACCTTTCAGTAATTTCAATCCATTTTCTAAACAAGATCGTGGAGAAAATATTTTTATATAGATATATAGAAAAGACAAGTAATCAGGTACTGATTAAATGCACATATGAGTATGTAGTCCTTGAATGAAAATTAGCGAAATTACGCATAAATAAGTAATGTTTGTCACTACAATACATTACTTTTCCTGATTTTACAGAGTCAAATGTCCAAAATAAATATGCTGAACATGCTGACATGATGTGCAGTATTCTTTAACTTCGTTTTTGTCTGCTTTGAATTGATGAAGAGTAATAAGAATAAGTACTTTGTAATCTTGTCCTTTAGTTCGATATGAAGTGTAGGTAACAATTCACTGGCAATAAATCTCACCCCATAATATTTGGTTTCATCTACATGTAATAGAACTTTATACGATTGAAGATAAGGCCGACTTATTTTACCAGGCACATCCTTTATATTCTGCATGAACTAAACTGGCACAATAATTAGTGCCTACATAGTTAAAGTGTCATTGTGCACAAAAGTTGTGGAAGACCACCAAACAATTTTTATTTTTCTGTTATTTTATTTAAAATGCAGACAGTACAGGTCACCCACACACAATCATGATGGACTATACAGTTGTTCTGTCAGTTAAACCACCCTTGGAGGCAGCTTCGCTTGCTAGCCATCCAAACATATTATCCAGGTTTCTAGATGGTGATCTCAGTACAACATACTTTATGTTGAATCATTTTTGATTTTCTTCAATAAAGAGCAAAGTTCCTCATCCCAAGACTGTTGGTGATGTCTCTCCTCACTCCTGAGGGTCACTGTTGCTGTCATTGCAACCATACATGTGGAGGATTTAAGTGATGACTGTAAACAGTCGTCCGGTACATTGCCTAATCAGGGAACATTTAATTTGTCTCCAGATCAGGCGACACATTTCCAAAACAGGATACAAATCACAAAAATGATGTTTTGCTTATAATTTTTTAATTATGATTTTTTCTTAAGTTTTTGAATATAAGTTATCTTTGACGACACTTACTGAAATTAAAAAAAGCATTTTTGAAATAAAATATCAATTTTATACATATTTTTTTTTAAGAATTAAAAATTCAAATGATCATATCTTAAGTCTGCCACACCTGACTTCTTATGCCTTTTGTGAAATTTTTCAGTCATCCATTATGCAAAAATACCATAATGTCTCGTCATCGTTATATATATCGTTATGTTAAGATACAGATCATCAAAAATTGCATGTCAAAACAATCAGATGTGATGCAATAAATGTTTCCTGAACAGGAAACACTCTTAATTTACAACATAGATGTTCCCTGTTTTGGAAACATTTTGGAATGTCTCCAAATTTGGAGACACCAAAAATTGTTCCCTGTTCAGGAAACACTGTAATGGGTCTCCAATTCTGGAGACACTATAAAGTTTCCTGATTTGGAAACATGCCTGCCAAGTTTCCTATTCAGGAAATGTGTTTCTTCATTAGGCTACAGTTTTAAATACATGTAATTGATGAGAGTTAAAATGTATAAAGAATCCAGCATTTTAGTAACTTCAACAAAACAAGTTTTGGGTTAGGAGGTACATTGTTATCATGATGTTTGTACACATGCACACATAAAACTGATGGGTACATGGTACAAGTGTGCTTGGGCATTTCCTGAGGCCAGGGGCAGACAAGCTATTAAAAGAGATGCTGTGTATGTAGAAATTTTTGTAGAAATGTTTTCTGATCTCCACAAAACAGAAAATAATGTTGTAAAGAAAACATATGAGCCAGATTTTCCATAGTGACCCACCGATCCAGAAAAAGAATGTTTTGAGGATTTTTCTATAAATTTGTTTCAACTTTAAAAAGCAAACTTTCAGTTCTATTAAACATGCATCTTTTGTGAATACATGTATGTCCTGTGTTGTATCATGTGTCATGGTGAGAAACATGTACACAAGAGCATCATAGTGACATCTGTAAATTTCAGTTTCTTGGGCCATTATAAATTAACTGATTTTTTGGTCATGATGCATGTTAGAGCTTTTTTTAGTATGAAATGTCTCTTTGAAATTTGTAAGGGGGAAATATATTTACAGTAGCTATATGTAGGCTGACCATGAAGGGGCTGACCTTCCTTCCTACATCACATCATGGAGGAAGAATTTTCTTCCTCCATGATCACATGGAAGTGACAATTAAGACATATTATTCGCAAACAAAGAAAAACAAATATTATGATGTAATGCATTTAAAATAGCTTTCTGATAAACAATGGTGTGAAACCAACACAGCCAACATATTTATTCATTTGATGGAGCTTTATGAAATTAGGCCTTGGACTTCATCCGCTTTTACCAAGGAGGTTGCTTTAAGTAATCAAGTAGTCCTACTATGTACAGTACAGTGTACAACATGTCATGTTGTACAACATACAGGTAGTAGGACTATTGATTGTACAGTGATTGTAAGCTCTTTTCCATGTAGCTATAACATGGTCACACAGGAAACAACTTCTAGAATTCCTCTGGACATAACTTCTTGTTACTATGGAAACCTTGCCAGGCTCTGGCCAGCACACTACCAGTGCAATGCCACTGGGGCAGTTACACAATAAACAATTCTGCCTATCCAACCTCATTGACCAGGTGGACCTAATTACTGTGTTTATTCTATTGGCCAAATCCTTTCTTGGCTGATTTCCCACACATACACTATACATAAACTGCATGTGTGCATCAACAGTGCACAAAAGGGAATTTAACACTTTCTAGTTTTTTATCCAAGCATCCTGAGCATATCCTTTATAGTACAGGAGCTGCTCAAAAAACTTTCACATTACAACGGGTAGGCCTTCATACATATCAGGCATGTAAAATTTCCTCTTTTAAGCTGATTTCCTCATTTTTGGCTTTGATTTTCCTCTTTTTTCTTTACTTTCTCTGTAATATAATAATATATAATCTTTTCCTGTTTTTCTTGCCTAGTTTTCTCTTTTCCTCTTCTTTCTTTGGTAGTTACTCACATCCCTTACATATGGACACACAGTTTTAACTACTGTACATATTGATCATGAAAGAAGCAGGATAAGTGACTCAAGTTCTAGATTCTAGGGCCAGCATTTCGGCGAGAATCCAAGAATCCGATTCTCGCAGAGATTCTTGTGAACAGAATTGTAGGATCAAAGAGATTCTCGTAATCCTTTCAGATTACACACTAGCTCAATGGCGAGAATCTACAGATTCTCGTTAATGTTGTTGGCAAAATCCAATGTTTGAAAGGGAGGAGTGAAATCATACATGTGGCATGCAGAGAGATTGTGAATAGGGAAGACAGTATAGCCACAAAGACAGGTTTTTTTTAAGCATGTGCTTCAAATAGTGTTTTTGATGTGTTGCCTTAAGACAGTCAGAAAATAAAATACCGGTTCGCACTCAAGATGTTTCAAATACCTGTATTGTTTTGGTTTGGTGCAATCTCTGGAAAATGAGAGGCATTACAGTACATGTACATGTATTTGACAGGCCATTTTGAAACCTTTAGAGTCATATCATTTTAAATATGGACTAATGGGGAGGGGGAGGGGGAGGGGGATGGAGGAGTGGTGTGTGGTTTGTAGTTGGTGGGATATGTTGGGAAAAGTATTGAGGAGTAAGATACATCTTCCAGGAAGTTTTTCTGTAAGGTTTGACATTTACTAGGACAACTTCCAGGATAGGTGTAATTTGCTCTTTTTAAATGTGATTTGTTTATCCATATAATAATTGTTGCATTTGTAAAGCCGGCATGCTTATATATGAGGGATGCACGGCATTAGAAAACAACATACGGCAAAGATGACTTGGGAGATCAGTTGGTATGGTGTATGAGGGTTGGGGTGTAGGGGGTGGGGTGTTTGGAAAAGTAGTTATTGCCCAGCTACAGGTTTGCTCTGACAGTCTCCGGCCAATTATCATCATGTTTACTGGAGTGTGGGAAATTTGAAGCTGTTTCCGGCGGTGGCCATTGAGAGACTTGCAAATCATGGTCGAATTATTAGAAGAACAACAGTACGGGGTCGAACAAAACAAATTAGAAAACAGTGAGAAACAAGGCTCAAGCGAAGTAGATGAGTTAATAGACAATGGCCCACCAAAACCTCTTAAAAAAGAACACTTTGCTAATCTACTTTGACTTTTGAGCCTTTCACACTCACATGAACTATAACGGGATGATACTGGTTTGCACCAAGATCAAAAAAAGTTAAAAGAAAAAGAAAAAAATGAAATAAAAAGGACAGAAAATATGCTCTGACACCCCTCCCTAAAAGGCTATATACAGACGGGTTCAGCATATTATCACTGGTAAATTTTGAAATTGGACAACCTTTTCTCTTCCCTAACTTTTACATTTTTTGTACTTTGTTTTTTTTGTTTTTTTTCAAAAGAGAGATATGACCACAGCCTATGGACATTACACTTCCCACACAGAGGTCTTTGTATCTCCTATATAAACAATAAGAAGTGGTCCAGGAGTTGTTAATTACCTTAGGCCCCTAGAAGCCATCAATTGCATAAGCACTTGCTCCCCCAGTCTCTCAATGGCCACCTCCAGAAACAGCTTCAGATTTCCCACACTCCAGTAAACATCAGGATAATTGGCTGGAGACTGTCAGAGCAAACCTGTAGCTGGGCAATAATTACTTTTCCAAACACCCCACCCCCTACACCCCCAACCTCATACACCATACCACCAGATCTCCCAAGTCATTTTTACCCTATGTTGTTTTCTAATGCCGTGCGTCCCTCATAGTATACATATTTAGCATGCCGGCTTTACAAACGTAACAAGTATTATATGGATAAACAAATCACATTCAAAAAGAACAATTACACCTATCCTGGAAGTTGCCCTAGTAAATGTCAAACCTTACAGAAAAACTTCCTGGAAGATGTATCTTGCTCCTCAATACTTTTCCCAACATATCCCACCAACTACAAACCACACACCACTCCTCCATCCCCCTCCCCCTCCCCCTCCCCATTAGTCCATATTTAAAACGATATGACTCTAAAGGTTTCAAAATAGCCCGTCACATTCATGTACTGTAGTGCCTCTCATTTTCCAGAGATTGCACCAAACCAAAAAAAAACAGGTATTTGAAACATCTTGAGTGGGAACCGGTACATCTTTTTCTGACTGTCTTAAGGCCACACATCAAAAAAACTATTTGAAGCACACGCTTTCAAAAAAAAACAAAAAAAACTGTCTTTAAAAGCCCTTTTCACACGACAAAAAAAATAACCAAGGTCCCTTGCTACACATTTTACGAGCGCTGATTGTTTATTGCTGTCATCGTGCTTGACCGATTTCGCAAGCTTTCACACGACTGAAGTATAAAAAACTAACGACCATTGTGCACACATCACTGGTAACTCACGTGCGAACGGTGAAATAGATACTAGTACCAGTGAAATCTTAAGTAATTGAACTGCGCGTGCGCGGGTTTCTATGCATGTATAGCTTTTTTGGCGCGTTGTCATGCAGACCTATGTGTATGGATGTACGTGTGTAATTCTGAATCAATCATTGCAGCCAGCTGAACCTGAGAACGAAGTACTTCCTGAATCCTATACCGAAAAAAGAAACAAAATCAGACAAATGGCTGACATCGATGAAACATCAGCGTAAGAATACTTGGGTCGGCCATGTTGACACGATCGTTTGCAATAACAAGGCAGCACACGCACACGGGACGCCGGCGTGCATAGATACAGTCATGATCTTTCGTCGTTATGCGAAAGGTCACACAAAAGGTCGCCACGCATGCGTGGTATGTGACATTTCGCACAGGACGTCGTTCAATAAACAGAGTTTCCCTTCACACGATGATTTCGCGCACGTCCTTGGTGAAATCTTCCGCTTGCGGAAGATTTTGTCGTAGGTCCGGACCTGCGACAAAATTTAGCAATGTTTGAGAAGATTTCGCAAGGGACCTTGGACAATGTAAAAGTTGTTGTCCTTTCACACGAGGTGCATTTTGTAAATTTTCGCAACCTTGCTAAAATTAAGCAAGGGACCCTTGCTAAATTGCTCTCGTGTGAAAGGGGCTTTTGTGGCTATACTGTCTTCCCTATTCACAATCTCTCTGCATGCTACATGTATGATTCGCTCTTCCCTTTCAAACAAAGAACAAAATTAGAAGACATTTTCCAACTATTTTCAACAACAAACTGTCATTGAGTGTGAAGAAGTAGCGGGGCAATATGAATACAAATTTGTCATTGTAATTATGACTATTAAATTATTTTCTTGTGACCATTTAGCAAAATTAAAAGTAGTCCTTTCTCTACGGCAAAAAAGGGAGGCTGCTGCATTTAACAGTGATAAGCAAACAAATGGTGGACCTCTTTCCCTTCCTACCAGATTGCTTTGGGAACTAGACCCCGTTTACACTAGATCCAGCAAGCCGGATTCGGATCCGGATCTGATTCGGCAATGTGGATTAACAGCTAGTGTAAACGCAAAATGCAGGCTCAGATCCGGTTCAGGATCCAGCAATTTTAATCCACCTTTCGAGGAGGATTGAATCCGGCAAAAGGAGGATTGAATCCGGCAAAAGGTGGATCGGATTCGGTTATAAACAAGTGTAAACGCAAAGCCGCATCAGATCCAGTAATTTGACACAGCCGTTTCCGGTTTGGGGAGAGCAATGGCGCGCTTTTAGACTCGGACCGATCGTCCAGGAAGTAGGCATATGAAATGTGACATCCACGTGTTCACTTTACCTGCTTGTGATTGTAAAGTGAACGTTTTATGTTTGTTTGGTTTTTTTTTCCTGAGCTTTACCACTGTTACCTTTTAGTCGTTTAATTATTATCATCTTGTAGTTTTACTGTCCAGTTTTCACTTTTCTCAATAAGAAAAAATAGTGTACTTACGATAAAGATCAAGCTCCTTCTTAGCATTTCGAAAATAAAAACATTGTTCCGCGAATACACGCAAATGTATGCCATGTTTGTGCAAGCAAGGTACCAACGTGTTGCCCACGCATGCAAAAGTGCTGTGGTTACCAGTGCATGGCCCCAGGAATTCAGGAAAGTCCCCATCCGCCTGTTGTGGCAAAATGACAGCAAAATATCATCAGCAGAACAAATTGTCAACGAGACTATAGACTTTTTCAATGGAAATTAGGTGACATAACTTGCATCAACATTTTATGAAAACAACATTCAGGTAAAGAGTGGCATATTTGTGCAAATCCATCGAGAAACACGAGCGAATATTTCTGATTCATTTTCAAAAGATTGGGCCGACTCACGCACGAGGTATTTCTCACTCATGTTCGATCAGTTTGTCATTAGGCTACATTTCTCATTGTGACTCGAAAAAACCTTTGTCACTTTTACTCATTTTTCGTTTCAAGAAACCTGTGATAGTGACTCAATGAAAAGTGTTACATAAATTTACTTTACAGCATCCAGGGTTATGAAAAGTATCAATATTGCCACGTGCCCAATGAATAGAAATGTAATGTTGTCTCATGAGAATGTTGATTTTTCTTTGAGTCGTGTGAAAACTTGCAAAGTCCGTTGTTCGTGTGATAGCTCGTAAAATTCGTCTCACGGAGTGATTTTTCTCGATTTATCATTATAGACATCGCGAGAAAAATATAGTGCGCCACTTGTCGAGTTTGTGACCTCTTATTAGTGACCTAAAGACGTCTTACCCAAGCACATCCGGTTGTAGAAGGCGGATTAAGCCCGGATCGCGCTCTAGTTTAAACGCGGCACTGGATCGTAGATTTACTTCTGGGTCATTTCATGAAGGTGGGACCTATTTTGTGACATTTTTCAATGTTATCATTTTTTTTTGAAAAATTTTGATTCTAATTTATGTTTATCAATCATCACCTTTTATTTGGGTTTTGAAAGTGTTTCAGAGAGTTTCAAATCCTTTCCACATCATCTTACCTGATATTTTTGCTAATATTCTTAAAAATTCAAGGTAACGATGTAGCAGGGACACCATGCTTGTAACACATATTTTTCAATATTATGGAAGTAATAAACAAATTTACAAGGTTCGACAGAAACTTGATGCCAAATCCATAAGAAAAATAACTGCCTTCATGGGTATTAAAGTACACATGGCTGAGAAAATTAAGGATGATGTCACAATGTAACGGGGACACCAAATGTCACACCTATGGTGTCCCTGTTACATCAGTGCAGGCACTGTATCACGTTTATTTTACACCACAGTAACCAAGTAAATCCTTTTTATGATTCATGTTTGGTGTTATTTATACTATGTAAAGTAAGATTGACAAAGTAGACTAGTGAAGTGGTGAAAAAGCATCATAGGTGGTAACGATGTAACGGTGTCCCTATGGTTCCTACTTCATGGAATGACCCATCTGATAAAATTGGCCGATCTCAATCCACCTTCCCTGGCCCATTGTAAGGGCCCAGTGTAAACACCATGCTACATGGTGAGGCCTAGTATGAGGTGACAACTTAAATAAACAATGAGATAAGATCAATTAGCAGTTGGGGTTAGGAAAGGCTCAATTATAGCATAGAGCTCTATTATTTATAGGAAAGGTTCAATGTAGATTATAATGGAGCTCTATGCCTGTGAGGACCAATTAATTCTGACAGCCCATTAATTCAACAATTGTGATTGTTCTGCTAATAAACAAACATTTATTAGTCAGACAGCACACTATTCCCATAACATTGTTTTACCTATTCTAATGGCAAATTGAGCCATAACCAACCACTGTAGAGCATGGAACAGAAGGAGTTACAACTAGAGCCCTTATCTTATCAGACACCAATTATCCAATTATGTCTGTGGTCAAACAACCCATTACTCTGGACATTCTATCCTGGCCCCAAGCTGTAGAACTTTACTTACACATATTTTAAATTCTTATTAGGGGATTAAACCTGGGTTTTTTTTAATAGTGGAATTATGTTAACATAATTCCAGGCCAATAAATACTAGAATTGTCAACCCTAGGCCATATCATTGAAAGGGCCCCAAAAGTCGGCGGCCGTATCGATTTTTAAGTGAGAAAATAAATTGGAATATTTGTTCCCCCACAAAAATTGGATTATTATTAGTTGCATGGCATATGTTTCAGTCGACTACGAGCATACAAATTCTGAAAGAGTATTAGCCATAAACAAATATATGTTTAGTTTCAATTTTGAAGGACTAAGAACCGTAAAATATTTTTAAAAAATAAAAAACACTCTATTTGGAATAATGGTTTTCACAGGTAGGTATGCTATTCGACCCTTGAAAAAAAGTAAGATTTTTTCAAAACTGGGGGCATTCTGGACCAAAATTGTGAAAGTTTGGCCGAGGCACGCCAAATTGACACAAGGACCTCAAAATGTTGTTTAGCCCCCCCCCCCCTTTACTGGATATTTATGTTTGGTTTTAAACAACCTACATGTACAAAGTTTTGAGCCTTTGTGACACAATTTTTGAGTGACAGAAACATGTAAAAAAGAGTAAAGGAAACACCTTTAAAAAATGGTTTTGATTCAGAACATATTTTCTGATACAAGAATGGACATACATGTATATCAAGAACAATGTTTTCTGATAAGGACATTTTTTGTTTCCTGATTTAGAAACATTATACAAGTTCACAAATGTTTCCTGATTTGGAAATATTGAAAGTGTTTCCTATTTTGGAAACACTGTACAACTGGACAAATGTTTCCTGAACAGGAAACATTTGAAAGGTTTCCTAAATTGGAGACATTTTTACTGGACTGTGAATGTTTCCTGATCAGGGTACATGTTGCCAAAATGGGAAATTTGTTCCCTGATTAGGCATTGTACCGGACTGTAAAACACCAATTTGTCCATACAGCTCTCTAAATGCTGCACTTTGTCACAGATGAATGGCTTCTGAAAATTGGGAAAGAATAATAAAGGACAAGTAACTTTTTGTGCCATGTGTGAATGACAATCTAATAAAATTGAAACGATCATTGTTCATGTTCACTTTGAACAAATACATGTAGATGAGGTTATAACTGGATTTATTACAATATTGACTTGGTTTCATTTTATAGCCAGTCATAATTAATTAATTACTGTGGGAGTCCTCCGAGTACCAAATGCCAACAACTACCTGACTACCAAGAACAACCAACAACTCATTTCAATTTGACAGCCTGTTGTTGGCAATAGTGAGGACCTGTAATAAATCACTTACAGCGGCGGGGCATGGGGGCACATGCCCCCCCCCCCCCCACCACTAACAAAAAAAACAAATACATGTAGTCCATTAAAAAACCATGGCCCCTACCCCCACCATGGCTGGCCCCTTTGCACCAACTGAAAATCCCTGGCTATGCCGCTGATCACATACCTTGAAATTACATGAATAGAACATTTGTCATTAATACATGTAGGTACTTACACCACTGATCTAGTTCATGTTAATTTGCTTTAGAACAATTTATACTAGATGCTTCCTGTATACTTGCAGCTACATGTAGTTTCAGCAAATGTCTGTGGAAAAAGTGTATATTTGGAAATACATGTGCAGTTATGTGGATAAAGCACATAACTGCATTTTTTCCCGAGTAGGGCATAGCTAGTTAGTTGTGATGATCGTAACCCTCCATTCTCCCGCAACTATTTTCCGAATGGTAAGTTCTCTGTGATTGATCTGATATGAATCAGTGGTGATGACTAGCTGGGTATTTGCATTCTAGGCCTATGTCATGTATGTACAGTTTACATATGTATGTTAAGTTATAATATAAAATACTCACCACTTTGCCACACAGTGACTTTCGTCAACGAATATTCCGCTACATCTTGGTTCTACCAACAGCAGTAGCTCCTTTCCTTTTGAGCTGAAAAGTGATTCTGGACTGGCACATATGATGTAGTATTCTGAAGATTCCTCCAAGACAGTATCTGGAATATCTGGTGAGGTTACATGGCCAGCCTTTAGACCAAGCAGATTAACGCGGTGTAACTGGTCCACAGCAAGGGCTTTCAGTGGCAAGACGACACTTCTCTCTGCCTTTTACTTTCGTCATGATGTCTTATAAAATCTAAGACAACTGGTGCAGCTTGGAAGACACCACTTTTACCAAAAGCCAGTTGGCAAATTAACAAATAATTAAGTCTTGACTCTGTACAAATGTTCGAATAGCGGCCGATTGGTTACTTTTGAACTCCCCAAATCCTAACTTTTGTGCCGTAAAATCTAAAGCTTTTAAACTTCTGCCATGTTTGTTTAGAACGATTGTATCGTCTCTACACACACACATGCAACACAAACACAGTACATTAAACGTCAAACCATGGGGGACATTCCTCGAGCAAAAACACTTTGCTATAGTAAATGTTTGTCGTTGAGGTACCAGACTGCTCGACTGCTACCCACCGCAGAAATACATAATGCAAAATGTGTACGTCACAAATCTTCAGCGTTGCCTGACCATGAAGTACCTGGATGTGCCCGCTGTATTCCGGGCAGTTTTTACGAGATGGTGTTACAAACCGATTGCTGGTGGTTGAAGATACGCCCTCTACTGGCGGAAATTACGCAGGTGCTGTGTCGCAGCGCTGTATCGCGCCGCCATAAATGTAACAACGTCTTGAGCAAGACTAACATTTACTACCCACACTAGGTCACATGACGCGGGTCATGCAATCAGTCTATTGAATTGATTCTTGGAACTCGAAGTTTGCGCAAGGCTTGAATTTGCATGCACAGATTTAAATCGGGCCATGAAGTTTGCGCGCCCCGCACAGATTTAAGTTTGCACGAGGATTGAAGTTTGCGCTCGACAGTGTCAATACGCTGGACTACCTCCCCTTCTTGGCCCTATAAACACAATTGTCCAAAATCAGGGATTAACTTTTGAATCGAAACTTACACTTTTTTGCCAAAATTTGTCCATAGATGATCTCTTTATCATTGCGCAAGAGTCTCAAGTACATTAGATCCGAGGTATAATGACTTATTTTGGTGGAATTTTATGGAAAATCTCAGCGCTTACAAAGATACATTTAAACATCGTCGGAGCGTTCATAGGGCCAAGAAGCAGAGGTAGTCCAGCATGTCCAGTGTAATGGCACTATTTATGGGGCTACTTCACCTTTGAACCTTGTCGGTGTGCAACAGAGTATAAAGGGTTCTGTGGAGCAATCTTTGAAGGCACACAAATTTTAAAATTTGCGCAAAAACTTGCACAAATTGTAAAAGTTGCGCTTACAGTCCTACGGCGTGTGCTAGTGTGTTGGCCTATGGTAAGGCTGCGAAGTGCGCTCCCACAAAGACTGAGCTGTGCGAAAAGACGCCTGTTCATGCTAAGTGGCCTCATTTTTCCTGGGAAAAAAAATATGCAGCTGGGTCAGCTTATCAGCTCATGTTATGCCGTGCAGTTCATGGCAAGCTTGACAAAGGCAGCGCGCAAGCTTCATCCGCACACACAATTTTAAAGCGTGCAAATTTGACTCACACAAGCTTGAAGATTGTGCACGCCAGCTTGAAGATTGCTTGCACAACTAACTAATTAATTAACAGTAACTAAATTAAAATGTGCTGTCATGAATGTAAAGGTGTTTATAAGAATGAGTTTATGACCTATAAAGTCACAGTATTAGGTCTATAAATTTCCATCATTTTCTACATCTCTAGAAGCCAAACATTTCAAAAACTTGTTTAAAAGTTGCATTTAAGATAACATAAATAATGAGGTTTTGATTTGTTCAACTAAACTTGATAACTTGCTTGGTAAGTAAACAAAGTAGTAAACAAATTAAAATGGTTATTTCTTGGCACTGTAGTACAGTACAACCTTGATTTTTCAGGTGTTTACATGTGAGTGATGTATTAGCACCTAATGCTTTGTCAAACAGTCACAAGATAAATCATAGTTTCTTGAATCATTACAGAAGAGTGTTTAATTTTCTAACTGATTTTAGATGGGTGATTCGCAGGGAAGTTCAGTAAAGGTCTTGTTCAACTGTGCCAACCAGAGAACAACATCTGCCCATGTGATTGATTTTTTTAATTTCTTCAGTTGATACAACTGAATGATGAGCTTGTTCAGTAGAACTGGTGGTTTTTCATTCAGCTCTTCCCCTGCTTTGAGATCATTGAGGTCAGCGTCCTAAGAAGAGGTGTATGTAGGCCCTGGATTTTCCTCTACATTATGTACATCACCTGCCAGGAGAAGATCAAGTCGCAAATAAGGAATGAATGAATGCAAATCATTCTGTTCAAACCCATGATTTGCATGTATCCTGTCTGGTGTACAAGGATGATGCACTGAATCGACCTATTCTCATGCGCCATACATCAATGGAAACAGGCATTCTAGAACATGTAGAAAGAGAAAAATAAATAAATAAACTAGACATTCAGTTTTTGTTATATCACAAAAACTAGGTGTTCGGAAACGAGTAATGAATTGCTTCTAAACATCGATGACTTAATACACACAACAATGCACAAAAAACGGTTACAATTAGTGTTGTAGCACCATTGTTTTCAAACTTCCAAAAACGGTTTGTAATAACAGTGATAACAGTTTACCTTATTTTAGATTAAAAAAAAGAAAAAGTTTTAAATAAAAAATTCAAAATTTTAATAGATAACACCATGCAGGTACAAATTTACATTGTGTAAAATCATAACTATAATAATAATAATAAGTCAATAAGTCATGAATGCTAATGCTTGAAAAGAAAAATATTAAAAGAAAAAAATTATGTCAACAAACAAGCTAGCAAAATCCTTTGAACATGCAAAATTGGGATGGGCAACTGTCTGATGTGGTATTCCATGCTCATATTTGGAAACCCAAATGCATTAAAAAAACAAAACAATGTTTATAAACCTAGGCCTTATCACTTGTAAACTTAAAAAACAATTCATAGAGGATTATTACCTCATACCAGTATTAATATAAAAAAGAAGTGTGAAGTATTCATTCCTTTTGGATAGCACAGGGATGCACTTTTACCCACAATCCTTTGGGGTGCTTGGCTTTTCACTAGCCGCTCTAACCGACACTCGGTATACCAAATTTTGTACACACTGTTGCCACATGCGCAAAGTGGATGTGCAGTCATCCGTTTCGGTCCTTACTAAAAATGCAGCCGTTAGAATCTATGTATACTACTACATATATCACGTGACACACACTCAACCACTGTTTCCTTACGTGTAAAATGTTGTATTAACACTACAAGGATTGCGTGTTTGCTGATGCTTTCAAATTCCATTGAACCGTAACACAATTCAACGTTTGATCGAGTGGACGGTTCAGACTACTAGCAATTTTGCAGGTGGGTTAATCGAGCCGTATCTAGCCTTTGCATGCAAACCTCGGGGTGGTGAATCATGTTCCGGGTGCATTGAAACCATGCTTTGCAGGCAAACCTCGGGGTGGTGAATCATGTTCCAGGTGCATTGAATCCATGCTTTGCAGGCAAACCTCGGGGTGGTGTGTATCATGTTCTGGGTGCAATGAATCCATGCTTTGCAGGCAAACCTCGTGTTGGTGTATCATGTTCCAGGTGCATTGAAGTCATGCTTGACAGGCAAACTTTGGGGTGGTGTATCATGTTCCGGGTGCATTGAAGCCAGGCTTTGCATGCAAACCTCGGGTCGGTGTTATATGTTAAGGGTGCATTGAAGCCATGCTTTACAGGCAAACCTCGGGGTGGTGTATCATGTTCTTGGTGCATTGAAGCCATGCTTTGCAGGCAAACCTCGGGGTGGTGTATCATGTTCTTGGTGCATTGAAGCCATGCTTTACAGGCAAACCTCGGGGTGGTGAATCATGTTCTTGGTGCATTGAAGCCATGCTTTGCAGGCAAACCTCGGGGTGGTGAATCATGTTCTTGGTGCATTGAAGCCATGCTTTGCAGGCAAACCTCGGGGTGGTGTATCATGTTCTTGGTGCATTGAAGCCATGCTTTGCAGGCAAACCTCGGGGTGGTGAATCATGTTCTTGGTGCATTGAAGCCATGCTTTGCAGGCAAACCTCGGGGTGGTGTATCATGTTCTTGGTGCATTGAAGCCATGCTTTGCAGGCAAACCTCGGGGTGGTGAATCATGTTCTTGGTGCATTGAAGCCATGCTTTGCAGGCAAACCTCGGGGTGGTGAATCATGTTCTTGGTGCATTGAAGCCATGCTTTGCAGGCAAACCTCGGGGTGGTGAATCATGTTCTTGGTGCATTGAAGCCTTGCTATGCAGGCAAACCTCGGGGTGGTGTATCATGTTCCAGATGCATTGAAGCCATGCTTTGCAGGCAAACCTCGGGGTGGTGTATCATGTTCCGGGTGCATTGAATCCATGCTTTGCAGGCAAACCTCGGGGTGGTGAATCATGTTCTGGGTGCATTGAAGCCATGCTTTGCAGGCAAACCTCGGGGTGGTGAATCATGTTCTTGGTGCAGTGAAGCCATGCTTTGCAGGCAAACCTCGGGGTGGTGAATCATGTTCCAGATGCATTGAAGCCATGCTTTGGGTGCATGGGTGCATTGAAGCCATGCTTTGCAGGCAAACCTCGGGGTGGTGAATCATGTTCTTGGTGCATTGAAGCCATGCTTTGCAGGCAAACCTCGAGGTGGTGAATCATGTTCTTGGTGCATTGAAGCCATGCTTTGCAGGCAAACCTCGGGGTGGTGTATCATGTTAAGGGTGCATTGAAGCCATGCTTTGCAGGCAAACCTCGGGGTGGTGAATCATGTTCTGGGTGCATTGAAGCCATGCTTTGCAGGCAAACCTCGGGGTGGTGAATCATGTTCTTGGTGCATTGAAGCCTTGCTATGCAGGCAAACCTCGGGGTGGTGTATCATGTTCCCGGTGCATTGAAGCCATGCTTTGCAGCAAACCTTTGGGTGCTGTATCTTGTTCCTGGTTGCATTGAAGCCATGCTTTGCAGGCAAACCTCGGGGTGGTGAATCATGTTCTGGGTGCATTGAAGCCATGCTTTGCAGGCAAACCTCGGGGTGGTGAATCATGTTAAGGGTGCATTGAAGCCATGCTTTGCAGGCAAACCTAGGGGTGGTGTATCATGTTGCGGGTGCATTCAAGCCATGGATGGGCCCTGTGTGTTCCGGGTTCATTGAAGTCGTTCTTTGCAGGCAAAAAAAAACCTCGGGTGGATGGGCCCCCGTGCGTTAAGCACAACAGGGGTCCCATTCGCAGATTCCTGGGCACATTGGCTCGTTTGACTTGGCTTGTTTGAGGGACCCAATAAATAGTTTGTTTCGTTGTTGTTTTTTTTTCTATCTGTGGAACAAACTTGTAAATAATTGTTTTAAAGCAGTTGCCACCGGGATTCTTTTTGTTATGTCCTGTCCCCCAGGCTGGATTCTTTTGACGGAATTGCCGGAATCTTTTTTCTTTGAGGGTACCACTGCCATTAAGAAACCCTGACTTGATAATTCCTAGAAAAGAAAGATTCTCTTTGTTGGATCGTCTGCTTTGTTGCTCAACTGAGAAAATGTCAAATTCACTACACGTACATGTAGTACAGTATTTGCATGTAGTGTATACACGTCATCCGGTGTCAACTGGTTAATGGACAAGGGATTGGCGTACTGGACTTTCTTGGGTTTTCCTCTGTTGACCCAATTCACGTAACAACACATCACAATAATCCTGTTGCACAACTTTGGTAGTCAATATCCATGTGTTTTATATAGTGTAGTGCAAATTTTACATGACATATCGTGTATACGCTTCCTTACTGACTCCCAAAATGGTGAGGATGGCACAGTTGCCAAGCAAGACATGCGTGCAAAGGGTCAATGTCCAAGTTTTACATAGTTTGAATAGAAAACTTATTGGTCAAAACCAGACCATCTGTAGATTTCTGAAGGGGGCATTTAACAAGAAGCCTCCCTTTCAGATTTTAGGTTGTTCATGAGACTTAGACTTGTTCCTGGGTGGGGGTTCAGAAGGCACCTTTTGAGCATCTGAGCGAAGCACACAATTCCTGCACTACACCTTTAAAACTGTTTTTGTAGCTTTGATCATCGCCAAAGAGATGCACAGAATGTCAGGTTGTGGGTTATGTGAACCATCTTTGTTTTGAAGCAGGAGATGTGAGGTGTGATATGTTCCTGGTTTGCTACCTAAGACTGCTATAAACCTTTTATTTATTTTTTTTTTTATTTGATGAAAAGGTGTGTGTTAAGAGGGCTTTGTTGATTGGTATTTAATTAAACAAGTTCTCTGGCACCTTTTTGGGTCAGACTCAAAGTAGTCCAATTTCTTTACTTGGTGCATATTCAATACGGTTTAAGGCACTCATCTAACTCCTGAGACTACTAAACTAAACCATGTGGTCCCATACTCAGTCGTGCACCCTCTTACCAGGTTGACTACAATGTTAGATCATTTTCATTACAGCATTAATGTGGTCTCCAGATTAAACTACAGTAGTTGAAATCAAAAATTAACACCTCGAATTGTTTGTTCGGTTCAAATTTTTCTTTTCTTTTCATAGTTGCACCAATTACAGATTACCAGCTCAGCTACACATGTGGGAATCACATCAATGCTATGGCTGATCATTTTGATTACTTTGATCGCTCCGTGGAGTTTAACAACCAAATGCTTACAATTAAGCAGTGCTCCATTGGGGATGTTGGATGTGTTGTTTGGGATGCTGCCTTAGTCTTGCTGAAATTCCTGGAATCAGACTTTTTCAAGTCCAAACATGAGACTTTGGAACAAAAGCATGTGATTGAGTTGGGAAGTGGAACTGGAGCAGTTGGACTGGCAGCAAGTTTACTGGGGTTAGTAGTTCCTAACCATGGTTAGAAAAAATATATTTATATATATCTGTATACATTAGCCCAGGAAGACCCTCACTTTTGCGTGAATTCTATATGTGTAGTGAATTCCTTGATACAAGGCACTGTTTTCAGTGTGAAATTTTGTTCCATATACAGTGTATAACTCAAATCCTGGTACAAGCTGTGGATTTTACCTCATGAACTTACCATACCAGGTACATGTACCATTTGGCGGGCAATGAAATTAAAATTCCAAACTGTAATTTTCATGTAATAATTAAATAATTTAGCACACTGTGTTAAAAAAAAACTCAGTGATGATAAATTGTTCGTTTCCCACTGTACCTACACCAGCATTGTAGCAATTTTAGTGTTGTGTGTACATGTATTTCACCAGCATGCTCATGTACATGTACATGTAGCCAGATTGACAGACTGCAGCTATTTCATTTAAACATCAATTAGTGGTTGATATTTTGAATTCAATGCTGCCCTTGCCCTGCAGTGGCATAACTAAGGGGGGCCCAACTGATGTCTGTGCCCCCCCCCCCCCCCATTTGAAATCTGGACTTTTGAGATTGAAAATTACTAAAATAAAATGGTACATTTTAAAAGCATTTGTACGTCTGAATTTTAATGTTTTGAGATCTATTCTAAAATATTAACACCCGGAATGTATTTTTTTTTACCTCAAAATGCCAGAAGGCAATGCAAAGGGGCTTGTTTAGGAAAAATACAGGCAAAAACTAGAGTTTTAATTGGCAAAAAATGCCCCCTAGGAAAAATGGTGCCCCCTTCCCCTTGTGCCCCCCTAAAATTATACCCTAGTTACAGCGCTGTGGCCCTGCCTTTTATAAAACTTGTGTATTGAGGGATAAAGACACGAGATGACTGAGTCATGACTAAGGTGAGTCAACACAACGTACTGGCCATTAAAGCCCCAGCTCAACATTGGTAAGAAAAAAAGCCATAAATGTTCACAGACTTACGGTATAAAGATAATGATGATATTCAACTGTTTTACTTGAAATATTTCTGCCTGAAGTGTTATCGTTTTTAATAATGAAATAAGATCCAAAATTAATTTTCATCTCATGTAAGACCAAAACTCTGCCTAAGAATACGTACAAAAATGCTGAATGCACTTTTGCCATTTTCTCGCAAATGAAACAACAAAATGAGCTTAAATTTTCACAGGTTGGTTTTGTTAGGCCTAAATGTACATGTATTGATTTGTGCAAAGAATGGAAGCATTCACAGACACTTTACCAATGTTGAGCTGGAGCTTTAAAGCACTTGTTTTTACTTCAATCAGTGAGTCCACTTTTAAAGCATGTGACACAAATGTGTGTGTATGCATTGGATCATCATTACTGACTTGTAAGTGTACAATGTATATGAATGGTCCTTGCTTAGCTAAAAACACATGAAACAAGTGTTAACCTCTACCTGTGACATCATGCCTTCACTGAGCTTCATTATTTTGCACAAATGGAGCGATAGAGACATCTCACTATTTGGGAGGGCAACTATCGTGCAAATAATGGAACGGAAAACGAGCAAAGAAAAAGACACAGTTGTTACTTTTGATTAATTCGGTCTAACATCATTACATTTTTAACACAGTTCAAAATAATGTGACAACCAAAATAGTCAAATGCTTATTCCAGACACGGCTGTTTTTCTTAGACTTACTTCAGTCTTACATAAATAATTTTTAACAGTTCAAAATATTGTGAAAAACAAATTCCTTAAAGATAATAAGTGCTTCTTTTCAAGCACAGTTGTTTTTCTTAGGCTTACTTCAGTCGAACATACGTTGTAATTCATTTATACCTTTGTGACGTGTCGTGGCCGGGCAGATAAGAACACCGGACTCAAGCTCTGTTTTTTTTTTATCAGCATAGTGTCGGTTTTAGTCCCGGTCGTGACACTTGTGTCGTTCAGCAAGAAACTAAACCATTATTGCTATATCCTTCGAATGGGACATACAGCCGTGGGTCCCGTGTGTTGTGTAATGTACTTTAAAAAGAACCCAATACACTTATCGCAAAGAGAAGGGGTTTGCCCCGTTGTTCCTGGTTTAATCGGCTGCAGATTGCGCCACAGCACCTTGTAAACCATTACACGGTGCTATGTAAAGGATCAGTTCTCATACATATACTTCAAATCGTAACTCCGCATACCTTGCAGGACTAAAAAATACTGAGCGCTTTGAGACACCCATCGGTGTGATAAAGCACTATACATGTATAACAACTGCGTATTATTAGCTGTTCCGACATGCTGTCGGAACAGCTAGATTGTTTCTGTCAAGAGTTTAATTTATTTTTTTATTATTATTATTGTTTTATTATTATTATTCTTTATTTCCTCTGAAATTATATTGACTTAATACATGACTTTTCTGCGCAGCAAATGTCATTCTTTCAGTCATCATCGTAAAGTAAATCTAATACCATGTTAAAGCAAAGTGTTAATTCGAATTATTAATGATTAATCATAAGACAGCAGTGTGAATATTTAATTAAGCAATCTTGTCATGAGCTTATCTCAAGAAGCGTACAACCGATCTTAAGTTATAAACTTGTTTGATATTGTAGTTGGCAATGTGTATTATTTGTGTCTGTCACGTCATTATGACCATAATGACAGCATTTATAGCATGTTTTGTGTCTGTACAAAAGACATGGCTCAATAAGTGTAACTATTTGGTAAGTGAAAAACCACAATTTTTCAACATAAATGAAATTTTAGTTTCCTCTTACAATGGTGATTTAGAAAACATTAGTGCTTCTACCAAGAGTTATTCCAAACCATTAAAACTAATAAAAGCACAATGTAATTCCACTATAATTAACCATTAATTGTTTTTAAAAGCGTTTTCAACATTATGATATTGTGTTCCCATGTAAGTTTGGCGTTCACCAACTAATTATTATGACATCTCATATTCTATAGCGTCCTCTATCGGTAGGTGTTTATCTACATGGAAGGGCAGATTCTTTGTATTTTTAGGGTTTTCGTTCGAAGGCATTGCATGGGAATATAAATTATACCACTTCCTACATGTAGGTAATGAAAAAACTTAGTTCGGAAAACATGTTTGCGTCATCGTGACGTCATCAGGTGTCAAGTTACATGAATTCAAAGTTTAATAGTAAAAAAATTGAAGCATACATGTATATCGTAGAGTCATAATCTTTGTGCCATTCTGAAGCTTATAGCACTTGCACCATTTTATTCTAACATATAACCTCAAGTTGACCTTTCCTTGCGGTAAAAACAGGAAGTTCAAACTTTTAAAATGTCGTATCTCCTGAACTTTATTCCATAAAGTCGTAATCTTCGTGCGTTATGTAATTTACACCCCATGTGACATTTTATTAAAAAAACATCACCCAACTTTGACCTTTCCTTCCGGTCAAAACAGGAAGCTCTAATTTTATAGAAATATATCTCCTCTAAATGTCATGGAGTCAAATTCTTTGTACCGTTTTGTAGCTTACATGTACAGTTAAAGTAAAATCGGAACAGCTTTGTGTTTGTCAGATGACAAACAGTCCGTTAGGTCTAGTTATAAGGTGTTCAATCATCAGCCGAAAACTTACTGTTAGGTGTTCAGCTTTCGGCCGAAGACCTATTGTTAGGTGTTTGGCTTTCGGCCAAAGACCTATTGTTAGGTGTTCGGCCATCAGCCGAAAACCTATTGTTATTGTTAATTTTTTTTTTTTTTTTTTTTAGGTGTTCGGCCAGCAGCCGAAAACCTATTGTTATTGTTCTGGTTTTTTTTTCTGGGCTTTCTTAGTTGTCGAAACTTGTCCGCAAATTTTCTCAAAAAGTACAAAGATATTAGTGAGTAGATGAAACTGCGAATTTTTTGGAATGATGATGTCATTAGGTAAAATAAACGTTAAATAATTTAAAAATTTAATAACTCAAGAACGGCAAATGCTACATTCAAAATCTTTGGTGCATATGAAAGGTCTTGTAATGTGGGACAAATTGTATGCACACCGTGACCTCATTTGACCTTTACTTCCGGTAGAAACCGGAAGTTAAAGTAACAAATCATGTTATTTGGGGCTCTAGAGCCTAAGTGATTAAAAATATCAACAAACTTTTAATAAATAATATTTTCTTTAGCTCGAGCATTCTAGAAATGTGATATATGACGTCATAGCTACGTCACAACGGAATTGATACATGAGGTCGAAAAAAAAATTATTTTGCTATCTCAAAAAATAAAGCATGTACGGACTTGAAACTTACTATATACCTAGACCACAGTGTGTACATGACAAAGCAAACTTTTTGGAATGATGACGTCATCGATGACATCATTACATTATATTGAAGTTTTATACTAAAAAAATCATATCTTAAGAATTATACATGCTACATACATGATCTTTACACCATATGAAAGGTCTTGAAGTATTACAAATATCTTACACAGAGTGTGACCCCTTTTGGCCTTTACTTCCGGTCGAAATCGGAAGTAGTGTTTTTTTATATAAAAATTTATATCTGAATAATGTAAATTTGTACATGAATACATTAAGCTGATTTTAAGGCCTTTCTGCGATTCTACAAATGTTTACAATGTGCTGACCCCATTTGACCTTCACTTCCGGTCGAAACCGGAAGTATAAGTTTGTACATACAAAAATATAAATCTTATTAATGAAACATGGTATATTAATAATCATTACATCAATATAAAACTCTCAGGCAATTCTAGATATCATGTACAAAGTGTGACCCCATTTGACCTTTAGTTCCTGTCAAAACCGGAAGTTGAAGTTTCATATGACAAACCGTCATGCATAAAGATCAACAAAAGGTACAAATAAATAGCACAAGAGACAAAAAACTTGCACACAATATTGACCTTAAAATTTGCAATTACGCAATCACTTTATTACGTTCAAGCCGAACTCCGTGAGTTTGTCCACAAACTCTAAATTTCTATTTTTGGGTTTTTTTCTGGGTATTTTTATCACTGAACCTTGTCGGCACATTTTTTCAAAAAGTAAAGCTTGTATGAATTTGAAACTTACCATATATAAAGATCTTAGTAAGTAGATGAAACCTTGAATTTTTTGGAATGATGATGTCATTGATGGCGTCATTACGTTAAATAAACGTTAAGTAATTTAAAAAATTCATATCTCATGTCTTAAGATAAATACATGCTAGATACATGATCTTCACACGATATGAAAGGTTTTGAAGTATTAAAAAAATCTTACACAGGGTATGACCCCATTTGACCTTTATATAAAATTATATAAAAAATCATATCTGAATAACGTAAATTTGTATATTGATATAATCTGATTTTAAGGCCCTTCGACGATTCTACAAATTTTTACAATGTGAAACCCCATTTGACCTTCACTTCCGGTCGAAACCGGAAGTATAAGTTTGTACATACAAAGATATGTATCTTATTAATGAAACATGGTACATTAATAATCATTACATCAATTGAAAGCTTTCGGGCAATTCTAGATATCTTGTAAAAAGTGTGACCCCATTTGACCTTTAGTTCCTGTCAAAACCGGAAGTTGAAGTTTCATATGACAAACTTTCTTGCATAAAGATCAACAAAAGGTACAAATAAGTATTTTGCCCATCAGCATAGCACAAGAGACAAAAAACTTGCACACAATATTGACCTTAAAATTTTTAATCACTTTATTTCGTTTAAGCTGAACATCGTGAGTTTGTTCACAAACTCTCAATTTCAAGTTCTTCTGTACACGATGATGCATTTAGTTTATTCGATCGAGGCTTTTCTTGCTCGAAATCTGTGAAAAATATACCAGAGTTTGTACCAGAGACCTTCGAGTGGCTGAATAAAGCCAGTAAGGACAGTTCCAGCAAGTCTTAAAAGTTGTACAAGTAACATATAAATGTGCACGATGTGTACAGTGCACGATGGCACGTTAGGCCAGACGACCGCGATCACCACACACTTTTCAACACATAAATTTCAAAGTTTTGAAGCTGAAATCATCCAAAGAAATTGCTTTCAAAAACTCTGTGATTCCTTTGCCTATTTGAAATTTTGCCGCAAGGCTAGGTATTAATTAAATGCTCACTTTTCCAACGTTGTTTATCCTTTTTTTACAGTGATTTAGGCCTACATTACAAACAAAATAACAGGCGGGTGGCTACATAATAGTCGTCCGATGCCGGTAGTGAATGGCTAAAAAAAACTCTTTTTAGTAGAATCCTGTTAAATTATGAAATATAGATGTGATTTAAATTAATGCCACAACATACTTCCTTAAATAAAGGGGCTGATTAACTAATTTATCACTTAACAAAAGTAAAATCGACTGTTTTCGAACTCACTCTGTGTCACGGCATATCTCTTTACACGTATTTTGCTATCAGCTGTATGGCATTATACCCAGTAGGAGGTCACGTGACCACATGTCAACATTGTCGCGCAATCGGTCTATTAGAACCTTGAATGGCGGTAATCCTAATTGAAATGATGTACCGATTTGAAACTTGATTCAAATATTGCTACTGACATGCAAAGTCATGTAATGTAAAGATAAAACTCATGAGTACATGTATGTATGTCACCAGTTCCAGTTGAATGAGGTAAAAATATGAAAACCTTGAACGGCCATAATTACATGTACTTATTGCAATGATGTATTGACTTAAAATTTGAATCAAATACTGCTACTGACATGCATATATACATGTATTTGAAAGATAAACTCATGAGTATGTCACCATTTCCAGTTGAATGATCTAAAACAATGCAATTATTGAATGGCCTAACTTCCTCCGTGATTTACTTAAGTACCTGTAATTTTCATGATGTAGATGCATTTTCTCTGGTAAATTCTAGTCTTTGATGACATACCAGAGCTGAGAATGAGAGCTAAGAATTTGTTTTTATTAAGCACTTCAGACATTGAAAGAAGCTATCACCCTATCCCCTATCGAGCTATCCGCTTCATTTTTAAAGAACTGTACTACTCTTTTGTGCCGAAAAATTTTCTTTAAAGAAATTTTAGATGCTGGTCAGCACCATTTAATTCATGTAATTCTTATGCATGAAGTACTACACATTTTGTCTCCATGTGTGACGGTGTGCCATACAGTCCATGATTACACTCTCTATGAGACCATCATTTGTTCCTCACGTATATTTTTTTATACCAGTCGGCCCTCCCCAATCCTGAGCCTCTTTGCCACATTTTAAACCAAGTAGGCAGTGGTCTAGTGCATACTTGTTGATGTCCTTACCCTGTTGAACATCAGTTGATTAAAAGGATCGTTTTTTCAAATAGTCATTGTCCCTCTATCGGACAATCCGCAGCTCGCCATGGCAGCTTTCGCTGTTCTAGTTATCTGCAGCTTTGCACAAATCTGACACAGGAAAGTTTATGACAACCCAATTGCTTTGCAGTGTACCACACATTGCCTTTAGGGCTAGCCAAGAGTCTGAGGTAAAAACGTTTCTGTTGCTTTTGCTGGACAATGGTGAAGGTACACAATACAAAGGGTCGGGTTTGCCATGGTCTACAACTTTTGGCTTAATTATGCGGTGTTGAGTCCGCCTTGATTTGCTTTGGAGACACCTTTAACATATCCCACTGTCCTTGTCTGTGTGAAAAGATAGCTGTGATTTGCGGTGCAATTAATTCAGATCATCCTTAGTCATATCCTCAAGACAGTTGATGGCTGTCTTATTTTGCTAACCTTGCCATTGACGATAGAGTCCAACTGCCCACTTGATCATCTTCATGGTGTTATTGGCAAGTCTGTTAATATATAGAAGGAAACCACTCAGTTACAATTTGGGTTCATAAATCAGATGCACCTCTTTGTTTTTCCTTCTCAATAATTTAAACGATGAGGTTTCAGTGATAAATTTTTTACAGATGTTTACCTTTCTTAACTAAAAACCATTGGTCAACTAATTCTCCTCTTTGCTCTCAAGATTTCTCAACCTTTACCTGCCCTTTTTTATTCAGAGCTTATATGAGAGTTAGAGAAAACAAACCATGAAATGAAAATTACATTAAATGAAAAATAAAGTTTTTGCAACAAAACTCTATTGTTACTAACTTAAACAAAATGATTTTCACTATTTGCTGATAGGTATAATTTCTAATTTCACTTGGGATTGCATGTTGCAAGCCCAACCCATCAGCTTCAGCATCATTGTGCTCATCACTGTTCATTGTTGTGCTCATCACTGTTTTGTGAGCAAAATACATTTTGTGTTGGGGATAGATCACTGTTACTCTGACTTCAAGACATATTGACGCAGTGCTGAATAAACAGTGATACATCACAACAATCCTTTTATACAATTTTTTGGCATTTTTAAGCATGCACAACAACAAATTGTACTACTACTATTAAACAATATTGCACCATTCCTGCAAAATAATGGAGCAGTGGAAACAATAGGGTGACATCACAGTTAGAGGTTATGTGATATGGACCGTGCAATATGGTATAATCACACTTGTTGCCATAGATCGACCTATCAGAATTGAGGATTTAAGTTTGCTTGAAGATAAATGTACCTCTAATACCTGCCCTTTTTTTATTCAGAGCTTATGTGACCATCACAGATGTTGAGGAGTTTGTACCTTTGATGCAGATGAACATTAATACCAACAAAACCCTCATCAAAGGATCCCTGATGGCAAAAACACTCAAATGGTTTGTTTGCATTTTGCCAGAATTTTTTTAAAAAGGGTGTCAAAATGTACTGTTAATTGATTATATGATACATGTATACCAGGGGAAGTTCAAATTAGGCATGTACCACAACTCAAGGGCAAATAGAATATATGGTATCCTTATTTAAAACAGGGTGCCCTTCAAAAGATACCCAGATAAGCATGCATTATTTTTATAAACTCATTCCAAACTTCTAGTTCAACATGTTGATGAATTTAAAACAAATATAGGCCCTATGACAAGTTAAATAAAATTGAAATAAAATGTGTACTCTTTGAAATTGTTATCTTTTCAATCATGTATTCTTCTTCCAAACAAAAGAACTGTAATTAATCTTTATCCAGTATGTTTCTGAAAAAAAATATGTAAAAATGATATTTATGATATTTATTAGCATTTCCAATCTTACAGATGGGAACAAAATGACAATGGTTATTTGTTGAACCAGTTTCCTGTGCTGATTTTTAGGGGTGGTTCAGTGCAGGAGTTCTTACCTCATCCAGACTTCATTCTACTGTCGGATTGTGTTTACTATTTACAGGTAATTGTACTCTTTTTCATGCAGATCATATATTCTTTTTATAATCCTGCAGCAAATTCATTGATAATATCAAATGCACATTTTTCTGACGAGATATTAAATTAATAGTTTTTCCTTTATCAAAATCATTCCTTTCTTTAAGTGGATGTCTAACATATTCCTATGATCAATTTAAAAGGGGCAAATCAACAGACGATAAAACAGTAAGTGAGAAGATCAGGGCAAAAATACATACAAAGCAAGGCTTTTACACAAATCCTACTCAGTATTTTGGTGTTCTTGGCTGTCCATATTGTGTGGAAGACTTTATTTTGGTATTAAGGTGTTTGGGTACTGCCCGGAACACCTTTTGTTTTTGTGTGTTTTTTAGGTGTACAGGTGAGGCCTGAAAACCTGTTGTTAGGTGTTCGGGCTCCAGCCAAACACTTCTTGTTTTTGTTCAAGGTTTTTTTTGGGGGGGGTGGGGGTGTTCAGCTATGAGCCAAAACCTCTAGTTTTTGTTCCAGTTTTTTTTTTTTTTTTCTTCTTTTTCCCAGGAACTTGTTTTCAAAAAATAACTCAAGATTGAAATTGAATTCAACCTTGAAACTTGGTATATACCTAAACCTCAACTTGAAGACGGCACTTGAACAATGATGTCATCATGGCGTCAAATTACATTAAATCAAAATTTAATCATTAAAAAAAATCATAACTCCTGAAGTATACAATGGTTTTTTACAATCTATACATCATCGGAAAGGTCTTTGAAAAATAACTAAATGTCTTACAGAGATGACCCCAATTTGACCTTGTCTTCTGGTTCAAACTGGAACTTAAAGTGAAAAGTTGTTCATTACTCATAATTTCAGCTCTGCAGTCAATATGGAGGAGAATTTGGACATGGTTTCAGTGAATGAAATGTGATTTTGCTCATGGGCTTTTCATGTATATTAATGATATTTAAACAAATTCAAATTACACAGCAACAAGTTTTACTATTTTTCTAACTCAAAAATTGTTCAACCAAATGTCACCGTAAATGTTTTGTCATCTGATAACATGTATACAAGCTTATATTTCAAATTTTACCATTATTGACCATGTCAAACAGAAGTTATATTAAAAAGAAGGCGGCATTTTTGCCATTAGTATTCCTGTTAGGCTACGAGACAGCAGTACTCGGTAGTGTCAACAACCTTGGCATGCTTCCAAGCTTCGTACGTGCGAGGTGCACATACACAGAGCCGTTACAAACTGAGACCATTAATTTGATATAGTGCCATCAAGCATTCTGTACTGATGCACAATTCTTTATTTTATTGACACCACATAGATGCCGAACAAAATGGAGAGCAGCAAGGCTTAATGTTTTGATAAAAGGCAATATGAATACTATTTTGTAATGTCATTAAAAGTGTTTTTTTTTTTTCACTTCATGGCTGTTTACATGAAAATTCCAATGTAAAAGGGCAACACAGCCTTGATCCATGTATTTATAAAAGCCCTCTAATTGTGATTTGAAAAGAAAGAAAGAGTGGGAAATGTCATTGCTCTTGTAAGGGCCTTGTCACATTGAGTAAATTTTACAGACACCCTTAGTGGTGGCAGCCAATTGCACTGCGTGGAAAAGGAACACTTCGGAAGCACAAAAACACTGTTTTTCCTGACAGTGAAAATTAAAAAGGTTTCTTATTTTTCCTTCAGGTGTCGTGATACAGCGGCGGTTCTTTATATTTCTTAGTGACCTGATGTGACCTTGCTTCCTGCCCAAACCAGAAGTCCCTATCAGATACATATGATACAGCTCTATTTTATTTGATTTCACTTTTAATATATCAAACAAATCAAAAACCATGTTATATGGTGTCCCATAGCTATGTTACACCATATAACATGGTTTTTGATTTGACCATTATTTACTTCAAATGTTTCATTCCTCCAAAATCTTCTCCAAGAATGTCAACAAATGGTCTGTGTGTGCAAATTTGGGCAAGAAACAGGATACCAGTGGCAGCTATCATAAAACGTGCATGGTTCGTGGTTGGTTGTCAGGTTTGGTTACCGGTTATACCTCGTGCGTGCGTCTGCTGTTTTTACCTCGTGTTTACAATGGCGGCCGCTGCCGAGACCTGGTGCGTTATGCTACTTTTTCCGGGAGGGAGCCAGCTTCCTGAAACGAAAGCTACTTAAATGTGTGACGACAGAATCAGTCAGTGTTTTAGAAGCCGCCCGCGTGCCTTCTGTATTTTTTTTTTTTTTTTTGCCCCGCCCGATTTCGTGAGCTCGAAATTCCGTAATTACGGTCATTTATTTTATTTTATTTTATTTTTTTTCTCCCCGATCCCCGCTCATTTTTTGTAGCTTACAAATCCGTAATCCAAGTAATAAAAAAAAAAAGGCCTACCCTGTACATCCGCATATGAATGCATTCTCACAACATAGACGAGCATTTGGTATGGGATGCCAAAAAAGAAATACTGTGGAATGAATGGATCACACTTTCAAATAATGTTTGAATCTCTGACTTGGTTTGATATGCATCAAGGTTTAATGCAAACATCCAAACGTAGGTTAAAATAAAAATTACTTTATTATGAAGCTTTGTTTATGATTTTTGTTGTTTATACTGTGATTTTTCCCCTTTATTCACAAGATCCAAACAACTAGTGTTTATAAATTTGTAAAAACACTACATTGCTAGTGTTTTTTACATCCTGCTCATCATTCTTTAACTATCACGCAACAAAGAAAATGTAGCTGATGACATTCTTGAGTCAGGATTACTGATCATACATTGTCGTTTATGGATGAACAGAACGAACCAGCTATATTGCTATATTACCTTGTGTCAATGTGGTCAGCCTGACCTCTCTCTCAAACTGGAAACAGGAATGTGTGGATTTAGACTTCACAAATGCTATGCTTAAAAACTCATGAAAGGATAAATTTGAATGGACCAGTATGTTTGGAAAAGAAATGTTTTTGTGTCTAGCTCCTCAAACTCGACAAATTCAGACTGCAATTGCACTTGCAGAACTGCATGTCTGCATGTGCACACAATACGATGTTATATAAATTTTTCTCAGTAAGAGGCTAATAACAAAAGAAGAGCTCTTAACATTGACATGCTTGTTATGGTGTCTTTTCTAGGCTGTCAAGGATTTAGTTGTTACTCTAGATGAACTCAGTGGGCAAGGTACACAGATCTTATGCAGCTATGAGGAGAGAACAATTGGACAGAATCTACAATCGCTCAACAAATTCCTAAAAGTAAGTTTTAAGATACAGTATTTTCAACGGGGCACCCAGAGTTTACACAAACACACAAGTTGATAAGGGACTTTCAATGATCTGTTTTTATACATAAAGTAATGGTCACAGCAAATAGGACCCTCTCCTGGTCACTCACAGGCCCTCAGGTTGCATAGACTTGCACTATTTCCCTCATTGCCAGTCCATATGTGTATACTATCAAATAGGTTCAGAAAGTTTGTGCACTGTCAAAATGGTGATAATATGCTCTATTTGCTGTGACCATTACTTTATGTATGAAAACAGATCATTGGAAGTCCCTTATCAACTTGTGTGTTTGACCGTGTTTCAGCCAATCAGGATAAAGAACCAGGGAGAGGTGTGTTATAATAGTGTTTAGTAGCACACTCTAGATGTATGCACAGACCCAATGTTATAGTTTTTGTTTGAGCTGTTAACCAGTAGCTGCCGGGTGAGTTGTATAAACGCAAATGTTTCCCCTGCCTGGAAACGGAAGCTATGTAAAGACGCCATTGTGTAAAATCAGAATACTAGCACAAAGGTCAACCGGACATTCCACTGCTGAGCGTGCACAGACTACACACACGCTGTCTAATGCTTTGTTTCACGACACAAAGACAAAACGTGGTCTTGAATGTTTTGCCGTTCTCTTGCTATTTAGGGTTGGTTTTTGTGTAATCCCCTATTCCAGACCTTTATCCTAAAATTCCAAGAAGAGGATTACTAGGCATCGAGATGCTTCCACCATTGTTTATTCATTGTATTTTGGCTCAATGGAGGTAAGTCCGAGGGAGCTGGGGATCCAGTCACAGGTTTAGTAACGGCCGGTGTTTTGCAATTGATGGTGCATGAATTTGCAGTCTGGTAGAGAAAACAAAACGCAGGATGCAATGAAGAAAATCTTTGTTCTCTTGGCTTTGTCAAGTCGGGTTTCTTTGTGCCAGCGGTACTCTCAAAGAAAAATGATTCTGGCAATTCCTACAAAATAATCCCGCAAGGGGATGGGAAAAACTGGCGATAACTGGTTAAATAACAAAGATAATAACATGATATCATCATGTCAGTGCGCAAATCTCCCAAATAGCATTTACATGACACGTGAGTTTGTAAAAGGGCAAATAACCTGGATGTATAGACACAAAACCTCGGGTACAGAAATACGTTTTTGCATAGAGCCTTTTTGTGTGAGATAAAATGTACTTACGAAATCGAGATGAACATTTTTCTCACTGATTTTATATTTATTTAAACACATTTACATTATACATTTTAGAAAAATTTATGTTGCCAACACAAAGGGGATCCACAAGTTTTATTAGGGAGAGGCAACCCCAAAAGTCACAAAACAAAAAAATCTAAAAAAAGACTGACTTTTTCATTTTTTTAATTTTTTTTTTTGTGATTGTGATTATGGGTACGTCGTAAGCGAATTTAGGAATTCTGGTCTGAAGCGTGAAATAATGTAGGGCTACTAGTTTGTGATGGCACAAGTTTCAAGTGTACAAAAAGAAAGAGATAATATAAAAGAAGGAGAAACAAACAGTCATTGAGAGCAGGGAGGGGTCCAGACCCCCTGTGCCCACCCCTGGATTCCACCCGCAACATTCATTTTGTTAAATCAGATAACCCAGCATTCATTCCTTTATTTCTATTCTCATTCATATTTCGTAACACTTGTCTTACCAGCTTGTGAACGAAATATTCATTGTCGATGAGATACCATTGGATCAGCAAGACCCTGTATATTGCAGTGAGGACATACACATTCTGTCAATGAAGAAAAGGTGACTTCAACAAAGGAAATTCACTCTCTTCTGACATAGAAAGGGCAACCAAACCATAGCAAAGCCAAGGCCTGAAAAAGGACAACCTGGAAACAAAGCAGATGAAGACCTTCACATGTGTACCCTGCAGACTGACATTGAGAATGACTGGTTGCCTTGCATTTACACTTAAGAAAACAGGTGATGGTGCCTACATTCTAAACCCAGTTAGCCTGAGGATGTAGAGGAACACCAGCATTGCTCATTGCATTATGGAACAAGTTATTGTATTTTAATGTCATATCAGACACCATATAGATACTTCATAATAACCTTTTGTTGATAGTCATTAAATTTGCATCAGGGATAAAGAATATTGTTTGTGTTTTACCCATACACTGATGTGTGTTGAGCACTTGTATGCTCAAAACTGGGGGGGGTACTAAAACACAATTAACTAGAGCTCAATTGTGAACGAATACCCAGCTGGTTTGCTATTTTCATTTGTTTAAAATTAAACAATTTCCCTTTGAAACTTTAATCTTGGTGAATCAAAACTACTTTCAAGCCAGAGTGAAAGATGACCCAAAAAAATTGCATATTATTTATATTTTGAACTTCCGGTTCAAGTCAGAAATAAGTTCAAAAGTTCACAAGATATGGTTATGAAGAACAATTCACTACCTGATGGTGTCATGATGATGTAACATGACTTTGCTGCAAATATTTTCAATGAAAATCTCCTAAAGAAGCTACAAATTCCTTTATTTTTACCCTAAAATTGTTTGATTAGAAAGGGTAGCTGTGTAAACTACAGGCTGACAACTTCAGTCTATGTTGGCATGCTAGAGCCTGACATAGCTTTGATTTGAGAGCCATACACAGTTCAAAAATCACCACGCGCGCTGTGAGCTGCCCGCTGCGAGCCTCGCTAATTACGTAGTCTAACCCAAAGCTCAAAAGCAACCTCTTTTGTAATAGAACACTGGATTTAGGAAACAGTATGTCACAACCTACAACTTCGTTTTGAGTTATAAGTGTTATTTACCGAAAAATAAGGCCAATTGTGATCCATCCGTACGAGTCTTACCAAGTCTTATACTGCGCAGTTTTCAACACACTAATGCCTTTAGTTGTGCCATGTTTCATGCAATATGGTGATGAGAATGAAGCATGTGCGTTATAAACGCACTTCCAGTACGCAAGAATCTGAAAAATACGAAGAAAAAAAAAGAAAAGGAAAAAAACTTTAAAGAAAACAAGAGTTGTTTCGCTGCGCTTGGCTGCAAAACAGCTAATAACCTTTTGTTGCTTAATCAGTTTGCTTTGGAGGACCTAATGACGGAACTCTTATTTAAAAACTGGCTTTCTGTTTGTGTTGGTGATTGATGGTGGTCATGATAACATGCCATGTGCGATGAGACTGTAGGGATTGTGATACACAGGCAATGGGGTCACGGTTCAGTGACCCCTGGCAAAAGGTACTGCAAACAATGAACAGATTAACTCTTAGCATTTGTGCCTAATGCCTTAAGATACAGATTATACTGCATTGTCATGATGACTTTCAGCTCTGTCTGTGTGATGCAGTCTGGGTCAACAATCAGCCATTACAGTCTGAGGTGCTTCAGAAACACAACCTTTAAAAAATACGAACCATTAAATTCTTCTCAGGTAATGGGTAAAGGATATATAATCATAAAGCGAACTGGTTAAAACACTATTTTAGTGATGTAGAATACATCCAAAAATGCAGCATTTCAAGAGACTTTTTGCTCAAACCCAAAACTGTTTTTTACATACACAAAAGACATGCACACGGCCCTAACTACACCATAGGACGGGAGGAGGATACACACTGCTGTGGATATATAAATGTACTCACAACAGATGCAAAGCTGTCATGTTGTTGGTTTGCATTAAAATCTGCAGCCAGACCTCTGTTCCAAAACTGAATCAACATACACCTTTTTGGACATAAAATCATTGAATCTTCATCATCTCATTTTTAAGTGCAGACAACAAATAGTTTAAGCAAGGCTTTAAAATCTAAAGTTCACATATCCTACATAGTCTGGTGCTCAATAACTACTGGTGCAAAGTCTACTGGCATGAAGTGCAGTTCGTGCTCAAGGATGCAAAAGGTCACACCATGCACAACCATAAGAGATCTACCGTGCAAAAGGCCACACCATGCACAACCATAAGAGATCTACCATGCAAAAGGTCACACCATGCACAACCATAAGAGATCTACCATGCAAAAGGCCACACCATGCACAACCATAAGAGATCTACCATGCAAAAGGTCACACCATGCACAACCATAAGAGATCTTCTGTGCACAAAGGCCACACCATAAACAACCATAAGATACCATGCAAAAGGCCACACCATAAACAACCATAAGATACCATGCAAAAGGCCACACCATGCACAACCATAAGAGATCTACCATGCAAAAGGTCACACCATGCACAACCATAAGAGATCTTCCGTGCACAAAGGCCACACCATGCACAACCATAAGAGATCTACCATGCAAAAGGTCACACCATGCACAACCATAAGAGATCTACCGTGCAAAAGGCCACACCATGCACAACCATAAGAGATCTACCATGCAAAAGGTCACACCATGCACAACCACAAGAGATCTACCATGGAAGACCACACCATGCACAACCATAAGAGATCTTCCGTGCACAAAGGCCACACCATGCACAACCATAAGAGATCTACCATGCAAAAGGCCACACCATGCACAACCATAAGAGATCTACCATGCAAAAGGCCACACCATGCACAACCGTAAGAGATCTACCATGCAAAAGGCCACACCATGCACAACCATAAGAGATCTACCATGCAAAAGGTCACACCATGCACAACCATAAGAGATCTTCCGTGCACAAAGGCCACACCATAAACAACCATAAGATACCATGCAAAAGGCCACACCATAAACAACCATAAGAGATCTTCCGTGCACAAAGGCCACACCATGCACAACCATAAGAGATCTACCATGCAAAAGGTCACACCATGCACAACCATAAGAGATTAACTGTGCAAAAGGCCACACCATAAACAACCATAAGATACCATGCAAAAGGCCACACCATGCACAACCATAAGAGATCTACCGTGCAAAAGGCCACACCATGCACAACCATAAGAGATCTACCGTGCAAAAGGTCACACCATGCACAACCATAAGAGATCTACCATGCAAAAGGTCACACCATGCACAACCATAAGAGATCTACCATGCAAAAGGCCACACCATGCACAACCATAAGAGATCTACCGTGCAAAAGGTCACACCATGCACATTACCGTGCAAAAGGTCACACCATGCACATTACCGTGCAAAAGGCCACATTTTATGCTTACTGGATACCTAACCAAACAATTGGAGACAAATCAAAAGTACGTGTACAGCAGGCCGTAGCAAGCATGACTGCCAATAACAGATGGTTAACAAGAACCACAGAAAGGACAAAGATCATGAGGCAGACCAAAGAAAAGAGATACGAGATAGTGAAGATTACTGGGAAAACCTTGACAAAGATGGCAAAGGAAAGAACATGGAGGAGTCTGACAGACTGCTCATTACACGCGGTGACTGCCACACTCGCCATTTTGAAAGTCAAACGGTAAATGTTGGCTGCGACCGCTCCGTCATCATCCAATCCTGAGACCAAGTACTTCGACAAGAGTAGAAGGAAAGAGATGGAGCACATACCGAAGCAGGAGGCGGTGTCTGATTTACACAACATCTCCTCAAACTTCTCCCGAATTTTGTCAGGAAAGATGCGCTTTGCTGTCGTGGCCCCAGCATGGGTGGCGAGCTTGTCCCTCACCTTATCCGGAACAATAGGCACAGTGAAAAAGTTTTTATAATCTGCCGGCGGGAACTGATAGTAGTCCTTTGTTCGGTGGGTGAAGACTGACCACTTGTTCGCCTTCATAATTTTTCCATGCGCTCAACGCACACCTGGTCTAGCGGGAGAACGGGAAAAATTTTATCCAAGCTCACTGCTGGCCCAGTGCGCCGCTTGAACGACTTATGGTCAGGCTCCGGCGCTGACTCCACAAGGGGCAGTTAGAGCACACGACACATGTCACGCGGTACCAGACGCAGCTCTGTTTCAGTGATGGAAAGGCGCTGCAACTGCACGACCTCATCATCCTCGGAGGCCTAATCCCCTGAAGGGGTGGGCCGAGTAGAGCCCGGTGATTGTGAGCCGGCCGGCCCATCAAGCTGGGCAGACAGCGCCACGTCACGGGCACAAGCGACACAAGAGGCACAAGAGACATCAAAGGATGTTGGCCGAGGGCTGGTGGGGGGGGGGGGGGGGCGGCGCACGCCTGACTGTGTGCGGTGCGTCCCTTTGTACTTGCTCAACGGGTAGGGCTGTCAGTGCCCGCAGCCGACTGTGGCTGCAAGTGCTGGCTGAGAGAAGAATTTGGTAACGGTGGAGCATTTCCCGCATCAATCCCGAGGGCACCGGCTGTCCCAAGGGAGTACATATTCCCTCAGATAAGACAGCGGGAGCTCTCACCGAACGCTTCATTCTAACTATCAATCAACTCAAAACACTACCCACTGAAGAACTCTAAAAACACTCTACAATCAGTTAAACTTGTTCTTTTATTTTTTAATAAAACTCTTTCGCGAAAGGGTAAGTAAAGGTGAAATAAGGCAGAGCTTGATACAGACACCTCTTACCGCTACCACCGCTAAGAGAAAAGATGACACTCATTGGATACACATGAGCGAGGCTCTATGGGGTGGCCTCTGGAGGGCGCTATTGGCAAACTCTTAGCGATAATACCTGCCAGTCAAGGAAATATGCAAATGTAATTCGCTCTACAGGTAATGTATGAGTGAAGTAGAGGCCTAAACTTCGCACTACACTGTATGAAACACACTGACACATTGACTACCAAAATGGCGCAACCAAGATTATTATGATGGTCATCAGGTGAATTGGGTCAATAGGTACAACAGAGAAGGTAAAATTAAAAATCCATTAGAAAATTGCAAAATTACATGAATTCTTTTCTAAAGTGTTTTTACAATTCAATATCAGTTAACCACCATTATCATTATTATGATGGTTGATAAAATGATTGTTACATGGCTGATTAACCAAATCAAAGACTCTGTGACTGTGGTTTGTTGTCTAAACATGAGTTAACATTTGTTGTGATGTCGTCATTAGAAGCTTGTTGGTCACTGTTGCTTCACATTGACACAGTTACAGCTGTCGGGTGCAGGTTTTAGAGAGGAGTTGCCATTGAAGTTGGGACTGTCCTTGCAGAAAGGCATCAGGTTGGCGTCGTAGCATCTTTTGAGGAAGGTCAGGTTGTTGTAGTAAAGGAGGAAGTAAAATCTATGTTGGATATGGGAATCATTGAAAGATCCGATTCACCCTATGCTTCACCAATAGTCCTGGTACGGAAAAATGATGTAACAAACCGTTTCTGCATTGACTTCAGACAGCTGAATAAGATCACAGTCTTTGATGCGGAGCCGATGCCCACTTCAGAAGAAATTTTTGCCAGGCTCGCCAAGGTCAGGTTCTTCACAAAAATAGACCTTTCAAAGGGATATTGGCAGATACCGATTAAGTTAGCAGATCGATGCAAGACAGCCTTCATCACACCAGATGGGTTGTACCAGTTTAGAACTATGCCGTTTGGTCTCGTGAACACGCCAGCTACGTTCAGCCGAATGATGCGTCTGGTGTTACAAGGGTTACCACATGTGAACAACTATATCGACCACATATTGATCCATACGCAAGACTGGTCTACACATTTGATGACACTGAAGAAGGTGCTAAAGAGACTTCATGAGGCAGGGCTGAACGCACGTCCCTCTAAATGTCTGATTGGTTTTGAGAAAATGGAATTTGTGGATTTCAAATAGTGAAGAGAGAGAATCTGGAGCATTGCGATTTTAGGATTTGTAGGTATGAACCAGTGTGCGCAACTCAATACTTGGAGCCAGTGTAATTGTTTTAGTAGTAGTGAGGTGTAGGAATGTTTTGGCACCTGGAAGATAAGCCTTGCCAGCTGTTTTGAAGTCATTGGAGGCAAGATATATGTCTTTCATGGGGATCCCATTCAACAAACAGCAGCCTAAGTCAAGCCTGGATAGGATCAGGGCACAAGTTGCATTGAGGCACGCATTAAAGTCAAGGAATCTTCTGATCCGACTGAGGTTACGAATATGCCAGTTGAGAGAGTTCTGTGGTGTGATCAGACACTTTCATGTTGGAGTTGAAGACAACACCCAAGTTCATTATGGAGAGAGAGGGGCAATTTCAAGATCATCGATGTTGAAAGCGAGGTGCTGGAGACGTTTGAAGACAGAAGGAGAATACACAATGAAGAAGTATGTCTTATCGGGTGCTCAACTTGAGTTTATTAGTAACCAACCAGGACGGAAGCTCTTTTACACACTCGGACAGTTTAGATAAGGAACATTGCATCTCCTGGCGAGGTTGAAGGTCAAGAATAGCTTAACATCATCGGCATAAATATGGAACTGAAGAGTGCCGACGGATAATCTGACCAATGAAGTGACAGTAGTAGGTGATGACCAGTGGACCATCAACGTATCTCTGGGGAACACCTTGTTTGAGTTACGCTTCTGTAGAGAGAGCTTCTTTAACACACACCCGACTAACTCTGTCAATCAGGTATGACTGGAACCAGTGATGGACAGCTCCGTCAGGGCCAAATGCATTTTTGAGATGCTGCAGGATACCATGGTCTAATGCATTGAATGCAGCCAACAAATTGAGCATAATGAGGAAAACACACTGTTGTCTAGCATCAACAAAAAGAGCAGTTTCAGTACTGTGGGAGTAGCAAATAAACAGACTGCAAAGGTTCAGACAGGCTGTTTGAGTGAACAGGATAAACACTTGGATAAACATTGCAAAATAAGTTTAGTTAATTTATCAACAGTGACATGGTCAAAGCATGACCTAATACAATGCAAAGGATTATTAATACTAAATTCAGTAGATACATCTACACTAGAGGCGGTATTATCAACTTCAGAACAAATTTAATCAATTTTAGTGACAACAAAATCAAGACTGTCAGATGAGATGGAATCGGGTCATTTACAATGATTATTGTCGTTAAGTAATTTTTTACAGTATTAAATATATCTTTAGAGTTGCAGTCAGAGATTAGTTCATTGAAATATTCTGTCTTTGCTCGAGTGATGGCATCAGCTACGCTTTGTTGTGAGTGAATGTAGGCTCGATGGTCATCTTCGGCATGGGTCTTCCTCCATTTCTGTTTACTTGGCACCGGGTCAACGAGCAGTTACCACAGACTTCTTGTGGCTTAATCAATTAAAAAGATACTAAATCATGAGAACCTCTTCTCACGTCACATTTTCACTTCATTAAAAGGGTCGAAGACGCCTTTATCCTTAACCAGTCCTCAGCCTGATGAAGATGTATAATTCAATATTGAAAAAATTACACTTGGACAGACGATATATATAGTACCCCAGTCTGGCTTTTGATACATCTACATGTAAATTTATTTAATTATTTTCTTATTAATCTTTGGATGATACAATACATATTTTTTACATTTGAAATTCTTCGGGTCAAGACAAAAATTTAAAAATGTAATGATTATTTGTTTTTCACTTTTGTCTTGACAAAAGATAGTAGAATCATCTTGATAGTAGCATCAAGATAAAAAATCCTAAAAATATTAGAAAAAAAAAATATAATTAACATTGTAAACAACTAACCATTAAAACCAGACATTTACACAACACTTGATAACATTATCCCAAATCAACCAAAGAAACAGAAAAAGCAGTTGGTGACAAAATGAAAAGCCAAATAGAGCCATCAATCTAGAAAAGGTGATTCAATTATCAATAAAACACGTCAGAAATAATATAAGAAATAACATCCAGTTAAAGTAGACCCACATTGAAAGAGAAGTAAAACACAAAACTAGGTTTTTAATTCAAGTACTGTACAGTTGATTTTTTTTTATTACAATTGTACAAGGTAATGTGCTTTAGTTTATGATAAACCAATTTGCATAAGTTTATCAAATACATATTTAGGGCATGTGCCCAAAGAGAGAAAGTTTAACCTTTTTATTATAAATATCAAAACATGTTCATTTATCTATTTTTACATACACTTAATTGATACAAAGTTGTATAATCCTATGGGGTGCTGTTTGTCAATTAATTTTTTGGAGACAATTTTCCATGGTTTGTAAAAATATTTCATGGTTAATAACAATAAGATGTAAACCATAAACAGTGTGTTCAAGGCTTTGCTTTGGATGTTTTCATACCACGTTTTTGTGCACTTTTATTATTTGTAAACCATGGGTTGATATAAACATCCAAGAATAGTATGGTTTGTAACCAATGAGTATAACACGTTGTATATATTTATGGTTTACAAACCATGAACATGTTATGAGGATGATTTTAAATCATGGTTTATAAACCATAAAAAAAGGAATCATTAAAAAGCATGGTTTATAAACCATGAAAAACTGTGTTTTCACAAAATCATGGTTCGCAACAAACCATCAAATAACAAGTGACACACATAGACATGAGCATGAAAACACAGTTAGCAGTCAGTACACCATGCACTGTCCATGCCTTCACTGTGATTGGTTGCTTGGTTACTGCCAAAAATGGCCTACCGCTCACTTGCAGGTAAATGGGGAACTCACTGATCAGAAATGGGAAGGAGGTTGAATGAAAACACGTTCAGTCGTCATGGTGATTAGTTCATGGTTTGGAAACCATGTTTTTAAGTGCATCAATATTTAACCATGTGTTTGGTTGATTCAATTTCCATGGTTTATAAGCCATGGTGATTCTTATTCATGGTTTTTCATGGTTTATAAACCATGTTGTAAGCTGCTTCAATTTTCATGGTTTATAAACCATGTTTCCATTTTGATTCTTATTTTATGGTTTGTAAACACAGTTTTTCATGGTTTATAAACCATGCTTTTTAATGATTCCTTTTTAATGGTTTATAAACCATGATTTAAAATCATCCTCATAACATGTTCATGGTTTGTAAACCATAAATATAGACAACGTGTGATACTCATTGGTTACAAACCATACTATTCTTGGATGTTTATATCAACCCATGGTTTACAAATAATAAAAGTGCACAAAAACGTGGTATGAAAACATCCAAAGCAAAGCCTTGAACACACTGTTTATGGTTTACATCTTATTGTTATTAACCATGAAATATTGTTACTAACCATGAAATATTGTTACAAACCATGGAAAATTGTCTCCAAAAAATTGGCAAACGGCGCCCCATATAATCCAGCCAGTTTGCATATTTTAGAGGAGAAAACAGATGTATTGTGAGTGCACACATTTTTACCACCTTGGGTTATGGCCATAGTGGTTTACAAGGTCCAAAAGCTGGTTATAATGTACATGGATGATTTAATTGTATCATTATTCTTACCAGTACTTATAGTTTTGAACGCAGTAATATTTTGATGTTCATCCATCTTTCCACTTACAACCTCAGCATAAAAAATACTCTATTTCTTTCAATCTATCATATATTTAAAGCAATTCCAATTTCCATTTTTCAAGCTATTTCAGATTTATCTTCCATACCTTTGTGACATGTGTAAATATAAATCTTTGTTTGCTCAAAGCAAACCATGAACTACTTCAACCAGCAATTGGGTATGATTGATATAAACAAACAGTTGGTAATTTATCCTCCTGTACGGAGATTAAGCCCCGGTATACACAGGATGTTACATTTTTGAGGTTCACCTTGCAAGCCTCAGATGGGAACCTAGAGGATTGGTCATAAATGAATGTCTTTCTTTCCTATATGGAAATATATTTTTTATTTATTTAATTGTTTGTTTGTTTGTTTTTTCTGTATCAGAAATCTATTTCAATAGATACTGCCTGGCCCTAGCCAATCATGCTCAAAGTCTTGTATTTATACAGTAAGCTTGAATTTCAACCCTGGGGCAGCCTTGTAGCGGAAGGTTCCAACCCAGACCTGGTGATTGGTATCCGTGAATCCACCATTTCCTTCCATCCTGTAGAAAAAAGCAAAACATAATTTTGCTGTAATATTTTATATACCTCATCAAATAAATTATAATTAGCCTTGTCCCCTATAAGCAACTGCCTAGCAATGGTGCTCACAATCATGTATCCCAGAAACTTATATTTTCTTACACTATTTTTTTAATCCATCTTGGAGTGTAGATTTGTATTCCAATCCTCTAGCTTTCTAATATTGATTAATTAAAGTAGGTGATCACATTTGTTTGTAATAGCATATATACTATTTTTTATTCAGCAAAAAGGATAATGCATAATTGGCTTTGGAACCAGTAAAGTTATTTCTATCATCTGTTTTTTCAATGAGCACACCATACAACCACAACTGGGACTTTGGAGGTCTTGGAACACTATGTTCTTGACTTTGAAAGTATTTTGGGTTTTTTTTTCTTCTAGAGAATTGGATTTAACTTTTTAATAAGCTCTCAGATTAAAACTAATCCTTATTCTCCCCACCTATCATTACCAATCCTATGGTTTGTAAAAAAAACGTTCATATATTCTCAATCTTACAGATAACATCACTCATTCACTATGAATTTTATGATTTCTAAAAAAAAAGATCAAAATGTGTAATTAGTACGACAGGTAGGTGATGAGATTGAGCCTTTGATGACACAAGCATGACATTTTGCACACAGCCAGAGTATGCTTATACTCTGTGTGCCAGATTTCATGCTTGTATTATCAAAAGCACAATTTCCCCAAATATTTCCCCTGTCTGACACTCTTCACTAAATTTGACCAATGTGTACACCAAAAATTGAGAGTTTGAACATTCAGTTTGTTGTTTTGGAATTATGTTGTTAACAATAATACCCTAGTACTCATTTAAGGTTGTCTGGCCACATGCCTCCAAGAACTAGTTACCTGTTTTCAACAAAATTGCCCTCATATACAGCTCCATTAGGCCAGATATACCTCCCTTGTCCCTTGAACTGGTTCTGTACAAACTCTCCCTCGTACACACTCCCACTTGGGTAGGCAAGCCTTCCATTGCCATTCATTTTATCCTGGACCCAGTGCCCTTCGTAGATTATACCATCAGACGTGGTATGGGAACCCCTCCCAGATCGCTCTAAGGCCCCTTCTTCAGTTATTATGTACTCGCCATCTATAGGTTTGGGAAAAGAAAAATGATTTTCAATGGTTTCATTTTTACAGGTGTGTATGAAAGTCGAAAGCTCAATTAATTTTAACTTGATACAAGTGCTCTCTGCTTTTTATTGGTAGCAATGGTACAGTACATAATGCACCATGTCTGTCTCAATTGACACCACAGGATCCAAATTATCAGAAGTAAACAGGTAAAGATTGTAAATGAACACCTTAAAAACAACCTTTAAAACAATACAAATTGATGAGGCGTAAATTACTGCAAAGACCATGCAACAAACGTCAAAGCCATCCCCCTTCTCTATGGTACTGGGAGCTTTGCCATGTGCATTGCACAACACACAGAACCTACAACTTTCCATCTACAGAACAAAGCAATTCTACTTCAACCACATAGCATTTTGGCCTTACATGAGCTCCCTATACAAGAGCAGATGACAACTATGGCGAACACATGCAGACCCTACAGTCCACTATGTTGGCCTCGCTGGGAATGAGTCAAGACCAGCCATAGACAGACATGTAAGGTCGACCATGCTACACCAGCAGCAGACCAATGGGCATGCTCATCAAGTGATGACTCCCTTGCAACAGACCAGATGGTTGACAACCTGCTCAAACCAGACGCTGGTGATAATTCATCTGCCGGGGTACTCAGGCATGGTGGAGTAAATCGACTCCGAAAAAGATACAGGTTAACGGAAACTGGCCAGTGTTATTAGTAAGTTACTCCGACAAAAATCATCAGAAGGAAAAGTTCAGTCAAAAAGGTTAAGCAGGCGGCAATAACCCAAACATTTATTGTTTTTGTTCGTTTTATTGTGTATTTTTTAAAAGTTTTTCTTCTATTTTCCAAATGAAACTTGTCCGCAAGCAAACACATTGTAGATAGTAGATAAGGATGCCTGCTATCTGAACCAGAAAACACTGTGGTAAACCCCTACTCTTCCACGATTCTGGGTTCTTTTACGTGCACTACCCATCCTAGTACACAGGACCTACGGATTAATGTCCATTCGAAGGACAAAGCAATTATGGTAAAGTGTGTTGCTCAAGGATACAAGTGTCATGACTGTCCAAACCGAGATTCGAACCCACATTCTGTAAACTACAGAACTTAAGTTCGGCGGACTAGACCGCTCGGCCACGACACTCCACATGTAGTATGACTATAACTTGGAAATGTATGAGAAGTTGTTACGTTATGATGATGTCATCAGGTTTAAAGGTATGGTTTGAAACTTTAAAATTACTTGTTTTGAAAACCCTTGATAATGAAAATGCAAAAAGATATGGCAAAATTTTTTCACAATCGTACAGGCTAGTAAAACAACAGCTTGAATTTTTTGTTTGTCATGTTTGTGTAAGTGACCTTGTCACTTTCCAGTCGAAACCGGAAGTTGAAGATTCTAGGTTTAAAAAACAATATCTCATAAACTACACGTTCGATTGACACGTAACTTTACAGTATCATTAAGGTTTACATACATGTATGCAACATCGGTGCAAAGTATGAAATTGGTCACATGATCCAGTCAGAAATTATGGCGTGAAAACTGTATTTTGCGACTTTTTTTACAAATTTAAGCGGTTATTATTTTGAAAGCCTCCATCTTGAAAAGCAGCTATGCCAATAATTTGTTCACCACATACAGTACGATAACACTTTAACAACATTGTGTGTGTACATGACCTTATCTGGGGCCATCTTCAGGTTGAAACCGGGTGTTGAAGTTTGTTATGAGTATCTAAAAACCTACATGTAAGAATGTCTCGTAATTTGATACATGTAGGTCTTAGAATGATCGTTATACATGACAAAATTTATTTGTTTGTAAATACTTGGAAAGATATTGCTGCCTCATTTAGAGTAACACGGACGAGTATTCTCAAAGTTCAGACTTTCAGTAATACTTGACCATTTCTATGTTGTGCCAACTTCCTCCAAGCGTCTATTACATGTAGCACAGGGCTTGTACAAACAACGGCCGTTCGATCACTTAAGCTGCTGATGCCACCAAACAGCCGTAGGTACATGTAGGATGCGATCTGTACATGTGAAATTTCAACACTCGTTGGATTATATCCTGGACGTTGTATGTAAAGATTTGTCTTAGAATGACTGTAACACATAAGGCCATTCATTTGTTGAAACTTTACATGTAGTTAGACTATAACTTGTAGACGTCATCAGATGTTGAATTAAATTATTTTAAAGCATTAAAGTTTACAATTTTTGAAAATCCTTATCAAATCAAGCACAAGAGACGTTAGGTTGCTTTTTTGCGGGATTGTGTTTTGTTAATATACATGTAGGTCTTCCTTTTTTGTCGTGTGCGTGACCTCAAATGACCTCTACTTCCAGTCGAAACTGGAAGTGCCCTATTATTTAAAAGTAGCAATTTTTTTGGAGTTGCTTTCAACGATGTTATAGTCCGTCAAGGTTGTGGTTTTTAAAAATAGGACCGGTGACATCCTGAAATTCAAAAGCGCCCTCTAGTGGCAGGTTAAAAACATTCCAAAATACACTTTTACTTGATGTATGTAGTTAAGTTTAAGGTAATAATTTCAAAGTTGGTATAAATAATGACCTTCATGGAGACAGCATATGTGTGAAGTAGTAGATTGATGACGTCATCATGTGTCACGTGTTAACACGTTAAAGGTGTACTTTTTGAAGTCCTATATCTACCAAACTGCATGTTTGAATTACTTAAAACTTGGTATGTTCTTAGACAATTAACTTTATTGCAAAAATATAGAGTGACGTCAAGATGACGCAATCTTGTGATTTTTTATTATTTTTTTTAACTTGTGACCATTTATTAAATATCATGAGAATGAAACCAGCTACTATCAAAATTGTTCTTGCACCAGGCTTGGAAGTTCACCAATTCATAAAATATGGAGTGACGTCATCATGACGTCATAACCTGTCATGTTGCGTCACCAAAACAGTAGGGTTTTAAATGACCTATATTGTTACGAATTTCACATTTATCTTACTATAGTTCCCACTTTTGAGTCCCAAACACCTAGTGTTTGTCAGGTGACAAACACTAAAATCTAGTGTTAGATGTATTGAGGCTCTAATGAGCACTCAATAAAAGCCTAGATCCCAAGGTATTGATAACACACCTACTGGATTCAATGGGCATAATTGGCCATGCCATCACTGAGTCGAACTTCTGACGATAAGAGCTCATTCAGCCTGACTTAAACCAACAGTTTTCCACTCTTTGCTCTGTGCAAGGGCCTGTAACCGGGCTCCTGTTTGGGGACAACTTGTCTCAACAGTGCAAAGATATACATGAAACTAATAAGCTTGGCCAAAAATTTGATCAGCGTGGTAATTCCTCGGCTGCACTAAACTCGGATTACGCCAGACGAGGGGAAATGCAAAGACATTTTCCCATCATAAGCAATCACATCAGGGAAACTCCTTTCGTCAAAAACGCTCCACTGAAGTTGCCAAAATTTTCAATAAATGAACAATAGTGAAAACAAACCACGTCAAAGGTGAATTTATTTCCAATATTATCATTCAGCCAAGAAAGGATGGTTCGTTCCGCCCCATAATAAATCGTAAAGGGCTCAACACGTTTGTAGAATATTTTTATTTCAAAATGGAAACCATTCACATGGCATTTCAGCTGATACGGCCTCATTGTTTTATGGCCTGCATACATCTAAAGGATGTGTACTTCACAGTGCCTATAGCCGTTGACCATAAGAAATATTTACCTTTCACTTGGCACAATACGTATACGAATTTACCTCTTTACTGTCTGGTTTAGCTAGTGCCCGACATGTGTTTACGAAACTAATGAAAGCACTGGTTGCCTCAATGAGGTTAAGAGGCCATGAATCATGTGAATATGTCGACGATTTTCTTCTTGTTAGAAAAAGATTTCAGGAATGCTGTGACAATGTTCGAGCCCAAACCTCTCTTACCCATGGTTTAGTGTTTACAATAAATGACAAAAAGTCAATTCCAACACCCACCAAACAGATGTATTTTTGGGGATTTCATTTAAACTCAGACCAAATGACTATCTTTGTCCCACCTGCAAAGGTACAAAGTTTTATTTACTAAATCAGTAAACTTTTACGCCAACAGTCTGCGACAATTTGGGACATTGCCAGGGCAGTCGGTCTTTTGGTTTCATGTGAACCAGCTGTACCGTACCGGCCATTGTTTAGAAGAACAATACAAAACCAAAAGAACCTGGCAAATTTTTTTTTTTAATTACTTGGATTACAGATTATTTGGCGCACAAAGTTGGGCGGGTAGCGGCAAAAAAAAGGAGGGCGCCCTTTAATACAATATGACGGCGCCCTTGTACCATGAAAATAGAATAGGCCAGACTCGGGAAACAATGTCAATGAGCTAGTTAGCTTTAACCTTTAAGCAGGTGTAATTAGGCCCCATAAAATTAAATATTTTGTGTACATCCCACTCCCGGTCCACCATATTACTTAAAAAAACACGGTCGTTTCTTCGACACTTGCTTTATGCACACGGCTCTACTTGGATCGTCCCCATGCCTTGCTTGATGAGCGATCCCGCTAGCATGCGCTATATACATCACACGAGAGGTTTGGACACGAGGGTTCGGTTGCCATGGATCCGTCCGGGCCGAAACGAGCTGAATGGATACAAGCGTCGAGCCTTCGTGTTGTTTACGTATGGTCCCCTGTCTTTATCCAATGTGCCTGGGAGAATATTTTTGAGCACGGCTCTTACTGTCAGTGTACTAAATATGCATGTAAATTACATGTACCCTACGATGTCCATGCCGAGATACAAATGAATGTGCGTTGTGAACATTTTACATAATGGACATCGAAACAGAACCCAAGACTGTGCGGCGTATGTGTGCTGGATCATGGTGTATTTGTGTTGTGGTGGCCTTGCGCAAGGTGAATTTAGCGGGGGGGGGGGGGGGGGGGTTCTTTTCTTTTCTGGCGGCGAAAAATTTTGATTTTCTCTCAAAAGTTGATTTTTTTCGGCGGCGATTCCGTAATCCAAGTAATTAAAAAAAAAAGGCCTAATGATGATTTTGAGGGAAATGTGAGCATTACTAAAGATAGTATTTGTGACTTAAATTGGTGGATTAATGAACTGCCAATAAATTTTGCTCCCATGCATATGAGCGTATTTACGTAACTGAAACTGATGCTTCCAGCTTGGGCTGGGGTGCATATTTTAACGGAGGCACAGCAGGTAGTCAATGGTCAAAAAGCGAGGCCATCCATTCGTCAATCATATCAATTGGCTTGAGTTAAAGGCTTGTTCACTGGCATTACAATCATTCTTCTTTGAAGAAAACCGTGTTTTAATCCACCTTAAATCAGTCAACGTTTTTTAATGCCTTTCTGCGATTTAGCACAATAAACAAAGTGGCAGTGAAACAGAATCTAAATGTTGAGGAATGTACATTGTAACTGCTTTTGCATTGTCATTGGATACCTCGAGCATTAAATTAAAAGTTAGTAACTCATTAAAAACTTTTAAAAAGTAAGGATTGTATTTTCATTAATATCAAACAACATATTAAGCCCCAAAAATGTAATGTGACAAAATACCACTTCATGGTCCCTTTGAAATTACTAGTCAGAACCCCATTATCTTGCCTACTCAACAAGATTTGCTTTTGCTAATCCTTTTCAGATATACCCCACCCACTACGGGATTGTCTGAAGCAGATAGCATGTTCCTTATCAGGGAGGCGCTCAAACAGCAAGGCACATCAAGACCAGCTTCCCTATTTATGGTGGCCTAGCACAAAGAAGTGCTACAAGTCTGCACACGGCAGATGGATTCAGTTCTGCTCTTGGACAAAAACTCATCTGATTCAAACATTTTTGGTGACAGTATTGGATTTGCTTGACAAAACAATTTATGTCAGGCAGCCAATACATCAGTAAGCATTACCAGAAGTGCCTTGTCGGCAGTGATCCCGCTGCTATTGAGAAACTTACTGAAACAAGTAGAGTTGATAAACCTCGGCAGAAGTTAATTTGATTGCTTACACTCATGATCATTTACTATGTCATGTTTGTGTAATGAGTGTTTTGAAAGTTTATCTTGAGAAAACTAAATCTGTCAGAGGTAGAGAAAACTCTTAGTTATATACCACCCCACAAAGCGGTGGATTCAGAAACGGTAGGCAGATGGATAAAGTTAACACTTTCAGATTCTGGTATAAGGATGGACAAATTTACTGCCCATAGCACTTGGTGAACATACTCAGTAAATCTTCTGCTTTTTCACAGAATAAGTTAGGTTTCATTTGAAACGGGTGATCAGGTTGTAATGTTTCAATGAACAAATACGATTTCTCTTTGAGATTAAACATTACGTTGTAACCTTTATTTTTTGACCGTTTTGCGGTTGCATATTCCAAACATCTCATGTACATGTACATGTAAGGCCAAAGAGCTATGTGGTTATGCGATAGAATTTCCTACCAAACTGAAATAAAATGGAATTGAAGATTAATTTTGATTCTACCGAGTAAACACTAGCACTGAAGGACTTACACTCCCTCTCTCTTTAGGGTGACTATTGTCTAGTTATCATTAAAGACGCCCGCTCGTCACCAGTACCCGACGACTATTTCTGTGGCACAAAATGATCATGTACCCATACATAGTTTACGTACAACGTGTGCACAGGTCAAAGGTGATCTTTCATGGCACGAATTTGTTTGTCGCGCATTGACAAGTGGGCGCCTTTAATATGAGTATTGGAAACTCCCACTTGAACTGCAAAAGCTCATTTAAATGTCTGCAAAAATACCCTGAGGTGTGGATCTCAGGGCTCACTTTCATAGGGAGATGCTCACGGAAGTCCTTCGTTTCTAGTGGTTTTTGGATAGAATAAAATCAAACTTCTAAAAGGTGGATTTTTTTTTCAGATTTCCCGGAATCATTTTTCTTCGAGGGTACTGCTGGCACAAAGAAACCCTGACTTGACAATGCCAAGAAAATAAAGATTCTTTTTATTGGATCATGTGTTTTCTTTCTCGACCGAGAAAATGTTACCTACAGCCGTTACCTACAGCATAGGAGTGGAACTACATGTAAACATGGAACCATGGGTTGATTGCCGCCTCACTCTGACTTACCTCCATTCAGCCGAAATACAATGAATGAACAATGGTGGAAGCCTCTCGATACCTCGTAATCCCCTTCTTGGAACAAAAGGACAAAGGTCTACATATATAATCGGGGATTACACAAAAACTGCCTCTCAATGGCCACAAAAAGCCAATATATTGAAAACCTTTTTTTGTCATTGTGTAGGTGAAACAAAGCATTAGACGACGTGTGTACATGTATGCTCTGTGCACGCTCCGCAGATGAATGACCAGACAACCTTTGGTCCAGTGGTCCGAAATGACATAATGGAGTCTCTACTCGGCTTCCATTTCTAGGCAGGGGAAACATTTGTGTGTATCCACGTTATCCGGTGTCAACCGGTTACAGAGCATGAAGCATGAAGTTGCAATTGTGATACAATGTAGGTCGATAAAGACGGAACTTTTTAATTAAGGCCAACAAAAAAAATGTTCTGTTTCTGATTACATGCCATTTCAAAATAGGGTCGGTAGGTCGAGAATTATTTTTTTTACAGTTTTTTTTTTATTTTGGTAATATTGATTTAAAATACAATACAGTACAATAGGTTAATGCCTTATTTATTTATTTAACCCTCTATACTAAAGTAAACGTACCGTGCAATTCCTGTTCAGGCCGCCACTAAGTAAAAGAGCAAGTTTGGGGAAAAAACGCAATGCAAAATCTAGATTATTCCATTTCAGCACGAGGCGAAGCAATACAAGCTGAGTAAATAGGAAAAGTCAGATTTCATCGAGTGATATTCAGCGACAATGCCCGAACAAAATGCATTCCATATTATTTATATAACTCACAACTAGATCCTTGTCATTTGAATTTTGTTCACAATTAACACAAAATAGACACAGAAAATCGTTCACCCACGCTCTGGAAATTCTTTTAAAACCTTCGGCAGAACGTGGCAATTCCACATAGACAGCAGCCTTGTCTGCCTCTACACGAACTTGCCTCATTTGAACAACGAGCCGGGACCTATTATTTTGAAAACGAAGCTGCGAAGATAAAACGCGACGCGTGCTCCACACACGAAACACGTGAAACAACAGTGCATGCTGGATTTGTTTGGATGTTCAGTTCGCTCACGCAGTGAGCAATGATTATCAACTGCACGTCCAAATCTTTCAGGCGTTCAATTGCTGACGTCATTGTAAAACTGAAAGACATGAAGCAAGTAACCGGCCCCTGCGCACTGAACTTTCGGTGTGCTTTTAAATTTATTTTTATTTTCTGATGGCTATTTTTGATAAGAAATAAATCATTGCGATGTTTCAGGTATGTTTTCTATCCTTTATTTGTTCATGTTGTTACTTGATGATGTCATAGAATTCAGTACAGGTTGCAAAAAAGACTGAATGTGATTGTAATAAATGTTATTTGGCAAAGAAAAATTTGCCACAGGCAGAGTGAATGAGAGGGACTCATCGTAGCGACTAATGTGTCACTTCGGTCGCAGCACAGTAAACGCTATGAACACTATAGATTCGTTTTACGGCTTGGGTTGATGTTTTACCGACCACGGTGTCGACGCACGAATTACAACCACTTTATTTTCATATTTATTTCATAGTGACGAGGTCGATCTCCATTTTATTTATTGTTTGTGATTTTATTTGTTAATTTTTTTTTCATTTTAATTAATTCATTATTTTAAGCTGCCGAAAAAGGAAAAAGTCGAATAAAACGTTTAGGGTCGCGCCATAAAATTAGGGTCGGTCTGGTAACCGGAAACAGAACACTTTTTTGGGGGGGCCTAATTGGTCTACTATGGTCAATTATGCTCAGGATGCATTAGGCAATACTAGGGCTGAACTCTACATTACCATATCTATCACCGTTAGGGAAAATGTAGACACCAGTCAGTGGAACTGCAGGCACCTCCTCTTCCTTCTCCACTTTCTTTGTCTTCCCTGATGATAAAAAAGAAACAAAACTTATTTCCATTTATTCAAGACCAATGAATACCCTGTTCAAAAAAAATTGCCAAAGACTCAACAGAATTGCTGGAAAATCAGCTAGACCTACTGGCGGGTCGCACTAAAAGCCGACAACTGACGACCCGACGATGACTGCCGACAACACGTTTGAAATGCACTGAAAAATCGCAGTTGAAGATAAATTAACCTCTTAAATATGTGTAAAGGAGTCATAAACATCCAAATAACATTCAATCTGATTAAAAAAGAGTGTTTTTAACTTATAAAATAACAATTCTTTACCACGAAGTTGTAAACCCTAGTACTGTCCGCCATATTGTCTTTGGACCATACCTGGACGATACCATTAACCTGTAGGGGTAGCAAAAGTGGCAAGTAATCTGTGCAACATTACCATGGCAGTCCAGTCCATGTTATGCATTAGTTCACACAATTTCTCCCGCCGTTTGAAAGTTATTTTCAAAGATTCGTTCATTATAAGTTATGGTTTTCTATTATTTATTGTTTTATTTTGTAAACAATTGAAATTTGTATTAAATGACAGGGCCTCTCTTTTTCTCTTAAAACAAAAATCTGAAATGATGAAAAATCTTAATTGGAATAGTGCCTGACTGAAAAATGTGATCTTTCTCATGCATACTGATATTTATGAAACACATCAAATAATATTAATAAAAAATATTAATAGGTATACTGCGCAATTTCCAAATTGAAAATGATCAAAGGCGCCTTAGTCTTTTGAATAGGCCCTACCACACTAAACTTGGTAAACTTATTTAACAAGAAGAGGTACAAAGTGGGACATTTATGTGGGCAATTCTCCATGAGAGAGGAAAAAATGTCAAAATAAATATTTACATATTAAACCTTTTTTGTACTTTATCCAGACCTCAATTAAATGGGGAATTCAGTTTAAAAAGAGAAATTGAAAAAATATATTTATTTCTGGTAAAAACAGTGATTTTTGCAGTTTATGATTAAAAACGTGCAGATTTGTAAAAAAAAAATGAAATTTTGTGTATGAATTACTTTCTGAATTAAAGGAAAAAAGTTTGATTTATTTGATGTTACAAGTTACAAACATTACTTAGGGTCATTAACCATCGTATTAATATAATCCCATTATAAAATTTGCACATTTCAGATACAAGGCATACATGGCTCTGCTGGCTGGCAATCACAGTTTGTGAGAAAAACACATTGCTGTGATAACAAGTTTTGTCAAATCAAAAACTTTTGTCAGCTCTTTTCAAAATGATACAAGAAGCTATCAGCAGAGGAAATATCACCTGTAATGATAAAAAAATATTGAAAAATGTTGAAAAATCAACTTTAACTGTAAAAGTGACAGAGAGCAAACTGATGTCCATATTATCTATACTATAATGATGATTAAATTGGGACTTCCAGTTATGGGCGCCGCCATGTTTTTTTCCGTGACTGGCGCCCGTACCCTGCTGGTTTGATGCGTCCCGGGAAAATTTTGGGGGTACCAGGTGGTTTGGGTTTGCGCTGGTGTTCCGATATCCCCCCGCGATTGCATGCGTCGATGGCCTGACACCCGGGTGGGCGGACCCAGAATATGTCTTTTTTTGTGGGGGGGCTGAGCGTGTCGATTGGTCAGCCCTTTACCCTGGTTGGGGTGTATTCTGGTCCCATCAGACGTGGTTGGGGTTTTTTTTTGCGGTGGGATCTAGTCGTAATATACATAGGAATTGAAATTGATTCAAATAGATTCAACAGAATGTTAATAATATTACATTTAACAGTTGGTACATTTCATGCCTATTGAAATTAAGCTTTCCTGTGTTTCACGGGAGGTAAGGTAGTATGATGAATGAGGTGACTTTATTTGCATGTTTGGGTAACTGGTGCTCTGGAAAATTTACGATGCAAGAATGGCTGATCAGCGATATGGTGACCTTACATGTATTTGCATTTTCGGGTAACTGGTGGCCTGCAAAATTTACGGTGGCACAGATAAACTAAGGTAATTACCAAAGGCTGACCTCTGACCGGCAACAAAGCTATCTGCCGCGCGTCAGTTAACAAAGCTCAAAATGCTGATTCAAGGTGGGGGGGGGGGGATGGTTAACGCGGGGTGAAGGTTAGCGCCACTAACGTTGAAATAGTCCACTAAAATTTAACACATTTTTATAAAACTAACCATGCTTAACAATTGAAATTACTCATAAAACCTATACTGTTATGTTTTCAGTGCTGATACAAAGAGAGCATTTCAACGGTACAATGGTTTACTATTTATGAAAAGAAGTCACTACCTCTGTAAAAATAGAGTGTACCCCAAACGAGATTGCAAAAAGGATTGAGGCACTAGACCTTTCTTTTGCAACCTCACAGCCCAAAGTTTTTGCCATCTAAAATGGAGAAACTACGGGGAGCCGTCAATGCAAAGCAAAAACAGATAATCACAGTTTCCAAAAATGTTTTCACAAATATACAAAAATTGTCTAAATTTGTCCAAAACAAACCAACCAAAAATGGGATGTATTTTCGTTAAAGTTCCAAAAATGTTGAATTTAGTCACAACGTCTGTCAACAAGGCTTGAATGTTTTGCTATTGGCTGTCCATGCCAACTGCGCAGATTATCAACAATAGAAATGTCCATTTCCCTTGCGCCCGACCCCCACATCTTAATTGTTGATTTCTTTGATGTGCTTTTGACCTCTTATCACCTATGACCCTCGAGTATTATATGAAAAGCTTTTTGATAGGACTTGAGAACGACCCTGTTTCGACTGGCGGAATGACTCATGTGGTAGGAAAGAACCCAAGTGCGCCTAAAAAAATGATTAAAATACAGTTATAACAGCCTCCTCAGTTAGGGAGAGATATCACTCCTTCAAAAAGATGGTTATACTGAGATGATTGCTATTAAATCATGCCCCAAAGAGGGACAACCTCATCCATTTTTTACGGATACATACATGAACTTTATTTCCTAGAAACTATAAACAGATAAAAGGAGAAACATATAAAATGCACATAATGGTATGTTTTCTTCATTCTGGTCATTTTTACATTCACATGGCATCCTAATGTCCACTTTTAAAATGTGTCTCCTTTTGTTATTTCTGTATAAGAAAATTTGTTATTGCTCTTTGTACTGATTGACTGAGTAACGGTATGAAATAAATACCAGCGATATAAACCTCATGTAGTATTCCTAAGCTGCATTATGGTATAGGCTTCAGTATAACCACAAAAAGAAACAAAGAAACAAAGACAGAAATAAAGAATTAAGACATCAAAGTAACACAGTAAACAAGAAATCTGTACAAAATACAAAGCAAAGAAACAAGAAATAAGAAATAAACAAAGAACAAAATACACAAATAGAGAAACAAAGACACGCAGAAACCAAGACACAAAAAATAATGAAACTAAGACATCAGCAGAAACCAAGACCTCAAAAAAGCAAGTCACAAAAAATAAAGAAACTAAGACATCAGCAGGTCACAAAAAATAAAGAAACTAAGACATCAGCAGAAACCAAGACCTCAAAAAAGCAAGTCACAAAAAATAATGAAACTAAGACATCAGCAGAAACCAAGACCTCAAAAAAGCAAGTCACAAAAAATAATGAAACTAAGACATCAGCAGAAACCAAGACCTCAAAAAAGCAAGTCACAAAAAATAAAGAAACTAAGACATCAGCAGAAACCAAGACCTCAAAAAAGCAAGTCACAAAAAATAATGAAACTAAGACATCAGCAGAAACCAAGACCTCAAAAAAGCAAGTCACAAAAAATAAAGAAACTAAGACATCAGCAGAAACCAAGACCTCAAAAAAGCAAGTCACAAAAAATAAAGAAACTAAGACATCAGCAGAAACCAAGACCTCAAAAAAGCAAGTCACAAAAATAAAGAAACTAAGACATCAGCAGAAACCAAGACCTCAAAAAAGCAAGTCACAAAAAATAATGAAACTAAGACATCAGCAGAAACCAAGACCTCAAAAAAGCAAGTCACAAAAAATAAAGAAACTAAGACATCAGCAGAAACCAAGTCCTCAAAAAAAGCAAGTCACAAAAAATAAAGAAACTAAGACATCAGCAGAAACCAAGACCTCAAAAAAGCAAGTCACAAAAAATATTGAAACTAAGACATCAGCAGAAACCAAGACCTCAAAAAAGCAAGTCACAAAAAATAAAGAAACTAAGACATCAGCAGAAACCAAGACCTCAAAAAAGCAAGTCACAAAAAATAATGAAACTAAGACATCAGCAGAAACCAAGACCTCAAAAAAGCAAGTCACAAAAAATAAAGAAACTAAGACATCAGCACAAACCAAGACCTCAAAAAAGCAAGTCACAAAAAATAATGAAACTAAGACATCAGCAGAAACCAAGACCTCAAAAAAGCAAGTCACAAAAAATAATGAAACTAAGACATCAGCAGAAACCAAGACCTCAAAAAAGCAAGTCACAAAAAATAAAGAAACTAAGACATCAGCAGAAACCAAGACCTCAAAAAAGCAAGTCACAAAAAATAATGAAACTAAGACATCAGCAGAAACCAAGACCTCAAAAAAGCAAGTCACAAAAAATAATGAAACTAAGACATCAGCAGAAACCAAGACCTCAAAAAAGCAAGTCACAAAAAATAAAGAAACTAAGACATCAAGAAATAAAGAAAAAACAAAATGAATACAAAGAAATAAAGAAACAAAGAAAAAGACGTAAAACGATCAAGAAATGAACAAACATAGAAATCAAGAAACAAAGAAAACAAAAGAAAAAAAGAAAAGAAATCAAAACATCAACAATCCCACAAATACAGAAATAAACGGAGATAAACAAATCCGCAATTAAAGAAACACAGGTTTAAAAGAAGTGCAGAAATACACAAATATTTTAAGAAATGAAATTCATAACTCCATGGCCGTGTGGCCCCCATTGAAAAACTATGCCCCCTGTGCCCCCATCCCCCATTGCAAAAAATCCTGGCTACGTCGGTGCCCCCACCCCCTCCCCCGCCTCCCCTCCCATGCCATATCATGTTACGAAGCATGATTTGGGGGTGTGAATGGCCGGATATATAATGTACTTTGTATACTTGGCAATGGTGCATGTGCGCCGTATTTATGGATATGCAGTTATTTTGATGTGTGGACCACAATATCCCTTTTTATATAACTGGCACACAGATCCTTGTCATTTGATTTGTGGAACCTACATCACATGACATTCAATATTATTCCCATCAGCGTCAGTGATCCAAAAGTCCTATTTGCCCTAGGGGAATAGTATTTACTATTGAACGGTTAGGATCATCCTCATTCCCAATGATTTTGAGCGATAGAGCACCGCTGCTAAAACAAAGAAGCACCTTTGCAAAAGGTTGCAATAATATCACACCCCGCGTATTGCACTGTTCTAAGCTGCATGGTCAAGTTAGCTTGACGATAAATTCATTGTCACGCGTGCGTGGAGAACGGAAAAAAGCACGTCTGTGTCTACATGGAGTCGTCCACGTTGTTTAGAAGTTGTTTTAGAATTTTCAAAGTGGTGGGTGGTTGAGGAACCCTATTTCGTCACCGACACCACGAAGTAGCACGCACGTACATACCAGTAAAAAGTAGCAATCGGAGAAAACGGCGTCTAAAGCTGAACGCTTTTTAAAACGCCACTATCCTTTAGAATTTCAGAGTGTTTTCAACTGGTTTTCTCATTGTGGACTCTGGATGCTTTGAACTTGATAAATATACTGCTTTTGTCCACTTTGCATTCTAAATTAACAAGCAATAAAGTAAAAAAGGTGCGTGCTACTTCGTGAAACCGGAAAAGAAGCAAAATAGACTATTTCCGATTTCACGAAGTAGCACTCTCCAATGTATTAGTAACGCAAACTTGTGTGCGCGCGCGCACACACGTGGGGCGCGCACAAGGACAGTGCTACTTCGTGAAATCGTTTTGTTCACATTTTGAGTAAGGTGCGCGCCGTGCATTTCAATGGTAAATGTTACTTGCGTGCTACTTCGTGAAAACAAAGATTGTCAATTTCGGGCAAATTTTGGCATACATAATTATTATAATTAAAAAAGTAAAGAAAGTGAAGTTTTGAAACTTCATGAAATTGTAGGGCATGACGAATGTTGTATAAAAACGTACAAAACTGAAAACTGAAAAAAGTATGGTTTTGTACACACGGTGCTACTTCGTGGTGTCGGTGACGATTTATTTGATATTTAGGTGTTTGGGCACTCAGCCCGGAACACATCTTGATTTTGTTCGGTTTTTTAGGTGATCGGCCAACAGCCGAACAACTATTGTTAAGTTTGTTTTTTTTCTGCGCATTCTTCCTTCTGAACCTTGTCCACAAATTTTCTCAAAAAGTAAAGCTTGAATGAACTTGAAACTTACCATGTACAAAGATAGTAGTGAGTGGATGATACCGAAACTTTTTTGGAATGATGACGTCATTGATGACGTCATTAGGTTAAATAAACGTTAAAAAATTCAAAAATTTAAGAACTCAAGAACGGCAAATGCTACATTCAAAATCTTTGGTGTATATGAAAGGTCTTGTAATGTGGGACAAATTGTATGCACACCGTGACCCCATTTGACCTTGTTAAAATTCATGTTATTTCGGGCTCTAGAGCCTAAGTGAATGAAGATATGAACAAACTTTCAATGCATAATTAGGTGTTCGGCCAACAGCCGAACAACTATTGTTACTGTTAAGTTTTTTTTTTTTCTGCGCATTCTTCCTTCTGAACCTTGTCCGCAAATTTTCTCAAAAAGTAAAGCTAGTATGAACTTGAAACTTACCATGTACAAAGATATTAGTGAGTAGATGAAACCGCAAATTTTTTGGAACGATGACGTCATTGATGACGTCATGATGTTAAATAAACGTTAAATAATTCAAAAATTTAATAACTCAAGAACGGCAAATGCTACATTCAAAATCTTTAGTGCATATCAAAGGTCTTGTGATGTGGGACAAATTGTATGCACACCGTGACCCCATTTGACCTTTACTTCCGGTCAAAACCGGAAGTTAAAGTTAAAATTCATGTTATTTGGGGCTCTAGAGCCTAAGTGAATGAAGATATGAACAAACTTTCAATGAATAATATTTTCTTTAGATCAAGAGCATTCTAGAAATGTAATATATGACATCATAGCTACGTCAAAACGAAATTGATACACGAGGTCGAAAAAAAAATTATTTTGCTATCTCAAAAAATAAAGCATGTACGGTCTTGAAACTTACTGTACACCTAGACCACAGTGTGTATATGACAAAGCAAATTTTTTGGAATGATGACGTCATCGATGACGTCATTACATTAAATTGAAGTTTTATACTAAAATAATCATATCTTAAGAATAATACATGCTACATACATGATCTTTACACCATATGAAAGGTCTTGAAGTATTTCACAAATCTTACACAGGGTGTGACCCCATTTGACTCTCACATGTTGAATTTTTTAGTAATAAATAACGACTATAAAAGCCTAATTGTGAAATTTGAACAAAATTGGCCGTTGCATAACGTTATATTAATGTTATATTAAAGTTATATTAAGGTGAAAAGTGCCGTTTTTAGCGCGATCGCCGATAGAGTCTGTACAGTTACCTTACTGTATTGCACCTCGTGCGTGTGCACTCTAGGCTTTTACTGCAGGCTGTGTATATACATGTACATACACGCAACAAGTCAGGTCTTGTCACAGTTCATCGAACTTTGCGGTGTGTTGTTAAGTTCTGCGTGTGTGTGCGTGTGTAATAATGGCGACGCAAAGAAAAACATGTAAGTCATGCCAAGTTCAGTGTGGAAATGTTTCCCTTTATGTCATTCTGGTGGCTTAATTGTGACAGGGAGAGGAAGAGGAGACTTTACTGAGACGATCACATGCTCACGTGAGTTGTTTGAAGTATAATGGTGGAGAAAATGCAATTGACAAAATGATCGTCTTTCGTTCTATATATACCGATCACGTACGTGCTTACATACGAGAGTCACAAGTGTGCAACAGCGGGGCCAGAGGCACTTTACCCCCGCGAGAGTTGTTGTCGGGATACGCTGAGTAAAACTGTTTAAAAGTAAAGTTTAAAAGTAAAGTCATCGCCTTTCAAAATGTCCGTGAATTTCTTTAGCCGTGCACACTTGCGTTTATGATGTTTATCAAAGTGGGGTAGTTTTCATAAAACTTTGGAACTTTTTAATACAGATAATGAGCTCGGAATTTGAATCTGTCAAATGTCAGATTGACTGTACAGTACACCAGTGTTCAGTAAAGGTGATGTTACAAAATCAGACCGTTAATTTGATATAGCGCCATCAACGTTCACTAGCGATACACACTTTATTTTCTTGACACCTCATAGATGCCGAACAAAACGGAGGGCAGCAAGGGTTAATGTTTTGATAAAAGGCAATATGAATACTATTTTGAACACACAACCTGGCGGCAGCCAATTGCACTGCGTGGAAAAGGAACACTTTGGAAAGCACGAAAACATTGTTTTTCCTGGCAGTTAAAACCAAAAAGGTAACTTGTTTTTCCTCCAGGAGTCGAGTTACAATAAATGTATGCGGTTCTTTATAATTCTTAGTGACCTGAGTTGACCTCGCTTCCTGCCCAAACCGGAAGTCCCCATGAAATACATATGATAAAGCTCTTTTTAATTATTTTCATATTCATATTTAAAGGTTTTATTTGATTTCACTTTCAATATATCAAACAAAATCAAAACCATGTGTTATACGGTGTCTCATAGAGTTGCTTTAAATGTTAATTCCTCCAAAATTTTCTTCAAATAAATAACTCAAAATTGAAATTAAACTGAACCTTGAAACTGTGCATATACTTGAACCTCAATATGAAGACGCGAAATAAAACGATGACGTCATGATGACGTCATCAGATGTTGAGTTACAATAAATCAAAGTTTATTAATTAAATCAGAACTCCTGAAGTGCACAATGGATTTTTACAGTCTACACATCATCGCAAAGGCTTTTTGGAAACAATTTAAATGTCTCAAAGAAATGACCCCAATTTGACCTTGTATTGCAGTTCAAACCGGAAGTTGAAGGAAACAATTGTTATAAAGCCATTATTTTTTAGTTTTTTGGTCAGTATAAAACGAGCTTTGGACAGTGGTTTCAGTGTGTGAGTAGGTAAATGACTCTGCGTTTTCAAGTTTAAAACTGATGACGTCATTACATTAAACAGCGCCCTCTGGTAACAAGTTTGAAATCAATGGCGCTACAACACTAATTGTAACGGCTTTTTTTACATTGTGTGTATAAACTCATCGATGTTATGAAGCAAATCGTTATTCCCGAACACCTAGTTTTTGTGATGCCACAAAAACTGTATGTCTAGTTCTTCTTGTTGTTGTTCTTCTTCTTCTTCTCCCCAACCGTTGTCCTCTAACAAATGCACTTCTTAACACTTCTTAAGCTTGTATAAACTTGAAACTTCACACACAATTAGAACGTCACTAGGACAGGAAACCGCTTGAGTGACGTCATGATGACGTCATCGGGTGTCGAATTACATTAAATCAAAGTTTATTATTTCAAAAAATCATAACTCCTGAAGTACACAACGGATTTTTACAATCTATACATCATCGGAAGGTCATTCAAAACTGCGTAAATGCCTCACAGACATGACCCCAATTTGACCTTGTCTTCCGGTTCAAACCGGAAGTTGAAAATTCATATTTTTAAGAAGTACTTATCACATGATCACAAATCTTACATCAGATTGTAGAGAATTGAGCCTTCTCAAACTTTTGCATTGGGGTGACACCATTTTGACCTTTACTTCCGGTTCAAACCGGACATGTAACGCAAATCGATTGTCCGTGTGCGTTGAAGCGTGTCTGACATTGCCGTACAAAATCCAATGCCATTATACATGTACACATGCTTGTGTGTGCGTGGCTGTGTGTGAGATCGATGCCCCATTGACATGTACATTAACCAAGCGACGTTTTTAGTCTCTTTTCAAGGTGGGCGCTCCACGCTTTGTTAGTCTTTAATGCAGGGCTTATTTAAAACTTACAAAATTAACAAAAAATCAACCCTTTGAGATATGAACTTTATTTTTTCGACAAATGTCAAAGTAAGGGAGGGTCTTTCTTTATGACACAATAAGTGACCTCTGTAACATCTACTTCCGGTCAAACCGGAAGTAGCTCTTTATATAAAATTGCTAAGAGCTAGGAACATGATTCTTTCACCAAATACCAAGGTTAGGAAAGGTCATTCTCTGTTGCACATCGGGTGACCTCTATGACCTCTACTTCCGGTCAAACCAGAAGTAGCTCCTCATGTAAAAGTGGTTAGAGTTAACATGATAGTTTCGAGAAATATCAAGGTTAGGGAAAGACTTCATTTGTGAAACAATAAGTGACCTTTGTGACATCTACTTCCGGTCAAACCGGAAGTAGCTCTTTATTTAAAACTGGTGAGAGCTAGGAACATGATTCTTTCACCACATACCAAATTTAGGGAGGGTCCTTCTCTGTTGCACATTGGGTGACCTCTGCGACCTCTACTTAAGATCAAACCGGAAGTAGCTCCTCATTTATACATGGTAAGAGCTAGGAACATGATTCTTTCACCAAATACCAATGTTAGGGAAGGTCCTTCTTTGTTACACATTGCGTGACCTCTCTGAACTCTACTTCCGGTCAAACCGGAAGTACCTCATTTAAAAGTGGTTAGAAATTCCTGTCCAGACCGGATGTTCAAATTAAATATTATATTATAAAGCTCAATTTAACGTATGTTTTTCTTCATGATTTCTTATATTTAAGTTGGATTAACTTTTAATTTCATTTACCTTATAACACATAAAACAATTTTTAATACATCACACTCCGAACACCTAGTTTTTGTGATGCCACAAAAACTCATTTCTAGTTGATTTTGTGTTTATTGTGAAAAATATCAAATGACAAGGATCTATAATCATTTGTATAAAATAAATATTGAGTGACTTTATTTCGTGAAAGGTGAGGAATATTATCCCTCGGTAAAATTTGAACTGTTACATTTCTCTCGGCTTGGCCTCGTGAAATGGAACAGTCCAAATTTTACCTTGCGATAATATTCCTCCCATTGCACTCTGAGTCACTCAATATTTGTATACTATTTCTACCTCCAAGATCTGAATAAGAAATTCACTGGTTTATTTGCACGGAAATGAAGGTACTGATGGAAGTTGCAAATTTATTAAAGTTGTTGATTTCATTATTTTTGTAATCCTTAAAGCTCTACAATTTTTTAATTTCTTTGTTTTGTTGTTTCTTCATTTGTGTTTGCAGCCCCCCTGTTTCGTTGTTTCTTATAAACGAATCTAGCTCCCCGTCCGTAGCGTTGTTAGTCTGTACTGTGCTGCGACCGACAGTGACACACTAGTTGCTACGATGAGTTTCTCTCATTCACTTTGCGTGCGGCAAATTTTCTTTGCCAAATAACATTTATTACAACCACATTCAGTCTTTTTTGGACCCTGTACTGAATTCTATGACATCATCAAGCAACAACATGAACAAATAAAGGACAGACAACATACAATGTAGGCCTACCTGAACAACAAAATGATTTATTTCTTAATAAAAATAGCCATCAGAAAAAAATAAATAAATTTAAAAGCACACCAGAAGCTCGGTGTGCAGGGTTACTTGCTTCAGGTCTTTCAGTTTTACAATAAGTCAGCGCTTGAACGCCTGAAAGATTTGGACATGCAGTTGATGATCATTGCTCACTGCGTGAGCGAACTGCACGTCAAACTGGAAGCTATAACAAATCCAGCGCGCACTGTTGCTGCACATGCTTCGTGTGGAGCACGCATCACGTACATGTTATCTTCTCAGCATCGTTATCGGAATAATTGGTCCCTGCTCGTTCAAATCAGGCAAGATCGTGTAACGGCAGACAAGGCTGCTGTCTATGTGGAATTGTCCACATTCTGCAGAAGGTTTTTAAAGAATTTTCAGAGCGTGGGTGAATGATTTTCCATGTCTATTTTGTGTTTATTGTGAACAAAATTCAAATTACAAGGATCTATTTGTGAGTCATACAAACAATATGGAATTTCACTAGGGCATTGTCGCTGAATATAACTCAATGAAATCTGGCTTTTCCATTTTACTTGGCTTGTTTCGCTTAGCTTTGTGGTGAAATAGATAATCTAGATTTTGCCTTGCGTTTTTTTCCCCAAATTTGCTCTTTTACTTAGTGGTGGCCTGAACAGGAATTGCATAGTACGTTTACTTTAGTATAGGGGATTAAATAAGTAAATAAGGCATTAACCTATTGTATTGTATTGTACTTTAAATCAATATTACCAAAATAAAAAAAAAACTGTAAAAAAAAAATTCTCGACCTACATGTACCGACCCTATTTTGAAATGGCATGCAATCCAAAACAGAAATTTTTGTTATTGTTGGCCTGATCATTTAACCAGTTGACATCGGATGACATGAATACATGCAAATGTTTCCCCTGCCTGGAAATTGAAGCCGTCTTAAGATGTCATTATGTAATTTCAGATCACAGGGGCAAAGGTTGCCCGATCATTCAACAACGGAGTGTGCACAGAACACACACACACCTTCTAATGCTTCGTTTTACCCACACAAGGACAAAAAAGGTCTTATAAAGGTTGTAGGAAAAAAATATCCCAGGCCTCATTTTGAGCAGACATTGTGAACTGGATTTTGGATATGGTCTCTTCACTTTCTAGAGCCTCAATGCAGTCTTCTGTAGGAATCATTAATTTCCTGTGTAAACTAAAGCATTCAAAAGTGATAGAATTCCAAATTCCTTTCTTCGACATTTCATGAACAATAAAAAATCTGTTTCATCAATTAATTCAATAGTTCACACTTACACACAACACTGCACCAATAAAACCCAAACACCTCGTGTTTGTTTAAAAGAACACTGAATTTTTGTTTTTGCCTTTTTGCGCTGTGATTACTTGAAGTCAAAATGCTGCCATGAATACGCAACATTTTGACCATATGCACCGTCGTGTGTATTTTTTAACCCTAAATTTGGTGTCTAAAACGAACAATTACATGCATGTAACTGACCGTTTCAGAAACGGTTACACGTTTACAAAAACAACAAATGAATTAACACACACAAATTTATGAAAAACGAATTACATTGTAATTGTAAACTAAAAGTAGCATTTTTAAAACTTGTCACCAGAGGGGCGCTGTTTAATAATGTAATGACGTCAACAGTTTTTGACTTGAAAACACCGAGGGTAAATTTTCAACTCACACACTGAAACCATGTCCAAATTCTCTCTCATGGGATCGAAAAGCGCTCGCCTCTCACCAAATGTGTCCCTTGTTCGATTCCAGGCTAGGGCCATATGTGACTAGAGTTGTGCGCTAGTTCTCTCCTGTGCCACGCGGATTTTTCTCCAGGCCATTCAGTTTTTCTCCCTGTTTACATGTATATGGGTTGATGTGTTTGACTGCCAAAGGCACCCTTGAATGCCTGCAGCTCGAGCAGGTGCAGCTGCGTCCTTCGCGCAATTCAGCTTCTCAACTGCCAGTAAGGATGATTAGTCTCCCAAATTATTATTATTAAATCCCAGCTGAGTATGTGAGTTGTCTTTTCAACCAATGTAACATTATAAACGCAACCTCTGTGACTAGCTGCAACTTTGACAAATTTCTAAGTCATTTGATTGATGGATAAAACTATGTACTGCTGTGTGTAACGCATGGTGTGATCTAGCGTGCAATGGTAAAAAAGGATGGTACGAAAGATGATTCAGCAGATCTCGAAACCAGGCTGGGAAATATTTTTTACTCAACTTCCAGTGCGGACCAAAAGACAGCCTGGGCAAACTTTGATGATGTCAAATAATGTACATTACAAGATCTGGACCAAGATCTGTACCGAGGTATACTTTATGATAAGAACATACCTATGGCACTTAGGAGAAAAGTATATGATCAGTGTGTACTACCGACCGTAACATATGGAGCAGAAACATGGACAACAACAAAACTAATAGAACACAAACTCCATACAGCACAAAAAGCAATGGAAAGACAAATGCTACACATCTCAATCAGACAGGATCAAATGCACAGAAATACGAAAGAAAACTGGAGTAAGAGACATCATAAGGACAATAAAACAAGCTAAATGGAGATGGGCTGGACACACTGCCAGAAGAGAAGACAACAGGTGGACAACAAGACTAATAGACTGGCAACCAAGGACAGGGAAAAGGAAAAGAGGTAGACAGAGAAGAAGATGGAGGGATGACATCAAGGAATATGCAGGAACAACATGGACAAGAACAGCAAGAAAGAGAAATGAATGGCATTTCCGAGGGAGGGCTACATCCTACATTGGATGACCACAGCCTAAATGATGAAATGATGATCTGTGTGCTCGTAGACTGTCCATATGTAGAGATGTACACAACATGTACAGCAATGAACATGTACATGTATGTACTGACTGTCCGCAATATTGTAATCTCACCACCACGCAGCGTGCCATAACTCTACCTCTCGTATCTAAACCCTGGAAGAGAAGCGCCAAAAAACAATGGTGATTGGCTCCTAAAACTGACTGCTGTGCGCACATGCTTGTTAAACTTTCGAGCGCCCTGAGGGCGCTTGGTACGCGCGTGTCAAAATGAGTTCGAGCGTTGCAAAACGCAAGTATTTTGACGCGATCCTACTTCAAATGATTTTTTTTTACGCAGTCACCATAAACTGTATACAGGTAGACAGGTCACAAATCAAAGAAGAATAAGAGGGGTCCAGTTGCTCTATGATTAATTATGCCACTTTTGCAGGATTACCATATTTGAGCGTCGCTTCGAGTGGATAGGCCACAGGCCTAATTAAAATCTCCCATATTATTGGAGATTTTCTTGTCACAATTCCGGGGGTTTTGTTCGAGGCCAACCTCGGTACCAACAAAAATGGCTCAGCGAGATCAATTACATGTACCCCTGGGAACGTAGTTGGCAATATCAGGCCATGAAGTTTGCACGCCCCGCGCAGATTTAAGTTTGCGCGAGGATTGAAGTTTGCGGGTGACATGGATTGTATGGCCGTGTCAGTGTAAAACACACAGGTAGTGAGTCTGAAAGCGAGAATAGCCAGCCAGCCATGGCTCCACGCGCTGGGTCTCAGCTGGTTGGTCGAGATCTTGTAAGTGCGGGGTTCAAAATGACAACCTGGCTGATGAACAAGTCGGACTAGACCCATAACTGGGGTGCCAAACTCCTTTTTGAGATTTTGACATTATCTGTCGTGACGACCAGTAATGTCAAAATCTCAAAAAAAGGAGTTCAGCGCCCCAGTTACTGGGACTGGGTCTAGTTTACCTGCACAGGTAGACCCAGTAACTGGGGCAATGTACTCTTTTTTAAGATTTTGACATTATCAGTCGCTAGTACGACCGATGTTGTCAAAATCTTAAAAAAGGAGTATAGTCAAGTCTCCTATTTCCGCTGGTCTCCTATTTCGGCGGTATTAGAAAATTTATTTTTTTGCGGCGCCAATTTGTTATCTATGGACGCCTTTCATTCAGTGAATCGATAACCAGTAACCTTCTGCATATCTGGTAAAAAGAAAAATTCTGAAATGTCAAGGAGATTTTTTAAATTTAAATATTTGTGAAATATACGCTATTTTACGGAGTGGACAAATTTACGCTGACCATGGCTGCCAAAAGTGCCATTTTATTATTTAAATTTTTACCTTAAATGTTGTTCTGTCATTCAGAATATATCAGTGTCCAGATCCCGTTTCACTTTTTACAAAAAAAACTACGTCAAAAGAATTTATTTTCACATCAAAACAGAACAAATTGTCTGACATCGAAATATGGACAGAAAATTGACGATCGGTAAAAACTAAATTATTTCAACAACTTTTGCAAAGGGCGCCCTCAATGTGTGTGTTTTAACATGAAGTAAAAACTTGCACAGGTTAAAGACTTGCCTGCACAGTTTTCAAAATTGCGCAGTTTAGTTTTCAATTTACGCGGTTACTATTTTGCGCTAAATATGGAGCAATTCTGTGACGTTTCGGACCAGTCCAAAATGGAGTGCAGGGGTGTCCAACAGAAATTTGGTACTCCGCAATTAAAATTCCTTGTAAAAGAGCGAAACCTGCCCGGCTGGTGGAAAATTAAAAATCGATATTCATTTAAAGTTAATTATTTCATATTATGGTTGAATTTAGCTCCATTAATGTAGAGAAAAAGGCTTTGCGGACCATTTGAAAAACTCCTGTGTGGATAAAATATGAGACTCGCCTCCAAAATCACACCGCGCGTATGCTCATTTTCTGAGACATTTTCGACGAATTTAATCTGAAAACTGGTGGATTTTGTTCAAATCAAAGTGAAAAGTAATACTTCAGCAACAATAAGAACAGGACACCTTTGCACAGGTTGGTGATTTATTTTTTACATTGATCGTAAAATGCAGCAAATACCGCGGAAATAGGGTATTCCATCCTACACCAGTTTATACTGGGTCTACTTTAGACCCAGTAACTGGGGCGCTGTACTCCTTTTTTGAGATTTTGAAATTATCTGTCGTACTAGCGCCCCAGTAAGGAATATGTAGTAACTGAGACGGTCAGGAGAATTTAAACCACCTCTGTTAAAAAAAATGCCTTAGACTCAACAGAATTGCTCAAAATTCGCCTAATGTCTTCTCCAAGTGTTTAAGGTGAAATAAAATGTATTCAATTGTACTCACGATCATTTTCTTTCCTCCAAATCAATGATTTTTAGGGCCTCTGACAACCCTGCCGTTACAATCGCCATTTTGATTACTACTAATGTGACGACTGTTTCCTGACTTTAAAAAGTTGTATTAACGCTGTGGGGATCACGTGTTCGCTGATGCCCGGACTTGTATAATGTTTTGCGTAGCTTCCCTCCCTGCTGTTGAAGTTACTAACCTTATTAAGGGCAAATAATCATTTGAAATTTGCTCAAAATTACTCCACACGAATAGATATCGGCTAGCGATCGGGGCCATTTTGATTGTGTAGCCTGGTATCCTGCGTTGACTACGCAAATCAATATGAATGTCAGGGCATCAGCGAACATTGGCACTACACAGCCTGGTATCCTGCGTTGACTGCGCGGAAAACAATATGAAAGTTAGGGCCTCAGCGAACACGGAATCCTTCCTTGCAGCGTTTATACACATAAGGAAACGGTCGTTGAGTATCACGTTCAAAATGGCGATTCTAATGGCAAATTTGATATATGCGTGATAGTGGGCTAAAAATCATCGATTTGGAGGACCAAAAATGTTCGTGAGTACAATTAACTGCATTTTATTTCACCGTAAATACTTGGAGAAGCCAGTAGCAGTAGGCGATTTTCAAGCAATTCTGTCGAGTCTTTGTCGCAATTTTGACAATTTTGTAACTGATTCAGAAAAAAAACGCTTCGGAGCACTTTCCAAATATACCACGGACTGGGGCGCTAGTATGACAGATAATGTCAAAAATCTCAAAAAAGGATAAAGCCCATGTTACACGGGGCAACTTTCTGGCAATCAGATTGCCGGCAACATTTTTCTGGCAACATCGAGGCAACTTTTGTTGACGCAACTTAGGTGTCACACGTGGCAATTTCGAAGCAACGCGCGCGCAATCAAAATTGCCCGCAAACCGAGCAACCAAACAACGGACCGGGTTGATTCTTTAAAAAAATAATATTCAGCGAACGCAATCACTTACCATCTTCATTATCATCTATCATCATTCTGATGTATCTCCTCTGCCTTGTTATCTCGTTGGTATGGTTTTCTCATCCGATATGTCGTTAAAACGAAAGAAGGCTGCTGCGTTGTTGGTCTTGCTGTTGGATGATGAAAGTCAGCCCCCAAAAAAGAGATTGTGGGCGAGAAATTGGCTTCTTCGTAGAAAGGATCAAGGTTGTTTTGCAAACTTGCTGAAGGAACTCTCGGAGGAGGATAACCAAAGCTACAGGTAGCACATTTTTTAAAGCTTTTTCGACTTAATCAAATAGCCGAGTCGTAAGGATATGAATATTTAGTTTGGCCATATTTTTTCCACCATACCTCAAGAGGTATTAGTCCGATCTTCAAACTCCTTTTAAGTGTAGACTTATCTTCTAATGAAGTGCAGTAGTGGCATATACTTTTGTCTGAACGTCACGATGATGTAATAACAATAAAATTGATGCAAGGCAAATATTCGTTGAAAGCGCCCTCATGCTGTCAAAAATACGGTCCTACTGCTGCTGTTGCGTGTAACCACGTGTACATCAGGCCTAATGTAAATCATTGTATAGTTCAAACAATCTCGACGGAAATAATCTTTGGAAGACAACCGGTCATTGAATATACAGTAATTTAATATACTCGGTTTATTCGCAGTTCTCCGAGTATCATTTTCATTGGTGTTCTTAATTCTTACAGGTCTTGGCTTCGAATGGATGGTACAAGCTTCCACCATCTCGCTCAGCTTATCAGCCCTCTCATAAAAAAAGAGAGCACGCTGATGCGAGAGTCCATCTCACCCGAGGAGCGCTTAGCTGTGACTCTCAGATACCTTGCTACTGGGGAAACCTTCATTTCACTGTCATTCAACTTCAGAATAAGTCGTCAGTGTATCTCAAGCATCGTTTGTGAGACGTCCGAAGCCCTTGCCCAATCGCTTCAGAAAGCTTATCTGCGTGTGCCCCAAACAGCAAGTGAGTGGAAGGGCGTAGCCATCCAATTCAAGGACATGTGGAATTTCCCAATGTGTCTTGGGGCAATAGACGGGAAACACATTGTAATACAACCCCCTGCAAGTGCGGCTCGTATTACTACAACTACCAGGGAAGCCATTCCATTGTTTTGATGGCAGTAGTAGATGCCGATTTGATGTTCCGTTATGTGGATATCGGAACGAATGGGAGAATCAGCGACGGGGCGTATGGAACAAGTGCAGCTTGAGTTCTTCCATCTCCAACAACAAGCTTAATCTTCCTCCGGCTGAGCCTCTTCCTTCTAGACAAACACCCATCCCATACCGTACGTCTTTGTTGCAGATGATGCTTTCAGCCTGAAACCGTACTTAATGAAGCCGTACCCAGGACGTAACCTGGAAGACAACGCGTATATTCAATTACAGGTTAGTTTTTTGCCTTATAAGTACATATGATTAAATTACATTTATTATGCCCAAAAACTGCTGATATAGGAAGTAACAGTAGGTTTCAAAAATCCGAATCAAAGCCATAATGGTACGGATTACTGAATTTTTACTAAGTTTTTTATTTTGATTTGAAGTTTGATTTAAAACAAACCATGAAATATTTATATACTATTTTTAAACGAAACTCAGGCCGCACAATTGTTTTTGAGTAATAAGTTCAGAGTAGTAAATTAACAGCACGGCAAACAAGTGTTCTTGAAACAACGTTACAAATGTGTATTTATCATCCGATTTTCTGAAACAGGTTGTCAAGAGCAAGACGATGCGTTGAAAACGCATTTGGTATTCTTGCCAACAGATGGAGAGTGTTCAGGGCTCCAATCAATCTTGCCCCGGAGAAAGTAGAAAAGGTTGTGTTGGCATCGTGCTGTCTTCACAACTATCTGCGAAGTACGTCAACGACACGCCACATATACTCTCCAGCTGACATCGTTGACCAGGAAGACGTCCAAAGTGGGACCGTAGTCCCTGGATCATGGAGAGGCGATCTTCCATCCCAGTCTATGCTCTCGGTAAATCTAGGAGGGTCAAATTTCTACTCCGCTGAAGCAAAGGATGTGCGGAAGGAATTTGAAAGTTATTTCATGTCTAAAAATGGTGCAGTGAGTTGGCAGGTTAATGTTTTATAAGGCCATGGTTATCACAGGCTGTAAGTGTAAAGTCAGACATCAGTAATACTAACTTGACTTCAAAGCAAACAGATTACATTAATCAATCTGACAATTTGCTTTTTTTAATATTACAAATTGTCAGTGGCGTAGCAACTGGGCAGTGTGAACCCCCCCCCCCCCCAGTTTGGCCTGTGATGGGCGCTTCTTTCAAAATTGTTTATTTTGGTATGATTGTACGAAAACAATTGAAAGATTTCACAAACTATGCTGACAACAATGATACAATTTCATTTGGCCCGTGTGCAACCGCATTGGGGGAGAAATGTTTTTAATATTCCATTGTACAGTGAATATTGTGTAAACCATAACAACTTACAGGAGAGCAATGGTCAATAAAAACAAAAATAATGGTTGTTGTATTCAAACATATAGCATTTAAAAAAAAATGTGTGATGGGGTTTGTGTTGATCTTTTGAGAACCATTAAGTACAACAGGGTTCATTTTGTGAAACGATAAAGTACAATACATGTTATCTCTAGGCCTACCGGTATTACTCAATTTGATTTTTTTGTCAAAAACATTTGAAGAACAAACTTAACGAGAAAAAAAAAAAAAAAAAAATGCGTGAAAACTTCCCCCAACCGATGTTTGTAATATTTTTTTTCTGTAAATATTAGAACTCGAGTATTAGAAACAAATTTATGTATATACTGCCGGTATTCAGACCCTCCTTCCAAGTTAACAATAACATTTTAATCTTCGGTTGTACAGTATTTTAGCAAGACCTGTTGTATTTCAAGCTTGGCGTGTTCTCTTGCATTTAGCGGCAGTCGTCGCAGAGAAATCGCAACATGACGCGCGAAGAAATCTTCCCCGTCGTCAGTTCGATCGTCGGCGGCCTTAGTTGTCAGAACCTTGATGGCTTCTTCCATCAGAGTCTGTCTGGTGGAATCAAACTTCCTCTTCTTTGTTTGTTTTGGTTTTGTTTTTTCCGGACTCGGTTGCATCGTTTCCGCTGTTTCTGCCATTTCTGCCATTTCTGCCGTTTTGCTTATTTGCTCTTCATTCTAATAACAAAGGAAACACTTTCTCACGAATTTTTCAAAAAACAGGTGGGTCTGAGTGTACTTAATAATTGCATACCCCCTCCCCCCTCCCACCAAACACACCTACCGGTGCATTGATTGAAAGGGATAGCCAAAACGTTTTCAAAGTGGTCATGCATCGTTTTTATTGACGCAGTCACCATAATCGTCAATATTTATGAAAAACTGCTACTCGTCTCCTTTTAAATTGCGTTTTATTATTACCTCAAGCGTATCTTGGCTTTTCCCAGCCTTGATCGAGTCCCTCAGGAACGTCATCCTTGCAAAATGACCCCAACGACTCTGGTACAGGTCGTCCGTACCACTTCCTGATTTTTTTGTTTGGTCAGTCCGCTTCACTTCTCTAGAGAATGTTGTTCGAAGGTTTTTGAATTTTTTTTTGACATCCTTGACTGTTTTGATCAAAATTTAGATACAACAAACCAGACGTTATACTAGTTTGTTAAGCTACAGGCTTTTACTTAATATGTGGATGTTATGTTTTGCATATTATAATATTTGTATCAGTTTATTTATTATTACGAAATAAACAGAACGGTTTTTAGTTCTAAGCTACCGGTAGATAGAATGAGCTGTGATGTGAATTTTGAAAAGGGTTTGTTTCAGTATGGGACATTTACATTCTTTTCAATCGATTAGGTATGCCTTTTTCAACTGTTAATTATAATTATTCTCATGTAATGTACGAAAAGAATTTGTGAAGGCCGACTGATAGCAGTTAGTCAGTAATGTATTTGAAGTTTCAGACCTCAAGTTATACAAATACAGATTTATAGTTCTTGACTTCTCACTCCTCGTCCTCATTGCTTCCAGCGGTATACAACAATGTAAACAACATGAGAGAAGGTAGACAGAATAACATTAGTCAAGAAATCGTTTAATAAGATTCAACAAAACACCATGCAGTTCAACTGGTCAATAACACTTTTTAATACTTAGAAATACAAACTCCGTGTACAAAATGTTTGCACCTGTTTTTAAACTTAGGTATTTCATGTCATACAAACAAAAGTATGAACAGTTTGTTTGGGAAGGGTTTCCTTAAATCGACCCGTGGCCAATTCTGAAACAACGGTTCTGGTTTCAGCTGTCAGTATTTCTGAAAACATTTTGAAAACATGTACACTTTCGGTACAGCGTTCAAACAAAGGCAAAGCTGGACCGAAATCCGAACCCATTGTTTTTGAAAGGTTTTAGAAAGATGGTTGCTGAATGATGCTCACGAAAAAATTAATAATTGTATTAAAAGGTCATGCTTTTTATAATGATTATCACAAGAATTAGACAAGCAACCATATAAATAAATAAACGATGGCATTTAAAGACTAACTTAATGGTAAAAAACAATGCATGAGCCATCGTAGCAACAACTGAAGTCGTTGTTGCTACGAAAGCTCATGCAGTTTTTTTACCATTAAGTTAGTCTTTAAGTGCTATCATTTAGTTTTTTTTATATTTCATCTGTTAATCCGTGTTCGCATTGGATTAAAAAAAATTGGTAACTTTACCATGACGCAGGGTAACATTCCAACGGGTTAATCTTCCCACTGTCCGCACTTGGATTTATTTGACGTGGGTAGAATTATCGAGACCCATAGGTAAACTAACCGAGCTGGGCCAAAAACAATAAAGAGGGCACCCTGCGTGACCTACGACCGTGATTTGACCGGATGTACAACTCAACTCCCGCGGTAAGCAAGCGTGAAATAAACATCGGCGGGAGAGGGGGACGCCGCTGCCAATGTGCCATCTTGTATTGTAGAAATCGTTTGTTCCCGACGCTCAACATTCGTTCAAGTTTCCGTCCTGTGATGGCTGTGACAAGACAGAAAAAACACGAAAACGAAAAATTTGACGCTGCTCGTAGTTTACCCACTCCACTTCTTCGTGCTCTTGAGTTATTTGTTGATGAACGTTTGTTAATATCAAACAAATGTCTAAATATTTCGACAAGATCGGCCATGATTTATACACGTATCGCAAGATGACTTAACAGCACAATAAACTGTGTATCATTACCCGATCCAGTATTACGCGCGTGATCTATTCCGGTCAAAGGTCATTGATGTGACCACCTGTGGTCATTGACCGGATGATGGAAGATTTAACCGAGAAGTCGCGTCCGCACTGGATTTTCGGGCTCCGTTAAACTGACCTTATTTTAACTACTTTAATATCCTGAACACTTGCCACTAAAACAGTGTACAGTCCAATGATCGTAATTAAGGCAAGACAGCTCTATGGTGCCCCAACAATCCTCTTACTAATCTCACTCTTCCTAGTTTAGGCCTGCGAGTTGATATTTATCACGAAATAGATGCAACACGATATGCGGACACTATCACGATCACTGATCACAGTAAAAGTAAAGAAATACCAATAATCCTTGTAATCTAGGCCTTTAAAAATACTAAAACTGATACATACCCCTGTAGAAGTCAATCACGACAATTTCCTTGTCGAATGACCAGATTATTTTAGCAAGATCGGTCATTTCGTTGCTCTCTTCTCGCTTTTCTTCTCACTGAGCGACGAAAAAAATGGCTACCGATTGAAAAACTTTTCAGTAGTGAAATCGATTACGTCATCACCTACGCTCAATCTGATTGGCGGTTGCCCGCAAAAGTTGCCTCAAAGTAAAAACTCATTCTACTCGAAATATACGTTGCCACAGGGTTGCCAGTGTGTTGCTTTCGAATTGCACGACATGTCACACACGGCAATATGTGAGCAACCTGGTTGCTAGCAACTTTCATTGCCCCGAGATTGCCAGAAAATTGCCCCGTGTGACATGGGCTTAACACTACAGCGCCCCAGTTACTGGGTCTAGATTCAACCGATGTCAAAAATCCTTGCCACACTAGTGGGGCTAGGTCTAGGTCTACTGCACAGGTAATAAAGGCGTGCCGTTCTGAGAGGAACAAGCTGCGGGGTGTTCTGCAATTACTCCATGAAAAAAGCCTCATGTCATTTGTAAAATGTCCGCACGCAATTCTAAAAACTTATATCAAAAATTTGGCCCTCGTTTGACGTTGAGCATGTTGAGCATGTTGGTGAGGTGAGTGTGAAATAACTTCAAAAAATATTTAAAGATAGTGGGCCTACCTGGCATTCTTCTCTTCTATTGATGAACAGCTAAAAAACGCCAAAAACGATATGTTAATAACATAACACTAACATAACACAATAAAGATGAGAAACAATACCGCTACAGTTGTCGGTGCATGCAGCAGGCCCACAGTCCCACTGATGTGGTGAACGTCCGTCGTTTAATAAACGATTTGAATGATTTTGGGGTCTGGGAACCGGACTAAATAACTGTTGTAACCATGGCGAGCTAGACTTGATGGTTCCTCTCAGGGGGGGGGGCGGACACGAAAAAGAAAAGGGCGCCATCAACGTTGATACTCGTCTCATTCGTGAGCCTGCCTTACACCAATGCACACACACACGGACGCACGGACGCACGCACGCAGTCAGGGCTCTGTCAAAAGCGAGCATACCCAGGCTGTGTGTGTGTAGCCGTTATTGACATCGTGCAATACACGGTTCGTCACCCTGACTGCTTGGTATACCATACCAACAAACACAGATTCCGGACGCCGACTGGTCTACACATGAAACCGATAACGGAATTTACTATTTAATTCAAACGTTACATTTTGAAAATCATAAAAATCGATTGGGTAGAATGGGTGGATTTTTAAAAAAAGCTTCACAATGTTAGAAAACCATATATTAAAAGAAGAACTTGAAAAATCTCAGGGGTAGAATGGGCCAATTTGTCGCTTTCGTCACGTTTTGTGAAACTGTTTTAGGGGTGTCGGAATTTTCGTTCAAAGCAACATTACACATTGATTAACGGTATGATGATGTTGCCCGGCTACGTGCCTGGTGTTGGAGGGACGGATGCATTTTCCAATTTTTTTTTATTGATTTTTGGCAAATTTTTGCATTTACTTCCAATCCAAAAATATTACAAATAAACTATGCATATATAATTGGTCAAATACTGCCTTACTTTTATCTAATTAAAACCATTCGTAATAGAGCAGAAATTATTTACCCCTTTTTTTTAAATGGTACGTTCACACAGCGCCGCGGAAAGAATTGCGCAATATCGTGTCCCCCCCCCCCCCCCCGGTTCCTCTCCAGAACCCATCAAGTCTAGCTCGCCACAACCTCGTCCCCATGGTTTACTATGTAAACCCTGGGATGGAAACTCCTTACTTGGACCCAATTATTAGCTTATGTTCCTATTCATAAGGGTATAAATGAGTGGTGACTCGTTCTTAAACGGCCGTTTAAAACCGGCAGGGTCGTGGCCGTGCGATAAAGGCCCGAGCCTTAAAGGCCCGAGCCGAAGGCTCGGGCCTTTAACGCACGGCCACGACCCTGCAAGGTTTTAAACGGCCGTTTAAGAACGAGTCACCACTCTTTTATTCCCATTCATAAATGCCCTTTTGTTAACAAATATTGAAAAATATGGAAAATTGGTTTTAAAAAAGGTTTTGGATGGTTTCGTTCATTTGTCAGTTTGCAGTTCATGTTCAGGGGCCCTGCTTTGCTTGTGCGTCTGGTTGTCGCCTCCCATATGTGTGATTTGTACGATTTAGAGTTTCAAAACACGAAACCAGACTAAATAACAGCTGTGTGTGACTGTCGTCGCGGCGGCAAGGCTGTGGTGAAACTCAGAAAGAATCTTTAGAAACTCAGAAAGAATCTTTAGAAATACATTGTTTTCACAGTAAAATAAGAGGAACTTTATTAAAACTGACAACTGCTGAAGAATGGAGAAACATTTTAAGGAATGGTAACGTCATGTATCATGGCAGACTGTCACATAAGTAGGTGATTTTTTATTTTCTTGCTTCTATAACTATAAGCTGTAATTTCATCACCTGTGCACTGCTGGAACCTAGGCCCATTTGATGTTGACTGATCTCGGTCTGCTTTCTCCTCTCTGACATTGTTCTGCCTCTTCAACAATAACTTCCTCATCAGTTATATCGTCAATATCAAATTGAAGGTCAAAATTACATTGCAAGTTATCAGACATTTTAACTTAAATCCAATAAATAAGTGTCTAAAAACTTCCTTCAACTTTTATCGTGCACAAACAAACCAGCAAATATGAGCAGACGATATTTTCTTAACACTTTTGACAGTTCTTCAGCCTCGTCCAAAACATTGCTTTTTAAGTGTTTTTATTAAAGCTCCATTTTATTTCCTTATTAACATTTTCTCTTTAAAATATTATGATTTTACCTCATACATTCGTTGTATGCTTGTGAAAGTAACCATCTTTAAGAAATGGTTATTTGTTATTTTGAAAAAAATAAAGTTATGCAAAATAATAAGTTAAAGGATAACAATATCTCAAGTTTTGTTATTCATGTTCAGGGGCCAATCACAATCCAACTGTTTTAACAGCCCCAGCTGTGTCTTTATCAGCCGTTTAAAGTCACTTAGAAATGGTCATGTGACCACTTCTTAGCCAATAGGATTGTCTAAACTGTCTGGTGTATTTATGAATTAGGGAATAACAGTGCGAGGACCCGGTCTTCACTGCTTGGTAATGACCGGGGTGGTGGCTGGCCGCTGTTAACGACCAAGCCGGAGGCGCGGTCGTTAACAGCGGCCAGCCACCACCCAAGGTCATTACCAAGCAGTGAAGACCGGGTCCTCACACTGTTATTCCCATTAATAAATACCTTTTTAACGAAATAAACGGCTAAAATCGTCCATTTTGTAACTTTTCTTTCTCGGCGATACTTTCTTGTTTTGTTAGCCGGTCTTTATATCGCCGTTAATACACCCCCACGTGATCACGTTTTGACCAATCAGAATCCACAAACTGTCCTAGGTATTTATTAATAGTATATAGAAGAATTACACATACAGTTGGTGGCTTTATAAGCTTGTACTTCTTGTTAAAGTTTGATCGCGCGCGAAATGTGTGATATTGTTATACTTTTCTGTAGAAAGTTCTGAAAGTTTTTGCATGTGCTCCAAAAGGGACAATCGTTAAATAGGCTATTAAAGGTACACACCGGCTTACTGTTTACCTAATTTAGTGATGTGGAATGACAGACAATAATTTTTAAATGGTTGTTCTTAAAAAAAAATCATCAAAATATCACGTAATTAACGAAAAATGTGAAGAAAAAAAAACACGGTCAAAGGTCAGCTTATACGCTTTTCCAGCCGTTGCAACTGTCAAGTTTACGTGCCAATGTTGCGCAATGTTGTAAGTAGACTGGTGCTCTGTTTATGTATGAATTATTACAATGACGAGGCATGAGGATCCAGACTTCATATCCATCCAGCACAAATTCACGTGTAAATAAAAAACCACACATAAACAGAGTGTATTCTGTGTACGACGAACTGGACGAATTTACTTGCAATGGAGAACGTTTCTTCATTATATCGCAAGTAGGCCCTATGTTGTAAAAAATTACTTGGACGAATGCCAGTTGGGTCCAGGACTAATCTGTGTTGTCAGGTCGTGTTCAAATGTAGAAAGGGAGAGAATAAGCTTGGCATAATGTGGACATCACAGACATGATTGACCATAAATATTGTCAAAATGTGAGTCTTCATGAATTAAAATATACGCAGGCATATTCACAATACAGTTCTATGACACAAACCTGTCCATCAAAATTATGGCAAAGACCACATCCTTCATATTCTCATCATGACCAGCCTGCTGCAGTCTAAAAACTAATGCCATGGTAGTGTCCCTAATCTTGGGCCATCTTTTCACATTGGCTTGGCCAATAACAGTCATGTGCCAAGCGAGCCTCCCGCTTTCGCTGCAAACGGATTGCCAATCCTGGCAGCTTTAGCGAAGGCATTCTCCCGTTTTTCGGGCGATGACTTCAAACCGCCACCGGTTTTTTGTTGTGGCGATTGGGGGGGGGGGGGGAGTGGACATTATGCAGCTATCATAGAAGTAGATATATCAGCTGTATGGGATAAACATTCCCCATCGTCGTCGCTCGTGTGGGTAGCGCAGGCAACACGTTACAATAGTTAGGGGATAATAGCTAGGGGTACAGACTAAAACCCTCGTTAAAAAAACGTAATAGTTGGTCTGGCTCCCTACCCCTCCGACAAGCTCCCACGCTTACAGCTAGACCGACCGGCGAGCTGGGGAGTTCATGCCCCCGGAGTTTGTCCCTCTGGCCCCACGAGACACGGCACCGGCTGTACGGGATATGCCCCAAGGTTTACGTTCCGCTAGCTCCCACGCTGGTTGCGTACGGAACCCCTTAAGGGGACATACTTTTTTTCTTTTTTTTTCGTTCCCTCGAAATAATATTTCGTTCCCTCGAAATAATATTTCGTTCCCTCGAAATAATATTTCGTTCCCTCGTGCACGTGACGTCCCTCGTGTACGTGTATGTTTGTACAGTTGCATTGTCATTCGTGCGTGCAGACTACTGTATGGTGTTCTATAATTGACACTTAAACCGTGACTTTTTTTCTTCATGCGGCGCCTTTTTTTTTTGGCGGCGACTTTTTTTTGGCGGCGACTTTTTTTTTACGCGGCGACTTTTTTTTTGCGGCGACTTTTTTTTGGCGGCGACTTTTTTTTTTGGCGGCGACTTTTTTTTTTGGCGGCGACTTTTTTTTGGCGGCGACTTTTTTTTGGGCGGCGACTTTTTTTTCGCGGCGACTTTTTTTTTTGGCGACTTTTTTTTTGGCGGCGACTTTTTTTTGGCGGCGACTTTTTTTTGGCGGCGACTTTTTTTTGGCGGCGACTTTTTTGGCGGCGACTTTTTTTTTTGGCGGCGACTTTTTTTTGGCGGCGACTTTTTTTTTACGCGGCGACTTTTTTTTTACGCGGCAACTTTTATTTCGCGGCGACTTTTTTTTTACGCGTCGCCTTCCGGGTTGTGATCGTGCTGGGGGGATTCCCCATATCAGGTAAGTCACGCGCAAGCGCACAACTGATCTACTTCCGTATTGTACTCGACTGGCGGCGCAGCAAATAATATGGACTACACTCTTTTAAACCCATTGATTCCCGACCAGAGAGACAATATCCTTTTTCATTCATGACATCTATGACTTGAGTCCGACGAAATAACCACTCGGCCACGACACGCCATATGTTTAAATATGTTTAATAATGTCTGTCGAGAGACTAAACATTTTTCCGTGCAGCGTGTACAATTACAAAAAGGAGAGTTTTGAACTCGATCTTATTTTTAGATGTCCTCTTTATCACATTTAATATGTTAATTCTTAAAAACGTGAATTTAACGTAGGATATACAATTCATAGATGTCATGAATGAAAATGGATATTGTCTCTCAAAAAAAGTTGCCGCCAAAAAAAAAAAGTCGCCGCCAAAAAAAAAAGTCGCCGCAAAAAAAAAAGTCGCCGCGAAAAAAAAGTCGCCGCAAAAAAAGCCGCGTAAAAAAAAAGTAGCCGCAAAAAAAGTCGCCGCCAAAAAAAAAAGTTGCCGCCAAAAAAAAAAGTCGTCACAAAAAAAATCGCCGCAAAAAAAGTCGCCGCGTAAAAAAAAAGTAGCCGCAAAAAAAAAAGTCGCTGCAAAAAAAAAGTCGCCGCAAAAAAAAAAGTCGCCGCGTAAAAAAAAAGTCGCCGCTAAAAAAAAGGCGAAAAAAAAAAGTCGCCGCCAAAAAAAAAAAGGCGCCGCATGAAGAAAAAAAGTCACCGTTTAAGTGTCCATTATAGAACACCATACTACTGAGTACTGGACGTATCATTGCAGTGACTGCAGGTATTACATTGTTTTCTTATTGTTTGGTAGGCCTATGGCATTTTTTTTTTTCGATTTAAAACGAATTATTTATGAAGTGTGTGTAGAAGGGAGTTCAAGCACGTACACGAGGGACGTCACGTGCACGAGGGAACGAAATATTATGTCCCCTTAGTATGTCCCCTTAGGGGCTCCGTAGGTGCACCGTGAGACACGCTTCGGTTGCACGGACACCTCTGAATGTGAATATTACGTTCGATTTTTCATCATTATTTACAAATTGTATAAATAATCTGAATACATAAGTCTTTTTTGTCAAATACTCATGAATAATTTATAAAAGAAAGATTTAAATTTGGTTCAGTAATTTACTTTTATACGGCTGGAAGTAAAACTAACTCCGAAGATCACGTGATTTATCCGAACCACATTTTTGGTTTGGATAAATCGTTTTTTGAAAAATGCTCGAAAACGGCAAAATTTGATGGTTTCTTTTAGGAACCGTTCTTCTCCATTCCTGAAAGACCTTTGAAGTCATATGTTAGCTTATTTTGTAGCCCAAATAGCCCAACGAAGCCAGTGTGCACCTTTAAATCTGGTACCGGGCAACAAGACAATGACAATTCAATGGCAATTCTAAAATTTCAAAATTGCCAATTGATATAGATCGAGCAATCGGTCGTACTAATTAGCGTCAACTCCACGATTTCACAACTCAAGACAACTCCACGACAACTTAAATCAGCAAGCGAAAACTACCTTGAAACACGATTTCTTTGCCAGAATGTATTAAATAATAGGTCTGTCATCATTTTTCTAGCCAAATAGACTTAGTTTCCAAGAAGGAAATTTTTTTTTTCAGTGAAATTAACCAATAATAAGACCGATTGCGCGACAATGTTGACATGTGGTCACGTGACCCCCTATTGGATATAACGCCGTACAGCTGATGGCAAAATACGTACGTGTAAAGAGATAGGCCGTGACACAGAGTGAGTTCGAAAACAGTCGATTTTACTTTCGTTAAGTGATGAAAATTAGTCAATCAGACCCTTTATTTAAAGTAGTATGTTTAAAGTAGTATGTTGTGGCATTAATTTAAATCACATCTCTGTTTCATAATTTAACAGAATTCTACTAAAAAGAGGTTTTTTTTTAGCCATGCACTACCGGCATCGGACGACTATTATGTAGCCACCCGTCGGTTATTTTGTTTGTAATGTAGGCCTACATCACTGTAAAAAAAAAAGATAAACGTTGGAAAAGTGAGCATTAATACTGTGGCGAAAATCGCCATGTGTAATTGAGTTTATTTCAATGTTTCATTTTATTATTCTTTCCTTGCAGTAATATTTTTGCAGGCTTGTGACACCCAGCTGTGCGCTGTTCCGACTCTGTGGCTGCGCCGTGTTGTGCTCTTGTCTTTACTGTACATTGTATGAGGCACACACATGACGCAGTACGGACGCGCGCCGGCTGAAGTGGAGCAAGCTACCGTAGAAAGGTGATTGTTATTGGTCAATCAATTAGTGCGTTTTGATCACTGCGTATGTAACAGAAGTGCGTGTTGCGCATACGCACCCCTGACGGCTATAAACTCAGCTGCAAACTCATTTTGGGGGACTTCTCTTGAGCTGTCCTCACCGAAAGATCAAAGACACAACTAGACACTAAGTGTTTGTGAACAAACACGAAGCTGTTCCGTGTGGTTTTGCTTTCCACTAAGTGTTTTGACTGGTGGACGGTGATTTTCCAAAGTAATTATGCGTTCACACAAGAACCCTAAAAATGTGCTTTCAGACAAATGGGTAGCCTTGTGTCCTTCATGATTCAGCTTCAAGTAATGCGTTTGCTTAAGAAACCTAAACGACGTTTTCCGGCGAACAGGACCCGAGCGCAGACAGGTCTGCCACGCGGGCAACATCGTCCCAAATTAAGGCGTTCTATTTTCTACGTTCACGCTGAAACCTGAAAAAATTAATTTGCAAGTTCATTTCAAAGTGGGGTCGCCGTTTAAAAAAAGACAGTTCAGGACATATCATTTTTTTAAAGGAAAAAGCTTTGAATTACCGTAATACGACACCTGGTGTAGTAGCGGCGAAACAAATTGTGTTTTTCATACTAATAAATTTCATTAAGGGCAAGATTGTTACAAAAAGAATTCCATCTAATGCATTTTCACTATAAAAAAAACCTAAGCCTCAGTAGGAATTTCATGTACATGTTTTGCCCATGTACAAATCGAATGAGCTGTGCACAAACAATTGGTCCTCTACGCGGTTAGGAATCGAATTGCAGTTTCAATGACCAGGAACATTTCTCATTAAAAGCAATAACTTTTCAAAACAGTTTATGTAATTTAGGAAGCCAACTAGTAATTTTAATTTAAAATATCGTGTTTTTGACTGTCAAAACATTTACACTTTTAGCGCCATGTGTTTTGTACACAACACCAAAATGCGCGAACAAATGACGTCATGATGACGTGAAGGAGAATGTTAGGCCAGAATGCACATCTAGAGTATCTCAGAAGTCTACAACTAAAAAAATTTTGACGATCGGCGGTATACTTTTTGAGATATGGTGCTAACAAAGTTGGCTAATTAAATATTCACCTCGCTGTAAAGTGGCTAATTAATTAAAAAAATTAACAATTATCACAATTAGTGTTAAGTTTATGTACTATGCTTCAATTTGATAGAAAACCCACCATCTTCCTATTTAAACATAAGGATATTAGGTCTATACAAAAAACGTGTACAAATGCTATGGGGATTTAGGTGGAAACAAACAATAATAATAATAATAAAAATAATAAAAATCTCGACGAAAACAAAATCTGTTCCGACGGTAAGTCGGAACAGCTAATAATAAAAATCTCGACGAAAACAAAATCTGTTCCGACGGTAAGTCGGAACAGCTAAAAACCATTCTACTCATGACGTAATACTTTGTTAGCGTGGGCTTCATCAGCCCACTCTACCAATACGATTGAGGGCCCATAATAAATAATACTCGTACACCATTAGTTTCATCAATAGTGATATAACAAGTGAATGTTGTATGAACAAGGAGTCGGAGAGAATATTATTACAGATCATCCCTCTGTTTTCAACATATCTAATTATGTCGAGTGGATAAGGTTTTTCCCCATAACATTTCCCCTTGGAGTTTCATCGGATGATACCGGCTCCTTCCCCTTAGGCACAGACAAAAGTGGGGTCGGAATCGTTACCTAGCCTCGCAGAATTTCAAATAGGTAAAGTAATCACACAGTTTTGGAAAGCAATTTCTTTGGAGGATTTCAGCTTCAAAATTTTGAAATTTTTGTGTTGAAAAGTGTTTGGTGATCGCGGTCGTCTGGCCTAACGTTCCGTCGTGCGCTGTAACCGTACACATTAATTTTATACACGGTACTTTTACAATTTTCAAGACTTGCTGGAACTGTCCTTACTGGCTTTAAACAGCCACTTGAACGTACAAACTGGTACAAACTCTGGAATATCTTTCACAGATTTCGAGCAAGAAAAGCCTCGATCGAATAAACTAAATGCATTAATCATCGTATACCGTACCACCCTTTCCTATGGAGGATGTCGTGTCGTGTGTGTTTGCATTTTATACCCAAAAGTGTTCACGTGACGCGGGTCACGCAATCGGTGTATACTGATAGTGTTTGTGCGATTGTTCAGTTCAATGACAAAATGTTTGAGCGACTCAAAACCCGAAATGGTCCATCGTAGGGTTGCTGGAGAGGTTTTCGAACAGCGAACAAAAACATGAGTACAAGTTTGCAAATAATTTGGGACAAGTTTGCAAATCATATTAGTGCGTTGTTGAGGACCGTTCAGAGATGGTTGAAGAGAGTTCATTTCGCGTTGCAAACGATGAACATAGGCACTGGGGTCCAGAGTAGAAATATCAGGGGCGTCGAAAAATTGTCCAGGTAAGCGAAGAGTTGTGCTGTATACGCGCTCGGCGACACTGTGACCAAAGTCTAACTTGACTGCAGGTGCGAATACCAAGAAGCACGAGTGGTAATGTCTCAGTCCAGTTGGTTGGATCAACTTGTGCTTTAAGGGATGTTTTCAGTTGCCTATGGAAACGTTCAACGAGCCCATTTGCAATGGGATGGTAAGATGTGGTGCGTATGCGTTGGGTGCCAGTGCAGACTTAAACTGAGTACCACGATCAGTTGTGATGATAGATGGGACGCCGAATGAGGCGACCCATCCAGGTACAAAGGCATAAGCAACCGTTTCAGCTGTGATGTCACTTAGTGGGCTGGCTTCAGGCCACCGTGTGAAATGATCAAAGCAGGTGAGCAGGTGTCCCTTGGATGGTGGTAGTGGGCCAACAAGATCAATGTGGACATGTGAAAAACGAGCCTCGGGTGGAGAAAATTGAGAGAGGGGGTCCAAAGGAGTGGCGATGAACCTTTGATCGCTGACATGGAATGCATGATTTTGCCCACTGTCCAACATCACGGTTGATTGATGGCCAAACATAGCGATCCGTGATTAGGCGTTGCGTTGCGCGAACTCCAAGGTGCCACAGGGAGTGCATTGCGTCAAACACTGGACGGCGTAATTCTACTGGAACAAAGGGGCGTGGGTTTCCAGTGGAAATGTCACACGTTAAAGTTGTGTTGCATGATGGGAGAGGCACTTCCTTGAAGGTTAAGGAGGTTGATGATGATGAGCAAAGTTGCTTAAGCTCATCACTGGCTTTCTGTAATTCTGCCATCTTGTTGAAGTCAATGTGAGCAGAACAATTGGTGTGAAGGGCATTAAGTTCTACACGAGATAGTGCATCCGCTGCAGGGTTATCTCCACCTTTCACATGTCTTATATCACAGGTAGACTGAGATACAAAATCAAGGTGGCGAATTTCGCGAGGGGAGTGGCGGTTGGTTGTACTGCTGAGTGCGTATGTGAGTGGTTTGTGGTCCGTGAGAACTTAGTAAGTTGCGTCCGTCAAGTGAGTGTTGAAAATGGCGTATGCCAAGGTATATTGACAAAAGTTCCCGGCCAAAGTAACAGTCTCTGCAGGTTGTAGGCGTTTGGAAAAGAATGCGAATGGTTGCCAAGTATCTTGAACTCGTTGTTGAAGTACTGCTCCCACTGCAACATCCGAAGCATCTGTCATGATACACAGTGGTGCATCTGGCTTTGGATGAGCGAGGAGAAATAGCATTGGGCGAGGGCATCTTTGATAGCATGGAATGAGTTAGTAACAGCGTTAGATCAGTAAGTGGTTGGATAATTTTTCCAAAACGAGGAACAAAACGGCGGTAGAAGATAACGAGGCCGAAAAATTCGCGTAGTTTGGTGAGAGTTGTTGGTTGTGGAAAATTACGAATAGCACTGACCTTTCCAGCAAGTGGGCGTACTCAGTGACGGTCGACTTGATAACCAAGGAATTCCAGTGACTCTAAGCTGAACATACATTTGGTGGGGTTGATGATAACGCCATATTGGTTGAGGCGTTCAAAGAGCAAACGAAGGTGCGTCTTATGTTGTTCAGCATCTGAACTAGCGATTAGAAGACTGTTGATATATGCATAGCAAAAGTCCAAACCTCTTGTTACTTCGTCGATAAAACGTTGAAATGTTTGGGCAGCATTGCGTAAACCAAACGGCATGCCAAAACCAAAAGGGGTGAAGATGGCTGTTTTTCCGGTGCTACTGGAATTTGATGGTACGTCTGACGAGGTCGATTTTGGAAAATACAGTTGCACCATGAAGAGATGCTGTAAAATCCTGTATGTTGTGGTACGGGGTACCGGTCCGGAACAGTGGCCTGGTTGAGTGCGCGATAGTCTCTACATGGTTGCCAATCTCCGGGTTGCTTTTTGGGGACCATGTGAAGTGGGGAGGACCAGTTACTGCTTGATGGTCGCACAATACGACTAGTTGCTTCAGAATGCCCAAGTTTGTTGGTACAAAATCACTCTCAGAGCAATCTGAGCAGTTTAAACTTTTTCACCTCGAATCTCGCTGAGAATGAACTAGTTGCTTCAGAATGCCAATGTTTATTGTTAAAATAATCAGTCTCAGAGTAATCTGAGCAGTTTTAACTTTTTCACCTCGAATGTCGCCGAGATTGAACTATTAGTTTCAGAACACCCGTGTTTGTTGGTACAAAATCAGTCTCAGAGCAATCTGAGCAGTTTTAACTTTTTGACTTCGACTTGCACTCATTCATTCTGTGGTAAAAAAAAAAATTCTCAGAGCGAATCTAGCAGTTTTAAATATTTGATCTCCAATGTCGCTAAGAATAAACGAGTAGCTTCAGAACACCGGTATTTGTTGGTACAAAATCTTTCTCGTAGCATTCTGAGCAGTTTAAAATGTTTCATCTCCAAATGTCGCTGCCAATGGCACTAGTAGCTTCAGAACACCGTGTTTGTTGGTACAAAATCATTCTCAGAGTAATCTGAGCCGTTTGAAATTTTTCATCTCCAATTGCTCCGAGACACTTAATTTTTTCATCTCCAAATGTCGCTGCCAATGCACTAGTAGCTTCAGAACACCCGTTACAAAATTATTCTCGGAGCAACCTGAGTCGTTGGAATTGTTTGATCTCCAATGTCGCTGTGAATGCACAAGTAGCTTCAGAACACCGTGTTTGTTGGTACAAAATTATTCTCAGAGCAATCCGTGCGGTTTGAGATTTTTCATCCCCAATCTCTCCGAGACAATTTAATTTTTTGATCTCCAATGTCGCTGTGAATGCACTAGTAGCTTCAGAACACCCGTGTTTGCTGGTACAAAATCATTGTCAGAGCAATCTGAGTCGTTTTATTTTTTTATCTCCAATGTCGCTAAGAATGAACTAATAGCTTCAGAAATCCCGTATTTGTTGGTACGAAATCATTATTAGTATTCTGAGCAGTTTTAATTTTTCCAATCTCTCCAAGACAATTTAACTTTTTGATCTCCAATTATGCTGAGAATGCACGAGTAGCTTGAGAACACCAGTTGTTTTTGGTACAAAATCTTTCTTAGAGCAATCTCAGCAGATTTGATTTTGTCATCTCCAATCACACTTAGACAAAACCATATTGTTCAGAATGCACAATGTTTCTCAGAACAAAATCATTCTCGTAGCATTCTGAAACGTTTTAATTTTTCATCTCCAATTTCGCAGAAAATGCACTAGTTGCCTCAGTACACCCATGTTTGTTTAAAATCATTCTCAGAGCATTCCGAGTTGTTTTAAACGTTTTCTTCTCCAATCTCGCCAAGACAAAACCATTCTGTTTTAGGAATATCCATGCTTATTAGAAGAAAATCATTCTTACAAAAATCTGAGCAGTTTTTACACAAAATTCACAGGCCTAATTAAAATCTCCCATATTATGTGAGATTTTTCTTGTCCCATTTCCAGGGGATCGAGCCAACCTGGTACCAAATAAATGCCACGGTCGAGATCAATACCCCTGGGAACAAGGTTGGGATACATGATCGTTCTGTGCCGAAGAAACAGTCATAACGGCTTAATTTTATAGAAAATATTTTCTGCTAAGTAAAATTAAGCAGGATACCAGTCACAGATTGTACATGTGGCATGCTATTTTGGCTGGTGTCCTTATTCTCGTAAGCATACTTTTCTTTGTACTGAGCTACTTTTTGTGCTTAAGAAGCTTTTATGAAATTGGGCCCTGCAGGTTATGGTGAGGAGCGGGAGGAGCGGGCGTCATTAGTAAGGCCTATCCACTCGACGTGGCGCTCAAATATGGTGTCCTGCAAAAGTCATAGAGCAGCTGATCCACTTTAAGCGCACTCAAGTATGGTAGCCCACAAGAGAGGCATCAAACATAGAGTTATATATAAGAACTAGAGGGCGCACACGAGTTGTTACGTGACTCGACAAGGTAATTTGTGGCCATTTTGTGAATGGACAGGCAGCACGTAAACAAACACGGTTGCCCACCGTCATGACCGTTGTTCCGGAACGTGTCATTTGTCATAAAGTGTTAAAATGCCGAAAATTTGTGCATGCTATGGCTGCAAAAGTAGGAGTAATAAAGAGAGCAAGATTTCTTTTCATGCGTGAGTACTTTTCTGGTTTTTAAAATAAAAAAATAGATCTGTCTAACGACGTTATAAATGTAAATGTAGTTTTTTCTTAGCTTAGTTAGCTTAGTTCAGTTCAGTACAGTAGTAAAGTATGACACTGACTACGATGCCAGTCATGTCGCCCCCTCGCAAAGTCGCCCCCGCATTCTCGCCCCCTGACACAGTCGCCCCCTGACAAAGTCGCCCCCTCAATTTCAAAGTCGCCCCTGACAATGTCGCCCCCTGACAATGTCGCCCCAGCAATGTCGCCCCCGACAATGTCGCCCCCGACAATGTTAAACTGTATGCACAAAATAAGATAAGCCCCACGAAAGAACTTACAACGGCCGTACATTTCAATCGGACATAGCGAAGTGTGTATTTAGCTCGCACAATCCGGGTAGTTTGCATTGAATGTTGTCCACTCACAAAATGGCGTGCGTGTCTCCTTGTGGTCCCGTCGCCGCATCGTTGGCTGCATAGCGGGTGCGCCCTCTTATATATAACTCTATGGCGTCAAATCATAGAGCAGCTGGTCCCCTCTCATTCTTCTTTGATTTGTAACCTGTGTAACTGTACCGGTATGAGGTTTATGGTGACCGCGTAAAAACGAATTTGAATTATGATCCCGTCAAAATACTTGTTTTTTGCAACGCGCGAACTCATTTTGACACACGCTTACCAAGCGCCATAAGGGCGCTCGAACGTTTTTAACAAAGCGTGCGCGCATAGCAGTCAGTTTTCGGCATAGACCGTTCCGGCTTTGGCAAAAAGCCCGCCCACACAGTTTGTGTACGTTTACGCTGCACGTGTGACCAAGTTTGACCGAGGTCACATGAACACAAGGTGTGATCCAATTGGTCAACGCGCACAGTTTGATTGACAGGCCGGAACGATCCAACAGTCTAATCTCCAATAATAGACCTTTCTTCTTTTGCAACGTTAACAGCCCGAGTTTGGCCAACCAAGATGGAAAAACTACAGGAGCCTTGAATGCAAAGCAAAGACAGAATCACAGTTTGCAAAAATGTTACGCAAATATTCACAATTGTTCAAAATTTTTAGTAAGCAAACCAACAAATAATGGGATGTATTATCTTTAAATAAAAAGTTCCAAAAATGTTGAATTTGGTACGTCTGTCAACAAGACTTGAATATGTTTTGCTACATTTGGCCGTCGATGCCAACCAGCGTAGTTTGTTTTTATCAAAATCGGAAAGGTCTTTAGAAAGGTTTCACGTGACGTCACCCGAAACCTTTTTCTAATGCTGTGTGCACAAACCATAGAGCTATATTATATAGAGTCAACCACAAACAGACGTTGCATTCAGCAGACGAAGCGCCAGCCGTTGAGTTTGTACAATGCTGTACCCAACATGGATGCAAAACGAACTTTTCCTGGGATCCAACCTCTCTATGGGTGCGTTCGAGTAGCTTACACGTGTAAGTAAAACTTACACGAGAGCGTTCGATTAGCCATCACGTGATACTCGTGTCTGCCCCCAGTGTATGCCACCACAGCCCGAGCTCGCGAGCGGGTTTCTGGTGGCGGCCCGGTGTAATGACATAGTCTGGCTGCAGGCTCACGGCGGGGAACAACCTTTGGCCGTGTCCGAATGAATGGCTTCGGCAGTGGATACGGCCGGACGCCGAGGATTCCTATTCTTCAACGTTGTCGTTGCAGCCAACGGCCATAGCCGTAGCCGTAGCCGAAGTCACTTGATTCGGACCCACGGCCTCACCTTAATTTTTCCAGAATGTCAAGTGAATACACCGCAGCGTTCGATTAGCCCTGTGTCGTGGCCACCACGAGTGTAACTCCCCGAATCGAACGCACCCAACAGCCCCCGATTTCACGAAGCGCTATAACGCGTCGTAAACGTAAAACGGGTTCGTGGAGACATTGAACGTGTCACAAGGGTAAGCTTCTAATTAATTTTCAATACTGGGTCCTATTATTTTATATAAGTGTAATTACTGTTGGGTAAATTTTAATTTGGATTGTTTGTGTCTGTTGCGTCACCATGACGTCATTTATGACACGTTTTGTGTCTGTGTACAAAAGGCATGGCTCAAAAAGTGTAACTATTTGGTAGGTCAAAAACCACAATTTTTCTAAATAAATTGAATTTTAGATTGCTATATAACAATGACCGTTTAGAAAACATGAATGCTTCTACAAAGAGTTATCCCAAACCATAAAAATTAATCAAAGCACAACGTAATTCCACTATAATTAACCGTTAATTGTTTAATCTGAGCACCATTTGTACAATGTTGTGGGGATTGCACCGCTTTTCACCGCTCAGAGTTGATTGCAAACTACACAGATACGCACTCGCCTGTTTTTCCAGCGTTAATCCAAAGTTGTTTGCTGCTATTGAGAACCTGTACAGGTTTTTGCGGGGAAAACTGCAAACATGAATGCAGTGGGGTAGCGCTACTTTTTTTTAGTGTTTTAAACTTGATTTGTGTTCTCAGATGTTAGTTTGGCTTTCATTAACTAATAGACCGATTGCGCGACAATGTTTACATGCGGTCACGTGACCCCCATCGGGTATGACGTCATACAGCTGATGAAAAAATACATGTAAAAGCATAGGATTGAACTACTTTGTTTCAGAATACCCAAGTTCGTTAGTGCAAAATCAATCTCAGAGCATTTTGAATAGTTTTAATTTTTTTTCATCTCCAATCTCGCCCAAAAGGATTAAGTAGCTTGAGAATGCCCATGTTTGTTGTTACGAAATCAGTCTCAGAGCAATCTGAGCAGTTTGAAATTGTTCATCTCTAATCTAGCCAAGATTCAACTATTTGTTTCAGAATACCCATGTTTGTTCGTGCAAAATCAATCTCTGAGCAATCTGAGCAGTTTTTCACTTTTTCAGCTTAAATGTCGCCGAGATTAAACTAGTCGCTTCAGAATACCCATGTTTGTTGGTTAAAAAAACAATCTCAGAGCATTTGAGTAGTTTGAAATTGTTCATCTCCATTCTCGCCTAGAAAGATTAAATAGCTTCAGAATACTCAAGTTTGTTGGCACAAAATCAATCTCTGAGCAATCTGAGCAGTTTCAATTTTTTTCGTCTCCAATCTCGCCAAGATTGAACTATAGTTGCTTCAGAACGCCCATGTTTATTTGTACAAAATCAGTCTCAGAGCATTCTGCGTTGTTTTAAACGTTTTATTCTCCAATCTCGCCAAGACAAAACCATTAAGACAGCTTAAATGTCGCCGAGATTAAACTAGTCGCTTCAGAATACCCATGATTGGTTGGTAAAAAATCAATCTCAGAGCATTTGCGTAGTTTGAAATTTTTCATCTCCAAACTCGCCTAGAATGATAAACTAGCTTCAGAATACTCAAGTTTGTTGGTACAAAATCAATCTCTGAGCAATCTGAGCAGTTTCAAATTTTTCGTCTCCAATCTCGCCGAGATTGAACTAGTTGCTTCAGAATGCCCATGTTTATTTGTACAAAATATCAGAGCAATCTGAGCAGTTTTTCACTTTTTCGCATCGAATGTCGCTGAGATTGAACTAGTCAGAATACCCGTGATTGTTAGTGTAAAATCAATCTCAGAGCATTTTGAATGGTTTTATTTTTTTCATCTCCAATCTCGCCTAGAATGATTAACTAGCTTCAGAATACCAAAGTACAAAATCAATCTCTGAGCAATTTGAACAGTTTCAAGATTTTCGTCTCCAATCTCGCTTTTTCGCATCGAATGTCGCTGAGATTCAACTAGTCAGAATATACCCGTGTTTGTTTGTTTAAAATTTTTCGTCTCCAATCTCGCTGAGAATGAATTTGTTTCTTCAGAATGCAAATGTCTGTTGGTGCAAAATCAGTCTCAGAGCATTTTGAGTAGTTTTAATTTATTCATCTCCATTCTCGCCCAGATTGATTAAGTAGCTTGAGTATCCCATGTTTGTGGGTACAAAGCAGTCTCAGAGCAATCTGAGCAGGTTTTTTTTTGTTCACCTCGAATGTCGCCGAGATTGAAGTATTTGTTTCAGAAAACTCCAGTTTGTAAGTACAAACAATTGCTCAGATTGGTCTGAAAATGATTTTGTACCAACAAACACGGGTGTTCTGAAGCTACTTGTGCATTCACATCGACAATGGAGATCAAACAATTCAAACGACTAAGATGCATGCTCTGAGAATAATTTCGTACCAACAAACACGGGTCTTCTGAAGCTACTAGTTTAATTCTTGGCGACATTGGAGATCAAATATTTTAAACTGCTAGATTCGCTCTGAGAGTCTTTTCTTTTCTTTTTTACCACAGAATGAATGAGTGCAAGTCGGCAACATTCGAGGTGAAAAAGTTAAAACTGCTCAGATTGCTCTGAGACTGATTTTGTACCAACAAACACGGGTATTCTGAAACAAATAGTTCAATCTCGGCGACATTCGAGGTGAAAAAGTTAAAACTGCTCAGATTGCTCTGCGATTAATTTTGTACCAACAAACATGGGCATTCTCAAGCTAGTTAATCATTTTGGGCGAGATTGGAGATGAAAAATCAATCTCTGAGCAATCTGAGCAGTTTCAAATGTTTCAAAATTTTCGTCTACAATCTCGCCGAGACTTGCTTCAGAATGCCCATGTTTTATTGGTATAAAATCAGTCTCAGAGCAATCTGAGCAGTTTTTTCTTTTTCGCATCGAATGTCGCTGAGATTGAACTAGTCGCTTCAAGAACGCTTATGTTTGTTGGTTCAAAATCAATCTCAGAGCATTTTGAGAAGTTTGAAGTTTTTCATCTCCAATCTCGCTGAGAATGAATTTGTTTCTTTTTAATGCAAATGTCTGTTGGTGCAAAATCAGTCTCAAGCATTTTGAGTAGTTTTAATTGATTCATCTCCATTCTCGCCCAGATTGATTAAGTAGCTTGAGTAGCCCATGTTTGTGGGTACAAAATAAGTCTCAAAGCAATCTGAGCAGTTTTTTTTTTTGTTCACCTCGAATGTCGCCGAGATTGAAGTATTTGTTTCAGAAAACCCCAGTTTGTAAGTGCAAACAATTGCTCAGATTGGTCTGAAAATGATTTTGTACCAACAAAAAACGGGTGTTCTGATGCTACTTGTGCATTCACAGCGACATTGGAGATCAAACAATTCAAACGACTCAGATTGCTCTGAGAAAAATTTCGTACCAACAAACAAGGGTCTTCTGAAGCTACTAGTTCAATTCTTGGCGGCATTGGAGATCAAATATTTTAAACTGCTAGATTCGATCTGAGAGTCTTTTTTTTTTTTTTTACCACAGAATGAATGAGTGCAAGTCGGCAACATTCGAGGTGAAAAAGTTAAAACTGCTCAGATTGCTCTGAGACTGATTTTGTACCAACAAACACGGGTATTCTGAAACAAATAGTTCAATCTCGGCGACATTCGAGGTGAAAAAGTTAAAACTGCTCAGATTTCTCTGCGATTAATTTTGTACCAACAAACATGCGCATTCTCAAGCTAGTTAATCATTTTGGGCGAGATTGGAGATGAAAAATCAATCTCTGAGCAATCTGAGCAGTTTCAAATGTTTCCAATTTTTCGTCTACAATCTCGCCGAGATTTGCTTCAGAATGCCCATGTTTTATTGGTATAAAATCAGTCTCAGAGCAATCTGAGCATTTTTTTTCTTTTTCGCATCGAATGTCGCTGAGATTGAACTAGTCGCTTCAAGAACGCTTATGTTTGTTGGTTCAAAATCAATCTCAGAGCATTTTGAGTAGTTTGAAGTTTTTCATCTCCAATCTCGCTGAGAATGAATTTGTTTCTTCAGAATGCAAATGTCTGTTGGTGCAAAATCAGTCTCAGAGCATTTTGAGTAGTTTTAATTTATTCATCTCCATTCTCGCCCAGATTGATTAAGTTAGCTTGAGTAGCCCATGTTTGTGGGTACAAAGCAGTCTCAGAGCAATCTGAGCAGTTTATTTTGTTCACCTCGAATGTCGCCGAGATTGAAGTATTTGTTTCAGAAAACCCCAGTTTGTAAGTGCAAACAATTGCTCAGATTGGTCTGAAAATGATTTTGTACCAACAAACACGGGTGTTCTGATGCTACTTGTGCATTCACAGCGACATTGGAGATCAAACAATTCAAACGACTAAGATTGCTCTGAGAATAATTTTGTACCAACAAACACGGGTCTTCTGAAGCTACTAGTTCAATTCTTGGCGACATTGGAGATCAAATATTTTAAGCTGCTAGAATCGCTCTGAGAATCTTTTTTTTTTTACCACAGAATGAATGAGTGCAAGTCGGCGACATTCGAGGTGAAAAAGTTAAAACTGCTCAGATTGCTCTGCGATTAATTTTGTACCAACAAACACGGGCATTCTCAAGCTAGTTAATCATTTTGGGCGAGATTGGAGATGAAAAATCAATCTCTGAGCAATCTGAGCAGTTTCAAATGTTTCCAATTTTTCGTCTACAATCTCACCGAGATTTGCTTCAGAATGCCCATGTTTTATTGGTATAAAATCAGTCTCAGAGCAATCTGAGCAGTTTTTTTCTTTTTCGCATCGAATGTCGCTGAGATTGAACTAGTCGCTTCAGAACGCTTATGTTTGTTGGTTCAAAATCAATCTCAGAGCATTTTGAGTAGTTTGAAGTTTTTCATCTCCAATCTCGCTGAGAATGAATTTGTTTCTTCAGAATGCAAATGTCTGTTGGTGCAAAATCAGTCTCAGAGCATTTTGAGTAGTTTTAATTGATTCATCTCCATTCTCGCCCAGATTGATTAAGTAGCTTGAGTAGCCCATGTTTGTGGGTACAAAGCAGTCTCAGAGCAATCTGAGCAGTTTTTTCTTTTTCGCATCGAATGTCGCTGAGATTGAAATAGTCGCTTCAAGAAAGCTTATGTTTGTTGGTTCAAAATCAATCTCAGAGCATTTTGAGAAATTTGAAGTTTTTCATCTCCAATCTCGCTGAGAATGAATTTGTTTCTTCAGAATGCAAATGTCTGTTGGTGCAAAATCAGTCTCAAGCATTTTGAGTAGTTTTAATTTATTCATCTCCATTCTCGCCCAGATTGATTAAGTAGCTTGAGTAGCCCATGTTTGTGGGTACAAAATCAGTCTCAAAGCAATCTGAGCATTTTTTTTTGTTCACCTCGAATGTCGCCGAGATTGAAGTATTTGTTTCAGAAAACCCCAGTTTGTAAGTGCAAACAATTGCTCAGATTGGTCTGAAAATGATTTTGTACCAACAAACACGGGTGTTCTGATGCTACTTGTGCATTCACAGCGACATTGGAGATCAAACAATTCAAACGACTCAGATTGCTCTGAGAATAATTTTGTACCAACAAACAAGGATCTTCTGAAGCTACTAGTTTAATTCTTGGCGGCATTGGAGATAAAATATTTTAAACTGCTAGATTCGCTCTGAGAGTCTTTTCTTTTCTTTTTTACCACAGAATGAATGAGTGCAAGTCGGCAACATTCGAGGTGAAAAAGTTAAAACTGCTCAGATTGCTCTGAGACTGATTTTGTACCAACAAACATGGGCATTCTCAAGCTAGTTAATAATTTTGGGCGAGATTAGAGATGAAAAATCAATCTCTGAGCAATCTGAGCAGTTTCAAATGTTTCAAAATTTTCGTCTACAATCTCGCCGAGATTTGCTTCAGAATGCCCATGTTTTATTGGTATAAAATCAGTCTCAGAGCAATCTGAGCAGTTTTTTTCTTTTTCGCATCGAATGTCGCTGAGATTGAACTAGTCGCTTGAGAACGCCCATGTTTATGGGTTCAAAATCAATCTCAGAGCATTTTGAGTAGTTTGAAGTTTTTCATCTCCATTCTCGCCCAGTAAGTAGCTTGAGTAGCCCATGTTTGTGGGTACAAAGCAGTTTCAGAGCAATCTGAGCAGTTTATTTTGTTCACCTCGAATGTCGCCGAGATTGAAGTATTTGTTTCAGAAAACCCCAGTTTGTAAGTGCAAACAATTGCTCAGATTGGTCTGAAAATGATTTCGTACCAACAAACACGGGTGTTCTGATGCTACTTGTGCATTCACAGCGACATTGGAGATCAAACAATTCAAACGACTCAGATTGCTCTGAGAATAATTTCGTACCTACAAACACGGGTCTTCTGAAGCTACTAGTTCAATTCTTGGCGACATTGGAGATAAAATATTTTAAGCTGCTAGATTCGCTCTGAGAATCTTTTTTTTTTTTTACCACAGAATGAATGAGTGCAAGTCGGCAACATTCGAGGTGAAAAAGTTAAAACTGCTCAGATTGCTCTGAGACTGATTTTTTACCAACAAACACGGGTATTCTGAAACAAATAGTTCAATCTCGGCGACATTCGAGGTGAAAAAGTTAAAACTGCTCAGATTGCTCTGCGATTAATTTTGTACCAACAAACATGGGCATTCTCAAGCTAGTTAATCATTTTGGGCGAGATCGGAGATGAAAAATCAATCTCTGAGCAATCTGAGCAGTTTCAAATGTTTCAAAATTTTCGTCTACAATCTCGCCGAGACTTGCTTCAGAATGCCCATGTTTTATTGGTATAAAATCAGTCTCAGAGCAATCTGAGCAGTTTTTTCTTTTTCGCATCGAATGTCGCTGAGATTGAACTAGTCGCTTCAGAACGCTTATGTTTGTTGGTTCAAAATCAATCTCAGAGCATTTTGAGTAGTTTGAAGTTTTTCATCTCCAATCTCGCTGAGAATGAATTTGTTTCTTCAGAATGCAAATGTCTGTTGGTGCAAAATCAGTCTCAAGCATTTTGAGTAGTTTTAATTTATTCATCTCCATTCTCGCCCAGATTGATTAAGTAGCTTGAGTAGCCCATGTTTGTGGGTACAAAATCAGTCTCAAAGCAATCTGAGCAGTTTTTTTTTGTTCACCTCGAATGTCGCCGAGATTGAAGTATTTGTTTCAGAAAACCCCAGTTTGTAAGTGCAAACAATTGCTCAGATTGGTCTGAAAATGATTTTGTACCAACAAACACGGGTGTTCTGATGCTACTTGTGCATTCACAGCGACATTGGAGATCAAACAATTCAAACGACTCAGATTGCTCTGAGAATAATTTTGTACCAACAAACAAGGATCTTCTGAAGCTACTAGTTTAATTCTTGGCGGCATTGGAGATCAAATATTTTAAACTGCTAGATTCGCTCTGAGAGTCTTTTCTTTTCTTTTTTACCACAGAATGAATGAGTGCAAGTCGGCAACATTCGAGGTGAAAAAGTTAAAACTGCTCAGATTGCTCTGAGACTGATTTTGTACCAACAAACATGGGCATTCTCAAGCTAGTTAATAATTTTGGGCGAGATTAGAGATGAAAAATCAATCTCTGAGCAATCTGAGCAGTTTCAAATGTTTCAAAATTTTCGTCTACAATCTCGCCGAGATTTGCTTCAGAATGCCCATGTTTTATTGGTATAAAATCAGTCTCAGAGCAATCTGAGCAGTTTTTTTCTTTTTTGCATCGAATGTCGCTGAGATTGAACTAGTCGCTTGAGAACGCCCATGTTTATGGGTTCAAAATCAATCTCAGAGCATTTTGAGTAGTTTGAAGTTTTTCATCTCCATTCTCGCCCAGTAAGTAGCTTGAGTAGCCCATGTTTGTGGGTACAAAGCAGTTTCAGAGCAATCTGAGCAGTTTATTTTGTTCACCTCGAATGTCGCCGAGATTGAAGTATTTGTTTCAGAAAACCCCAGTTTGTAAGTGCAAACAATTGCTCAGATTGGTCTGAAAATGATTTCGTACCAACAAACACGGGTGTTCTGATGCTACTTGTGCATTCACAGCGACATTGGAGATCAAACAATTCAAACGACTAAGATTGCTCTGAGAATAATTTCGTACCTACAAACACGGGTCTTCTGAAGCTACTAGTTCAATTCTTGGCGACATTGGAGATAAAATATTTTAAGCTGCTAGATTCGCTCTGAGAATCTTTTTTTTTTTTTACCACAGAATGAATGAGTGCAAGTCGGCAACATTCGAGGTGAAAAAGTTAAAACTGCTCAGATTGCTCTGAGACTGATTTTTTACCAACAAACACGGGTATTCTGAAACAAATAGTTCAATCTCGGCGACATTCGAGGTGAAAAAGTTAAAACTGCTCAGATTGCTCTGCGATTAATTTTGTACCAACAAACATGGGCATTCTCAAGCTAGTTAATCATTTTGGGCGAGATCGGAGATGAAAAATCAATCTCTGAGCAATCTGAGCAGTTTCAAATGTTTCAAAATTTTCGTCTACAATCTCGCCGAGACTTGCTTCAGAATGCCCATGTTTTATTGGTATAAAATCAGTCTCAGAGCAATCTGAGCAGTTTTTTCTTTTTCGCATCGAATGTCGCTGAGATTGAACTAGTCGCTTCAGAACGCTTATGTTTGTTGGTTCAAAATCAATCTCAGAGCATTTTGAGTAGTTTGAAGTTTTTCATCTCCAATCTCGCTGAGAATGAATTTGTTTCTTCAGAATGCAAATGTCTGTTGGTGCAAAATCAGTCTCAAGCATTTTGAGTAGTTTTAATTTATTCATCTCCATTCTCGCCCAGATTGATTAAGTAGCTTGAGTAGCCCATGTTTGTGGGTACAAAGCAGTCTCAGAGCAATCTGAGCAGTTTTTTCTTTTTCGCATCGAATGTCGCTGAGATTGAAATAGTCGCTTCAAGAAAGCTTATGTTTGTTGGTTCAAAATCAATCTCAGAGCATTTTGAGAAGTTTGAAGTTTTTCATCTCCAATCTCGCTGAGAATGAATTTGTTTCTTCAGAATGCAAATGTCTGTTGGTGCAAAATCAGTCTCAAGCATTTTGAGTAGTTTTAATTTATTCATCTCCATTCTCGCCCAGATTGATTAAGTAGCTTGAGTAGCCCATGTTTGTGGGTACAAAGCAGTCTCAGAGCAATCTGAGCAGTTTTTTCTTTTTCGCATCGAATGTCGCTGAGATTGAAATAGTCGCTTCAAGAAAGCTTGTGTTTGTTGGTTCAAAATCAATCTCAGAGCATTTTGAGAAGTTTGAAGTTTTTCATCTCCAATCTCGCTGAGCATGAATTTGTTTCTTCAGAATGCAAATGTCTGTTGGTGCAAAATCAGTCTCAAGCATTTTGAGTAGTTTTAATTTATTCATCTCCATTCTCGCCCAGATTGATTAAGTAGCTTGAGTAGCCCATGTTTGTGGGTACAAAATCAGTCTCAAAGCAATCTGAGCAGTTTTTTTTTGTTCACCTCGAATGTCGCCGAGATTGAAGTATTTGTTTCAGAAAACCCCAGTTTGTAAGTGCAAACAATTGCTCAGATTGGTCTGAAAATGATTTTGTACCAACAAACACGGGTGTTCTGATGCTACTTGTGCATTCACAGCGACATTGGAGATCAAACAATTCAAACGACTCAGATTGCTCTGAGAATAATTTTGTACCAACAAACAAGGATCTTCTGAAGCTACTAGTTTAATTCTTGGCGGCATTGGAGATCAAATATTTTAAACTGCTAGATTCGCTCTGAGAGTCTTTTCTTTTATTTTTTACCACAGAATGAATGAGTGCAAGTCGGCAACATTCGAGGTGAAAAAGTTAAAACTGCTCAGATTGCTCTGAGACTGATTTTGTACCAACAAACATGGGCATTCTCAAGCTAGTTAATAATTTTGGGCGAGATTAGAGATGAAAATCAATCTCTGAGCAATCTGAGCAGTTTCAAATGTTTCAAAATTTTCGTCTACAATCTCGCCGAGATTTGCTTCAGAATGCCCATGTTTTATTGGTATAAAATCAGTCTCAGAGCAATCTGAGCAGTTTTTTTCTTTTTCGCATCGAATGTCGCTGAGATTGAACTAGTCGCTTCAGAACGCCCATGTTTATGGGTTCAAAATCAATCTCAGAGCATTTTGAGTAGTTTGAAGTTTTTCATCTCCATTCTCGCCCAGTAAGTAGCTTGAGTAGCCCATGTTTGTGGGTACAAAGCAGTCTCAGAGCAATCTGAGCAGTTTATTTTGTTCACCTCGAATGTCGCCGAGATTGAAGTATTTGTTTCAGAAAACCCCAGTTTGTAAGTGCAAACAATTGCTCAGATTGGTCTGAAAATGATTTCGTACCAACAAACACGGGTGTTCTGATGCTACTTGTGCATTCACAGCGACATTAGAGATCAAACAATTCAAACGACTAAGATTGCTCTGAGAATAATTTCGTACCAACAAACACGGGTCTTCTGAAGCTACTAGTTCAATTCTTGGCGACATTGGAGATCAAATATTTTAAGCTGCTAGATTCGCTCTGAGAATCTTTTTTTTTTTTTACCACAGAATGAATGAGTGCAAGTCGGCAACATTCGAGGTGAAAAAGTTAAAACTGCTCAGATTGCTCTGAGACTGATTTTGTACCAACAAACACGGGTATTCTGAAACAAATAGTTCAATCTCGGCGACATTCGAGGTGAAAAAGTTAAAACTGCTCAGATTGCTCTGCGATTAATTTTGTACCAACAAACATGGGCATTCTCAAGCTAGTTAATCATTTTGGGCGAGATCGGAGATGAAAAATCAATCTCTGAGCAATCTGAGCAGTTTCAAATGTTTCAAAATTTTCGTCTACAATCTCGCCGAGACTTGCTTCAGAATGCCCATGTTTTATTGGTATAAAATCAGTCTCAGAGCAATCTGAGCAGTTTTTTCTTTTTCGCATCGAATGTCGCTGAGATTGAACTAGTCGCTTCAGAACGCTTATGTTTGTTGGTTCAAAATCAATCTCAGAGCATTTTGAGTAGTTTGAAGTTTTTCATCTCCAATCTCGCTGAGAATGAATTTGTTTCTTCAGAATGCAAATGTCTGTTGGTGCAAAATCAGTCTCAGAGCATTTTGAGTAGTTTTAATTGATTCATCTCCATTCTCGCCCAGATTGATTAAGTAGCTTGAGTAGCCCATGTTTGTGGGTACAAAGCAGTCTCAGAGCAATCTGAGCAGTTTTTTCTTTTTCGCATCGAATGTCGCTGAGATTGAAATAGTCACTTCAAGAAAGCTTATGTTTGTTGGTTCAAAATCAATCTCAGAGCATTTTGAGAAGTTTGAAGTTTTTCATCTCCAATCTCGCTGAGCATGAATTTGTTTCTTCAGAATGCAAATGTCTGTTGGTGCAAAATCAGTCTCAAGCATTTTGAGTAGTTTTAATTTATTCATCTCCATTCTCGCCCAGATTGATTAAGTAGCTTGAGTAGCCCATGTTTGTGGGTACAAAATCAGTCTCAAAGCAATCTGAGCAGTTTTTTTTGTTCACCTCGAATGTCGCCGAGATTGAAGTATTTGTTTCAGAAAACCCCAGTTTGTAAGTGCAAACAATTGCTCAGATTGGTCTGAAAATGATTTTGTACCAACAAACACGGGTGTTCTGATGCTACTTGTGCATTCACAGCGACATTGGAGATCAAACAATTCAAACGACTCAGATTGCTCTGAGAATAATTTTGTACCAACAAACAAGGATCTTCTGAAGCTACTAGTTTAATTCTTGGCGGCATTGGAGATAAAATATTTTAAACTGCTAGATTCGCTCTGAGAGTCTTTTCTTTTATTTTTTACCACAGAATGAATGAGTGCAAGTCGGCAACATTCGAGGTGAAAAAGTTAAAACTGCTCAGATTGCTCTGAGACTGATTTTGTACCAACAAACATGGGCATTCTCAAGCTAGTTAATAATTTTGGGCGAGATTAGAGATGAAAAATCAATCTCTGAGCAATCTGAGCAGTTTCAAATGTTTCAAAATTTTCGTCTACAATCTCGCCGAGATTTGCTTCAGAATGCCCATGTTTTATTGGTATAAAATCAGTCTCAGAGCAATCTGAGCAGTTTTTTTCTTTTTCGCATCGAATGTCGCTGAGATTGAACTAGTCGCTTCAGAACGCCCATGTTTATGGGTTAAAAATCAATCTCAGAGCATTTTGAGTAGTTTGAAGTTTTTCATCTCCATTCTCGCCCAGTAAGTAGCTTGAGTAGCCCATGTTTGTGGGTACAAAGCAGTCTCAGAGCAATCTGAGCAGTTTATTTTGTTCACCTCGAATGTCGCCGAGATTGAAGTATTTGTTTCAGAAAACCCCAGTTTGTAAGTGCAAACAATTGCTCAGATTGGTCTGAAAATGATTTCGTACCAACAAACACGGGTGTTCTGATGCTACTTGTGCATTCACAGCGACATTAGAGATCAAACAATTCAAACGACTAAGATTGCTCTGAGAATAATTTCGTACCAACAAACACGGGTCTTCTGAAGCTACTAGTTCAATTCTTGGCGACATTGGAGATCAAATATTTTAAGCTGCTAGATTCGCTCTGAGAATCTTTTTTTTTTACCACAGAATGAATGAGTTCAATCTCGGCGACATTCGAGGTGAAAAAGTTAAAACTGCTCAGATTGCTCTGAGACTGATTTTGTACCAACAAACACGGGTATTCTGAAACAAATAGTTCAATCTCGGCGACATTCGAGGTGAAAAAGTTAAAACTGCTCAGATTGCTCTGCGATTAATTTTGTACCAACAAACATGGGCATTCTCAAGCTAGTTAATCATTTTGGGCGAGATTGGAGATGAAAAATCAATCTCTGAGCAATCTGAGCAGTTTCAAATGTTTCAAAATTTTCGTCTACAATCTCGCCCAGACTTGCTTCAGAATGCCCATGTTTTATTGGTATAAAATCAGTCTCAGAGCAATCTGAGCAGTTTTTTCTTTTTCGCATCGAATGTCGCTGAGATTGAACTAGTCGCTTCAGAACGCTTATGTTTGTTGGTTCAAAATCAATCTCAGAGCATTTTGAGAAGTTTGAAGTTTTTTCTTCTCCAATCTCGCTGAGAATGAATTTGTTTCTTTTTAATGCAAATGTCTGTTGGTGCAAAATCAGTCTCAAGCATTTTGAGTAGTTTTAATTGATTCATCTCCATTCTCGCCCAGATTGATTAAGTAGCTTGAGTAGCCCATGTTTGTGGGTACAAAATCAGTCTCAAAGCAATCTGAGCAGTTTTTTTTTGTTCACCTCGAATGTCGCCGAGATTGAAGTATTTGTTTCAGAAAACCCCAGTTTGTAAGTGCAAACAATTTCTCATATTGGTCTGAAAATGATTTTGTACCAACAAACACGGGTGTTCTGATGCTACTTGTGCATTCACAGCGACATTGGAGATCAAACAATTCAAACGACTAAGATTGCTCTGAGAATAATTTCGTACCAACAAACAAGGATCTTCTGAAGCTACTAGTTTAATTCTTGGCGGCATTGGAGATCAAATATTTTAAACTGCTAGATTCGCTCTGAGAATCTTTTTTTTTTTTTTACCACAGAATGAATGAGTGCAAGTCGGCAACATTCGAGGTGAAAAAGTTAAAACTGCTCAGATTGCTCTGAGACTGATTTTGTACCAACAAACACGGGTATTCTGAAACAAATAGTTCAATCTCGGCGACATTCGAGGTGAAAAAGTTAAAACTGCTCAGATTGCTCTGCGATTAATTTTGTACCAACAAACATGGGCATTCTCAAGCTAGTTAATCATTTTGGGCGAGATTGGAGATGAAAAATCAATCTCTGAGCAATCTGAGCAGTTTCAAATGTTTCAAAATTTTCGTCTACAATCTCGCCGAGACTTGCTTCAGAATGCCCATGTTTTATTGGTATAAAATCAGTCTCAGAGCAATCTGAGCAGTTTTTTTCTTTTTCGCATCGAATGTCGCTGAGATTGAACTAGTCGCTTCAGAACGCTTATGTTTGTTGGTTCAAAATCAATCTCAGAGCATTTTGAGAAGTTTGAAGTTTTTTCTTCTCCAATCTCGCTGAGAATGAATTTGTTTCTTTTTAATGCAAATGTCTGTTGGTGCAAAATCAGTCTCAAGCATTTTGAGTAGTTTTAATTGATTCATCTCCATTCTCGCCCAGATTGATTAAGTAGCTTGAGTAGCCCATGTTTGTGGGTACAAAATCAGTCTCAAAGCAATCTGAGCAGTTTTTTTTTTGTTCACCTCGAATGTCGCCGAGATTGAAGTATTTGTTTCAGAAAACCCCAGTTTGTAAGTGCAAACAATTTCTCATATTGGTCTGAAAATGATTTTGTACCAACAAGCACGGGTGTTCTGATGCTACTTGTGCATTCACAGCGACATTGGAGATCAAACAATTCAAACGACTAAGATTGCTCTGAGAATAATTTCGTACCAACAAACAAGGATCTTCTGAAGCTACTAGTTTAATTCTTGGCGGCATTGGAGATCAAATATTTTAAACTGCTAGATTCGCTCTGAGAATCTTTTTTTTTTTTTACCACAGAATGAATGACTGCAAGTCGGCAACATTCGAGGTGAAAAAGTTAAAACTGCTCAGATTGCTCTGAGACTGATTTTGTACCAACAAACACGGGTATTCTGAAACAAATAGTTCAATCTCGGCGACATTCGAGGTGAAAAAGTTAAAACTGCTCAGATTGCTCTGCGATTAATTTTGTACCAACAAACATGGGCATTCTCAAGCTAGTTAATCATTTTGGGCGAGATCGGAGATGAAAAATCAATCTCTGAGCAATCTGAGCAGTTTCAAATGTTTCAAAATTTTCGTCTACAATCTCGCCGAGACTTGCTTCAGAATGCCCATGTTTTATTGGTATAAAATCAGTCTCAGAGCAATCTGAGCAGTTTTTTCTTTTTCGCATCGAATGTCGCTGAGATTGAACTAGTCGCTTCAGAACGCTTATGTTTGTTGGTTCAAAATCAATCTCAGAGCATTTTGAGTAGTTTGAAGTTTTTCATCTCCAATCTCGCTGAGAATGAATTTGTTTCTTCAGAATGCAAATGTCTGTTGGTGCAAAATCAGTCTCAAGCATTTTGAGTAGTTTTAATTTATTCATCTCCATTCTCGCCCAGATTGATTAAGTAGCTTGAGTAGCCCATGTTTGTGGGTACAAAGCAGTCTCAGAGCAATCTGAGCAGTTTTTTCTTTTTCGCATCGAATGTCGCTGAGATTGAAATAGTCGCTTCAAGAAAGCTTATGTTTGTTGGTTCAAAATCAATCTCAGAGCATTTTGAGAAGTTTGAAGTTTTTCATCTCCAATCTCGCTGAGAATGAATTTGTTTCTTCAGAATGCAAATGTCTGTTGGTGCAAAATCAGTCTCAAGCATTTTGAGTAGTTTTAATTTATTCATCTCCATTCTCGCCCAGATTGATTAAGTAGCTTGAGTAGCCCATGTTTGTGGGTACAAAGCAGTCTCAGAGCAATCTGAGCAGTTTTTTCTTTTTCGCATCGAATGTCGCTGAGATTGAAATAGTCGCTTCAAGAAAGCTTGTGTTTGTTGGTTCAAAATCAATCTCAGAGCATTTTGAGAAGTTTGAAGTTTTTCATCTCCAATCTCGCTGAGCATGAATTTGTTTCTTCAGAATGCAAATGTCTGTTGGTGCAAAATCAGTCTCAAGCATTTTGAGTAGTTTTAATTTATTCATCTCCATTCTCGCCCAGATTGATTAAGTAGCTTGAGTAGCCCATGTTTGTGGGTACAAAATCAGTCTCAAAGCAATCTGAGCAGTTTTTTTTTGTTCACCTCGAATGTCGCCGAGATTGAAGTATTTGTTTCAGAAAACCCCAGTTTGTAAGTGCAAACAATTGCTCAGATTGGTCTGAAAATGATTTTGTACCAACAAACACGGGTGTTCTGATGCTACTTGTGCATTCACAGCGACATTGGAGATCAAACAATTCAAACGACTCAGATTGCTCTGAGAATAATTTTGTACCAACAAACAAGGATCTTCTGAAGCTACTAGTTTAATTCTTGGCGGCATTGGAGATCAAATATTTTAAACTGCTAGATTCGCTCTGAGAGTCTTTTCTTTTATTTTTTACCACAGAATGAATGAGTGCAAGTCGGCAACATTCGAGGTGAAAAAGTTAAAACTGCTCAGATTGCTCTGAGACTGATTTTGTACCAACAAACATGGGCATTCTCAAGCTAGTTAATAATTTTGGGCGAGATTAGAGATGAAAATCAATCTCTGAGCAATCTGAGCAGTTTCAAATGTTTCAAAATTTTCGTCTACAATCTCGCCGAGATTTGCTTCAGAATGCCCATGTTTTATTGGTATAAAATCAGTCTCAGAGCAATCTGAGCAGTTTTTTTCTTTTTCGCATCGAATGTCGCTGAGATTGAACTAGTCGCTTCAGAACGCCCATGTTTATGGGTTCAAAATCAATCTCAGAGCATTTTGAGTAGTTTGAAGTTTTTCATCTCCATTCTCGCCCAGTAAGTAGCTTGAGTAGCCCATGTTTGTGGGTACAAAGCAGTCTCAGAGCAATCTGAGCAGTTTATTTTGTTCACCTCGAATGTCGCCGAGATTGAAGTATTTGTTTCAGAAAACCCCAGTTTGTAAGTGCAAACAATTGCTCAGATTGGTCTGAAAATGATTTCGTACCAACAAACACGGGTGTTCTGATGCTACTTGTGCATTCACAGCGACATTAGAGATCAAACAATTCAAACGACTAAGATTGCTCTGAGAATAATTTCGTACCAACAAACACGGGTCTTCTGAAGCTACTAGTTCAATTCTTGGCGACATTGGAGATCAAATATTTTAAGCTGCTAGATTCGCTCTGAGAATCTTTTTTTTTTTTTACCACAGAATGAATGAGTGCAAGTCGGCAACATTCGAGGTGAAAAAGTTAAAACTGCTCAGATTGCTCTGAGACTGATTTTGTACCAACAAACACGGGTATTCTGAAACAAATAGTTCAATCTCGGCGACATTCGAGGTGAAAAAGTTAAAACTGCTCAGATTGCTCTGCGATTAATTTTGTACCAACAAACATGGGCATTCTCAAGCTAGTTAATCATTTTGGGCGAGATCGGAGATGAAAAATCAATCTCTGAGCAATCTGAGCAGTTTCAAATGTTTCAAAATTTTCGTCTACAATCTCGCCGAGACTTGCTTCAGAATGCCCATGTTTTATTGGTATAAAATCAGTCTCAGAGCAATCTGAGCAGTTTTTTCTTTTTCGCATCGAATGTCGCTGAGATTGAACTAGTCGCTTCAGAACGCTTATGTTTGTTGGTTCAAAATCAATCTCAGAGCATTTTGAGTAGTTTGAAGTTTTTCATCTCCAATCTCGCTGAGAATGAATTTGTTTCTTCAGAATGCAAATGTCTGTTGGTGCAAAATCAGTCTCAGAGCATTTTGAGTAGTTTTAATTGATTCATCTCCATTCTCGCCCAGATTGATTAAGTAGCTTGAGTAGCCCATGTTTGTGGGTACAAAGCAGTCTCAGAGCAATCTGAGCAGTTTTTTCTTTTTCGCATCGAATGTCGCTGAGATTGAAATAGTCGCTTCAAGAAAGCTTATGTTTGTTGGTTCAAAATCAATCTCAGAGCATTTTGAGAAGTTTGAAGTTTTTCATCTCCAATCTCGCTGAGAATGAATTTGTTTCTTCAGAATGCAAATGTCTGTTGGTGCAAAATCAGTCTCAGAGCATTTTGAGTAGTTTTAATTGATTCATCTCCATTCTCGCCCAGATTGATTAAGTAGCTTGAGTAGCCCATGTTTGTGGGTACAAAGCAGTCTCAGAGCAATCTGAGCAGTTTTTTCTTTTTCGCATCGAATGTCGCTGAGATTGAAATAGTCACTTCAAGAAAGCTTATGTTTGTTGGTTCAAAATCAATCTCAGAGCATTTTGAGAAGTTTGAAGTTTTTCATCTCCAATCTCGCTGAGCATGAATTTGTTTCTTCAGAATGCAAATGTCTGTTGGTGCAAAATCAGTCTCAAGCATTTTGAGTAGTTTTAATTTATTCATCTCCATTCTCGCCCAGATTGATTAAGTAGCTTGAGTAGCCCATGTTTGTGGGTACAAAATCAGTCTCAAAGCAATCTGAGCAGTTTTTTTTGTTCACCTCGAATGTCGCCGAGATTGAAGTATTTGTTTCAGAAAACCCCAGTTTGTAAGTGCAAACAATTGCTCAGATTGGTCTGAAAATGATTTTGTACCAACAAACACGGGTGTTCTGATGCTACTTGTGCATTCACAGCGACATTGGAGATCAAACAATTCAAACGACTCAGATTGCTCTGAGAATAATTTTGTACCAACAAACAAGGATCTTCTGAAGCTACTAGTTTAATTCTTGGCGGCATTGGAGATAAAATATTTTAAACTGCTAGATTCGCTCTGAGAGTCTTTTCTTTTATTTTTTACCACAGAATGAATGAGTGCAAGTCGGCAACATTCGAGGTGAAAAAGTTAAAACTGCTCAGATTGCTCTGAGACTGATTTTGTACCAACAAACATGGGCATTCTCAAGCTAGTTAATAATTTTGGGCGAGATTAGAGATGAAAAATCAATCTCTGAGCAATCTGAGCAGTTTCAAATGTTTCAAAATTTTCGTCTACAATCTCGCCGAGATTTGCTTCAGAATGCCCATGTTTTATTGGTATAAAATCAGTCTCAGAGCAATCTGAGCAGTTTTTTTCTTTTTCGCATCGAATGTCGCTGAGATTGAACTAGTCGCTTCAGAACGCCCATGTTTATGGGTTAAAAATCAATCTCAGAGCATTTTGAGTAGTTTGAAGTTTTTCATCTCCATTCTCGCCCAGTAAGTAGCTTGAGTAGCCCATGTTTGTGGGTACAAAGCAGTCTCAGAGCAATCTGAGCAGTTTATTTTGTTCACCTCGAATGTCGCCGAGATTGAAGTATTTGTTTCAGAAAACCCCAGTTTGTAAGTGCAAACAATTGCTCAGATTGGTCTGAAAATGATTTCGTACCAACAAACACGGGTGTTCTGATGCTACTTGTGCATTCACAGCGACATTAGAGATCAAACAATTCAAACGACTAAGATTGCTCTGAGAATAATTTCGTACCAACAAACACGGGTCTTCTGAAGCTACTAGTTCAATTCTTGGCGACATTGGAGATCAAATATTTTAAGCTGCTAGATTCGCTCTGAGAATCTTTTTTTTTTACCACAGAATGAATGAGTTCAATCTCGGCGACATTCGAGGTGAAAAAGTTAAAACTGCTCAGATTGCTCTGAGACTGATTTTGTACCAACAAACACGGGTATTCTGAAACAAATAGTTCAATCTCGGCGACATTCGAGGTGAAAAAGTTAAAACTGCTCAGATTGCTCTGCGATTAATTTTGTACCAACAAACATGGGCATTCTCAAGCTAGTTAATCATTTTGGGCGAGATTGGAGATGAAAAATCAATCTCTGAGCAATCTGAGCAGTTTCAAATGTTTCAAAATTTTCGTCTACAATCTCGCCCAGACTTGCTTCAGAATGCCCATGTTTTATTGGTATAAAATCAGTCTCAGAGCAATCTGAGCAGTTTTTTCTTTTTCGCATCGAATGTCGCTGAGATTGAACTAGTCGCTTCAGAACGCTTATGTTTGTTGGTTCAAAATCAATCTCAGAGCATTTTGAGAAGTTTGAAGTTTTTTCTTCTCCAATCTCGCTGAGAATGAATTTGTTTCTTTTTAATGCAAATGTCTGTTGGTGCAAAATCAGTCTCAAGCATTTTGAGTAGTTTTAATTGATTCATCTCCATTCTCGCCCAGATTGATTAAGTAGCTTGAGTAGCCCATGTTTGTGGGTACAAAATCAGTCTCAAAGCAATCTGAGCAGTTTTTTTTTGTTCACCTCGAATGTCGCCGAGATTGAAGTATTTGTTTCAGAAAACCCCAGTTTGTAAGTGCAAACAATTTCTCATATTGGTCTGAAAATGATTTTGTACCAACAAACACGGGTGTTCTGATGCTACTTGTGCATTCACAGCGACATTGGAGATCAAACAATTCAAACGACTAAGATTGCTCTGAGAATAATTTCGTACCAACAAACAAGGATCTTCTGAAGCTACTAGTTTAATTCTTGGCGGCATTGGAGATCAAATATTTTAAACTGCTAGATTCGCTCTGAGAATCTTTTTTTTTTTTTTACCACAGAATGAATGAGTGCAAGTCGGCAACATTCGAGGTGAAAAAGTTAAAACTGCTCAGATTGCTCTGAGACTGATTTTGTACCAACAAACACGGGTATTCTGAAACAAATAGTTCAATCTCGGCGACATTCGAGGTGAAAAAGTTAAAACTGCTCAGATTGCTCTGCGATTAATTTTGTACCAACAAACATGGGCATTCTCAAGCTAGTTAATCATTTTGGGCGAGATTGGAGATGAAAAATCAATCTCTGAGCAATCTGAGCAGTTTCAAATGTTTCAAAATTTTCGTCTACAATCTCGCCGAGACTTGCTTCAGAATGCCCATGTTTTATTGGTATAAAATCAGTCTCAGAGCAATCTGAGCAGTTTTTTTCTTTTTCGCATCGAATGTCGCTGAGATTGAACTAGTCGCTTCAGAACGCTTATGTTTGTTGGTTCAAAATCAATCTCAGAGCATTTTGAGAAGTTTGAAGTTTTTTCTTCTCCAATCTCGCTGAGAATGAATTTGTTTCTTTTTAATGCAAATGTCTGTTGGTGCAAAATCAGTCTCAAGCATTTTGAGTAGTTTTAATTGATTCATCTCCATTCTCGCCCAGATTGATTAAGTAGCTTGAGTAGCCCATGTTTGTGGGTACAAAATCAGTCTCAAAGCAATCTGAGCAGTTTTTTTTTTGTTCACCTCGAATGTCGCCGAGATTGAAGTATTTGTTTCAGAAAACCCCAGTTTGTAAGTGCAAACAATTTCTCATATTGGTCTGAAAATGATTTTGTACCAACAAGCACGGGTGTTCTGATGCTACTTGTGCATTCACAGCGACATTGGAGATCAAACAATTCAAACGACTAAGATTGCTCTGAGAATAATTTCGTACCAACAAACAAGGATCTTCTGAAGCTACTAGTTTAATTCTTGGCGGCATTGGAGATCAAATATTTTAAACTGCTAGATTCGCTCTGAGAATCTTTTTTTTTTTTTACCACAGAATGAATGACTGCAAGTCGGCAACATTCGAGGTGAAAAAGTTAAAACTGCTCAGATTGCTCTGAGACTGATTTTGTACCAACAAACACGGGTATTCTGAAACAAATAGTTCAATCTCGGCGACATTCGAGGTGAAAAAGTTAAAACTGCTCAGATTGCTCTGCGATTAATTTTGTACCAACAAACATGGGCATTCTCAAGCTAGTTAATCATTTTGGGCGAGATTGGAGATGAAAAATCAATCTCTGAGCAATCTGAGCAGTTTCAAATGTTTCAAAATTTTCGTCTACAATCTCGCCGAGACTTGCTTCAGAATGCCCATGTTTTATTGGTATAAAATCAGTCTCAGAGCAATCTGAGCAGTTTTTTCTTTTTCGCATCGAATGTCGCTGAGATTGAACTAGTCGCTTCAGAACGCTTATGTTTGTTGGTTCAAAATCAATCTCAGAGCATTTTGAGAAGTTTGAAGTTTTTCATCTCCAATCTCGCTGAGAATGAATTTGTTTCTTTTTAATGCAAATGTCTGTTGGTGCAAAATCAGTCTCAAGCATTTTGAGTGGTTTTAATTTATTCATCTCCATTATCGCCCAGATTGATTAAGTAGCTTGAGTAGCCCATGTTTGTGGGTACAAAATCAGTCTCAGAGCAATCTGAGCAGTTTTTTTTTGTTCACCTCGAATGTCGCCGAGATTGAAGTATTTGTTTCAGAAAAATCAATCTCTGAGCAATCTGAGCAGTTTCAAATGTTTCAAAATTTTCGTCTACAATCTCGACGAGACTTGCTTCAGAATGCCAATGTTTTATTGGTATAAAATCTGTCTCAGAGCAATCTGAGCATTTTTTTCTTTTTCGCATCGAATGTCGCTGAGATTGAACTAGTCGCTTCAGAACGCCCATGTTGGTTGGTTCAAAATCAATCTCAGAGCATTTTGACTGATTAAGTTAGCTTGAGAAGCCCATGTTAGTTCTCACAAAATCAGTCTCAGGGCAATCAGAGCAGTTTTTTTTTTAATTGTTCACCTCGAATGTCGCCAAGATTCAACTAGTAGCTTCAGAATACCCAAGTTTGTTGGTACAAAATCAGTCTCAGAGCAATCTGAGCAGTTTCAAATTTTTCGTCTCCAATCTCGCTTTTTCGCATCGAATGTCGCTGAGATTCAACTAGTCAGAACACCCGTGTTTGTTTTTTGAAATTTTTGGTCTCCAATCTCGTCGAGAATGAATTCGTTTCTTCAGAATGCAAATGTTTGTTGGTGCAAAATCAGTCTCAGAGCATTTTGAGTAGTTTTAATTTGTTCATCTCCATTCTCGCCCAGATTGATTAAGTAGCTTAGAATGCCCATGTTTGTTAGTACAAAATCACTCTCAGAGCAATCTGAGCAGTTTTTTTCACCTCGAATGTCGCCGAGATTAAAGTATTTGTTTCAGAATACACGAGTTTGTAAGAGCAAAAAATAATCTCAGAGCATTTTGAGTAGTTTAAAATTTGTTCATCTCCAATCTCGCCCAAAATGATTAACTAGCTTGAGATTGCAATCTGAGCAGTTTTAACTTTTTCACCTCGAATGTCGCCGAGATTGAACTATTTGTTTCAGAAAACCCGTGTTTGTTGGAACAAAATCAATCTCTGAGCAATCTGAGCACGGCAAAAGCAAAAGGGCCACGGCGAAAGCAAAAGCGACACGGCAAAAGCAAAAGCGCCGTGGCGCTTTTGCTTTTGCCGTGGCCCTTTTTCTTTTGCCGTGGCGCTTTTGCTTTTGCCGTAGCCCTTTTACTTTTGCCGTGGCCCTTTTGCTTTTGCTGTGACAGTTGTGGGCCACCGTAGATCTCCAATGTCGCTAAGAATTGAACTAGTAGCTTCAAAACCCCGTGTTTGTTGGTACAAAATCATTCTGAGAGCAATCTGAGTCGTTTTAATTTTTTTTTATCTCCAATGTCGATAAGAATAAACGAGTAGCTTCAGAACACCGATATATGTTGGTACAAAATCTTTCTCGTATAGCATTCTGAGCAGTTTTAAATCCTTCATCTCCAAATGTCGCTGCCAATGGCACTAGTAGCTTCAGAACACCGTGTTTGTTGGTACAAAATTATTCTCAGAGTAACCTGAGCCGTTTGAATTGTTTGATCTCCAATGTCGCTTGTAATGGCACTATTAGCTTCAGAACACCCGTGTTTGTGGTACAAAATCATTCTCAGAGCAATCCGTGCAGTTTGAAATTTTTCTCCAATTGCTCCCAGACAATTTAATTTTTTGATCTCCAATGTTGTTGGTACAAAATTATTCTCAGAGCAATCTGAGTCGTTTGAATTGCTTGATCTCCAATGTCGTCGTTTTTTTCCTCTAATGTCGCTAAGAATAAACTAATCGCTTCAGAAATCCCGTATTTGTTTGTACGAAAGTATTCTGAGCAGTTTTAATTTTTTCATCTCAAATCTCTCCAAAACAATTTAATTTTTTGATTTCCAATTATGCTGAGAATGCACGAGTAGCTTGAGAACACCAGTTGTTTTTTGGTACAAAATCTTTCTTAGAGCAATCTCAGCAGATTTGAATTTGTCATCTCCAATCACCCTTAGACAAAACCATATTGTTCGGAATGCCCAATGTTTCTTAGAAGAAAATCAAAATAGCATTCTGAAACGTTTTAATTTTTCATCTCCAATTTTGCAGAAAATGCACCAGTTGCCTCAGTACACCCTTGTTTGTTATCATAAAATCATTCTCAGAGCATTCCGAATTGTTTTAAACGTGTTCTTCTCCAATCTCGCCAAGACAAAACCATTCTGTTTTAGGAATCTCCACGCTTATTGGAAGAAAATCATTCTTACAGCAATCTGAGCAGTTTCTTTTTTTTCATCTCACTGAGAATGCACTGGTAGCTTCAGAATACCCGTGTTTGTTGGTACAATATCATTTCTTAGAGCAATGAACTAGTAGTAGCTTCAGCTGACTGGCTTTGTATTCTTGCCAATCTCCGCCAGACACATCAACTCTGAGTTTGTTTACCGGTCAACCTTTGCAGACAGTCAAGCAACCCCCTGACAATAGATGATTGATCAGAGATCAGGAGGCCAGCCCATGATTCGTCACCAAAGGAGAAGCTTTTACAAGTTTTTACACCAAATTCACAGGCCTTATTAAAGTCTCCCATATTATAGGAGATTTTCTTGTCCCAATTCCAGGGGATCGAGCCAGCCCCGGTACCAAATAAATGCCACGGCCGAGATCAATACCCCTGGGAACAAGGTTGGGGTACATGATCGTTCTGTGCCAAAGAAACAGTCATAACGGCTTAATTTTATAGAGCTGCTAAGTAAAAGTAAGCAGGATACCAGTCACAGATTGTGGCATGCTATTTTGGCTGGTGTCCTTATTCTCGTAAGCATACTTTTCTTTGTACTGAGCTACTTTTTGTGCTTAAGAAGCTTTTATGAAATTGGGCCCTGCAGGTTATGGTGAGGAGCGGGAGGAGCGGGCGTCATTAGTAAGGCCTATCCACTCGACGTGGCGCTCAAATATGGTGTCCTGCAAAAGTCATAGAGCAGCTGATCCACTTTAAGCGCACTCAAGTATGGTAGCCCACAAGAGAGGCATCAAACATAGAGTTATATATAAGAACTAGAGGGCGCACACGAGTTGTTACGTGACTCGACAAGGTAATTTGTGGCCATTTTGTGAATGGACAGGCAGCACGTAAACAAACACGGTTGCCCACCGTCATGACCGTTGTTCCGGAACGTGTCATTTGTCATAAAGTGTTAAAATGCCGAAAATTTGTGCATGCTATGGCTGCAAAAGTAGGAGTAATAAAGAGAGCAAGATTTCTTTTCATGCGTGAGTACTTTTCTGGTTGTTAAAATAAAAAAATAGATCTGTCTAACGACGTTATAAATGTAAATGTAGTTTTTTCTTAGCTTAGTTAGCTTAGTTCAGTTCAGTACAGTAGTAAAGTATGGCACTGACTACGATGCCAGTCATGTCGCCCCCTCGCAAAGTCGCCCCCGCATTCTCGCCCCCCTGACACAGTCGCCCCCTGACAAAGTCGCCCCCTCAATTTTAAAGTCGCCCCCGACAATGTCGCCCCCTGACAATGTCGCCCCAGCAATGTCGCCCCCTTACAATGTCGCCCCCGACAATGTTAAACTGTATGCACAAAATAAGATAAGCCCCACGAAAGAACTGACAACGGCCGTACATTTCAATCGGACATCATAAGCGAAGTGTGTATTAATTTTAGCTCGCACACATCCGGGTAGTTTGCATTGAATGTTGTCCACTCACAAAATGGCGCGCGTGTCTCCTTGTGGTCCCGTCGCCGCATCGTGGGCTGCATAGCGGGTGCGCCCTCTTATATATAACTCTATGGCGTCAAATCATAGAGCAGCTGGTCCCCTCTCATTCTTCTTTGATTTGTAACCTGTGTAACTGTACCGGTATGAGGTTTATGGTGACCGCGTAAAAACGAATTATTTGAATTATGATCCCGTCAAAATACTTGTTTTTTTGCAACGCGCGAACTCATTTTGACACACGCTTACCAAGCGCCATAAGGGCGCTCGAACGTTTTTAACAAGCGTGCGCGCATAGTAGTAAGTTTTCGGCATAGACCATTCCGGCTTTGGCAAAAAGCCTACCCACACAGTTTGTGTACGTTTACGCTGCACGTGTGACCAAGTTTGACCGAGGTCACATGACCAAAAGGCGTGATCCAATTGGTCAACGCGCACAGTTTGATTGACTGGCCGGAACGATCCAACGGTCTAATCTCCAATAATAGACTTTTCTTCTTTTGCAACGTTAACAGCCTGAGTTTGGCCAACCAAGATGGAAAAACTACGGGAGCCTTGAATGCAAAGCAAAGACAGAATCACAGTTTGCAAAAATGTTAAGCAGATATTCACAATTTTTTTTTTGTTCTAAATTTCTAGTAAGCAAACCAACAAATAATGGGATGTATTATCTTTAAATAAAAAGTTCCAAAAATGTTGAATTTGGTACGTCTGTCAACAAGACTTGAATGTTTTGCTACATTTGGCCGTCGATGCTAACCAGCGTAGTTTGTTTTTATCAAAATCGGAAAGGTCTTTAGAAAGGTTTCACGTGACGTCACCCGAAACCTTTTTCTAATGCTGTGTGCACAAACCATAGAGCTATATATAGAGAGTCAATCACAAACAGACGCTGCATTCAGCCGACGAAGCGCCAGCCGTTGAGTTTGTACAATGCTGTACCCAACATGGATGCAAAACAAACTTTTCCTGGGATCATGCAACCTCTCTATTTATGCGTTCGAGTAGCTTTCACGTGTAAGTAAAACTTACACGAGAGCGTTCGATTAGCCATCACGTGATACTCGTGTCTTCCCCCAGTGTATGCCACCACAGCCCGAGCTCGCGAGCGGGTCTCTGGTGGCGGCCCGGTGTAATGACATTAATCTGGCTGCAGGCTCACGATGGGGAACAACCTTTGGCCGTGTCCGAATGAATGGCTTCGGCAGTGGCTACGGCCGGACGCCGAGGATTCCTATTCTTCAACGTTGTCGTTGCAGCCAACGGCCATAGCCGTAGCCGAAGTTACTTGATTCGGACCCACGGCCTCACCTTAATTTTTCCAGAATGTCAAGTGAATACACCGCAGCGTTCGATTAGCCTCGTGTCGTGGCCACCACGAGTGTAACTCCCCGAATCGAACGCACCCAACAGCCCCCGATTTCACGAAGCGCTATAACGCGTCGTAAACGTGAAACGGGTTCGTGGAGACATTGAACGTGTCACAAGGGTAAGCTTCTAATTAATACTGGGCCCTATTATTTTATATAAGTGTAATTACTGTTGGGTAAATTTTAATTTGGATTGTTTGTGTCTGTTACGTCATCATGACGTCATTTATGACACGTTTTGTGTCTGTGTACAAAAGGCATGGCTCAAAAAGTGTAACTATTTGGTAGGTCAAAACCACAATTTTTCTAAATAAGTTGAATTTTAGATTGCTTTATTACAATGACCGTTTAGAAATCATGAATGCTTCTACCAAGAGTTATCCCAGACCATAAAAATTAATCAAAGCACAACGTAATTCCACTATAATTAACCGTTAATTGTTTAATCTGAGCACCATTTGTACAATGTTGTGGGGATTGCGCCGCTTTTCACCGCTCAGAGTTGATTGCAAACTTGTACACAGATACGCACTCGCCTGTTTTTCCAGCGATAATCCAAAGTTGTTTGCTGGTATTGAGAACCTGTACAGGTTTTTGCGGGGAAAACTTCATACAGCTGATGAAAAAATACATGTAAAAGCATAGGCCGTGACACAGAGTGAGTTCGAAAACGTCGATTTTACTTTCGTTAATCAGCCCCTATTATTTAAAGTAGTATGTTGTGGCATTAATTTAAATCACATCTCTGTTTCATAATTGAACAGGATTCTACTACCGGCGTCAGACGACTATTAAAAAAAAAGGATAAACAACGTTGGAAAAGTGAGCACTAATTAATACCTAGCCTTGCAGAATTTCAAATAGGCAAAGGAATCACACAGTTTTGGAAAGCAAATTCTTTGGAGGATTTCAGCTTCAATGAAATTTTTGTGTTGAAAAGTGTGTGGTGATCGCGGTCGTCTGGCATAACGTTCCGTCGTGCGCTGTACACATTGTGCACATTTATACAGTATTTTTACAATTTTCAAGACTTGATGGAACTGTCCTTAAAGGTGCACACCGGCTTCGTTGGGCTATTTGGGCTACAAAATAGGCTAACATATGCCTTCAAAGGTCTTTCAGGAATGGAGAAGAACGGTTCCTAAAAGAAACCATCAAATTTTGCCGTTTTCGAGCATTTTTCAAAAAACGATTTATCCAAACCAAAAAAGTGGTTCGGATAAATCACGTGATCTTCGGAGTTAGTTTTACTTCCAGCCGTATAAAAGTAAATTACTGAACCAAATTTAAATCCTTTTTTACAATTATTTATGAGTATTTGACAAAAAAGACTTATGTATTCAGATTATTGATACAATTTGTAAATAATGATGAAAAATCGAACGTAATATTCGCATTCAGAGAGTCCGTGCAACCGAAGCGTGTCTTACGGCGCACCAGCGGTGGAGCTAGCGGAACGTAAACCTTGGGGCATATCCCCTACAGCCGGTGCCGTGTCTCGTGGGGCCAGAGAGCCAAACCCCGGGGCATGAACTCCCCATCTTGCCGGTCTAGCCGTAAGCTTAGGAGCTTGTCGGAGGGGTAGGGTGCCAGACCAACAATTACGTTTTGTTACGACTGTTTTAGTCTGTACCCCTAGCTATTATACCTAACTATTGTAACGTGTTGCCTGCGTTACACACACGCGGGACAACGACGGGGAATGTTTATCCATGGAGGTAGAAATTAAACTAAATTCTACCTCCATGGTTGATCCCATACAGCTGATCTATCTACTTCTATGATAACCGCATAATGTCCAACCCCCCCCCCCCAATCGCCGCAACAACAAAATACCGGTGGCGGTGGCTGCGGCCGGCCAGTGAAGTCATCGCCCCAAAAACGGGAGAATGCCATCGCTAAAGCTGCCAGGAGAAAGGCAATCCGTTTGCAGCGAAGGCGGGAGGCTCGCTTGGCACATGCTGGCTTTCCCTTTGGATTTATCGTGTTTTTTTGTTTACTTTTTACTTTTCGTTGGACCGCCTTCTGTTTTTTCCTTGCGATGTTTTTTTGTACCGATCCTTAAATGTCGAAGAAACGTTCTCCATTGCAAGTAAGTTCGTCCAGTTCGTCGTACACAGAATACAAACTGTCCGTATATGTCTGTTTTTTATTTACACGTGAATTTGAAAATTGTACAAGAGGCAGAATCACTGACATTTGACAGGGGGGGGGGGGCTGGAAGAGCATAATAGACCGTGCTATGTCTGTATAATCAGACGTATACAGCACCACGACGACGATTATGTATTTTTTATTTACACGTAAACTTGTGCTGGATGGATATGAAGTCTGGATCCCCATGCCTCGCTATTGTAATAATTCATACTTAAACAGAGCACCAGTCTACTTACAACATTGCGCAACATTGTCACGTAAACTTGACACTGCAACGGCTGGAAAAGCGTATAAGCTGACCTTTGACCATGTTTTGTTTTTTACACATTTTTCGTTAATTACGTGATATTTTGACGATTTTTTTTACAACAACCATTTAAATATTATTGTATGTTATTCCACATCACTAAATTAGGTAAACAGTAAGCCGGTGTGTCCCTTTAACTGGCTTTATTCAGCCACTTGAAGGTCTTTGGTACAAACTTACAAACTCTGGACTATCTTTCACAGATTTCGAGCAAGAAAAGCCTCGATCGAATAAACTAAATGCATTAATCTTTGCATTTTAAGGGTTTTCGTTCAAAGGCATCGCATAGGAATAAAAGTTATACCACCTTAAATATAACTGTTTTCGTCATCGTGACGTCATCAGATAGATATCAAGTTACATTAATACAAAAGTTTAACAATGAAAAAATCATATCTCCCGAAGCACATATCATAGAGTCAATCTTTTCGCCATTTTGAAGCTTAGGGCACGGGTGACAGTTTATTAAACATATGACCCCATTTTGACCTTTCCTTCCGGTCCAAACAGGAAGTTTAAATCTCCTGAACTAAATTTCATAAAGTCGTAATCTTTCTGTTGTTATGTAGCTTACATCATATGTGACATTTGATTTAAAGGTGTGACCCCCATTTGACCTTTACTGCTGGTCCAAACAGGAAGTTCAAAATTTCAAAAAATCACATCTTATGTGCAAAATGTCGTAGAGTCATAATCTTTGTTCCATTTTGTAGTTTACATCATATGTGACATTTGTTTTATTAGCATGACCCCACTTTGACCTTTACTTCCGGTCAAAATAAGCTTTAAATTACAAAAAAAATATATCTCCTGAGCCAATTGTCTAAAAGTCATATACTTTGTACCGTGTAGGACCATTTTCAAGGTCTGGAATGTTTAATCGAAGGACAAACATTTTCGGAACAGCTACGCGTTTGTCCACAAACACATAACGTCTAGTATACACATATGGACTGGCAATGAGGGAAATAGTGCACGTCTATGCAACCCGAGGGCCTGTGAATGACCAGGAGGGGGTCCTATTTCCCGAGGCCGAAGGCCGAGGGAAATAGGACCCTCTCCTGGTCACTCACAGGCCCGAGGGGTGCATAGACGTGCACTATTGCCCGAATAATGCCAGTCCATATGTGTTTTATAACACACCTCAGTCCAAAATGTCGGTTAGAAGAGTAAATCGCGGTTTTTTGGCCGGAGATTCTTTTCGATCCGCAGACGCCGCCGTTTTCTTGAGGGCGCTCTTTACCAGTCAATAGTTTTTTGGTTTTTGAAACTATTTCCCGTTTTGCGAACTATTTCCCCCAAATGAAGCGCGTGCGGTGCGTGTGGTGCGTGTGGTGCAGATTTCATGCACCAGGCTATATTAGTTCACCCCACGCGACCGTGTTTCAGCCAATCAGGATAAAGAACCAGGGAGAGGTGTGTTATAATTATAGTTATATCACTCAATGAAGGGAAAGGCAAACCATTTCGTGGTGTGAATAAAACAACTAGTCGCGAGGTGTTTGATAGATGGAGGACGTTGATTCCAGTAACATGCAAGGTTAAGATTGAATGGATAGGCCTACAGTACAATAAATTAATATACACCTGTAACATAAATTGAAAAAAATCTTCCCTGGACAATAAGCCCTGGAGAATAAGACGCAGAACAACACGCTAATTTTCACGCATTATTACCAAAACCGATATCTTATTTAGGGAAGTAAGATACAAAAAAATGATGGTCCTATTGAATGAAAAAGTGGTAGTCGGATTCTGCATCTTTTATATTATTGTCTGAAATTATAATACTGGTTCCTGGGTACAGTTACTCCTTACTGTTTCTTTGACTTTCAGGTATGTATAATATACGGGTTGGTCACCCCTATCTGGACGGGGAGGGGGAGGCACGATGTGCCCCCTACCAAATTCTTGCCCGTAACTTTTTAATGCTTAGTCTGATCACCCTGAAAATTTCTGACTGTTCTCAGTAATATCTAGGATCACGTTGTCAAAAACATGAATAAACTTGGGGTTAGCTGTTGCCATGGCAACCATTTGTTTGACCTGATGGGGTCACTTGAATTTAATGTTTTTTGTGATTTTCTTTACTTTTGAACTTAATTTCCAGTTGTTTTTGATATTGTTTTGTCAGTAAAGAGATAGTGATAAATCATGTGATTAGTCTGAAATGCCTTGGGAATTCTTGGATTTTGTGTTTTCAGTCTGTAATTGGGTCGCAAATTATATCATAATTTAGATTTGTCAACCAAGCCACCATTTCTCCCTGGGCCCTGGGCGGCGGCCATTTTGATTTTTAAGTGAACAAAAACGAAAAATAAATGTTTACCCCCAAAATGGGATAAATTAATGGATTTTAGCGCCCCAACGGTAACTCCAGTTATTAAAATAGGTTAAAATTATGAACAGGTTTGCCAAGGTTTCAAAACATTTGGATAACAAATACAGAAATTATGGGGAAACACATTTTTGACCCAAATGGGGAAACACATTTTTTACCCAAATGGAAAAAACAGTCAAAAACGAGTTGTGGACATTTTCTGACGTCATCACGTCAAATGGGTGAAATGCACATTTGTGGCAAGTTTCAACAAAATCAGCGGAAAAAATGGAAAATACGGAGGGCCAATAGAAGGCTAAATACCCAATATAAGGCTCATAAAGCTCATACTGAAAACCGCTGACAGTTTTGTTATTGATGCTTCCAAAAGTCCACGATACGGATTTCTTTTATCAGAGTTTCATTGTTCAAAGACCTGCACTAAGGTATGATGTATACACCATAGAGGACACTTTCCGTCGTGGTTGTGTGGAGCTCCGTCGTGTTTGTGTGGAGCTCAGTCGTTGGTCCAATTTCATAAAGCTGTTAAGCAGAAAATACTGCTCAGCAATTTCTTTGCTAAGCAAAAAATGAGTAGGGCACCAGTAAATCTTATGAACAACCACGACGGAGCTCCACACAGCCACGACGGAGCTCCACACAGCCACGACGGAGCTCCACACAGCCACGACGGAGCTCCACACAACCACGACGGAGACCCACACAACCACGACGGAGCTCCACACAGCCACGACGGAGCTCCACACAACCACGACGGAGCTCCACACAACCACGACGTAGCTCCACACAACCACGACGGAGCTCCACACAACCACGACGGAGCTCCACACAACCACGACGGAGCTCCACACAACCACGACGTAGCTCCACACAACCACGACGGAGCTCCACACAACCACGACGGAGCTCCACACAACCACGACGGAGCTCCACACAACCACGACGGAGCTCCACACAACCACGACGGAGCTCCACACAACCACGACGGAGCTCCACACAACCACGACGGAGCTCCACACAACCACGACGGAGCTCCACACAACCACGACGGAGCTCCACACAACCACGACGTAGCTCCACACAACCACGACGGAGCTCCACACAACCACGACGGAGCTCCACACAACCACGACGGAGCTCCACACAACCACGACGGAGCTCCACACAGCCGGAGAGTGTCCTCTATGTACACCATATGGTACACCATAGCCGCCATCATTTCACGAGTTTTAATGCAGAATGGTTACGGAAGTGTATTTAGGACATACCGAATAAAAAATTGTGCTCGGGCGGATTACTATTGTGGCGAATCCCGTCCCGGTAGGCCCTACAATCCGGGTCGCACCAGCACAGGCGAGCGGTAGTCTAGAGCTGGTACTAAGGGGTGAGGTCGTTTGGAGACCATATGTCGCCGCATGTGATAAAATAGGGGAGGGGCTCTAGGACCCTATTGACAGACTGACTCCAAAGAGCAAAGGAAGAGACAATTTCCTGAGTGCTAGGCTGATCCTTTTATTATTTATAATTGATTAAATACAATTATTACTGGTTGCAAGTAGTAGAAGGCGAATTCCCATTCCTTTAGGCAAAATATGGTCACTTGAGGCAAATAAGGGTCACTGAAGGTAAGTAATCACCACTTAAGGTAAGCGAATCTCACTTAAGGTAAATAAATATCCCTGCATGTAACAAACATCCCTGTTGACTCCCGTTAAATTGTACGATTGAATGCAGTGCACAAAATAATTGTTAAGAAGTCTAAATCCACAGTTAGAATGCTCAATTAACTACTACAAGAGTGGCCCACGCAGTCCAAGCACTAGCATAAGTTACTATACCTCTCTGCCGCTAATCGGAGTCCCAACTCCCAGTAACACTCGCTCCAATCCAACACAACCGTCTCGCTCTCCGTTCTACCAACCGTCTCTCTCGTCGCTCTCCAACCGAATACCACGCCTCGTCCCCGACGAGCACGCAATCCCCCAACTTCCCACTGCGCATGCCCTGCTGCTAAACGGTGCCTAACGCTAGCGGGCGCCAAACACGGGGTACCATTTCGTTACACAGCCCCCCTCTTAAGTTAGGACCTCCTGGTCCGTAAAACTGAAAAAATAAAGAAACGAAATGTGCCCCAAGGTGCTCACAAGTTTATACAAAACAAAAACATACTTCTCTTTATACACTATAATGCACCTCCCAGGTCACTTTAAGTAAAACAGGGCCTCCTTAAGGGAGCTTTATACAAATCACAAGTAATTACAAATTCTCCTTAAGGGAGTTTTATACAAATCAAGTAATTACAAATCAAGGCAAGAGTCTGCTGAGGTTTCCTTAAGGGAATCTATTAATAAAACCGATTTAAACTTTAAGGCACTCAACAAGATTTTATGAAAACGTAAAACCACCAGATAAAAAGTAGCTCCTTAAGGGAGGCACTCCAAGACGAAAAATGTATCAAAAATATACTTTTCTTTGTAAACAGGACAACACTTTAGAACACTATAACACGTCCCTGAATACAACATGAAGTGGAAGTACCACGCTGCTTGACGGCGCTGTCACTCGATGTTGCTAGATTGTTGCCCGTTCATGATAAACCCTGCGACGAAGGAAACCTCGTAGGTCCTCTCGGTGATGTCTTCGGAGACTTTCACACCATTGTGGTAGGTGCAGTGACGGAAGACCTTCTTCAACTGCCTGACATTCCCCACCATAAGGCGCTGTAACTCTGCAGGCGACATGGGCTCACCCCGCTTGATCTGTTGCTCAAGGTCCCCTCTCAGCCGATAAACCCTGGCAGACGTAGGTTCAGGCCCAGTGTAGCCATGTCTGGTTTCATCCCCTGATCCAGTGGTGAACCTCTGCGAGCTCTCAGCAAGCTTAAGAACGCTTCCCTGTAGTGCTGCCTTCACGTCAATCTGAGAGTGGGTTGGGCCGGGTCCAGTCTTACCCGTGGCTCCGGATGAGTCAATGAGCCTGATATCTCTTCCTGCAACGCTCCCGCCATCGCTGCTGGTCTCCAGATCACCTGCAAGCATCTTCAACAGTCCTTTCGGCTTGCCTCCATGACTGCATGGCCTTTCCATCGCAGACGGCTGGCTGAGGCACTGATCCACCTAGGACATAGAGCCGGGTGAGAGAGAAATCCCAAAATCTTCGTCTTGCCTTTCTGGAGTCACACATCCAGATTCCACCTGCCTCTCTTGGGTTGGTTGCACAGGTGTATTACTCAGCAGTTTCCCTCTCCTCCAACTATCAGAAAGCTTAGGTCGCTTTGCTGGACAACGATCCCTCTCCGGCTCTGCTCTCTTACTAGATTGCTTGCCCGGTGTATCATCCGGCGATGGCCGAGTTTTGGTTGCCGGCTTGTTGATTCTCAGCTCCCGTTCCTCCTTTGTTTCTGCAGGAACCCCTGTCACATCCTCCACATGACTGGGGTGGTGTTCCCTGTAGTGGCAGCGAAGATTGTCTCTCCTGGTGTAGCTGCGGTTACATCGGCCACAATGGTACATGATCTTAGGGCCATGTTTGGTTGCAGCCATGTGTTTGTCCAAGCTCTTTCTGTATAAAAATGACTCCTTGCAGGTGGCACACTCGAACAACTTGGCCTCCTGCCAATCTTTTGGCTTGGTCCAGTCTGCCTTATTCTGGTTATCCATCCTTCAGTGTGGTCACTGCATAAATAAACAACAAAAACAAGGAACAATGTTAAAAACTTCATTTGTCCTTGCAATATTCATACCCCTTAAGTCTAACGGAAGCGTTGTGGCCTCTGCCGCTGTCGTGGAGGATTTCTCCTTGGTCGAACCTGGGCTTCCAATGATTGTTCAATATCCTCATTGTCTCCCCCGTCACCAACTGTGGCCTCATACTCTGTTCTTACTGGTCCCTGTTGCTCCTCAAATTGGGTTTCCTGAAATTCAGGCAGCATCCTTTCCTGTGTCGGACTCTCCATTTCAGGCCGACTGCTCTCTACTGGAGTGGCATGGTTCCCATCACTATCCATATCTGACTCAGCAGTCCATGGTTCTAAAGGTCTACCCTCGTATGGCTTCAATCGATCATAATGAACGACTTTCTTCTTTCCTCCTCGTGTACGTTGTATTTTGTAGGTAACGTCTGACAACTTATCTATGATAAGGTATGGACCTTCCCATCTGCACTGTAATTTAGGGGATCGTCCCTTCTTCTTCGCAGGGTTGTGCATCCAGACAAATTGTCCCTTTCTGAACCTTTCCTTAATTGTCTTCTGATCGTAGGCCTTCTTTTGCCTCCGTGCACTCTTGGCTAAGGCCTCACGAGCTCGATCATGTGCTGCCTGTATCCTCTGCCTCAAGGTTTGGGCATAGTCCCCGTCATCTTGTTCTTCCACACGAGGCTGTTCAGTCATGAGATCTATGGGAAGGGATACTTCCCTCCCAAACATCAACATATTCGGAGTTTCCCCCGTAGACTCCTGGGGTGTGCTTCTGTAAGCCGAGGTGGCGAAGGGTAATTCCCTATCCCAATTGCTGGTGTTCTGTTGGCCCTTCATGAGAATGGCTACTATATTCACCAATGTTCGGTTAAAACGTTCCACCATACCATCCGATTTCGGGTTATATGGCGTGGTCCTTGTCTTTTCAATACCCAGGGCTTCACAAACCTCACGAATAACATTCGACTCAAAATTCCTTCCTTGGTCCGTATGCAGGGTACGTGGTATTCCATACCTGCACACAAATTCATCTACAAAGGTTGTGGCAACTGTCTCTGCTTTCTCGTCTGGCAGGGCATATGCTTCGAACCACTTACTAAAGTAGTCTCCAACCACTAAGATGTAGCGGTTCCCGTCCTTGGTGACTGGAAAGGGCCCCACAATGTCCATGGCCACACGTTCCATGGGCACCCCTACTAGGTGCTGCTGTAACGGCGCTCGCCGCTTCTTGCTTGGGGACTTCCTTTGGGCACACAAATCGCACTGCCGCAGGAAAGATCTAACATCTGCTCCTAGTCCCTGCCAGTAATACTTCGTGCGAACCTTGGCCATTGTCCTTTTTGTCCCAAGATGTCCACTCGTCCTTCCTGCGTGAAGTTCACGTAGTATTTTTGCACGATACTCCTGCGGCACTATGGTCTGCCACTTCACTTCCCTGCCACTATCCGACTCCCAACGACGTACTAAAAGTCCATCATGGATGTGTAACTGATCCCACAACAGCCAGTAATTTTTGTGGGCCGGAGATTTTGGAGACATGTCTTCCCATACCGGACGGGATCCTCCCTCGTCCTTAATCTGAAGTACCCACTCCATGGATTCATCTCGTAGCTGTGCCCCCTCCAGTCAGCATTAGTTATTTGGGGTAGTACCCCAACGGCACACAAGTCGGCCCTGTCTTCCATTACCTCGCATGTCAGGCTGCTATCTCCTTTAGTGCTATCGAGTGTAGGTAATGTCCCTTCACTTCCCCCTGATGAGTTCACCCTGCCAAAGGAGTCCAGCCCCTCCATTCCTCACTGAGGGCAAGGTCGGCGAGACAGGCTATCAGCATTTCGGTGGGACCTTCCTGCTCTATGGATTATTTCGTAGTCGTATTCGCTAATTATCTGCAACCACCGTGCTACTTGTCCTGAAGGATCCTTAAAGTTTAACAGCCACCTCAAGGCGCCATGATCTGTCCTGATAGTTATTCTACGTCCGTATATGTATGGTCGAAACTGTTTCAATAAGGTCACCACTGCAAGAAGTTCCCTCCTTGTCACGCAGTAATTTTGTTCTGCCTTCTTCAGGGCTTTGCTGGCATATGCAACAACCAGTTCCTTGCCATCTTTAATCTGAGACAATACCCCACTTATGCCTGCTGCGCTGGCATCTGTATCCAGAATGAACTTCCCGTCCGGATCCGGATAGGTCAGGATCGGTGCCTCAGTCAAGCGTCTCTTTAACTCCTCAAATGCCGTCTGGCATTCTGGTGTCCAATTGAATTCCCTGGACTTTTCTGTTAACCGATGTAAAGGCCTCGCCACTGAAGAAAACCCCTCAATGAACCTTCTGTAGTAACTCGCAAGCCCTACAAAACTCCTGACTTCCTTGACTGTTCTAGGAACTGGCCATTCCTTTACTGCCTCAATCTTCTCAGGGTCCGTGCTGATCCCTTCTGGGGACACAATGTGGCCCAAGTAACGAACTTTTTCCCTGAAAAGATCGCACTTTTTAGGTTTCAATTTTAGACCTGCCTCCTTAAGGCGCTGAAACACAACTCTCAATCGGCTAAGTTCTTCAGGTATGGTCTTTCCAAACACTATTACATCATCAAGATAAACCAGAAGGGTTTCCCAATGAAGACCCCTAAGCACCCGCTCCATCAGCCTCTCAAAAGTGGAGGGCGCATTACAAAGCCCGAAAGGCATCACGCGCCAGCTATACAGTCCCCCTCTGACAACAAAAGCTGATTTCTCTTCGGCTTCCTTATTCGGTGCCACCTGCCAGTAGCCAGACGCCAAGTCAAGGGTGGAAAACCAACGGGCTCCGGTAAGCGCATCGAGGGAATCATCAATTCTAGGAAGGGGGTATGCGTCCTTGATTGTCACTGCGTTAAGCTTCCGATAATCCACGCAGAAGCGCTTCGTACCATCCTTTTTCTTGACGAGTACCACATTCGCAGCCCAAGGGCTACTGGATGGTGCAATTTTGCCATCCCTAAGCAACTCCTGCACCTGCCTTGTAATTTCCTCTTGTTCCACTGTGGGGAACCTCCTCGGTCTCTCCCTAATTGGCCTTGCATCTCCCGTATTGATGTGATGTTTTACACATTATGTGTGTCCTATGTCTTCACTCCCCTGAGAAAAGACGTCCTGGTATTCACATAATAGCCGTGCTATTTCACCATGATATTCCTGATCTACTCCGGCAATACTCCTGGTATACAAATCTTCCAAATGTGCTGGTAGCTGTTCGTTACGCTCTTTGGCCAGTGCCACCTCGAACTCCTGGACATCCTTGTCCCCGACCGGGGTGAGAATTCCTGCTACACTGCCTCCCTTTACAACGCAAGTCCTCCGTCCTGGGTTGAAGACACGAATAGGGAGCATTTCCTCTTCAGGTTTTACCAACAGCCTTGCCACTATTAGTCCCTTAGTCGCCAATTCAATAGTCTCTGCCGGCTCCATTACTCCCAGCCCTGTAAATTTCCGAGACACTCGCCCTGAGACGAGGGCTTCATGTCCCGGAGGTACCTCAGTTGTTGTCTCCACAATCACTCGGGCACAAAAGTTTGCACCCTGTTTGTTTTGACACTTTTTTTTTTCGCCATTTAGGGTCAACACCAATTCCTTAAAATCTAGTCGTCCATTTGATGGCAAGAGATAGTCCATTCCTAATATTCCTTCTAAATCCAATTTCGCAAAAATTACCTGTACTGAAAGGGTTGTCTTGCCCACTTGAATTTCCATCAATGCCCCGCCTATTGTCTCTATGGAAGTACCATCCGCCCCGTACAAATTTGCTCCCCTTGTATTCAGTGTAGGTCTCCCCTCCTTTGGCATCTTGTAGTAAACCGCTGCAGACAGCACAGTGTTTGACGCACCTGTGTCAATTAACATTTGTGTTTTTATTCCTCTCACTTGAGCGGGTACATAAAGCCCTGCCGTATTAAAACACTCTCCGGAGGATGTTATCCCTTGGTGGTACATTCCTAACACTGGCCCTCCTGGAGGGCGTCTTTCTGTCCCTCCTTCTCGTCCAGCCTTCCCTTAGGCCCCAGGGTTGGCTGGGTGGCGTTTCCCGACTGCCGGTTTCTTCCCTTCCGTGGCTCGGAACATTCCCTCGCAAAATGACCTTTTGCACCACAGTTGAAACAGGTATATTCCGTATTTGCTACTCCTCGTTGCTGGGCAACAAACCGGTAATCCTTTCCAGGCCTCGATAGGTCTTCCAACATGGACTGTATTCTCCCTAGAGCTTGAGACATGCACTCCTGCGTGTCTCTTATTTCTCCCTTAAGGCTTTGCATCGAGAGTTCATCCGCCCCTGCAACGACCCTGGCAAACTTCCTCATTTTTCCATTAATCCTATGCTCCTCCGTCCTGAGAAAGCTCTCTGTCTGTAATGCTGCCCTAATGGAATCATCCAAGGTGGCTGGTTTTGTCCAAAAGATCCCTTCTCTTATCTCCCGGTCCTTCACTGCGTCCATAAAATGACCCTTAGCAAGACGCTCTCGGCTATCATCAGAAAACTCAGGGTAAGCTAAGGCTGAGAGTTCCCTGATGCTTGTCCCTAGTTCCTGGAGGGTCTCAGTCTCACCCTGCTTACGGTGTCTAAGCTCCATCATGTGAAAGTCTGCTTGTTGACCAGGACCAAATCTTTGTTCCAAACGGAGCATCAAATCCTTCATCGACGATTTTTTTCCTTCTGGCTGGCAACCCAAAACCTTTAATGCTTGCCCCTGGAGGATGGCAGCGAGGAACACTACAGCTTGCTCATCAGTCCAAACGTTTGCCACACAGCATGCCTGGAAATGAGCCTTGTAATCCTTCCAGGGAACCTTCCCATTGAATCGATCTGGACAAATATTCGGCTTGCGAGGTCTGTTGTCTTTGCGACTAGTGTTTGTCTCTCCCTTAGGTTCAGCCGTCGCCTCCTTCCCAAACTCTGTATCTGCCACTGTGTTTGCAGGTGTCAGCCCAACTCCTGAAGTGTCCCTGAAGGTGCTGGATACCATGGGACTGGGTGTACGCAGAAACAATTCCGGTGTTTCAACGGCCCTGTCCGAACTGCGTTTACCCTCCAATTCCTGCTGCTGCAATCGCATCTTCTGCAGCTCCTCTTCCATGATTCTCCTTGCCCCAACGGCGTCCTCCACCATATTTTCGGCTCTTTGAACCTCCATCCTGAGCACCGCAAGTTCCTCCTCCATCATCTTTGAGTCCATGTGTTCCATTATCGTCAATCAATAGAAATTAAAAATTGTTCCCCCACAAATCACACCTAATCCCACTTCTGACACCAATGTGGCGAATCCCGTCCCGGTAGGCCCTACAATCCGGGTCGCACCAGCACAGGCGAGCGGTAGTCTAGCTGGTACTAAGGGGTGAGGTCGTTTGGAGACCATATGTCGCCGCATGTGATAAAATAGGGGAGGGGCTCTAGGACCCTATTGACAGACTGACTCCAAAGAGCAAAGGAAGAGACAATTTCCTGAGTGCTAGGCTGATCCTTTTATTATTTATAATTGATTAAATACAATTATTACTGGTTGCAAGTAGTAGAAGGCGAATTCCCATTCCTTTAGGCAAAATATGGTCACTTGAGGCAAATAAGGGTCACTGAAGGTAAGTAATCACCACTTAAGGTAAGCGAATCTCACTTAAGGTAAATAAATATCCCTGCATGTAACAAACATCCCTGTTGACTCCCGTTAAATTGTACGATTGAATGCAGTGCACAAAATAATTGTTAAGAAGTCTAAATCCACAGTTAGAATGCTCAATTAACTACTACAAGAGTGGCCCACGCAGTCCAAGCACTAGCATAAGTTACTATACCTCTCTGCCGCTAATCGAAGTCCCAATTCCCAGTAACACTCGCTCCAATCCAACACAACCGTCTCGCTCTCCGTTCTACCAACCGTCTCTCTCGCCGCTCTCCAACCGAATACCACGCCTCGTCCCCGACGAGCACGCAATCCCCCAACTTCCCACTGCGCATGCCCTGCTGCTAAACGGTGCCTAACGCTAGCGGGCGCCAAACACGGGGTACCATTTCGTTACACTATTCTGCCCGGGCGGATTACTAATCCGCCCAGGCGGATTAGCAATCAGTCCTGAATCCACCCGGGCGGATTAGTAATCCACCCGGGCGGATTACGAGGCCAGCTGCGGAGCATATACGTGCGTCGAGCTGTGCGGACCACGTGGTTCAAGTCATCACTGCTAGCCCTACAGAACTAATTGTTATAGTAATCCGCCCGGGCGAAATAGTAATCCGCTCTCGCGAAATAGTAATCCGCCAGGGCGAAATAGTAATCCGCGCGGACGAAATAGAAATCCGGGCGGAATAGTAATCCACCCCGGGCGGAACAGTAATCCGCCCGGGCGGATTAGTAATCCGCCGTGAATCTGCCCGGGCGGATTACTAATCCGCTTTTATTAGAATAGACCAATTTTTTTAAAATACATTTTTATCAAATGCTTATGGAAAATTTTAAAGAAAATTAAAAGTATTTTTTTCAAGAGTTTTAATACCATTTTTTTTAAATACATATTTAAAGGGGGCCATTGGCCCCGCCCCCAGTTCCTCCGTGCATGCATTACTGTTTAATAAACTAGTATCAGTATTCAACTACAAAAGAGGTTTATTTTTTAGTTATGCGTACGTCGGCGTCGGGCGACGATTTAGCCGCCGCCTGTTATTTTGTTTGTAATGTAGGCCTAAATCACTGTTAAAAAAAAGGTAGAGAACGTTTGAAAAGTGGGCATTTATATCTAGCCTTGATGAATTTAAAGTAGACAAACGAATCATACAGTTTTGGAATGCCTTTTCTTTGGATTACTTCAGCTTAAAAAAACTGTGAAATTCTTCTTGAAAAGTGTGTGTGGTTGCGGTCGTCATGGCCGTCGTGCAACAATAGTACTACCACATCGTGAACATAATTATACGTTCCTTGTAGAAATTACAAGACCTGCTGGAATTGTCCCTACTGGCTTTATTCAGCCACTCGAAGGTCTCTGGTACAAACTCTGGAATATTTTTAACAGATTTCGAGAAAGAAAAGCTCCATCGAATAAACAAATGCAACAATCATCATGTACTGTACCGCACTTTCCTATGGAGGACGTCGCGGTTTTTTTTTACATTTAATACCCACTACAGGTCATGGATGTGGGTCACGCAATCGGTCAATTGAAAATTAGGTAGTTGCCCGTTTTTCAGTATTTGGTTTGCAACTGGGCAGTTCTTTAATTACATGGGCTGAGGTAATTAGTGGGTTAATTAATTTGGGCGCCTATGCCTAATATTTTGAGACTTGGGGAACACATCTATCAATAAAATTGTTAATATTTAACCATTTTACGTTGAAACACTTTCAATTGAAAAATAGGTATTTGCGTGTTGTTCAATTAGATTCACAAGTTGGTATACGCAGTTGTTTAGTTAGTTGGGCTGAGCTTATTAATTTGGAGCGCCTATGCATAATGGTTTTGGATATCTAAGGAATACATCTAAGAATAGAAAAGTAAATATTTTACAATTATACTTTGAATTGAAAATAGGTAGTTGCGTGTTGTAAATTAGATTCGCAAGTGGGCAAATAATACGCTGCAGTCTGGGCCTGGCATTAGCTTTTCTTCAGTTTTTTGCTCACATATACATTATGTCATTGTCATTGTTGTTTGTTCTTGATCATTCTCTGAACGCTTTGTAACCCTAGGAAAAGGCGCTATATAAGTTGTATTATTATTATTGTTGTTGTTGTTATTATTGTTGTTGTTGTTGTTGTTATTGTTGCTGTTGCTGTTGCCGTTGCCGTTGCCGTTGCCGCCGCCGCCGCCGCCGCCGCCGCCGTCGTCGTCGTCGTCGTCGCCGTCGTCGTCGTCGTCGTCGTCGTCGTCGTCGTCGTTGTTGTTGTTGTTGTTATTTAAATATATAGGTTCTACACAATCTTTGAATTAGTTGGGCTGAACAAAATAGTGCACTAATTCGTGACTAATTCTGCAGTTCAGAATCGCCATCCTCAAATTTTTGTTAAGGATTCCCTTTTTCGAATCGATTCCCACCCCCCCAAAAAAAACAACAACAAAAAACAAAAAAAACAAACAAACAAAAAATCCCAATTGAAAATCATTACGACGGGGAATTTTGGACTGCAGAAAAAGATGCTGATCCAAATCGATGTGCTATGGTTTTTCGCCTTAGTTGACAGCAGGGAACCAGTTTCGCTTGGCCCGACTGGTCTCATCCCAGACCTTTAGTTAAGGCACATGATAGTGACCAGTAAAGGAACCAGTCTAATACTCCTCACACACACACACACACGCATTATTGTACACTTTACACATTGCATGTATAAACGGTACATACATGAACATGTACATACGTATGAAGTAGAGTTGTAGAAGTCTACATAGTGCATACTTACTATTAATTAACTTGTCATATAAACATTTTTCATTAATTAAGTGTGGACGGTCGAGGACGGTACGAACTACAAGTACTACTACTGTTCTAATATCTAGAGAATGTACCTTACTTTTATTTTGTCGAGAGCTAGCTGAAATGCCGAAACGGTAAACTGTGTAGGTTTACCACAACGTAATCACTACTGACTGACTGACTGACTATGTATAAAAGTATATAATGACGTGAACATTACTTGTGGTGGGGCCTGCGACAGTCGGTGCTACGTACATGACGTCTACCTAGCAAGTGTCCTGTCCTCTAACTCTAAAGTACGGTACAACTTACAAGAAATTGAAAAGCAAATTTTAGACTGGGTGACTCACTGGTGTGTGTGGTATTCAACCTCCAACCTGCATGAAGTGAAGGAACCATGCCTTGTCCGAAATTTAAACCCTCAACGAAGTTCATTCCGGTCACCATTGCGTATTGTTTACTTATATGCACAACAACAGTTTTCTTCATTTTTCCGTGAGTAACATTTTCAAAACTTAAATTCTGACCAAAATAGCCTGTTTAGTATTTATAATTTCTATTGACTAATATTGTTAATGCTACAGCTACATGTGGCGCATTCAGCAGCCATCATCATTGCCAGAGAAACACCAGGGCAAACCCCCTAGTACTTAGCGATAAGTGTAACTCGGGCAGTTATTTTATGTGCATTATTACACAACACACGGGACCAACGGCCTTATGTCCCATGGGAAGGACAAGGCAGTATTATGGTTAAGTGTCTTGCTTTAATAAAGGACACAAGTGTCAAGACTGGGACTCGAACCCACACTCTGCTGATCAGAACACCAGCAGAGCTTGAGTCCAGTGCGCTTGACCGCTTGGCCACGCCACAACACACCATTTCCCTGTGTTATCATGGTACTTAGTACGTTTCTTGATATCGGAATGAAAAATGTTCACCAACTTTTTTGGAGTGCCCTACACTCAGCTGGTCAGTAACTGGGGCGCTGTATCCCTTTTTATGAAATCTTGACTTGGACTGTCGTAGAACCGCCCCAGGGAAGCATAGGTGTTTTGGTCGTGTATTGCTATTGGTGACATGCTATGATTTTTCAACACACCCCTGTTCAAAACAATTGTCCAAATGAAGACAAAGACACAATACAAAAGCTGGAAAATAGCCTACTGGTTTCTTAAAGCCCCAGCTCAACATTGGTAAACTGACTGTAAATGTTCCATTCTTTGCAAAAATGGTGTGTCGTGGCCGAGCGGATAAGAACACCGGACTTCAGCTCTGGTGTTTCTGATCAGCGGAGTGTGGGTTCGAGTCCCGGTCGTGACACTTGTGTCCTTAAGCAAGACACTTAACCATTATTGCTGCATCCTTTGGATGGGACGTAAAGCCGTAGGTCCCGTGTGTTGTGTAATGCTCGTAAAAGAACCCAGTGCACTTACTTATCACAAAGAGAAGGGGTTCCCCTGGTGTTCCTGGTTTGATCGGCTGCAGATTGTGCCAGCAGCACTTTGTTAACCATTACATGGTGCTATGTAAAGGAACAGGTCTTGTACTTAAAAAACTTAACTCATCATACCTTGCAGGAAAAAATACTGAGCGCTTTGAGACGCCCATCGGTTGTGATAAAGCGCTATATTTTTTTATAAGAACTGTGTATTATTTATGTAAATCTGTGAATACATTGTAATTATATTTTCCTTACCAATGTTGAGCTTGGGCTTTAAGATATCAAAAGATGAAATAACAGGTAATTAGGCCTAATGTAATTGTACTCATAATAATTTTCTGTTCACCAAATTGAAGTTTTGGCCCAAAATCTATGCAGCTGTTACATCAAATTCCATTCGGTACGAGGTCACGTGACACTTAGTGATTGGGATCTGGATAATCGTCAACGACTGTTCATGTACTGTTTCTTTTATAATGTAGGCCTACATGTAAAAAGGCGTATTAACACTACATGGATTGTGTAGTCAAGAGGATACCAGCTGTGTAAAAAATAAAAAATAAAAAGTTTAGGCTTGATGCAGCACGGTGGAAAATCTTGTGAGGGCTCCTCCACAATGGCTACATAGGGAGTGTGCATTTTAACTAGCCTGTAACTAGCACACAGCTGGTTATCCTGCTATCAAGCGTTGACTGCGCAAAACAATGTAACTCGGCCAAGGTTTTGGGCCTAAAATAATTGGTTTGGAGGACAAAAAAATGATCGTGAATATAATCTTTGAGATCTTGAGAAGCAGTAGGCAATTTGTTTAGTTATTTTGTTGTGTCTATGTTGTCATTTGGACAATCTTTTTTAAAAGGGGTGTGTTGAAAAACCATAGCATGTCACCATACGAGGCAAAACGCCTAAAGATGCTTCCCTGGGGTGCTAGCAGTATGACTATGACCGTCCAAGTAAAAAAAAAGGGAGTACAGCACCACAGTTACTGGGTCTAGGAGTACCCTAACATAAAATACATTAGGCCCTACATGTTTTAATTGTTGAATTATTTTATTGTTTTAATAATGTTATTGTTGATGTTAGCAGGCATAGGCCTACATCATGTACTTTTAGACACTTTGACAACAGAATGTTAAGATTTTAATTTTAAAAGTGGCAAAAACTGGGCAAATCTAGTCACTAGTCTGACACTGTGACAGAAATGACCGAAGCTGAATACATTGGCAATTCTTATACATACAGTGTACATGTCATACTTCAGAACCCTCTGGTCTGTGACCGTCTGGAGGATGGAGGGTTACCATTATTGCAACTAGATGTAAGTCACTTCATGGAAATGCAAACTAGCAAATCTAGTGACATGTCGGATTAGCTAATTAGTGTACAGTGTAATAATAAAACTATAGTACATGTATTAGGCCTACGTGTTACATGTAGGTCTTGAAACTTTGTCAACATGTTAACAGTAGCGTAACTTATGTTTATAATTTTGTACAAAAACCAATTTGCAAATTTTGTGATTTTTGACATTATTTATACATCTTGAAAACTAGCCGAATTAACATACATGTAACATATATGGATACACTTGTGTATGAGTTGGTTTGTGGGTGTGAGTTTGCGTGTGTGCGAGTTGGTGCGCATGTAAGATGGGTTTGAGGGTCCGGGGACAAGTATGTAGCATGAAAGGTCCAGAGCAGTTGTCACTTGAAATAACTTAAGTGTTCACAGGTTCTGTAATCTCTCCGCCATGTGTATTGATGATTTATTTGTAACCCGACTGACCTAACCTGCACAATTAATCTGATGAAGATTGTGCAGGCGGTAAAAAGTACAGAAAAATATATGAGAACCAGCAAATACCGTAATTTTCGGCCCAAAAGCCGCTCGGCCCATTAGCCGCTGCGCCCAAGAATTTACAAAGCAAGATTCAGTTGTCGGCACATAAGCCGCTATACCCCATAAGCCGCAGTATTTTTTCAGAAAAAGACCGAAAATAAATGCCATTGAGCACGGTTTAATTTCAGGTGAACAAAAGCGTGACCGCATTTACTGTAGTCTCAACACAGAAACAGTGGCCAAATCCAGATCTGTATTTTCCATTAAATACTTTGAGCTTATAAATCTGTAATGTCATTTACAAGGCACAAGCCCAGCCAGCAGCGCTAGCTCGGTCGGCTTAACGTGTTTTGATTGGAATTGGATACCAACATTTGTCTCAGCTGAAATAAAGGCTTTATATATGTTTTCTGGTTAGTTTTTTTTTGTCACATTGCCATTTTCATTGTCGTCTTGAATTTTTTTGTGCGAGTGCAGTAATTTTTGGCTTACATTACTGACATGTTGGCCCATAAGCCGCCCAGCCCATAAGCGGCGTGAAACTTTTTGCGGGCGAAAAACAACCAGCAAGCCGCGGCTTATAGGCCGGAAATTACGGTACATGTTCAGCCATTTACACCAAGTTGTACAACATAATCCACAAGTGCGTTGCATAATTTTATGTTAGTCATTTGCCTTAAAAATACTGCTACTCATTGCATCTATCAACTTAGAGTCATTAAACTTCTCCTCACTAGTACAATTAAGGGTTTCATCTCTTAATATAAAATCTCAATAAACACCAAGTTCAGTCAAATGGAATGTACGAATGGCACAGCAGCACTGGGCAATGGGGGTATGAGACACAAACATACATCGTTGAGCGCCCAACTTCCCTTAAACATTTTCACACAGAAATACACACTCATTCCCCCAATGTCCAGCAGAGCCAATGCCATACATACATGTACACCCATAGCAACGAAACATTTACTTAAACATGACAGCGCATGTACCGTGTACCGCAACACATAGCCTACAACACTGAATATTACACGTGCATTGCATACCTGAAGCATCACCCCAATTTCGTGACCTACACAAGTTTTTCTAACTGTAAAATTACACTTTTTAGACAATGAAATTCCAAAAATCTACAACGCAATACGAATCTATAGATATTTGCGGATATAATGAAGATAAGCTTGAGTCGACATTTATTAATGCATTGATTAAATAAAAAGTTTAAAACTACAGAGAAAGTTTGGCATCCTCACTTGATGAAAATTGTGCTGGCGGTGAGGAGCATAGGGGGGCACTAAACTTCAAAGGGCGCCACCGCGGCAGAGAGAATTTTGGTAAAACGACATAACAATAATTAACGCTCCAAAGAACTCCTCACACGCATACAAGTTGGTTTGAGAAACGAGCTGGTGCGTATAAGTTTACCAGTAGATCCATCACTGCAACCAGATCTGTGCATTTCAGGCCATTGCATTTGGACAAAACCCTTTCAGATTACCATGATAATATCAAACCCAACTTCAAGTTCTACACTACACACACGCACATTTTTGGAGACATCAACATCATAGACAAATTTAATCATACTAATTTACTGGGGAATTTTTATTTTTATCAAACTTGTCATCAGAACATGAATTTGAACTTCAATGTGTAATGAACAATTAATTCAAACATCATCAAGAAAATGTTTTGCAGAAAAAACACATTTGTCAAAATGCAAGATTTTTTTAATGAATCTGTACTGTGTAAAAGCGGTGACGATATGATTTCAAGCTCTTGAACAGTTGAAGTAATATCAATGAATGTACAAATCTTACACAAAGTGTGATCCCATGTGACCTTTACTTCAGATTGAAACTGGAAGTTGAAGTTTCATGTTTCACAAAATTGTCATCTTGTTTAAACCAAAAGACGTACTGTAGCGTGTCCTGGCCGAGCGGTTTAGTGCACTGGACTCAAGTTCTGGTGGTTAAGTCATCGGGGTGTGGGTTCAAAGCCCAGTCATGACACTTGTGTCCTTGGGCAAGATGCTTTACTATAATTGCTTCTCTTCACCCAGGGGTATAAATGGGTACCTACGAGAAATTGATATTGTGTTTGAAAAAGCCTCCCGAGATCCATGGCTGTATACTCCCCAGGGAGCTGAGAAAGATTACAGGAATGTTGTTGGCCCAATGACCAGGGCACTAATGTAAAGCGCATTGAGATGTTATTGTGAAATGCGCTATATAAGAACTGGTTATTAGGTAGTGTTATTATTACATTAGTAATCATTACATCATCTGAAAGCCCTTTTACGAATCTACAAATTTTTCAAAATGTGTGACCCATTTAACTCTTATTTCAGTGGAAACAGGCAGCTACATGTAGCTACAATGACATCACATTGATTAAATTCAATGTTTGTTTGTTGTCTTCAATAACAGATTACCTGGTTTGATTGCAATTCACCCTGCTATTGCTGTCTACTCCGCTATATTGTTCCTGGTTGTTTTTCTCAATTTTCTGCTTGCTACATTTGTTGATCCTGGAGTATTTCCGAAAAGTAAGTACATTTTTTTCTAACCCTTCCAGATGGCTCTTCTGTTGTTAGGTGTCTGGAGCAATGCCTGGAAAACCTGTTGTTAGCTGTTCATGCAACTGCGTGAACACCTCTTGTTAGGTGTTCGGCCATCAGCTGAAAACCTATTGTTATTGTTAAGTTTTTTAGGTGTTCGGACTCGAGTCCGAAGACCTCTTGTTTTTGTACGTTTTTTTTTTTTAGGTGTTCGGACTCAAGTCCGAAGACCTATTGTTTTTGTACGTTTTTTTTAGGTGTTCGGCCTCGAGTCCGAAGACTTATTGTTTTTGTACGTTTTTTTTTTAGGTGTTCGGCATTCAGCCCGGAACACCTCTTGATTTTGTTCAGTTTTTAATTTTTTTTATACTTCTTTTTCACTAACAAATGCACACTTTGTTAGAGTCACACAAACTCCAAACTTCACACACAGAACGTCACTAGGACAGGAAACCGCTTGAGTGACGTCATGATGACGTCATCGGGTGTCGAATTACATTGAATCAAAGGTTATTTTTTCCAAAAAATCATAACTCCTGAAGTACACAATGGATTTTTACAATCCATACATCATCGGAAAGGTCATTCCGAACTGCGTAAACGCCCCACAGACATGACCCCAATTTGACCTTGTCTTCCGGTTCAAACCGGAAGTTCAAATATTCAAAAATTCATAATTTAAGAAGTTTTTATTATATAATCACAATTCTTACATCAAATTGTAGGTTAGGGAATGTCCTTCTATTTTGCACATTGCGTGACCTGTGTGACCTCTACATCCGGTGGAACCAGAAGTAGCTCATTCAAAAGTAGTCAGAGGTAGGAACATGATTCTTTCACTAAGTACCAAGGTTAGGGAAGGTCCTTCTCTGTTGAACATTGCGTGACCTTTGTGGTCTCTACTTCCAGTCAAACCGGAAGTAACTCCTCATTTAAAAATGGTAAGAGCTAGGAACATGATTCTTACACCAAATATCAAGGTTAGGGAAAGTCCTTCTCTGTTGCACATTGAGTGACCTCTGTGACCTTTACTTCCGGTCAAACCGGAAGTAGCTACTCATTTAAAAATGGTAACAGCTAGGAACATGATTCTTTCACCAAATACCAAGGTTAGAGAAGGTCCTTTTTGAAGGTAGTTAACAATCTTACAAGTTCATAATTCCGTTCATAACACCTAGTGTTTGTATCTACAAACACTACATGTCTATTTTTTATTTGTTTTTACTTCTTCTCCTCCTTCTTCTTCTTGTTCTTCTTCTAATGCCTGTCAATTGTCCGCTAACAAAAGCATACTTCCTAAGCTTGTATGAACTTGAAACTTCACACAGTTAGATATTCAATAGGACATGAAACCGTTTGAGTGACGTCATAACGTCATCGGGTGTCGAATTACATTAAATCAAAGTTGATTATTTCAAAAATTATAACTTTTGATATACACATGGGATTTTTACAATCTATACATCATCAGAAAGGTCATCCAAAACTGCGTAAATGCCCCACAGACATGACCCCAATTTGACCTTGTCTTCTGGTTCAAACCGGAAGTTGAAAGCTTCAAAAATTCATATTTCAAGAAGTATGTATCACATGATCACAAATCTTACATCAGATTGTAGAGAATTTAGTCTTCTCAAACTTTTGCTTTGAAATGACACCATTTTGATCTTTGCTTCCGGTTCAAACCGGACGTTTAACGCATTTGATTCAATGTGCGTTCAAGCGTGACCGTCATTGCTGTAGAAAATCCAATGCCATTATACACACACTTGCTTGTGTGAACTTGTCATTGCTGCAAACCGAGCTCTTCTATGTGAATACACACTCGCACATCGGGGACTTTCATCAGAGCGAGGACGTCCTCACTTTGAAAAATTGTGATAAATGGAGCATTGTAGGCAATTTGGACGCCAATTAAATATCTAAGGTTTTGGAAGCAATCCTCGGTTTACGTCATTGACGAGCGGAGTATGTGTGATTTAACACCTCTATGCCGGCGTTTAGCACTCCTAGGTGATTACAGCGCCCTCTGTTGCTATTAAAAATTTCCTTCTTGTGCAGAAGGGTAGAAGAAGCGGCCATTTCTAATTCTAGAGAAGAGTCATTATGCATGACGGTTAGTTTATTCGATTTGAGTTGGGTAGCGTGGTCCAGTCGATCCAGTAGGTTGTTGCAAGACAGCTGTCATGGTGACGCGTCATAAACATTGAGTGTATTGCATCCATCTGAGGAGCGTCCCCCTCATTCGACTCATGGCAGCTCTCCGGAGTACACATGATATGGTGAGTAACATAATTTTTGTATATTGCATAGTTACAGTACTATTAATATAAAAGTATAAATAGACTACACTAGCCTACCAATACCTAGGTCAATACAGTCGTTTGACATTTGATCTAGTTTCGGACACACTGACTGTGTCCAGTACTAGCAAAGGAAAAGTTTCCATACCCGCCTGCCGCTAACTAAGGTATTTGTTTACATTTGTTTTAATGGATGTTGGGCTTTATTTCCCGTTTTTAATATTCCTCTTCAGGAATTGGTTGGAAACATAACCATTAGGCTAATTATTGACCTCACCAAAGAAAATTCAAGCTTTCTAAGTGATTTTTGTTGGTAATGGATGTTGGGCTTTATTTCCCTTTTTAATATTCCTCTTCAGGAATTGGTTGGAAACATAACCATTAGGCTAATTATTGACCTCAACAAAGAAAATTCAAGCTTTCTAAGTGATTTTTTTGGTAATGGATGTTGGGCTTTATTTCCCTTTTTTAATACTCATCTTGAGGAATTGGTTGGAAAAACCATTAGGCTAATTATTGAACTCAACAAAGAAAATTCAAGCTTTCTTAGTGTTTTTTTTGTAATGGATGTTGGGCTTTATTTCCCTTTTTTAATATTCCGCTTCAGGAATTGGTTGGAAACATTATTACTATTACTATTAGACTAAATATTTACCTTAAAAAAAAAAATTCAAGCGGGCATTTCATTGCGCAGCTGCCACTTCCGTGCATTCATGCGCAAACGAACTAAAATGGCGTTTTAGGGAGTAGCGTTGACGAGCCCAACATAGACGTGAAAATGGCTTTACTGTTGATGATTTCGACACTTCCTGACTAAATTAAGGGAGATAAAGTGGCAGCTGGATAGGGTCGACATTTTAGACAAAGCAGATAATAACATATATGTTACTTTTGTATGTCCTGTTTATAATATCAAGAAGGAGACAGCGTGATGGCACTGTGGCCTCTGGACTTGTCATGGTAACCAGCCGTAATAACCTCCATAAACAAAGGTATAAAAAGTTAACCAACTTTTGTATTGTCAACACACGAAATGACAGTTCCACACCTTATTGTGATCCCCATCACATGTTGACCACATTTCAAACATAGCACATAATTGTATGTCACCCCCGCACCCCCCCCCCCCAAAACAAACAAACTTAAGAAAAATTACCTACAAAACACCTAAATCAAAGTGGATTTAATCTTAATCAGAAAAGCTTTTGAACTCATTAGTTACTCATAGCCGCCCCTTTCCTGTGCACCCTCCCAAATAAGTCGAAGCCCATAGGCTATTGTGGTGCAAATCCAAACAACGATTGCCAACTCACAACCACCATCTCCATCCCCGGACACAGTTAAGTTGATGAAGTCTAATGACAAACCGTTTGCCTTTTATTTTTCAGGGAATCACTAACCAAGTACTCTGTTTGTTACACTGATGATGGCATGACACGCTGGTTTTTTGAGCACCAGGTGAGTAAATGATTACGTATTCATTCCATCGGGCAAACAAATGTCCTCTGTAAATGTAAAAGATTGCCAAACCAGTCGCCCTTTATGGCAGACAACTCATTTTAAAGTGAAAGCTGCATAATAACCACTCCGCACCCTTCCCCCCCAACATGGGATATTTTGTTTGAAGGATGGTTTAAGTTCTGACTAGCTGGGGGTCAAGTGTTATTTGCCTAGCAACTTAAGGACACGCTGATCCACTCAACCCTAAGACATAATTATATTCAATTGGTGTGATAATCCAAATAATATCGCAGTGGTGTTTATTATGTCATTTATATTTTCCTTGCTAGCTGGCCCATCGAACATCAGATGAACAGGTCATCACTTCTGATCCTTCAAGGCTTGACAACCCCCACACCAGTTCCAGGGATGACGATGACCCACAAGCTATTTCCGAAACCAATAAAGCTGTAGGATCCGACATAAATGATTCTAGTGAGAACTGCGCCGTAACAGTAATGCAGACCTATAATGTGGGTGGACAAAGGAAATGGCACAAGAAGCACTTTTGCTTTTACTGTGATGAACCTCAGGCCAAGTTACCCCGTCATCTCCAGTCCTGTCATAAGGAGGAAAAGGAAGTTGCAGAGATAGCATCGGAGACCGACCTTAGTGCCCGCAAGAAACTTCTGTTATACATCCGCAATATCGGTAATCACAGACACAATAGCCAAGTCCTTAGAGAGGGACAGGGTGTCCTTATTGTAGGTTACAGACCCAATCATGAGGCAGCTCCACACGCATACGGACCATGCATACATTGTTATGGCTATTACGTGCGTCTCGATCTTTGGCGTCATCAGTGCCCCCTTAAGCCTGCGCTCCCCGCACAGACTGTTGGTAGCAGTAGGATAGGTCATGTTAGGGCGCGAGTAGCTAACGAGTGATTTGTTAAAACCTCCTCCTGCTGGTGTATCTTTCCAGTTGAACAAGGTTCTTAGTCTGATGAAGAGAGACGATGTTGCTCTGGTAGTCAAGACTGATTCTTTGATTCTTGAAGCCGCCAAACGTGAATACCTTAAGCTTGGCCTCGATGTTGTACAACTTCCCTACATTCGAAACAATCTACGAGAACTGGGTTGTCTTGTCATACAACTGAGAAAGAACACCCACCAACCAAATGCATCACTTGAAGTATTTGTGCATCTCCACCATCTGAATGATATCGTCAAGGCTGTTCATGATGTCGCCGGCTTCAGTGAAGGAAAGCAGATGTATGACGTTCATCTCTTGCACTAAAGATTGGACATTCCATCAAGAAATGTGCACTCATACTGAAAGGAAATGCTATATACTGAAAGGAAATGCTATAGAGTGTTGTCTTAAGCACAAAGCGGAACAGGCCGAACAGTTTCTGCAGTTGTGTGAAATCAAGTGGCGAGAACATGTGTCAACCCACGCACACAGAACACTGTACCAAGGAAAGTGCAACAAACCTGCTGTTCTCCCAACAAATGCAGATGTGGTGAAAATGTCATCGTTCCTCCATGAAACTGGCAAGAGGGAAGTGCAGCTCCTTCACTGTGCTCGGGGCCATGAAATTACACCAGCTTGGAAGAAATTTAATGAAGTCACACTGTGCCATCTCATTATGTTCAACCGCAGACGACAGGGGAAAGTATCTAAAATGAAACTTGAAGATTTCCACAAACACAGTGCAGCCATGATCAATGGGGATTGCTTGATGACTGATCTTGAATGGCACCTCTGTAAAATGTTCAAAGTCGTTGAAGTAGTTGGTAAGAGGGGCAAAACTGTTCCTGTCCTTCTCGGTACTGATGCGATGGCGTGGTTGAATGCTCTGGTCGCAAATAGAAATGCAGCTGGATGGGGCACAAGAAAACACATTCTTATTCGCACGAAGTTGTTACGGAGGCACAGGTCATATACGAGGAAGCGACTGTCTACGAGCATATGCAAATGAGGCAGGCCTTGACAATGCTGATAGCATACAATCTACAAAGCTCCGTAAACATGTAGTGACTGTTTCACAAATTCTTGCCTTGAAGGAGCGTCAGCTTGAAACACTTGCAGACTTTATGGGTCATGATCTGCGGGTCCAAACTGTCTCGACTTTTCCTGAGCTTGGAGAGAGGCAACTTGGTTTTGCAACATGGCAAATCTTTGGAGGAGTTGCATGTTACTGGAGGTAAATAAACCCGTTTTAAAGTTGTCTTTCCAAATTATTACAAACTGTGGTTTTGGCTCCCGACCCCTCCCTCTCCAAGAAAATTCTTTTGGGGGCCCGTTAACTTTGACTGGGGCTATCATGACCTGCCCCCCCCCCCCTCCATGAAACATTTCATACACTGTACACCCCTGCCACCACCACCCCCCCACCCCCCCCCCCCCCCCCCCCCCCCCCCGGATTGGCCGCCATTTTTATTTGTGTGTGGAAAAGCAATCAGCTAAATGTAGAAATAATGTGATAAGGTGCCAGATTGCATTTGTTTTCCAGTCCATCTCGGTTACTCGTTTTAAACGGTAGGATGAAACAAGATGACTGCACCATGAAAAACATAAATTGGGCTCTCTCTTGTCAGACATTTTATGCAGGTGTATCTTTACCCACTGTGCAATTTGTTATTTATTTTGTGCTAAATTGCTGATTGATTTACTCGGGGAGTAAATCTCACATCGGTGAAATGTTAAATTTGTTGTTCTGAATAGGCCCTGTTTGATTATGTATCTTAAATTTCCTGTTCTTTCCTGTGTGTTGTAGGAAGGCCACCAACTGCAAAAGCTGCAACTCCAAAAGCTCGACAAATCAAGCGTCGCCCCTGGACTGCCGAGGAGAAGAAAGACGTATTGGAGGGCTTGCAGAGATTCTTTTTGCTGAAGAAACTTCCCGGAAAATGCGACATCGAAACGTCCTGTCCTGTGGCATTGCAGACGCGAACTTGGAGGAACATTAAAGACTTTTGTAGAAATACAACGAAACTTCAACAATTTTAAGGTGTAATGCACCACCAAAGTACAGTCATAACGTAGAGTCACTCTGTAAACCCCCCACACCCCCCCACCCAAGAAAAAGAAAATACATGTACCACCCCCAAAAACATTCCATGGAAGGCTAGAATACACATTCGTATTCTTATCACATTACTCAACCGCAACAAAAGGGGTTCATGTGTTATGTCCTCACATCGATAGGTACAATTCAACTGTTGGCAATGTCCTCCATTGGATAGGATGAAAAGTATGTCCTCACTCTGCAGTGTAGACATGTATGGGTGTGCGTGGCTGTGTGCCATCGATGCCCCATTGCTACACACATTAACCACACGTTGTTCTTAGTCTCCTCTCAAGGTGCACACTCCACGCTTTGTTGGTCTTTAATACAGGGCTTATTTAAACATTTAAAAATCAACAAAAATCAACACCTAGTTTTTGCTAAGAGCTAGGAACAAGATTCTTTTACCAAATACCAACGTTAGGGAAGGTCCTTCTCTGTTGCACATTGCGTGACCTCTGTGACCTCTGTTCTTACGATGAAACCGGAAGTAGCTCTTCATTTGAATATGGTTAGAGCCGGGAACATGGTTCTTTAACCAAATACCAAGGTTAGGGAAGGCCATTTTCCGTTTGCTATAGCGTGACCTCTGTGACCTTAGCTTCCAGTCAAAGCGGAAGTGGCTCGTCATTTTAAAGTGGTTAGAGGTAGGGACAAGATTCTTTCACCAAATACTAAGGTTAGGGAAGGTCCTTCTTTGTTGCACATTGTGTGACCTCAGTGACCTCTACTTCCAGTTAAACTGGAAGTAGCTCCTCATTTAAAAATGGTTACAGCTAGGAACATGATCTTTCACGAAATACCAAGGTCAATTTCATGTTGTTATTTTCATATTAAGATATTTTAGTTGATTTAACTTTATATACATCAAATAACAACTTTAACTAGGTTAATTCCGAACACCTAGTTTTTGTTCTTTGAACAAAAACTTATTTCGAGTTTTTTTTCCCCTTCTTCTTCTTATGCCTGTCGATTGTCCGCTAACAAAAGCATACTTCCTAAGCTTGTATGAAGTTGAAACTTCACAGATAGTTAGATATTCATTAGGACATGAAACTGTTTCAGTGTTGTCATGATGACGTCATCAGGTGTTGAATTACATTAAATCAAAGTTTGTTATTTCAAAAAATCATAACTTTTGATCTACACAAGGAATTATTACAATCTATACATCATCGGAAAGGTCATCCAAAACCGCGTAAATGCCCCACAGACATGACCCCAATTTGACCTTGTCTTCCGGTTCAAACTGGATGTTGAAAACTTCAAAAATTCATATTTTAAAAAGTACTCTTCACAAGATCACAAATCTTACATCAGAGAATTTAGTTTTCTCCAACTTTTGCATTGAGGTGACACCATTTTGACCTCTACTTCTGGTTCAAACCGGACGTTTAACGCAATCGATTGTTCATGTGCATTCAAGCGTGATCGACATTGCTGTAGGAAATCCAATGCCATTAAACATGTACACTTGCTTGTGTGTGCGTGGCTGTATGACATCGATGCCTCATTGATATGCTTATTAACCACACGTTGTTCTTAGTCTCTTCTCAAGGTGCACACTTCACGCTTTGTTAATCTTTTTGACAGGGCTTATTTCAACCTTCAAAAATCAACAAAAAATCAACTGTTGAGGTATGAACTTAATTCTTTCGACAAATGTCAAGGTAAGGGAGGGCCTTTCTTTATGACACACTAAGTGACTTCTGTGACATCTACTTCTGGTCAAACCGGAAGTAGCTCTTTATTTAGAAATGCTAAGAGCTAGGAACATGATTCTTTCACCAAATACCAACGTTACCTAGCTGTAAACATTTTTAAATGAGGAGCTACTTCTGGTTTAAATGGAAGTACAGGTCACAGAGGTCTATGTGCAACAGAGAAAGACCTTCCTTAACCTTAAGGTATTTGGTGAAACAATCTTGTTCCTACCTTTAACCACTTTAAAAAAATGAGGAGCCACTTCCGGTTTGACCGGAAGCACAGGTCACAGAGGTCATGCTATAAAAATAGCAAAAAGGAAAGGGCCTTCCCTAACCTTGGTATTGGGTTAAAGAATCATGTTAGTACCTATAATCACTTTTAAAAGAGAAGCTACTTCCGGTTTAACCAGAAGTAGAGGTCACAGAGGTCACGCAATATGCAACAGAGAATAGCCTTTCCTAACCTTGGTATTTGGTGAAAGAATCATGTTCCTGGCATATTCAAATGAGAAGCTACTTCCGGTTTAATCGTAAGTAGAGGTCACAGAGGTCACGCAATGTGCAACCTTCTTCTTCTCCCCGAAGGTTGTCCGCTAACAAATGCACACTTCTTTAAGTCACACAATTTTCAAACTTCACACATAGTTAGAACGTGACTAGGACAGGAAACCGCTTGAATGACGTCATGATGACATCATGGGGTGTCGAATTACATTAAATCAAAGTTTAATATTTCAAAAAATCATAACTTCTAAAGTATACAATGGAATTTTACAATCTATACATCATCGGAAAGGTCATCCATAACTGAATAAACGCCCACTGACTGACATGATCCAAATTTGAGCCTGTCTTCCGGTTCAAACCGGAAGTTCAAATATTCATAAATTCATAGTTTAAGAAGTTTTTATCATATCACAATTCTTACATCAGATTGTAGTTTAGGGAATGTCCTATGAATGTCCATCTGTGTTGCACATTGCATGACCTGTTTGACCTCTACTTCCGGTGAAACCAGTGAAACCGGAAGTAGCTTCTCATTCAAAAGTAGTTAAAGGTAGGAACATGATTCTTTTACCAAGTACCAAGGTTAGGGAAGGTCCTTCTCTGTTGCACATTGGGTAACCTCTGTGACCTCTACTTCCGTTCAAACCGGAAGTAGCTCCTCATTTAAAGTTGTTAGAGGTAGGAACATGATTTTTTTTCGAGAAATATCAAGGTTAGGGAAGGTCTTTCTTTGTAAAACATTAAGTGACCTCTACTTCGCTCAAACTGGAAGAAGGATCATCATTAAAAGATGGTAAGAGTTAGGAACATGATTCTTTCACCAAATACCAAGGTAAGGGAAGGTCCTTTTGTGTTGCACATTGTGTGGCCTTTGTGACCTCTACTTCCAGTCAAACTGGAAGTAGCTCCTCACTTAAAGTGGTAAGAGGTAGGGACATGAATCTTTCGCGAAATATCAAGGTAAGGAAGGTCTGTCTTTGTGACACATTAAGTGACCTTTGTGACCTCTACTTCCGGTCAAACCGGAAGTAGCTCCTTATTTAAAAATGGTTAGAGCTAGGAATATGATTCTTTCACCAAATACCGCTGTTAAAGAAGGTCCTTCTCTGAAGATAGTTAACAATCTTACAAGTTGACATTGCCTTCCGATTGGAACTTTTATAGCAGAATGATATGAAGCCCTACTTACCAAAACTTTAACAAAAAATTTTTCATCACAATGTTCTTAACATGATCACAAATCATAATACTGTTCATAACCCAAACACCTTGTGTTTGTATTCACAAACACAACATGTCTAGTTAAGTTTTTTAGGTGTTCGGCTACCGGCCGAAGACCTATTGTTATATGCTACATACATGATCTTTACACAATATGAAAGCTCTTGAAGTATTAAACAAATCTTACACAGAGTGTGACACCATTTGACTTTTGCTTCCGGTCGAAAACGGAAGTTGAATTTTTTTATATAAAAATTTATATCTGATGAACGTAAATTTGTGTATTAATATGTCTACTGCACTCATACATTACCTGTAGAGCAATTACTACTTTGCATATTTCCCAATACCGACAGGTTATTTCGCTTAGAGTTTAACACAGCGCTCTCTACCGACCTACCCATCGTGCAACGTGGCACGTACGCCTCGTGTCTTCCTCTTTTCTCTTAGCGGCAGGTTGGTCAGACGTACATTTTTTTTGGCTCCAGCGAATTGTTCAATTTTTACCTTGTGTTTTTGTAATAGAAGTTCATTCAAAGAATAAAGAGTACAGAAGTTGTTGTTGCTGTTTGAAGTGAATTTTTAGATCCAAAATGGAGCGTTTGGGAGAGCTAAGTCAGTCAGAACCAGGGTCATTCGAGCACCAGGACAGACCGAACTCTCGGGGGACGACGCCGGGGCAATTCTGCCCTCGGAGCAGTCCCCCACCCAGCCCCCGCAACCGACAAGCCTCGATAAGTAAAAAGGGAAAGAAGAAGACCTGTCGTTCACGGCGTTCTTTTTCTTCCTGTTCCAGTGAGTCGAGTGATCGGGGCCGCTGCAGTAAGTGCTCCTGGGCCGATGACTCGATCTCCAAGGCGGAACTGTTTGCAGGTTTTTACTTCTATTTCAACATCTATGTCCACCTTCACTGCGGACCCGCCTTGGGGCCCAACCCGCCTACCGTCAACACAGCCGCGTCTCAGCCCTCAGTCATCGGTCACGGTTGGGTGGCACAAGTCCGCCGAGATGCACCCCACACAGTGAGCCGGCCTCCGGCATCGCCGCCCGGGCTCAGTCTCCATCCATCGATGACTTTCGCTGGGGAGACACAGTCGGTTTTCCATGGCCAGGAGACGTCATCTGAACATCCCAGCGGGCCGGATGATTCCCTTTCTCGGGACTCGCCCCACCCGTCTCGTCCCGCGGGACCCAGCAACGAGGACGATGAGGATGAAGTGTCACAATTGCAACGTCTATCAATCACTGAAACCGAACTGCGTCTCGTACATGGTTCAGTGCTACAATAGACCGATTGCGCGACCTACGTCATGTGACCCTGTTGGGTAAAAAATGTAAACACACACGTAATCCTCCATAGGAAAGGGTGGTACGGTACACGATGATTAATGCATTTAGTTTATTCGATCGAGGCTTTTCTTGCTCAAAATATGTGAAAGATATTCCAGAGTTTGTACCAAAGACCTTCAAGTGGCTAAATAAAGCAATCCGCCCTGGCGAAATAGTAATCCGCCTGGGCGGAATAGTAATCTGCCTATAGTAAGCCGTCCAGGCGGAATAGTAATCCGCCCCGTGTGGAATAGCAATCCGCCCCGGGCGGAATAGTAATCCGCCCGGGTAGATTAGTAATCCGCCGTGAATCCGCTCGGGCGGATTAGTAATTCGCCCGGGCGGAATAGTAATCCGCCCGGCGGATTAGTAATCTGGAATAGTAGTAATCCGCCCGGGCGAAATAGTAATCCGCCCGGGCGGAATAATGGAGCACAATTTTTTTCTCGGTATGTCCTAAATACACTTCCGTAGAATGCAGAGAGCAGTTCCAATAACGTACAGACACACAGACACACACGCCCACACTGGTATTCTGGAAATTATACAGAGATAACATGTTATTTGGAAAAGTGTTAAAAACTTACCGGTTTTTCTGTGTCCACTGAACGCAGACAAAGTTTAAATGTTTGCCAGTAATTTCCTAATCCAGAGAATGACTTTGGCCTGGTATCTTTTTCGCGATTTTACATTGAAACAATAGACCAATTACGCGACCCGCGTCACGGGACCTATTGGGGGTAATGTAAACACACACAACGTCCACCAGAGGAAAGTGCGGTACGGTACGGTACATGATCATTGTTGCATTTAGTTTCTTCGATCGGGGCTTTTCTTGCTCGAAATCTGTGAAAAATATTCCACAGTTTGTATCAGAGACCTTCAAGTGGCTGCCAGTAAGGACAGTTCCAGCAAGTCTTGAAAATTGTAAAAGTACCGTATAAATGTGCACGATGTGTACAGCACGACGGAATGTTAGGCCAGACGACCGCGATCACCACACACTTTTCAACACAAAAATTTCAAAGTTTTGAAGCTGAAATCCTCCAAAGAAATTGCTTTCCAAAACTGTGTGATTCCTTTGCCTATTTGAAATTCTGCATTAATTAGGTATTAATGCTCACTTTTCAAACGCTGTTTATCCTTTTTTACAGTGATTAAGGCCAACATTACAAACAAAATAACAGACGGGTGGCTACATAATAGTCATCCGACGCCGGTAGTGCATGGCTAAAAAACCTCTTTTCAGAAGAATTCTGTTAAATTATGAAACAGAGATGTGATTTAAATTAATGCAACACCATACTTTAAATAAAGGGGCTGATTAACTAATTCATCACTTAACGAAAGTATAATCGACTGTTTTCGAACTCACTCTGTGTCACGGCCTATCTCTTTACAAGTATTTTTTCACCAGCTGTATGACGTCATACCTGATAGGGGGTCACGTGACCACATGTCAACATTGTCGCGCAATCGGTCTATTGCAGGTGGATGAGGACCCCCGCAAAGCCGAAAATCTTTCAAGCATCGGACGGGTCCTACGGCGGTAAAAGACAAAAACTTTTACCAATTACTGCTGGATCAGCTATGCATTGATCGAATAGAAATGGTCCTTACTAAAGATAAGTGGTCTCCGTCTTCCTGCCGGGAAAAGAGCTACTACTTGTTCCCCAAGGAAGATTTTGATAGGTTCTTTACTGCCCCTTTTCTCTTGGGTGCTGTGAAGGACAAGATTGCGGCAGACGCTGGGACATCGACCACCAAACGGGCATTCCCCGACAAACTGCGTGATAAGTTTGAGGAAACATTGAAGAAGCTGGATGGTGCGTCCCGCTTTGGCATGCGGGTTTCATCTTTTTATTCTGCTGCTGACAGAATATTTGGTGTTGGGCACAGAAGATGACTCCACTGTTCCATCTGATTTATTGATGGCGGCTTTCTACTGCCTTGATCATGTCTTACGGTGAGTTCTTGACCAGCTCGCTCGTGTTTCTGCTTTGACAACCACGGCTCGGCGGGCTAATGTTTTGGATTCTCTTTACTTGCTCTCGCCGACCGCCCGCAAGTGGTTTGAAGAACTTCCGCTCTCTGGCATTGATCTCTTCGCTGGAAAATTTGAAGAGTTGATGCAGGCGGAGGCGAAACGGCTCAAGACGATTGAGAAGATCAATCTTAAGAAACCATCTACTGTCGCTACCGCCAGGCCCCAAGCCACGATCCCATGCTGTAAGCCGGTGATGTCTCCTGGCAGTGGGTTTCGCGGGCGCTCCGGGACCACATCGGGAATGTGGGCTCCCCAGCCCCGAGCCTTCTCTGGCCAACACGTGCCCAGTGGGGCCATGGCTACCACCCGTCAGCCCCGCGCTATCCCGGCGGCTGGCGCAAGTGACTCTCCTGTCTCAAGACGGCCTCCCACCGTCGGACCCGTGGGGGGCCATCTATGAGAATTTATGGGGTCCTGGGCTTGGATCATCGCTGACCAATGGGTGCACGATCAAGCGCGGTTATGCAATCGAGTTTACGAGCACCCCGCTGTCGGCCATGGCTGTTCGGCCGACACCCGTCCCGGCTCTCGAGGGGGAAGTTCTCTCCCTCCTCGAGTAGGAGGCGATACGCATCGTCCAGACATGGAACGATGCGCTGGGGTTCATTTCGACCTTCTTCTTGGTTCCCAAGAAGGAGGTCGGCGCGTGACGGCCAATCCTCAATCTCAGGCCCTTGAACAGGTATATCCGCCCCTGTCAATTTCGTATGGACACTCTGAAAATCATTCTCGAGTCGATCCATACACCGGCGTGGGCAGTCAGCCTGGACCTGAAGGATGCCTACCTTCATGTCCCCATCCGCGGGGAGCACTGGGAATTGCTACATTTTCAGTACAAGAAAGTCCGCTACGAATTCACGGTGCTCCCGTTCGGCATCTCCACTTCCCCTCGGGTGTTCACTCGGGTAGTGCGGGCGATCGGAGCGGCGTTATGGAGGCGGGGTGTGACAAGTTGTATGTACCTCGACGATTGGTTGATCATTGGCCAGTCGAGGGAGTCAACATGGGCAGCGCTCGAGCTCAAATGGCAACTGACGTCAGAGCTGGGGTTTCTCATCAATATCGAGAAATCACACCCAACTCCCTCCCAGTCCCCAAATTTTCTTGGTGAATCCCTCGACCTCCGCAACGGGCTGGCTCGCCCGACCGGCCAGGGGCTAAAAAACCTGCAGGATTGCGTCTCCCTATTTCTGGAAACAGCTTCGGCACCAGTGCGGGCGTGGCTCTGCCTGCTGGGGTTAATGGCCAGTTTAGTAGATGTGGTCGATTTCTGCAGGCTTTGGATGCGTCCCATCCAGCTCCACCTGCTATCTTTTTATCGTCCCAGTGTGCGTGGTCTGGATCATCCAGTGCCGACCACGCCTTTGCTAATGCCTCACCTATGGTGGTGGCTTCACTTGCCAAACCTAACAGGGGGACGCACATTCCGCAGGCCTCGTCCGTCCATTACCATCACGACGGACGTGTCCTTACAGGGCTGGGGGCGACCCTACACCCACGTCAGGTGGCAGGTTGATGGGGCCCGGAGCACCACTCGACCCACATAAACATCTTTGAGCTCTTGGCAGTCACCAAGGCTCTCGAGCACTTCCGGTCAGCGGTGCAGCGACGTGTTCTCATTCAGAGCGACGATGCCACCGTCGTGTCTTACATCAATCGCCAGGGGGGCATGCACTCTGCCCACCTGTGCGTCCACACTTGGTAGCTCCTTCATTGGTGCATCACCAACAAGGTCTCCCTCGGCCATTCACATCCCAGGGGAGGAGAATGTTTTAGCCAATGCTCTGTCTCGTGGGTGGATCCGTCCAACGGAATTGATGCTCCTCCCACAGATTGTCCAGTCTCTGTTCAGACTAATCGATCAGCCACATGTCGACCTGTTTGCATCACCGGACTTCTGGTTCTCTGCCCGGTGATACTTCCACATCGGGAGGACACCTTGCTCCAGCTCGCGTCGAGATTGCGGCATCCAGCACCTCAGGATCTCCACCTGACATGCTGGGTGCTGTCACGCGATCTCTCCGCTCGGCGGGCCTTACTCAGCGAGCTGCGTCAATTGCAGCATGCAGTAGACACCCCTCAAGGAGAAAGGTTTATGACAGTCGACTACGCCATTTTTACAGTGGTGTAAACGACAGTCTTTACGTCCTGCCAATACATCTTCAGGAGAGGTCCCAAATTTTCTGGTGTACCTTTTTGAGAGTGATCTCACGGCAGGTACCATTAAAAATTACAGATCGGCCATTGCGGCGGTCCACGCAGGTTTTCCTGACGGGACATCTGTCTCCGATAACCCTGCCCTTGGGCAGCTCATCAAGGGCATGTTTGTTTCTCAGCCCCCGGTCCGTAGACTGGTGCTGGCATGGGACTTGTCCAGCGTACTAGCCTTGCTGGCTCGCCAACCTTATGAGCCCATGGGTTCTTCATCCCTTTTAAAACTCTCTGTTAAGGTGGCTTTCTTGCTGGCGGTCGCTACATCACGTCGGTGAAGTGAACTCCATGCTTTGACAATTAGCCCAGGCCTTATCCGATGGGAATAGGATGGGATCTGTCTCATTCCGGCAGTTGATTTCTTGATAAAGAACCAGTCAGTCCTTTTCACCTCCGGACATCTTTGTCCCGGATTTGAAACCTTTCTCATCAATATCTGATGACAAACTATGGTGCCCGGTCCGAGCTCTGAAATGGTACATCAACTGCATGCAATCATTGCGTGGGGCTCATACGCAACTGTTTGTGAAAGCGTCTTCCCCGCACCAGCCGGCATCGCGTGACATGATTGTACGTTGGATGCTAACGGCGATTCCTGCCGACACTAGCGTGCCCGCATTGGTAGCAATTCGGGCCCATGAAGTCAGGGCGACGTCCACTTCGTGGGCATTTTTCAGGGGTGTTTCCTTAGGTGACATCACCAAGGCGGCATGCTGGAAGACGTCCAACACTTTCACGGAGTGCTATCTGAAGGATGTTTTGCAGACCGAAGGCAAGGCAGGAAAGGCGGTGCTGAGGACAGCCAGTCAGACTGTGTCACACCCACCGGATCCATCCGATGGGCCGCAAAACCGTGGTCTACGAGTGTGTCGACAACAGTTGGTACAAGTGCTGTATATTTCTGATGCAATGGCTGTCTTCCGCGTTTCTTGGGCATTTCTCCCGGGGCCGGAAAGGTACCTCCATCGAAAAGGCGTTTTCTAGATTTTGGATCCAAATCTCTCAACAAAGGCTTGAGTGGTGAGAACAGGGGGGAGACGGTTTGCCTTTTGGGCGGCGACAAATTTCCTCTCAATGGGCTGAAAAGTGTAGCTAGTTGTCCTGCAGATTCGTTGTGCTGTGGGCTGAACTCCATCTTGTCCAAACAACTTTTGAACTGATAGTGACGCTTTATCACACAATAGAGAAAGGACCACGACACATCGCATTTTCTCTGATGCACAAACTGAATTATGACAATCGAGTATCAATGAGCTCACTGATGTGAATCAAGCTATCTGTTGCTAGAATGTCATTTTGCATCGCGATCTTTTAGACGAACGCCACTTCAATTATAGCGCTCACTTCGACTGTATCAAGAAAACATCACCAACATCTGGGTTGCAGACAAACTTCTTTTAACAGGATGAACAAACGACAGTGTAAGTGGTTTTACATTAAAAAAAATATATATTAAAAAATGAAACAGTTTTGAATACTAAAGGACGAAAAAAAGCTTTATCAAGCAAAAAGTAAATATTTTCTAACCATTTACACCCATTTTGTTTAACCTTATACAGTATGATGGTAGCGGCGACGACTCGGATGACGATGTACCACTTACCGGCATTAGAAGCAGAATTAGGGCCACTGTAGCTACGGAGGTACAAGACCTCATCACTAGTGCCCAGCCTTCTGAACCGGTACAGAAACGGCCAGACCAATTGTCCGCCATCATGGGGGTCTTGATAGATCTCAAAGAGACAGTCGAGGCGAAGTTTTCCTCTATTCAGGAACAACTTGATGAAGTACAGCACAGACAAGAACAGCTTCGAGAAACAGTCAAGTGCCTTGCCCACAGGATTGCACCCGAAACGGTTGCTAGCGCTCCACAAACACCGTCTGGCCATCAAAGCCACACACCAGCCCAACGAATTCCACCTACGTCCGGCAACCAGCCTCCAGAGACGCCAACGACTACCCAGATCATTCCTCCTCGATTTGTTTCTGGAGCAGAGGCAGACACATATCTTCTTGGTGGTAACGAAAACATGGTTCGCTCTGTTCGAGAGTACGGGGTGTTGATGCGAGAGGTCCAGCAAAGAAAACGTCATGCTTCTGATGATGACCGTGGCAGGCTTCTTTGCCTTATTCTGCTGAAGAGAGAAGTCTCGAAAGAAGAAATGGCCAGGAAAAAAATCACGGGAAATTCACGAGATGATAAAAACAAGAAGTGCAGAATTCCACAAATAGATCGTGAAATACTGCACAGCATCTTCCAGCAAGCCCAGATGCAGTTCCCGAACTTCTCAGATTGGTACACAGACCATAAATGTAAAACTGTTGAGGCACTCAACGAGAGATGCAAGAGGGTGAGGCAAGAACTCAAGGAACTCCCCCGTTAAGAACATTGCAGTATGTCAACTCTGAACTTGTTGTTTAAAGGGGCAGGTTATTTGGTAATTATTTTTTTGATAGAACGGCATTGTGGGGTGCTGGTCCCGTTTTCCTCCTTGTCACTCACTACCTTGATATTTTTTATGTACACTTTGGAAAGTTTGGACATACTTTTATTTTCTCATTCTTAGTTATATTTTGAGTATTGTACCTTTTATTGTTTTGCAAGTGTAATGTGTAGTAAAATACATGAACACAAATTTGAGCATGAAATCGATCAACCGATATTTAAAGAGAACGGTTATTTGACATGTTTGTATTTTAAAAAAAAATATTTTACATGTACGTGCATACTCATTAAACAAAGATAAAATAGTAGTCTTCATAAAACATACGTTTAACATCGAGGAAAATCATTAAATAAATTGTACAAATATTATGTTCCAAACTTCAGTGTTTCTTTGATTATTTATTGCCGACACTCTCAAGATGAGTTGTTCCCGATTTAAAAAAAAAATCACAGTGTTGATAATTAGCGTCTGGTTTGGTTTTGAAAGACAAGTGTAATTTAAAAAACAAATAAATAAAGACTAGCCGATAGAGTACACTGTGCACTAGCCATTAACGCAACGGAGTCAAAGGTAGCAGGTTCATGGGCCCTGGCAAATATTTTATAAAGAAATAGCTTCAAATTTTTACTTAATGGAGGAAGCTGAAGCTTCGTTTAAATAAGTAATCCCTTTTTCCGGAACCCCAAGTCTGTTGGGTTTCTTAATTGTTAGTTTTCTTAATTAATAGTTTTATCCTTTTTTTTTTTTTTTTTGGGGGGGGGGAATTTTTACGTCCTAGTCACAACTTTCTGTACTGCCCACGTGCGCCCATAATGTTCATAGTAAGTTCGCCACGTTCGTTTATGCCTTCAAGCTTGGTATGCATTGGTATCGATTTTTGGTATCGATCACCAAGAACATTATCGACTCATTTACTTCACATGACAAAATATTACAGTATCGATACCATTCTAACTCTACTCGAATAGTTTGCTTTAGGTGATGAGCAAATCGACTGGAGTTTAATAGTTGTTACGCATTTCGCGCGTGCGCACACATGCTAATACGTCAATCAGAACAACATTTACAACGGAATCGTGTATCTTCACTTTAAAAGTATAGTAATATGGACAACAAGAATATTCAACTAAATTTCAAATTTTAAATCAGGTAAAAAAGAAACGACTACTTTTGTAATTTCCAGAAGGCTTTCGATTGTTCAAATTAATCCTTCACAGATTTGCTTTCGTGGTTTTGAAAGCAGCCAGCCAGAGTTGCCCTCAGGCGGCATGCCTTTGATATTGCCTCTAGGCTTGAACCATTGTCTGCCTGTGGCGGATTAATCCCAGCTTAAGGTTGTGTCTATTGTTTGGTTCCAGAAGGGCAGCCAGGGTCATGGACTCGACAACAATGGCCTAAAAGCGAACAGCTTGAAGCTGGGCCAGTAAGTCATTAACTTGAACTGGACAAGTATGTACTTCACCCGGTAGCTCACCCGGTTTGAGTACACCGGGTGAGATACCGGGGGGCGGTTTTTTACTGGGGGAGAAAAGATCTAACGCCTAAGGGCTGATGTTTTGCAATTCATGGTGCGTGAATTTGACATTGTCTCGGTCGAGAAAACAAAACGCAGGATGCAGTAAAGAGAATCTTTGTTCTCTTAGCTTTGTGAAGTCAGGGTATCTTTGTGCCAGCTGTTCTCTCAAAGAAAAATGATTGTGGCAATTCCAACAAAATAATACTGCCAGGGGGTGGGGAAAAAATAAAAGAATCCAGGCGGCAACTGACCATGTTTTCTCTTTGTTTGGATGAAATGAAGCCTTAGTTGGCGTGTGCGTGCTCTGTGCATGCTCAGCAGTGGTATGTTCTGGGTGACCTTTAATTAAGTTTTCTGATTTTACACAATGTTTCGTGGCTCGAAAAATATTTTTGTGGATACACGTCAGTTGGCACCAACTGGTTGAGAAAGTTACATTTTAATCAGAATTTTTTTCTTCTAACAAGGATGTCTTGAGGAAAAAAAACTACTTTTGCAATATATGTTTTCCTCTTTTTCGCCTGGATTATCAAGTACAGTGTACACTGTATGCTTATAATACGACAAATTTGACATGTAGTGTAAATAAATAAGATGAAATATTCTTAAATTAAGTGTAGAACTTGTTCATTTTGTTGTCTGTAGCTAAAGGAGATGAGGATGGGGATGAGGACTTCCGGGCACCACTGTACAAAACAGCAGAAATACAGGGAATTCAAGTACGAATGAAATGGTGTGCAACCTGTCGCTTCTATCGACCCCCAAGATGTTCTCATTGTAGTGTATGTAATCATTGTATTGAGGTAAGTAGACATAAGAAAATTTGATAAAGAAAATATTATAGGCCTGTGCATTTGCGGACAATTTTGGAACCGGGTACCCATTTGCTGCAATGATTTGGTTCTCAGATACCGTTAAATAGACCCTTAAAAGAAACCGAAACAAGATGCATGACCATAGAGAAAAGACTTTGATGGCATGACCTAGTGTAGGGGGGTCTATTGAGTAACGATCCCATCACCAAAAATGGTTCCCAAATTTACCAACAGAAAAATGAAATATTATTGAATTAATGTAGTAAAAGAAGGACGCCACTTTGTATCCATAAAATTAGTTTGGAAGTGTCTCAGGAGCCGGCTAGGTAGAGCCAAGAATTCAGCTCATGTTTCATGGCTTCACTCAAAACAATCTCTTTAGACCAGTTAAGTGTTCTCATCATATTATTGTTAAACTTGTATCCATGAGAATCCCTATGTTTCGCTTTCTATCCATGGTATAGAATTTTGAAGTGCTGAGTGTTACTGATTTGCACATATGGGTCTTACTATTTGTATTGACAATCCTCAATAAATTTGTGTCAAAATGAACTTTACATGTAGTTATTGACTTACACAAAGTTCATATAATTATTGTTTAAACTGTTTGCGCCGGCTGACGTGTATCCACGAAAATATTTTTCGAGCCAGCAAACAGCTGACATCGAAACACGCCATTATGTAAAATCGGAATACCTCAACAAAAGTTGCCCGGACATTCCCTCGCTGAAGGTGTACAGTGCATGCACATGCCTCTAACGTTTCGCCTTGTGAATATTTCGCCGATTTTTGGCTATTGTGGAGTGGTTTTTGTGTAATCCCCTATTCCAGACCTTTGTCCTTTTGTTCCAAGAAGATGACTACGAGACATCAAGAAACTTCCCCCATTGTTTATTCATTGTATTTCAGCTCAATGGAGGTAAGTGAGAGTGAACTGAGGATCCAGCCTTGGTTTCGGGTTCAATAATTCTATACTGTAGCTCATGGCCGATGTTTTACAATTCATGTTGCCTAAATTTGACATTTTTATTTGTAGAGGAAACAAAACTCATGGTGCAATAATAAAAAGGCTCTTTGTTAAGTCAAGGTTTTTTTGTGCCAGCGGTATTCTTAAAGAATAAAGGAAACTGTTTGAGTTACGTCATGATGACATCATCGGGTGTCGAATTACATTAAATCAAACTTTATTATTTCAAAAAATCATAACTCATGAAGTACACAATGGCTTTTTACAATCTATACATCATCGGAAAGTTCATTAAAAACTGCGTAAACGCCTCACAGACATGACCCCAATTTGACCTTGTCTTCCTGTTCAAACCAGAAGTTCAAATATTCAAAAATTCATAATTTAAGAAGTTTTTATTATATAATCACAATTCTTACATCAGATTGTAGGTTAGGGAATGTCCTTCTATGTTGCACATTGCGTGACCTGTGTGACCTCTACTTCCGGTCCAACCGGAAGTAGCTCTTCATTTAAAACTGGTGAGAGCTAGGAACATGATTCTTTAACCACATGCCAAGGTTAGGGAGGGTCCTTCTCTGTTGCACATTGGGTGACCTCTGTGACCTCTACTTAAGATCAAACCGGAAGTAGCTCCTCATTTAAAAATGGTAAGGGCTAGGAACATGATTCTTACAGCAAATACCAAGGTTAGAGAAGGTCCTTCTCTGTTGCACATTGCATGACCTCTCTGACCTTGACTTCCGGTCAATCCGGAAGTAGCTACTAATTAAAAAATGGTAAGAGCTAGGAACATGATTCTGTCACCAAATTCCAAGGTTAGAGAATGTCCTTTTTGAAGGTAGTTAACAATCTAACAAGTTCATAATTCCGTTCATAACCCGAACACCTAGTGTTTGTATCTACTCTGTTGAACATTTTGTCACCATTTGTATCTACAAACGCTATCAATCAATCAATCAATCAAAAGAAATTTATAAAGCGCCAAAATCAAAAAGTTTGCTCTAAGGTGCTAATGAGGCACTATAATGAAGAATAATTATTGATGGTATGCATCCTGAAACAGATGGGCTTTCAGGAGAGTCTTGAACATATGCAGTGAGGTGGTGTCCCTGATGTATTCTGGAAGTTGATTCCAGGTTCTGGGGCCGTATACAGAGAATGATCTATCAGCAAAGGACACACGTTGAGTTCTGGGCTGAACAAAACGTACTGAACAGGAGTTTGATGATCGAAGTCGTCGCTGTTGAGGACTAATTTCGAGCATATCCATTATGTAATCAGGAGCTTGTTTCCAGTAAGCTTTATAAAACATGAGGATGAGGACCTTGTGCATGTTTCTTTGTGTGATGGGAAGCCAGTGAAGGTTGATAAGTTCAGGAGTGAAGGAATCAAACTTCCGTTTGTTGAATATTATTCTGGCGGCAGATCGCTGCACATTTTCAAGCCTCTTTTTCAGTTTCTGACTTATACCGATCAGGAGGCAATTGCAATAGTCCAGTCGTGATGTAAACAGGGTGTGTACTGCCAATTTGGTGGCCTCAACAGTCAGCAGTTTACGAACCCTACTGATGTTGACAAGGTGGAAGTTTGCAGCTCTGATGGTGCTGGACACCTGAGCTGACATAGTCATCCCAGAGTCAAACATGACCCCAAGATTCCTGATCGAATTTCTTTGGACAGGGACATCAACTCCGGAAACTTTCAAAGATGACAGGTTGAACTTTGCAAGTTGAGCCCTGAAACCAATCACTAATACCCCAGTCTTGTCTGCATTGAGTTTTAGGAAGTTAGATGAGATCCAGTCTTGCACATCCTTGATGCACTCCTCCACTTTTGACACTCCCTGTACGATCCCGACAGGTGTAACAGGACAACCTAAATTGTAGATCTGTGTGTCATCAGCGTACATGTGAAATTCCATACCATGTCTGCGAATGATGTGACCAAGAGGCAGGGTATAGATGAGAAATAAAAGCGGACCAAGCACTGATCCCTGGGGTACCCCAAGTCTTAAATGCTGTGGTGTTGAGAGCTCATGATTGATGTGTGTTTGTTGTGTTCTCCCAGAGAGATATGACGTGAACCACTTCAGTGGAACATCATGCACTCCAAGGAGCCTTTCCATGTCTAGTTATTATTAGCTGTTCCAACTATCCGTCGGAACAGCTATTGTTTCTGTCAGGATTTTTATTTTTTTTTGCTATTATTCTTTCTTTCCACAATCCCCATTGACTTAACCACATGACTTTTCTGCGCAGCATAATTCATTTTTAGAAAACAAAACACCAGACAAATCTTATACCATATGAAAGCTTGAGCCTTGACTTAGTGAAACGATGTAAAAAAAATTATAATTATTAGTTAATTAATCTAAGTTACAGCGACATGAATATTTAATTAGCCAATCTTGTGGCCACCAAATCTCAGGAAGTATACATCCGATATTCATTTTGTTTCAAGTTTTAGACTTTGTATTTGTAGATGTGCTTTTTGGATCAGTATTTTATGTCACGTCATCATGACGTCATTTATAGCACATTTTGTATTTGTGTGCAAAGCATGTTGAACACTTTTCTAAACTTGATCAAGTCCTAATCCCTTCTCCGTCTGCTGCTGCTGCGTTTTGTATACGCTCGACATACATTTTGTACACTTTATTACAGTTGCAGACTTACACAAGTCTATTTGTGTGCTCCTTGCATGTGGTGGCATATCCGTCCACTGTGACGAGATCGACCATGCACAAGTGCATAACATTGTGGGGAGGTATGGGACGGTTTTACAGGGACATTTTTGTGGAGACCTGGTGGTATGTCAAGCTGTGTGGTATTAGCGGACGTCAAGTCCGTTGTGTTTCACAACTGGTTACTCCATGAAATCGGGAAAAACTATCTGATCATGGACGATAGTTCTTTCCTGCAGGGCCTAACTTGTTTTAGTCATTATACCAAATGTAAAATAACAAGGCTCAGAACAGGATACACGACAAGCAATCAGACTTGGCATCAGAGCATATCCGTCCACTGTGACGAGATCGACCGTGCACAAGTGATTGTTGCGGGGAGGTATTGGACAGTTTTACGGGGACATTTCTGTGGAGACCTGGTGGTATGTTAAGCTGTGTGGTATTAATGGACGTCAAGTCCGTTGTGTTTTACAACTGGTTACTCCATGAAATCGGGAAGAACTATCTCATCATGGACGATAGTTCCTTCCTGCATGGCCTAACTTGTTTTAGTCATTATACCAAATGTAAAATAACAAGGCTCAGAATGGGATACACGACAAACAATCAGACTTGGCATAAAAGAGTGGATTCAGTGGAACGCTCTGTCGCAGTATGTAGATATATGACTCTCTTTCACACCTGCTTTTTAAATCACACTTGAGAATATTAATTAAAAGCTTGGTTTTTTAAATCATCAAACCTCGTATATTTGTAGTTAGCTAGTGTTATAACTTTTATTTTCCCCTGGAAAAGTTCCAAGAGGCGTACCAAGTACCAAGTAAAAGTATGTACGTTGAATCATGGGGAAGGAGATGGTTGAATCATGTAGTATCAAGATTGAGTTTAGAAAAAGTAATTTGTCATTCATTAACCATAGATCAACTGAGCAAGAACAACATTGTTGTTTATTTTATACACACACTTCAATATTCTACTCTGCCGATATTTTTTCTTGAACATTTGTCATCTGCCCTGGAGAGATACAGAAGACCTAAATATTGACAACAATTTTCTCTCAATTTTTGTTCTTTCAATACAATATTTTAGTGAACGTTATAATAGTTTGAGTGAAGTGTTTAATCCCCTCGCAAAATCATTTCTTCCTTCGGGACAATATCTCAGAGAATGAAATATTATTTTGTTCACTCAGAATTATTTTGTTCCGGAGCGAAATAGATTTCCATGTGAAATGTTATTTCGCACCCTTAAGATAATATTTTGATCATCAAAACAATATTTCAGGGAACAAAATAGTATTTCTAGTGAAGTACTATTCCGTTCCCTCAAAATATTAGTTTGTTCCCTCAAAAGCATTTCGTCCATCGAAACAATATTTTAGGGGACAAAATAGTATTTCGAGTGAAGTACTCCGTTCCCTCAAAAAATATATTTATTTGTTCACTCACGATCATTTCGTTCCTCCAAAACAATATTTTTATGGAATAATATAGCATTTTGAGTGAAACAATACTTCGTTCCCTTAAAATATTAATTCGTTCACTCAAAATCATTTTGTTCCTTCTCAACAATATTTCAGGGAATGAAACGGTATTTTGAGAGAAGCAATATTCCGTTTCCTCAAAATATTAGTTTGTTCTCTCAAAATGATCTCGTCCTTCGAAACAATATTTCAGGGAACGAAATAGTACTCCGAGTAAAGTATTATTCTGTTCCCTCAAAGTATTAATTTGTTCAGTCAAAATCTTTTTGTTCCTTCAAAACAGTATTTCAGAGAATAAAATAGTATTTTGAGCGAGACAATATTCCGTTTCCTCAAAATATTAGTTTGTTCCCTCAAAGCGATTTCCTCCTTCGAAACAATATTTCAGGAAGCGAAATAGTTTTTCGAGTGAAGTATTTTTTCTGTTCCTTAGACCATGTGTGTCATTTTCGTTACACTTATGACCCCAACTTGACCACTCCTTCCGGTCCAAACAGGAAGTTCAAAAGTTTCAAAAATTATATATCCAGAACTAAACTTCATGAAGTCGAAATCTTTATGTTGTTTTGTAGCTTACATCATATGTGACATTTGAATTAAAGGGGTGACCCCACTTTGACCTTTACTTACGGTCTAAACAGGAATCTCAACATTTCAAAAAATCATATCTCATGCAGAAAATGTCGTGGAGTCATAGTCTTTGTTCTATTTGTAGCTTACATCATATGTGACATTTGATTATTAGGCATGACCCCACTTTGACCTTTACTTACGGTTCAAACAGGAAGCTCTAAATTAAAAAAAGACATTTCCTGTGCCAAATGTCGTACACCCATAATCTTTGTACCATTTGTAATTTAGACAACATGTGACATTAAGTTAACAGGCATGACCCCACTTTGACCTTTACTGCCGGTCGAAATAAGAAGCTCTAAATAAATACAAAAATGATAATACCTCTTGACCCAAAAATCATACTGTCATAATCTTTGCAACGAGTGGGCACATTTTAAAGGTCTTAAATAATTAATCAAACTACAAAAACTTCAGAACAGCCTTGTGATTGTAATAAACAATCACAATTTCTAGTTATTATTATTATTATTATTATTATTATTATTATTATTATTATTATTATTATTTCACGTTATCACAGCACGCAAAAGAAAGATCTCATTTTCTTCTGTGCCGGTAACTCATCGAGTCGGGCTACGTCCCGTAGCCTTAGATCTCGAGGGTCTTTCGCAGGATCCTAGCTGTTCCCAAAAGTACCGCCTTCTGCAGCAAATCTACCCTCACAGTTGTGCCTATTTGATCCAGATGCTTCTCCAGTGCCTTCGGAATAGTGCCAAGTGCTCCAACCACCACAGGGACTACTTTCACTTTCACCTGCCGAATCTTACGAAGTTCCCTTGCCAAGTCCTGGTACTTCTGGATCTTTTCCATCTCCTTAGAAGCCACCCTTATATCACCCGGCACAGCTATGTCGATGATATGACACATCTTCTTCGTCTTATCTAAGACTACAACATCCGGACGTCTATGTTCTATAACATGATCAGTCTGAATGTTAAAGTCCCAGAGGATCTTGACCTCGTCGGTCTCTACAACTTTCTCTGGAACATGGTCGTACCACTTGGCATGCACCTGGACACCATACTTCTTACACAGATCCCAGTGAATCACCTTAGCCAACTTGTCATGTCTGCCTTTGTACTCCGTCTGGGCCATCTTACTACATTCGCTGACAATATGAAATACAGTCTCTTCTGCCTTGTTGCACATTCTACACATAGGAGAGACGTTCGTTTTCTCTATCCTGGCCTTCATTACATTTGTCCTTAGAGACTGGTCTTGCGCCGCAGTAATCAAGCCCTCGGTTCACCGCTCTTTAACCAATTCCAGGATTTGCAACTCGCCACTTCTTCTGTACATCTCAGGAACCGGCCAGGAAGTGGCTTGTTTTTCCAATCTTTTCTGTTTCTGCTCTATGCCTTATTATTATTATTATTATTATTATTATTATTATTATTATTATTATTATTATTATTATTATTATTATTATTATTATTATTATTATTGTTATTGTTATTGTTATTGTTATTGTTATTGTTATTGTTATTGTTATTGTTATTGTTATTGTTATTGTTATTGTTATTGTTATTGTTATTGTTATTGTTATTGTTATTGTTATTGTTATTGTTATTGTTATTGTTATTGTTATTGTTATTGTTATTGTTATTGTTATTGTTATTGTTATTGTTATTGTTATTGTTATTGTTATTGTTATTGTTATTGTTATTGTTATTGTTATTGTTATTGTTATTGTTATTGTTATTGTTATTGTTATTGTTATTGTTATTGTTATTGTTATTGTTATTGTTATTGTTATTGTTATTGTTATTGTTATTGTTATTGTTATTGTTATTGTTATTGTTATTGTTATTGTTATTGTTATTGTTATTGTTATTGTTATTGTTATTGTTATTGTTATTGTTATTGTTATTGTTATTGTTATTGTTATTGTTATTGTTATTGTTATTGTTATTGTTATTGTTATTGTTATTGTTATTGTTATTGTTATTGTGATATTTTTCTGGTGATGAAACCAAGGATTCCTCCAAAAGCACATATTGCACTGTAGTTGCAAGCCTGAAGAAACCTGTTGGGCAGAAGATGATGAAGAAATATTCAGTTTTAGATGTGGGAGGAAAACCCCAGAGAAATACTCCGGGGGAAAACCCACGCGATCAGGTAGGGACTGAAAACCCAATCCACATAGTGACCCCTGGCGGGATTCGAACTGGGTACACCAGAGGTGAAAGGCGAGGAAAGTACCGCTACGCCAACCTGATCGCCCTAAATACTATGTACCACTAATTCAATATCATGTACCTGTAGGTCCACTCGTTTCTCATCTGACAAAACCAGTTTACAAGGCGAACAGACTAGACTGTGTTCTTCTGGGGACAGAGCTTTCTTTGTAATTGCCCCTAGTTTATGGAACCAGCTTGATGTCAACCTCAGAGAGACAAAGTCTCTTATCATTTTTAAATCTGGGCTTAAGACATTTTTTTCGTAAAGCTTACTGCAGTTAGGTTTTTATCAGTGTAACATTTTGTGTATCTTACTGCCACTATGCCTTAGTTACCTGTACTTTTACTACATTTAAGTTTCTTTTTAGGTGTTCGGACACAGGTTCGAAGACCTCTTGTTTTTGTACGTTTTTTTTTTTTTAGGTGTTCGGACTCATGTCCAAATACTTCTTCTTCTCCCTAACCGTTGTCTGCTAACAAATGCACACTTCTTAAAGTCACACAAACTTCAAACTTCACACACAGTTAGAATGTCACTAGGACAGGTAACCGCTGAAGTGACGTCATGATCATGGTCACTCAAAGACGTGACCCCAATTCAACCCAGTCTTCCGGTTCAAACCAGAAGTAAAATTTTTTTGAATATTTCAAAATTGCATATTTTAAGAAGTATTTATTACATGATCACAAATCTTACATCAGATTGTAGAGAATTGAGCCCTCTCAAACTTTTGCATTGAGGTGACACAATTTTGACCTTTACTTCCAGTTCAAACCGGACATTTAACACATATCGATTGTCCGTGTGCTTTCAAGTGTGTCCGACATTGCTGTAGAAAATCCAATGCCATTATACATGTACACGTGCTTGTGCGTGCCTGGCTGTGTGACATTGATGCCCCATTGCTATGCACATTAACCACACGCTGTTCTTAGTCTCTTTTCAAGGAGCACACTCCACGCTTTGTTAGTCTTTTATAGTCTTTTTTAAAACTTTAAAAAACAACCAAAAATCAACTTTTTGAGATATGAATTTAATTCTTTCGACAAATGTCAAGGTAAGGGAGGGTCTTTCTTTATGACACATTAAGTGACCTCCCAATTTTAAAGTGGTTAGAGTTAGGAACATAACTGTTTCGAGAAATATCAAGGTTGGGGAAGGTCTTCATTTGTGAAACATTAAGTGACCTTTGAGACAAGTAGCTCTTTATTTAAAAATGGTGAGAGCTAGGAACATGATTCTTTCACCACATACCAAGGTTAGGGAGGGTCCTTCTCTGTTGCACATTGGGTGACCTCTGTGACCTCTACTTGAGATCAAACCGGAAGTAGCTCCTCATTTATACATGGTAAGAGCTAGGAACATGATTCTTTCACCAAATACCAAGGTTAGGGAAGGTCCTTCTTTGTTACATGTTGCGTGACCTCTTTGAACTCTACTTGCGGTCAAACCGGAAATAGCTCCTCATTTGATTAGATGTTCCTGTCAAACCGGATGTTCGAATTAAACTTTATATTATAAAGCTCAATTTAACGTATGTTATTCTTCTTATTTATATATCTAAGTTGGATTAACTTTTAATTTCATTTAACTTTTTACACATCAAATAGTTTTTAATTACATCACACTCCGAAAACCTATTATTTGTGAAGCCACAAAAACTCATTTCTAGTTTTTTTTTTTACTTCTTCTTCTTCTTCTTTTTAGGTGTTCGGACTCGAGTCCGAAGACCTTTTGTTTTTGTACGTTTTTTTTATTTTTTTTATTTTTTACTTCTTCTTAAATGCCTGTCGATTGTCCGCTAACAAAAGCATACTTCCTAAGCTTGTATGAACTTGAAACTTCACACCTAGTTAGATATTCACTTGGATGTAATGATGATGTCATCAGGTGTTGAATTACATTAAATCAAAGTTTATTATTTCAAAAAATCATAAATTTTGATCTACACAAGGTATTTTTACAATCTATACGTTATCAGAAAGGTCATCCATAACTGCGTAAAAGCCTTACAGACATCACCCCAATTTGACCTTTTCTTCCGGTGCAAACCGGAAGGCGAAGCCAAATATGCTTAAAAAGTCACAATTTATGCTATTGAGTCAATATGAAACAGAATTTTGACATAGTTTTAGTGTACGAAATGAAATATATTCATGACCTTTGAAAATATTACATTGATGACGTCATCAAATGTTACAGTTTGTTACGACGACGAGTTTGAAAATAAGTTATTTTTCTATTTCAAATTTCTTTTAAGCAAACTTCATCTTGAATTTTTTAATAATAGAAAAGGACTATAAAACCCTAATTATGTAATTTGAACAAAATCGGCTGTTGCATAATGAAGTTATGCAACGGCCGATTTTGTTCAAATTTTTTAGACTAATACAACAGACTACAGTACAGAGCCACCCATGAGAAAATACTTACAAAACCCTGGAAGTAATCCAGGCCCAATAAAACAAAACAAGAACTAAAAGCCAGGGAGCTGGCCCCGCCCCCATCCAACCCCCCCCCCCCCCATCCAACCCCCCCCCACTTGCCAGTAGCAAATCTCTGCCCAAACACATCAACTCTGAGTTTGTTTATTGGTCAATCCCTTCCAGACATTGTCAAGCAACCCCCTAAGCATGGCTGATTGTTCGTAGTTGTCAGGAGGCCAGCCCATGATTGATCACCAAAGGGTACCCTAGGAGAAGCAAGTTTGGACACAAACTGATGGCCTTATGACCTTTGGGGTCGGTTGGTTTTCATTCACCTTTACTTCCGGTCAAACCGGAAGTAGCTCTTTATTTAAAAATGGTAAGAGCTAGGAACATGATTCTTTCACCTAATACCAAGGTAAGGGAAGACCCTTCTCTGTTGCACATTGCGCGACCTCTGTGACCTCTACTTCCGGTCAAGCCGAAAAAAGCTCCTCATTTTTAAAGTTGTTAGAGGTAGGAACATGATTCTTTCACAAAATACCAATTGTTTGGGAAGGTCCTTCTCTGTTGCATATTGCGTGACCTGTACTTCCGGTCAAACTGGAAGTAGCTCCTCATTTAAAAATGGTAAGGAACATGAAAGTTCTTCTCTGCTGCAAAATAAATATATTTCAAAGCACAGTTTTACGTTTTCATGTTCATATTTTTAGATACTTAAGTTGATACATTAAATAACAGCTTTAACTACCATATTCTGAACACCTTGTTTTTGTGATGTCACAAAAACTTGTGTCTAGTTTTTTTTATTTTTTACTTCGACTTCTTCTTCTTGTTCTTCTTCTTCTTCTTAGGTGTTCGGCCACTAGCCCGGAACACCTCTTGATTTTGTTCGGTTTTTTTTTTTTGGTACTTCTTCTTTTTCTTCTTCTTCTTCTGCCTGTCGATTGTTCTCTAACAAATGCACCCTTCCCAAGCTCATATAAACTTCAAACTTCACACATAGTTAGAACTTGACTAGGACATGACAGGGCTTGAGTGACGTCATGATGACGTCATCAGGTGTCGAATTACGCTCAATAAACGTTAATTATTTCAAAAAATCATAACTCCTAAAGTACACAATGGATTTTTACAATCTATACATCATCGGAAAGGTCATCCAAAACTACCTAATCACTCCACAGACATGACCCCAATTTGACCTTGTCTTCCGGGTCAAACCGGAAGTTGAAAACTTCAAAAATTCGTATTTTTTGAAGTATATATCACATGATCACAAATCTTACATCAGATTGTAGAGAATTTAGTCCTCTCCAACTTTTGCATTGAGGTCACACCATTTTGACCTATACTTGCGGTTCAAAACAGACATTTAACGCATTCTTTTGTGCATGTGCGTTCAAGCGTGATCGGCAATGCTATACAACAATCCAATGCCATTATACATGTACACGTCCGGGTGGGTGTGTGCGTGTGTGGCTAAGTAACGTTGAAACTGTACATGTACATGTGCTACTGTATGATACATTAAACCGCACGTTGTTCATAGTCTCTTCTCAAGGCACGCACTCCACGCTTTGTTAGTCTTTTACACATAGCTTATTTAAACCTTTAAAAATCAACAAAAAATCAACCGTTTGAGATATGAACTTAATTCTTCGACAAATGTAAAGGTTAGGGAGGGTCTTTCTTTGTGACCCATTGAGTGACCTCTGTGTCATCTACTTCCGGTCAAACCGGAAATATCTCTTTATTAGAATAATGCTAAGTGCTTGGAACATGATTTTTTCACCATTACCAAGGATATGGAAGACATATTCCCTTGCACATTGTTTGACCCCTTTGACCTCTACTTCCGGTCGAACCGGAAGTAGCCCCTCATTTAAAAGTAAATAGAAGTAGGAACATGATTGTTCCTAGAAATATCAAACTAAGGGAAGGCCTTTCTTTGTGAAACATTAAATGACCTTTGTGACCTCTATTCCGGTGAAACCGGAAGTAGTTCTTCATTAAAAAATGCTAAGAGCTAGGAACATGATTCTTTCACCAATTACCAAGGTTAAGGAAGGCCCTTCTCTGTTGTACATTGCTTGACCTCTTTGACCTCTAATTCCGGTCAAACCGGAAGTAGCTCCTCATTTAAAAATGGTTAGATGTAGGAACAAGATTCTCTCACCCAAAACTAACGTTAGGGGAGGTCCTTCATTGTTCTCCTCATTTAAAGGTAAATAAATGTAGGAACATGACTGATGTTCTTGAAGTCCTAATCAGATATTATTTCATAAAGCAATATTTCATGTTTATATTTAGCTGTTCCGACTTCGCAGTCGGAACAGGTATTGTTTTCGTCAGATAGCTAGTGCAGCCTCAAAACGTTTTAAAAACGTTATTATTTGTTTCTGTCAAAACGTCATAGGTTTTACACACGATTTTTGTTCGATCGTAATCTTAAAAACGGTAAATATGACAGACTTGAGTCCTACATTGAATTGAAGCTTAGTACATGAAGTTATCACTAAATGTTAAAATGTTAAACATTTTCAATTAATTAGCTGAGTTATAATGACGTGAATATTTAATTAGGCAATCTTGTTTCCACCATATCTCATAAAATTAAACGTCTGATTCCCAAATTTTCTTCAGTTCTTGACTCTCTGGATATTGAAGTTGTGCACCGTGAAACAATATTTCATGTGAAGTCATCATGACATCATTTATAGCGGTGTTTTGTATCTGTGTACAAAGTAATGAAGAAAAGTGTAAACTCGTACCTAGTTCTGAGGCTGTATACGCCCGGTGCTATCGTATTATTTGTACAGTTTACATGAGACTGCGACAATTACAGACTTTGAGCAAGTCTATTCAACGTATCTTTACATAATAAAAGGTAGCAAATTACACCAAACAGCATGATGGTCTGATGGCACTGCGGTTTACCGCGTTACTTACCAAGCTAAGGGCCGCGGTTCGGGGACTCCCGATGAAATCAATTAATAATAGCACAAATTTTACCTTTTTTAAATAACAGGTAACTTGTACATACATTGAAATGAACAAGACCAACTGTTATTTTTCAAATTTTTGGCTCCCGAGGATTTTGTTTTCCCGAAAACTAAAACGGAAAATTGTGGTATGGTAAAAGAGCATTTGGGTTGATTGTGTAAATTAATCCGGCCAGATTCCGATCAAGTTTCAACAGTCTTCCAGGCCAACGTTATTGTAATGAAGATTTTTTTGGTTTGACAAGTTTGAGATGGTTTGAGAAATAATGCTTCTAAATTCCAACCGGTCTTCCGGATCAACGTTTTTGTATATGATTGTCTGCTTCAGACGATTGAGATCGTGTAGCGTTTGCAAACGACCGTGCATAATAAATACCAGAGATTTGAAGCTTCCGAATGGGCCAAGCTTCTGTGAAGATCTGGTACACTACAGAGCTATTAACGGACGTCAAGCTGTTGATGCGATTTCGCCATTGGCCAGAAATAATTTTTATTTGCCAATTAGTAATTACAGACGTTTGAAGCAACTTTTTATGCAATACCTGATTATACTTTCTGTCAAAACCGTATTGCTTTTGTCCACGTTTTTTGTTCAAGCCTAATCTTAAAACGGGTAAATATAACAATAAAATCCTGTATCCAATTGAAGCTAAGCACATGAAGTTATCATTAAGTGTAAATTTGGTTAACATTTTTCATTAGATTAATTAGTTAATCTTATTACCACCATATCCCAAGAAGCGAACATCCGATCATTAATTTGTTTTCAGTTCTAAACTTACTTCATAATGTAGAAGCGCACTGTGGCATATTTGTGTCTGTCACGTCATCGTGACTTATTTACAACGCATTTTGTGTCTGTGTACTACATGCAAACGCATGGCTTTAAAAGTGTGCATATTTCAGAAAGTTAAAAGCTAAATCTTTGAAAATAAATGAAATGTTAGTCTCTTATATGACATAAATTGCTTTGAAAACATACATGCTTTCACTAATAGTTATTCCTGGCCATTAAAACTAACGAAAGCAAAATGTATTGCCACTATTAAAACCCTGCCTCTCGTAGGTGGTACTCTTTTATTTGCAGCGAAATGCATTTGTTAGCATTGTTCGCTTAAACAAAATTTTGTTGTCTCCGTCGAGCCAGATAGTACGAAAGCCCAATCGTGCCACAGAAATAAATAAAATCACTGGAAAATAATCCGTTATAACGATGAATTAATAATCCGTTATAACGAATTAATAATCCGTAATATCGAATTAATTATCCGTTATAACGAATTAATAATCCGTAATAACGAATTAATAATCTGTAATAACGAATTAATTAATTAATTCGTTATAACGGATTATTAATTCGTTATTACGGATTATTTAATTCGTTATAACGGATTATTAATTTGTTATTACGGATTATTAATTCGTTATAACGGATTATTAATTCGTTATTACGGATTATTTAATTCGTTACAACGGATTATTAATTCGTTATTACGGATTACTAATTCGTTATAACGGATTATTAATTCGTTATTACGGATTATTTTCCAGTGATTTTATTTATTTTTGTGGCACGATTGGGCTTTCGTAAGATAGGGCCCTCCCAGAGTACTCTGCATCAGGTCGACACGGCAATTCAGACCCGCGTACTTGGTTGCATACTTCTGGCCCAGATCGTTTGCGATTTTCACATGTTTTTGCTCATATAGCTCACTGCGGTACGCTAACTGCACCCAAGTGACTTTCAGTAGTACGCGTAGTGTATACAACAGGTAGCAATACACTGGATATCATTTGCTCTCTGGGCATGCCAGACGTCTCCTGACCTTCAAGAAGAATACAGAAAGTTTTTGTGCATAATTATTCATTTGAATATGCAAATACGCAAAAAAAAGCGTACCACCCAAGTGTTCGAATGCAAAATGCGAACAATTGCCTCAGTAGTAAGCGTAGTGTAATACCACATGAGTAGACATCCTTTGCTCTCTGGGCATGCCAGATGCCTCCTAAGGACCTTCAAGGAGAATACAGAAAGTTTTCGGGCATAAGTAAGCGTAATCATTTGAATACGCAAATACACAAATAAAGTCGTACCACCCAAGTGTTCGACTGCAAATTGCAAACAATTACCTCACAGTTAATTGTTCAATCTGAGCACCATCGGTACAATGTTTTGCGGACTGGACCTCATTTTGCGGCTCACAATTTATTACAGCCTTGTATGCAGGTTTGTACGTGCCTGTGTTTCCAACGTTAATACAATTGAAGCTTAGGACATGAAGTTATCATAAAATAAATTTGGTTGAAATTTTTAATTAATTAGCCGAGTTATAATGACATGAATATTTAATTAGGCAATCTTGTAACCAACATATCTCAAGAAGTATACGTCCGATCCTCAAGCTTTTTTCTGTTCTTGACTTGTTTGATATTGCACATGTGCAATTTGAATTCTTTTTTTATGACACGTCATCATGACGTCATTTATAACAGATTTAATATTTGTGTACAAAACACATGAAACAATTTTCTAAATTTGATCAAGTCCTAACACTTTCTCTGCGACCGACGTAGTGTGTTTTTCGTAAAGGCGGGGGCTTTTTATGGTAACAGACTTATACAAGTCTAATCAGGCCAGATTCCGATCGAGTATTAACATTTGATTCCTAACGGAGTTCCGGGCCCACGTTTAATATTGTAACGAAGGTTTCTCGTCGAAGACAAGTTCGAGATGGTTCTAGACTACGGAAAATAATGTTTCTAAATTCCAACCGGTCTTCCGGGCCAACGTATTTGTATAGGATTTTCAGGTTCAGAAGATTGAGATCGCACAGGGTTAACACTCCGCCGTGCTGCGTTAGCAGACGACAGTGCATATACTCCGCCAGAGATTTAAAGCTTCTGAACGGGCCAAGCTTCTGTGAAGATCTGGTACAGAGCTACGACATTAACGGACGTCAGGTGTTGATGCGATTTCGCCATTGGCCAGAAATAATTATTATATGTCAAATAGTACAACATCAAACGTTTGCAGCATCTTTTTTGCAGTTCACTGTTATACTTTCTGTCAACACCGTATTGCATTTGTCGATGATTTTTGTTCAAGCCTAATCTTAAAATTGGTAAGTATGACAAACTAAAATCCTGTATAAAATTGAAGCTAAGAACATGAAGTTATTACTAAATGTAAATTTGCAAACATAAATACTTTAACCAAGAGTTATCCCAGACCATAACAGTTCATCAAAGCACAACGTAATTTCACTTTAATTTACCGTTAATTGTTCAATCTGAGCACCATTGGTACAACGCTGTGTGGATTGCGCCGCTTTTCGCCGCTCAGAGTTGATAGCAAAGTTGTACACAAGTGCGCACTCGCCTGTTTTTCACATGTAAATCCAATGAGGATTTGGGGTGTTGCGAACCTGTACAGGTTTTTATTGGGAAAACTGCAAAATATAAATGCGTGGGGTAGCGCTATCTCTTAGCGTTTAAAACTTCATATGGTGTTCTCAGATGTTAGTTTGGCTTTTATGATGACTGCTCATATGCTATAGCGCCCTCTATCGGTAGATGTTTTTCTACATGAAACTTGCAGTCTTTGCATTTTTAGGGTTTTTGTTCAAAGGCATCGCCTAGGAATAAAACTTATACCATCTTGTAAATAACAAAAAATCATAGTAAGGCAAACATATTTTCGTCATCGTGACGTCACCAGGTATCAAGTTACATTAATTCAAAGTTTAATAGTGAAAAAATCATATCTTCCGAAGTACATATCGTACAATCATAATCTTTGTATCATTTTAAAGCTTAGAGCACGGGTGACATTTTATCTAAACATATGACCCCAATTTGACCTTTCCTTCCGGTCCAAACAGGATGTTCAAAAGTTTAAAACGTCATATCTCCTGAGTTAAATTCCATAAAGTCGTAATCTTTGTGTTGTTATATAGCTTACATCATATGTCACATTTGATTTACAGGCGTGACCCCACTTTGACCTTTACTTCCGGTCCGAACAGGAAGTTCAAAATTTCAAAATGTCACATCTTATGTGCAAAATGTCGTAGAGTCATAATCTTTGTTTCATTTGTAGCTTACATCATATGTGACATTTGGTTATTAGCATGACCCCACTTTGACCTTTACTTCCGGTCCAAACAGGAAGCTCTAATTTAAAAAATGCATATCTCCTGTGCTAAATGTCAGAGAGTCATAATCTTTGTACCATTTGTAGCTTACATCACATGTGACTTTTTGCTATTATGCATGACCACACTATGACCTTTACTTCCGTTTGAAACAGGATACTCATAATTAAAGTCTGACACACGATCTGCATACTTGCAATGAAGGTTGCATTCGGAAACTGTAACATAGCCAAATCAAGTGACAAGGTACAAGATACAATGACAAAACAACCGGAACAGCTTTGATTTTGTCCTAGAGACAAAATCTTAATGTCTAGTTTCAAATTATTTTAGTTGTGTTAACTTTATTTACATCAAATAACAACTCTATCCGAACACCCAGTTTTTGTTCTTGGAACAAAAATTCATGTCTAGTTGTTCTTCTTCTTCTGCCGGTCGATTGTCCGCTAACAAAAGCATACTTCTTAAGCTTGTATGAACTTGAAACTTCACTCATAGTTAGATCTTCATTAGGACATGAAACCGTTTGAGTGACGTCATGATGACGTCATTGGGTGTCGAATTACATTAAATCAAAGTTTATTGTTTCAAAAAATCATTTCTTTTGATCTACACAAGGGATTTTTACAATCTATACATCATCGGAAAGGTCATCCAGAACTGCGTAAACGCCCATAGCATTATATATAAGAACTAGAGGGCGCACACGAGTTGTTACGTGACTCGACAAGGTAATTTGCGGCCATTTTGTGAATGGACAGGCAGCACGTAAACAAACACAGTTCACCTTCATGACCGTTGTTCCGGAACGTGTCATTTGTCATAAAGTGTTAAAATGCCAAAAATTTGTGCATGCTATGGCTGCAAAAGTAGGAGTAATAAAGAGAGCAAGATTTCTTTTCATGCGTGAGTACTTTTCTGGTTGTTAAAATAAAAAAATAGATCTGTCTAACGACGTTATAAATATAGTTTTTGCTTAGCTTAGTTAGCTTAGTTCAGTTCAGTACGGTAGTAAAGTGTGACACTGACTACGATGCCAGTCATGTCGCCCCCTCGCAAAATCGCCCCCCGCATTCTCGCCCCCTGACACAGTCGCCCCCTGACAAAGTCGCCCCCTCAATTTCAAAGTCGCCCACAACAATGTCGCCCCCTGACAATGTCGCCCCCCGACAGTGTTAAACTGTATGCACAAAAAGAACTTACAATGGCCGCACATTTCAATCGGACATAGTGAAGTGTGTGTTTAGCTCGCACACATCCGGGTAGTTTGCATTGAACTCACAAAATGGCGCGCATGTCTCCTAGTGGTCCTATCGCCTTATCGTGGGCTGCATAGCGGGTGCGCCCTCTAGTTCTTATATATAAATCTATTGTAAATGCCCCACAGACATGACCCCAATTTGACCTTGTCTTCCCGTTCAAACCGGAAGTTGAAAACTTCAGAAATTCTTATTTAAAGAAGTACTTATCACATGATCACAAATCTTACATGAGAATGTAGAGAATTTAGTTTTCTCCAACTTTTGCATTGAGGTCACTCCATTTTGACCGTTACTTCGGGTTCAAACTGGACGTTTAACGAATTTGATTGTCCATGTGTGTCCAAGCGTGACCAGTATTGCTATAGAAAATCCAATGCCATTAAACATGTACACGTGCTTGTGTGTGGGTGGCTGTGTGACATGGATGCCCCATTGCTATGCACATTAACAACCCGTTGTTCTTAGGCTCTTTTCAAGGTGCACGCTGCTCGCTTTGCTAGTCTTTTATACAGGGTTTATTAAAACCTGAACTGTTTGAGGTATGAACTTTATTCTTTCGACAAATGTCAAGGTAAGGGAGGGTCTTCTTTGTGATACATTAAGTGACCTCTGTGACATCTATTCCTGTCAAACCGGAAGTAGCTCTTTATTTAAAAATGCTAAGAGCTTGGAACATGATTCTTCCACCATATACCAAGGTTAGGGAAGGTGCTTCTCTTTTGCAGATTGGGTGACGTCTGTTACCTCGACTTCTGGTCAAAACGGAAGTAGCTCCTTATTTAAAAGTAGTTAGACGTAGGAACATGAAATATCTCGTTTAGGGAAGGGCTTTATGTACACGAGACCGGGCTTCAACATAAAAGCCAGTGACAACGCCATGTAACCAGCGTCCGAAGACCTTTGTGTTTGTTCCAACAAACACGGTATCTCTAGTTTTACTTCCTTCTCCTTCTTCTTCTCCCTGAACGTTGTCCGCTAACAAATGCACACTTCTTAAAGTCACACAAACTTCAAACTTCACACATAGTTAGAACCTCGCTAGGACAGGAAACCTCTTGAGTGACGTCATGATGACATCATGGTGTGTCAAATTACATAAAATCAAAGTTTATTATTTCAAAAAAAACTCCTGAAGTACACAATGGATCTTTACAATATATACATCATCGGAAAGGTCATTCAAAACTGCGTAAACGCTTCACAGAAATGACCTCAATTTGACCTTGTTTTCGGTTCAAACCGGAAGTTGAATATTGTTGAAAATGATGCCTTCATTGATGGCAAGAAAGCCTTTCTGTGATTTTGCTTCAACTTCTGACATACATGTAATCATTCCTACTCCATTTACATGATTCTTTCCTCCTGAGTAGACCAGGTGATATCCGTCGTCCAGTGTAATATTTCCACTCTCTATCCATCTCACTTCACCAAGTCCCATTACATCATTATTTAGTCTCTTCATTTCTCTGGATATGTTTTCCAGCTTTCCACTTTGGCACAATGATCTTACGTTCCATTTGGCAATTCTCAGCTGAGGTTTTCGCTTGATGACGACCGAAGTAGCCTCATTTCCGACGTATTCCTCAAAGTATTATTGACATCTTTTGTGTGTCATTCTGATTCATTTATTTCATAGGATTGTTTTCTTGGGAGAAATTGTGTATTCATTTTCGGTCGATGACAATTACGTTGAAGGCTGGATATTGAAGGAGATTTATTGCAAGAAAATGATGAAGAATTGGAAGAAAATGATGAATTGATTTGCATCGGGGGAATGAATTTAAATTTCAATATGCCTTACACTGAGTATACATATTATATATATATTAACATCTATCTAATTGTTTGCGGTACCTGCTGCTAATAATTCTGGATTCAAACTGGCCCCTCGTCACCGGGCGTGCTCGGTGGTCTAGTGGTTAAGACATCTGCTCTAGTCATGCGGGATTCGTGGGTTCGAATCCCACCCGAGTTGCCTGTGGATTTTTTTCCACAGGACTCGAAAGCACTGAGTATACAGTGCTAATCACACATCGGTGTACAGGGTGTAAGGCAAGTTGAAAACTCAAATATTTACTCTATATGCAAAGACTATTCGCTGTCTGTGCAAAGACATAGGCTTAAAATGTTAGTATTAAAACAAGTCGTTGGCTTTGCAACAGCTGAAGAGGCTAAGAGATTTTATATTTTATTGTAAAAATCTTTAAAAAACTCTTATAAATCTATGGTTAGTTTTGGATTATTTTCAACAAGAAAAGTGATATTAGAATTAGTCCCTAGAGTTGGTACTGTCAAGTGTGGCTGGATCATGGACTAAGTGTGATGTTTCTCAAATGCTTCCACTTGTCTGTATCCTTTTGTGTGGGTGCATCTTCCATTGTCACTGGCATACTTTCTTTGATGTAAACAGTGGGCAGATTAATGAATTTTGTACCCTCCACACTGCCACCTTGCAAGTTGTCCACGATCCTTTATGTTTTGAAGACGTGGTCTTAATTCAGTGTTTTCAGCATGAGCTTGGTTTTTCTGGTTGTTGTTTTTTTAGACAGCAACTAAGTTCTGCATCACAGAAAACTGTTCCTCTTCCATTATACATGTATGCTGCTATGCTTTTGTCTGTCACAGTGACTTGTACTATAGCCATCAGTGGGCTTGCTATGTCAGTAAAAAGGTATTTTCCATTATAGGTATTTGATGCAAGAATTCTGATGAATTCATAGCCATCCATGCTGGTCACCTCGTCATTTCCTGGTTTGACATTGTAGCAATTCACCAGAAAAATTTTGAACTTTTTTAGGGCCGATTTACCTCTAGCTGTGATTTTGTCCCGTTTTTCAGCCTTGTTCTTACAGGCTGCAGCAAGGATGGATGTTTGACCATAATCTCTCTTCAGTAAGAACATTGCCCTTTCATATCTTTGATTGGAGGCTCAATCATTAGACATTCTTTTATGAGTTTATGTGCTTCACCTTTGGTGTACTTCAACAGTAACTCAAGCTGTCTGGCTGAATCTTGTGTTTTGTCTTCAGACCTCATTGCACTCTTGCTCATGCAGCATTTTTTAATGGCTCTTGTTGCTTGCAGTTTGGCATTAATTTCAATTGCCTACTGTTTACTGCCTAATTTTGTCTAAAAATTATTTATGAAAAAATTTTTTGAAGTAAAAATGCTGCAAATAGCGCTACCCCACTGCACGAAGTTCATTGTTTTTCAAGCCACAGGGCATATAAATGACATGGAATTGTGGCGAGAAAAACACATTGTGTTAATGTTGGGAATAAACTGTTGTTGCTCCCACATGTCAAATATTTAATTCTGAGCCGTGAACTTTGCTCATTCCCCCACAACGTTTTAGCAATGGTGCTCAGATTGACCAATTAACGATTAATTGTAGTGAAAATACATTGTGCTTTGATTAGTTTTAATGGTCTGGAATAACTCTTAGTAAAAGCATTTTTGGTTTCTATGTGATTTATGTAATAAAGGAAACTAAAATTTCACTTAAGATGAACAATTGTGATTTTTGACCTACCAAAAAGTTTCACTTTTTGAGCCATGTCTTTTGTACATAAATACAAAACGTACCGTAAATGACGTCATGATTACGTGACGACATACATTCATGCAAAAATAACATAAGTCTATAACAGAAAAAAAGTTTGAGGATTGGTGAATACTTCTTAAGATATTATGGTAACAAGATTGACTAATATTCATGTCAATGTTATACGCTTAATTAATTGCAATTTTTGGTTTTGTTTCCGGTAGCATTCTGGGAAAACAGGGTCGGTAGGTAGGGGAAAAAACATTTTTTTGAAAGAAGAAATATTTTGGAATTTCAATAACTTTCAACAAAAAGGATCTATAGGTGGGGATTTTATTATTATAATTTTTTTAAAAGTTTGATTTTGATATGACTTTCCATTTCAGAAAAGTGCAAAATTCGTTATCAAAAGACGATTATTAAAAGACTTCCTTCAAGTAGAAGAAAACCCATCGGGCTCTATCATCCTAAAATATTAAAAGAAAAATTTCAAAAAGTTCTTTAGTTTAAAAACAAAAAACAAAAAACTCATTCCCAAAATATTAACCAGTTGGTGCCGAGAGTCCTGTTAACATGCAAATGTTTCCCCTGCCTGGAATAGGAAGCCATCTTACGTAAGCAGAGGAAAGGTCGCCTGGTCATTCAACTGCGGAGTGTGCACAGACCACGCACACGTTGTTTAACGCTTCAGTTCACCCACACAAGCATGACAAGGACAACAAAGTTTGTGCATTTACTCGTATTTTTTGGCCAATGAGAAGCAGTTTTTGTGTAATCCCAGATTATCGAGAGGCTTCCACCATTGTTCATTCATTGTATTTCGGCTCAATGGAGGGAAGTCAGAATGAGCCGGCAATTGAGCCATGGTTCATTGCTTAGTACCACTCCTATGCCGTAGGTAACGGCTGATGTTTTGCAATTCACGCTGTGTGAATTTGACATTTTCTCGGTCGAGAAACAAAACAGACGATCCAACAAAGAGAATCTTTGTTCTCTTGGCATTGTCAAGTCAGGGTTTCTTTGTGCCAGCGGTACCCTCAAAGAAAAAAGATGGTAATTGTGCCAAAGGAATCCTGCTAGGGGGACGGGACAACAACAAAAAAAGAATCCCGGCGGCAACTGGTTAAAAGACATTGGTTTATTCTTAAATCAAAAATTTAAATGAAACAAATTTGTTTCATTGAAATTTTAAACTATCCCCAAAATAATTAAAAGTAAACGCCAAAAACATGTTTTTTTTTATATATTCAATCATTAAATTCTTTGAAAAAGAAAAATTAGTTAACCTGTAAGTTGCATTACATACTGTAACAGAAACAACATTTCGCTGTTACTCCACACTTGAAAAGCTACTTAACTTGCATACTTAGACAATTACCGATAAAAACAAGCGTTCAGCATGCGACTGTCACTCAATACAAAATTTGCAACATGAACAGCAAGTTTGAAGTTTGTTTTCTGATTTTTATCATAAATTGCATAAATTATAAAACTTTTGTACTTTAATAAGTCAATAAAAGTGCTTTTTTTCTTTGATATTTATGAGTACATATAGCCTACATGTACATGATACAGTTCAAATGTAATTTCCTTGGTGCCCTTGAAATATTCCAATAGAAATTTATAATTTCCTCATGAAGGTGCCCTTTACCATGGAAAAAATTCCTTGGTGCCCTTTCAAGAACGTAGCAATGAAGCCTGATGACACTAGCGGGATGGCGCACTTCGCGCAGCACCTACTAAGTTGGCGCGACGTTTGCGTATGAAATGTTGCAGTTAATGAACTCTGGGGGTAGTAGACCGATTGTGCGACCCACGTCACGTGACATTAAGTGAGTATTGAATGTAAACAAACACGACGTCCTCCATAGGAAAGTGCGGTACGGTACATGATGATTGTTGCATTTTGTTTATTCGATCAAGGCTTTTCTTTCTTGAAATCTGTGAAAAAATATTCCAGAACTTACACTACAGACCTTCGAGTGGCTTAATAAAGCCAGTAAGGACAGTTCGGGAAGTTTTGGAAATTCTACAATGAACCTATTATGTTCACGATGTGGTAGTATACTATATGTAGTTGCATGACAGAACGTTTAGACCAGATGACTGCGACACTTTCAACACAAGAATTTCACAGTTTTGAAGCTGAAATCATCCAAAGAAAAGGCTTTCCAAAACTGTTTGATTCTTTTGTCTGTTTGTAATTCCGCCAAGGCTAGGTACTGTATAATGCTAACTTTGCCAACGTTCTACCCTTTTTTATAGTAATATAGGCCTACATGTACATGTACATTTCAAACAAAATAACAGGCGGGTTGCTACATCGTTGTCTAATTCTGACACTTAACTCAAAAACAAACCTCTTTTGTAATAGAATACTGATAGTTTATGAAACAGCTGTAATAAAACTCAATGTCATAAAATACAATTTAATAAATGGGCTTAGTTACTGTGTTATTATTACCAAAAGCGGACTGTTGATGTGAACTTGCACGTAGTTTGCAATCAGCTGAAATAATGTAGTACCCAGTACAGGTCATGTGATGACCTGTGATTACTGTGTTATTATTACCAAAAGCGGACTGTTGATGTGAACTTGCACGTAGTTTGCAATCAGCTGAAATAATGTAGTACCCAGTACAGGTCATGCGATGACATGTAAACATTGGTCGCGCAATCGGTTTATTAAGGGTGTAATTTGCAGGGGGCACTCAAATCAAGGGTCATCACTTTGTAGAATTGGTTTGGAAAGAACGATACATGATGTTGTTATGTATTTGTGAAATATTGAGCGTGGGGCAAACAAAAGCTTAAAGGTTTTGTACTGAGGTCAGAGCGACTCCTGCCCCTCCCCCACCCCCTCCCCCACCCCCACCCCCCTCCAACGCCATGTTCAAAGCATGATATGGAGTGTGAATTTGGATACATTTTTTTGGTACTATTTTGTACTTTGCAATGATGCATGCGTGCCAAAATGACATGTAGCTATTTCGATATTTGAACACAATTGTGTTGAGACCAAAATACATTTTTTGTGAATAAGCAATCCACTGGTCTCTTTGCATGGAAATGAGGGTAGGCATACTGATGGAAGTTGTGTATTGCATTTGTTTTTCATTGTTTTTGTATTCCCAAAGTTCTATAATATCATTATTTCTTTATTTCGTTGTTTCTTTATTTCTGTTTGACGTTCCCCCCTGTTTCTTTCCTTACATGTGTTTATTTCTTAAATGTTTGTGCATTTCTTCATTTTTTTTCAACCTGTTTTTCTGGATTTCTGGATTTATTGATGTTTGTTTATTTCGGTTTTGTGGAGGATTTTTTTATTTTGGGGGGTTTCAGCCACCCGCCGAAACCACCTTTGTTTTCAACGAGATTTTTATTATTATTATTATTATTATTATCCTTTTTTTCTTTCCGAACAATCTAATTGCATTAACACAATCAAACTTTTGTGCGGCTGATCTCAGGAACTACAGTCTTAAAAAATACAAACAATACATCAAATAAAAGCTTATGGTATAACTTAGTTCATAAACAACATGCTGTAACCATTGCAACACTGTTACCTGTTTTACAGACATGTTTAAAATCCAGGCTTGCCGGTTTTGCAATATGGACATCAGAAAACAATGGTGAACTTGTAAAGCGCCCTCTTGTGAGGGCTACAGATTTCTCACTCGAGCTGGCTCTAGCACTAATGCTGGTAAAATATCTTGAAAATTGTAGCTCTTGACAGGACCTTCCTCCACAGTTCCCACATATTACCACAGGAGAAGGAGACAAATTTATTTCATTTATATTTTGGTAAGTTATTGAAGAAAATAATTCTTGGTTTTTTTATTTCATTTCAAAAGATGGAGATTTAGCCAATAAACGTTGTGCTGTGCTGTATCTAATTTCAGAAATCATGTTTAGGGTTTTTCCCATTGGTTGGGGATTGTACTGTTGATGAATTGTTATAATTTCACTCCATGTCTTTGATCTTTTAATATTTGTCAAGTATGGACTGTCTGCTTGATTTTTGTATTTTTTTTGTATTTTTTTTTTTTTTCATTCACTGTAAACCAAATTAACTGTTTTTATGTTTGGTAATGTCATAGTCAAGTAGTCAAGACATAGTCAGTCATAGTCAAGAATTGTGTAGATTTTAAAAATAACTTCTTTTCCCCACAATTTTAAATACACTGACTAATATTAAGATGTTTCTGCTAATCAGTGGTGAATCCAGTCACTCCCTCCGTAGGCCTTTGTGTAGCTTTCAGAGTGAGAGGATGAAGAAAAATCTCTTCAAACCATCAAACATTTTTTTTTGAAATACGTACAATGTACAAAGATCCTCAGTACAGTGCTATAATGGTTAAATCATTGCTGACAACTATAGTGATTACTTGATTGACCATCGTATTAATATAATCCCATTATAAAATTTGCGCATTTCAGATACAAGGCATACATGGCTCTGCTGGCTGGCAATCACAGTTTGTGAGAAAAACACATTGCTGTGATAACAAGTTTTGTCAAATCAAAAACTTTGTCAGCTCTTTTCAAAATGATTCAAGAAGCCGTCAACAGAGGAAATATCATCCATGATAATAAAGAAATCAAAATCAACTTTAACTGTAAAAGCGACAGAGAGCAAACTGATGTCCATATTATTTGCTTATTATTTTTGTTAGCCACTAAACAAAAGCTCAGTGAATTTTTACCCCAACTTTATGGGACAAGATCATTGTTAATGTTAGTTTCAATTTTGAGGAAAACAAGCCTATATATTAGCACTGTTTTAGTAATTTAACTTGACAATTAAGGATATATACTTTCAGCTTAATGTTATTACACTTTTTTTAAAAGTGAAATATTTGTGGTAACTTTAAAATAAAAGATTTATTGTTTTACAGGAGTGCTTTTGTGCATGGTTTATTTGACAGTCAGAAAATGTTATATATCTATTTATTTTTGTTTTACTGCTAAAAAAATGTGAATACGAAAATAAACCATTTGTACTATTTCTTTTAAAATGGTATTTTCATCCAAAGTGTTGTACCTTTTGTCGACAATATTCAAACATTGTGGGGTTGAATCTCCGACCAGACTGAAATGAGCACTAAATTTGGGCACAACATCGAATTTAGTGTTAGCACAAAATTTTGAATGTTTTATCAAATAGAGCCAACGACCACCGCTTACAGTACCCAATCTTCCATTGGTAATAAAAGCAGGTTTTTTCGGGGCCTAGGGTTCTGTTAATAATGATACACTTTGCTAATTCTACCCAACCTGACGCACCAATTTTAGCGTTACCTTCTGCTAGCTCAGCCTTTGTATGGAAATATGTAATCAACAAACTTGCATTAAAAATCTTCTACTTGTATAGTGCCCTCTCGTGTTGGCAAATCCCATATTGTTATTACATGATCTCATAATATAGGATCTGCACGCAACGTTACCAAAAAGTCTCATTCTTAAAATTGTCACTTCACGACATTTGTCATTGTAGGTTCTGGCTGAACTTAGATAATGAAACAGATAAAGTCACCAAGACCTCATTAGGACGGTGTCAACTTAATCAAATCAAAGGATATTGTTTACAAAAAAAAAAACATATTTTGAATCACGCATGACAGTATATAATGGCAACTAAAGCAAAAGCGATCGTAAATTTTTATATGGTTTCTGTGTACAATCATGTCAGTGAAGTCTAAGGTTTGTGAAAATAAGTTTGTTGACGTCATCACATATTAAAACGCTGTCTTGAGAGGTTCGATTTCCAATACTAAAGTGGACATTATTGTTTCATATAGTAACAGTATTGTTACAATATTGGGCTGTCATGACCTGTAACAAAGGACATTAAGTCATCATGACATCATACATTTCACAATCGTTTGTTTTGTTTTACCCGAAACCCCTGTGTTTGTTTTGCTACAAACACAGTTCAAGTTGTTTTTGTGTTTCTTGATTTCTGTGTTTGTTTATTTCTTGAATTTGTTATGTCTATATTTCTTTGTTTCTTTATTTCCTTGTCTTTATTTCTTTGTTTTCCTTGATGTCTTTGTTTCTTTATTTGTTTGTTTCTTGATTTCTGTGTGTGTGTTTGTTTCTTTATTTGTGTAATTCTCTTTTTTGGGGGGGCTTAATTTGTTTTTATTTGATTCTATTTTCTTGATTTCTTGTTTTCTGTGTCTTTTAGATATTATTTGTGCACCCCTCTTCTTTTATTTGTTTCTTGATTATTTATTATTTATGTCTCAATTCTTTAATTCAGTATTTCTGTGTTTCTTTGTTGGTCTGTTTCTTGTTTTCTTTACGCTTTGTTTCTTTATTGCTTGGAAATATTATTTGTTATACTGAAGCCTACGATAATACTGCACAGGACTACTACATGAGGTTTATATCGCTTGTATTTATTTTATACCCTTCATCAGTCAGTTAATACAAAAAGCAATAACAATTTCCTACAGAAATAACAAAAGGAGAGAAATAAAAAAGTGCACATTAGGAGGACAAGTGAATGTAAATAATGGCCAGGATGAAGAAAAGAACAATTATGTCCTTTTCATATTTTTCTACTTTTATTATTTCTAGAAATTAAAGTTCATGTAGTATCCGTTAAAAAAGTGGATGAGTTGGTCCCTCTTTTGGGCAATATGATTTAATCCCATTATCTCAGTTAGTATCCATCTTTTTGAATTGATATCGCCCCCTATATAACACACTATACTGAAGATGAAAAAAACTCTATATACCCGCGGGTCACAGGTGAGAGGTCAAAAGCACATCAAAGAATTAAACAAAATTAAGACGGTGGGTTAGAAGGAATATTGCTCATTCATTTGCGATCTTGTTAGGGGTACACTCTATTTTTACAGAGGTGGTGATTTCTTTTAAAAAATAGTAAACCATTATACCGTTGAAATGCTTTCTTTATATCAGCACTGAAAACATAACAATATAGGTTTTCTGGGTAATTTCAATTGTTAAGTGTTAGTTTTATATCAAATGCGTAAAATATTAGCCTAGTATTTCAACGTTGGTGGCGTGACTCTTTAGCCCCCCATGCCACCAGTCGATCAAGGGTTGTTCCCAATTCCTATTAAAAAGCATACCTGCGGGTCACTGGCATTGAGTAAGGTACATGTACATGTACATGGTATAATAGAATTAAACTAATCCGATTGCATGGCTGGATACATTGACCTCAAAACAGAGATCCGCAAAAAGGCTACCTTTGACTTTGAAAAAGAGTTTCACAAGCTCTTGAACAATAGCTTATTTGGAAAAATGAAATGGGGGTTATGAAGATGAAGCCATAGTGAATCCAACCTTTGTTAAAGCCGATGTGTTTGACTACGATCTTATGGCAGTTAAAAACCCTAAAGACAAAGACCAAACTTAATAAATCAATACATGTCAGAGCGTCTGTATTGGATTTATCAAAGACAATAATGTACAACTTTTATTACAGAAACATCAAATCCAAATACAAATCTTTAGTCAAATTGCTATACACTGACACGAACAGTTTACTGTTACACATCCAGACTAATGCAGACACAAAGAAATGTCAAAACTTCCATTAAAAGGTAAGTTTTGGAAGAAGTGAACAGATGAATGTGGTAGAGAAATTATCAACGAGGTTAGGTCTCAGACAAAAAATGTACATGTATACTTTTAGCCGACAATATGAATATTAAAAAAAACGAAGGGTTTTAAAAAAAGAGGTTAAAATTAAACTCGATCACATGGTTATGTTTTTGAGTATTGAGTTTAAATTAAAAGGCTGCTCAGGCCACTCAGTGCAAACAAGTTGTCTCCTTGTCATATGTGGTAATAATTATAATAATTTGGTAGAATCCTTATGCGCATCTGAGAAACTAAAAAAATTGCTTTGAGTTGCAGGCATGTATGAACATATAGCACAGCCAAACACACATGTACTTTTCCCAATTCTATTTGTGTGTGCTTTATCAACACTTGTAAGAAATTAAATGAAACCCTTCTTGTCAAGTTTATTAATAACTGACTCATCGGTTCATTTTGAGAGTCTGTACACTTGGAGTTTGTGGTAGCATAAATTGTGAATTTCTAGGTAATGTACATGTACAAAGATGACCTACATGTAAACGGACCTTACTTCCTGTTCAAATCGGGAGTTGAAATCAAAAACTTACTACTTTTAAGATCCATTTATGGTTTTTAAGGTCATGGTGATAAATTTATTAGTTTAAACTGTCATTTTTACCAACTAATCACAAAACTGGAACACCTAATAATTCTACAAACACTTCATTTCTAGTTTATGTTTGTTGATAACAGTCAACATTCCGTGTTCTGTGTCCTGCTTGTCTTTTCCTTCATTAATATTTGTAAAATTTAAAATATGTTTTAACAAAATATTTGAAAGGCATATATTGATAGGCCTGTGCTGGGTGTCCGGGTACCCGAAAGGTTTTAAACAATAGTTACAAACCGATTCAGCACACCTTTATTCCCATTCATAAATACCTTTTCTTACCAAAAAGCATGAAAAAGTAATTTCTGGGCTTCAAAAGTCACGGCTTTCCTTACTTTTTTTCAAGATGTTCACATCTAAGTTTTGCCGTGAGTTTTCTGTGTCGCGCGCGTACGCGTACGCTTATGCGAGAAAATTCGCGTGCCTATCATGCCTGAGCGCGTGTGCGCACGCGTTATGCAGAAATACGCACTACGCTCGTCACACCAACCAGTTTTAAACAGTTTTTACCGTGTCTATAGTCGACTCTCGTTAATACGAGCTCGGATGTTACAAGGTTCCGGTTTATACGAGGTATTTTGCCGGTCCCGAACTGGCCTGTGCGTGTTTTAATGCATTTAAATGATACGGATGATACGAGCACGGTCATAACGAGAACACGGATAATACGAGGTATTCTTGCAGCCCTGTAACGAGCAAATGTTCTGTTTTTCTTACTCTTATAGCGAGTTTGGGGAATGAATTGTTGGGTATCGATAGTTTACCTTCATTGAGGTGAAAAATTGACGTCCCAGCCTTTCAAAACATGTGCTACCGCTCCGTTGATCATGATCAATAGAGTTGCTATTTGAGCGTTGGCAATGATACCAGTCTATTGAATGGTAGTACAATGCATATGAGAGGTGGACACCAGACCGTTTACTGTTCGTTGGTATCCCGCCTTAGCAATGAGCTATCTCACATTACTGTGACCTTACTAAGGTGTGAAAACCAATGAAAATCAACATTCAACTTGTCATGTTGGCCGTTGCGACTGAAACTTGGCTGCCAAGAACGGCAAGTTAAAGTCATATGCGCTCTTTTTTCAGTCATGAAAAACGAAAATTGTTTTCATAAATTGACTTTCAAAATAAATTAATTAAATCAAAACAGTTTTATTTGCCCCAAATGTTGTATGTTTGCATGGTACATGTACATGTATATGATCACAGTTATGCAGTGTCCATTGCAGTACGGGTGCATTTATACACGTGCGTCCATTATGTCATGCACTGTGCATTGTTAATACCGCGCTCGGATAATACGAGGTTCGGTTAATACGAGAAAAACGGGCCAGTCCGGCGGACCTCGTATTAACGAGAGTCGACTGTATATCACTCATTTAAACACGGCTTGACCAATCAGAATGGAGAAACTGTCACAGGTATTTATGAATTCGATTTGAAAGTTGTTGAATTATCACTTCTAAAAGGAAAAGCGAGATTGTATTATATCAACAACATTTAGCACTTCAAAATTTGGCGCTATGGGTAGAAAGTGAGACATGTTTAATATGGTGAGCTCCTTCACTTGAACTAATTTTTGAACTCTTACTAGCGTAGTTAAGAGGCTGCCTTGATGTTTGAGAAGTTTGGGATGGGGGTGTGGTCTTTGATCCGGCCCTTCTCGTACTCCTCATTCGGTTACACATGCAAAACACCCCCCCCCCCCCATTCAATCTTGGTCCGTACATGCTCCAACTGCACGTTAAAATTGGAATGTTTGTTTGTATATTGGTATAACGATTCTTTTAACGGGCACTCGAAAACCGTAATGCAGTGACAATCGGGTACCCGAAACAAAAAATATCCAAAAACACACAGGGCCTATTTATTGGGTGATGCACTCAATCAATCTTGAAATAAAGCCAAACTTACATGTACGTGTCAAATTGAATAAAGTCAAAGGTCCAATTTGAGCTTAGTAATTTTTACCTTTTGGTTGACATCCATTCTGCTGTCAGAAGGAATGTTAAAAAGATTTTAATTTAAAGTAGCAGTCCAGGCATATTTTTTCATTGGATTCAGGCAGCAGTCGTATTAAAAACATGTTAATTCTGCCATATCTTGAAAACTTTCATTATCAGCAGTGTACATGTATGTATTTGTCATCAAGGAAAATTGCAAAGATCGCTATTAATAATAATATGGTTTGTTTTTCCAATTCTGTTTGCAGAAGTTTGACCACCACTGTCCATGGGTTAATAATTGCATCGGAAAACGGAACTATCGCTATTTCTTCGTCTTTCTGTTGTCATTAACAGCGCACATGGTTTCAGTCTTCACACTCACCTTGAAATTTGTGTTGGATAACCAGAAGCGAATCGGAGATCATGAAACTGTTATATCGTATCCTTTTGCAAGTATCTGATCTGCATGGCATGTACATAACTATGTACATCAGTCTAGAAATTTGCATATTTGGCACAATACTCGTTTAAATGTACACAATATAACTTTTTTAAAGAGAATTTAGGGCTTTAATACCTGGTTTGGGGTTGGAATTTTGTTTTAAGAGTGTATGGTTTTTGTTGATACGATTGACGGATTCAAGTCGATTTAGTATAGAGCTTCCTTTGTAACACAATGATCTTTTGTTGATGCAAAGGTACATATATACATATCAACTCCCACCTAACAAAGAAAGCGGCACGTGTTGTCCCCGGGGTGGAGACGTGGTCTGGTTTCATGATCGGAGCACCGCAAATTCCTACACATCCAAAACAAGGAGACCATGTAAGAATTTGCAGCGCTCCCTTTCGGGCTCTCCACGTCGTCCCAAATTTTCACTCAGACCGTGAAGATTATCGGGGCAGAAATGATGGGTCCTGGTATTCGTGTACCTTGACGACTGACTAGTCGTTGGTGTTCTGTGGAGGGAACGGACGCAGCGCTCTGACATCCGTCCTTGGGTTCATTATTAATGCAGAGAAGTCCCATCCGCTCCCCACTCAAGATCCCATCTTTCTGTGTGCACGACTCGACTTGCGCGGGGGGGGGGGGGGGGGGGGGGGGGGTCTGGCTCAAACTTTTGGTCCTTATGGCAATCAGGGTGGACTTGGTAGATTTTTGCAGGTTGAGGATGAGACCCGTTCGACTTCACCTACTTTCTTTTGACCGTCCCAGTCAGCATCAGCTATGGCAGTCTCCAATGCACTCAAACATTTTCGGTCAGCCGTTTCGGGGCAGGAAGTCCTGGTGCGTTGCAACAATGCCACGGTTGTGGCATACATCAACCATCAGGGAGGCACGAGGTCGCGCCATCTGTGTGTTCTAACCTGGGAACTTCTCCTTTGGTGTATACGCCACATGGTCACATTGTCAGCAATCCATCTCCCGGGCGAGGAGAACATCACAGCCGATGCCCTCTCCCAGTGCATGGCAGATAGACGCCCTGACAGTGTCATGGAATGGACTGCTAGCATATGCTTTCCTTCCCTTCTCTCTCATACCTCGGGTGCTGACCAAGATCGAGCAGGAGAACTGCAGGGTTCTCCTCATAGCTTCCTTTTAGCCTCGCCAACTGTAGTTCCCCAGACTAGTCAGAATCTTGGTTCACTGTCCGGTGATTCTACTCAAGAGAGCGGACATTCTGTCCCAACCCAGCTCTGGTCTCCTTCATCTGGCGCCGGGGGATCTTCACCTGACTTGCTGGGTGTTATCATGCAATCCCTCCGTTTAGTGGGAGTGGGGCCCTTTCACAAAGAGCTGCATCAGTTGAAGCTCAGTCTCGAAGGGCCTTGACCAGGAAAGTTTATAGCAGCAGACTACGCCATTTTTTCAAATGCTGTAATAAACAATCTCTACATCCCCAAATACTTTTTTAGGGGAGGTGGAAGATTTTCTGCTTTACCTTTTTGAAACCAGTCTCAAGATAACCAACATTACAAATTACAGATTGGCCAACTCTGCTATCCATGAAGATTTCCTAGACAGACTCGATCTCGGACAACCGACCTATCTCTTTGTTTTTTGTATCCCGGTACGCACAGTGGTGCCGTCATGGAACCTTTTTAACATTTTATCTGCCTTGTCAAAGCCCATTTGGGCCAATGGGTAGCTCAACCCTACTACAATTAACCATTAAGGTTGCCTTTCTACTAGCCATTGCTAGCAGTGAACTGCACTCTCTTACCGTAGCCATGATACATATCCGGTGGGAACCTGGTGGTGTCCATCTGGTCCCCGCAGTCGGTTTTCTAGGAAAAAATCAATCGGATTCCTTTACTCGGACATCTTACAGGCGGACGGCAGAGCTGGGAGAGAGGTACTGAGGGCGGCAAGCCAAGCCCCCCCCCCTCGTCAACAAGTAACTGGTGCTGGTGACTTCCCTTTCTCTCTTTTATTTTCATATCATATATTTATGATGTATATAATGTTTCGAAATCTGCCTTTTTATGTTCTCCCGTAAGGCGGCAACCCTCTGGTATTTCCCACTTGGGCCCAAAGGCCCTCGGTTTGTGTATTATATTTGTGAATTTTAATGCGATCTGGATCCCGCTCTGAGGAAGGGTGTTTTTCATTAGGGTTGTGCTTAGTGTCCTACGCCCTCACATGCAATTCGTATGATCTCGTATAACCCATCGCCATTGCCTCGGTGCGAGTCTATGCATATGTAGATTGGCTCTACAGGAAAGTTGAGTGAAGTAGACTCCTCCCCCCCCCCCACAGAAGTGTGGGTAGAGTCTACATATGAATACTTACCTGTAGAGCATCCCTCCCTCCTTCCCCACTGTGCTTGACCTCATGAGTAAGTTCATATCTTATGGCACATGAGAAAAGAGGACACCAACTTGGCATGCATGTCGCAGGGCATTGTGGGTAGGACAGTAAAGGGTGCTTTTCTTAGAAACTTTTCTTAGCAATAAATATCTTCGCATAGGGAAATATGCATATGTAGATTGGCTCTACAGGTAAGTATTCGCTCGTAGACTCTACCCACACTTCTGTGTGGGGAGGGGGAATTGGTTAAAGAGCAGAGAACTGAAGAAGGAAACTGAGGGCTTAATTACTGTGGTGCAAGACCAGTCTTTAAGGACAAATGTAATGAAGGCGAGGATAGAGAAAGCAAACATCTCTTCTATGTGTAGAATGTGCAACAAGGCAGAAGAGACTGCGCCAGTAGTTGTGATTGCGCCCTCTTGCCAGCAGCAGCATTCGCGACCTCTGACCCTCTCTGCTCTGGTCGTGTTTACTTTCTACTTGTGTTTTGCCTTTGCTCATTAAAAGTATCTCCGTCTATCAGACAAGCCGTTTGACAGTTGCGCTTATTGTGTGTCTAGTGAACCCTTGTCTTTTACTGGCGTGGTGGCAGCGTTCTGAGACGTTCCTTCGCCAAAGAAAGCCTGGAAAGGAGCTCCAAACCCTGAGTTATTGACACATACTTCGCCATTCACGTACACAGTGAGTGACTGTACAGTTGTTATACATACAATTGAATATCGTATGGTCTTTCAGTATGTACGGAGTATGGCATCCATGCACCGCGCACCGAAACAGTGGTGCTTGAGCCGTTTGTGCCTCTATCATATCAACCAGTGGCTGAAGATGAGGAGTTGTCCCCCTCCTTAGAGAACTTCATCGTACTTTCGTGGTTGCGTCTGATACACACAAGTTTGCCCAAGTTGGTAAAGCAGCGATATGGCACCCAGCTCCGATCACGCACACTCGCATCCATTAAACCAGAGATTTCTCAAGCACTTGACTCACTCCTCGAAGAGCTCCATGCCTCCGATGATGCGAAATTGATGCGTGCCGCAACCTCACGCCCTCCGCCTCCTCGCCACTCTTTCATCTCCCAGCCCCTCTCTGGCCTGCGTCAACAACGACGTCCCTCCCGCACCCAGAAGTCATGCCCTATCTGCAAACAAGTTGGACGGACTAGCTCAGATCACTTCTTGAGTGAGTGTCCTCACCTTCCCGAGCAGGACCGACGCTTCATCCTGAAGGCCCGTCAGATCGCCAACATCCTGGACAACAGTCCGGTCGATGAACCTCTTGTCAGTGACGATGAAGAAGCCTGCACCACGAGCCATGACACAGTCACTCACTCCGCCTTCAGAGTCCAGACAAGACAGTCCCCTTACCTGGACACCTTCTGTGGCCACCACACCATCCGCATAACCATCGATACTGGAGCCACAGGAAACATGATAAGTGCTCCGTCCCTGAGAAAGTCACAGGCCTGCACTCCTTCATGGGGGCATACAAAGTTCTTGCCCGCGTCCTCCCTAACTGTGCCTCTATCATATCACCCCTCGATGCCCTCGTAGCTGGGCATCAGTCAACTGATCGCCTTCAATGGACTGATGAAACTCCCACCACCTTCACTAACGCACAGGCTTCCCTTTCTACAGCCCATACGATCACCTTACCTCGCCCAGATGACCAGTTGTGGATTGTCACAGAAGGAGACGTCAAGAACCATGGCATTGGAGCAACTCTGTACATCACACGTCATAGCAAATTGTTCCTTGCCGGCTTCTTCAGTGCCAAACTGCGCGGCCGTCAGCCAACCTGGCTTTCGTGTGAAGTAGAGGCCCTTTCCATTGCCGCTGCTACAAAGCATTTCAGCCCTTACATCATTCAGTCTGCACACAAAACGTCCATCCTCACAGACAGCAAGCCTTGTGTTCAAGCATTTGAAAAGTTATGCCGCGGAGAGTTTTCTGCCAGCCCCCGCGTGTCTTCGTTTCTGTCAACAGTCAGTCGCTTTCAAGCCACAGTCTGCCATCTAGCGGGATCAGCAAATGTCCCATCAGACTTCGCCAGTCGGAATGCCTTGGAGTGCACCGACTCATCCTGCCAGATCTGCTCGTTTGTGCAACGTACAGAGGACTCGGTTGTCCAGCGTATCTCTACACAGGACATTATCACTGGCAAGGCAACCGACCTGCCTGGTCAAACTTGCAGGAAGAGTGCTCGGATCTGCGTCGCACGCATGCTCATCTTTTGCAAGGCACTCGACCCTCCAAAAAGTCCACCAATGCCAGAGATGTGAAACGATACCTCAATGTTGCCACTCTCTCCAAGGATGGACTCCTGATCGTTCGCAGAGACGAACCTCTTGATCCCATACGGGAGTGCATCATAGTCCCACGACAAGCTTTCGATGGCCTCTTCACTGCCCTTCACATCCAGCTCGACCACCCGTCATGTCACCAGCTTAAGTGCGTTGTCCATCGCTACTTCTATGCCCTCGACATGGACAAGGCCATTGAAAAAGTATCGTCCAGTTGTCACCAATGCGCTGCTCTCCGTACTGCCCCCACTCCCGTGAAGCCTCAAACCACTGCAGATCCACCAGATGCAGTCGGCATATCCTTTGCAGCTGACGTAAGCAAAAGGAGTCGTCAGCTCATTCTTGTTGGTCGTGAGAGCGTCACATCTTTCACTGCAGCATGCTTCATCGAAGATGAACGACACGTCACCCTCCGTGACGCCCTGATTTCCCTTTGCATCGAGTTACGCCCACTTGAGGGCCCCCCAGCCGTAATCTGCACCGACGCTGCATCGGGCTTCCAGTCCCTCGTTATGGACAAGCTCCTGCAACAGCACAGGTTGTCTGTGGAAGTTGGCCGTATCAAGAATGTCAACAAAAATCCAGTAGCAGAGAAAGCTGTACGTGAGTTCGAGGGTGGTGCCATTACACCGCTGAATCTCGTCTTGGCCACTTCCTCCCTGAACTCATGCATACGTTCCCGTGGACTGTCCGCTCGCGAGATGTGGTATCAACGAGATCAGTTCACCAATAGCCAAATTCCCATCACCGATCAACAGTTGATTCTTGACCAGCACGACTTTCGCACCGCTAATCACCCCCATAGTGAAAAAGCAAAGACCCCTTCAGGCAGAGTTGCCCCAGACACAGTTGCTGCTATTGGGGACTTAGTGTACCTCCACGGTGACCGCAACAAGACAAAAGGACGTAGCTGCTACCTTGTGACGGCCGTCGACGGGTTATGGTGTAACATTCGTAAGTTCGTTGGCAATCAGCTCAGAAGCACATCATACCGTTTTAAACGCTCAGAGTGTTTCAAGGTCCCATCCCGCTCTGATAGAGAACCTACCTGTCCTTCCCACCAACCCGATTTCAATGACAGTGCTGATGAAGCAGACACCGCCTTGGCACCGGCTCCACCTACACCCCCTGCCATTCCGATCATCCTCTCAACACCTGCTGAGCCAGCTACCAGTCCCCCCTCCCTGGACACTTCACAGGCACCACCTGAACCAGCAGCTCCTCTTCCTGTGTCGTCAACTCAACCACTGGTTCATGCAGACAGCCCCGGAGACATGAGTGCCAATGCCCAAGCATGCCCCAAGATGCTCATCCCGCTTACACCGACCACCTTCTTACCTTGATGATTACATTACCGATTTTGACTGTGTAAGACCTTGTATTGTTTGGAATTGATCAGCTTTCCTGTGGAGTAGCAGGTTCGGGGCAGAATAATCCCCAAAGGCTGGAGGGTAGTCTACCCCTATGAAGGCCTCCACTATTTTTCCCCATGTTGTAGCTTGTTTGTCCCTTTTGTTAAAGTTCTTAACTACATTTGTTTCTTCATCCCACTTTAGCGCACAATTGTATCTGTTTGTTCTATCTTCAAGTCTCAAGGGACTATTTGACTTTTAGGGCTCATTGGTTCATTCAAGAAAAGAAGTCACGCCAGTAGTTGTGATTGCGCCCTCTTGCCAGCGGCAGCATTCGCGACCTCTGACCCTCTCTGCTCTGGTTGGTTTACTTTCTACTTGTGTTTTGCCTTTGCTCATTAAAAGTATCTCCGTTTATCTGACAAGCCGTTTGACCGTTGCGGTTATTGTGTGTCTATTGAACCCTTGTCTTTTACTGGCGCTGTATTTCATATTGTCAGCGAATGTAGTAAGATGGCTCAGACGGAGTACAAAGGCAGACATGACAAGTTGGCTAAGGTGATTCACTCGGATCTGTTTAAGAAGTATGGTGTCCAGGTGCATGTCAAGTGGTATGACCATGTTCCAGAGAAAGTTGTAGAGACCGACCAGGTCAAGATCCTCTGGGACTTCAACATTCAGTTATAGAACATAGACGTCTGGATGTTGTAGTTTTTAGATAAGACGAAGATGTGCCATCTCTTCGACATAGCTGTGCTGGGTGATTTAAGGGTAGCTTCTAAGGAGATGGAAAAGATCCAGAAGTACCAGGACTTGGCCAGGGAACTTTGTAAGATTTGGCAGGTGAAAGTGAAAGTAGTCCCTGTGGTGGTTGGAGCACTTGGCACAATTCTGAAGGCACTGGAGAAGCATCTAGATCAAATAGTAAGGGTAGATCTGCTGCAGAAGGTGGCACTTTTGGGAACAGCTAAGGTTCTGCGAAAGACCCTCGAGATCTAAGGCTACGGGACGTAGCCCGACTCGAGGAGTTACCGGCACAGAGGAAAATGAGATCTTTCTTTGGCATGCTGTGATATTGTGAAATAATAATAATAAAGCAGACTGATATAGCGCATTACATAACCAAAAAAAATTTCAAAGCACTTGACAGAAAGTAAATGGAAAATAAAGAAAAACAAAATATGGAACAACGAGGTCTAATGAATAGCATATGCCACTTGAAATAAGTGGGCCTTTGAAGCTGATTTGAAACAGTTCATAGTGTTAATAGCTTGAATGTGAGATGGAAGATTGTCTCACAGCCCAAGTGCCACATGTGAGAATGCCTTGGATCCATAGGATTCTGTCCGGACCGTAGTTTTCACCAGATGATCAGAGACATCTCAAGAGAAAATACGGTTGAATCAACTCTGTGATGTAGCTGGGTGCATTTCCATGTGGGTGCATTTAAATGTAGGGCTTTGAAAGTGATGAGCAGTATTTTTCTGAGCGACTGGTAACCAATGGAGAGCTTAAAGGATTGGGGTAATGTGGTGACGTTTTTTGAATAGATTAACAAGGCGGAGTTTTGAATTTGCTGTAGTTTGTTGATGTCTTTATCTGGGAGACCAATCAGATGACTGTTGCAATTGTCTATGATGGAGGAAATGAATGCATGGACCAGGATGTTTCAACACTGTGATTATGTCTGTAGGCGGATTGAAATGTAAGAAGCAGACTGTGTTTAGTAAGGTACCTACGAATTGTATATTGTGTATTTCTTTGGAACGTTTTGTTTCTTCGCTTCAGTGAATGAAGAGATTCGTAATGGCATGTGGACGAAGATGAACATTTTTCAGCTTGTCAGGGGCATGGTGATCCAAAGTTTGTTTGAGCGTGTTGTTGAAAAGGGTAACCTTAGCCTCAATATCAATGCCTTGGATATTAATAATTATAATAACTACTTCTTATATAACGCATTTCACAATAACGTCTCAATGAGCTTTACATTAGTGCCCTGGTCATTGGGCCAATAACATTCCTGTAATCTTTCTCAGCTCCCCTGAGTAGTATGCAGCCCCGAGCTGCCGTTTCCTGAAGCTGTCGTAATCGATGTCACGCATGTTGTGGATATGAACTGTGTTTTTTGTTGGTGTAGGGCGTGAAAGGGCAACTGTGAAAATCAATGCTGCGTGGTCAGATGGCATAGCAGTTACAACAGAAACATTTTGAAACAGTTGCCATTCTCGTTTACATTGAGCATTCAAGAGTGTGACTGTGACAGTGGGTTGACTGGGAAATTAACTACGTAACACCCACAGAACAAAGCAAGTCATTCAGTGACTTTGTTTTGGGTTTTTGTGGGGAATCTACGTGGATGTTAAAGTCACCACAAATGAACTCCTAACATGGTGTGTTGATTGATCTTGAGAGCCCTCAGAAGTCTATTGTTTTCGAACTCCACTAGGTCAAATGTCGAGATCAATATGGCATTAACTAGTATTTGCACTATCAAAGGGAAATTTAGGTTTTAAATTGGTTTGGCTACATTGCCAATTGAACTTGGGATACAAAGTAAGTCAAGGGTCAAAAATAATGTTTCCACAAAACCAGAGGGTGCAATGGACTTTGTTTCACTGGTACAGTCTAGTCATATGCATGGACCGGCTTGTGGGGCATTAGTGTTTAGCACATGCGCACATATAAACATCGAGTCATTTATTCTTTGAACGCCACGGAAATTCACAAGATTTTCTACTTTGCATAGAAGTTTTTAGATAACTCTTGTTGTGATTGTTTTTTTGTGTTACAAGTTTAGTTTATTGTGTAGAGGATTAAACTACCTTTTGAATGATTTGCAAAGTTGTTTTGTTTGCTTTACCAAATCAAAGCATTGAGGTTGGAAGCATAAGACAGATCAACTAAAATTACCGAACTCTGTTTGTGTACAAAGTAAATGTTACATGGCAAAATGTGCAAAAAAGTTTGCACAACTGTACTGTCATCTGAAAGAAAGAAAATGTAAAGAAAAAGATTGAAAATAATCACAACATACCTATGGAAATAAAATGAAATGCCTCTATTTACAGAAAAATTTCTTCACCTAAAACTGTCCATAAAATCCTTTCAAATCATGGTATTTCATAGGTAAAAACAACTACGTTTTGGAGTGAAAACAAACGCCATTACTGTGTACATTGTGCGTGAAATACATTTTACATACATGTACATATACACACACACACACACACACAAACAAAAACTCACTGTGTTGCACATGAGTTGGGCGCTCGATTGGTTTGGTGATAGGACTTGAAGTTTTTTGTATGGGGACCATGTACTATTTTTAGACCATCGTAAGCTTTAAATTGCGCTTGATATACGGCTGTTTGATGTGTTTCAATCATGAATGTGACATTCAAGTTTCAACTTGTCAAACTTCGAGGGCGGTTGCGGGCAGTTTGCTGAGTCATAGGCGGGGCGCTTCCGGGTGGTACTAGTGCTAAATGGTTAACCCCTGCCTTGACCCAGCCATTAGAAGCTCCACTCAGTTCGCTGTCATTTATGTACAAAAAGGATGTCCTGCTTTTTTAACATCACCCATCCTCATGCCTGATTCTAATATCACATAGAAGTATGCAAATATTGCAAATTTCACTTGATTCCTAATTTTTGCTTGGCAAGGAGGTTCATCCTGTCATACATATTTGTCAGAAACTACAAAAATTAAATATACAATGTACATTTACAGTCATGTTTTATGTTTGTTAAGCTTCCTTAAGTTAGAATGACAAGACTTGTGATTCTTGGCGTTATTGTTTTAGCTGCATTTCCTGTCCTGATTCTTGTTATATTTCACATATCACTGGTATGTAGAGGGAGAACCACCAATGAGCAGGTAAGATACATTTATGTTTTTGTTATAGAAGCTTTTATACACTCAATGCACCATGACATAAAGACAATGGTTCTTCCATACCACTGCGAGTTTCTCCAAGGCTGAAGTATACTACACATTTGAGGATTGCATGAGAACTTTTCTTTTATTAATTCTAAGTCTCACTGTGTATTCTGTCTCAATGATGCTAGTTGTAATGACTTTGAAATAGACTAGGAACAGGGTAAATATACATGCTGGGAAGGAAATAGGCAACAACCACTGTAACTAGTCTGTTTTTCTCTTCTTTTGGTATTCTTGATTCAATTGACAGGTGACTGGAAAGTTTCGTAGTGGACATAATCCGTTTGATGTTGGATGTGGAATGAACTGCATTAACGTGTTTTGTGCTCCTTCATCACCTAGGTGAGAAGTAGAAATTTAGCATACATACATATAATTCATGGTTGAAAGGAGAAATCAAATTAACATTTTTCACAAATTACTTTTCTCTCTTTCGTGGTAGACGATAATTTAAAGAGTAGTTTTATACTATAATTTTTTTTAATAATTAAAAGTTCAATACACGCTATTCTACTTTTCCATGAGTGGAAAAATTCCTACATACTTTTACAGAATTCTGGGTCTACGTCATTCCCCCCCCCCCACCTCTACAGCAGTGTGTGAAGGGTCTATGAACAAATTCTTTCCTGTAGGGCAAGTATTTTGCATATTTCCTATACCTACTTTATACAATAGCGCCCTCTGCTGGCATGTATGCCTCAGGAGCACCCTCTCTCTTTCTCTTATCGACAGATCAGGTAGAACGTATTTATAGTAGCTCCATATCATAATTTTGTTTTGTTTATATCACTCTGCACTAATGCTAAAAGGTCACGACAGTATCCGGATCTCGGACAACATTCAAATTTCACTGACAAACTCGTCACGGTCTCCGTCTTCAACCAGCTTACACAGAACCACCCAGCAGAAATCTGCCACTTACACAGAACCACCCAGCAGAAATGGCACCCCGCAACGTTAAACTAAAATCCCACCAAAAACACCCATGTCCTCCCGACTGGCGAACACAACAGGGCAACGAGATGGAATCTGATGCAAGCCACTGGACCAAACAGCGATCTCCTACCCTGCAGGGCATTGGGCACTGTCGGCTGGGCATGACATGAGCAATGCAGAGCTTGCCTCCTGGGGGAACCCCAGGCTGCCTGGCTCGGCACTGTCTTGCTCCTGGTGACTGGCATCAGATTTTGTCCATTGCTCGGGGGTCCTGGTGCCCCAGGGGTCATCCAAATTATCATTGGATGTAACCCAGGACTGCTCCTCAAAAAAGAAGAGCAAGAATGAAAAAAAATCAATGTTCGCATCGTTTTTCTTAAAATTCGAACAACTCATCAGACCGATCCCACCGTGGCAAACACCACTGGGGTGAGGACACGAATTCCAGGCCGACTTCATCTTCATGCAAACCTTTCAAACGATTTCAGCTTCATTGTCTGCCCTATCTGCCACCCACCAGTCAGGCGTCATTGTGGCCGGTCAGAAGTGGCTAGTCACAGTCCACAGCATTCTGCCATCAGTCACGGTTTAGTGGCCCAATGACAAAGAGACATATGGCACACCTGCACTGAGCCTGCACCCATCTATGTCCATTGACTCTGAGGGCGTTGCTCAGCCACTGACCTGTGGGCCTGTGCAGCTTGCCTCACCGATATGCCAGATGGCTCTAGCATTCTGGTGACTCGGATGACGAGGAAGTTATTCAGATGCAATGGCTTTCCATTACAAGTTCCCTGAGTCTAGCTGAACTCCTTTATTGCCATTTAACATATGATGTGTATTTATAGATGTATAATGTGACAATGGTTTTGATTCATTATGTTTTTTCCTTACATCCTACCTCACACTTACCGTACTGGTGGGTTTTGATTTAATATCAGTATAGGAAATAAGTAAATGTAGTTGCTCTGCAGGTAAATATTTGTTTGTAGACCCTTCACACACTGCTGTAGGGGTGGGGGATTTATATAACTCTGGCACTGGCATAGATCCATGATAAGTTGGGGTTGGAGGTAAGTTTCAGCTTCAGATAAATTAAGGTTGTAATTACATAGGCCCTAAAACTGTGATTATTGTCACAGGAGGTGGTAAAGGGAGCAAATACTCATAGCAATGTGCATGTTTATTACATCTGAATGATACATAAAAATAATAAACAGTACTCATAAATAACTGGATTTTTCCTGCAGATATGTTGGCTACAGAGGCTTAGCATCAAGTGTAGTTGAGAACATACTGTCATCTACAGCTGACACCATTGTATCACAAAGCCATGTGAAGTTAAAAGTTAATGAACAAGTTCTCGCTAACATGAACAGCAATTCTAAAGTAAGTTTTTCACATTGAACAATTTCCTTTTTAAGTTATAACTTTCTGAAACAAAGCAAAACAGCATTGTCAGACAATATTAATGTTGTTCATTATGGTCATAAGAAGACTCATTCTTTCTAAATGGTTTGTCATCTTACAATTCAAATGGAGATGGTCTCTTTTGTTAAAGCCAACATAAAGATAATTTAGTTTGTTAAGGTGTTCGGCTACCAGCCGAAAACCTATTGTTATTGTTCTGGTTTTTTTTTAGGTGTTCGGCTACCAGCCGAAAACCTATTGTTATTGTTCTGTTTTTTTAGGTGTTCGGCATTGAGCCGAAAACCTATTGTTATTGTTAAGTTTTTTTTTGTTTTTTTTTTTCCTCGTATTCTTATCAGCGAACCTTCTCCGTCGATTTTTAACAAAAGTAAAGCTTATATGAACTTGAAACTTATCAGGAACATGAACCATAGTTAGTAGATGAAACCGCAACTTTTTTAGAATGATGACGTCATTGATGACGTCATTATGCTAAATAAACCATTAATAATTAGAAAATTCATATCTTGAGAACCAGAAAAGCTACGTACAAGATTCTTTCAGAACATAAACGTTCTTGTAATGACCTTTAATTGTCGTGCACAACTTGACCTCATTTGACCTTTACTTCCGGTCGAAACCGGAAGTTCAAAATTTCAAAAATTCATATCTCAAGAACTGCTTATCATATTGACAAAATTTGAATGACAGTTTGAAGATCGGTTAGCCTGCTTAAACTTTTGTACAGACATAATACTGGTTTGACAATGTCTTCCGGCCGTTAAAGATGACGTCATTGATTGCGTCATTATATTAAATCAACGTTTAATATTAAAAAAAATCCATATCTGAAGAACCGTTTATGTTACATACAAGATCTTTGCACCATATGAAAGCTTTTTGATTACTCTACAAATCTTACAGTGTGTGACCCCATTTGACCTTGACTTCCGGTCGAAACCGGAAGTTAATATGTCATTTTTCCAAAAAAAATCATATTTCAATAAAAAACAGGCTATAGTAATAACCATTACTTCATCTGAAAACACTTTAACCAGTCTACATGTTTTACAGAAAGTGTGACCCCATTTGACCTTGACTTCCGGTTGAAACCGGAAGTTGAAGTTTAAGTATAAAAAAATTCATAGGTCATTAACCAAACGAGGTACAGTCTTGAAACTTACTTTTACCTTCAACTTTACCGTGCAGTAAACTGCATTGTCTTTTCTGGATGATGACGTCATTGATGACGTCATTACAATAAATCAACGTTTAATATTTCAAAAATTCATATCTGAAGAACTGTAAATGATACATACAAGATATTTGCGCCATATAAAAGCTCTTTAATTACTCTGCACATCTTACACAGTTTGTGACCCCATTTGACCTTGACTTCCGGTTGAAACAGGAAGTTGAATTTTTTTTTTCAAAAAGATTATTTTTCAATAACAAAACAGAATTCATTAATAATCATTACTTCATCTGAAAGCTCGTTAACAATTCTAAAATTGTGTTGAAGATGTGACCCAATTTGACCCTTACTTCCGGTTGAAACGGATGTTGAAATGTCACAGATAGTAAATTCATAATTCATCAACTGAACGTGATACAGACTTGAAACTTACTGTTGCCTTAGACATTACTGTGTAGATGAAACTGGATTATTTTCGGATTATGACATCATTGATGAAGTCATATTAAATCAACGTTTAATGTTTAAAAAAATCATTTGGGGGATCATAAAAGTTACACACGAGATATTTGCTCCATATGCAAGCCCTTGAAATACTGTACAACTATCGCAGAGTGTGACCCCATTTGAACCATAGTTCATGTCAAAACCGGAAGTTGGAGTTTCATATGACTGACCTTCATGCCTAAAGATCAACACAAGGTACAAATAAAAATTTTGCCCATCAGCACAGCATACAATATTGACCTTGTTTTCAATGACGCAATCACTTTATTACGTTCCAGCCGAACACCGTGAGTTTGTTCACAAACTCTCAATCTCTAGTTTGTGTTTTTTTTCCTCGTCTTCTTTTGCCTGAACCTTCTCCACAAATTTTGAGAAAAACTGAAACTTGTATGAACTTGAAACTTCTCATGAACATCAACCTTGGTGAGTCGACGAAACCACAACTTTTTTGGAATGATGACGTCATTACGTTAAATAAACATTAAATAATTTGAAAATTCATATCATCAGAACCAGAAGCGCTATGTTCAAGATTCTTCCACTACATGAAACCTCCTGTAAAGTTCTACAAATGTCATGCACAACTTGACCTCATTTGACCTTTACTTCCGGTCGAAACCGGAAGTTCAAAATTTCAAAAATTCATAATTCATGAACTGCTTATCATATCGTCAAAATTTAAATGTCAGTTTGAAGATCGTTTAGCCTGCTCAAACTTTTTCAAAGACATAATACCAGTTTGACATTGTCTTCTGGCCGTAAAAGATGACGTCATTGATTGCGTCATTATATTAAATCAACATTTAATATTTAAAAAATCCATATATGAAGAACCGTATATGTTACATACAAGATCTTTGCACCATATGAAAGCTTTTCGATTACTCTACAAATCTACAGTGTGTGACCCCATTTGACCTTGACTTCCGGTCGAAACCGGAAGTTAAAATGTCATTTTTCCAAAAAATCATATTTCAATAAAAAACAGGCTATAGTAATAACCCTTAATTCATCTGAAAACACTTTAACCAGTCTACATGTCTTACAGAAAGTGTGACCCCATTTGACCATGACTTCCGGTCGAAACCGGAAGTTGAAGTTTAAGTATAAAAAAAATTCAGTCTTGAAACTTACTGTTACCTTAAACTTTACTGTGCAGTAAACTGCATTGTCTTTTCTGGATGATGACGTCATCGATGACGTCATTACAATAAATCAACGTTTAACATTTCAAAAATTCATATCTGAAGAACCGTAAATGATACATACAAGATCTTTGCACCATACAAAAGCTCTTCAATTACTCTGCACATCTTACAAAGTTTGTGACCCCATTTGACCTTGACTTCCGGTCGAAACAGGAAGTTGAAATTTTATTTTTCAAAAAGATTATTTTTCAATAACAAAACAGAATTCATTAATAATCATTACTTCATCTGAAAGCTCGTTAACCATTCTAAAAATTGTGTTGAAGATGTGACCCAATTTGACCCTTACTTCCGGTTGAAACGGATGTTGAAATTTCACAGTAAGTAAATTCATAATTCATCAACTAAACGTGCTAGACTTGAAACTTACTGTTGCCTTAGACATTACTGTGTAGATGAAACTGGATTTTTTTCGGATTATGACATCATCGATGATGTCATTATATTAAATCAATGTTTAATGTTTCAAAAAATCATATTTGGGGAATCATAAAAGTTACACAGGAGATTTTTGCACCATATGCAAGCCCTTGAAATACTGTACAACTATCGCAGAATGTGACCCCATTTGACCCATAGTTCCTGTCAAAACCGGAAGTTGAAGTTTCATATGACTGACCTTCATGCCTTAAAGATCAACACAAGGTACAAATAAAAATTTTGCCCGTCAGCACAGCACACAATATTGACCTTGTTTTCAATGACGCAATCACTTTATTACGTTCAAGCCGAACACCGTGAGTTTGTTCACATACTCTCAATTTCTAGTTTTTCTTTTTTGTTTTTCTTCCTGATCTTCTTCTTATGCCTGAACGTTCTCTCGCAATTTTGAAGAAAACTGAAGCTTGTATGAACTTGAAACTTATCATGAACATTAACTGTAATGAGTTGATGAAACCGCAACTTTTTTGGAATGATGACGTCATTGATGACGTCATTACGTTAAATAAACCTTAAATAAATCAAAAAATTCATATCTCAGGAACGGCAAATGCTACATTCAAAATCTTTGATGCATTTGAAAGGTCTTGTAATGGACGAATTTCATGCACACCATGACCTCATTTGACCTTTACTTCCGGTCGAAACCGGAAGTTAAAGTAAAAATCATGTTATTTGGGGCTCTAGAGCCAAAGTGAATAAAAGTATGAACAAACTTTCAATGCATAATATTCAATGCATAATATTTTCTTTAGCTCAACAAGAGCATTCTAGAAATGTGATAAATGATGTCATAGCTACGTCACAACGAAAATGGTACACGAGGTCGAATTTTTTTATTTATTTTGCTATCTCTAAAAGTCAAGCTTGTACGGACTTAAAACTTACTACATACCTAGACCACAGTGTGAACATGACAAAGCAAAAAATTTGGAATGATGACGTCATCGATGATGTCATTACATTAAATTGAAGTTTTATATTAAACTAATCACACCTCCAGAATCATATATGCTACATACATGATCTTTACACCATATGAAAGGTCTTGAAGTATTAAACAAATCGTACACAGAGTGTGACCCCATTTGACTTTTGCTTCCTGTCGAAACCAGAAGTTGAAGTTTTTTGTATAAAAATTTGTTTCTCATGAACGTACATTTGTGTTTTAGTATAATTACATGATTTTAAGGCCCTTAGACGATTCTACAAATTTTTCACAATGTGTGACCCCATTTGTCCTTCACTTCCTGTCGAAACCGGAAGTATCAGTTTGTACATACGAAAATGTGTATCTTATTAATGAAACGTGGTACATTAATAAACATTACATATGAAAGGTCTTGAAGTATTAAAAAAGTGTGTGACCCCATTTGACCTTTACTTCCGGTCGAAATCGGAAGTTGTAGTTTTTAGTATAAACATTCATATCTTAATAACGTAAATTTGTATATTAATATAATAACCTGATTTTAAGGCCCTTCGACAATTCTAAAAGCTTTTACAATGTATGACCCCATTTGACCTTCACTTCCGTCCGAAACCGTTTGTACAAGTTTGTACATACAAAAATGTGTATCTTATTAATGAAATGTGGTACATTAAATCATTACATCAATTTAAAGCTCTCGGGCAATTCTAGATATCTTGTACAAAGTGTGACCCCATTTGACCTTTATTTTCTGTCAAAACCGGAAGTTGAAGTTATATGACAAACCTTCATGCATAAAGATCAACAAAAGGTACATATCAATAATATTTTGCTTGTCAGCATAGCACAAGGAGAGAAAAACTTGCACACAATATTGATCTTAACATTTTCAATTACGCAACTACTTTATTACGTTCAAGCCGAACACCGTGAGTTTGTCCACAAACGCTCAATGTCTAGTTTTTTTTAATGTTCTCTCCCACGAGCTTATACACCATGCTTTGTTAGTCTTAAATACAACCATTCATGCAAAACCGCCTAAACCCAAATGTGAGCAATCAAAGTTTAATATTTCAAAATTTTCACAATCTATCTATACATCGTATGAAAGGGCTTATATACTTCACAAAGTTGCACTGATATGACCTTTTTACCGGTCGAAACTGGAACGTGAGGTAAACCGATATTTCCGGGCCTCTTTCCCAAGGTATGCAGACATTATGAACTGAAATTTGGACATGGTCTCTGTATATGAAACAATGTTTCACCCCTATGCTTTACAGCTATAAGAGTAACGATGTCATCATCCTCAACAGTGCCTTCTCGTGACAAGTTTGGAAATGTGTTTTTTGCTGATAACCTGTTGCAACTTCAAATAGTTTAAAACTGAATAAATACTTAACTCTCAATGCCAAGATAAGAAACTAGCAATGGGTTTTCAAATTACGCATAATCAAAGTTTATTACTCCAAAAATTCATATCTCGAAAACTACAGCTGTTATGATTTGAATCTTGTCATTGTCTGTGAAGGGTTGATGTATGAAAGTTCTTTATATTTTTAGACTTGATATTTTTTTGTATTTTAGTTGATTTAGCTTTTAACATTCTTTGTTTAACATTGTTCATAATTTTTGTGCTCTGTATGGATCATCACGTTCTATCAGTAACACCAACATCTTCATGCAATCGCTACATGCTGGCACTCAATTTAAAGTCTATTAGTACCACGCGTACGCACAATCGTTGAGCGTCGCCTGTAATTTGACACCTCACAAGTTAAAGGCTGAGGACTTTACAGAAATTGAACATTAAAAAAACAAAAAGTTTTACAGAGTTTCCTACATTATTACATTTGATGGATACTTCTTTTGTGATGATGTTACAAACTTTTCATACACTCATGTTCCCGATTACCTTGAGTTTGTGTTATAAACTCTAAATTTCTGGCTAAATTGTATTTTTTCTTTTAGGGTGATTGTTGATCTGAACAGCAAAAAAAAAAAAAAAAAAAATAAGGCTTCTATAACATTTATTTATGGACTGCCTCAACTGCTTTCATTGATTTTTTATACAAACTGGAGCACCTTCTCTCATGATTACACAAGGCAGTTTTAAAAGTGATCTACTAGAAACACAGTGCTTTACAAAAGAATGGCAAATGAAAGAAAACTTAATGACATGAGGCCACTTGAAAGTTTTAACGGAGCACTTGAACACTGGGGAATAGACCATTTATTTGACATCACACGGCAGCTGGTTCCGAAGTTTAGGGGCAGCAACAAAGAAAGAGCTGTAACCAGCTCGCTTTTGGCACAAGGAACAGCTAAATGAGTGGCATCAGATGACGAGCAGAGTCTCCTATTGTCTGCAGAACTATCAGTATTGTGACATCTGCTTTAGAAAACTTGTAAAAGAGCAATTTAATGCATGTTATTTAAAAAAATTACTATCAATTTTTTTATGTTGGTAAACTGACGTGAAATGGATGAAGTCACAAGGTTTTCTGTTTTTTATTTTGATCAATCCTGCAAAATTTAGCTGGGCCGGAGACATTTAGCTGGCATTTTGCAGCTAGCCTGTTAAACTGACTAGAGGTCATCTAAAGCTGTCAGAAATCCTTCCCAGACCATCCAATGGTCATTGGGATGGTTGGTAAATAAGATAATGATCTCATTGATCCTCATAATAATTTATAAATGTGGTTATCATCTATATTGAAAGATTTGTTATGTACAGAAACTCTGGAACAATGACAAATATTGCAATTCACAGCATTTTTGACCTCGTGTTTTTTTACCGTTGCTGTTATTATTATTTATTCGACAGTCAAAATAAGATAAAACTGTAATTGTGATGGAAGGAAATTAGTAGTTGAAAGCACCCTCATGCTGTCAAAATACTATCAATTGATGTAGTATACTGTATGGAAGAAAAAAAAACATTAATTGAAAATTTAAAATATAATGTTTTATTGTCTACAACTTATTTTTTTTAATTGCTGTAATCTTAAACCAAGGTTGTTGTCTACTGTGATGTATGTAGTCCATGAGTTTTGTGCACCTCAGGGTGGAGGCACAGTCAGCTTTACCTTGGGTTGATTTTTACCTACTCAAATATATCATACACTTTGGGAAAAATGCTAATTGAAGCATTCATTACCAGTCTTCACCATAATGTGCAGCTCAAAACATATCCTAAATACTCAATTTGTATTACAATTTTTTGGTATATTATGTGGGTGTCAAATTTTATTTGTTTCAGGTAATGGCAACAGCAAGACTTACACACTCTCAAAACAACCATAAGGTTCAAAGTTCATCAGAGGTGCAAAGCTTGAGCAATGAAAGTCAAGGAGATGATTGTGAAGCAGACCCTCCACCTCCTCCACCCCAACTCAGTAACTCCAAGATAAATTTTCTACAGGATTTGCCTTGCTCAGAATCACATCATGACAGTCATGTAAAATACAGTCACCCAAATCCAAATATACAGAATGAAGAAGCCAGCTCACATGAAAGTTTGCAATTAGTCAGTAGTTCATCATTAAGAACATCAAACCATCAAACTGACTTCCATGTGGTGAATGAAAGGAAACTAAATGAGACCACTGAAAATGGATCAGTTTACCCGATGGAACCAGATATTTTTGAAACCAGAAAATCTATGAGGCATCCTGTGAATAATGTACACAGAAGCAACATGCTTAATGGTAGTGGTCACTCAACTGACGCTCCAAGAATCCGTCGTCCTATCTCATTTTTGACTGCTTTACAGATGAGTGAAGAGGTTGAAGTTATGAAGAAAAACCACAATCGTGGATCTTCAAGAAGTGAATTTCCTAGAACCAAAGACCAAGACAAAAATGAAAGGAATATCTATACCAGTTTGACTCAAGCTCCTGAGGAACGACCTCCTGCTAAATATGAAATATCAGTATGACTACTGTCATTCCATTTAAACATCTTCCTTATCATTGTTATTAGAAATATAAAGTTCAGTTTTATGGAAACCTATGTATGATAAAACGGGAAAATACATGCAACTCTACTGTTATTTTAAATTCAGTAACTTCATGACTACCCTAGATAGTTCATACATTTTGATTGGTATTGAACCTAGATCAACTTAATTGTTTTTTTAAGACCATAGAACCTGGAGGTTGTTATTTTATTCAGTGTAGTTGGAAATAAAATGTGAAGTATCCCTTACCTTATGATAATGATAGTTTTCTATCTCTACATTAAAACAAAAATAAAACAAACATATCCACAATTTTCAATTCACCCTAAGATTCATGGTTTTAATGGGTATTTAATGTCATGATGCTTAAGCACAGAATAATGGGGTTTTTTTTAAAGCATGATATTCTTCCGACTTTCATTGGATTTCCAACTTGTTATGTTTTCGGGAATAATTTTTTTTTTTTTTAACTGACTTTTTCTTGCTGACAAAAAACCAAAAAAAACAACCCAAAAATTGTCTAATTAATATGGTTTGTAAATCTGTTTCTCATTAGAACTTTTATTTTTACTATTGTAAAGTAAGTGTGACGTGTATGTCAAAAGAAAAATCATTTGGCAGAAATTGGTTTCATAAAAACAAATGCTATCTCATGATGAGTTCTTTTAACCGATGCTAATGGGTACAACAGGGTACAACACACATACACACAGGAACCAAGCACACACCATGGAGGAAATCTAAATGTACAGCCTAAGATGGACCTGACCACTTTGCAAAAAGGGTAGTGCTGAATGAGCCTGGAGAAATAGAAAACCTACATAAATGTGTGCACAAAAATAACTACTTCAAATAAGTATTAAAGCAGATTTTGAATACCAATTTTAGCAACATAAACACAAAAGTCCTTTAATTTACACCCAAATAAAACGTTGTAGTCTTTGTTATTATATTTCAGCCCTTGGTAAAATGGTACAATCCAGTAAAGAGATGCATGTGGCCGATCAGTATGGCAGCACACACACATTTGTACACCATTACTCCCCATGTATAAAGTATTGTTACATTGTATTATTATGTACCATGTGTGCATTGTGGTTTGGAAGCTCACATTTGCCGAGACTCATCAATAGACCGATTGTGCGACAATTTTTACATGCGGTCACGTGACCCCCTATTGGGTATGACGTCATACAGCTGATGAAAAAATACGTGTAAAAGCATAGGCCGTGATACAGAGTGAGTATGAAAACAGTCGATTTTACTTTCGTTAAGCGATGAATTAATTAATCAGCCCCTTTGTTTAAAGTAGTATGTTGTGGCATTAATTTAAATCACATCTCTGTTTCATAATTTAACAGGATTCTACTAAAAAGAGTTTTTTTGGCCATGCACTACCGGCGTCAGACAACTATAGCCACCCGTGTGTTATTTTGTTTGTAATGTTGGCCTAAATCACTGTAAAAAAAGGATAAACAATGTTGGAAAAGTGAGCATTATTACCTAGCCTTGCAGAATTTCAAATAGGCAAAGGAATCACACAGTTTTGGAAAGCAATTTTTTTTTTAGGATTTCAGCTTCAAAACTTTGAAATTTTGTATTGAAAAGTATGTGGTGATCGCGGTCGTCTGGCCTAACGTTCCGTCGTGCGCTGTACACATCGTGCACATTTATATGGTACTTTCACAATTTTCAAGACTTGCTGGAACTGTCCTTACTGGCTTTATTCAGCCACTTGAAGGTTGCTCGTACAAACTCTGGAATATGTTTCACAGATTTTGAGTAAGAAAAGCCTCGATCGAATAAACTAAATGCATTAATCATCGTGTACCGTACCACCCCTTCCTATGGAGGATGTCGTGTGTGGTTACATTTTATACCCAAAAGTCACGTGACGGGGGTCGCCCAACCGGTCTACCATGATCTCCACAAACTTTTTGGAGATTTTAATTACTTCTACAGGAATTCACAGTTCTTTATTGTGACCTTGTGGGGGTCTTCTGATTTTTTTCTGGAAGATTTTGGCATAAACTGCACCTCAACAATATGTCATGTGTAGATAGTATTTTGAAGGCAATTAATGTTTTCCATCTTTTTTCATGTGTGGAGTATCATGCATGTTGAAGGGTTTCGTAAATAATCAAAAGCATCTCATTTGATATATTTTGGTTTAATGATATTAACACCTGTTGTTATTCATTTTTTGAAAAGTTTTTCTTCTTCTTCTGCCCAACTCTTCTCTGGACACTGATACTGAATAGACCGGTTGCGCGACCAATGTTTACATGTCACCTATTGTGGGTCATAGTAATGTCAGCTGATGGCAAACTATGTGCAAATACATAAATACATGCCATGACCGTCAGAGTCACACCAAAAAATGGCTTTGGGTAATAATAACACAGTTACTAGGCCATTTGATTAAAGTGGTATGTTGTGACATTAATTTTTATCACATTATTGTTTCATAAACTACTAGTATTCTACTACAAAAGAGGTTTATTTTGAGTTTTGCACGACCGGCGTAGCCACCCGTGTTATTTTGTTTGTAATGTTGGCCTAAATCACTATAAAAAAAAGGGTAAAGAACGTTGGAAAAGTGAGCATTTATGCCTAGCCTTGCGAAATTTAAACTAGGCAAAGGAATCACACAGTTTTGTTTGGATGATTTCAGCTTCAAAACTTTGAAATTTTTGTGCTGAAAAGTGTGTGATCGCGGTCATCTGGCCTAAACGTTCCGTTGTGCACTGGTACACATCGTGCACATTTATATGTTACTGGTACAATTTCCAAGACTTGCTGGAACTGTCCTTACTGGCTTTATTCAGCCACTCGAAGGTCTCTGGTACAAACTCTGGAATATTTTTCACAGATTTCGAGCAAGAAAAGCCTTGATCGAATGAACTACATGTAAATGCAACAATCATCGTGTACCGTACCGCACTTTCCTATGGAGGACACCGTGTGTGTTTACATTTAACACCAACAGAAGTCATGTGATGCGGGTTGCGCAATCGGTCTATTGGAACTGAAATGAGATTTGATGATCAAGATGAAGACAATGACATTATCAGGTTTCCAATTAAATTAACTTTTAACCACTTTCCATCGAAGTTTCAAAAATTTGTTCATGTTCTGCTGCGGAATTAGTTTTTAGAATTTCTGAAATTTTTGAGAATATCGTTGTCACAGTGAAACCAATTAAAAGATGTAGAAATTCTATTATTGTTACTTCAAAAACAAGGTGTTCAAGGATGACGTCATCATTTAGGTTTTTATATGATCAGTCTTATCAACTGCTGTTGCATATTTGGTCAAGACACTTTTAAAATGGTTTAACATAATGTTAAACTTGTCACCAGAGGTTGAAGTTCACTATTATGACATCATCTTTGTTCAAGTTTAAAAGTAAGAGTCAACTGTCATTTCATACACAAAAACCCATTTCGTAATTGACTCAAAAGCTTAAATTATGGCTTTTGAATAGTTTCACTTCAACTTCCAAGGTCAAATTGTGGTCATATCTGTGAAATGTTTATGATGTATAAATTGTAAAAATCCATGGTAAGGTTCATGAGTTATTATTTTTTCACAAATTAAACTTTGGTTTAAAGTAATTTGAAACCTGATGACATCATCATGCCATCATTGTTTAGGTGTTGTCTTAATGTTGATGTTCAACTGTCTAAGGAGTTTCAGGATTCAACTTAGTTTACTTTTAGAGTAAAGATTGAGGGGAAGCGCAACACAATGGTCCTTCTTAATGCTTTTTTAATGGACGAAAAATGACAACTTCTTTACATCATATCTTCCACTTAACATGGTAGATTTTGTGTACATTTTAAGAAGAAGCTGTTATTGATATTCTTATAGCAAAATATTGATGATGAAATTTGGTCAGAGAAATGTTGAATTTGAAAATCAATACAATTTTAAACTTGTCACCAGAGAATACTTGCAACCTTTGCTGGCGTTGTCAAAGTTATATTTGAAAATGCCATGAACAAAAAAACCATGACCAAATTTCATGACGTCAGAACTAAAATTAAGGCTTTGTTGTTCTTCTCTTCTATGCAACACCGAGTCAAATGTCAAGATCCATGTCTAACAGCCACTGTGTCACAATCGGATCACAACTGGCCAGATGAACGATGCTACCATCCTAATAGGGTAATCATTGACAATGTGCCTTTTGTTCTGATTTAGCAACCCCATGCTCAGTCACACTCGGGTTTGAACCAGAAGACAAGGTCAAACTGGGGTAATTTGTTTTGTTTTTGAAGACCTTTCTGTTGATTCATGAGTTCATGAGTTATGCTATTTTTTTTTATTAATAAAACTTTGATGTTAACTTTATTATTAAAAATTTGATACCTGATGATGTCATCACGACTTGAGTCACATTAAGTTTCTGCTGTTCTTGATGTTGAGGTTCAGTTATCAGATGAGTTTCAATTTTCAATTCAATTTCAATTTTGAGTTATTCTGTAGAGAAAAGTTATGGTGAAGAAGAAGCAGAAATAAAAATAGAAGTTCAGTTTTTGTGACATCACAGAAACAAGGTGTTTGTGGACGATGTCATCATTTAAGTTTCTCCTGAAGTTATCAACTATTGTATCTGACTTGGTAAAGTTTCCTTGACAAAATTTGATTTTGAAAAAATATAACATTGTTTTAAACTTGTCGACACAGAGCGCTGTTGACTATTATTACGCCGTTATTGTTCAAGTTAAAAAGTAAAAGAATCAATTTTCATTTTGGACACAGAAACCTTTTCCAAATTCCACTTCATGTTGATTGCAGAGCTGAAATCATGGCTTTTTAGGTGTTTGGGCAATCAGCCCGGAACACCTCCTGATTTTGTTCGTTTTTTTGTTTTGTTTTTAGGTGTTCGGACACAAGTCCGAAGACCTCTTGTTTTTGAACGTTCTTTTTGTGGTTTTTTTCTCCTTTTTCTTAGGTGTTCGGCCAACAGCCGAACAACTATTGTTACTGTTAAGTTGGTTTTTTTCCTGCGCATTCTTCCTTCTGAACCTTGTCCGCAAATTTTCTCAAAAAGTAAAGCTTGTATGAACTTGAAACTTACCATGTACAAAGATATTAGTGAGTGGATGATACCGAAACTTTTTTGGAATGATGACGTCATTGATGACATTAGGTTAAATAAACGTTAAATAATTCAAAAATTTAATAACTCAAGAACGGCAAATTACATTCAAAATCTTTGGTGCATATGAAGGTCTTTTGATGTGGGACAAATTGTATGCACAAACGTGACCCAATTTGACCTTTACTTCCGGTCAATACCGGAAGTTAAAGTTAAATTTCATGTTATTTCGGGCTCTAGAGCCTAAGTGAATGAAGATATGAACAAACTTTCGATGCGTAATATTTTCGTTAGCTCATGAGCATGCTAGAAATGTGATACATGACGTCATAGCTACTTCACAACGAAAATGATACACGAGGTCGAAAAAAAAATTATTTTGCTATCTCAAAAAATAAAGCATGTACGGACTTGAAACTTACCATATACCTAGACAGTGTGTATATGACAAAGCCAAATTTTTGGAATGATGACGTCATCGATGACGTCATTACATTAAATTGAAGTTTTATACTAAAATAATCATATCTTAAGAATAATACATGCTACATACATGATCTTTACACCATATGAAAGGTCTTGAAGTACTAAACAAATCTTACACAGGGTGTGACCCCATTTGACTTTCACTTCCGGTCTAAACCGGAAGTAGTAGTTTTGTTATGAAAAATCGTTTCTGAATTACGTAAATGTGTGTATTAATATAATAACTTATTTTTAAAGCCCTTCGACGATTCCACCAATGTTTACAAAGTGTGAACTCATTTGACCTTCACTTCCGGTCGAAACCGGAAGTATAAGTTTGTACAACAAAAATATGTATCTTATTAATGACACATGGTACATTAATAATCGTTACATCAATTTATAGCTCTCTGACAATTCTAGATACCATGCACAAGGTGTGACCCCATTTGACCTTTAGTTCTTTCAAACCGGAAGTTGAAGCTTCATATGACAAACCTTCATGCATAAAGATCAAAAAAGTACAAATAAATATTTTGCCCGTCAGCATAGCACAAATATACAAAAAACTTGCACACATTATTGACCTTAAAATTTTCAATTACGTAATTGAGCCGAACACCGTGAGTTTGTTCACAAACTCTAAATTTCTAGTTAGGTGTTCGGCCATCAGCCGAACAACTATTGTTATTGTTATGTTTTTTTTTTTTAGGTGTTCGGCTATCAGCCGAACAACTATTGTTACTGTTAAGTTTTTTTTTTCTTTTTTTCTGGGTATTCTTCCCCCTGAACCTTGTCTGCAAATTTTCTCAAAAAGTAAAGCTTGTATGAACTTGAAACTTACAATGTACAATGATCTTAGTGAGTAGATGAAACCGCAACTTTTTTGGAATGATGACGTCATTGATGACGTCATTATGTTAAATAAACGTTAAATAATTAACAAAATTCATAACTCAAGAACTGCAAATGCTACATTCTGCAAATGCTACATTCAAAATCCTTAGCGCATATGAAAGGTCTTGTAATGTTGGACAAATTGTATGCACACCGTGACCTCATTTGACCTTTACTTCCGGGCAACACCGGAAGTTAAAGTAGCAAACCATGTTATTTGGGGCTCTAGAACCTAAGTGAGTAAAAATATGGACAAACTTGTAATGAATAATATTTTTTATAGCTAAAGGGCATTCTAGAAATGTGATATGTGACGTCATAGCTACGTCACAACGAAATTGATACACAAGGTAGAAAAAAAAATTATTTTGCTATCTCAAAAAATACAGCATGTATGGACTTGAAACTTACTACATACCTAGACCACAGTGTGTACATGACAAAGAAAATTTTTTGGAATGATGACGTCATCGATGACGTCATTACATTAAATTGAAGTTTTGTATTAAAATACTCATATCTCCAGAATCAGATATGCTACATACATGATCTTTACACCATATGAAAGGTCATAAAGTATTAAATAAATCTTACACAGGGTGTGACCCCATTTGACCTTCACTTCCGGTCGAAACCGGAAGTAGTAGTTTTTTACATAAAAACCATATCTGAATAACGTAATTTTGTGTATTAATATAAAAACTTCATTTTAAGGCCCTTCGACGACTCTACAAATATTTACAAAGTGTGACCTCATGTGACCTTCACTTCCGGTCGAAACCGGAAGTATAAGTTTGTACAACAAAAATATGTATTTAGTAAAGAAACATGGTACATTAATAATCGTTACATCAATTTAAAGCTCTCTGCCAATTCTAGATACCATGCACAAGGTGTGACCCCATTTGACCTTTAGTTCCTGTCAAACCGGAAGTTGAAGTTTCATATGATAAACCTTCATGCATAAAGATAAAAAGGTACAAATAAATATTTCGCCCGTCAGCATAGCACAAATAGACAAAAAACTTGCACACAATATTAACCTGAGAATGTTCAATTACGTAATGAAGCCGAACACCGTGAGTTTGTTCACAAACTCTAAATTTCTAGTTTTTCTGGGTATTCTTCCCCCTGAACCTTGTCTGCAAAGTTTCTCAAAAAGTAAAGCTCCTATGAACTTGAAACTTACCATGTACAACGATCTTAGTGAGTAGATGAACCCGCAACTTTTTTGGAATGATGACGTCATTGATGACGTCATTATGCTAAATAAACGTTAAATAATTAAAAAAATTCATAACTCAAGAACGGCAAATGGTACATTTAAAATCTTTAGTGCATATGAAAGGTCTTGTAATGTTGGATAAATTGTATGCACACCATAAATTGTAGAAACCGGAAGTTCAAGTAACAAATCATGTTATTTGGGGCTCTAGAGCCTAAGTGAGTAAAAATATCAACAAACTTTTAATGAATAATATTTTATTTAGCCCAAGGGCATTCTAGAAATGTGATATATGACGTCATAGCTACGTCACAACGAAATTGGTACACAAGGGAGAAAAAAAATGTATTTTGCTATCTCAAAAAATAAAGCATGTACGGACTTGAAACTTACTACTTACCTAGACCACTGTGTGTACATGACAAAAAATGTTTTTTGGAATGATGACGTCATCGATGACGTCATTACATTAAATTGAAGTTTTATATTAAAATACTCATATCTCCAGAATCAGATATGCTACATACATGATCTTTACACCATATGAAAGGTCATAAAGTATTAAATAAATCTTACACAGGGTGTGACCCCATTTGACCTTCACTTCCGGTCGAAACCGGAAGTAGTAGTTTTTTACATAAAAATGATCTCTGAATATCGTAATTTTGTGTATTAATATAATAACTTCATTTTGAAGCCCCTCAACGATTCTACAAATATTTACAACGTGTGACCTCATTTGACCTCATTTGAACTTCACTTCCGGTCGAAACCGGAAGTATAAGTTTGTACAACAAACATATGTATTTAGTAACGAAACATGGTACATTAATAATCGTGACATCAATTTAAAGCTCTCTGACAATGCTAGATACCATGCACAAGGTGTGACCCCATTTGACCTTTATTTCCTGTCAAACCGGAAGTTGAAGTTTCATATGACAAACCTTCATGCATAACGATAAAAAAGTACAAATAAATATTTCGCCCGTCAGCATAGCACAAATAAACAAAAAACTTGCACACAATATTGACCTTAAAATGTTCAATTACGTAATTAAGCCGAACACCATGAGTTTGTTCACAAACTCTAAATTTCTAGTTTTTTCTTGGGCTTTCTTAGTCGTCGAAACTTGTCCGCAAATTTTCTCAAAAAGGTTAGCTTGTATGCACTTGAAACTTACCATGTACAAAGACAATAGTGAATAGATGAAACCGCGAATTTTTCGGAATGATGACGTCATTGATGATGTCATTAGGTTAAATAAACGTTAAATAGTTCAAAAAATTCATATCTCAGGAACGGCAAATGCTACATTTGAAATTTTTGGTGCATATAAAAGGTCTTGTAATGTTGGACAAATTGTATGCACAACGTGACCCAATTTGACCTTTACTTCCGGTCAAAACCGGAAGTTAAAGTTAAAATCATTATTTCGGGCTCTAGAGCCTAAGTGAATAAAGATATGAAGAAACTTTCAATGAGTAATATTTTCTTTAGCTCACAAGCATTCTAGAAATATGATGTATGACGTCAAAGCTACGTCACAACGAAATTAACACACGAGGTCGAAAAAAAAAATATTTTGCTATCTCAAAAAATAAACATGTACGGACTTGAAACTTACTATACCAAGACCACAGTGTGTAAATGACAAAACAAACTTTTTGGAATGATGACGTCATCGATGACGTCATCACAATAAATTGAAGTTTTTTACTAAATTAATCATATCTTAAGAATAATACATGCTACATACATGATCTTTACACCATATGAAAGGTTATGAAGTACTAAACAAATCTTACACAGGGTGTGACCCCATTTGACCTTCACTTCCGGTCTAAACCGGAAGTAGTAGTTTTGTTATGAAAAATCGTTTCTGAATTACGTAAATGTGTGTATTAATATAATAACTTATTTTTAAAGCCCTTCGACGATTCCACCAATGTTTACAAAGTGTGAACTCATTTGACCTTCACTTCCGGTCGAAACCGGAAGTATAAGTTTGTACAACAAAAATATGTATCTTATTAATGAAACATGGTACATTAATAATCATTGCATCAATTTAAAGCTCTCGGCAACTCTAGATATCATGTTCAAAGTGTGACTCCATTTGACCTTTAGTTCCTGTCAAAACCCGAAGTTGAAGTTTCATATGACAAACCTTCATGCACAAAGATCAACAAAAGGTACAAATAAATAGCACAAGAGACCAAAAACTTGCACACAATATTGACCTTAAAATTTTCAATTACACGATCACATTATTACGTTCAAGCCGAACACCTAGGAGCTAGGAACATGATTCTTTCACCAAATACCAAGGTTAGGAAAGGTCATTCTCTGTTGCACATTGGGTGACCTCTATGACCTCTACTTCCGGTCAAACCGGAAGTAGCTCCTCATGTAAAAGTGGTTAGAGTTAGGAACATGATTATTTCGAGAAAGATCAAGGGTTGGGAAGGTCTTCATTTGTGAAGCCTTAAGTGACCTTTGTGACATCTACTTCCCGTGAAACCGGAAGTAGCTCTTTATTTAAAATTGGTGAGAGCTAGGAACATGATTCTTTCACCACATACCAAGGTTAGGGAGGGTCCTTCTCTGTTGCACATTGGGTGACATCTACGTAAGATCAAACCGGAAGTAGCTCCTCATTTATACATGGTAAGAGCTAGGAACATGATTCTTTCACCACATACCAAGGTTAGGGAGGGTCCTTCTCTGTTGCACATTGGGTGACATCTACTTAAGATCAAACCGGAAGTAGCTCCTCATTTATACATGGTAAGAGCTAGGAACATGATTCTTTCACCAAATACCAAGGTTAGGGAAGGTCCTTCTTTGTTACACATTGCTTGACCTCTCTGAACTCTACTCACCATTTGGTCTAGTGTTAGGTTGGTTTGGTTGGCTAGATATTCATCTTGTTCAAGTATTGTTTTGGTAATTTGGCATGCTTCTTCGGTTGGTACGTTAGTGAAAGTGATTTGACATTGAAACTCACAAGTACATCGGAGAACTGTAATTCAATTCCCTTTGTGATATTGATACTATAGCACTAGTTTTACTACTTCTTTGTGTAGTGAAACCCGGGGCTGCGGTAACACAGCTGAAGAGGGGGGTTGGTCACCAATTTATTTGGGACGAGTGTGTATCATAAACAGGGTAAAATTAGACTCAAGTTCACGATTGGAGGTCTGATTCAAATGTTCATTCGATGATTTATTGGAGATCACAGTTAAATCAGTTCAATTGGAGAATAATTTCACAATAATCAGTTAATAGCAGTAGCAGGACAATCTTCAGTACATCGTTGGCAAACCCTCAAAAGCTCAAGTATCACCAATCCAATTAATAATCGAAATAATAATCCCTTGGTGCGATGCACATGAATTTAGTCTACCACTTCATCTGAAACAAAGTAAACATAACCATACACACCTGGTGAGATAAATGATACATTATACATGGAATATGTATATGTACTAGTATAATAATTACATGTTGTACGACGCGCAAGAATAATTACATGTGGTACGACGCGCAATGGCGATCGCAGGTCGGATGGCATGCACAACGCACATGGGTTTGACAGACACTATGCAAGGCATGGCAGCATACAGCAGCAAATAATACACACATGCGTGTGCATGGGAAAATCAGCCATGCCAAAGAATAACATGAAACAAATGTCCTGGACTATCTCTCATTTGGCAAGAAACAGAAGTACATTTAAACTCACCACAGGCTCCGGAACATGTTGCCCAAGCAGCATAAAATAGAATAATGGAGCACAAAAAGTGCTGTTGAACTTCAACCAAAGAAAGAGAGAGAGTTTTATCCCGTTCGCGCAGTGCGGTCGTACAACATCAACACTTATCAGTCCGCCTACCAAATAGTAGAGGTGTACAAATACTGTGTCCTGAGCATAACGCAATAGATTGTACTAAGAAGTTACATCGTACTTCCAAAGAAAAGTTACATGTGTTTACATGATAAAGAAAGTACAATCTAAATTAATATTATAAAAACTAAGGATCTACTTTCAAAGAAAATGGATTTGGGGTCAGCCTCAAAGTGAGTAAACATCACCAGATCATATGCAAATGAGTCAAGATAAAAATAGATCTTGTATCCAGGGAAGCGTAAAAAGAGCTTTCTCCACATTTGTCTTCTTTTTCGTACTTTCTGGTAAAAAACAAAACAAAAACTAGACATTAGGATTTTGTCTTCAGGACAAAATCACAGCTGTTCCGATTGTTTTGTCTTTGTATCTACTACCTTGTACCTTGTCACTTGATTTAGCTGCTACAGTTTCTGTACCCAACCTTCATTTTTATGTTAAGGATCACTTATAAAATGCAAGTCTGCAGATCGTTCGACAGGCTTTTTACTTTTGAGCATCCTGTTACAAACGAAGTAAAGGTCAAATTGGGGTCATGGTACAAAGACTATGATTCTAGGACATTTGGTACAGGAGATAATTTTGGTCCTGTTTGGACCGGAAGTTAAGGTCAAAGTGGGGTCACGCCTGTAAATCAAACGCCACTTATAATGGAAGCTACAATACAACACAAAGTTTACGACTTTTTAAGGTTTTGAACTTCCTGTTTGGACAAGTAGAAAAGGTCAAATTGAGATCGCATGTCAAAATGAAATGTCACACGTGCTGTAAGCTTTAAAATGGCCCAAAGATTATGACACTACAATATGTGCTTCAGGGGATATGATTTTTTCACTACTAAACTTTGAATTAATGTAGCTTGATTCTTGATGACGTCGCGATGACGGAAACATGTTTTCCATACTAAGGTTGTTCGTTACCTACAAGGTGGTATAAGTTTTATTCCCATGAGATGCCTTTGAACGAAACCCCTAAAAATGCAAAGATTCTGCCCTTCTATGTATGTTAACACTTACTGATAGAGGGCGCTGTAGCATGTGAGAAGTCATAAATCTGAGAACACTGTATGAATTTTACAACGCTAAAATATTGCCGCTACAACACCGCGTTCATGTTTGAAGTTTTCCCAGCGCAAAACTGTATAGGTTCGCAACACTGGCAAAGTCCATTTTTCTAACATTGGGAAAAGGCGGTGCAAACCACGATTGTAGTCAATTTTGAGCAGCAAAGAGAAGTCCAGTCCTCACAAAATTGTACCAATGGTGCGCAGATTGAACAATTACAACCCTGCATATAGTGGGTGGTACGCTTTTATTTGCAGCGAAACACGTGTTTTTAGGGTTGCGCCCAGATTATTTGCGATTTTCGCATGTTTTTGCTCATATAGCTCATTGTGGTATGCTAACTGCGCCCCAGGGACCTTTAGTAGTACGCGTAGTGTATACACCAGGTAGCAATACACTGGATATCATTCGCTCTCTGGGCATGGCAGAAGTCTCCTAAGGGCCTTCAAAAAGAATACAGAAAGTTTTTGTGCATAATTAAGCGTATTCATTTGAATACGCAAATATGCAAATAAAAGCTTACCACCCATGTATTCGAATGCAAAATGCTAACAATTGCCTCAGTAGTACGCGTAGTGTAACACCAGGTAGCAATACACACAGTGTTTTGAGTGGTTATCATGAGCTCTCTGGGCATGGCAGATGTCCCATAAAAAGGGACCTTTAAGAAGAATACAGAAAGTTTTTGTGCATAATTAAGCGTATTCATTTGATCACGCAAATATACAAATAAAAGCGTACTGCCCATGTGTTTGAATGCGGAATGCGAACAATTGCCACGCAGAGTTAATGGTTAATTATAGCGAAAATCTATGTTCTTTGATTAATTTTAATGGCCTGGAATAACTCTTACTGAAAGCATTTATGTTTTCAAAACAATTTATGTTTTATAAGAAACTAACATTTCATTTATTTCAAAAAATGAGCATTTTACTTTCTAAAATGTACACACTTTTTGAGATATGCGTCATGATGACGTGACAGACACAAATAAGCCACAGTGCACATCTACGTAATGAAGTAAGTTTAGAACTGAAAACAAATTGACGATGGGATGTTTACTTCTTGGGGTATGTTGGTAACAACTAAATAAATATTTATGTCTTTATAAATCAGCTAATTAATTAATTATGTGTGTAATGACCTCATCATATTTAATAAATAACCCCAAATTGACCTTCCAGTCATTGACCTTCAAATCAAACTAAAATTTGAAAATATAAAATATACAAATACATTTTGGGAGCTTGGGTTTTGATGTAAAACATTCTTCTTTAGCCTGTCATTTCTACATTTAATGAACATTCCCTAGGTTCTAGGGTCTTTAAATGAATCATTTAAAGAGAGTTCCATCTGGTTTAAGAGCTGTTGGTCCTGGATCAATTACTTCAGATCATCATGTGCCAGCTTTTACTTAACCTGGATCTAGACTTTGAGCCAGTCATTAGAATTCTACCGTTTAGTGAGTTGTCAGGCAGTCAAGCTCCAATGTTCACATAATACATTTCAAAAAGTAGTGTCTGTCAAATGACAGACACTGCTTTTTTCTGTATGTTTTTATTTTTTGCAAGAAAGTTACAAATTTTGTGATTCAGTCACTCTATTACAAATTTGGTGACTCGAATCCTTACAGACAAGAGAGTGTTTGTGAAAGGGAATCAAAGCTCTTTACCAATATTTTTAAAAAAACGAGTCTCATCATAGCCACTGGCATTAGTGGACCAATTTTTCCTGGTCCATTATCAACTGTAGCCATAACACCATTCATATTATTCTTGTCTCTCATCATTATCACAACATGTTATGTTAATGAATGTATATGTACAGCTCATTGAAGGGCTACAATATTTTTTGGTTCATATATGTTAAAGTGCATGTCAATGGGAGACTTTGAAATACTAGGTGGCAGCAGACCTACCATGTAAATTTCCATTATTTACATAGTTTATGGTATGTGTAAATTTCCCAAGGACAATGAATTTACCTGGTAAGTCTGCTGCCACCTGGTAAGTCTCTTTGCCCAAAGGTCTCCCATTGTAATACTTCCAAACATGAAGGGAACACATGGGACAGATCAATGGTAAATGTAACAAAAAACTAAAAAAACTAAACAAAACAAAACAAAAAACAAACAAACAAACAAAACCCCACCACTACACAAAAATCAGAATGATCAACCTGTAGCTGTGTAAGAAAAGTGATACTAAAATGAGAAATTAAAACATGAATGTTTTTTTTCAAGCGCTGATGAAACAATTTATTCCTCAGCTCCACTGTTTAACCATATATTCCATTATTTTGTTGGCTAGGTTGATGTTGAGTTGCATGTAAGTACCATTTGTTTTTTCCATTTGTTTACAGAGAGATAGTTATATGAATTTATAAGAGAATTTGGAAAGTAATGTTTTGGGTGTAAACATAAATTATGCAGTTTGTGCGGGCATTCAGTGCTGCATCATTTGGGTGTTGGCACTGAACTCAGAAAAAAAATTGTGCAAATTGTCACACCAATTGTTCTGAGAAACATTTTCAAGTATGAAATACTGCCATGTAATGTCCAAATGTCCAATTAAAGCTCGGTTTCATGTTTGATTTAGTAAATCAGTAAATAGGCACAAATTCCCATCAAAAATGTAAACATTCTTTCGCTGTTTTCTTAAAAACATGACCATCTAAAATGATCAAACTTTCAGAGGTTTGTTTATTATGTGTTTTCTTTTCCAAATCAACAATAATTCTTATACATGTACAATGTTTGTACCTTTAAAGTGTGTTTGTAATGTGCAAATGAACTGTGGTGCAATAACAACAATTGTGGTATAATGATGGTTTTCACTGTTTTCTGTAGAGTACAATAAATAAACAAAAGAACCACATTTCTAATAAATCAAAGAAAGTGTACCTAATAGCAGAAGTCATTAAAAGAGTTGCATAGACCAGTAAAAGATGTCCAAGTTGAAAGAAAGTATATTTGCTTTTTAGCACAATGAATTTACTCTGCTTTCAAGCGCTGCAATGTCTTGTTATTTCTGTCTGTACATGTATATGTGGGCTGTACATATGTTTTGTGTGTTCATGTGTTGTCTGGCTGTTTGAAACTACCCTACTAGCTAAACCTGATTTGCCTCCGCACATTTTATGTATTACATGTATTTTTGAATTTTATTAAAGAATTTTTTTTGTATATTTTAGTAGTTTATGTAATATTTATGTAATATTTTTTTCCTTTCTGTAAGTACCATTTGTTTTTTCCATTTGTTTACAAATATCTTGTACTTAAAACTTTTGTCTCTGAAAGAATGGAAATCACAGTGTTATTTTTTATTAAATATAATATAATTTAGTTGCAATTGATAGAGACAATTTTTAATTAAAAAGAAAGATGTGTTCCTACACATATTTCTTATACTGTCTCTCTCTCTGGTAAGGTAGCTGGGTGACACACAGCCCAAACAACACATACTGACCATACAACAACCTTGATATAAAAGTGAGTAGCCAGATATGGATGCTAATTATAGAGATTGTTGTCAACTTAAAAATACTGTACTTTGGGTACTTTTATCAGAGATAAAGCAGGAGAATGAGTGTATGTTTTTTTCAAGGACTCGTGCTCGAAGGCCTGACAAAACCACTTTTTAAAGTGTATTTGAACTGTACATGCTCAAAGTGTTAGTTATTTTATGTTGGTCTGGTACAGCTCTCTGGACAAAGGGTGCTGGAAAACAATAGTCAAAATCACTCTTTCAAACCTTTCCAACCTTGTCCTTTTTCTGACAAACCAGGATTATGAGAGATTGATAAGCTGCCAGGATTGTGTCACATTGTTCTCAGCATGCAGGTAAGTGTGAGATTCCAGCGTGCCATGGCTGATAATCAGCCTTCGCTTATGGCTTAGGGGCTGGCAGGGTCATGGTGAACAAAAAGGGCTTTCAGTCAAATTTTCTCAAAAAGGAAAATAAATTACAGCGATTTTATTTGAGAATGTTAGTTATTAATTGTTGGTTTAGGCATAGTTTTATACTCAGACAACAACAAAATTGGAACATGACACACTGCTTTGAAATTACCGCCACAGCTTTTGACTGTCAATTTATTTAGCCCAACCTGCAAAAAATAACCACAAATAACTTTGTAAACAATTTCCAAAAAATTGGCAAGGAGCCGGATACCGAACACAGGGCAAACCGGCTAAACAGACACACAGGACATAACATGCATATAATGGACTACCCAGCCCATTAACATAAATTTATGAACACCTCGTCCATAACCATTTGTGGCCACCCATGGAAGGACACCCCATCCTTACCAACCCAGAACACACAGGACTTTCATGCCCATGTGCGTTTTCGCAACACGACATATGGGGTCCCACGACCCCCCCCCCCCCCCCGATACAGGTCAACTACCTTGACCTTCACAAGTGAACAACATGTCAACACACCTTGCCTTAACCTTAAAGTGTAAAGCTCCATAATCTCCCAATTCACGAACTATAATTAAATGAGAGGAGTGATATAATAAAGCCTTCGAAATTCCCCAAGATGGCAAACGAGGGGAAAGAAAACTTAGTCCCGCCGAGACCGGCGAGCACTACTTACAAATAGAAAGTACATGTAATTAGAAATTCCCCAAGATGGAAACCGAGGGGAAAGAAAACGTAGTCCAGCCGAGACTTGCCAGCACTACTTACAAATAGAAAATACCTGATACAATTCGACCTGTTGATAATGAGATTATACCTAGATGTTTTTCTGGCATAATTGTTACCAAAATAGCCAATGAAAGTAAATCTAACATAAATTGTGTTAGAACTGTCATTTTCTGCAAAAACTGCCAACATGCAAATGGAACCTGCATGTATGAGCCCAATAACACCGAAAGGTACCAATAACAAAGGAGGAGCCTAAGGGGAGGTGGTGGGTTGCAACATTGACTTCGATCACAAGCTGTGACAAAAGTGCCGCTCAAAATCAAACCCACGCTAACAGGAAAAGCCCCTGCTCTCTTATTGGTTGAAAGTTACCCCACCATTTAACCAATCAAATACCACTTGACCACTTGGCCTATTTTAATTGGTCCCTGGCGAAACCTTGTGGATCCCCCAAACCCATATAAAGAGCTTCCAGAGCTGCTAAACCGCACAATGAACCAGCACACGCAGCCGTCAATATCCGACAGTACATGAAACCACCTAACATAACACCACCCACCAATAAACCAATCAAATACGACTTGCCCGCTTGGCTGATGTTCATTGGTCACTGGTGTAAACTTGTGGACCCCCCAAACCCATATAAATAGCTTCACGAGCTGCCAAACCACACAATGAGCCAGCACGCGCAGCCGTCAAAAAATGATGGTACTTGAAAACCATACAAGTACATACTGCATGCATGTAGACCATACTGCATGCATGTAGACCATACATACCGTACATACTGCATGCATGTAGACCACACAGCGACACGGCTAAATACTGATCACCGAACTGTATATTGGCAAGGTGCCATACCCCCCGGAAAAGCTGACTAGCGTAACAATATGCAGAGTATAAAGCATTTGATCATTAATTTTTATAAAATGAATTATTTTTGCTACATTTTCAACAACAAAAATTATGGTCTAGGTGTTCCGAAAATTAGTACACCTTTCACTTCAAACCAGACCTTAATCAGAGGCATAGACAAAATGGACATAAAATCACATCTATTTGGTGACACAGATTTGGCAAAGTGAAGTTAACAAACGTGGAGTAGTAGGGTAAGCAACATGGTACATACATAATAATAAATAATAATAATTTATTCATTTATAAAGCGCAAATTCCAAATAAAGTTTGTTCAAATGCGCTGAACAATAAAATGACTAAAAGTACATAATAGTAAAAACACGCTAAAAAAATATCCATGACGGATCATAGTACATCTTAAAAATACAATCAAAGCAACAACAACAACCCACTAATATATACAATTAGAACCACCAATTCAAATTGGATTTGTAAAAACACCAGAGGTGCGGATCAATAACTCACAAAGAGCTCAGCACAACCCAGCACATTTTAAAACACTACATAAAAGTAAAAGTAAAAACAAAATCAATAGAAAGACAATTTAAAAAGATGAGTTTTTAACAGCGACTTAAAATTATCAACACTGCTAGCTCTCCTAATGTGCAAAGGCAGGGCATTCCAGAGGGTAGGGGCAGCGTTTACAAAAGCACGGTCCCCAAGGGTAGCTTTGGTACGGTGAAAAGGGTAACCGAGAAGAGTGTCATCATGAGAACTACGAAGATTGTAACAAGATGATGGCTTCTTTATGATAAGTTGGCTAAGATAAACCGGCGCTAAACCATGAAAGCATTTATAAGTCAACAGCAATACTTTAAAATTTATCCTGAATCTCACTGGAAGCCAATGAAGATCGATCATTAATGGTGTAATGTGACAAAACTTATATGACTTACAAACAAGTCGAGCGCAGGCATTCTGCACTCGTTGAAGATGATTTATCTGACAATCAGGTAAGCCATATAAAAGGCTGTTACAGTAATCTAAACGACTACATAAGCGATATTTGAAGTACATTTTGTCGGCTCAGAACTATAAGGTCATTAACTTCCGTAATCGACAAAAGGTCGTTAACATTTCCAAACTAAAAAATAGTAAATAAGATTTAAAAATCAAAAACTAATGTTTGTCTATCCAAAAAGTAGTTTAACCTGTTATTCTAAACTACTTTTTGGATAGACAAACCATTAGTTTTTAATTTTTAAATCTTATTTACTGTTTTTTAGTTTGGAAATGTTAACGACCTTTTGTCGATTAAGGAAGTTAATGACCTTTCTAAGCCAACAATTTAGTACGTTTCAAAACTTGTCATGAGAGGGTGCTGTTGAAGATGATGACAATATAACTCTCATAACTGTAAAGACAAGGGGTTATCTGTGTCATGAAATCCATGACTTTGGTATGTGTTACTTTGGGTAGATGGAATGTTTAAGGAATTCCAAAATAAGACAAGGCGCCTAAATAAGATAACTGTCTTTGACTCGGAACCAATGCCGAACTCAGAAGAGATTTTCGCAAAGCTAGGCAAGGACAACTATTTCACAAAGATTGACTTAGCAAAAGGTTACTGGCAGATCCCAGTTAAGCTAGAAGACAAAGCTAAAACCGCATTCGCCACACCAGATGGGCTCTACCAATTTGTCAAGATGCCATTTGGGCTGGTAAACGCCCCAGCGACATTTAGTCGACTTATGCGTACAGTTCTTCATAACTTGCCGCACGTAGACAATTACATCGATGATGTCCTCATCCACACACCTAGCATGGAGGAACATCTAACAGTGCTCAATAAGGTGTTACAGAGATTGAGGGAGGCAAGTAAGTGCATGGTTGGATATGAGAAAGTTGAATTTCTGGGTCATTTGGTTGGTCAAGGTCAGCTGGCTCCAAACAAAGACAAACTTGACACGATACGAGATGCCAAACCACCGGAAACAAAAAAACAGCTCAGATCTTTCCTTGGACTGGCAGGATATTACAGGCAGTTCATTGCGAATTTTGCTGCAATTGCTTGCCCTTTAACAGATAAGACAAAAGGCAGAGAACCAAACAAAATTGTGTGGGGTGCAAGCCAAGATTTGGCATTCCAAACCATGAAGGACAAATTGACCAACACACCAATTCTTCATCTGCCAGATATAGACAAACCATTCATACTCCGCACCGATGCGTCTGCAACTGGAATAGGTGCAGTTCTTCTTCAAGAGCATCATGGTGAAATCTTCCCAGTAGCTTATGCTAGCAAGAAGCTCCTACAGAGGGAAATCAACTATTCAGTGATTGAGAGAGAGTGTTTGGCGGTCGTCTGGGGTATCAAGAAGTTCCAGAGTTACCTCTATGGCAAGATGTTTGTGTTACAGACAGATCATGAGCCACTTGCTTATATGCAGAAGGCACGGGTCACCAACAGCCGAGTGATGAGATGGGCACTGTCGCTTCAGCCATATAGAATCAGGATTGAGGCCATCAAGGGCTCCAAAAATGTAGGTGCAGATTACCTTAGTAGGAGTTCGGAAATGTAGTAATTTAATTAGGACACTTTGAACGAAATCTGAGAAATTTCGCTTAAAGAAGGGGTAAATGTCATGAAATCCATGACTTTGGTATGTGTTACTTTGGGTAGATGGATTGTTTAAGGAATTCCAGAGTCTGCATTGTAGCTTTGTATATAGTAGTGTGCCTGTAACACTATTCTTATTATTTCCTTTGAAGTTGACATCAGTGAAGCTCAGTGGAGAGCAGAAATTTATTCATTTATTTACCTTGTTTTTCTTATCAGCCAATCAGGGCACATGGAATATTTAAATTGCTAGTTCTGGACCAGGGTAGGACAAGATATTAGCATGTATACCTTTTATTTGTGATCATTGGCCATAGTCAATCAAATGAGCTGCCAGTAGGCAAATTAGGTAGAGTCAGCAGAAACTATTTTGCTAGTTTTAGGGCGTGGGGCAGAGACCTCCATGAACACCAGTGGAGAGGGATGTCCTGCCCAGCTTCTCTGTATGGATTATGCCGGAGATTCATGATAGCACCGGCAGCAGCGGAGCTAGATTTGTGGTGGCAAATCTAGGAGTTGGGCCAAAGCACTGAGATTTAAATTTGTGGGCCGTGAAAAGTGACATAATTTCGGTCACTCGGAGAACCAGACATTTGGCAGGACAAGAAGTCCACAGATATGGACAGTGGTCTGGATTAACTATGGCAAAGGGGAACGGTTTCCAATTCTGGCCATAGACCCCGCATGATGAACCACTAGTCAGAGAGGCGAGACAGAGTAGTAGAGGAAGTGACATGCTCACAAATTATGGTGAGGCAGTTTGGATAGTTGGCAACATCACCACTTTAAATGGAGGGACTGAGGCTTTCATGCCAAAGCTGTGAGAGACGTGCCACATAGCTGGCTAGTACATCGTTTATGAACTGTGAACTGATTATTTCCGAATAAACTGGAATTGCGGTTTTGACCGATTTAATTGTTACATGCAATATGCATGGGTGAACAATATTGGTGATTTACAGACAAGGTGATTTGAGTGGATTAATGTTGCCGAATTAAGACAATTTGAGGTTAAAGTAAAACTAACGCTAATTTTCTAGCAGCGCATTTGAATATCCATTGAATCTGCAATTAATCAAGAGTAATTAAGAATTGTTGAGAAAGTGAAATTGTGTAGTCATGATGGAAACAATTGTAAATATAGATTGTAAATATTAGTTATAAAAAAGGTGTCAAAAGTGTTTTATTTTGGTGTTCGTGACTTTTGGGTTAGTGCCCTAAGAATCTACAGTAAAGGGGCTGACAATCTGTTATTTCATTCACAGAGAACGTGACCAAATTCCAGTTCATAATGTCTGCAGACATCAAAACGAGGCCACTTCAACTTCCAAAAACGACACCTTCTTTACATCATATCGTCCACGTAACATGTATGGTAGATTTTGTGTACATTTTAAAAATAAGCTGTTGTTGATATTATTATAGCAAAATATTGATGATGAAATTTGGTCAAAGAAATGTTAATTTGAAAATCAATACAATTTTAAACTTGTCACCAGAGAATACTTGCAACCTTTGCTGGCGTCGTCAAAGTTATATTTGAAAATGCCATGAACAAAAAAACCATGACCAAATTTCATGACGTCAGAACTAAAACTATGGCTTTGTAATAGTTTTTTGCTTTGACTTCTGGTTCTTCTTCTCTTTTATGCAACACCGAGTCAAATGTCAAGATCCATGTCTAACAGCCACTGTGTCACAATCGGATCACAACTGGCCAGATGAACGATGCTACCATCCTAATAGGGTAATCATTGACAATGTGCCTTTTGTTTCGATAAGCAACCCCATGCACAGTCACACTCCGGTTTGAACCAGAAGACAAGGTCAAACTGGGGTAATTTGTTTTGTTTTGAAGACCTTTCCGATGATGTATAAATTGTAAAAATCCATTGTGTTGTTCATGAGTTATGCTATTTTTTTTATTAATAAAACTTTGATATTAACTTTATTATTAAAAATTTGATTACTGATGATGCCATCACGGCTTGAGTCACATTATGTTTCTGCTGTTCTTGATGTTGAAGCTCAGTTATCTGATGAGTTTCAATGTTCAATTCAATTTCAATTTTGAGTTGTTCTGTAGAGAAGAGTTATGGGGAAGAAGAAGATGAAACTAGACATTTAGAGTTTATGAACAAACTCACGGTGTTCGCCTTGAATGTAATGAAGTGATTGCGTAATTGAAAATAATAGTACAGTTGGATATGCCAGATATAGGGATCCAGCTATGGTAGAACAAATATATACATGTATGTTTAAATATCAACCTAAAAAGCCATTAAATAGAGCGTTTTACTAAACATTTCACTGGAAATTCCGGTTTGCGCTGGAAGAGGGGTCAAACAAGGTCACCAATAAATCAACTTTTGAACAGTTCGAAAAGCCTTTTCACATGAAAATAGCTTGTGTAGTTGATGGGATGTGAATTTTTGAAATATTTTACTTTGGACGTTCACATTTCACTTCACATGGCTTTTGTATAAACGCCTGTAATAAAGACTGTCGAAGCATTGTGGAATTTGTGTTGCGCGCACCTTTAAAGGAGACTACATGTATATTATACAGCCGGCACGCACAGAGCACTTATATCAGAGTGTGGGTCCCTTGTCTATGGTACAACATACATGATCTACTGTACACTGCAGCGTGGTATTCTATGCACAAAACGGGCCGTTTTTTATGCTCTATGAATGGAGGTCAACACAAACGCGCGCTTTTACGACCAGAAGACAATGCCAAAATGGTATCATGTCTGTGCAAAAGTTTGAGCAGGCTAAAAAATCTTCAAACTGACATTTAAATTTTGTGATATGATTAGCAGTGCTTGAATGATGAATTTTTGCAATTTTCAACTTCTGGTTTTGATCGGAAGTAAAGGTGAAATGAAGTTGTGCACAACATTTGTAGATCATTCCAAGAGGTTTCATGTTGTGGAAAAATCTTGTATGTAGCATTTGTGGTTCTGAACATATGAATTTTCAAATTATTTAACGTTTATTTAACATTATGACGTCATCAATGACATCGTCATTCCAAAAAAGTTTCGGTTTCATGTACTCATTAAGGTTCATATGTTCATGATAAGTTTCAAGTTCATAAAAGCTTTCATTTTGGTTCCAAAATTGCGAGAGAAGGTTCAGGCAGAAGAAGCCGAGGAAAAAAAAAATAATAATAATAACATTATGTGTTTGTGGACAAACACGTAGTGTTCCGAAGTTGTTTGTCCTTTGATTAAACACCTAAGACCTTGATAATGGTCCTACACGAAGTAAAGGTCAAAGTGGGGTCATGCGTAATATCTAAATGTCATCTTCGATGTGAGCAACAAATGGTACAAAGATTATAACTCTAGGACATTTTGCACATGACATATGCTTTTTTAAATTTAGAGTTTCCTGTTTGGACCGGAAGTAAAGGTCAAAGTGAGGTCTTGCCTAGTAACTAAATGTCACATGTGATGTAAGCTACAAACGGTACAAAGAGTATGACTCTAGGACATTTGACACAGGAGATATGCTTTTTGAAATTTAGAGCTTCCTGTTTGGACCGGAAGTAAAGGTCAAAGTGGGGTCACAACTCTAAACAAAATGTCAGATATGATGTAAGCTACAAAACAACATAAAGATTACAAATTTATGAAATTCAGTTCAGTTTGGACTGGAAGGAAAGGTCAAATTGGGGTCATATGTTTAAATAAAATGCCACATGTGCTCTAAGCTTTAAAATGGCACAAAGATTGTGACTCTACGTCATGTGCTTCGGGAGATATGATTTTTTCATTATTAAACTTTGAATTAATGTAACTTGATACCTGATGACGTCACGATGACGAAAACATGTTTGCCTTACTGTAGCGCAAATTTGCTGGGCGAGTGCCAAAAGTGGATCCAATAGCAGACTGCCAGATCACAGCGCGCGTAAAAGTTGGCAAGAGGCTGCGCGAGAGCACGGCTCGAGCAGCCAGGTGGGAGTTGTGATTTTGGTAGCGGTGCGGCAGGTCGTGCAAGCCACAACCGCGTGACACCGGGAGGCGCTACTATAATTTAAAAAGAGAGGCCAGTCGGTAAGTTCAAGAAGTTGTATTTAATTGTTGACATCCAAGAACTCTGTTGTGATGATCATTATTTTTGTTAACTCCACTTTACTTTAGGGTCAAAACCTGCCCGTCCAATCAACCACAAAACTCTGCCTATAAACAGAGATATATTTTCTCATAACGGACGGCCTTTGGTCCAGCCGCTCAGACTTTTAGGAGTAGAACCGTCACAATGGAGTCAGAAGTGGGATGTTTTAGGCAGAGAGTTATTTTTTTTAAAGAAATTTATGTTATTAGGGTAACTTCCCTCGTTCACGAGCGGGAGGTCCCTGCTGGAGGTGCATGAGGTCCCCATTATAGTGTGTACAAATACAATTCCCTCTACATTGAGCGGGAGGACATTATATTGAATAAAAAAAAATAAAAAAAGAGCTTCAGTGCACTTATTAACAGAAGGAAATAGGGCTGATAATGTCATTTTGGCCACTGTTGGTGTTGAAGATTATCGTTGCTTTGATTGGGGTGTATGTTCTCGTAAAGATTTGTTTACTGATAAAGAGTTTGCGGAGGTTGACACAGGATCAGAATTCAGCGTTGTGGAGAATCGAACACAACACCGACCGCACATACTGCACAGTTTTTACAAGGGCTTGAACAATTGGTTCCAGTAGAGAACGGGCACAGCCAACAGGAAATTGAGTGGCAGCCTGCCCCGACTATGGACGTTATAAGCAGAGTAGCCAAGAGAGGCGCTGGCACCTCCAGTAGTGAGCGTGTAGCGCCGACAGCAGACGCTCCAGCACGAGTGGGTCGCAGTCCTCTGTCACAACATATAGATGATCTGAAGGCTGAAATAAAGAGAAAAGAAGCTGAGCTAGAAGAAACCATAGTCTATCTGCAGCAACGCCAAAGGAAATTGGCAAGAAGTGTTTTCCACAAAGTGGAGGAAAAATAGAAGGAGCACCTCTAGAGGCGTGTCGAACAGTCGATCATGAGGACCTGGAGGTGCAGTTTAAAAGGCTGAAAGATGAAGTGAACCGGACGTCAGGGTACGAGTCGGGGATCCCAAGTCTCTTTCAGAGCTCACCCGAGCTGCTTGGAGCACTGTCGAAGAAAAAACGGGGAGACCTAGCTGAGGTTGAGGCAGCGCCTCAGGGGGTGAAAGAAAGTCCTTTATTGGGGGATGACACAAGTTTTAATGAGGGAGGGCAGCTTGAGGCGCCACCTCATTCGTCGACCCCTTGGCCCCTCAAGCGGGTATGTAACAAACAGGAGTTCGAAGCCCGTTTCAAGGTGGGTACAAGAAGCCCGAGCATCATGCCCGATAGGTTTAACGGGAAGACCTCCTGGAAGGATTACAGGAGGCATTTTGAAGCGTGCCAATTAGCAAATAGCTGGAGTGAGAACCAGTCATCCGCATTTTTGGCGGCCAGTCTTCAAGGGACGGCATTGAAGGTTCTTAGCCGTTGTCATCAAGAGGGGAGGTGTCCCAAATATGCAGAATTGGTACAGCTGCTAGAGGCGCAATTTGGCCCGGGGCAAATGGCAGAAAACTACTTGATGGAATTGAAAACCAGAAGAAGAGGGCCCAAAGAGACATTAAGGGAGCTTGGACAGGCGGTCCGCGAATTGGTATTACTGGCTTATCCTGAATTTTCGGAGGAGGGTAGAAACAGATTGGCGAGAGGACATTTCATGGACGCCATAGGTAGCCAAACAATCCGTGAGGGAATTTTCAGGGCGAGGCGGACAACGTTTGATGAAGCGATAAGGGCAGCACTTGCCACAGAGAATTTTGAGCGGATGGAGGAACAGCGCGGTGACAGAAGGATGTTGAAGAATTGCCGAGCAAGCGAAACTATGAGTGACCCCTTCCTGGCACAGATCAAGCAGGTGGTAGCAGAACAGATGAACCAGTATAGAGGTCCTCAACCTGTAAACACAAAGAGAGGTAGTCTTGGTATCAGAGGAACCCACAGAACAAAAGAAATTACAATACGGGGAAAACAGACTTCACGGTCACTTGTTTCAACTGTCAGGGGACGGGGCACTTTGCAAAAGAGTGTCCAAATCCCCGATACCGGGAAAGCAGTAAACTGATTCCGGGAAACGGGGCACGGTCGACCTTAGGACCCGAAGGAAGGCCGCCTCAAGAGGAGGGTCAGATAATGAAATAGAGACAAAGAAACCAAGGCTGGAAGATGAGCCACACAAGAAGGAATCATCGGAATTTGAAACTTATCGGCGCAGACAAGGATTGTTCATAACGGGAGTAGTGGGTGGTACTGACATCCAATTCCTGGTTGACACCGGTGCCACGGACACCGTCATGTCAAGGACAGCTATTTATACGATTCCGCGAGAGTCAAGGCCCAAGTTATGGCCTGCTAGTGATTTATTAGTGCGTCTAGTAAATGGTGCTCCTGTACGCTCCTTACTGGGAACAATCCACATGGACATTCGCATTGGTTGTACGACAATTCCCGTGCGAGCTGTGGTGACAGATATGGATGTTCCAGCCATACTTGGTATGGATTTCCTTCTGCAGTCACGAGGAGGACTAAATTTTAGGACCATGAACGGAGAGTGTTATCAGTGCAATGATCACTTGGGGTCTGCCTTTTGTCACAGAGTAGTAGTGAAAAAGACAATGACAATTCCCCCTGGCCATGAAGCCATTGTGCCCGCCTACATCAAATCAAATATCCGACAGCGTGAAGTTAGGCATAATAGAACCTGTAGAAGGAGGCCGGGAAGTCACCTCCGGAGGTCTGGTATTGGCAAGGACGCTAGTAAAATCTGGACAAGGCCCAGTTGGATTAAGAGTTTTTAATCCAGGCAGAAATGAGTGTATTCTCCGGGGTGATACGATGGCGGGGATGCTCACACCTGTAGAAGAAGAAAACATAGAAGAGATGAGACTGCTTGAGGCGCCGGACTGATTTCCGGCTGCTGAGGTGCCACAACATCTCCATGACCTGTGGAGTCGGAGTATTGAAAATTTAGATCCAAGTCAACATGGTGTAGTAACCGAACTTGTCTCCGAGTTTCAAGATGTATTCTCAAAGGGAGATGATGACATCGGCCAGACAGATTTGGTAAGACACGGGATAGACACGGGAAACGCACGTCCAATTAGGCAGAGGCTACGAAGGCAGCCTAATTGTAACCAGGAGGAGATTGCAAAGCAAGTGAACAATTTAGTCAATAGGGACGTGGTTGAACCCTCAGACAACCCGAGGGCGGCTAATGTTGTGCTAGTACGGAAGAAGGATGGCACAAAACGTTTCTGTGTGGACTATAGACAACTTAATGAAGTGACAATTAAGGACGCTTATCCTATACCCAGGATCGACGATACCCAGGCAACCTTCGAGAGATTGATGGAACGAGTAGTAGCGGGCCTCCACTGGAAGTCCCTCTTAGTCTACCTGGACGATGTAATTGTGTATGGGAGAACTGTAAAAGAAGAGGCGGATCGCCTCAAAGAGGTGTTTTTGAGGTTGCGACAGGCAGGTCTCAAGATGAAACCAGGGAAGTGCTCATTGTTTGGAAAGACTGTGAAATATCTGGGCCATATCATTTCTGAAGGAGGCATAGCAACAGATCCTGACAAGATACAGGCCGTACGTGACTGGCCTACACCTGCAAACTTGAAAGAAGTTAGAGGATTTCTTGGGTTAGCCTCCTATTTTAGAAGATTCATCAAGGGGTTTGCTGACATTGCACGCCCCCTTCACCGGTTGACTGAAAAATCGCGTGAGTTCATTTGGGAGAACACCTGTGAAACCGCGTTCAACATTCTGAAGACACACTTACAAGAGGCCCCTATCCTCGGTTATCCTCGTCCTGAGGGTCAGTACATCTTGGACACTGACGCCAGCGGGACAGGCATTGGCGCTGTCCTATCTCAAATGCAGGAAGGCACGGAGAAGGCAATTGCCTATGCCAGTCGAGCATTATCAAAACCAGAGAAAAACTACTGTGTAACAAGGCGTGAACTGCTGGCAGTAGTCCACTTTCTCAAACACTTCAAGCAATATCTGTACGGTCGACGGATCATTGTCCGTACAGACCACGGATCACTTACTTAGCCACACTGCGGGAGGAATTGATGGCAGAACTGCATGGTGGGCAGACCAGTGGTCATCTTGGAAACCGCAAGACTTTGGCTAAGCTGAGAGATCGCTACTTTTGGGCAGGAATGAGTGCACATGTACGTTTTTTCTTGAGGAACTGTGAGCGATGTGCGAAGTCACCAGGGAAAAGGAGGAAGGCCCCTCTGCAACAGTTGGTGCACCTATGGAGAGGGTGGCCATGGACATCGTAGGTCCTCTCACAGAGACAGATGATGGTAACAGATGGATTTTAGTAGTAGGTGATTATTTCACCAAATGGGTCGAGGCCTACCTGTAATTGACACAAGAGCAACGACCGTGGCAAGGAAATTTGTCGGAGAGTTTGTCTGCCGATTCGGAGCGCCGTTGGAGTTACACTCTGATCAGGGCCGAAACTTTGAATCGGAGGTTTTCCGGGAAATGTGTGAGATTCTCGGTATACAAAAGACAAGGACGACACCATACAATCCCAAGTCTGATGGAATGATAGAGCGTTTTAATCGGACGCTGATCAATATGGTTGCAACCATGATAAATCCCATCAAGAAACAAAAGGATTGGGACAGACAACTTTCCTTTGCGACATTTGCCTATCGTAATTCACCCCATGAGAGTACGGGCGAGACTCCAGTAATGATGATGCTGGGTAGTAACGCTCCCTGTAGATCTACAATTTGAGGTGAACACGCACACAGTAGAACAGGAAACCGACTACGCCGATGAGTTGCGAAGGAGGTTGGAGGGAGCACATCACAGGGCTAGAGAACAGTTGAAGAAAAGTGCGAGAAGACAGAAGAAACAGTATGATCGCCTGACATCTGGCAAAATGTATAAGAAAGGAGACTTTGCTTGGTTACACAACCCCGCAAAAAAGAAGGGTGTTTCGCCCAAACTTGAAAGCCGCTGGAAAAGACCATATCTGATCCTGGACAAGTTATCAGATGTAACCTTTCGGATCCAGCAGACTCCAAGACAAAAGAAAAAAGTTGTCCACTTCGATCGCTTGAAGCCTTATGAAGGTGAACCGCTCACACAATGGAATTCAGGATCCCCGGTAGAAGCAAAACCGACAGGGGTAGACAAACTTGACATCAACCCTGATTCACCTGGCAATCATTTCAGCTAAACCTCCACTACCCATCAACCAAACGGCGTACGGCCTTCAGTTGATGCAGCAGAGATGAGCTCTTCGGCCAGTGAGACTGGTACACAATCAGACAAGGATGAAGAGTCAACCCCAACTTCCGCAGAAGAATCTGTTCATAAGGACTTGATTACAAATCAATGACGGAACCCCGCAAGACAAAGGAGGTTACCTCTGCAGTTCAGATAGGGTGCTATGTACACATGACAGACCAAAAACACAGTTATCATAATCAACTTATTTACTTTTTACCTTTTCTATGCTGCAGTGAGTTAGGTAAAGAGGTCGAGTAAACATGGGGAAAACAACTCGAACACCTGATGACCTTGACAGTACCGACCTCTTTGAGTGCAAGCAGTGCGAGAAAGTATTCATACAGCGTGGGAGTCTGAACCGTCACATCCAGGTGCGACATCGGCACCCAACATTTGCGTGGTGCAGGAGGTGCCATTTCAAAACCAATAGGCGTGACAACCTTCGCCGGCATTACCGGAAGGAGCATGAGGTTCATCTAGATGACATGGAGCTCATTCGACTTGAGTCTCACGAGGCAAGAGAAAAACGCTTACGAGGAATAGCGAGTAGACGTGTCACCGTGGAGTTGCCTCGATTTGGGGAGAAGAGTTGCCATTACAAAACGAAGCACCAAATGTCATCACAGCGGTGGGAATCGACAGCAACGTCTCGAAGGGAAACGCCAGATGAGCGCCCCATCAGGCAGCGCCGTGCAAACGAGACAACGACACGACCAGAGGAAGAAGATTCTCCAGAACGCCAGACACCCTCCCACTCAGCAGTGCCCGTTCACTCGACCACTACAGAAGTGGCCGCTTATATCACCCTCCCTTTGACAGAGAAGGCCTCAGAAGATTCAAACACAAACGCCACCACCTTGCAGCCAGCAGACGATGCAACATCCCTAGCGCCCTCGACGTCGTTGTTTACACTGTCCCCACCAGCAAGTGCTCCCGCAGCACCTGTAGAGATGACCACCAGCACTACTACTAACCCGCCTGAAGATGATAAGATGACACTTCAGGAACCCCGGCCAGCTATACGTTTGACAGGAGGGAAGCCACTTGCCCGGGAGTGGGAGATGGCCCAGGAAGCCGTGCAATCTTCAGAATCGTCTAAAGACGACACCCAAGCAGCAGAGCATGTTTCAGAGTCAGCCGAAGGGGCTAGACGCGTACAGCATGTAGAAAACGCCGGTTGGACGCCAGATATCAACCTGAATAGTGTGATGCGTGGGAACGTTACCCAGGTGACAGAGACTCTGCACACAGTCATGTATGTAGAAGGCATCAAGACTGAAGAACGTAGACGGACTCGCGTGTACGACGTAAACTTTGACGCCGGGTTTTCTCGTCATTAGAGATTTTTAGTGCAATTGCTCTCCCAAGACGCACTTTTCCTTAAAGAGTTAATGTTGTTAAGTTAGTAAGTTTATAAAAATACCGAGAGTTACCTCATTTTCCTAAAAGTTAAATGATGCGCCTGAGTATTTTTGAGGTGCCTTTTGAGGTGACCCTCTACTCCATGTTAAGATAAAGTTGAGAGTCGCTGTTAAATTTGAGAGGCGCTGTTTGTTATTGTAATGTTTTGGGCTGGTCACTCTTCATTGCAATTTGCTTATGTTTATTTAATCTTGTTTAAGCTTAAGAACGGGACGTTCCTGCATAGAGGCGCCTATGTAGTGCAAATTTGCTGGGCGAGTGCCAAAAGTGGAGCCAATAGCAGACTGCCACTTCACAGCGTGCGTAAAAGTTGGCGAGAGGCTGCGCACGAGCACGGCGCGAGCAGCCAGGTGGGAGTTATGATTTTGGTAGCGGTGCGGCAGGTCGTGCAAGCCACAACCGCGTGACACCGGGAGGCACTACTATAATTTAAAAAGAGAGGCCAGTCGATAAGTTCAAGAAGTTGTATTAAATTGTTGACATCCAAGAACTCTGTTGTTATGATCTTTATTTTTGTTGACTCCACTTTACTTTAGGGTCAAAACCTGCCTGTCCAATCAACCACAAAACTCTGCCTATAAACAGAGATATATTTTCTCAAAACGGACGGCCTTTGGTCCAGCCGCTCAGACTTTTAGGAGTAGAACCGTCACATTACTACGATTTTTTGTTATTTACAAGGTGGTATAACATTTATTCCTATGCGATGCCTTTGAACGAAAACCCTAAAAATGCAAAGATTCTGCAAGTTTCATGTAGAAAAACATCTACCGATAGAGGGAGCTATAGCGATCATACCAAAAGCCAAACTAACATCTGAGAACAGAATTCGAAGTTTTAAACGCTAAAAGACAGCGCTACCCCGCCGCAATCATATTTGCAGTTTTCCCACGAAAAACCTGTACAGGTTCGCAGCACCCAAAATCCTCATTGGGTTTACGCGTGAAAAACAGGCGAGTGCGCACTTGTGTACAACTTTGCAATCAACTCTGAGCGGCGAAAAGCGGTGCAATCCACACAGCGTTGCACCAATTGTGCTCAGATTGAACAATTAACGGTTAATTAAAGTGAAATTAAGTTGTGCTTTGATGAATTTATATGGTCTGGGACAACTCTTTATAAAAGCATTCATGTTTTCTAATCGATCTTTGTAATATAGCAATCTAAAATTCAATATATTTAGAAAAATTGTTGTTTTTGACCTACCAAATAGTTACACTTTTTGAGCCGTGCCTTTTGTACACAGACACAAAACGTGCCATAAATAACGTCATGATGACGTGACAGACACAAACAATCCAAATTGCACATCTACAATATTCAACAAGTCTATAACTGAAAAGAAAATTAAGATCGGTTGTAGGCTTCCTGAGATAAGCTGGAGACAAGAATGCATAATTAATTATTCACACTGCTGTCTTATGGTTAATTAATTAATAATTATAATTTTATGATATCGTTTAGCTAAGTCAAGACACAAGCTTTAACATGATATAGAATTTATCTTATAATGATAATTCAAAGATCGGCATTATGTGCGCAGAAAAGTCATGTGGTTAAGTCAATAGGGTTTTGGTGGAAATAAAGAATAATAATAATAACTAGACATTATGTGTTTGTGGACAAACACGTAGCTGTTCCGAAGTTGTTTGTCCCAAGATTAAATACTCAAGACCTTGATAATGGTCCTACACAGTACAACGATAATGACTTTGACAATTGGCGCAGGACATATGATTTTTTTTAATTGAGAGCTTCTTTTTTCGACCGGAAGTAAAGGTCAAAGTGGGGTCATGCGTGATATCAAAATGTCACCTTCGATGTGAGCTACAAATGTACAAAGATTATAAGTCTACGACATTTGGCACATGATATGTTTTTTTAATTTAGAGCTTCCTGTCTGGACCGGAAGTAAAGGTCAAAGTGAGGTCTTGCCTAGTAACCAAATGTCACATGTGATGTAAGCTACAAATGGTACAAAGATTATGACTAGTATATTTGACACAGGAGATATGCTTTTTGAAATTTAGAGCTTCCTGTTTGGATCGGAAGTAAAGGTCAAAGTGGGGTCATTCTAATAACCAAATGTCACACATGATGTAAGCTACAAATGGAACAAAGATTATGACTCTAGGACATTTGGCACATGAGATATGCTGTTATGAAATTTATAGCTTCCTGTTTGGACCGGAAGTAAAGGTCAAAGTGGGGTCACGCCTCTAAACAAAATGTCCGATATGATGTAAGCTACAAAACAACATAAAGATTACAAATTTATGAAATTTAGTTCAGGAGATGAGACTCTTTAAAGTTTTGAACTTCCTGTTTGGACTGGAAGGAAAGGTCAAATCGGGGTCATATGTCTAAATAAAATGCCACATGTGCTCTAAGCTTTAAAATGGAACAAAGATTGTGACTCTACGATGTGTGCTTCGGGAGATATGATTTTTTCATTATTAAACGTTGAATTAATGTAACTTGATACCTGATGACCTCACGATGACGAAAACAAGTTTGCCTTACTAAGATTTTTTGTTATTTACAAGGTGGTATAACTTTTATTCCTATGCGATGCCTTTGAACGAAAACCCTAAAAATGCAAAGATTCTGCAAGTTTTATGTAGAAAAACATCTACCAATAGAGGGCGCTATAGCATATGTGAAGTCATTATATTAGTTATTAAAAGCCAAACTAACATCTGATAACACAAATCAAGTTTAAAACGCTAAAAAAATTAGCGCTACCCCGCCGCATTCATGTTTGCGGTTTTCCCACCAAAAACCTGTACAGGTTCGCAACACTGAGGAACATCATTGGGTTAACGTGTGAAAAACAGGCGAGTGCGTACTTGTGTACAACTTTGCTATCAACTCTGAGCGGCGAAAAGCGGCGCAATCCACACAGGGTTGTACTAATGGTGCTCACATTGAACAATTAACGGTTAATTAAAGTGAAATACGTTGTGCTTTGATGAATTTTTATGGTCTGGGACAACTCTAGGTAGAAGCAATCCTGTTTTCTAAACGATCTTTGTAATATAGCAATCTAAAATTCAATATATTTTGAAAAATTGTGGTTTTTGACCTACCAAATAGTTATACTTTTTGGGCCGTGCCTTTTGTACACAGACACAAAACGTGCCATAAATGACGTCATGATGACGTGACAGACACAAACAATCCAAATTGCACATCTACAATATTCAACAAGTCTATAACTGAAAAGAAAATTAAGATCGGTTGTAGGCTTCCTGAGATAAGCTGGAGACAAGAATGCTTAATTAATTATTCACACTGCTGTCTTATGGTTAATTAATTAATAATTATAATTTTATGATATCGTTTAGCTAAGTCAAGACACAAGCTTTAACATGATATAGAATTTAACTTATAATGATAATTCAAAGAACGGCATTTTGTGCGCAGAAAAGTCATGTGTTAAGTCAATAGGGTTTTGGGGGAAATAAAGAATAATAATAATAATAACTAGACATTATGTGTTTGTGGACAAACACGTAGCTGTTCCGAAGTTGTTTGTCCTTTGATTTAATACTCAAGACCTTGATAATGGTCCTACACGGTACAACGATAATGACTTTGACAATTGGCGCAGGACATATGATTTTTTTTAATTGAGAGCTTCTTTTTTCGACCGGAAGTAAAGGTCAAAGTGGGGTCATGCGTGATATCAAAATGTCACCTTCGATGTGAGCTACAAATGTACAAAGATTATAACTCTACGACATTTGGCACATGATATATGTTTTTTTTTTATTTAGAGCTTCCTGTCTGGACCGGAAGTAAAGGTCAAAGTGAGGTCTTGCCTAGTAACCAAATGTCAAATGTGATGTAAGCTACAAATGGTACAAAGATAATGACTAGTACATTTGCCACAGGAGATATGCTTTTTGAAATTTAGAGCTTCCTGTTTGGACCGGAAGTAAAGGTCAAAGTGGGGTCATTCTAATAACCAAATGTCACACATGATGTAAGCTACAAATGGAACAAAGATTATGACTCTAGGACATTTGGCACATGAGATATGCTGTTATGAAATTTATAGCTTCCTGTTTGGACCGGAAGTAAAGGTCAAAGTGGGGTCACGCCTCTAAACAAAATGTCCGATATGATGTAAGCTACAATACAACATAAAGATTACAAATTTATGAAATTTAGTTCAGGAGATGAGACTCTTTAAAGTTTTGAACTTCCTGTTTGGACCGCAAGGAAAGGTCAAATCGGGGTCATATGTTTAAATAAAATGCCACATGTGCTCTAAGCTTTAAAATGGCACAAAGATTGTGACTCTACGATGTGTGCTTCGGGAGATATGATTTTTTCATTATTAAACGTTGAATTAATGTAACTTGATACCTGATGACGTCACGATGACGGAAACAAGTTTGCCTTACTATGATTTTTTGTTATTTACAAGGTGGTATAACTTTTATTCCTATGAGATGCCTTTGAACGAAAACCCTAAAATGCAAGGATTCTGCAAGTTTTATGTAGAAAAACATCTACCAATAGAGGGCGCTATAGCATATGTGAAGTCATTATATTAGTTATTAAAAGCCAAACTAACATCTGATAACACAAATCAAGTTTAAAACGCTAAAAAATTAGCGCTACCCCGCCGCATTCATGTTTGCGGTTTTCCCACCAAAAACCTGTACAGGTTCGCAACACTGAGGAACATCATTGGATTAACGTGTGAAAAACAGGCGAGTGCGTACTTGTGTACAACTTTGCTATCAACTTTGAGCGACGAAAAGCGGCGCAATCCACACAGCGTTGTACTAATGGTGCTCAGATTGAACAATTAACGGTTAATTAAAGTGAAATACGTTGTGCTTTGATGAATTTTTATGGTCTGGGACAACTCTTGGTAAAAGAAATCATGTTTTCTAAACGATCTTTGTAATATAGCAATCTAAAATTCAATATATTTTGAAAAATTGTGGTTTTTGACCTACCAAATAGTTACACTTTTTGGGCCGTGCCTTTTGTACACAGACACAAAACGTGCCATAAATGACGTCATGATGACGTGACAGACACAAACAATCCAAATTGCACATCTACAATATTCAACAAGTCTATAACTGAAAAGAAAATTAAGATCGGTTGTAGGCTTCCTGAGATAAGCTGGAGACAAGAATGCTTAATTAATTATTCACACTGCTGTCTTATGGTTAATTAATTAATAATTATAGTTTTATGATATCGTTTAGCTAAGTCAAGACACAAGCTTTAACATGATATAGAATTTAACTTATAATGATAATTCAAAGAACGGCATTTTGTGCGCAGAAAAGTCATGTGTTAAGTCAATAGGGTTTTGGGGGAAATAAAGAATAATAATAATAAAAAAAAATAAAAATCTCGACAGAAACAATAGCTGTTCCGACTGATAGTCGGAACAGCTAATAATAAAAAAAAAATAAAAATCTCGACAGAAACAATAGCTGTTCCGACTGATAGTCGGAACAGCTAATAATAATAATAAAAAATAAAAAAAATCTCGACAGAAACAATAGCTGTTCCGACTATCAGTCGGAACAGCTAATAATAATAAAAAAAATAAAAATCTCGACAGAAACAATAGCTGTTCCGACTGATAGTCAGAACAGCTAATAAAAGGTTTTTTTTCGGCTGGTAGCCGAACACCTAAAAAACCACCCAGAACAATAACAATAGGTTTTCGACTGATAGCCAAACACCTAACTAGACATTAAGTGTTTGTGAACAAACAAATAGCTGTTCCCAAGTTTTTTCTTTGTAAAAAAAACAACAACAGACCTTTAAAATGAGCCTCCACAATATGGAGTTTAAAACGCTAAAAAAATAGCGCTACCCTGCTGCACTCATGTTTGAAGTTTTCCCCGCAAAAACCTGTATAGGTTCGCAATACCGGCAAACCAGGCGTGTGTGTAGTATGCAATTCTGAGCCGCGAAATGCGGTGCAGTCCCCCACAGCGTTTTAGCAGTGGTGCTCAGATTAAACATTTAACGGTTAATTATAGTGGCATTACATTGTATGAAACAATAGCAGTTCCGACGATAGTTGGAGCAGCTAAAAAAAAAAAAAAAGACTCAAACAAAAACAAGAAGTGTTAAGCTGAAACTCGAACACCTAAAAAAAAAAAAAAATTGATTAAAACCGAAGAGGTGTTCGGCTAATGCCCAAACACGCAAAAAGTAAACAATAAAAGATTAAGTTTACAATAGAGAACATCATCCTGTTTTAAAAACATCAACCTGTTTTGAGTAAACTTTTAAAAAATTTATGTAGCATCAGTGTTAAAGGCTTTCGAGTCACAATTTTTTAGTTTACTTTTTTAATTCCAGGCTTGTGCCACTGGCTAATTGTTTTGTTAGTTCAGTAATGTTCATTTTGATATAGCGAATAAATAATACTAATACATAATAACCCCATAATTAGGGTTTTGGTGGAAAAAATAGGAATTTCAAGAATGTCTTGAACAAAACAATACCTGCGGCGACTGGAAGGTCGGAACAGCTAATTAAACAAATCATCATACTGTAAAATGATCTTTTCGTTCATCCAGAAAACAAAGCCTACACGTGTAGTTTTTTCGTAATGGCTAATTCCGAGGAATTATGCTCCCCCAACCATGCTGTCGACTGCTCTGTTAATCTAAGTCAGTGCTGCTTTAACACATGCACCAATGATGGCCTTCTCGCTGGCTTTGTATTTTGGTTGACTGAAACAAGGTCATGTGGGGTTAACTTATATAGGCTAGTGCATGAGATTTGCGCCACCATGAACTAGACGTGCGTCAAGACATTGCTTGCGCGTAATGAACCAGGCACTATACTCAAAATTTGACAGCGCCCTCTCATGATGTAAACAGTGAACAGCAACTGAAATCTAGGGAATCTATAAAGCGTTTCTACAATTGCTGAATTGCTCATGAGTTAATTGTTGAATTAAAACAGAACACCTAAAAATAAAAAAAATATAAATATATGTACATTGCGCTTCTATCTTTTATCGAAAATACACAAGCCTAATAACCCGGGACACCGGTACACAAGCCTAATAACCCGGGCTGACCCATTGTATATGGTAATGGTAGCCCCACAGAATTTATCTCTGAATTTGTTGATAGCTTTCTAAACCCCCTAGTACCCCGTATCCCCTCCTTTATAAAGGATACCACGGGCTTCCTCCATAAACTAGAGAGGGCATTAAATGCCAAATACCCATCTGTTTTTCTTATGAGACAACCTATTGTCCTCTGCCTCCAACTGCCCACTTGTTTGATGGAGATTTATCGATGACATTTTCTCTATCTGGTGTGAAATTCATCGATCATATCAATTCATTCCACCCCACATAAAGTGCACTGCTGATTTCTCTCTTACTAGTGTAAATTTTCTGGATGTGACTGTAACTAAAACCCCCAATGGCATTGTAACAAATGTAAACAGCAAATCCACTGACACACACCAATATCTTCTCTCTGATAGTTGCTACCCCAACCATTGCTATAGTCGGGCCACAGTATGTGGGAGAGACAAAGACCAAACTCGGTCTCCACTTTGCGAACCATGTCTATTTCAATAGCCCAAATCACAGTGTCAAAGATGTTGAACTAACTGTGACATGGACCTGCAGCGGTGACGACCCACACTGCAAACTTAGAGAATCACACTGGATTCACCAGTCCAACCATTTGAAGCACCATAGCAGTCGTCATTAACATCACAAAACTGTGAGAAAGTTTTTAGTTTTAGGGAAAATTTCATACAGCATCGCTGTAGAGTACTCAACCCTACAGAGACCACTCAACACTGGTTGTAATCAATGTTCCAGAAAAAACACAGGTGATATGTTCACTGATACACTGTATGGTCTACATTGAACAAATTTACAGAAAAATTCAAACCTTTTCCATCAAATATAGCATTAAGAATTTAGTCTTCAAACCTACCCTGCGGTTTGTACCAAGTAGTATCAACAATGAATTCAATTTTGATGCAGAATAAATGGCAGGAAACAATATTTACCTTTTACAGAATTGCGAGCCGATCTGAAGCAGTGCTCCTTGTCTTGTTGCCATTATTACTAGCAGTAGCAGTAGCACTAGCAGTAAGTGGAATGCTAACTGGCTTAGCAATGAATTCTTCTACATAGGCATGCAACTTGTCATCTGATCAGCTGATTTCCTCTTTTTTTCTTCCTTTTTGGAGCCATGAAAAACTGGAAAACACTGTACAAAGTTCAGTTTGATTTGCACTTTCCTCTTGTTTTTGTAATTGAAAAGTTGCATGCCTATTCTACAGGGTCAAAAATGAGCCTCAACTGTTATCTGTTCTGACCCAAATTTCACATATTGATGGTGCTACTGAACAATGACGGATCTAATGAAGTGTTTAGAGGTTGGGGCAAAGCTGGAGGGCAGATTTTACAGTGTGAAGTCTTTCGGTTTCAAGGCATGCAAAAGATGTTTAGCTTCTGGATGATCTCTAGTGTAGTACGAGTGTTTTATGGAAAACAAGCAACCAGTAATTTCAGAACAATTAATTCCAATGTTTAGATATCATGCATGGAATGCCTGAAATGTGTTTTGACATCCATGAACATAAAAAAAAAATAAAAATGTAATTAGTTGTCCGGCAAAGTTGTCTAAAAAAAAACCAGAACAATAAAATAGTTGGGTCAATTAGGCATACTAAATCAAATCAATGAAAAATGAGGTGTAAGAACTAGGGGTGAAAAAAAAAAAAAAAAAAATACCCCCACCGAAAAAAAAAAATCATGCACAGATAAATTGTGAGATTCAGAAAAATTAGTTTCCAGGACAAATCAACAAAAAAGAACGACATATATAATATTAATAAATACCTTGGAGAGTTTGTGCATTCTGATTGGTCAAAGGCTGGTCACAATGGGGTATATTAACGTGTGATATACAAACTCTGTGAACTTGAAAATAAATGACCACTAAACAAGCATGTTGTTGAGTTAACGTTCTGTTTGCACTGTGCATGTTGTTTGAGGAACTATCAAATCAACTGTTTTCTTCGTGTGATTTTTGTTTTATTTTGAGAAGAAAGTGACTGCACAGACAATGTTTCAACTTAAGGTAGCTTGAATTGTACGCACATGAAACCAACATATTGCAAAGCATAAAGCTGAACATCAACTAAAATATTTCCATAATGGTTTTGTTCATTTTCAAGCTCATAGTCTGGTTCTTGAGAGTATCCACATATAATTTTAACTTAAAACTAGACACTGAGAGTTTGTGGACAAACTCACAGTGTTCGGTCGAACACAAAGTGATGTTCCCCCACTTTTTAGAGTGGGGGGGATAGCATATCAAATGTTCCCCCCCACTTTTGAACTCCCCCCCCAAAAAAAAGGGAAAAAAAGATGATAAATAAAAAAATTAATATACAGCATTTAGGGGAAAGGAAACATGAGTGGTTTCAGGTTTTTATACATTTTTCTTCAAAGAACTGATAACGTCGAATGGTAATGGGTGAAATGATTTTGTGTTTATTGCCCTGTCAGCGGCGCATACAAAGATAGACCACATGCAGAATGCTATTTGGGCCTATATCCGGCCAAGCCATTTCCGATCTTTTAAGGGTTCCATGCGCACGTTCCCCACAATTTTTGGTAGCGATCGACATCTGTGCTCTAAGGTAATAGTAAGTTTCAAAGATGTACCACGTTTAGTTGATGAATTATGAATTTACTACATGTGAAATTTCAACTTCTGGTTTCGACCGAAATCAGAGTCAAATGGGGTCACACCTTCTAATATATTTGTAGAATGTTTAAAGGGCTTTCAGATTAACTCATTCTGTTTTGTTATTGAAATATCAATTTTAGGAAAAATGAAATTTCAACTTCCGGTTTCGACCGGAAGTCAAGGTCAAATGGGGTCACACACAGTGTACGATTTGTACAATAATTAAAGAGCTGTCATTTGGTGCAAATATCTTGTATGTAACATTTATGGTCCATCAGATAAGAATTATTGAAATATTAAACATTGATTTAATGTAATTACGTCATCAATGGCGTCATCGTAATTTTTTTACTTTTAGGTACATCTACAAGTTAAGGTCTAAGAACATGTTAAGTTTCAAGTTTTTCCAAGTTTGTTTAGTATGCGAAACCCTGATGAGAAGTTTTAGTGAGAAGAAGAACACATGGTAAAAAAATAAAAACAACAACATTACAATAACAATAGGTTTACTTTTAGGTACATCTACAAGTTAAGGTCTAAGAACATGTTAAGTTTCAAGTTTTTCCAAGTTTGTTTAGTATGCGAAACCCTGATGAGAAGTTTTAGTGAGAAGAAGAACACATGGTAAAAAAATAAAAACAACAACATTACAATAACAATAGGTTTTCGGCGGTTGGCCAAACACCTTATTATGTTTAAGAGATTAGGAGTCAAGAAAAATTTTTGCAGCCTAAAGAATGGCCCTTGAATAGAACAATTTCTAAAAAGTATTGGCTACAGAAACATTACCAAATCCGATAATTTTACTGTTTTTTTATAAAAAGGTTTTTTTTGATAGGAAGGAATAACAGTGTGAGGACCAGGTCTTCACTGTGTGGTTGGTGGCTTGCTGCTGTTAATGGACATCACCTTTGGCTTGGTTCATTAACAGAAGCCAGCCACCAACCTGGCCATTACCACTAGTGAAGACCAGGTCCTCAGCCTGCTATTCTCTAAGTAATAATAACAATCGGTTCTTGATAGTTCTTAATCTAAGGGCATCTCAGAGCGCTTACTGATATGTGCATGTAAATATCCATTTAGATTGTTTATCCTACTAAAATGAGTAATGAGCAGTTGGAATATAACCTCTTTTTATATAATTTTTCAATACATGAAAAATGCTTTACTTCTGAAAATGTTGTTTGCTGGGTGGCCAAGGGCTGCCTTTTATGCTGAATTATGTGCTATTTGAATAATTCAATTGATAAATTTGTACCCTCTTCAAACAATTTTACTCTCAAAGGCTCAATATGCCTGAGAGTGCCCCACTCCACCTTCCCTTGTTCAAACAAGATACATTTAAAATAGCAATACAGTTTACGTACCAGTTAAAACATCTGTTGTTGTTGTTAATGTGTACATAGCTAAAACAGTAATCCAATAGGGGATTTTCCTGCAATCAATCTAAACAGATTCAAGGACACAAATTACTCTGTGCTCAATAAAAACAATCCTTTGCATGGACTTGCTGGTTATGAAGAGGTACTTTATACAAATTGAATGCATGTGATTTGAGTGCATTGTTGCAGAATGTAATCATGAGGTGAAATCTGGACTATTCCATGTCAGGGGAGGCCGAGTGAAATAGAAAAGCCAGATTTCACAGAGTGATTATATTCTGCGACAATGCACAAACAAAAATCATTCAATATTGGATGCATACTTGGATACACTTTGTGCACTATTAAAACTGCATATAAATAGTCCTACATATACTCACAGAAGCATTTCCTGTTGGCCTGGACAAAATCAGGGGGAAAAAATGAACCCATAATCTTTACGTTTAGTGTTTACAAATTGTGGCCACAGGTTTAAATAACTCTAATGAAGAACCATTAAATGATCTATGTTAAGATGAGTTTAGCCTCTAATCATTTACAATTAAAACATCTGATATACGGTACAACACTCTCTATGTCCTGTATTAGACTTTTCGAAAATGAAAATAGCTTTATATTACACCTCTTAATTTCAGGTATGTCAATCAAACATTTTCGCATCAAAATCACATAATCATGTGTCAGCATATCATTCCACAAAATAAATGTCAAATAATTGTAATCTTTCAAGAATTTGTCTAGAAATATTGTAGTTTGTAAGGTGTGAATTAAGCAAGCAGCTATTTTGTGTAATAGGTGTTCCAGACTTAATATTTGTATATAAAATGAATTGATCAAAATTACACCGCGGAAAAATCTTATTATAAAATTCTGTATCTATATTAGGTGTAATATAAAACCATTTAAACTTTACACTAAAAAAATATGTCATAGTTAACTTCATTAAAAATGTACTTATCATGACTATTTCACAAAATATATAATACCCTCCTTTTAATTATTGCACAAAGCTTCAACTGTACACAAATCTACACCTTAAAATATACACAGTTCATTCACACATTATTTTACAGAAGAAAAACCTCAGGAAAGATCATAAATCTTAACAAGTTTCTGCTGTTTTTTTTTAATAAAAACCTTTTTTTTAATACAAGGAAATACAATTTTTTTTTACTAAATTGATTTGAAAAATCTTTTTAAAAACTTCTCATGTACTTTCAACACATTGATCGGCAATATCTTATCTGAAATGAAAGACCTAAATGCTGGTAATCAAGGTTCATGTAGTAAATTATTTTAGATTTCTTATCTGATCGATACACTCGTAAGGCACTTCATTCATGTATTTTTTGTAATTAGGATGTCATATGATTACTAGCTCATTCTGCACTTTAAATACATGAGCACTGCATCTATCAGGTAGGACAAGTATTGAGTACCTTCAACTATTAAGTCCAAAAGCAAGGACAAGTAGATCCCACTTTAGTATAACATCTTTAAGGGGCTACTTATTTTAGTCCCTTCAATAGTTTGATGCCGGGGTACTAAAGGATGAAGAGGCTGAGTGATGGGATGAAGAGGCTGAGTGATGGGGCTCATCAGCAACATTCTTTAAATGAAATTGAATGTCACATTTATTATCTTTCACTCCAGATCGTTGCAACATGTTGGCCTGGAAAAAAAACAAATTACTTCAATTCATTATCATTTATGATAGGAACACTAAGGAGACAATTAAATTATTTATAAACATTAAAATACAAAAAAATCTGTACTGTATTCCATTAGTTCTGTACTGCTTCATCCTTTAGATGAAACGTTCAATGTTCAGCTGTAGGTCTTGTGTGGTGCACATAAAAGAACTTGGAATAATTTCTAGAAAATAATGGCTCTATCTGGTGGCAGCGCAACACAAGGGAGGAGGTGTGGTCAGAGACCAAATTTAATCAAGAAATCCTGAACAGACAGGAAAACTTAGAATTTGATAGGGAGCAGACTGGGGTCTGGACACATCTGCACTAGAAAAGCCAATAGGTGGAGTACAAATATAACAACATGACACCACACAAGGGAAAAGGGACCAATCAAATGTTTCAAATATGTGCACAAATTGGTAAGCATTTCAAACATGATAACATTGAATTGTGGGAAGAACTAGCACACATGTGATAAGAAACTGTCATCCAGCAGACTGCACTGCTTTTGCGTGCTGCAATTATATGCAGTGTAGCTGCAGTGTAATAAAAACAATGAACATGTAACTAAGTGTACCCAACTTTCACCGAAGGAGAAAAAGTGCTTTATTTTATGCTTCACAGCCAACCAACTTGAAAATGTTTAAATGTTATAATCCATCTTCAGTATCCAATACATGCATAGTTATGAATGAAAAATGACTACACTTCTATGAGGTATATGGTTTGAACAAGATTGCTTAACTAAAAACTTATGGGGCCTGTTACACAGAGATGACAGCGAGTCAATTATTTTTAGCCATACCGCGCCGTGAGGATTCCCGGCGATTATATGAAGTTACAAGCCCACCACCCCCCCAGCACCAGGATTCTTCGCAAAAGGTCATGCACAATCAAGGGAACAGCCAAGAGAACAGACCTTGAAGATATGCCATGCCACAGTGAGGATTCCCTCCCCCGGCGATTGTGTTTTACAAGCTCAACATATTTTTCGCAGATAGTCATGAACAGCTAATAGAACAGCCGAGTGAACGAACTTTGATGATCGTGTTTATAAGCCATATCGTGAGGATTAACGACGAAAAAAAAGAAATGGAAACAAACTGAACGGAACAAACTATTTGATGGACACTGAATAATAATTGTGTGGTTTTGATTATTTCAGTATTGATTCGGTGATATATTATTCATTGGGAATTTGTTTTTCATTGTTACAGCCAAGTAAGCCAGCAGACAAACCATTTGCAGATTGTTTTTCAGTATTGCAGAAGCATTATTCACACTGAGGTACCGTTTTTATACTCGAAGTCAGAAAGAGGGCGAGAGTGTTGCACAATTTGTTGTAGGGTTACATCATCTCAGTGATGGTTGTAATTTTAAAGAGTTGGATAACATGTTACGAGACCATTTGGTAGTAGGTTGTAAGGAAGCAAGCATACAATGCAAATTGTTGAGTGAAACAAAGCTCACATTTGAGAAAAGCCTGAATATTGCCACAGCCATGGAAATGGCAAGTAAAGATGTAGAATATATCAACAAAATAGCCCAGCCCAATGTTGAAATAGCCAAGGTAAATAAGATGCAGCAAAACAAAAAGCCCAGACAAAAGTCAAATGCCCCTAGACAGCCTCGATCTAATGATCGAGAAGAACCAAGAGCAGCCCAGCCCCAGAATGATGGTTCATTCCAGCAACGTGAGCAAAGGTGTTGGCGCTGTGGTGGACACCATCTTGGCAAGTCCTGCTTTTTCATCATAGAGAAATGCTACAAATGTCAACAAGTTGGTCACACAAAGAGCCAGCGTGATAAGATCAAAGACATTATCATCACAGGTAGAAATGGTGCCAAGCATCTTGCCAATCTCGAAGCTGTACTCCAGCGATTGGAAAATCATGGGATGAGAATCAGAGAAGGAAAATGCGAATTCCTGAAAGACTCTGTAATGTATCTTGGTCATCACATAGCTTCAGAAGGATTATGACCAGTTGAAGAAAAGGTTCAAGCCATCCGCCAAACACCTGAGCTGAAAAACCAGTAAGAGTTGCAAGCTTACCTTGGTCTTTTGGGTTACTATCGCAAGTTTCTGCCTAACTTGTCTACGCAGATTGCACCACTGACCATGATGCTGAGAGCCGAATACAAAGCGGAAAAGAAGTCTAAAGCAAACCAAAAGACTTCAGCCAGCCCAAACTTAAAATGGGGTCCCGCACAACAGCAAGCCTTTGCTACCTCTAAGAAGTTGTTGGAGAGTGATGTGCTACTAGTGCACTTTGATCCCCAAAAGCCACTGTTGCTTCAAACAGATGCTAGCCCGTACGGGTTAGGTGTCTTTGGACTAAAGAAGTTCCATAAGTACTTACATGGCAACAGATTCTGCATAGTAACAGATCATAAACCGTTGGTGTCACTTATTGGAGATAAACCAGCAAGCCCCATGTCTTCAGCAAGAGTAGCATGATGGCACATGCTGCTTTCGGCATATGACTACTGTATCGTCCACAAAGCAGGCAAACTGCACTCAAACGCAGATGCATTATCACGATTGCCTGTAGCGAGCACCATGGAAGACGAAGTCCATTGGATGCATGATGTATTGGTGGATGAATCACTTGTATCGCATCAAATTGACAGTAGACGTAGACAGTCGCCCAGTAGATGCCCAGGAAGTAAGGGTCTTGACAGACAAAGATCCACTTCTTTCCAAAGTACGTAGCTACATCCTTCGGGGATGGCCAGAAGATCGCATCAAAGGAGAGTTGTCTTCTTGCAGCACCAACTGTTTGGAGCTCAGCCTAGAAGATGGTGTTGTGCTGGGGGGCTCAAGGGTGGTGATCCCACAAGATTCCCAGCTACGTAATCGCCTGATGCAATAATTGCATGCAACCCACCCAGGGATAGTGAAAATGAAGATGCTAGCCCGATCATACTTCTGGTGGCCAGGAGTTGACAAGGAGTTGGAAAACCTAGTCAAAGATTGCCAAGTCTGCCAGGAAAACCAAAAGATGCCCCCACATAGCCCAATCCACCCTTGGGAGTTTCCTGAGGGTCTATGGCAACTCTTGCACATCAACTTCGCCTTGGTTGAAGGCCAAGAAATGCTGATTGTGGTAGACACCTACAGTAAGTGGAAAGAGGCAACGCCAGTCCACTCTGCCTCATCCACATCTACAGTCAAGGTCATGCGAAGACTGTTTGCTACACACGGAATCCCAGAGACTATTGCAAGCAACAATGGTACTCCATTTGTAGCAGAGAAGTTCTTTCGTTTTCTCACAAGTACTCGAGTGGAACACATACAAACTGCTCCAAAGCACCCATCGAGCAATGGTCTAGCCGAATAAGCCGTCCAAACAGTTAAGAATGGCACGAAAAAGTTCAAAGGAGGTGACCTGGAGATGCGATTGCAGAAGTTTCTACTTCAATATCGAGTAACTCCACAAGCAAGTACAGGAAAAAGTCCAAGTGAACTCCTGTACAAGCGTCAAATTCGTACTAAACTAGATATGCTACGGCCAAACCTTGCAAAGAAGGTGAAACGACAACAGAAGCAAATGAAAGACCAGGCAGACATAGGTTCCAGACCACGAACTCTTCATACAGCAGAACATGACATGTCTTGGTCAAGTCACTTTTTGCAAGTCAAAGTCAAGTCACTAGCCAATGCTGGTTGTTACAAGTCAAGTCATAAGTCAAAGATTTAGCGACTCGAGTCCAAGTCGCATGACTCGAGGCAATAACTCATCTATTACAGGCTGTTAATCAACAACCTGCTGAATTTGAGCAGACTAACATAATTTGAAATAATACATTACTTGTGACATCAATGTAAGATGAAAAAATCAAACACTTGCACATCTACACTTTTTCCTTTTCTAAATGCTCATTGAGCAATAGGATATTCTCTTTGAAAATTCGTAAAATTAATAATTTGCAATTTTTAAATAGTTTTTACATGACGTCACAGCAACCAGAAACATTTTGACGCTGCCCTGTTTACAAGCAAACTGCACTGCAGGCTGTGTACGATAATATCGTGTGTGTGTGTGTGTGCAGCTTGTGTTATGGTTTGGAAACTGTTAGCTCTGGAGGCCTTCACTTTCATACAAATACTACACTGACGTCCTGGCAAGGGGGCCCATTTCTGGGGCGGAAAAATTTCACAACTCCGTAATTCAATTCTTACCTTTAAGAAGCTACTAATCTCACAGGATTAACATTCCATGGCCGCATAAAAATTGTGGCGGTGGGTTATATTTCAGCTCCCAACATCAAAAAATTTCCACTTTGTTTGTTCTCTCAAACATGCTTTTCGTGCGTACGTGTACCTAGTGTGTTGGTGCAGGACGGTGTGCGCGTATTCTGTCCGTATTTTTAGTGCTGTGCAGTCAGTGTATGGTGACGAGGAACTAGGTTCGTGTGATGAACTGTGTTTAAAAATTGCAGAAATGTTTAACATTGAGAGCTGAATTATTTCCTGAAAAATGACGGATTTATGTCTGATGTCCAAAACCCACCGCCAAAAATTGTATTCGGCCATGGAGTATCAATCTGGCAATATTAGTAACTGCTTACTGGTAAATTTTGAATTATGGAGCTCTGAAACTGTTCCGAAAACGGGCCCTCACAGCTAGGACTCTGTATCTGTGCACAGAGGAAGAGTCCTAAGATTCCTATATAGGGCTAGGTAACTGTAAGTGACCAGTGTCAGTGTTTGCATCTCCCAACTACAGCACAATGGTGAATACGTGTATCAAAAGCTGTCACAACCAGTCTAATCATGGCAAAAAAGGATTTTATTCTATTCCTGCTGTCATAAAAAAAACTCAAGGTAACTATATAAGAGAGTTGTCAGAAAAAAAAAGCTTTAGCTTTTCGTGTTTGTGCTCCATTTCTTGACGTTGCTATTGAATTATTGTTGAATACAGGTTTTCCTGATCATTTTTGCATTGACGCATAATTCTACTTTGCACAAAATTGAATGCTCCTCAAAACAGTAGTCAACTTCACTTAATGTGTAAGCAATTGTTTAATTGTGGTTAAAAAATATAACCATTCAAAAATTTAACAATCCACATGAACAGCATTTAAATTTGCAGCAGCATTTCGCAGAGTGCATTTGGTCATTCAATTTCATCTCTGGGCAGGCATTTGTGGGAATGTGCAGCTAAATTAACGCTTTGTTGATCTATAATTAACATGGCCTCTCCTTCAGATTTTAAAGGTATAAAAATGGTTCACTTATTGTATGAGAATCACTTTCCTAATGTTTTCCAACATCAATGGCTATTAGTACAACTACTAACTGAAGAATCTGTGAAAAAAAGGAACGCAGTGGTATAACCATAGCAAAAAACATACATGCTCAGTTGCCTGACAAGCCAACAGCTAGATGGTTGGTTAAGAAAACACATGAGTGGAGAATAAAAGAGCCATACAAAAAAACAATGAAACATGTTCTTGAAAGTGTCCAATGTATATACATGTTTTCCCCAAGTTAACTCAGTTTACAAAGAAAAAATAACAATAAAAAACAAAGACATATATGGTTTGCATTTATTTCTAGGTTGTTTTTTTAATGCTCATTCTGTGAAATTGCTTGTCACAAGACAAAAACAAAAGTATGATAAAAATCTCTTGTCTAAAAATCTCACCTACTCTGCTAAATTGAGTGCAGATTTTGCATGGCTAAAAAGTAAATTTAAGTGAATATAATGCTATATAAATTTGCATGCCTCAAAGTGAAATTCAATGACACTTTCAACTGAAGAGGCAAAATCGCTTTAAAATGATTGCATGAAAGTGAAACATAAACTTTTTTTCACCAAAATTGACCCATTAAACCTTTACTATTACATGAAGTGTAAACAAACATGGAAACAAACTGATTTTCTGAATGAGAGAAGTGCAATCGACACAGTTGTCGCCAAAAAGTGTTTATCAGGGAAATCCATCCATGTTTCCAAATATTTAAGGGGTAGGTGACAATGCAATGTGTGATCAACATCTGTAATGAGAGACTTTTGAGACAATAGCGGGCGTCCCACAGACCGGTCCTTTTCCATTGTTCTCAGCGATGAAAACAATGGAAAGGGACCGGTCTGTGGGACGCCTGCTATCGTCTCAAATGTCTCCCATTTTATACCATTTGTCACATGTACTAATATGGCCAATTATCAATTTTGAATTTCTTTATATGTTTAACTTTTTATATTAGGAAAGCCATCATATCTCCTTGACACGACAAATCCCTGTTGGACACCATATGACACCATATGTTTCACTTGGCTATGTAAAGAAGTTTGCAAGTCCAACTCAACATGAAAGAGCTGTGGCCTATCAAAAAGAAAAATGGCTTGTGAAAAAGATAAAGTAAACTAGACATTAAGTGTTTGTGAACAAACACATAGCTGTTCCTAAGTTGTTTTTCTTTGATTAAACACTCCAGACCTTTAAATGAGCCTAAACGGTACAAAAATTAAGACCTTAAGACAATTGGCTCAGGAGATATGATTTTTTTTTAATTTACAGCTTTCCATTTCGACCAAAAGTAAAGGACAAAGTGGGGTCATGCCTAAAACCCAAATGTCACATATGATGTAAGCTACAAATGGAACAAAGAGTATTACTCTACGACATTTGGCACATAAGATGTTTTTTCGAAATATAGAACTTCCTGTTTGGACCGGAAGTAAAGGTCAAAGTAGGGTCACGCCTGCAAATCAAACGTCGCATATGATGCAAGCTACAAAACAACACAAAGAATACGACTTTATGGAATTTTGTTCAGGAGATATGACTTTTTAAATTTTTCAAATTCCTGTTTGGACCTGAGGAAAAGGTCAATTTGGGGTCATATTTTTAAATAAAATGTCACACATGCTATAAGTTTCAAAATGGCATATGTGCATATGATATGTGCTTCGGGAGAAATGATTTGTTTTACTATTAAACTTTGAATTAATGTAACCTGAAACCTGGTGGCGTCACGATGATGAAATGATGTTTTCCATACTAAGTTTTTTCGTTACCTAGAAGGTGGTATAACTTTTATTCCCATGCGATGCCTTTGAACGAAAAGCCTAAAATGCAAAGATTCTTCACCTTTCATGGAGATGAACATTTACCGATAGAGGGCGCTATAGCATACAAGACGTCATAATAATAAGTTAATGGAAAGTCAAGCTAACATCTGAGAACACAAACTAAAGTTTTAAACGCAAAAAAGATAGCGCTTTGCCGCCGCATTCATGTTTGCAGTTTTCTCCGCAAAAACCTGTATGCCAAATGTGGATTAACGTTAGAAAAACAGGTGAGTGTGTACCTGTGTACAAGTTTGTAAAATCAACTCTGAGCGGCGAAATGTGGCGTAGTCCCCACAACATTGTACCAATGGTGCTCAGACCGAACAATTAACGGTTAATTATAGTGGAATGACGTTGTGTTTTGATTAATTTTCACGGTCTGGGATTACTCTTGGTAAAAACATTCATGTTTTCTAAACGATCTTTGTAACAAATGAAACCCAATTTTAATTTATTAAAAATGTAGGGTTATTGACGTACCGAATAGAAGGTCGGAACAGCTAATAAAGAAAAAATCCACTGGTCTACAAAGAATTAAGTACACCATACTAAGGTACAGTACCAGTGGGACTATCTAGTTTGCAACAGTGATGGTACACCAGTTGTGATTGCCACAGTTTGTTGTGAATTAACCAACTTATGTGAGTCTGTCATACCGTTTGATTACATCTTAACTGTTTTCAGCGTGAGAAATGCTTTGTTCAAATGTCAGGTCACACAAGGCAATTCAGATAATAGTCCAAGACAAAGTCCAAGACAATAATCCTATAGGTAATGCCTAAGAAGAGAAACCTCCAGTCTTTAATGTTCACATATTTTTCTCAGAGATATTGAGACACCGTATTACAATGTCATTTGTGCTACCAAAGTATAAATGTACATGTAATTTTGAGATATTTTTAGACATCTATCTCTCCATCAAGAACACAGTACACCCACACCGATGACAAATTTACTAGATGGTTTTCCATTTATGGTAGAATTAATCAAATCCCTGTTGCCCACGTTTCTTTGGTCAACCCAACATTCACAAGCCTTAATTTCCCTTCCACCCTATTGTGGCTTCAGATGGTGGGGATGCACGAATACTTCAAGTGATGCATTTGGTTGGTGGGTGTTCTTTCTCAGTTGTATGACAAGACAACCCAGTTCTCGTAGATTGTTTCGAATGTAGGGAAGTTGTACAACATCGAGGCCAAGCTTTAGGTATTCACGTTTGGTGACTTCAAGAATCAAAGAATCATGCTTGAATACCAGAGCAACATCGTCTCTCTTCATCAGACTAAGAACCTTGTTCAACTGGAAAGATACATCAGCAGGAGGAGGTTTTAACAAATCACACTTGTTAGATACATGCCCCCTAACAAGACCTATCCTACTGCTACCAACAGTCTGTGCGGGGAGCGCAGGCTTAAGGGGGCACTGATGACGCCAAAGATCAAGACGCACGTAATAGCCATAACAATGTATGCATGGTCCATATGCGTGTGGAGCTGCCTCATGATTGGGTCTGTAACCTACAATAAGGACACCCTGTCCCTCTCTAAGGACTTGGCTATTGTGTCTGTGATTACCAACATTGCGGATGTATAACAGAAGTTTCTTGCGGGCACTAAGGCCGGTCTCCGATGCTATCTGTACAACATCCCTTTTATCCTTATGACACCTCTGGAGATGACGGGGTAACTTGGCCTGAGGTTCATCACAGTAAAAGCAAAAGTGCTTCTTGTCCCATTTCCTCTGACCACCCACATCATTGGTCTGCACGACTGTTACTCCACAGTTCCCACTAGAATCATTTATGTAGAATGCTTTATATAACTCGGCCTTTGGGCTTTTGTCACATCCTACAGCTTTATTGGTTTGGTCAAGTTCTGCAGTTCCGGAACTAGCTTGTGGGTCATCTGATGTTCGATGGGCCAGCTAGCAAGGAAAACATAAATGACATAATTAACACCATTGCCATACTATTTGAATTATCACACCAATTAAATACACGTCTCGAGGGTTGAGTGGATCAGCGTGCCCTTAAGTTGCTAGGCAAATAACACTTGACCCCCAGCTAGTCAGAACTTAAACCATCCTTTCAAACAATATATCCCATGTTGGGGGGGGGGGGAGGGGTGCACATTGGTTATCAAGCAGCTTTCATTATAAAATTAGTTGTCTGCCACAAAGGGCGAGTGGTTTGGCACTCTTTTACAATAAGAGAGGATATTAGTTTGCCTCAACAGCGTTGAAAAACATCTCCATTCTACAGAACACGCAATATTATGAAGAAACATTGTATTTTATGCTTTTAATATTAGATGGAATGAATACATGACATAATCATTTACTCACCCGGTGCTCAAATAAGCAGCGTGTCATGCCATCATCAGTGTAACACACACAGTACCTGGTCAGTGACTTCCCTGAAAAATAAGCGGCAAAATGTTCGTCATTATACTTCGTCAAACTTAACTGTGTCCGGGGATGGTGATGGGGATGGTGATGGTGGTTGGCAAGCGTTTTGATTTGCATCACAATAGCCTATGTGCTTTTACTTAATCAGGAGGGATGATGCACAAGAAAGGGGCCGCTATGAGTAACTGACAAGTTTAACAGCGTTTCTGATTCAGTTTATCCACTTTGGATTTTAGTAAATTTTGTTTAATTTATTTTTTTTTGTGGGGTGACATACAAGAATTTCCACATACAATTATGTGTTATGTTTGAAACATGGTCTACATGTGATGGGGATGATAAGGTGTGGAAATGTCATTTCGTGTGTTAAAAATACATAAGTTATTTCACTTTTAATACCTTTGTTTATGGTGGTTATTACGGCTGGATACCATGACGAGTCCGAAGGCCACTGTGCCATCAAGCTGTCCCTTCTTCATACTATAAAGAGGACATACAAATGTAACATATATGTTATTTTTTGCTTCCACCATGAAGTATAATCATGAACACAGTCAGTGTGTCTGGAACTAGATCAAATGTCAAACGACTGTATTAATGTTAGTAATATGGTAGCACTATAGTAGTACTGTAACTATGCAATGTACATTTATCAGTCATCACAAAAAGTAACCGTTAACTCACCATATCTTGAGTTCTCTGGAGAGCTGCCATGAGTCGAACGTTCGAGTCTACGCCGGTCTTCCGATGGATGCAATAAACTCAATGTTTATGATGCGTCCCCATGACATCGGCCTTGCAACCGGCCGGGCCAAGCTACCCAACTCAAAAAAGATATACTAACTGTCAAGCATAATGACTTTAGAAATGGCCACTTCTACAAGAAGGAAACTTAATAGCAACAGAGGGAATTGTAACTTCCCAGGAGTGCTAAACGCCAACATTGGCATCCAAACTGCCTACAAAGGTCCATTTATTACTATTTTCCAAAGCGAGGACGTCCTCGCTCTGATTAAATCCCCTGATGTGCCAGTGTGTATTCACATAAATGAGCTCGGTTTCCAGCGTTGACATGTCCACACACATCCACACGCACCCTTACATATGGCAGTTACGGGGTCCTCCTATTGTATTCCTCTGTGGGGTAGCACTAGAACAAAGAAAACCTTGTGGGGCAGCATTGTTCCGTTGTGTAAAGTACCCAGTAAGTTGGTGAGTGCAAGGGCACACACATGTACAGTGTGTAGCATGTATAGTTCTGATATATTCATAGCTTGGCTGCTGCAACATGCAAACGATGCATGTCTTAACTATGAGGATTAAAAGGCTGGCCCAGCCTTTTACTAAGTTGTCTTTTTAATTTTAACTGCCAATAATCCTTGACAAATATTTTCGTTCAAGAGGGTAAGAGAGTATTCTTACCTAAAAATAACTTTTCCCTACCTCAGAATATTAGCAATTTTAAAATTAAATCATTTTTTAGCGATAACTTGGCCTGAAATCAGACAATGCGTCTTTGATAGTTTGTTCCCAGTCCAGCTCAATTATTTTGTAGGATAGGTCACTTGCATTTTTCTTTTACATTTATGATGTCTATTAAAGGAGCATACAAAATTCCACGAATTTGTTCAATCTCATAAAGAAGTTCATCAGGCTGGTAAAAATTTAACTTCTACATTAATTTCCTAAAAACACAGCCAATTAACTTACGTAATTTTTCATTTACATTTCAACTAGTTTCACTTGTCATCCTCAGAACGAGGCTCTCCTGTCGGTTGGTGGTGCTGTTTACTGTTCTGGCCACTAGGTGGGGGCCTGGCCAATTGTGTCCTGGGTGGGTCTTGGGGTATGAGGGGGTCCCATATGTGTGATAGTTTGTAACCTCCTTCATCTCTGTTCATAGTTTATCATCGTCTTCTTATCCATATACTCTCCTGACCCAGCATCTAAACTTATCACCCTTGCTATTCAAAATCTCATAATTTTCCCAGTTCATTATATGGTTGTTGTCCCTGACATGTTCTGTGGTGGCTGATTTTGTCCCTTCTCCTGCTGTTGATATTTTTCTTGCCCTCGTTATTGTACTCAATGTTAACTTTTCTACCTCAGTCTTATGTTAATCACAGTGGGTTCCAAATTTTCTTCCCATTTCCCCAATGTAAGAAAGTTTGCATTGTTCGATTTGTTTTGAATGCACAGATATGAAGATGTAAACTAGTTTAAATTCCACAAAGCCTTAAAAATGTAATTTTACATAAAGGACAGCTTTAACCATTTTGCATTAACTGTGAGTTTATTTATAAACATGTAAGGTTTTTAAACACTATAGTTAAAAAATATTCGTTCAACATTGCATAAAGTAATACAAAATGCTATACTCCATAGTACTTGGTCACTTATTGTTGTACCATGAAGGGAATACACCATGCAGACTTTACATGTATGTACATCTAGCAAAAGAAAAAATGTAGACCATGTCATCTTTGACTTAACATCACATGGTCATATAAGAGCCCCACAGCCCAAGTTCTGGAAAAAGTTTGTACACTTTATTTCACTGTAAGGAATCATGAGATTATCAACTGTTGACATGAAGTAAGGGAGTCTAATTATCTCAAAACAAATCCAGTTGAAATTTTTATACAATTGAGTAATACAGAAATTCCCATACTAACAACAGACAATCATGCCAGCATATTTAATGGCCTTGTGATATGCAAACATTACGGATTTATGAGGAATATTTAGCATCCAATACCCATCGCCAAAAATCATATGCGGCCATGGAATGTTAATCCGGTAAGATTAGTATCTTCTATGGAGATCTGTAATTTTTCGGCCACAGAAATGGGCCGGCTCTCATGTCCAGGACGTCAGTGTAGTATTTATATGAATTGAAAGTGAAGGCCTCCAGGATTAGTAAACAAAGGTGACATGGTCTATCATACAAACAATGATTGCTCAAATTAACTCCAATCAAAGTACTTGTAAATGGTATAAAGATGCTCCCTTAATGTTGGAAATGAATATTTGTTTATCATTTTTTAGCATTGCATCAAAATGAATGAAAAAGGGTATTCCAAATTTTTCTTGTTCATAAGATAGTGGAAATAAGTTGTCAAACAAAATTAAAATGAAGCATTTACTTTACCAGTCTAATTGCTCAGTCACGACTTAATTGCACCCCCAACATACCCCAGGCAAATGGATGTAAACAAAAATGCAGGGATGGCTGGTCCAACTCCAGCGATGGTTCAGCATGAACTGTTTGGTTCGTTGTGTAGCACTTAGTTTTTCAGGGGCTGTCCTTTGACAATGCAACACTCTGTGGGTTTTTCAATCTCTGATGTACTTGCACACCCTACACAAAACATAAATGATGAGGATGTGGTTATTACTAAAAATTTATGACAAAATAATAGAAATCAAGTAAAGTTTGCGATTAACCCATGGAATAATATTCAATGATGTTTGCTTCTAAAAAAATGATGGTGTAATAACTCCTTGTTTCAAGCAGTTTGTTCTAATTATCATTTAGGGTAAAGTATTCAGAGTACACTGACGGATAATGTCCAGTTCTTACATACACAACCAGTTCTGGTTCCATATCAAACCTCACTATTGCTGTTGCAAAATTTCATTTCCTATATTAAATCGTTACCCACCCCCTTAAAATCTTCTTCTCCTTCAGGTACCATGTCCCTTCAGGACGTCGGCGATCATGGCTCGCCACAGTTTCCTGTCTCTTGTTGTTTTCAGCAACTCCTGCTCCTTTATGTGTACTCTTTCACTTTCTGGTACCCTGTCCACCATCCATGGACTTATACTTTTCAAGTAGGTTAGCCATTGCCTCCCCCTGCTTCTCTTCCCCTCGATGCACCCCGTGACTGTAAAGTTCTCTAGACCTTCTTTCCTCATTACGTGTCCAAGAAATTGCAACTGTCTCTTTCTGATTGTTACCAGCAGTTTCCTTTTAGCTCCCACCTTCCTCAAATCTTCATCGTTTGTCACATGCTCTGTCCATGAAATTCTCAACATTCGTCTGTAAAATCACATCTCAGCTGCTTCGAGTTTATTCTCCATTTGTGCCGATGTTGTCTAACTTTCGCTGCCATATAAAAGAGTGGACACGATATAACAATCCAACAGCCTTTTCTTTGTTTCTGTTGTCATCTTCCGTTTCTTTAATATTTTATTCAACTTTTGAAAAGATTCTTTCGCTATTCCTATGCGTCTCCATATTTCTGTGTTGCACTTCCCATCCTCTGTAACCACATTACCAAGATATTTGAATTTCTGCACTTTCTTGATAACGACTTCACAGATTTGCAAGTTGCACCTAGGGCTGTCCCTTTTGCTCAACACAATACACTCTGTCTTCTTACAATTTCTGGTTAATCCTTTCCGCTTACTTTCTTTGACTACCTTGTCTAACAATTCTTGTAACCTTTCTTCTGAATTTGACATTAGTACAGTATCATCTGCATAGCGTATGTTGTTAATGTTATGTTTGCCGACAACAATTCCTTGTAGGTACTCTTATTCCCTTAGAATCATTTCGCTCTATAAGTTAAATAGATCTGGTGAAAACACACATTCCTGTCGCACTCCTCTTTCTATTTTGGTGTACTCACTTAACTCATTATCTGTTGCGAATTATTTGTATATCTTTCCCGTGTTAATCCAAATTCCCCAACACTCCAAGAATTTGTTCTTGTTACACTTTATCAAAGGCCTTTGTGTAATCAATGAAGCACATGTACAGGTCTTTCTGCATTTCGATTGCTCGTTCTGACAGCATTCTGATCATAAATATTGCACTCCTTGTTCCAGCGTTCTGAAGGAAACCGCAATGTTCTTCACCTATTCTGGTTGTATTTTGCTGCGAGCTCTCATCATTAGGACCTTCAGTGTTAGTTTAATTATGTGGCTCATCAGGCTGATCGTTCGATGAAATTCGCATTCAATCGCTCCTGGTTTCTTTGGCAGCGCTATGAAAATAGATTTGCTGAGATTCTCAGGTATCTCACCACTGTCGTACATTTCGTTTATCACTTCAGTAACCTTCTCGATCCCAAAATCATCTAAGGCTGTTAAGGTCTCTATGACAATCTCATCTGGTCCTGCAGCTTTGTTCCTCTTCATCTTGGTCATTGCTGCTCTCACTTCCGATCTCAGTATCTCGGGTCCTTCCATGTCTTTATGTATGGTGGGTCTCTCTCCTCTGTTGTCATGAAAAAGCTCTCCTATGTATTCTGTCCATCGTTGCAGCATCTTTTCTTTTCCCATGATAATCGTTCCCTCTTTAGATTTTATGCAACCAGACGAAGAGCATATTTTCTGTCCCGCTATAACCTTGATCTTTTGATGCACACTAGCTGTGTCTGTGTTTTTCAGTTTCTCGATCTCATCACATTTTTCATGTAGCCACTCCTCTTTTGCTTGTCTGCATTTTTCTCTGATGGTTTTGTCCATAGCCTTTTATATTCTGCACTGTGCCTTTGGAATATCTGCTGCCTCTCTTTCATTAAATCGAGAATTTCGTTTGTCATCCATTTTCTTCTCACTTGCTTCTTTTTCTTCGGGATGATTTCTTTAGCTGTTGTCACCAGCGCCTCCTTCAGGATGTTCCATTTGGAATCGTTTTCCTTTTCTAAAGCCTGAAACTTATTTTTGACTGTAACTGCATATGTCTGCTTGAGATTCGCGTCCCTGTGTAGCTTCTCATATTGTAGTTTTGACATTGCTATGTGTTTCTTCAATTTTTGCAACCTTACTATTAGTTTGCATATAACTGGGAGATGGTCACTCCCACAGTCAGCACTTGGATATGTCTTTGAATGCAAAACCGCATTTCTAAATCTTTTGTTGATGGTCACATAGTGTATTTGATTTTTGATATCTCTCCCTGGACTTTTCCAAGTCCACAAGCATCTTGGATGTTTAAACCAGGTGTTGGTTTTTACCTGTCCATTCGCTGTGCACCATTGAGCCCATCTTTTTCCACGCTTGTTGTGTAACCCAAGTCCATGTTTACCAACCATTTCATAATCTTGTTCACTGCCAACCTTTGCATTTAAGTCCCCCATAATGATGATTTCTTGAGATATACATTGAGACTTTGCAATTTCTAGTGTGTCGTAAAACTTGTCTATCTCTTCTTCGGTGCTTTCCGATGTGGGTGCGTACACCATTATGATTGACATATTGAATGGCTTCCCTTGTAGTTTCACCAGAAGAACTCCTGTCCGATAGTTGCCAATATCCCAAGACACCCTTTGCTCTTTCTCTGTCCAGTATGAACTCAAACCCCTCTTTCATGTTTCTCTCCTCCTGAGTATATTATTCTGCAATCACCACTTACAAAATCTCCATTTTGCTTCCATCTTGTTTCACATACTCCTAAAATGTTAATATATAGGTGTTTCATCTTGTTTCACGTTTTCCAGCTTTCCGCTTTGATACAGCATTCTTACATTCCATCTTCAAATTGTGATCTTATCCTTGTTGCAGACAGTCCCTTGATGACGGTCAGGCACCACCTGCCACACATAGTCATTCTTACCGGTTGCCAGTTGCCAAGGAGCTGACCCCTTTCATGCCACTGTCTGATATATTCTGCAAACTGTGTATTGCCATGATTGTTCTTGGGAAAATAGTGGAGTGGTTTCCTGTTGCCTTCTCCACAGTGTTTGTATCGATACACCATCTCTAGCTAGCTGGCCGTTGACTCTATAGAGTTCATCCGCCCTTTGGTAGTTCTTGTTTTAATTCTACTACTGCATGGGTTACCGCCCACGACAGGCAGGGTAAACATCGTGCTACGTAAATAACCCATAAATATGGAGACCCCCTGATCAGAGAACCGCCAAGTTTGGAACAACTACCAAGCATGTCACGTACACTACACTTGGGACATAATGAATTTGGAGTGTACATGTGTTAAAGTTTTGAGGCAAAGTTGTATTATCTTCAAGTCCATGAACTGATTTACCTTTGTTAACTGGATGGACATCTTGGGGCTCATCTGTGTCTTCTATGATTATCTGAAAAATCAAGAGGTATCACAGAGCTGGCTTTAAACATATTGAAGAGAGATCATATGTTATGTACACTGCCATCTTGACAGGCTATGTGGAAAAAGAAGAAGTACATATGAAGGACAATCAGAAGACAGTTGGCTTTAGGGATTAATTGTAAGTGGTCAATGTGAGCAAACAAAACTGTGAAATGCTACATTGGTACTTCATGAACAACTGTGGGAGGTTTCAGTCACTTTAAAATAAAAAAAAATTGTTGACTACCAAATGAGTGGTTTCTTAATCCTCTCTGATCTTCATTAGCCTTTGTTTGGACAATGAAATTTCCTTCCTCCATGTTTGGACTGTGCACATGGCCCTATATACTGGCACAATAAGCCTTATTAAAAAATATCTTGATGCATTTTCATCTAATTCTAATAGACACACAGTGCATGAGTGGACTTTTAATGCGACTCCACAGTGGACCTGTGCAAAAACTACCTTGATGATTAACAGTCTAATTTCCTTCCCCCATCTTTAAATATACAGTACTCTTCAAAGCAGATTAAAGCTTGAATTTCCTTCTTGATCAAAATTAATTTATTCCCCTTACCTGCTCTTATTTTCTTAAACAATGTGCTTTTCAAATCTGCTTGATGAGTTTATCAGGTCGCCTCTGCATGGTTGTCGTTAGGTGGTGACTTGGCCAACATACACTAGCAGTCGCACCTGTATGCATGGCTACTCTCGATATTTGACACTTTTTAGGTTGGGACGACAGAACCAGAAACCAGAAACCAGACTGAACACAAGTCTGTAAACCCAAGCTTGCCTTCATTTGACCAGTTGATTCTCTCCAGTCTTCAGACAGACGTTAAATCCTTCCGTGCATCATTCACCATTTCCCGTGAACTCGCCGTATTCCCTTGAAGATTTGTTTCAAACACGAACCTCTGTGTTCTTTTTATTGACAGCCTTCACCCAATCCGTATCATGATGTAATGGTTTACGACCATGCGAGGTCGCCGCCAACAAAATTTAAAGAAAGGGGGCTGGTTTTTCCAATCAAATTTCAACAAAAATTCATGGAGGAAAAATTAACACTTTATGATCACATAATAACTAAACACAAAATAAACAAGGATAGCTAGACATTAAGTATTCGTCCTATGGATGAACACAAAGCTGTTTGGTTCTGTTTTACTATGACTACAAGATCCAGACCCTGAACGTGACCCTAAATTTGAGGAAGACCAGGTGTGGATTTCACAAAGCGCTAGGACTAGTCTGATCTCGAGTTAGGATGAGTAACTAGTTCTAACTTATAGGATTTGCCATAAGTAGGGACTAGTCCTAAGTTAGGATTAGTTTTGTGAAATTCACCCCAGGACCCCAAACACAAACCCTTAATTTGACTTTAAATGTGTTTAAAACCCTAACAATTTAGCTGATTTTGAATCTGACCTTGACCCCAATCCTGACTCTTACACACTGACCTGACTCTAATCCTAACCCTAACCCGTAACATTGACCATCATCTTGACCCTAACTCAACCTTTGTAAAAAAAAAAAGATTAATACATGTCATATCGTTTGGGAGTTATCATTCTTTTTTTTTTTTTAACTTGTCACTAGAGAGCACTGTAAGACATAATGCCACCCGTAAGAAGAGGTGAAGTGGTGCTAAAAAATGTCACATGGGTTATGAGCCAGAAGAGTCTTTAGACATTAAGATTTCTTATGATTTCTTCAAGAGATATGACTTTTAATATGGATTTTTTTAAACATGTTAATAGAGGGTGCTTTAACTTATGGTGATGTCATCAAACCTATTTTAGAAAGCTTGGGACTCACTGACGATTCCATACACAGACACTTTATCTCTTTTTGTTTAAATTGGATGTAGACCAGATGGATGGAGATACAAATGTAATTTATTTAAACTTCCTGGCTGGACCAGAAGGAAAGATTAAAGTACGGTCAGGTGTTCAAAAGTGTCATATGTGCTGTAAGCTAGACAGCGCAAAGATTGTGACTCTATGACACGTGGTTCATGAAATAATTTTTTTTAAAGTTTAGTTGCTACCTGTTTGGACTGAAAGGAAAGGTCCCAGTTGGGTTACACTTTTAAACAAAATGTCACATGTACTGTAAGCTACAAAATGGCACAAAGATTATGACTCTATGACATTTGGTTAATGGTATGTTATTTTTCTAATTTTAGAGCTTCATGTTTGGACCCAAAGGAAAGGTCAAAGTAGGGTCATGTTTTTGAATAAAATGTCACATGTGATGCAAGCTACAAAACGGCACAAAGATTACAAGTTTATGACATGTAGTTTAGGATATATGATTTTTTTAAGTTTTGAGCTTCCTGTCTGGACTGCAAGGAAAGTTCGAAGTGGGTCATATTTTTGAATAAAATGTCACATGTGATGCAAGCTACAAAACGGCACAAAGATTACAAGTTTATGACATGTAGTTCAGGATATATGATTTTTTTTAAAGTTTTGAGCTTCCTGTCTGGACTGGAAGGAAAGTTCAATTCTGAGCTGCAAACTGTGCGCAATCCCCCACAGCGTTTCATCAATGGTGCTCAGATTTACAAGTTAACTGTTAATTACAGTGAAAATACATTGCGATTGGATTAGCTTAAATGGTCTGGAATAACTCTTAGTAAAATCATATATGTCTTCTAAATGATTTATGTGAAACTAAATTTGAATATTGAAAAAATTGTGTATTTTGATATACCAAATAGTTTCACTTTTTCAACCATTTCTTTTTCACACAGATACAAAAACGTGGCATAAATGACGTCATGATGACGTGACAGAAAAATATTCAAAATTGCACATCTACAAAATCCAACAGGACAAGAACTGAAAAAAAATTTACTCAAAAATTTTTGCAAGACCATGTTGACAGGAGATTTAATGTAACTTTTGTGATAATGCTGTAATGTTGACAAGTATTTAATTTACTTGCTCTTGAACATCAGTTTTTGTGATGTAACAAAAACTAAATGTTGGGTTTCTTCTTCTTCCCCTCAACTCTTCTCTACAGCATCACTCAATATTGAAACTTAACTGAACACACTGAAACTCATCAGACAATTGAACTGGGACATTAAGACAGCACAAACTTAATGACACCATGATGAGGTATCAAAGTACACAATGGATTTTTACAATCTATACATCATCAGAAAGGTCTTCAAAAACTGCACAAACGTTACACAGATGTGACCCTAATCTGACCTTGTCTTTAGGTTCAAACCAGAAGTTGAAGGAAAAACTATTAAACAGCCATCATTTCAGCTATTAAGTAATTATGAAATGGAATTTGGAAATGGTATATGTGTATGAAATGCAATATGACTCTTTTACTTTTTAAATTGAAAAATGATGACAACATAATAGTTAAATTCAACATCTGGGGACAAGTTTAAAATTATGTTTTTGTTCAAACTCAAACTGTTGTCAAACTTATTTGACCAAATATGCAGCAATAGTTGATAAACTGGTCAAAAAGAAACTTAAATGAAGACATTACCCACGAACAACTTATTTTGGAGTAACAAAATCTTAACTCTAGTTTTGTTTGTTTGTAAATATCCATTGTGCTAGAGTTATGATTTTTTCTGAAATGTCAAACTTTCAAATATTGTAATCTGATACCTGATGACCTCATTACGACGCCTCACTTGTAGGTATTTTCATATTAGGTTATTTCTATTTAAAGTTTAAGGGTTATGTGAAATTGCATTTTCTTGCAGAATGGAGTTGGAAGGATGAAGAAAAGTACCCCAGAAAAAAACAAAAACAAACAAACAGGTGATTGGCTGAAGCCCAAACACTTGAGAACAAAATTATAAATCTTGAGAAAATAATGTCAGTTTGGAGAATTTGGTCAGAACTGGTAAAATAATTGATAATATTTAATAAGAGAATAAAAGAGTGGAGACGAGGTCTTAATCGGGTGTTTAAAGCCGTCAATGTTGCGGCCTGTGTGATACTAAGGCACGGTCGTGACACTGTAAGGTTCTAAACGACCAATTAACACCAATTCACCACTCTTTTATTCCCATTCATAAATGCCCTTTTATTGTTCAGATATAAAATACAAAGAAAAAATCACAGAACGACAGAACAAACCTGGCTTGCTTTGCAATGATTTTTGCGGGACGTTACGTTCAGGATGAGCCCAACTTTTGCACTATGGGTCTGTTTCATTCGCCCTGAACAACGTTTTCTAGTGTTAGAGTATCAAAGTAGGAAACCAGACAATAAAAACCAGTCTTAAACAGCTCCAGCCATGTCTTTATCAGCCATTGAGTACAAGGTTAACACGGTCATGTGACCACCGTTCAACCCATAGGAATGACGAAAATGTCTTGGGTATTTATAAATTAATATTTTTAAAAAAAGCTGTTACAAAAAAATCAATAAGTATACATAATGACTTCCTTCATTCAAGAGAAGGAAAACAAAGTTTTCTACTTGAAACAGCGCAGCTTCCTAAAAATATTTTAAGGAATGTTTGATGACCACATGATTTAATGTTTCCATTCAAACTAAGGTCATATGTTAATATGTATTTTCACCTTTTTTTCAGTTGAATTATTTTGGTGTTTAACCATTTAGCATCGGTAGACGTGTATACATGCACAACTTTTGCAGACACTCAAACAGTAGTCGGATTAACCAGTTTTTGCATACAACGAAAAATTGTTTTGGGGTGTATGAGGTCACACCTGGACATTCTATTGTGTAGCTTGCACTCACTGTGCTAATCTTCATTTCCCTCATACAAAGGGTACTTAAATTCAAGCTCCAAATCTCTCTTTTTTCAGTGAATCTCTAATTCCAGACAACTGCCTTTTTTGGTACAAATGAGGATTACGAGTGATTGACAGACTGCCACCATTTTTTATCACCGTATAAAGAATATGGAAGGAAGTCTGAGGATCCAGCATACCATGGCCAATGATCTGCCACAGCTTACGGCCAAGGGTTGGTGAAGACATTCTACTTTTTCTTGACAGACAAAAAAAACAAAACTTTGTGCACTTTAAGAGAACGATCGTTGTCTCTACTTGGTTTCATTGTAACAATGATTTTCTCATAAATAAATTATTCTGAAAGTTCAAAAAATGTTATCCATGCGTGAGCAAAGAGCCATTTGGGATATCCCAGTGATAAGTGGTTTAAAATGGGAAACAAAAAGAATACTTACCTTGTTTTGCATTTCCTGGCCTGTTGAATAGTTATATATTTGATGTAAATTGTAATTCATATCTGTGGTAGGAGAATTCCCTCTTTTGTATTCCCTTGGATGCTGGGCTTGTTCGTCAACAACATGCTGTTTTAGCTGTCTGGGTGAATGTGATAATGTTGGAGTAGATGGACGTCTTGGTTCCCATGACATCTCCCATGCAGATCCTTGGGACTTTATTTGTGAACCATGACTTGCATTAAATCTAGAGTTTCGGAAACCTTGCTTGTCCTCATCTGGTGCAGAGGGAGACTGAGGATGAAAGCCACGAGTAGTCTTCTTTGGTGGTCCTGACATATTAAAAGGAAAGCTTGATGCTTAAATTTGGCTATCCTGTTCGAAAGGGAGACAAGAATTCACTGAAGAAGAAAAAACTCCCTCCATGTAAACTGGGTGCAATGCTTACCAGAACCCATGTAGGAAACACATTGAGGATTTAACGTTTGTAAGCAAAAATTTCGGAATTGCATTTTACAGTTTTTAAACCGAAATGAGTACCATGCTAATTTGTTTGTGAAGTGATAGATGTTGTATTTGGCAAAACTTTTTATTCTAGGTCATGGAACTGTTTGACCTTTACTTCAGGTCTGAGTAGTCAAGTGCACTGGACTCAAGCTGTGGTGTTTTTGATCAGCAGATTGTGGGTTTGAGTCACGGTCTTGACACTTGTGTCCTTAGACAAGAGCAACCTTGAAAAATGGTACAATTTAAAAGTGATGGGGACAGCTAAAAAAAAAAAATGAGGATGTCTAGATCGTAAACATCCATTGTATGGTTCAAAAGTTGTGATTTTAAAATTAAAAAAAAGGTTTTGTGTTATTTGATGATGACATTATTCAAGTGTTGTCTTCATGTCGAGGTTCAAGTATATGCCTAGTTTCAAGGTTCAACTCAATTTCAATCTAAAGTTATCTTTAGTAGAAGAGTTTTGAGAAATAAAAAGTTAAAATAAAAAGGTTACATAATTATTGTTACACACTCTTGATGGAGCTATATTAAATTACTGCTCACGTAGTACAGCGCCTTGTAGGAATTTACTATCAATGGTTTGTGGCACTGGGCCAGCACTGGGCCCTATTTCAAAGAGCTGCAACAGCCGATTTTGTGCTTAAGGAGCGTGTTAAACAGTTTTTCTATTCCATAGCACGTTTTTTTGCTTAACACAGTACCGTAATTTTCGGCCCATAAGCCGCCCGGCCCATTAGCCGCAGTGCCCAAGAATTTCCAAAACAAGATTTAGGTGTCGGCCCATAAGCCGCAATACCGCATAAGCCGCAGCAGGTTCACCGCATTCACAGAGAAGCGCCGGCACTTCAGACACAGAGGGGGCCGCGTATCTGCGGTCACTGTCTGACTACAGCTGGTTAATGAACCAATGAAAAGCCTAGAAAGCAAGTACGTCCGTCTCTTTTTCTTTTCAACCAATGGAAACGTCCAGAAAGAAAGTCGGCCTGTCTCTTTTTTCTTTAATACTTAATAGGAATACTAGCGCCGATAGCACAGGCACCCTTCTGACGGATTTCCCCCGAACTTCCCCATGGAAACTGGAGGGCCAGTTCCCAAGCAACAGATGGAACCATTCCTGTTCGCATTATCCCCCGCTACTGACAGTGAAATTAGAGACGTTGAGATCAAGTCGTTAAAAAGTCGTTAATAGACTTTTAGTTCAATAAAGTGTACTTCTACATTTAAAACAGACCGCAACTGCCGATGACAATTTTGTTGTTTTTTGGTGAAGCCCTGAAAATGGTTTCCTTTCTCAAAAATGTCTCGTAAGTTTAAGGAATACTTTGTTAATTCAATAAAGGCTATCCCTATATATGGACCAGACCGTGATTGCTTCTCATCTCTTTTGTTTTGTGGTAGCCCTGAAAAGGACTGTTTTGTTTTTGTTTGTCACACCAGCCAAATAAACCCACCAGCTCTTTTCAGAGCTACCAAATCTTCCAAAAAGAGATGAAACGTGACTACGTCTTTCCCGTCCCAAATATGTAATAAAATAAACACCCTGCCTCCACAAGTAATAAATAATTTCCCAGAATAAAATATTTTGACAAAAGAAATACACGATTGTTTAGTATAGAGAAGTTTTCTAAATATGTCTATGCCTATGTATATTTCCCGCCCAAATATATAAATATTCCGCCACAACTAAAATTGCCTGACAAAAGAAATATTACAACACTCAGACTGAAGAAGTTTCCTAAATAGGTTTAGGCCTACGCCCGGTAGAATAATATTTGTTGACAAAGGAAAGGAATAATTCCCCAGAATAGCATTTTTCGTCAAAACAAAAATAATGTTTCCTAAACAGAACTCATCAACGTTAATCTTTTGAATAAATCTTCTTTGAAAGGAGACCACTAAAAAAAAGCCACCAGCTAACCTCAGTCGGGAGCGACAAACTTTAAAGAAATGCAACATCAAATACGGTCCGCCTACTTAATTACAGGACAATACAAGGATTTGTCATTCAATTGGTTGATCGGCCTCTTGTTGCTGTTAATTCAACCAATAGGCTGCATGCTCATGGGTGTGCAATACGTCCCCCACGCAACAGGTCTCTGTAGTCACAAAACGCCGACAACAATACGTATCTTTTTGTTTGCTGGGCTTGTTGCTTATCATGGTGAACAGTGCACGTGTTTGGTAAACGTTGGCTAAACGTTTTCAAACGCCCTCATTGTTAATCTTATAAAATCCCTCCTTAGACTGGCTCCCGTCCCTCGTGCTAGGCTGGAGACTATGTATAGTGAACGGGCCCCAGTCTCCTCAACTTGAGATGTGTGTGTTTTCTGTAGCTCTAGCTCGGTCGGCTTTGCATGTCTTGTTAGTTGGATCATTATTCCTTCCTCCATCATGTCCATGGTTGAATATCAACGACATTCGTTACAACTAAACTACAGCCTTGATGTTTTGTGGTTAGTTTTGTTTCTCAATCTCACATTGCAAATTTTCTTGTCACGCTGAAATAATTTCCTTAATATTTATACAATGATTTTTGGCCGTTACTGACACGTCGGCGTATAAGCCGCCCGGCCCATAAGCCGCATGGAACTTTTTGAGGGCGAAAAACAACCACCAAGCCGCGGCTTATGGGCCGAAAATTACGGTAAGCAACCAAAAAAGAGGCTTAAACACTCATTTTTATGCAAGTTATGTTGCACTTTTTGAATATAGCAGAGACTTGTCACTTGCAAATCATTTGCATGTAATAATGGGTCAATTTTGGAGAAAGAACAGCTTTGTTGCTTTTATGGTTTTGGTATAATTGGTAATTTTAAAATGTAAGAAATCAAATGCTTAAAAATTGTTCCCTTTAAAATCCCCAAAAGCCAGCAAACTTGACACCAATTTGAAACATTTTGCTATCATGAGTTATGATCAAAATACCGTTACTTAACAAAAGGGTGGCCACTTTGGATGCCATCTTGGATTTGGAGGTCATCGCCACAAATTTGCAACAGTTCACCAAGAAAATATTATGCGTTATCATAAAATCTTTCAAATAAACATGGGGAACTCAGTTTGTACGGATGGGGCAATGGGGGTACACAATTTTATTTGTTGGCCCTCTGATTAGGAGACATATAATTTCAATAAAGTACACTTTGTTTTACTTGGTTTGGTCAGAAAAATGACAGTTCAAGCATATGGTTCAAGTATGTATGCAAAATTGTTTTAACCTTACCTAGTGGACGAACTTGCCCATCTCCTCCATTATCCTTTTTCTTTTTCTTTCTACTCTTTGGCATTTCCTTACTGCTACCCTTTCCAATTTTTGCCAGAGGTAGCAGACGTGTACATGATGAGGATAACGGCTGCAAAAGAATGTACATTTTACTGCAATTGACATTTATTTAAAACATTTACTTGGCAGAATTTCCATCTGGAATTCAACAATGTGTGAGGAGCCGTACTTTGTACTTTTCAAACCAATTGTTGTTTAAATGATAGGTAATTCTGAAGTTTAATATTTCTCATTGTTATTAATGTTTCTCACTTACCTATTTCAATAATTAACTGTTTTTGCTGTAGTTTAGATGCTTTGTCTCTTTAGTGTATTACATTGATGCAGTCACTAGACACATATTGATGAGCAGTGGCGCTCTTTGTTTTAAGTCACTCTTGTGTGACCTACTGACCAATTGACCTACTTAACCCAAAGGTCACCACCAAAGATTATAGAGCACCGTAGGCGAAAGGTGGGGAACTCTGGCTGAAATGTGAAATCTCACTAGACGCCATTTCGGCAAGTGACTCTATTGATACAACACTGATACGTGCAGACCAGTGTAGACAAGGACAATTGCTATCAATGGGAAACACAGGCATTCACTTGCCAAAATGGCGCCCATGCGTATTTCACTTTCCAACAGTAGAAAAAGGCAGAGTTCCCTATCTTGCGCCTACGGCGCTCTATAATCTTTGGTCACCACTGCTGCACAATCTTCAACACAACAGGTAAGATTCACCTAATTTTTAGTTTGATTTTTATCCCTAAATATCATAAGCTGATCAGAGTGATAGAAACCCATCCTTTACTTTGAAATATTCTTGAAAAGTTATAGATCACTGCTATGATAATTTGTGTTTTTATGCTCTTTAGGTAAACGGTGATTTTGAAGTAAGAAAGTTTAGAAAAGTGAAAGTGATTCATGTAATGTGTAGGCATTGTGTAAGGTACACATGTGGTTATTTGAGATATTAGAAAAGCATGTGAACCCACTGGGACTATGCATAGTAATTTATGAAGAAGTTAAGTTAAGTTAGTTAGTGAAAGAGATCATAGATTATTGTTCATTATGGTGGCTTTGTCATACCCTTTAATTGTTAATGGCAAGATTTGGGCATCGGGGTATGAGTGTGTGTATTAGTTTTGTGTGTGTGTTTTCCAGGATGTGTGTAAGTGAATCTGAGAAGTGTTATGGCCGTAACGCTTCTCAGAATGTGTATTCCAATGATGGATACTTCTTCTGCGTGAACACAACCGCTCCAGATTTTTTGTGATATCTCAAAAACGCTGCCACCTTTTGAACTGAAATTTACACAGGTTAGTTTTATGGCATATATCTAAAATTATATAGCATTAAAGCCATTATACACTATTGGTAAAGTGTCTGGAAATACTTCCATACCTTATGAGCATCAAGAGTTATTTAATAAAATCAACCTGTGAAAGTTTCAGCTCATTTCATTGTTTCCTTTACGAAAAAACAATACAAAGTCATTCAGCGTTTTTGTATTCATTCTAACAGCCGGAGTTTTCGTCTCATGAGACGAAAAATCATTTGTGGATCTTATTTCACTAATTATTCGAAAACGATAACACATCAGACAAAAATATTTCACAGGAAGTTTTCTACCATCATCGTCTCTATACCATGTAAATTATGTGCAAATCTGTGAACATTTTGTTTTCCGGTGTTCCCAAAAGTGAATATGGGCAAATGTACGGTTCCAAAAACCAAAGGTATACTTTGCCTTTAAAGTGTTTAGAGAATTGAGTGATGTAGTTAAAGTAAAGAAACAGACTGCACAGTGAATCAAGCTATAATATTGGTTTTTGTTAACATCTAGGATGTAGAGGCCTAAGTTTCTTAGCAGTAATTTCAACTAGACTTGAGTATTGATCAATATGTGATAACCACTCACATCTAACTTTAATTGTACTCTCCTTTGGATTGAGGTAGTTTATTATTTACTTAATTTCTTGTGGTAGTTATGTACAAATAAATTAAATCAGGTTTCGCAATAAAATAGTTTAAGCTAAGAGACAAATCAATGCGCCACCCGCCTTAAAATTCTGAGCTTGCGTCCAACTAAACATTGTAGTGCCCTTGGCCCCCCTTACAAATGTAACATTAAATCAACAAGAAGTTGAATGCACATTTCATCACAAACCAGAGTTTTATGGCTCAATTAACAATGATAAAATAAGGTGTAAGTTTGCTTACCCTAAGAAAGGGTATTAACCACAAGAATGGTTTGCACAATAACAATTCAGCAACAATGGGCACATTTACAGTGTACATTTCTACAGGACACTGGTTGTTTTTCAATAGAACTTCACAGTACATAAACGTTAAAGTAGCCCAGGTAGGACGTCAGTCTCCGTTGTGCTACCACTGACGTCTTGGGTATAAAGCTTCTTTCCAATGCGACTAAAATGACATGAGTTGATTTCCCCTATTTTCACCTGATTTTTGAAAATTCATCCATGTATTCCTGATGTTCTAAGCTACTCCTTGAATATCTTTGAAGTGCATGGTTTCACAAATGGTGAAAATCATACGTAAAATAAAACGTCAGCGTGTACAAATCGTCCGCGACATGTTATACTCGCCGCATGAGGTATATTCAACACGCTTGCTCAGACTGCATAGCATTAGCAACAAAAAGATTTACACGCAGGCACATTAAATTTTGCATTAAATCTTTTCAAAAACAAATTTTATGACAACAAAACTGCCAGTTATTTAGCTAAGCATAGGAAGTAAATACTGTAAACTGTCTGTATATTGACATGTATTTAAAGTGTATTTATTTTTGTAAATACAGGGAACTCTGATCCTAAACAACATCCACCTCATTAAGAACCTATCCTGAGGGTGCTTTGACACAGTGAGACAACACATAAACTCCAGCTCTACATAAATTTAGAATTTCACTCTAATACCCGGATTCTCGTATCAAATCGTCCATCATCAATCAAAATACATGTAACTGCATAGTCAACACTGAAATCCACCGCCATAAAAAAATGCCAGCAGGCAGACTGAAGAAAAATGCAAAATTGCCTCAAACATACCTAGAAATACCCCTGGTCAAAGTGAGTCAAGCTCCCTGATTCCAACATTAGCTTTTCAACACTTGGGGACAGACTCTGAACCGATACAGCATCTTTTGCCAATCCTGACATTGAGTTTCAGGCAGACATTGACTGACATATATTTCAAGGCAAAACTGAGATCAACAAACATATCAGTCAGCTTGAGTCCAACTACAACAAATCCGAACAATTTGAAAGCAGCCATATCTCAGAGCAGGAAAATCAGTTAAAGGAGCTGGAAACATTTAAAAGTTCAATAAACATCTACAATGGAGTAACAACAATGGAGCAACAACTAATACAGTACAATGATATGCTTAACAAACTGGAGCCATTCAGGCGAAGTAACAATGTCAGGATCCGAGTTTACACAAAAGCTGGTTTACAAGTCAACTGATTTTGGGCACAGAATTTCTTTTTGCATGTATGCGTATTAGTCTGGTTATGTATTAGCTAACGTGTGTGGTGGACTTAGCAGAACAGATGGCATGACTGTTGGCAGACTGGGAACTCAGACTGGAAAAATATTCGGTTGTGAAGTGGTAGACTCTGAGAGACTTTTACGTTAGGGAAAATAGACCATGTCCAAAGCCAGTTTCATTGCTGTCAGTGTGGGTGTGGCTTAATAAATGATGCACTAGCCTCTCGCTGAATATGCAAATGCAGGCGTAGTGCTGGCCCCTGGGAGGGTCTGACATTAGAATGTGCCAACATGGAGGGAGAGTCCTTGGGAGGTAAGCTACTGCAAGGTATTGAGAATTTACAATAAATTTATAATATTCTAGACAATATTGAATCAATCATGTTACATTGATGAACTGAATATTGGAGACTCAAAAAACGGTGCTAGAAAATACAAAGAAATCAAATTACCTGGGGTCTGACTGCTGGAGTAAACTGTGACTCGGGTGCAGGTTTAGGGGCTGGTGTATGCAGTGGATTCAGACCAGGAGTTACTGGACGTGGAGGGTGTTCATTGACTGGATGGCATAATAAGTGTGCATTTGACTTGTCATGTCTGGCAACCAATGAAACAGGGAGTTGCTCCTCAATCTGGATATATATCAACATAGAACCAAAAATAAGTTATTGCAGAGCATTAGGAATACATTGCCAGCAATTTGCTACTCCCCCATGAAGGCCGGCCAATGCTGCCAAATGGGCCTGTATATGCACTGAGTATGTAAGTGCACTGAACCTTCTTACTGTTTGATCATTCAATATCATCCACTGTGGTTTAAATAAGGAAATAAAAGGGTAACGACGAGGTCTTAAATGGCCGTTTACAATCGGCAGGGTTAAGGCCTTGTGATAAAGGACTGAGCCGAAGGCGAGGTCTTTCATCGCATGGCCACAACCCTACAAGACCGAGTCACTACTCTTTTAGTTCCATTTATAAATGCCCTTTTGGTTAAAAAGCATAATAATGTAGAAATATCTAAAAACCCTTTTTTTTTTTTAAATTTTCAATTCCGGTCACGTCCCCAGGCCCCATTTCACAAAGGGTTAAATTGCATGCGACGCTCAACGTTTGTGCATATGCACGCATGCTAATACAGTTTATTGAGTATAGGTATGTATTGACCGCTTCATGCGTAAAAATTAGCGCCCACATAAGCTAGCGGAACAACACGCGGACAACGTTAACGAAGTGTATAAAGTCATAGGCAGATAACGGCAAATACAGGGGCTAATTCACATTAAAGATGATGATGTAAAAGACAAAAAACAATTATTGAAATGATAATTATTGCATAATATCCATCTTATGTTAAAAATTTAAGAAAGGGTTCCTATGTAGGATTTACAAATGGAAAATAATATATCGGGTATCTTTTCTGTATGCAGACCACAATTTGAAGCTACCCAAAAATCACCATAGTCTTTGTAATTAACCTTTGGATTTTTATCTTATTTTTTCCTTGCTCCTGAATAGTTTCCAATCTCAATAGGCTTTTAGTGTTTTGTTCAAGATATTATAATTTCCCATTAGTATGGTAAAATGGGACAGTGCATTGATACTGTGATCATGTATGGATGCCTACAGTATACCATTCACTTTTAAGACTTGCAAAAAGTTACAGTACAATAAGAATTATTGGCAACCCTCTGTTTAATGGTTATAAATAAATAAAATAGATATTTGTTTAAAATAATAATTTAAAAATCAATAATTAAAAAATTGTCATTATATGTCCTTGGCGCTAACAAACATCATAACACCACAGATCCAGTGAGTCGATTAAAAAAATATCAAATGAAAACTGTTTCTTTTTCTCCTTTTCTTAAAAGGTAGACCTAAAAATGTTTCACTTATCACCTTCACATCCTTAACTATTCACTGCACTCTTGGGTTGTCTCCCCTGATTCTATTATTCACATGCCACTTGGGGGCAATGAAAAAAGTAACGAAAAACAAACTTAACGTTATATCATGTTATGCCATTTGTATCATATCATACCGTGATTTCTGTTACCAGGAAAATTGATGTTCCAGTCGTTTATCAATCAAAATGTTTCTCATATCTTTTGTCTTTACCTTTCATTCTTTGTAACAAAGACAAATGAGCAAAAATAATAAAACATTAAATTTTTCCTTGAGATTATTGGCATAATTTATGGCCCAACACCAATTTTTTGATCTGCCTTAACTTTGTTTTAGCTGGCGGAATCATTTGGTCAAAGTGTTTTCATAGCAGCGGGCGCACTTCCACGCGCAGCCATTTTTGCATTTCATGTTTCTGAATAGTGTCCTATCTTGAGTTTCTAGTATCTTTGTTTGAGCTGAAATTTAATGAATAACAATGGTGGAAGCCTCTCGATGTCTCCTAATCCTCTTCTTGGAAAAAATGGACAATGGTCTGGAATCGGGAATTACACAATAACGCCTGCACAATGGGTGAAAATCTAAATTTTTTACTCTGTCTGTCATCTTTGTGTGGGTGAAACACAGCGTTAGATAGCGTTGACGAGCACACACACCGTTGTGGGGACATTTATGCAGTGGAACAAAGGTCCCTACAACGTTTATTTTGGTAAAACCCTGATCCCACAGAAGGATTCTTTATAGAACAACAATAGGGAGTCCCCACAACTAAGTGTTAAAAAGAATGTGTGTGCGTGCTCTGTGCATACTCAGTTGTGGAATGTCTGGGGACCTTTTTTTCTGGTTTTCTGATTTTATTCAGTGGTGTAATGTGTGTGCATGCTCTGTGCATGCTCAGTTGTGGAATGTCTGGGGACCTTTTTTTTTAGTTTTCTGATTTTATTCAGAGGTGTGTTTACACCTTGCTCATGTCCTGGCTTGGACAATTTTTTCGTGTATACACAACATCTTGCGCCAACTGGTTAAAGGATGGCAAAAAATTTAAAATGGTAGGAATTTCATCCAGGAAGTAAATTTTCTCACCTTAACATTTTGAACAGCTGCTGCAGTACTGTGTATGTGGTCATTATCCTCCTCTTCACAGTCTGACACATTCATACCTACATTAATACTTTGTTCACTGATGTCACTTGAAACACTGGTCAACCTTACCCCGGTTACTAAAGACCCTTCATTATGTTCTTCAAATGCTGATTCCTCATCTAAAATTGTACACAAAAAAAAATAATAAATAAAAATAATCTAGAAATTCAGTTTTTGTAACATCCAAAAACAAGGTGTTTGTGTTCGTGATCCATGGTTTTCTCATGATTAAAGAATAAAGATTTGGGTTCATATCAATGGTTGTTGTCAACAGATGGCGCTGATAACATCATCAATTTAATAGTTTTCATTACTTTTCCTCTGATGTGTATGTATAATAAAAAGTGATTTTTGTTGGTTCAGGAGTTATGATTTTATGAAACAATAATGTCACAAGAGTGCTATGTATATTGATGACTTCCTCATGTAAATTATTTGAAAATGTGAAGGGTCATTGGTCATTTCATACACAGAAACCATGTTCTAATTCCCTTTGATGTTGGCTACAGGGCTGATATTAAGGCTAATTATTCACTTCAACTTCCGGTTTTGATTGGAAGACAAAATCAAATTTGGGTTATACATCTGTTTGACTTTTGCTTTTTGTTTGATGACATTTCCGAAGATGTATAGATTGTTGAAATCTATTGTATGGTTCTGATTCACTTTGTGTTATGCTGTAGAGAAGAGTTTGAAGGAATACAATGTGACAATGTAACACTGTAATGGTCTTTCCGGTACATCGTAACATGTGCTTTTTCTGATTGCGCGAAAAATTGCACTTTCTTTTTGCCATAACTTTCGAATGAAACAGTCAATTTTGTTCCAATTTCACAAGTAAGCTTTTTATTGATATCAAATATCAGTAAAAAGTTGATGATGAAATTTTGTCAATCAGGCAATTTTAAAATAAAAAATTAATAACATTTTAAACTTGTAATAATGAAAAAAGGTCACAAACGAAATGTCATTTCGTGCACTGAAACTATGTCCAAATTCCATTTCATACTGACTGCCGAGCTGAAATTATGGCTTTTCAGTAGTTTTTCTTTTAAGTTATTCTTTCATTTGTAACTTATCAATTTAAAATATAATACATGTAAGTGAAAGGGACCCCTCAAATAAATAAACAAATGCTCTCCAATCTTGGTTTACAGACAACACACAGGAAATGAACTAGCAGTTAATACAAAAACATTCAAGCTCTCGCATTCTTTTAATTTAAAGACGCAACTCGTGACTCAGACTCGGACTGGACCCAAGTGACTCGAGACTCCGACTCAACCTGAGTGACTTGAGACTTGGACTCAGATCCGACCCAGGTAACTCAACTAAAACGTCATGACGTCATTGTTCAGTTGCCGGCTTCATATTGAGGTTCAATTGTCTGACAAGTTTCAAGGCTCAATTCACTTTCAATCTTGAGTTATGTTGTAAAGAAGGGTTGAGGGGAAGAAGAAGTTAAATTGGAAAAGAAAAAATTAGAAATTCAGTTTTTGGTAAAATTACAAAAAACAAGTTGTTCGTGAATGATTTTGTAATCATCGAATGATGATGATACATTTTAACCTGAAATTATGGCTTTTAAACCAGTACCCACCAGTATTCTTTCATTTTTTCCCATCCCGCCTGACAGGATTATTTTCTCAGAATTGCCGGGATCTCTTTTCTTGGAGAGTACCACTGGCACAAAGAAACCTTGACTTGACAATGCCAAGAGAACAAAGATTCTCTTTATTGCACCGTGAGATTTATTTTCTGTACCGAGAAAATGTTGGCAGCAGATTGCACCACAGCACCTTGTAAACCATTACAAGGTGCTGTATAAATGGGTCTCACAATTAAAAACATAGCTCTGCTTATCATGATGTAAAACAAATAATGAGTGCTTTGATATGCCCCTAGGGTAGTCATAAAGCGCTATATAAGAACCCAGTATTATAAAAAGTTTCAAATTCATGCATCATGAATTGCAAAACCTCGGCTGTAAGCTAAAGCATAGGATTGCTGGCATGAAGAAACCTTGACAAAGCCAAGAGAACAAAGATTCTCTTCATAGTACCAGCATTTTTGTTGGTGCAAAAATGTAGATTAACGTAGATTACGTTACATCTTGAATAGCAAAACCTCGGTCGTGAGCTATGGCATAGGATTGGTACTAAACCTGGAACCAAGGCTGGATCCCTGTATCACTCTGACTTACCTCCATTGAGACAAAATACAATGAATAAACAATGGTGGAAGCCTCTCAATGTCTCTTAATCCTCTTCTTGGAAAAAAAGGACAAAGGTCTGGAATCGAGGATTACACAAAACCACCGCACAATAGCCCAAATCAGCTAAATATTCAAGACCATGTTTTCTCTTTGTTTGGATGAAACAAAGTCGTTAGACGTCGTGTGCGTGCTCTGTGCATGCTCAGCAGTGGAATGTCTGGGCGACCTTTGTTCCAGTATTCCGATTTTACACAACTGCGTGTTTCAACAACACACATTTGCTAGCATTTGACACCTTCATAGTAAGGTTCAAATTGTTTGATGAGATTCAAGGTTCAGGTCAGATCGGGCCATATTTGAGTTATGTTATAGAGAAGAGTTGAAGGAATAAAATAATGACTGCGTAACACTATGGTCTCTCCGGTACATCATAACATGTGCTTTTCCAATATCATGAACAACAGCACCTTATTATTTTCACAACTTCCTAATGCTCTTGGCATTTTATTCAAATTTCACAATTAAGCTTTAATTGATACCATGATTCAGTAAAAAATTGAAAATTAATACATTTATAAACTTGTCGATGTAGGAACTGCAAATTTTGATGGCGTCATTGGTAATACATTTAAAAGGGATATAATAAGCACAATATCATTTCACGCATTGAAACAATGTCCAAATTCTATTTGATATTGACTGTAGATCTGAAACCATGGCTTTTCAGTAGTTTTTTAATTCAACTTCCAGCTTCAACCGGAAGACCAGGTCAAATTGGGGTCATCTGTGTAGCGTTTATTCAGTTTTTTAAAGACCTTTCCAACGATGTATAGATTGTAAATATCACTCAGATTATAAAATGAGACATAATTCACCATTGATGATTTAAAGGTTGAAATTTGCCGCTTAAAGGTGTACAAAATGAACGAATTGAGTTGCGGCATTCATGGGGCCAGGAATGTAGCGGCACAATGTTTATTTTCATTGATCTACATAATTTTTTTTCCCCCCCAATTTTTTTTACTAAAATGTATCGCATGTATCCTTTGCTTAAATCCTATAATAGTTGAACTCTGTTGTTTTGGTATAGCGCCCTCTAGTCACAGAAAAATTCAGGGTCAGAGGTCAAGTTTGTCACGATTCCCACAGTTCAGTAAATTCAACACGATACAAATTTATCTCCAATCAACATCAATTAAATACAAGTTTCTAAGTCCCATTTTCAATCAGTTTTGAATTTATTTTTCAATTCTTGTCACGAAGGGTCGACGCTCAATGGTTGTGCGAACGTGTGCGTATTAATAGACTTTACATTGAGTACCGCTATGTATTGATTGCGCTACGCGTAAATTAGCACCTGCGTAAGCTAGTGCGCCAACACGCGTGTGGCTATAATGAGCGCCTGAACGCGCCATCACAGCTGACTGGGGTATTTATGAATCTAAGTTATTAATAATTTCAAAGTTTATATTATGAGAGTACAATTAACTGACCATGGCTTGGTTGCTGTACCTGTGTGGCTTATAGTTAGTTCGCTCTGCCCCCGGTCTCTTCCTTTGGTTGAGGCCCTAGGACTGAGCGAAATAGCGAATCGACAGCCATTATACAGTGGTTTGAAGAACTCACAAATTTTCGGTTGGAATTTGCGGCCGGAAATTGGTCATTGGCTGCAAGCACTTCAGCCTGCTAGTTGATTTTGACGGTTGCAACGACTGGATACACATATATATTAACTTTTGACCTCTTCTGTTTAGTTTGACAATTTCTCATTAATTACAGGGCACTCGACTTACATTTCTTTACGAAACGGTTCTCAAAAGTATACTGATATAATTTTTAAGTGGTAGATAAGGTAATTTTTAAAAATAAGAGGTCGCAATAAACCTTTAACATATTGTGAAAAGATTGTGAATTTTTTCATCATGATAAATTGGTAAAACATTGCTTCTGTTTGTTAAATTAATTTGTTTTCATTTTCCTTTTTTTTTTTTATTTTTAAATATTTTTTTCTCAAGACATCGCTTTTTGCCTTTTTGTTTTTACACAATGCACACACGCGGTGCCATTGTTTCCATTAAAAAAACCAGGTTGCTAGTCTTCGTTATGTTGGTGTTCGCATGCTACAATACAGCCAAGAACCTACGAATGCCAGCGGGCGCTTTCATATACAATGCAACAGAATGAGAGCATGCGCCATCTATTTGCTAAATCTAACAACATACAATAGTGCTTGTCTTGATAACCAAAGACTAGTTATTAGTGCATGCTCTATAAAATAAAAACTCCCTAAAATGATGTCACTGATGTGCACGCAAAAGCCATGTACAGCATGGGTTGTCACTGGTTCGCACCTTGGAGAGCAGCATGGTCAACAATGCAGAAGTTCCTCGGAATCTTTCGTCTTTAGCTTGAACTAGAAACTACTACAGCGTGTAGTTTTTTAAATTAGAAATACAATGATTACACATAGGATCACCCTGGCCGAATGAAAGGATTAGTTTACCGTATAAATGCAAGTTTTCAGACAGTGATCTTCACTTTGATCTCAAGCTACATCGTTAGATAAGACGCAGTGATATTTATAGTACCTTTAAAAGTCGGATAAGCCATGTCTTATACATAGGTAATACAGAAAGTTTGTCACAGTTAAATGCACACATGCCTATGCACACTAAACTGTACATGTAAAGCATTGTTCATATCAAACGTGCGCTTTAACGTTTGGTTTTGACCGGAAGTGATGGTCAAAGTGGTGTTCTCTGTGTGAGCATGTTGAAAGACCTACAAAGACCTGATGTAAAATGTGATTATATAATTAGTAGTTCTTCAGATATGAAAGAGTTCAAAAAAAGGGTTCAATAAAAGAAGTTATAGTTAAAAAATTACCACAATCTAGAGTATTTACCTTCTTTCTGCAACTGATCAGAGGGGCCCATGTCGTTGTTTATTATGGCACCATCTATTGGTTTAGTAGGTTCCTTGCTATGTGCTTGTTGTTCAGGATATGTTTCCTAATAGTTTCATGTTTGATTAAAACGAAATAATAAAAACATATTAAAAAAAAGACATTTGTGTATGTTATGGTAAAGGATGAATGAATAGCTAAATATTTCCCGCAAAAGATTTTACAAAATTTACTAATAGCATAGTTATAGGCTCCAAATTTTAACTTTTAATTTTTTTTTTTAACTAATCTTCCATTCTGGCCCTGAAGAAAGGTCAATCATTACTAGCATGAAAAATAATCATCAAGAATTACTAAATGATGCAAAACTGTAAATCTAACAGATGTGGTTTTGGAAATAAGGTGTTTTTTTTAACCAGTTGCTGCCAGGATTCTTCAATTTTTTTTCCATCCAGCCTGACAAGATTATTTTCTCGGAATTGCGGCATAGTTTTTCTTTGAGAGTACCACTGGCACAAAAAAAACCTTGACTTGACAAAGCCAAGAAAACAAAGATTCTTTTCAATGCACCGTGATTTTCATTTTCTCTCTCGAGAAAATGTAATTTATGCACTGTGAATAGCAAAACCTGGGCCGTAAGCTATGGCATAGGATTGGTACTAAACCCAGAACAAAAGGAAGAAAATCTGGAATCAGGGACTACACAAACACCATGGCACAATCAGACGATGGCCCAAAATCTATGTGATATTCAAGACCATGTTTTCCCTTTGTGCGGGTGAAATAAAGCATAAGACAGTGGTGTGCTCTGTACATGCTCAGCAGTGGAACCACTGGGCGACCTTTGTTCTGGTATTCCAATTTTACACAACGGCGTGTTTCAATGTTGCCCGTTTGCTGCCTCAAAAAAATATCTTTGTGGATACACGTCAACCGGCTCCAATTGGTTAAAGTGAAAGTTGATTCACTGTCATTCCAATATTAATCATGTCATCATGATGTCACTGAATTGTTTTCATAAATAAACAAATATTGTGTGCCATGTTTGTTTTTATTAACTGAAAATACATTTAAGTTTGGGCGTATTTTAACATTAAGGGGAACCTTTGGTTCACACATAAAAACAGCCCACTCAAAATTAATCACTTCAAGGTATTAACAATAATTTACCATGCCTCTAACGCTGCATTATTTTTTCAAAACTTTCAGATTAATTTGTTTTGGGGACACTATTGTCACCATGAAACCATGACTAAATCAAGTAAAGACAACAAACATCCTCATAAAATGCAGAGGGATTTCTTCCTCCCTTTTGAGAAATATGGAAGATATCCACCTTGAAGAGTCCACCCTTGGCTGTAAGCCACGGCCGATGATCAGCCATGGTATGCTCAAATCTTGGACTTATCTCCCATATGCCGAATACCATGATGGCAACCCTATCTATCTCTCCTAATCCTCCCTTGTACAACAAAAGGACGAAGGTCTGGAATTGGGGACTACACAATAATTCCCAGAAAAAGGGAGATTTGGAGCATTAAGTTCAAATACCCTTTGTCCCTCTTTGTTATGGGGCAAACGAAGCATAACATGGTGAGTGTGTGCACTGTATATGCTACACAACAGAATATTTGGGCATGTTGTCAAGTCTATCAGACTTCTGTTTGCATATGAAAAATATGCATATGAATTATGAAGGTGTAAAAATTTTGTTTCATTTTGAAAAAAAAATAAGATGATCGAAATACACCACTATGAAGTCCACAAAGTACGCAAGACCTTTTAGTTAAATTAACAATTTGTTTTATTTATACCAACCACATTGTGTACCTTCCCCCTTTCTCCTGTGCTGTTATCTGCTCTGTGATCTTCATTAACTTCAGCCTCTTCCCCAACAATGTCATTGTCTTGAATTACTGGAGATTGTAGTTGCACAGATTGGACACCTCTTGATTGGTTACCTCTTTTTGATACAGGTATGTTGTGTACATGAGAGCGTGGTCCAGTAGGAGGGCATGGAGAAACAGACTTTGCTTGTGAGTTGTTTTCTTCTTTCGGTTCCTAAAAAAACAAAAACAGAACCAGAACTTATAGCCATGCATAATAAGCACTGCAAAGTACTTGGTGCTTTCTGAGTCCTGCAGGAGAAAAAAAATCACAGGCATAATACTTGCGTGGGATTGGAAACCACGACACCTGCATTCTAGAAAAGATGTCATAACCCCTAGATTACCAAGCGTGCCTAGTGGCAAGAGGCCAATTCAAACCCTGTAACTAGCAGCGGGTACCGTGACAATGAAATTGACAATAACTTCTGGCCTCTCATCAACAGGCTCACTTGGTGGTAATGTGGTTAAACCATCTGTAGGGATTGTGGGTTTGAACCCCCCCCCCAGTTTATATTATGCCTGCTTTTTTTTTAGCAAAAGTAATAATAACTAGACAGTCGTTTGTAACCTTGTCAACAAACGATAGGTGGCCGTGTAGCTCTTATATAGTTCACTATTGAGCAAGTTCTTAATTAAATAAGAAATGAAGAAAAGAAGCAGAAAAGGCATGGAACAAATTCACAGTTGGCCAAATGTCACTCTTAAATCATCCCTGCATTCTGTTCAGCGTAATGTCATCACTTTGTATTTTATATAAAATAAAGGTCTCACTAAATTGTTTCTTTATAATATATGACCACTGAATAAAGGGTGAAATTATTTATTTATTTATTTTCATTTTAAAATTTACGGACATATACACAATAGAACATTTAAAAATTAAAATGCCCAGACAAAAACAAAAGTTTAAAAACTGTCATACTAGATGTCTCTGACCCAAAACCCTAATGTTATTTATTCCCATCGTTTAACCAAATAACAAATTTCTTAAGAAAAATAAGATAGTGGGAAATACGACACAGTCGTGATTTGAACCTACACCCTCTACATTTAAGATCAGTTGCCATATCCACTAGGCCACTGAGCAAGCCCAAATATATGCGGCATCTTAAAATTGTAATGCTGATAAATTGTTTCCACATACATGTGATAATGTCATTAGTAGTGGTTGACAATTCATTGATGTTAAAGGTAGCATAACAATCATGTAAATGAGATTAAATGTCTGTACAATACATAACTCCGTAGTCAAAAGTTTCTAAAGTAAACGTATGACACTGATGACGTAATAACTATCCACAATTGCAAGATTAAACACAGTTTCGTTCAGGTTTGACCCTTGACCAAGTTCTCAATTAAATGAGAAAAAAAGAAAAGAAATAAAAAAAAGGGCCTGATTCGAACTTACACACCCTGTGCATTGTAAAGGAGCTGGATCATCTACAAGGCCATTCACAGAGTTATTTGATGCATCTTGGAGTCCTTGTATGTTATAATGCTTTTGAATTATTACTGTTTTCAGGCTTAATGTCCATATATATACACAAGTATACATGTATGTGATGACGTCATCATTCCACCTTTCATTTTCAGAAGTAATGCGATTTCTGTAAGTTGCAATATTAAAGATTCAAAGCGGTTCAAATGGTCATTCCATTGTTTTAGCCCATTGATTTGAAACACAGGAAGCTTTTATCTATTTTGACTTTCTGTAATCTTTTCCATTGTAAGACTAATGTTTTTGCAGACTAGGAATCCCACACAATATTCCTAACCCTAACCCTAACCCTAACCCTAACTCTAACCCTACCCCTACCCCTACCCCTACCCCTACCCCTAACCCTACCCCCGCAAAGAGAAACCTACAGTCTCTTGTGGTTAATTTCATATCAAATTTTTAACATTTTAAAGTTATATCTTTAAGGTGACGTCACGTGACAGATGATGATGTCATGGTGACGTTAGTATGTTTTGTGGCCTTTGTTTGTACCAAAAGGCCGTTTAGAAAAATATGTGTACAAAGTCTATGGCATTTGTCCAAAAAAAAAGAAGTCGAGTAAGGAAAAGAAAACAAAATCAGAACACAAAGTTTCTGCTGCAAAGCGAAAAAGCCAAAAAAAAAAAACCCAAGAACAAAAACAAGAGGTGTCCGGTACGGTACCTGGTACCGGCCACCCGATAACATGGATACATGTAAACACGCTGACTCTAGTACAACATAAGCTTCTGGCTTTTTTGACGGCTTCCGTTTCCAGGCTGGGGAAACATTTGCATGTATTCACGTCATCCGTTTTCAACTGGTTAAGTACAAGACTTTTTTTATGTCACTAGAGGGTGCAGTGCGGGAGGATCACGTGTTGGTGCACCAGGAGACTGACAAGTCTGGGGAACCATGGTTGGCATGACCAAAATGGAGCTAAGAGGAGAAATTTGAAGTTCTCATGCTCTATCGTAGAGAATGCATAAGCAAAAATCCCCTCCCCTCGCCTGAGGGTCAAAGACGAGGTGAAGATGTCTACCATAATTTTCAGAATTTTAGCCGTGGCTTATGAATAGATTTTCATAACAACAATGATTACTGCAGCTTACATTCTGGGTGGCTTATACAGCCATTAGTGAAGTCAGCTTTGGCAATTTTTGACAAAAATTAAAACGACTTCAATTTATTAACCAACACTTATAAATAATCAGGAGGGAAAATACAAAATGATAGCTAATTCTCATTTTAGTTAAATATGAGATTGTCTACTCAATCAAGGTTTACAAATCCTGTAAGAATAATAGTACAAAATATTAATGGGGAAATGTTACGGGAGGGTGCTATACAGGTTGACCTATCTTCTTACAGATTTCTCACAAGGCATTGCAGAACGACGTTGCAATGCCTGAGAAAAGATGACCTGTAACTGGGAGAAACCAACAAATCTTGAATTTTGTTAACAAGAGGCGTAAAACACTTGATCAAACTACTGTTTTATGAGCAATAGTACGAAATGTTTTTTTTCCCTATTCGCATTTTCATTGTACCTTTCACCTGGACTTGAATTTAGGTGAATTCTGTAAAAGTGTACAAAATTCAAGAATGACCCAGTCTTCCTCTTCACATGACCAAGTTGTTCTCGCCACAAATTTAAATAGATTCATGAAACATGTTACAGTGATGCAATAATGACGTTATGTTGTATGCATCTAAGTTAGAGCATAGGCTTTGATTTGATATATTTTTAATGTTTTTTAAGACTGCAGTTCCTGAGATAAACTGCGCACCAAGTTTCATGTGTTAAAGCAATGGGATTTTTCTGAAAGAAGTATAATAACTAGACATGTGTTTGCAGCAAAACAAACACAGTGTGGGTTTCGGGTAAAAGAAAATAAATGATTGATAAATGTGGGATGTCATGGTGACTTAATGCTGTAGTGTTATAGGTAGTCACAGTCCCATTATGGTACAACAATATTGTCCTGATGTGGAAATGGAACCTCTCACTACAGCGCTTTAATATGTGATGACGTCAACAAACCAATTTTCAGAAAGCTTAGCGTTCACCGACACTTTTGTACACAGAAATCTTTTAAAAAGTCTTGATCACTTGTGCTGAAAATGCCATTATGTTTTGTGTCATGCGCAATTTAGAAGATACAATTATTTAAAATTGTTTTCCTTGATTTGATGTAAGTTGATGTCAACTGTTTCATTATCTAATGTAAGAGGGGTTTGGGGGTCCGGGGACTCATATGTAGCATGAAGACCGACTGACCTAACCTGCACAATTAATCTGAAGATTGTGCAGGTGGTGAACATTTTTTTAAATTAGAACCAGCAAATACAAATCGGCCATTCATAGCAAGTTACACAACATGCACATAATCCACAAGTGTGTTGCATAATAGACCGATTGCGCGACCAATGTTTACATGTCATCACGTGACCTGTAGTGGGTACTACGTCATCTGAGCTGATGGCAAACTATGTGCAAACACATGCTGTGACCAATATAGTCACACAACAGTCGACTTCTGGTAGTTACAACAGTTACTAAGCCCTTTTATTAAAATTATATGTTGTGACATTGATTTCAATCATATTACTGTTTCATAAACTACAAGTATTCTACCACCAAAAAGATTTATGTGGAGTTATTTACTAACGGCATTGAACGACGATGTAGCAACCCGCCTGTTATTTTGTTTGTAATGGGGGGGGGGGGCCCTAAGCTTCAAAGAGCACCACCACGCATCCTCGGCACAGAGAGAATTTTGATAAAACGTTGTAACAATAACCAACACTCTAAATAATAACTCCTCACAACTTTCCTCACCTAGTAGTCATCGTCCCTCGGAGTTACCAAATCTTTCTGGCCCTTGACCACGACAGCTTCTCACTGGATAGTGAGTAGATCTGCTAACTTCATTTGCGGGACCAACACTAGACCCTTTCTCAGGAGCATCATCTGGATCATGATGTGAAGTCTGAGTGGCTTTTCTCTGGAGTGGAAGGTTTTCGGCTGGAACCTGCTTCAATAAGTAGCCAATGGGAGATTGACATTCATCATCAGATATTCATCACTCTCACCTGAAGAAGAATGATTGCCCTCTGGCATCCATGGGCAGAGTTTGATCTTTTTTCATGGCGATTACGAACCACATAAACTGGCTGACTATCAAAGGGATGCTTGGTGACAAGATAAGGCTCCTCCTCCCAAAAATCTTGAATCTTAGCTCGGCTTTTGTGAGCATGGCGGTGCACAGAACATACTGGCCAACTCCAAGTGGTCTCTCATACATTTTTTGTCAGGGAGAGCCTTTCTTGCAACAGCAGCCTGTTCCATCTTGAATGCAATTGTGCGTGCAATACTGAGAGTCTTTTGGTGTTGATGCATGTAGGATTCAACTCCCTGCCTTTGGGGGTTTGTTGCTTCCCCACCTAAGACTGTACCATGTGGAAAACGAGCATTCCTGCCGAACATAAGGAAAAAAGGATCGACTCCAGTTGTTGAATGCATTGAGCCTGCAGGTGTACAGTCCACATCTTCTTTTTCTTACCAGGCAACGAAGCCAACCTACATCATGATATGCATTGTCTTCTGAATCTTTCACATTGGCCATTACCGGCCAGTTGATAGGGAGTGGCATGACTGCGCTGTACTCCATAAAGCTCACACAGATCTGTAATGACTTTGGATTCGAAGTTGCTCCCACAATCTGAGTGCAGACGCTGAGGGCAGCCAAACGAGAGAAAGACATTTTTCACAATGACCCTGGCCTTTATTGGTATAGCCCATACACATTTGGTGAAAACGTCCGTTACCACCAGCACAATTTCGAGCTTCAAGGACCGTGTAATCCAATCCAATAGTTTGCATAGGAGCACTGGCAGATAACATTCTTTGGGAGGTCGAGTCTTCTGAAAAGGCTGCTTACTCAGGGCACACTGTTTGCATATTGCGCACCACTTCTTCACAGTTTCCTCCATGTTGTACCAGAAGAGCCATGGCCAGAGAAGCTGAAAAGTGCATTTGGCTCCAAAATGTCCAGCTTCATCATGATAATTGGTTAAGTGCTTCCTTCTGAAGAGTTGAGGGAAGCACCAATTGAAAGTGTATTTGATGATCAGAAGGGGATGTCACCTTCCTGTAAAGAAGCCCATCTTTAAGAAAAAGATGTTTCCAATCACATAGCTAGAACCTCTTGGGTACAAGTGCCTCTTTCCTTGAAGTTTGGCTTTTCACCTAGAGCTCTCGATAAACATTGCAACCTTCAGCAACAGCTCATCATTTCACTGTAGCTCTCGCAACTGCTCTGTTGTGTGACCAGGCAAGCATGGAGTACCTCCAAGATGACAAGCGTTAATATGGTGACAAAACGAGAAAGGGTAGATCAGCTCCCGTGTGTGGTTCCCTAGACAGGTGGTTAGGCGGAACTCGTCATGGCGGGGACTTAAGCAGGCGGGTTGTGAACATCAAATGGTGGGTTGTTGACTAGGTCACTGGGTCCATCTCATCAGGAAAGATTGTCGGCTACCTGGTTACTCTTTCCTGGTCTGTAAATCTATTCAAAGTCAAATGAGCTTAGTTGTTGAACCCATCGCATCTCATGGCAGTTCAAAATAGCTTTGTTTGGGTATGTCAGTGGGTGGTGATCTGTGACAACTGTACATCAGTGACTAAGGAGATTGTGATTTGCCAACAGATCGAATTTGAATGCGCTATATTGGCCATTTCACTCTGTCAGTCGCAGTGATCGGGAGGCATAAGCAACTACTTGGTCTTTTCCTTCTAGCTGGAATAAAACAGCCCGGCCACTGCCCATGGTGCCACATGCATCAGTTTCAACACGGAAAGGCTTACTGAAGTTTGCATAAGACAGGACTGGTGCTCTTGTAAGACAATCAATCTGTGTGTTGAATGCAGCCTTTCCGCACTATCAAGGGATACCTGGAGAGTCTGAGATCATTTCTGCTTTTTCTTTGTTACTGTGTCACATCATAGGTACCGAAAGAGCGGCTCTGCAACTGAAGCATAACCCTTGATGAATCTGCAGAAGAAACCGGTAAAGCCCAAGAAGGCACAAACATCTTTCACTGTAATTGGTTCTGGCCAGTTCCGGACGGCTATTTCTTTTTCCGGGTCAACTGCAACACCATTACTGGACACAAGATGCCCCAAGTACATCACCTCCCGTTTCAGTAAGTGGCACTCAACTGAATTCAGTTTGAGCCCGTGTTGACCAAGTCTGGAAAACACTCTGTTAAGATGAACTAAGTGGGAGTCTAAAAATTTGTGGCATAGACTATGATGTCATGTAAATAAATGAGAACATTGTCGAAGCATTGCCTTACAGTCTCAATGAATTTACCAGACTACCATTTGGCCCATCCAACACACCAATGACATTTCAACGGGTATTGCATCAGCCGTTGAAATGTCGCTGGTGCGTTGGATGGGCCAAATGGTAGTCTGAAAGAGCGGCTCTGCAACTGAAGCATAACCCTTGATGAATCTGCAGAAGAAATGTCACTGGTGCGTTGGATAGGGCAAATGGTAGTCTGGTAAATTCGAAGAGACCAAAAGGCATGACGAAGGCTGTCTTTTCTAAATCGAACCACTGGTAAGGTCTAACACGCTGAAAACTGGGCCACCCGAAGTGCTTGAAGAGATTCCTCGACTAGTGGGAGTGAAAAAGAGTCACGATGTGTAATCCTATTAAAGCCCAAGAAGGCATTAACATCTTTCACAATAGTGGGTTCTGGCCAATCCTGGAAAACACTCTGTCGAGATGAACCAAGTGGCAGTCAAAATTGACTATAATCCACACATAGACGGATACTGCTGCTACCACTACCACTACCACTGGGAATGCCCATGGACTTTTACTTTCTCTCACAATCCCCTCTTCAAGAAGTGTCTTTATGTGCTCTCAAACAGCTTGATATTGAGCAGGTGGGAATGGAAGATGACGCTGTCAGATCGAACGTAAATCCAGTGTCTATACGATGTGTTATGGTTTCTGTGAAACCAAAATAACGTTCATGGCTGGAAAGAACATTCTGGTGTCTCTCAAGAAGTGTTTTTATCTTTGTAATTTGACCAGTATCCAAAAGTGTCTTGTGCATGTCAACCTCTACTGGTTTCTGGTCTGCCTGGTCGTCTATAGCAACCTTGTTAATCCCAACATCTGGCAAGTTCTGTGCAGTCGATATAATAACTTCATCATCACATACTGGGAAACAGAGGAAGAGAGTCCCTAGATGTGCAGACTTGGGAATCACAACTTCTGCATTGTTTTCGATGAACACAGAAACTAGAAAGAGTCCAGCATCCATCTTCACTAAAGATGGAGCCAGACTGACACCAGTTTTGAACACTCATGTCATCATTGTTGGTTCTAGAACAGCCTCATATAAATCACCGGTGGGCCCTGAAAGTGATCTGTCTTCAATCACAACAGCTAGGTGGGCTGAAATCACCAAAGAATCTCCACCCAGGTTTGCCTTTCCAATCTTACCACTCTTGGTTCCAAATGTCATCGTTTCCTCTACTGTCTTGAGTGCCTTCTGCCAGACAACATCAGGGGATGGCCAATCTATCTTCGTCATGAAGGAGTGACATTCCAAGCTCACTGACTCTTCCCAGCATCGTTGTAGCACATTCATCCCCAGGATTCCTTGTATGTTTCCTCTACCTGCAGATGATAGGGCAGAATGCCCCTCTTGGATAACCAAAACCACATGCGCTTCAATGACCTGGTTTACCGCACATCAGTTTCAAAACATCCAATGTATGGGATGGCTGCTCCATTTGCTGACAAAAGAGAGAACAGCTAAGGAATGTCTTGCAGTTTGAAGCCCCTTTGGTTCTAGGACCTCACGGAAAAATCTCTTGCTTACAGTAGTGACTTGGGAGCTTGGATCCAAAAGACATCTCACAGGTATATCACAAAATGTCACAACTACAGAAAAACATTCTCCCACTGCCTTTGATATGAATTCTTCGTTCATCCCTGCTGCTGTACTAGCCACACCTACTTCTGATGTATGGCTTATTACTGGATTTGGACCCCACTAGGGTGTCGTTGAATAAAAGGACGTCTGTGTGCTGTCCGGTCTGTCATGGAATTGCTCCCGCTGGTACTTGCTGAAGGTGTGCTCTTTGATGAGTTGGATAGTTGATCTCAGATTGTTCAAATCTTTGACAGGGTGCTCGTCATCTTAATGGGCATTCCCTCGCAAAATGGCCTGGCGTGTTGAAGCTGTAACAGCTGCTTGCCAGAGGTGGCTGTCTGCTGTAGTGATCTTTTGTCCCAAATGACTGTGGTAGTTTTGCTACTTGCCTCACCGCCTCAACCACACTGTCGGATATATATCTCCCGGAACACTTGAAGTAAATCTTCTCAACGTGGAGCATTACTGTCTCCGAGTCGAACAGTTGAATTGAAGATGTTCCAAGGGGCCTTTAGAATTGTCCCTGGCTTCCTCCCATCCCTCATGTTTCATGGCGTATTCCCGGATTTCCCGAAATGCCTTCACAGTTCCTTGTTCAAACCTATCACGGCATGTGTTTTGTGTATATGAGTCGCCAAGTCCTTTGATGAACTGCTCTGCCAATGTGGTGTCTGGACATGAGTATAGCTTACCATCATGCCATGTAAGCCTCAAAAACCGTCTTCCAATGTCTACTGCATAGTCCCAGATATTTTTTTTGTGCCTTTGTCATCTCTCTAAAAACAATCGTTGGAGCTCTTTTGTCGCAAGTTTGTCCCCACATGATTCGAGAAGGACAGTCTTCCGGACAGCATGGCTTTGACCTCTGCTTTTGGGCCTCAACATAAGTAGTCTAGTAGAAAGGGTCCCTGCTGATCCTGTGGTATAGAGTAACACTGGAATGCATTATGGATATTAGTTGTGAACTCCAGTACCTCTTCAACTTTTCCATCAAAGGTGGAGATCTTCCTTTCCGGTGCCATCAAAAGTTGTGTTTGGGGTTTTGACAGAAGCTGTATGTCTGGAAGTGTGTCATCTTTGGTTGGTGAATGATTCACTTCTGGTAGAAGAGCTGAGTAGATACAGGTACCCCATCCACCATGTGGAGGTTTAATAACCTCTTTCTGTGCTGGTACTACAACTTTAGCATTGCCGTCAGAGTATGGGAGGCCCTGGGCTGCTGGATATTGTGACTGAAGAACTGATATGCGCAGAGGACCATCTTCACTTTCAAGTGGGAATTGGTGTACAGAACCCACTCCTTTTACCTTCACATGATTAGTAGCCATGTTATGTAAATAGGAGTAATATATCAGCAGATACTATATATTCCTGTCTATTAAGCAAACACAATGTTATAAACAATAATTCAATAGAATGATAAACAATAGTGAAATTCACTATGCATACAGGTTCTGTAATCTCTCCGCCATGTGTGCTGACGATTTATTTGTGACCGACTGACCTAACCCGCACAATTAATATGATGAAGATTGTGCAGGCGGTGAAAAAAAAAATAATTAGAACCAGCAAATATATACTCAGCCATTCACACCAAGTTGCAAAACATAATCCACAAGTGTGTTGCATAATTCTAATAAATTATTTGCCTTAAAAACTACTCCTCACTAGTATGAACAAATTAAGGGTCTCACCACTTGACATAAAGTCTCAATAAACACCAAGTTCAGTCAAATGGGATGTACCAATGGCACACAACCATGTGTCGTTGAGTGCCCAACTTCACTTAAACAATTTTCACACAGAAATAACACACTCACTCCCCCAATGTCCACCAGAGCCAATGCTATACATTCAAATATTAACTTATACATGACTGCGCATGTACTGTGTACCGCAACACATAGCCTAAAACCGCTTACCATTACACGTGCGTTGCATACCTAAAGCGTCATCCCAATTTCGTGACCCACACAAGTTTTCTCACTGAAAAATACACTTTTTTGGCAATGAAATTCCCCAAATCTACAACACAATGTGAATCTATGGATATAATGTACATAGACATGAATCTATATTGTTGCATTACAATGATTAAATGAAAAGTTTATAACTCTGGAGAAAGTTTGGCATCCTCACCTGATGAAGATTGTTTAGGCGGTTAGGGGGGGGGGGCACTAAACTTCAAAGGGCGCCACACGCATCCTCGACGGAGAGAATTTTGGTAAAACAATATACATGCAACAGTAACTAACGTTCCAAAGAATGACTCCTCACACTAAGTTCAGTCATAAGCTACAACATCATATGACTTGTCCTAATGTGACAATGGTTGAGACTTTCTGCTTACAAAAATAGCGTACAAATCCTTAGAGCACACGTGATAACAAATTGAATCTGCCACCATGAGAGGGCACTTTACAAGTGGATCATTATTTTTAACACAGTTTTTTAATTACAATGCCATACTATTCGGCTGAGCTCATTGAAAGTAAAACTAAAATTAGGGGCATCAGGTAGAATTATGCTAGAAGGAACTGTACTCATTATCAATGGAAATTTGCCTACTGTGAGTGACAGTCGTTGGCGGTATTTGAAAAACATCAAAATTTGGTGTTTGACACAAGTTTAGTGCTCATCTCAGCCTGGTCCGAGATCACAAAAGCCTCAGGAATACTTGATAAAACTACCATTTTATGTAACCACAGTACGAATTGGTTTATTTTTGGATTTGAGTTTTCATTTTATTTTTCACCTGGACTTGATATTACGCCACAAAATGGAAAAAATATATTTAAGTTAAAAGTGATGCAATGTAGCTGTCTAGTTGTTTGTTTCTAAGTTAGATCATAGGCTTTGATTTGATGTATTGTTTGTGTTTTTTAAGACTGTAATTCCTGAGATCGAAACACATCAATCAACATTTTACACTGTCATGAGTATTTCAAGGATATCCCATGGTATAAAAATACCCTAAATGTGCAGAAGTTACAAGAAAGCTCAGGAATCACCAGTTTGTTAATTGAACTTTTCGTGCACACAAAATTATGTGCAATCGAAATCAATTTGAGCGCATGAAATAATCGTGCACTCAATATTATTTCGAGCGCTCCAAATCATTTTGGAAATAAATGATTTTCTCTGCTTGAAATCAGTGCACAAAATGATTGAGTGCACTAATTATTTCATTACGATTGCCGAAAAGAATTTTCTTAAGCTTTTAAAAATGGGTTTGATCAAATGAAACGATTTTGTGTGCACTAAATATTAAATTTTGATTGCACAAAATGGTCTTGTGAGCACAAAATGATTTCGCACGAAATAAAGAAATCAAATTTGTTTTCGTACTATAACTTTTTCTCATCACATGTCCCTGTAGAGGCTCCACAGGACTGAGCTAATTGAAAGTAATACTAAAATTTGGGGTGCAAGGTCGAGTTAGAATTCAAAGGCATCTAAATGTGTACAAACAGCGCTGAATGACCGAGTCGTCCCGTAAAATAACAAATATGGGATCACTAAAACAAGGGCCTTGAAGCTAGTGCTACGTGTGACTTGGGCATTGCAACATCACGATCTGTAAATGCAAGCAGTACGCATTATCATTGCATCAACAGAAGACCTTGCTTACTGTGAGTTACGGTAGTTGGCAGTATTTGATAAAACATGTGTGCCAGCACCAAATTGGGTGTAGGGCTCAAATTTAGTTTTCACTTCAGCCCGGTCCAAGAGACGTGTGTGAAATTTCAAGCCTGGAACAAAGGGGCGCTCGCACATTCCACTGTGGAGCGTGAACAGAGCATGCAAGGCTTTGTTTCACCCACATAAAGCGCCAGATTGCACAAAATTTTAGCCATAATGCAGGGGTTATTATGTAATCCGCGATTCCAGACCTTTGTCTTTTTGTTCAAAGAGGATTATGAGACATCAAGAGGCTTCCACCATTGTTTGTTCATTGTATTTCAGCACATTGAAGTAAGTCCGAGCGAACCGATTATCCAGCCTTTGTTCCAGTTATAGAAACAATCCTATGCCATAGCTCACAGCCGAGGTCTTGCAATTCATAGTGCGTAAATTTGACATTTTCTTGATAGACAAATCAAAAATCATGGCGCTTCAAAGGGAATCTTTGTTCTCTTGGCTTTGTCAAGTCAGGGTTTCTTGGTGCCAGCGGTACCCTCAAAGAAAAATGATGCCGGCAATTCCCACAAAATAATCCTGCCAGGTGGACGGGAAAAAATGGAAGAATCCCTGCGGCAACTGTGTAACAGCAATTTAAGTAAACAAGATGCATAAAATCTTATGTTCCCTTTCCTTCACTGTGTCTTTTCAAAGCTGCACTCTGTAATCGATTTGTGAAGTACATGTATGAACTATATCACAAACTTAAAGCTAAGGTATGAAATTAACATTTCAATTAAGTTAAAAATGTTAAAATGCCTCAATTTACCTGTGAGTTTCTCTTTCTCCTCTTGAGCTGTGTCTCAAATGACTGTAAAATTAATTTGCAGTAGTGGAGATCCTTATTAAATGCATAATCCCATGCAGTTGCATTCCACTTATCCTTTCTATATACATCCGCTTTAAGGAGTAGAACAGGAAAAATATCAAATCAAACAAAAAGTATGTACTGTTGCAGGCATTTAAATGTAAATTGTAAACACATACAATGAAACAACATAGAAGAAGTAGCTTGAGCCCTGTAAATTTAGTCACCTACATGTACATGTATGGTAAAAAACACATCATCTCAACAGTCACACTAAAACAATCCAAATGTATGTTAAAAATATCCACTCACCTGGGCGAATAAAATTTATATAAAAAACATTAATACAGTAGGGCCGTTTCCAGCAAGGGTTGAGCAAAATGATCTAGTTGTCATGCACACACATATAGATTAAAACTTACCTCCTTCTTCCAACAGCAAATTCAGCACTTCACCATGAGCCGATAAAGCAGCTAGGTGTGCACAAGTTCTGCTCTGAAAATCCACAGCATTCAAACATGAGTCACCTCCATTTTCTATGATGACTCTACAGGCTTCTATAGCTCCTGTATCAAAACAGTCAAATAAATGTACTTCATTTTATGTATACTTTTAATTAAGATGGAGATAATAATAATAACTAGAATTTAGTGTGGTGTTCGTGACCCAAAAGAGGGAACTATAGTAAGATAAATGTGAAATTTGTAACAATATACATGTAGATCTTTTAAAACCCTATTTTTTGGGTGATGCAACATGACAAGTGATGACGTCATTGTGACGCCACTATATATTTTATGAACCGGTGACCTTGCAAGCCTAGTGCAAGAAATATTTTGATTATAGGTTGTTTTGTTCTCAAGCTATTTAATAAGTGGTCTCAAATTCAAAACATTGTAAAAAAAAAACCTAAGATGTAGTCATCATGACGTCACTCCGCATTTTTGCAATAAAATTCTTTTTCAACATACCAAGTTTCAAGTCATCTAAATATGTAGTTCGTTAGATACGAAGCACTGCCGGTTTCGACAAGAAGTAGAGATCAGATGAAGTCACGCACACGACAACAAATGAAGACCCATATTTCCAAATTATAAGCCCGCAAAAAGCAACCTAAGATAAAAACTTTCAAAGATTTAAAGCTTTAATGCTTAAAAATATTGTATATCGACACTTGATGACGTCATCATGACATAAAACCGTTTCTCAGCATGTACACGTTGTAGTCTTACTACATGTAAAGTTTCAACAAATGAAATTCCTTATGTGTTACAGTCATTTTGAGATCAATCTTTACATACAACGTCCAGGATATAACAATCCAACGGGTGTTGAAATTCCATAAGATTGCACAGATCGCATTCTATCTACGGCTGTTTGGTGTCACCTGCAGCTTAAGTGATAAAAGGGCTGTGTTTTTGTACTATGCTAGCCGATTGGGGGCGCCGCGGCCAATACCTGGCCAAAATGGCAAGGTGGGTGGCGTCGCAAAGTGCTGCAGCCCACCGATTCAACTATTTTTTGGACCCTTCTGTAACTCTACAGCTAGTGTTATACAAGATGTACATTTGGTTTTTGTGTATGACATCATCAGTGAGGTGTAAAGAGTGCAGGTTTGAAGACATCATAATATGTAAGAGCACCCTCTAGCGACAAATCTTTTAAAAGCTGCATTATAAAAAATATACTTGCCAATGTCATATGGAAACAAATGACATACATGTATCATAGCTTGTGACTTAATTTAGTAAAAAAAAAAAGGTAATCATCATCACATCATCGGTTATCGATTTACATAAGTTTGAAGCTTTTTATGTTAAAACAATTGTATCTTATGAACTACATGACATTAAGTAACAATCTTTGAGTCATCTTATTTGTATGACATTACATACAATGATGTAATTCCATTTGATTCCAGTTCAAACCTAAGATTCAAATGAGAAACAAATAAATAAATCATAACTTATGAACAATAAGACGTAAAATCAAAATCTTTTTGCCATCTTTTTTGCATTATTTACTTGAAATTTCATAAACAAAAGTGACCCCATTTGATCTTACTTCTGATTTGAGCCAGAAGTTTAAAAACACATCAATAATATGCAATTGTTTTTATATGATGATGCACAGAGGTTTTAAAGTAGCTTGCTTCACGAAGATTCAAGTTTCAACTCATTTAGTAGTAGTACTTAACAAGGAAATGTGTTTAACTTTAAGGAAATTTGGGATGAAAATAGGGAAACAGCAGGGTATTTTTTCATGAATACAATTAAGCTCTTAGTTGTTATAAATGTTTTGTTTTAAATGCTTTATTATAACCTTTATTTAGGCTATGTATCTTTTAAGTTTTATTATCTAAAATTTTTTTTGTATTTTATATGCATTTTGCCTTTAAAAAATTGATGTACAGACCATGTCAATTAAAAAAAGAAAAAAAAACAGCCTTGTACAGGACATTCTCTTGCATCTTTAATTTTATTTAAGAAAAAGGCTGATTTGTAGTGATGTTTATTAATTTACTTGCTCAAACTGTAGAGCAAGGAAGTGTATGTAAACACCATCAACTGCAAAGCGCTGTTTTAAACACACTATAAGTTTACAGATAGGTAAAAAAATTGACACTTTTATCAGTTAAGAAGCTTGTATCTTCCAACGAGTACAAACTAGCCTACCTTGCTGGCTGCAGTGATTTACAGTTAAGTTAGCAACTCATGTCATATAACCATGATAACTGAAGCGTGAAACCAACGACACAGTGCTGACATTATCAATTCAAAGCACACAATAAATTGCAAAGCAAATCTTTGTATTTGTAAACTCAACCTTCATTTTCCATATCTTTGTTAGATAGTACCACATTTTGTACTTAGTGTTTCGTGATTTAAAAACTTGTTCAAGTGACGTTAGTATTAGATCCACACTGACCTGCACACACATGGCCCCAATATTGGCAAAAAAAGAGGGAGGCGACCGCCGAAAATAGTGAGGTGGGCCGCCTCACAGTTTAATAGGCAGGGGAAACACTGCAACCAAGTATTACCTAGAGAGGCCATTGACAGATTTTGCAGAGGGGTTGAGATTTACTATTCAACAGGCACAGGATAAGGCACATGATTGTCTTAAAAAGACCTCAAGGCGTCAGAATCGCAATTACAAGCATAACCGAAAGAAGAGACATTAGCTCTGCTGTCTTGAGCTTGTTGCCAGGGCGTATCTCACCACTCAACTCGACACCAAGGTCACCCGAGAGCCCAATTCTGGAGACAGGACAGGTTCTGTCAGGGAAACCATGTGGGATGTTCAAGAGAATGAAAGAGAGTTAATTCTTTGGGTAGCTCATCAATCTCCTCATCAGTCATTTTAATGGAGACTATGCATCCAGCGGCAGAAAAAGAGCAGGCAGGGCCAACACTTACCCTGACAGAGGAAGCTGCCAAAGCACCTGCCATTTGCCCCCATTGTGAGAAAAACCTTAACTTACACATTTGTGAACCAAGCCCTTGTTCGCAGACAGAGATATTCTATAAGAATGCGGGGACTAACTTGGACCTGCCACAAGGGAATCGACTCACTTGGGCCTTATGATCGTGTTAATGGCGCAGTACGTGAAACAGGTATTTGATGACTCTTTGAACAGTTTATTATGATTTGATTGAAACTGAAATTATTGCCGTAATCACATGTAAGTTTTAAATTCTTCCTGTATTAATTCATAATCAGTGTAGTTAAAACAATTCTTTGCTTTCGACCAATTGTATCTTATGAGTAAAGTGTTGTAATAATTTTATTTTCAGAAAACAGCGCAATTGATGTGAATGTTGTTTAATTTGTATATGATTACTGAACTATGTAAAAAAGTGTCTGGGTGTTGTGTGAAAATCAGACCGACCTCTACAGTGTTCCTGCGTACTATATTTTTGTGTTCACATTTTCTATTTACAGCTATTGAAAAAGTTATTGTTCTGAGTGCATTTCCTAAAGTGTTTAATGTAAATGTATGCTCATGAAAGTACATGTAGTTTCTGTATACATCTAGGACCTCATGAGGTGCATGTAGTAGTGAGGGGCTCCTGAGGACCTTATAGGACCTCGCTGAGGATCTCATTGTTAGATTTGTAATTGTGTGAGGGTCAATATTGCCACCAGTGCTGTTCAGTCGGCTTGTCTGAACGCTTGTCTGAGCCAGGTCGGCTTGTCTGAATGTTCAGGCCTGTCAGGAGGCTTTGTGGAGCAACGGCAGCAACCATTTGTTGTTTTATACTACCCTAAAAGTTAATGGTATGGTCTGCCAAAGTAGCAGACCGGAGCCATGCCCGCTAGCAAGCAGCGGGTATTGCGTTGTCTGGTGCAGGCCGGGTTGGTGCGTAGAATTATGTTCAGGCATTGGAACACAGGAAAGTTGTGGTGAGTACAATGTTTTTATAGTGCACCATGTAATGTAGCGCAGTTATTGTGAGCAGGCGAGAGGGATTGTAGCAGAGTACATGGAGCTACTGCACCTTGTGAGGAACCTACATGTACAGGTGTGCTGAGGTATGCTTTATAATTGTGGATGGGAAACTGGTGTATGCAGAGGTTGCTGCATGCGCTCACGTGTGGTCATGGTGGTGCGAGGTAGCCACTGAGTGTTTTCTGTCAGTTCCCTGTCAGAGGTAGTCTTGGCAAAGACTAGCCCCTCAGTGTCAACCCATTGTATGTTGTTGGGTTGAGTGAGCGGTGATTTGATTAAATTGTTGCTTGATTGTAAAAATCCATTGTGCACTTCAGGGTTTATGATTTAACTAATAAACTTAGATTCATAGTAGCTATCAGAACTAAAAATGATGGTTTTTTAATAAATGTTTCCTTCAATTTCCGGTTTGAACAACAAGACATGGTCAAATTGCGTCATTTCTGTGAGACATTTAAAAAGTTTCAAAATACCTTTCAGATGATGTGTAGATTGTAAAAATCCATTCTGCACTTCAGGGTTTATGATTTAACTAATAAACTTTGATTTATTGTAACTCAACATCTGATCACGTCATCATGACGTCATTGTTTTATGTCCCGTCTTCTTATTGAGGTTCAAGTATATGCACAGTTTCAAGGTTCAGTTTAAGTTCAATCTTGAGTTATATTTTTGGAGCTCAGGATTTTGGAGGAATGAAACATTTAAATTAAAGTAACATAATGTTCTCTATGGGACACCGTATAACACATGGTTTTTGATTTTGTTGGATATATTATTAAGAGTGAAGTCAAATAAAACATTTCAATATGAACATTAAAATAATTAAATAGAGCCTTATCATAAGTATTTTATAGGGACTTCTGGTTTGGGCAGGAAGCGAGTTCAAATCAGGTCACTAAGAAATATAAAGAACTGCATACATTTATTGTATCTCGACACATGAAGGAAAAACAAGTAACCTTTTTTAATATTCACTGTCAGGAAAATCAATGTTTTTGTGCTTCTGAAGTGTTCCTTGTCCACACAGTGCATTTGGCTGCCGCCATGTTGTCTGTAAAAATTACTCAATGTGACAATGCCCTTACAAGAGCTACGACATTTTCAATTCTTTCTTTCTTTTCAAATCACCATTAGAGAGCTTTTATAAATACATGGATGAAGGCTGTGTTGTCTTTTTACATTGGAATTTTCATGTAAACAGCCATGAAGTGAACAAATAACTGATAGTATACAACACTTTTAATGACATTTCAAAATAGTATTCATATTGCATTTTATCAAAACATTAAGCCTTGCTGCCCTCCATTTTGTTCGGCATCTATGCGGTGTCAATAAAATAAAGAAGTGTGCATCGTTTTTACTGAACGCTTGATGGCGCTATATCAAATTAACAGTCTCAATTTCTAACAACACTGTGTATGTGCGCCTCACACGTGCGAAATTTGGAAGCATGCCAAAAGTGTGTTACTGTTGTTGACGCTACTGGGGAATACCAATGGCAAAAACACTGCCTTCTTTTTAATATAACTTCTGTTTGACACGGTCAATATTTTTCACATTTCAGATATAAGCTTGTATACATGTTATGTTTTTTTTTTTTTTTTTTTTTTTTCACCTACAGTTAAGCAGGATATAACCTTTCTCTACATATCGGTTATAGAACAAACTGATCTACTTCAATCCTCAGTAAACAACCAAATAGTGATTCAATTTAGAAGATTCGAGTTTGCAGAATCTGGAATCTGGTATACCAACTGCAGCTTACCGATGGCGCCATGATATCCCTGCAGTGCATGTATGTGTTGGCTTTGTTGGTTTCTATGACAATGTACACACAGTGGTCAACCAAGTGTGAAACTGCTGCAATGTTACAATACAGCAACAATGAACTGAAAGAACTTGCTGTTGACATGACACCACAGCAACTAAGATTGCCATGTCTGATCTATCAAACGATCAACAATCTGGGCATCGGTAATCAACGCCATGTCCACAGGGGCTGCAGAGGTTCAAATCACAGCATGATCAACGAACCTTAGACATTGTCCCATCGGGCTACAAACTTGTTCATGCCCCCAGGAAAGATCGCACTGGCGCTGGTGTCGCCCTTTTATACAAATCTGGATTGTCGCTGTCTACCATCAAGCCTGTCTTGACACAGCCGCCATCTTCTTTTGAATCTAAACAGCCTGACATCGTTCACAATGCAAGTCATACCCGTATTATACTGCTGTATCGACCACCCTCCTCACAGAAACGGAGAGCTCCCTTCAGTGAGTTTATCAGTGAGTTCACCGATCTGCTGGATTGCCAAGTGCTTTTCACAGGGAGTTTTATCATACTGGGTGACTTTAACATACACTGGAACAACACCAATTCGAATGATACTTCACACTTTGCTGACTTACTGATGGGCTACAATCTCAAGCAGCATGTAACTGTAGGGACCCACACTTCTGGCCACACCATTGATCTGGTAATTACCTCCATATCAGACAGCATTCGATACGCTTGATCACTGTATTCTTCTTTGGAGACTTCAATTTGAATTCGGCGTTGGAGGAACAGCACTCAGATGGTTCCACTCGTATCTGCACAGTAGAAGCCAAGCCGTCAACATTCGTGGCACTTCATCTCAAGCGGTACATCTCGACTTTGGCGTCCCACAGAGATCAGTCTTGGGCCCACTCCTTTTCACGCTATATACCAACCCAATCAGTCAAATAATTCTTCACCATGGTCTTGAAGTGCATCTTTATGCTGACGACACACAGATTTACATATCCTGTAATCCTAAAACACCAGGTGCTCAAGAAGACACAGTCAACCAAGTCACATCCTGTCTGAAAGACGTCAAGCGCTGGATGTCGACCAACTTGCTGAAACTTAATGACGAAAAGACAAAGTTTTTGATAGTCTGCTCTCCACGTCTGAGACGCACGACCTTTACCCAGTCAATTTCATTTGGTGATGTTCTCATAGCCCCATCTCTCGTTGCCCGTAACCTTGGAGTGCTGTTGACCAAAACCTGACCTTAGAGAAGCACGTCTCAAACATCTGCAAAACATCATACTTCCACCTTAGAAACATTGCAGCCATCAGGGGAGCACTTACACGCAAATCAGCTGAATGTCTAGTCCACGCCCTCATATCCTCAAGATTGGACTTCTGCAACAGTCTGCTTTATGGTCTACCACAGACCATGGTGCATCGACTTCAAGCAGTAAAAAAAAAAGCAGCTCGCCTACTTACAGGATCTAGGAAATTTGATCACATTACGCCCATCCTCCATCAATTACACTGGCTCCCTGTTCAATACAGAATCCAATTCAAGGTCATTCTCCTCACTTACAAAGCTCTCCACCAACACTGCCACCCTACGTCCAGGACATGGTTCATCTGCGTAATATGCGGCCAGGTCTAAGATCATCAGCCTTCACCCTCCACGTCCCAATACCCCGCCTCGCCAGCTATGGAAACAGATCATTCTGTAGTGGCGCACCTCGACTGTGGAACTCATTGCCTGAAGAACTAAGAACACAACATGCACTCTCACCATTCATACGTGAACTCAAAACTCTCCTCTTCAACCGGGCATTTTAAACTCTTCTTCTGCATGGACCAGCGCCCTTGAATGGCTTCTCTGCCAGATACTGGCGCTATATAAGTTTTGTTTATTACTATTATTATCATTATCTAAAGACAAATAAGTTAGAAAAATGGTACATTTTAAAACTTGTCGCCATATAATTTGCTTAAACTTGATGACGTCATCATTAATATACATGAAAAGCCCATGAGCAAAATCACATTTCATTCACTGAAACCATGTCCAAATTCTCTTTCATATTGACTGAAGAGCTGAAATTACGAGTTACACCTTTTCACTTCAACTTCCGGTTTGAACCGGAAGACAAGGTCAAATTGGGGTCATCTCTGTGAGACATTAAGTTATTTTTCAAAGACCTTTCTGATGATGTATAGATTGTAAAAATCCATTGTGTACTTTAGGAGTTATGATTTTTTTAATTATTAAACTTTGGTTTATTGTAATTTGGTACCAGATGACGTCATGATGACGTCATTGTTCAAGTGCCGTTTTAAAGTTAAGGTTCAAATATGTACCATGTCTTCCGGTTCAAACCGGAAGTTGAAGTGAAAAGGTGTAACTCGTAATTTCAGCTCTTCAGTCAATATGAAAGAGAATTTGGACATGGTTTCAGTGAATGAAATGTGATTTTGCTCATGGGCTTTTCATGGGCTTTTCATGTATATTAATGATGAAGAAGAAGAAGAAGAAGAAGAAGAAGAAGAAGAAGAAGAAGAAGAAGAAGAAGAAGAAGAAGAAGAGGAAGAGGAAGAGGAAGAGGAAGAGGAAGAGGAAGAGGAAGAGGAAGAGGAAGAGGAAGAGGAAGAGGAAGAGGAAGAGGAAGAGGAAGAGGAAGAGGAAGAGGAAGAGGAAGAGGAAGAAGAAGAAGAAGAAGAAGAAGAACTAGAAGAAGAAGAACTAGAAGAAGAAGAAGAAGAAGAAACTCGAACAAAAACAAGAGGTTTTCAGCTGGGAGCCGAACACCAAAAAAAACCTAACAAAATCAAGAGGTGTTCTGGGCTGAATGCCCGAACACCTAAAAAAAAAAACCCAAAAACAAGAGGTCTTCGGACTCGAGTCCGAACACCTAAAAAAGTTGTTGCACTGACATAACATTTAACATCAAGTGTGGTATACCCATTCTACACCAATGATAACATTATTTCAAATGAAAGAAATTACAAGATACATTGTATTTGTTTTCACCTGATTCTGATGCTGTGTGCATGACAGTTTTCCCCTCTGCATCTTGCATTGCTGATGTCTCCGGTGAGATTAAACTCTGTCAAAAACAACAACTGAAATGAATATCTTGTAACACATCATATTTACATTGATGCCTTCAACTTGATATTCATAATTACCTGAGACAGTTGAGGCATTTCTATTGGTTGAAAGGTGGTCACATGAATGTGTTCACCTGGTATTAAATGGCTGATAAAGACATGGCTGGAATTGTTTAAGACCAGTTATTTTAGTCTGGTTTCCTGCTTTGATACTCAAACATTAAAAAACATATATGAAGAGGCACAAAACAGACCCATAGTGCAAAGCTGGGCTCCTGAACGTAAAGCGAGCAAGGTTTGTTGTGTTGTTCTCTGATTTTTTTCGACATTTTATTTCTTAACAATAAAAGGGCATTTATAAATGGGAATAAAAGAGTGGTGACTCAGTCTTAATAGGCAGTTTAAAACCTTTAATTGTCACGGCTGTGTGATATAGGCCCTTGACTTCGGCTCAGGCCTTTATCACATGGGCCGTGACACTGACGGATTTAAATGGCCAATTTTAAGACCTTGTCACAACTCCTTTATTCCCTTATCAATAAATTCCTTGGAAAGTTTATGCAATCAAATTGGTCAAAGAATGGACAACTTCGAAACTGGCTGTATCTTCACAGAGTTCCTTTTGCATCAGTGAAAGTGATTATGAAGAACTCAACCCAAACGCAGAACCATTCAACCCTGAAGGAACACCTCAGCCAGTTGATGGTTCATCTTTCCATTTTGAGCACACATTCAATTATTTCTCATCAATCAAGTTCAAGTACATGTCATATCACTCCCCTGGACGAAATGTGGTAGTTTCATCACTAGGAAGTGCATTGTATAGTTGACTGAGGCCAGCATGCAGCAAAATGACGTAAATAAGCGACTCAACGTGTCTAGCCAACTCCCAAAGATTTCCGTTCCATTGTTTAATAGTGATCTCCTACAGTACCCCTTGTGGAAGAACTCTTTCAGTGCAATGATCAATTACCAGCCCATGGAAGCAAACACCAAGCTGAGCTAGAAACTAAGCGTTCATTCTGTGAACAAACACTGAGCTGTTCCTCGTGAGTGAAATATTATAAATTTAGCTCATGTGGTGCAGGAGATGTGACTTGTTAACATGAAAAAAACTATTAATGGAATAGGTGAAGTCATGATGATGTAACTTTATTTTGTAAAGTAAGTGAAGTGTTAAGGTGCAATACCACGTTTTATTGATCCTCAGCTCTTGCTTGGCGATGCTGTATATTGTATTTGATTCTCTGCATATATACAGTTGGCTAATAATCATCGACAGAGGGCGCAATACAACATTGTAATACGGTATGGGTTATCACACGGTATGTAATTTGAATCCCTAAGTATAGGGATTCGTATCTATGCATGGGATGCGGAGAGAGTAGCCAGCACCAAGTGAAAGATTGCGGTAACTGCAAACATACAAGATCTGCAAGGGTAAGCATCTGACTAGTCTGCATCGTGATCCAAGATTTTTTCTAAAGACATCGCTTCTTGCCCTATTTTTCCCACAACGCAATCTTGCTGTCCCATCAACTCCATTCCAAAAAACAGGCTGCTATTCTGTTGTCTTGCTATTTTGCATGCCACAATACAGGCAAGAACCTACGAACGCTAGCGGGCGCTTTCATATACAATGCAAAAATGCAATTGAATGAGAGCAAAAACCCTCTATTGGCAAAATCTAACAATGCGATGCGATAACCTACAATAATGCTTGTAAATGACTTGAGAACTATTGCTCTATAAAATGAAAATTCCCCAAAATGTTTTCACTGGTGTGCGCGCTAAAGCCCTGTACAGCATGCATTGTCACTGGTTCGTGTCTCAAAGTGCAGCATGGTCAACGATGCTCAGTACCTCAGAAACTTTCATCTTTAGCTTGTTCACTACTGGAAACTACTACAGTTTGTAGGTTTTAGTTTAATAAAATGATAACATGTCGGATTATCCTGGGTGAACGAAGGAGTATCTTACACCATAAAAGTAAGTTTTTTTAGACAGTGATTTTCACTTTGATCTCAAGTAACACCGGATAATTGGTGCACCGTTCGATAAGACGCTGTGATGTTTCATTACGTTTGAATGTCAGATAAGCTGCATCTCATATGCAGGAAAATGCGGTAATCAGTGGAGCCATCTGAAGCAGGTAGCAGAAAAGCTAATGCCGTATGACTCCTTTATTGAGATCTCATTGTTGATAGGAAGCAATTGCCCAAGTATGGTTCATCCACGAGAAGTAATCGCTGGAGGAGAAAATGACCCCTACAGTCAAAGGTCATTGCTAGGTTGAGGTGTTATTGGCAGAATGTGTAAATCTACCGTGATAATAATAATAATAATAATACAAACAATGGACTTATAGAGCACCTTACGCAAGCCTCAAAGCGCTTTACATTACATTATACAAACAGGGTAAAAAACAGCAATTAAATATAAAATTTAAAATTAAAGATGGGCTCATAAGGCTCTCTGTAACAAGACAGTTGCTGCTGAGACCTACCAACAGTTTGCGTATGGAACCAAAATAAAGAGATCTTTGACTCAGAGAAACTTCTCTGTGCCCTTGACTGCTTGAGTCCGACTTCCTGGAAAAGAGTTTCTACAGACAGCTGTACTCTGTTGATGAAGCCTTTATGAGTATCCTTGAGAATGGGATAATACTCGATTATCAAAACTTCAAGGAGGATGTTATCATTCAGTGTGCAGAGAGTGTTCTTATTATGACCGTGCTCGTATCTTCCATATTTAAATGCATTAAAACACGCACGGGGCAGTTCGGGACTGGCAAAATACCTTGTATAAACTGGAACCTCGTAACATCCAAGCTCGTATTAACGAGAGTCGACTGTGTATAACATCATGATGAGGGTTTACAAGATGATGTGGTGCAATCTGCTGCCACACTTGCCAGAAACACTTGGGCAAAACCCTTGTCTTAACCAGTTGCTGCTGGGATTCATTAATTTTTTCCCGTCCAGCCTGACGGGATTATTTTCTCAGAATTGCCAGAATCATTTTTCTTTGAGAGTGCTGGCACAAAGAAACCTTGACTTAACATAGCCACGAGAACAAAGATTTTCTTTAACGGCACTGTGAGTTTTGTTTTCTCTCCTGAGAAAATGTCAAATTCATGCACTGTGAATTGCAAATACTCAGCTGTGAGCTACGGCATAGGATTGGTACTAAACCCCGAACCAAGACTGGATCCCCAATTCACTCTGACTTACCTCCATTGAGCCCAAATACAATGAATAAACAATGGTGGAGGCCTCTCGATGTCTCGTAATTCTCTTCTTGGAACAAAAGGACAAATGTCTAGAACGGGGAACCACTGCACAATAACCAAATGTCAGTGAAATATTCAAGACTTAGCTTTCTCTTTGTATGGGTGAAGCAAAACATTAGACGGTGCAAGCCTGCTCTGTGCACGCTAAGCAGTTGAATGTCCAAGCAACCTTTGTTCCGGTATTCCGATTATACAATAATGGCGAAATTCAACATCTTCGTTTGCTGGCTTGAAAACTTTTTTCCGTGGATACACGTCAGCCGGCGCAAACAGGTTAATATGTGTACTAGTGGTTTACAACACACAGAACCAATAGCTTTACATTCCATTCGAAGAATGAAGCAATTCCCCCCCCCCCCCACAGAAGTGTTGGTAGGGTCAACGAGTGAATACTTACCTGTAGAGCAAATTACTACATTTGCATATTTCTCTAGACCGGCAGGTAGTTACGCTAAGAGTTTATCAATAACACCCTCTGGCCATCCCCCATAGTACCCCGCGGCATATATGCCTAGTGAGCTTCCTGTTTTCTCGAGCGCTAAAGACTAGACACTCATAACATCGAGGATAGTGGGGAAGGAGGGCGGAATGCTCTACAGGTAAATATTCGCTCGTAGACCCTCCCTACACTCCTGTGGGGTGGGAGTCTACTTCACTCATACATTACCTATGGAGCGCATTACTACATCTGCATAAAATCACACCGATCACTGGTGGAGGGTCTACGAGATGTGGAGACACAATAAAAAGGGGCACATAAAAGAACACGAAAGCCCCAGGAGCCCCGAGCAGCACTCATGAGAGTTGAGCGGTGACTGGTAGTGAAAGAGCACGATGCAGGTCCTGCCACGGGAGTGCACCAAAAACCAAAAAAAGGTTAAATATGACATACACTACACAGGCATACATGTTAACACATAATAACACAAAGTGCAAAAGGAGACCCATCTACTGATGGTAGGTTCCCGGCTGGAGGGCGTCCTGTGGTCGAGGCGTTTGGCGAACTGACGTCAGAACTGCTCTCCCTACTCTGCCTTCTGTCTGGAGCACTGACACAGATAGCAGTCAGTGAATGTGTTGGATGTCTTCCAGCAAGCAGCCTGATTGATGTCATCTAAAGAGACACCGGGAAAAAACGCCCACGAGGTGGATGCCGCACTTACCTCTAGGGCCCTAACAAAGCGCAAAGGCGGGACGTTCTCGTCCGAACAGATTTCCATGATCAGCCATCGGTGATTGTGTCACGAGACGCCAGCCTATGAGGCGGGGTTGTGGTCATGAACAAATGGGAATGATTCGAATGAAGAGGTTTCGTGCAATTGAAATACCATTTGAGGGCCTGAACCGGGCACCAAAACTTATCCTCCGATACCGATGAGAAGGACTTGATGTCCGGAACGAAAATGTCCATGAGAGAAAAAAGACTCAGACTGGTTCTTTGTCAAATAATGTCCTGGGAATGTGGCGGACCCCACCGGGTTCCCACCGAATGTAGCCCGGCTCAATTGATAATGAATGTAGTTCGCTACAGTGGAGTGTTGTGGCCGAGCGGTTAAGATCACCGGACTCAAGTTCTGGTGTTGTCGGCAGCAGAGTGTGGGTTCGAATCCCGGTCGCGGCACTTGTGTCCTTGAGCAAGATACTTTACCATAATTGCTTTGTCCTTCGGATGGGACATTAAGCCGTAGGTCCCATGTACTAGGATGGGTAGTGCACGTAAAAGAACCCAGAACACTTATCATGGAAGAGTAGGGGTTTACCCCGGCGTTTCTGGTTCACATGGCAAGCACCCTTATCTACAGGTTTCCTCAGGCTTGGGAGCTACAGTGATTAAGTTCACTTATGAGGCATCCTTGGTTTCATTGCCAAAAATATATAATAATAATAATAAATGAAAACGACACCTTAAGCGATAGATGTAGCAGGGTGGAGCTGCTCATCAAAAGGAGGCCATGTTAGCATGGAGAGGTCAAAAGGCTGGCACCTAAAAAGGTCCAAGGCCGGCACCAGACGACGAGTCGGGGCCTCATAACAAACGTGCCCTTGATCAATTGACTAAGGGTCGAGCAATCGGACACGGAGGTGCCATTGGCAAACCCACCGTGGATAGCTGCAATAGCCAAGCGACAGTATTTATTGGTGACCGCTGAGAGGCTACTCTCAAACAGGTACACTAAAAAATCTGCAACCTCCCCGATAGTAGGATCGGGGGGATGAAGAGACTGTCGCCCACACTACTTGTAAAAGTGACGTAATCTGCTGTCATATACCCGTCGGGTGGAAGCTTGATCAGCACTGCCCGACCCATCACTGAAGACTGAAACCGTTCCAGGGCATTGGCCACGGCCAACAGCTCTAGGACATTGATGTGGGTCGAGACAAGTTCGGGGCCCCAACAGCCAGCCATCTGGCGGGAGTGGAGGGTGGCCCCCCAGCCCAGCAGTGACGCATCTGTCATAATAGTCGAGATGTCGAGAGGCCGAAGGGAAGCACTGTAAATTCATAGCGGGTCCCGTTGTACTGGAACTGCAGGTATTCCCAGTGTCCCCATCTGATGGGGACATGTGAGTATGCGTCCCTCAGATCGAGGCTGGCTGCCCAGGCTTCTGAATGGACAGACTCGAGGATGATCTTGAGTGTGTCCATACGGAAGTGTTGGGCTTGAGTAAATTTGTTTAAGGGCTTGAGATTTACAGGCATGCAACTCATCAACCCCCCAAAAAGAGGAAAATGTTTCGACAAGCAAAATATTTTCAGTTCGCATTTTTAAATGTAAACTGCCAATATGATGTTTAACCATGGTTTAATGGGCCCGCTATGGAGGCCGAAAACGACTAAAATTTTATTTTGGATGCAACAAACAAATAAAAAATAAAAAAATTAAAAAAAATTGGCGGCGTGTTAGCCCCGCAATTTGGGCGAGATTGCGCATAGGGAAGAACCCATACTGTAATTTTTTTGAACAGAATGCTTTTGTTCCTGATCCATTGTTTGTTGATATTAATTCAAGCAATGATTGTAACTACAACTAGAAATTTAGAGTTTGTGAACAAACTCACGGTGTTCGGCTTAATTACGTAATTGAAAATTTTAAGGTCAATATTGTGTGCAAGTTTTTTGTCTATCTGTGCTATGCTGACGGGCGAAATATTTATTTGTACTTCTTTATCTTTATGCATGAAGGTTTGTCATATGAAACTTCAACTTCCGGTTTGACAGGAACTAAAGGTCAAATGGGGTCACACCATGTGCATGGTATCTAGAATTGTCAGAGAGCTTGAAATTGATGTAACGATTATTAATGTACCATGTGTCATTAATAAGATACATATCTTTGTTGTACAAACTTATACTTCCGGTTTCGACCGGAAGTGAAGGTTAAATGAGTTCACACTTTGTAAACATTGGTAGAATCGTCGAAGGGCTTTAAAAATAAGTTATTATATTAATACACAAATTTACGTAATTAAGAAACGATTTTTCATAACAAAACTACTACCTCCGGTTTCGACCGGAAGTGAAGGTCAAATGGGGTCACATCCTGTGTAAGATGTGTTAAGTACCTCAAGACCTTTCATATGGTGTAAAGATCATGTATGTAGCATGTATTATTCTTAAGATATGATTATTTTAGTATAAAACTTCAATTTAATGTAATGACGTCATCGATGACGTCATCATTCCAAAAATTTTGCTTTGTCATATACACACTGTGGTCTAGGTATATGGTAAGTTTCAAGTCCGTACATGCTTTAGTTTTTGAGATAGCAAAATAATTTTTTTTTCGACCTCGTGTATCAATTTCGTTGTGACGTAGCTATGACGTCATGTGTCACATTTCTAGAATGCTCTTGAGCTAACAAAAATATTATGCATTGAAAGTTTGTTCATATCTTCATTCACCTAGGCTCTAGAGCCCCAAATAACATGATTTTTAACTTTAACTTCCGGTTTTAATCGGAAGTAAAGGTCAAATGGGGTCATGGTGTGCATACAATTTGTCCCACATCACAAGACCTTTCATATGCACCAAAGATTTTGAATGTAGCATTTGCCGTTCTTGAGTTATTAAATTTTTGAATTATTTAACGTTTATTTAACGTCATGACGTCATCGTTCCAAAAAATTTGCGGTTTCATCTACTCACTAATATCTTTGTACAAGGTAAGTTTCAAGTTCATACAAGCTTAACTTTTTGAGAAAATTTGTGGACAAGTTTCGACGACTAAGAAAGCCCAGAAAGAAAAAAAAACAAAAAAACAGAACAATAACAATAGGTTTTCGGCTGCTGGCCGAACACCTAACAAAACAGAACAATAACAATAGGTTTTCAGCTGCTGGCCGAACACCTAATTAGAATGACAATGCTCACATTTACACAGCAAACACGCAATCATAACAGTCAAGTTTTGAACAACTTCAGCAAGAGGAATTTCGTCAACCTGCTTTTCCAACCAATTCCATTTCCATCCATTGTGTTCTTTGTGCCTTTTATCGACAGTTTTCTTCAGATCTATGCCTCCATTGCGACCAATGATTATATTTTCTTTCCGTTTTATTTCAAGTTGACACAGTATGTTTCACAGCACGATGCATGCTTTTTTGCAGAAAATAGTAGTCTCAAGGCGTCTGTTTCCCGCCGCATCCCAACACGTGAAGCATTAAGAGAAAAACTCTGGAACCAGTCTCTGCACATGTTCTGAAGAATGTATGCTGTACAAGGAGCAATGTGTCTGTGTCTAGACTGTGTAATGCCTTTGCACGTGTAAATTACCGCGGAGCCAGACTTTATCCGATATCACGTACATGACTTGTGTGTGTTTTTTTCTAACTCGCGTGATAACTGTATTTTTTAAAGTAATTTTTAATTCAGCGGGATTTATTTTTTAAACGCGCATTTTTCATGAACGGCAGATTTTTTTTCTTCAAAAATGCGGAAATCCGCGTTTCCGCGGAAGAGTTGCATGCCTGGATTTAGTATGGTACGCCAAGCGCCAATGTTCTTTTGGGATCTAAGAAGAACGTCGACATGAATCCCAAAGTCCCCCGTGTGGGGAAGATGTGCACTGCGCCCTTGCGGAGGAGGGAGTCGATCTCCCCTTCGAGGGCTTTGTGCTGCGCTGGGTCTGTCGGGATTGGTGTTAACCGAATGGTGATGTCTGACTGAGGTGTGTTCGTGAATTCGAGTGCGTAGACGTGCTCGATAGTCTCGAGCACCCACCGGTCAGACGTGATGCAAGCCAAGGACCCTATGAATTGACGGAGGCGGCCCCCAACAGGTCCGACTATGGGAGGCCGCCCGGAGTCTATGGAGTCACTTGCACCAGCCCCCGGGGTAGCGGGGTATCCTGTGGGTTGGGTGGAATGGCACCCAAGGAGTTGTCAGTGCGGCCACGTAAAATTACCTCAAGGCACCTTCACCAGTTTACACCAAGGAATGGTGTAAGTCAGCTTGGACTTGCCTGGAGGAATCTTCGTCGTGGGGGCTGAAGGCTTCTTGAGATTTATTTTCTCGGTGGTCTTCAGCCGTTTTGCCTCCGCCTGCATGAGCTCTTCGGTTTGCCCAGCAAAGAGATCACTACCCGCTAGAGGGAGATCTTCGAATCTCTTGCGGGCAGCCGGGAAGGCAGGAAAAGAGCGTCAAGCACATTCCCAAGACGGGCCAATGTTGTCAGGGTTGACACATGGGCAAATTGGTCCAAAACTGAAAAACAGCGAAAAATTGATTAAAGTCTGCTTGTGGAAAACGGTAGTTTCTCTCACGTTTAACACAAGGAGTAGGACAATGAGGGGTGTAGGCTCAAGGCTGGAGGAGACGTCGGAGCACAGCTCACCGTGTGCGGAAGGTCTCGCTTGATCTGAGCCACCCAGCCGTGACCAACAATGGATGGCTGGGCGAAGGGGTCGGCCGGTCCCACCGGGCCATCCACTGTGGCCGGCTGCCTTGTGGCAGAGAGGGCCAACAGAGAGGCCGAGATGGTTTGGAAAGCCTGTAAAAACTCAGACCGAGAAACAGCATCTTCACTCCTGTGACGTTTGTCATGGTGAGCCCGATCAGACAACACGCTAGAGCTAGAAGCGGGCATGTTTGCTGGACTTCTCTTTCTTACTCTTCTTTTTCAAAGAATGCCCCCGGGAGAACTCCAAGGACAACTCAGAGGGCATCTGGGGGACCGGGATACCCGAGCTCCGGGTGTAGTCCGATGCGGTGGTCGGTCCCTCAGAGTGGCGGTAAACCGTGGCCAGCAGTCCGGGAGCTCCCCATGCGGCCTGCTCGGACCCCTTAAGCTCTGCCCGGCGAACAGCGCCTCAAGCCCCACGGTGTGGAGGAGTGCTGAACTGACCAGGAACCCAGGTTGTGCTCCCCGGGACTCTGCAGCGTCACACGCCATCATGCTGGGTGGATGCAGGGTCTTTTGACCGGACGGACTTACAAGGACTAGTCCCTATGGACGGACCCCTGTTCAACGGTGGGATGGTGGGTGCATACCAGTCTGTGATTACAGTCCCTTGCCTCGCCGTCCGTCCCTTCTTGGGTTTTGTTCTGGCAGAGGAAGTCGGTTTCAATCGACATTTGCTGGAACTACCCTTGCGTTTGGCTGAACCGCCAATGGTTGACGGGGCAGGGGACCGCACCTGGGTACCCTCTTGCCAGTCGACAAGGTAATCAGTACCCGCAGGCTGTGGCTGCGAGTGTGGGTTGGGAGATTTAGCCGGTGACAGTACTACGTCATTGACACCATCCCCAAAGGGTTCCGTCTGTCCCGAGGTTGCTCCTGTACCCTTGACGGAGCTTCATAACTACTGTAAGTATACTAAAAAAACACAGTAACAGGGAATACAGCATGCTTTTTAACTTTTGATAAATTCTCTTGCGAAACAGGAAGTAAATTGGGAATTAGACAGTGCTAATCACATATGTCTTACCAAACCTGCCGCTAAGAGAAAAGAGGAAGCTCACGAGGCATATATGCCGCAAGGCACTATGGGGGATCGCCAGAGGGCGCTGTTGGTTAACACTTAGCGATAACACCTGCCGGTCTAGGGACATATGCAAATTCGCTCTGCAGGTAATGTTTGAGTGAAGCAGGCCTGGTTAAATGTGTTGCTAAAGGACACAAGTGCCATGACCTGGACCCTAACCCACACTCAGACACTTAATCAGAGGGCCAGTCTGAACTACATGCCTCACACTAACGTCTGAGAACACAAGTTAAAAACTCTGAAAAAGTAGCGCTCCCCCTGCGCATTCATGTTTGAAGTTTTTCCCCAAAAATCTGTGTATATTAGTACAACCGGACAAACACCAATGTCGGATTTACGTCGGGAAAACTGCCTTTACTTTGAATTACGTTCAAATTTATATTCAATTCTAAGCCGCGAAATGCGCGCAATCTCCCCCAGAGTTTTAGCAATGGTGCTCAGATTGACCAATTAACGGTTAATTATAGTGAAATTACATTGTGCTTTGAATAGTTTTAATGGTCTTGATAACTCTTGGTAAAAACATTCATGTTTTCTAAATGACCTTCATGACCTTCTAACTGACCTTCGTAATATAGGAAATTTAATTTATGTTGAAAATTTGAGGTTTTTGACCAACCAAATAGTTTGAGTCATGTCTTTTGTATACAGACTCAAAACGCGTCATCCAACAAGTCTATAACTAAAACAAAATTAAGATCCGATGCAGGCTTCTTGAGATATGTTGGTAACAAGAATGCATAATTAAATAACCACGTCGCTCAAACGTTTTAGAAACTAAGTCAAGGCTTAAGCTTCTGTATGGTATAAAATTTGACTGGTGTTTTGTTCTTCTAAAAATGAGTTATTATGTTAAAAAAAAGTAATGTGTTAAGTCAACAGGAGTTCGGGGGAAATAGAAAATAATAACAACTAGACATTAGGTGTTTGTGGACAAACAAGAAGCTGTTTCGAAGTTGTATTACCTTAATTTAACATTCCAGACATTGAAAATGAGCCTGACTTTGAGATAGAAGATCCTTCACCCTCAAAGGCCCTTGTTTTGAACTTTGTGAGGTAGATCAGGACCTTAAACCCCACTCAGACCATTAATTTGACACTAAATATGACTAAATCACATGTCCTGCATGCTACAAAATGGTACAAAGATTATGACTTTGTGACAAAGAGTTAAGAAGATATACTTCTCTCAAATTAGAGCTTCCTGTTTGGACTAGAAATAAAGGTCAATGTGGGCTCACAACTGTAAATGAAAATGTCAAAAGTGCTATGAAACGACACATAGATCATGACTCTAAGACATATGGTTCAAGTGATATAAATGTTTGAAATAAAGAGCTTCCGGCTTGGACCAGAAGTAAAGGTCAAAGTGGTGTCACACCTTTAAATAAAAAGTCAGATCTGCTATAAGCCACTACACGGTACAAAGATTATGACTTTATGACATTTGGCTCAGAAATGATTTTGTTAAATTTAAAGCTTCCTATTTCGACCAGAAGTAAAGGTCAAGGTGAGGTCATGCCTAACAACCAAATGTCACATGTGATGTAAGCTACATATGGTACAAACATTATAACTCTACGACATTTGGCACAGGAGATAAGCCTTTTTTGAGATTTAGAGCTTCCTATTTGGACCAGAAGTAAAAGTCAAAGAGGGGGTCATGCTTGTAGATCAAATGTCACATAACTATGATGTCAGCTACAAATACTACAAACATTAAGACTCTACGAGAATTGGCACAGGAGATATGATTTTTTCAATTTAGAGCATATGAAAGAATACAAAGAATCTGCGCTCTGGTGTACCAATAGAGGGCGTTATAGCATATGAGATGTCTTAATAATTAGTTAATGGAAGCCACACTAACATCTGAGAACATATTATGAAGTTAAAAGCACTGAAAAAATAGCGCTACCCCACCACATAAATGTTTGAAATTTTTCCCCAAAAAGCTGTGTATGTTCGCACAACCCGACGAACACCATTGTGTTAACATTTGAAAAAACATTGGTGCATTCTGTTCAAATTTATATTCAATTCTGAGCTGCGAAATGCGGCACATTCCCCCACAGCGTTTTAACAATGGTGCTGAGATTGAATGATTAAAGATTAATTATAGTGGCATTACATTGTGCTTTGATTAGTTTTAATGGTCTGGGATAACTCTTGGTGCAAGCATCTAGTTGCTAGCTTACCTGTCTTTTCACAGATTTTATAACATATATGAAGGGTTCTCTTCTATTAGCCTTTTTGAGGTATGGCAGACACTATAGGAGTTCACTATTTGGTTTGGGTAAAATTGTCTGTGCACACCCAAACCAAACATTGCACTCCTATAGTGTCCGCCATACCTCAAAAGGTTAATGGGGTCTGGTATTTGCATTGGCAATAAGATTGCCGCTTGTGTCCATCAGAATTCTTTCTAAATTAACTACTGTCACTGAACCCTAGAAATTGTCATATGCTAAATTCATGACTGCCAAATCTTTCCAGTATCTGTACATGTACATGTAACACACTGTTTATATTTGCCAATGATTACCTGTAGACATTGCAGAGGTGGTTCTTTCCTAACAGCCCAATGAATCCATGTTTTTCCAGCTGTATCTCTCTCAATACCATCTAACTCCTCAATAATATTCTTGTCTGATGAGATGAGCAATTCAAAGTGTCTTTTGTTGTCCATGCGACATGCCCACATTGCTGGAGTCAGCCCATCCAGGTCACGAATATTCACACTGATGTCAAATTGCAAAAGAAGCTGACAAAAAGAATTGGTGACACACAATTATCATCTAAGCACAACCCCTCAGTTATTAAGGGAATAAAAGATTGGCAACGAGGTCTTAATTGGTCATTTAAAACCGTCAGTGTCACAGCCCATGTGGTATAAAGACCAAGGGCGAGGGCGCGACACTGTAAGGTTTTTAAATGGCTGATTCAGACCAAGTCACCACTATTTTAATCCCATTCATATACGCCATTTTATTGTTAAGAAATAAAATGTAGACAAAAAAAATCATGGACACAATAAACCTGGCTCGCTTTGCGATGACTTTTGCTGTATGTTCTGCTCAGCTTTGCACTATGGGTCTGTTTTGTGCCTCTTTATATAAGTTTTCTTGTGTTAGAGTATAAAAGCAGGAAACCAGACTAAAATAACCGGTCTTAAACAGCCTCAGCCATGTCTTTATCAGTAGTTTAATTAGACTGGTTCCCGGTAGCTATATCGTTTTCATTCTGACTGAATATAGGGACCGGTAGCTACTACCAATATGGCGCTTTTGATAGGCCCTCGATTGCCCAGGCACAGTAATAATTTTCTAGTTTTAGAGATGAGGTTGGCTATGCTCGTGACGTGTGCATGTTGTTGTTTGATACTAGCACATGTGTGCATCATAACCCCACCCGGACATATAGTGACCCAACCTTCAACATCAAAATTCAAGCTAAATTCAAACTTTAGAAGAACATCTTAACTAGCGTAATTTCTACTAAATAAATAGTTAGATCGTCACTAGAAGAAGACACCAGTGTAGTGACATCACGAGGGCGTCATCAGGTGTCAAATTGCAATAATTCAAAGTTTATTGTTTAAAAAAATCATAGCTCAATAGCCACATGTCACACAATAACAATCTTTTACAAAGTGAAACTACAGACATACTGCACATGTAAATCAACACAATAATATGCATTCTACATGTACTACCTGCAAGCACTGTATATCTGGTATTGCTGCAGCCCAATGTAACGGGGCTCTCCCCTCTGAATCTTGAATATCAGCAGAAGCTCCAAACTTCAGTAACATCTCCAATCCTTTATAGTTTCCACTATAAACAGCAATATGTAGAGCAGTGCAGCCATCTATGTTTAACCAAAAAAAAATAAATGTAATAGTAAATTGTAAAAAAAAACCGACAGCCTTATTGTAAGAGTTTTAGTTCCATTATTGTTTAATTGATAAATTAAGCTGCTATAGGCCGTATTTTTGACAGCAAGAGGGCGCAATACCAATTCCATTTTGAAACTTTAAAACTGAACATTTTCCAAACAACTATCTTACCGGTACACTGATTACATTATAAAACTGTCAATAAAAACCCCTCAAAAGTTGTATACTAACTACTTTATTGGAAGTCTAATTGCATCTGATTTACCACACTATTTCTATGGTTTGACCCCCATTCTACCCCAAAGGGCCCCTTCTTGCAATCAAAAATAAGGCCTTTTGATTGTGTTTTAGTCATTGCAATAGAACAAACATCTCTTGTAATAAAACTATAGGGTAAACTGGGGTAAAACACCCCATTTTTAAGTTTTTGCAAAATATCTCAGCACTGCTTGTAGATACAAGGCAATTAATGTGTTGTTTTATGCAACACATATATTGTGTGCAAATTCTAAACTCATTGGTATTGTACTGATAAGGGGAAGTTTCCCAACCTTTTGGGGAGGACGTTTGGTGGGCGTTTTTACCCGGGCCTCGGGATAAAAACGCCCACCCACTTTTTTGGGGGTCAAAAGATGACTTTACCTGAGATTTTCCTGAAGTATTTAAAATTAATTTTAATAGTCAGGGATACTACATCAAATTGAAACAACATTTCAAACACTGCTGGTAAACTTTAACTACAACCTCAATAAAATAAAGGTATTCTTATGGCGAGGGAAGTCGACATTGCAAAGTCTAAAATAAGAACACCCATAGCTCTAGCAAGGATATACTGGTCCAGGGACATTACCCCAGAAGTTCCTGATCACTGAACTGCTTCTAAAGAATAAAAAAAGACAAATTTGATTCTAAAACTAATAGGCCTGTTTTGTTGCTGTTCAGCAACATTTAGCACCAGCTTACCGAGGTGTTGATCGAGGCCAACTCAGGTTTTGTTCCTATTTTTTTCTTTAAAGAATCCTCTAATGGTGCAGAGAACACGCAAACAATTTTTTTTTTACATAAAACTGATGGGTCTACCCTGGTTAAATCAGATAAAATAAATAATACATGAATGAATGAATGAATAAATAAATAAATATATAAATAAATATAAACGGCCCCTCGAACAAATACATGTAAGCCGTGACCCCTTTTTCATCCCTTATGGTATTGGTGAGTTTTGGGCAAATTCAGAGGCCCATATCTCAAAATTAAGATGAGATACCCTATAATAATTTATCTGTGGATAATTGTTGCCCTAATAAATTATCAGAATTTTCTGTCAAGATTGGTTTTAAGACTGATTTTATATTTGTGTAATGGATCCTCAAAGGCCTAAAAATCTACTGACATGAGGAACTTTTTGTTATTTTGACCCCCCCCACGCCCACATAAAATGTCAGCTTGCTTATTATAAGATAAATGGTTAGTGTCTAGGTACATTTGAGCATGTTGAGTTCCCACACCAAGGAAAGACCAATCACAGCTTCAATGAATGTTTGGAAGGGGTAGAAATAGGCCTATAAGTCCAGTATTGAAAGCGCTGTAACTGATCAACCCTGAATAATAAAACGTCAGAAAAACTTTGTTTTAATATAAATGTGGTGGACTTCTAATAGCTAAACCTTACCCATGCCAAACAAATCCTAACATTGAGGTTTTCGAGATAAATGAAGCTACAATACAGTTTGACATCAAAGCTGCTACTGGGCGTTTTTACCCCGAGGCCCCTGATTTTGCTTGGGGTAAATACGCCCACTCAATAAAACATTACTAGGCAAAAATTAAAATTAATTCTAGAATTTTGATATTCCATTATTGTGAAAGTAACCCTTTCTAATATATATCAACCAAAAAATAAAAAAAAACAACATTTTTTTCCTTTAAAAAATAATTTTATAACATAATTTAATAAATAATAAGTGATACAGAAACAATTCAAGTGGGCGTTTTTACCCCATGGGCGTTTTTACCCCAGTTTACCCTATTCCTAAGTTTCTATGTTTGGTTGTGTTTTTTTTTAATTTTTAACAAAGTGAATTAATGATATTTCAGCTCTACTGCTGGGTTGACTCACAAAATAACCAACCAGATGGGAACCAATTGCACTAGCCAACCTGGAGGAGAAATTAACATGTATGCTCAAAAGCAAATGTGATTTGCACATAAACACATTGTTTTGAACAATTGTCCTGCAGTGGTGTCATCATTTTCTTTTTTTTCTCCCTGAAAGGTATCTTTTTTAGAAAGTGTTTTTTTTTTAGTTTAAAAATTTGATTAACTTGAGTAATACCATAATCCAAGTTAATAAAAAAATATTTTAAAAAACCTAACCTACAAACTTAAAATGTGCATTTTCTGTATATGTGGCTCAATTACTTTTTACTTTTTAATTGATGTTTGGAACTTTGCATGTTGCGGATTAGGAAACAACTGTTACCAGCAAACTTGCAGGTAAAACGTTGTGTAAATCTGTTTTGGGGAGGAGTACTGGTCTTGAAATTTCAAACAGCATACTTCGCTCATCTCCTGAAGACAAGCACAGTATAGTTCCTTCCTGTTAATATTATTTATTTTCATTATTTTCTGTTTTGTAAACTGCTTCTTATAGGGCACCTTGAGGCTGTATTCATATTGTAGTATTTTCATGCTGCATGTATACCATATTGTCATCTACACTGTAAATGTGTCACTCATAGTTTCATTCAGAGTCTGAATTTGAGTCATGAATTTAAAACTGTGACTTGAGTCGGATTTGAGACCAATAATTTGCAATACAGCATACCCTCTAGTTTATCCTGCTAGAGATCATTTTTCCCCAAACAGAGGCACACTGGTAGTTTGGGACCTTTTAATGGCTTGTACATACTGTAAGTGTAAAAATCATTTACTAAACTGACAAAAAACACAATCTTTATGCAATAAACACAGAAAAATAGGACCTTGCTGCATCACAAACCACAAACGAACTTATACAATCGAGGTCATGTGGCAGGCTCTGCATTAAGACCACAACTTGCCAATCATTTCCTCATGATACACTACGAAAATGGCCTCTACTTGGAAACTGAAGAGGACGCTCTGTAATTATTGCACATGTACGTATGTATTAGGACACAGTAAAAGCTTTTACCATGTGCTTGAAAGTTGATGTCTATCTTGCTATTAAGAAGATGTGAAAGACACTTGATATGACCAAAATGAACTGCATACATCAAAGATGTTCGACCAATAACATCAACTTCTTGGACACTGGCTGGTTCTGTAATGACAAAAAAAAAAAAAAAAGTTATATACATAGTGTACATTAATTGAGTTTTCAGACCATCACAAAAGAGTAAACATGGCAAAGATCAGACACTGACATGTAATTCTATGTACTTTATTTATTATGAATGAGTTTCATTCATTCATATTCTCTAACGATTAGTTATTCAATCATAAAATCAAAATTATGATTTAATGATAAGTACTTCTTGAGATATGAATTTTTGAAATTTTCAACTTCTGGTTTCAACTGGAAGACAAGGTCAAATGGGGGTCATGTCAGTAAAGAAGACGATATTAGAAGACCTTTCCGATTATGTATACATGTAGATTGTTAAATCCATTATGTACTTCAGGAGTTATGATTTTTTTAAACAACAAACTTTGATTTAATGTAATTTAAGAGGAAGAAGAAGAAGATAAAAAAACCAAAAAAAACTAAGAGGTGTTCCGGGCAGAGAACCCGAACACCTACACGTGTAATAAATCTTACATTATGCTGTACAATAACATTTTTGTTCACCCAGGCTATCCAAAAAAATTTCAATGTAGCAAAATAAAGCCTACACATTGTGTAGTTTTTTTTAAACGAGCTAAAAATGTCCAAGGAACACCATGATGTCGAATGCTTTTGCGTGTGCACCAGCGATGACAATGCCGTATATGGCTTGTAACAAGCGCACTAGCGGTAATGCTGTAATAAAGTTTCAGGGAAAACTTTTTTCCCGAGCATGCGCAAAAAAGTGCAGTCTTAGGTCAAGGCGTTTTTGTATGCTATCTGGTATAATGTAGTTCATAAATAAAATAATAACTAGAAATAGAACTTAAATTTTAAAACAGATGTTTTAAGGCAAAATACACGTAGAAGTAAAAGAATTTTCCAAAAACCAAAATAACTTCTCGTTATTTAATATTTTTTTAAACTAGATTTTAGTTAACTCAAAGAAAAGAAGTGTCAAGTAATATATATCCATTGAACCATAAAACACAAAACTACAGCGGTTTTGGGTGAATGGAAATTGATACATGTATCACAAAACAAAGTCCATCTGCAAGGTTGCATATTTAGGCCCTTTGCAAAAAAAATAACATGCTGAGCCATATAACTCCGCCTATATACTGTGTTTTATCAGACTTCTATCAAAATTCACGGAAGTGATGCAAAAACGCGAGAAAATGAAGGAAAATATCGTTTAACAAATTAATTGTGTTATTTTATTAACATGTACACTGTAGATAAATTATGTTTAAATCATGGTTGATATATAGATATTACATATTACATATTACATTAAACTGAATCATAAGGACTACAAATTGTGTTTGTTTGGGGCGTATGGAGTAATATTGTGCGTACAACGTACATGTCCGTACATGTATACCTGTATACCTGTATGTTGTCTCAGATCTTAAGTATTAAACCATTTCATATGTTATTACTATGGAGGAGGGGGCAACCATGGTGGCCTAATTGCAGTTACTTTCTATGCTGGGACGTAGTGGTTATTTGTGTGGTCTGATGCAGCTGGCACGGGTCATTAGGAGTAACATGACCTAGGTTTTCATTACACCACCATCATTCCTGGGTGGTCAGCTTGTTCTTGGGGTGGTCAGCTTGTTCATGGGTAGGTCATTGCTCATTCATGGTCTCGCCAACGTGCAGGCTGGACATGTTTTCTCGTACATACTCTGCAACTTTCTTATGTATTCTCATGTACTAGCATAAATCTTCTATGCACCATTTTGTCACTGATGAACCACTATCCTGCCTTCAAATGGTCTCTGCAGCCTCGTGTAGATGACAATCCCATGGAAAAAGGTTTTTGCTCTATGATACGCCACCTCCATTTATAGTCCCAGCTGGACTTACTGTACACCTGATCATCACCACTGTCCAACAAGCATGGCTACTACACCAGAAGGCCCGATTGCCAGTGATGAGGACACAGTCCGACAGTGGGCACTATAAAAAAAACTGAATGAAAACGTGATTAAGACTATCCTCAATCTGGGCTTTACTAAAGATGGAGGCCCTCAGTTGCCTGAAAGAGCAAGATTTTGCAAAATCCAAAATCCCAGTGGGCCAGCTGAGGCTGTTGTATCTTCCCACACCCTCACATACCCCATATGCCACCCATGACAATGTACATAAACATTGCCAATGTGATTTCATGTTGTTATTTATAAAGTTGTGGATACAACTTAGAGACACATGTGCACAAGGAAAATGATGTGCACGTTTCAATGTATTTTTACTATACTACCCACATAAAAACTAATATCCCGTCCAAACCTATGGAGGTCCCACTTTTATATTTGGTGTGATCAATAGCAACACCCAAGGCCTTTTTTTTGCAAAATTTGAATTTTTTTTTAATTGCGGCCCCCGAGGGGTCAAGGGTCAATGTTTATTTTGTGCAACCCCCTACTGAATTTTTGATTTTTTTTTTTAATATTTGCAAATGGGTTTGTTATATCAAGAACTTTATTTTAAGCTAAAAATCATCTTTGTCCAATATCCATAACTGGACGTACAAGAATTTGACTTTATATTGAAAAAACGGAAGGTCAAAAGTTCATTGACCTGTATTCAACAACCACATGACCCAGAACGCTTAAATTTGGGTTTCAGAGTTTTCTCATAGGACCAAAATGATTCAGCAAATTTAAATAAAATCCATGAGATTGACCCTGGATGGTGTGATGATTTGACACGGAATGACTCAGTGTCAAGACCAGGACTACAACCCACACTCTACAAATACTACTCTGCATGCCTTCTGTCATTGCGTCTGTGTGAAAAATTTCCACTGCTGTTTAGTGCCTTACAGTTACCCCAAATAATAGAATTTTGGCAGCACATGGAAAATACACTGTATTAACGATTCATTATTTAAAAAGAAAAACACACATGTAAAACTATAGAAAAGGTACAAAAGATCAGCTGACATAATTTGATTTTAGTCATGTTCTTTTTCCAGTTGCTTCCAGGCAGAAGGCCTTTTTCATAAAATTGTACTACATTTAAATACACTTTCTGCCGAGCCTATTGTATAGGCCATGTACATGTAGGCCAGGCCGTTGGAGCCTACATGTAGTTTTATCAATTAGGGTAGTATGTAGATCACAGAGTTATGTACACAGGTACAATACATGCATTTTGAAATACATGTTGTTATTTTTTTTATGAAAATATTGAATAATGAATACAGGAAATTTTCCCTTATAATTTTTCAGAGATGTGTTGTTAAGAAACCAACAATCATTTTCATTAGCCTTATTTATAGGTACTGTGTATGATATCTGCACCGAGGCGGATATTCAGGATTTTTAATACTTGGTGTTACAGTTGCAGTTACTGTAATAGCTCTACATGATGTACATGTACCATCCAAACTTTCCAGCCAGACTGATGCACATGTAGAAATGATGCACATGTAGAAATGTGTTCTTTTTAAAGGCATTATACATGATTGGTAGAGCCGTTCAAACAGCAGCTGCCAGTGTTCACATATAGTGTTTGCAACAATATACTTGAAATAACAATAATTATTGGAGATTGAAGAAAACAGTGAAAAAGTGTTCCTGCTTTTAGACTAAAGACGGAGAAACGTGTGGACTCTTGCCCATGGTAAAATTCAAGGTTTTTAAAAAGCGCCCCCGTGCGTTGTAAACAAATATATGACGACTGTAACATGGCTTTGAACACAAATTAATAAAACAGTCGTTCGTAGAGTGATGTCTTCCTGGTTCCGAATTGGGCCGTTGGACATGACTCTTTGTAGATAACGCGCGCTTTGGGTCAGATAAAGTTCACTAAATCAGGGCTGCCTGCATAATAAATGAGCCAACCGCTCCATGCATACTGCATGCACATGTACTGTGTACGTGTGTAGTGTGCAGTTTACATGGTGTACGATTACGAGCATACGAACGTCGTGTATAAACTTTTCGTCCTTACAGTTTCAGCAGTGTAAATTTAGAACCACGGGGAGGTTTGGTTGGAGGGGGATGTCATGTGGTCGAGCTGTATTTTGATGATCACTTTTCATCATATGTGTTGATAAACTGATTCAATACATTGATTTGTCGTCCGTAAAAAGTGAATTTAAATTATTTTTTGTAGTATGTGATCGCAACAGGCACAAAACCAGGTAGTTTCAGTCATTATTCCACATCACTACCACAGGCGACTGTCACACACAGCCATCCTTGTGTGAGAACATTTTTGTTCAATATGCAGCCCGGTACTGTCAAGTAAAGAAAATGTGGAATAAAACGAACCAAAGAATAAGTTTACTTCCATGGATCCAACACTGAATGTTTTCTTGTGAGGCCCCGTATGCTGCTTTAGTGTGAATGAACTTACTGATGCAAACAAAAAGTATTTTCTCATCGAGTTCCTTCTCAATGATCAAAATAAAATGAACATTAATTGTATCCATAACAATTTACATTGTAACACATGTGCATTCTCTGAGGAGGAAAGTACAAAAAGTATGTGTGATAATATTTTCATAGCCAACGAAGCAGTGCGCCAGGCCTGGCTGCGAAGTATTTGTTCAAAGCAGCAGATCGCCGGGCCGCGGCCAGCGAGCCACTTCAGATGCAAAGCTGCCGCCCAGCCCGGGCTATGGTTTTGATTATCCCAGTCGTTGCATCTTGTATGCAATGTTCCTGCATATAATTCAATACGGATTGTTACAAGGGACAATTACAATGAACAAAGGGAGAAAACAAACAAAGCACAGTAGGGAACAAGAGGAGAATCATTATGTTTTAATATGTTTTCGTTCTGACAATAGTGCCAATTTCGTTTTTGTTTTTGTCCATTTTTGCAAACTTGGTGTTGGACATGTGTGACTCGAGCGCTTTTTTCCTCCACTGTTGGATCAGGGAAATTGGTAGTCTTAGGTTACCACTGATAAGTTTCTGTCGATCTCTATATCTTTGGCTTGAAGCAAGTTTGGACCGTTTCTTGGCACTATCGGAAAGCTTTTGCTTATTTTCCTAGCAACATCACCACGCTTGTCGGACGTGTCCTCCATTGTTACTTTCAGTTCGTACCAACACCAATGATCGGAGACGGCAGTACATGTACTACTGTACAGTATACCAATGGTATGTGTGCAGCAGATAAGTCGTACACAGCTGAGAGGGCGCTATAATTTTACACAGTCAACGTGCGTGGGGATCTTTCAGATCGAGCCATTCGGGAATCTAATGTTTACACCAATTGAGAATTTAGCCTCTGTAACATCGGTCATGTGAGGGCAGCATTCGGTTATCTTAAAAAAAAACTGTAGTTTTATCACACGTGATAACAGTTGATCGTTTGCCTTGGTTTTTACTCATTTTTCAAAAACTAAAGCATTCCATGGAAAAATATTTCAGGGAAAGGTTTGCACCACGACCGTCTTTAAATCGTGTAAGTTATGTGTAAATCTGTGAACGTTTATTTATTTCATAACATGTCCGCCTTACCAATCATGTACAATACCTTTAAATTGAGTACTCACCTTTCTGTAGTAAATGTTGAATGAGTTCATGGTCACCTTCCTTGGATGCTTGTAAAATTAAAGACAAACTTGGGATTTCTTGTCCATCCACAGGTAGACTGGCTCTTAAGCTTTTACAATTGTCTACATTGAGCCATTTCCAGTAAAACCTGTCGGGTACATCCTGATGAGGTGTAACAGGGCTCATGCCACGTGGCAACGAGGAAGATAGTAGACATTCATCTTTTTCATGAGTCTGTAGCCACACTGTTTTAAAATATTTCTTCATATGAAGCAATGACAAATTGAGGCTATCACGTAGTTCAGCACACGCTACATCATCAGGCAACTTGAGCAGAAACTCTTTAATAAAAGTAACTGCTTTCTTGAAATCTACATGTATAAAGAAAGAAGTTGAACAAAAGATTATATATATATACATATATATTTTAATATTATTGAAGGATTGTGGCAAAGGTACAATAGTTTAACTTTTTAAACATGTTTTAGAGAAAACAACAAAAAATGGTTTATAAATATTTTGTCAGGGATTTTTATAAGTATTTAATATTTGGATCTTCAAATGCTTTTTTCAACTTTGACAGTATTTTAGAGGGAAACCTTTCACTACATTATGGTATTTTCTTGTGTTCATGTTTTGAATGTTTTTAAAGCTTCTTTATAACACACTGGGAAGAAAATTGTTTTTAACGTGATTGAATAAAATTTGAATCTTGAATCTTGAATCTTGAATCTGTATTGTAACGGTACAAATTATATAAGTTTGTCATTTGTAACCTTTTACACTGAAACAATTAATATAACAAAAAATATTAATTAACAATCCTGAATTTTGTCTTTGAGTGAATTAAAAAATCCTTCCCATCTCCCATCAAAGTACATTTTTTATCAGTGCACATAACACATACAGTGTATCTCATAAGCCATGTAAATGAAATTAACGACTAGACTGGCACTCTAGTAGAATTTATGTCAACATGTTCAAAACATTAAGGACAAGAGAAATCATTGACTAAAATCCGACGTCCAAAATGAATCGCACTTTTGGTGTCGATGCTGATGGCACGCATTTCACGGATTTGTGTTAATGGGCAAAATTGTGCGCAAGATTGCAAATTTCCATTTTAAACATCAGTTCAGATTTTAGCCAAAAATTAGTGTTATTTTCATAAACATATCTGAAACAATCGTACCATCATATCAACCGGCAACATCTCATGTATATTTCAGGCGAGTTTAAAGTATATTGTTGAGGTCTTTCATGGATTTTGGAGCAGTTTTTGTCACTCCTTGTTTTCTGAAATTTGAATTTTGTAAGGTAATACACAGGTACCAACAAACACATGAGCAGATAATGTGCAATGTTAAAAAAATTTTGTTTGGTCCAGTGTACATGTAACTCGGGGAATGTGATGGGCGGTGGTATGTTTGTTGATCTGATCCAAGTGTCACCCAGAACTAGTTATAAGGAAAATTTTCAGCTATGATTCTAAGCCCATTTTACAGCTGGAGATACATGTACATGTACGTTTAAAAGCATTGACCTTTTGCAACATAGTAGCTCAGCCTTTGGCTTTGAAAGATTAACATTGCCAAAAGAGAAGTTTAAGCAATCACCAAAGACTAAACATCACAACTAATGGAAGACAGCTCGCACAGGTGGAAGAAATTGTGGGCATAGAGGAAAAGATCAGTCGGTCAGGATCCTGCTCAGAAGACAGAAAACTTCACATTGGAAAAGCTGTTGGGGCTGTCAAAAGCTAAAATAAATACAAACAAAAGACATACTAAATAAGAACAAATTAGAAGCCCTTGTACTCTCAATAATGCTGTATGGAGCAGAGAACTGGACAACAAAGAGAGGATGAAAACAGACAGTTCACATTTGTAGTAAATTGATGACATGAACAACGACACCCCATTAGATGAACAATTAGCAGCTAACTCTTCAGTACATGATGAAGAGGTGCTCTTCAGTACATGATGAAGAGGTGACAGGTAATATTGCGTGTGCTGCAGGGAGTTCAGACAAGTCAACGGTTGACTAAGTCGACTCGAGACAGGTCTACTGTTGAGACAAGTTGTCCATTGAGACAACTCAACGGTCGCATCCATTGAACCGTAAGACAAGTTGATGGTTGACCGAGTCAATCGTTCAGACTACTCAACTTGTCGGCGGGTGGGTTAGGACCCGCCCTTTACCATTGCATGTGAAAATGCACAATAAAAAATAATATATTATCCCTTGGTCGACTAATAATATGAATAAATAACTAGACATTGAGAGTTTGTGGACAAACTCACAGTGCTCTGTCCAACATGAAGTGATGATGTAATTTAAAATGGGGTTATTATCGTATTCAAAGAGGTTGCTCTGATCATGCTCCACCATACAATGGTGCAATACTTGAAAATATGCTCTTGTTTATCTTAGTATGAATTTTTAAGAAAATAAACCTCAACTTCTGATTTTGACCGGAAGTAAAGGTAAAATTGGGTCACATTCTGTGTAACACTTGAGATTAGTAGTACATTTGTAGTATAAAAAGGGGATTGACAAACAGGGGTCACCAAAGGTCTATGACCCCGAGGGTCATGAGGTCAAAGGTCAAGGAGGAGGCCCCTGTCATAATCGTCAACCGATCCTTTTTATATTCTTTTTAATAAATTAGTTTTAATCGATCACGTAGGTTTTATAATTATTTAAAACAACATTTCGTATGCGCCAATGGCCCCAGGGTGATGGCAACCATACCGACCGTTAGCGCTACCTTTTCAGAGTCGTGGTCGCTGGGGTCGCTCGTTGTTTTAATCGAAGAGGAGGGTGGCAGTGGTGGCGGTGGTGATGGGGTTTGTGGTGGAGGTGTTGATGGAGGTGTTGATGGGTTGACTGGAGGCGATGACGATGGGTCTGCGATGGGGGTTGAGCTATTTAGATCATCGTGTTTTCCTATGGTACCATCTTCCGCGATGATGATGTTATTGTTGTAACCCTCATATCGACCTATTCTTAAATTCATATCACTCGGTAAAAGATATAGATCACCACCCACAACAAAATCTAATTTACTTCTAGCGTATTGTAATACGTCTTGATACCTCTGAATGGCGTCTTGTAGGTCAACCGGTGAATCTATATTCGCTTTTACTAACGTTTTAAATTGGGCTATGGTGTCTTGCTCGGTGCCCGATGTGAGTAGGCTGGATTTGGTTTGAGCTTGGCAACCCAGGACGCAGTAGGCGTAGGTTCTCACCGAGTCGTTTAATGTTTGTATACCTATATAGGTAAAGCCTTCGCATAGTGTTGGATTTAATATATAACATTTCCAGGCGTCGTTTGCTCTCGTCGAGTGCGGATATCTCTTTTAAAAGACGTCTCATTTGGTCGTAGACGTGAAACGGATAAAAACTACTAATCATAGGATTAGGATTATTAAATGTTGATATGAAACGCCACATCCGGCTGTAACGCACCACGTTACAAAGCTTAGTTGATTTTGGTAAAACCTTTATGGGCTGTCTCTAAACCTTTTTACCGTGTCACCATCCATGGTGCGTGGCATTTTATATTTATCAAAATGGTTTTCAAATTCTAAATCGGAAGAAACTATTACTAGTAAGCTTGCGGGTACAACCATGTAAAATAACTCTTTTGTGAGATGTGTTGGCTCTGAAAAGAGCCGGTGTGGTCTCGACGTTTCGAACAGTATACTCTGATCGTCTTCAGGAGAATGCTGGACTGCTGATGATGCTGAGGCTTAAGTATGGCTGGGAGGATGCACATGTATGCGGGAAGGATCCAAGTTATTCTTGACCGGTGATGTGTGGCGGATGGCTGCTGGCTGAATGTGTGTGCGCTGGGGTGTGTCAGTGTTGTGTTGGGCTGCTGGTGGAAGAGTGGGCTTGAGTAGTGGTGACCAGATGTTGTTGATGAAAAAGCCGATGTCTTGTGGAACTGTGTTGTGTGCTTGTATTTCTATGGCTTCTCGTACTCTGCGTTGGTGCCAGTGCTGGACAGGAACAATGAGCTTGGTGTCTTCGTGAGTTTTGACGTCGTCTCCCTCTTCACCAACGTACCAACCAAAGAAGCGTGCCTCATCGCCAAACAACGTCTCCAAGCCGATCCTACCATCACAGACCGTACAAGCCTCACTCCTGATCAAGTCCACGACCTCCTCCTGACGTGTGTGTCTTCATCCTGTTTCAAGTGGAGAGACCAGTTCTATGAGCAGACCTCTGGGGCCGCCATGGGATCTCCTCTATCCCCGGTCCTAGCAGATCTGTTCATGGAAGAATTAGAATTGGACACCTTGGAAAATGCTGATCTTCGCCCCAACCTCTGGCTCCGCTATGTTGATGATACCTTTGTGGTATGGCCTAACGGCAAGATGGCACTCCAAGATTTCCTCCTTCACTTGAACAACCAGCATCCGCTCATCAAATTCACTATGGAACCAGAAGAAAATAACACCATCTCCTTCCTAGACGTCCAAGTCACACGCAAACCAGACGGCACCCTCTCACACACAGTTCACCGCAAGCCGACCCACACAGACCGGTACCTACACAGCGCTTCATTTCATCACCCACGCTTCAAGTCTGCAGTCCACAACACATTGATCCGCCGTGCTTTCAGCACCTGCGACCAGGACAGCTTGAAACAGGAACTCCACCACATCAAGACATCACTTCAACTCAACGGTTACAAACGATTCAACTTAAGCCCGCCCAAGCCAAGCCTCCCTCCAGAAGAACGACCACAGTTCAAGTCAACCATCACCCTACCATACATCGGCAACGCATCCCACAAGCTCCAGCGTATCTTCACCCAAGCACAAGTCAAGATCTTCCACACGGCACCCAACAAGATTCAAGCATCACTTCAAACACACAAGGACCAACAAGACACACAGGACAAGGCTGGGGTTTACCGCATTCCATGTGAATGTGGTAAAGTATACATCGGAGAAACCGGCCGCAACTTCACCACAAGAATCAAGGAACACCAAGCACACGGCAGACGAGGTCATCTGGACAAATCAGCCATCATCAAACATTCACACGAACAAGACCATCGCATTAACTGGAAAGACACCAAGCTCATCGTTCCTGTCCAGCACTGGCACCAACGCAGAGTACGAGAAGCCATAGAAATACAAGCACACAACACAGTTCCACAAGACATCGGCTTTTTCATCAACAACATCTGGTCACCACTACTCAAGCCCACTCTTCCACCAGCAGCCCAACACAACACTGACACACCCCAGCGCACACACATTCAGCCAGCAGCCATCCGCCACACATCACCGGTCAAGAATAACTTGGATCCTTCCCGCATACATGTGCATCCTCCCAGCCATACTTAAGCCTCAGCATCATCAGCAGTCCAGCATTCTCCTGAAGACGATCAGAGTATACTGTTCGAAACGTCGAGACCACACTGGCTCTTTTCAGAGCCAACACATCTCACAAAAGAGTTATTTTACATGGTTGTACCCGCAAGCTTACTAGTAATAGTTTCTTCCTATTTCCCACACCATGCAAAGCTTCAAACATCACCTAAATTCTAAATCGACAAAGTTATCACTTTCTACGTACAATAGTAAATTGGTAAAGTCTAGATCACTCACAGTTAAAACTGGCAAGTAACCCATCTTTCTAAACATATTTCCTCTTTCAACGGGTGAAAGGTCGTTAAAAAATACGTCTCCTTTTGCCGGATATCGTTTACTCGGATTACTCGAGAAGGCTCTACTCATCTCGAGAAGGCTCTACTCATTTTTATAAAATGGTATTATTTGAATTTCGGGGGTAATTCGGTATTGCGAGGGACTACTTGAAGTTCTTCCCTCACGAACGACCTGGAGGGGGCGTTGCCCTTGAGCCAGTACAGCGCGGGTTGCTCGGGCACAATCTGTGTGGATTTGATCATAAAGACGTTGATTGACCAAATGGGATCGACATGCCGCCTCGTTTCGCTCGTTCAAAAAACAAATGGTGATCGATATCCATGAGTAGTTCTAGTTTAATATCGGTCTTTTTGAGTAACGAGTCCCAAAAGAAGCCCGGTGAGGTATAGCTGTGCGCCGGATCGAGATAAAGATTGTGGTAATCTCCCATGGTTCTACATCTAAATACTTGCCATACTTTTTGGGCTCTTTCGTACTCGGCTTCGGTAATGTGCGAATCGGATAGGGACGAATAAAACTTTGCTCTCGGGGGTAATTTATGTTCTTCAAACCATTCGAAAGAGTCCATATATTCATACGGGTATATGCCCTTTTCCAAACACAATTCTCGTTTTACCTTATTTCCAGCTTTTTTGTTTGAATATTTTAAGTCGTGGTTCGGCGTCGCTTTGACTAGCTTGTCCAACCCACACCCTAAAAACTTAAAAGAATCTAAAAACGTCAACTGATTTCCCAACGTAAATGAAATGTAATTTTCATCGGTTTTTGGAATGACACTTATGGTCCAGTCCATTTTGGACACGCTTTGCATGATGAGATGGCTATCATAGCACTCTAGATTATGAAAAAATACCGGCACTTTTGTTTTATAGGGTATTGCTTTTTGTTTGAGAATGCAGGCGTTGTGCGCCGCACCTCTGTATTTTCCAGTCGTGTGGCAATGGTCTCTCACGGAGTCGCTGTCTAATGGTTTATCGCAATACCAACGCGTTCTGGCTTTCTTAAGCCTTTTGACGTCGTCATCGCTCATGGTTAGTCGGCATGGGTATTTTAACGAATCGTTGATGACTCTTAGCGAATCGTCCAAGCTCCTTAGAATGCGTTTTAAACTCTTTGATCTCATAATCGGCGCCTATCACCACGTACGAGTACCCGTACGCTTTGTGTCGTTGGTAGATTGAGGTAAAGTCTCCTTTGGTTTCTTCGACGGGTGTGAGAATGCTCTCAAAATCGGCGTAAATGACGAACGGGGGGCGAGGCTTTCTTTTGTACGTTTTTTAATTCTAATATATTTTCACCGGGCTTCTGCACTATTGCCTTAGCGGTGAATGATCGACAACCTCGCAGAATTCTACATGCTTTTCGAGTATTTCTTTCGTTGAAAAATGTTGCAAACATAATAAACAAAAATGTTTTTTTTCATTGTGTTTACTAACTTGTCTACCTAATAACCTCGAAATATGTTTTACCCAAACGTAATGATTTTTTTCATCTTTCGAAAACAGTAATAGATTTATTCTGTCTATACTTTTATCTCGTTTAGAAATGTGCAATGGGAATATCGAGTCATCATCGTTTCCAAGCACGCTGATGGCTAAACCGTTTAATTTTTCTACCTTTTCAATTTGGTTAACTGGCGTTAGGAACGTTATGCCTTCGAAGTTTAACCCATCGTCTTTGGGATACGACGACGTTCTCTCTGCACAGTCGTACCACACGAATAGAGCCGATCTCAATGCCCATCGTAGACAATGGTTATCTTTATTTTTTACGTTAATACACGCTTTTTTATCTTTAATTTCTTTCCGGAGTTCGATGTACGATGAGCCCGATATGGGTGTAAATTTACTTAACGAAAGTTGTATGAATATAACTCTTTCTACGATCCATCCCGTGCCCATTTGTTGATGATCCCCAATTTATTTAAAATCATTTTTGACTCTTCGTCATAATACACTTCGATATCACTTTCTCGATTTAACTTTTTTTGATGGGTATTGTGAAAATGCGTGCTATAGGATTCCTCGGTTTTTACCTCGTCGGTTTCGGGATCGGTAAACGTTACTTTACGTTTATATTTTACCGATATGGTTAATTGAAATTTATAATCGCTTTTCATTAAATAATATTTAAGCTTTTCTAAAAGTAATCTTTCGCTTTAGAAAACAATTCGGCGGGATCTTTGGCAAAAGGGTAGTGTTCCGATATATTCATTTTTAAAAACATATTAATATCGTCGTAATCTTTCGATTTAACTTGAGTTAAATTAAGGTTTATTTTGAAAAACCGCTTCCAAGTAATTGGATTTCGTATACTTGGTTTTAGTTGGAAGAAACAAAAACTCATCATCTATTTTTTCTTTAAGTTTTGATTTAGACCAGGAATAATAACCCCTATACTTTATCCTATCATTTTTTTTTTTTTTTGTGTTTATTTAGCTCGGCCCCTTTACCTTTTTTAAAAATTTTAATAAACTCTTTATTTAATTTCTTTTTTAGTTTTTTGGGGTGCTTTTCGTCTCGAAATGTAGTCTCTAACGGCTTTATAGTAATCTAACTTACGACCGTATCTGCTCTCAACAATGATATTATTTTCGCTTGCAAATTCTTTTAATTTAGGTAATGTCCATATACTCGGTCGCATATTTATAGTATGGTTAGAAAATATTGTTTTACTTTTTCTTTCCATCTTTATATAGTATTTATCTCTTTAAGCCAAATATCCAATTTTTATTTACCATTTTTTCAATAGTTTTTTATTGTTGATTATTAAAAAAATAAAATGTAGTCAATAATAAATGGTTAGTATAGCGATGATGATCGACGGGGCTGTGGTAATTTTTTGTTTTCTAAACTAACCAATTCAGATGCCATACAGGCGGAACGTGAGAGGCACAACCGAGCCCTAGAGGATTATACGAAAGTGCGAGATGAGTGGTCCAAAGACCGCCTTAAATATTTGGATCTCATTAATTCCCGACTTAGAAAAGAGGCTCGAGCCAAACAAACGTTTCACGATGTCAACGAGGCGATGTACGAGTATTATAAAGCGACCGGAACGCTTTTTGATTTACCGGAAGACCTAGAGGATGAAAATGAACCCCAGTTTTTATACCCTGAGCGACGATCAAAAAAGCTGAGAATTAATCTGGATCGCCATCAGTACTACGGTGATGAGTATCGCGATGTATTAATTATTATAAATGATATTAATAAAATGGCTGAAGAAGGTTTTGAAATGGATCACTTCTCAGATAAGAAGACAAGAGCAAGAGCAAGAGCAGGATGATTTTAATGATGAAGAGGAAACAACGTTTTCAAGCCCATTACCAAATAATAACTTTGGTGATGTAGTTTTACCAAATGTACCGGTGGGGGGGCTGGATCGCGATCCCTCTGAATTAGGTAATAAAATTAAATTAGATGAAATGATTGACAATTTTTATAAACATTGGGGTAAAGATAGACCTCATAATCTTAATTATGAAGACTTTGAGTTAATAGAAGGTAAACTTTTCTATAAAGGTACGCAACTGTCAAAAACCCAGAACCCAGATTTACCCTTCGCCATCTCCAAATTCAAAGTGGATATTAAAAGAAAATTAGGTTTAATACCAAAATTACCGCCTAAAGTAACTGAACCATTAAACAACGTGCGAGATTTAGCCACCATCATGACCATGGGTGAAAATACATCGACTGAAGAAATGACAAAAATCATCAATCAAATGAAGAATGAAATAGGTGAGGTGTCTAATTTAGTTGATAAACTGCTCACAGACCTCCCAACAACCAATACCAGCGCGCAGACAGACCTCCCAACAACCGATACCAGCGCGCAGACAGACCTCCCACCAACCCACGCCGAACTGGCTTAAGTGGCGGAGCAACTCAAAGAAATGGACATCTCCATATGTGAACTCGATGCTTACGTTAAAAATGCTGAAAAGTTAAAAACTGAAAGAACTCTACGACTAGCTAAAAAAAGCGAACTCGAATGCGAACGCGATAGAAGATTAGAAGAACTCAGAGACCCAGACACACCAAAAGAAACCAGAGGTAGGCTACGAGAAAAACTTAATGAGATAGAGGACGATATAAAAGCCTGTGAAACTGCAATAAAAAACATTGACAATGCCCTAAAAGAAAATGAATCAAAACGACGTAACCAATTCGCCAGCATTAAAGAATCCGGAACTAGAATTTTAGGTGATAAAAATTTAAAGCTCGGTGAAAAAACTAGAGAAATATTTAGAGAGCAAGGAGTCACGATCACCAGTATTTTATTTGTCATAAGTTTAGTCATTAGTAGGCTCGGTCTCTCAATCAAGCTAGCGCTCACCAATGCAAGGCTCACCGTGACAACAAAACCAACACCTACATCAACGCCCGAGCCAAAACCCGGCCCCATTGAAAAATGGTTGGACAGACTGGCCAGGGCTCTAAAGAGTTTGGGGTCAAAAGCGATAGCGGGGCTACCGGGCATCATCGGGTCTATCGTGGGATGGGTATTTAATCAATTGAGTAAGGTGGTTGGATTCGCCGCCGACCATTTATGGGGAACATTCTTGGTGATCGGCAGTATAATATTGGCGAAAACAAAAAACATTTTATCGTGAATATAATAAACATGTACGGAAATAAACTAAATCCAAATCAAATTAAAGACGCCCCGCGCTATAAAAGGAATCAGACAATCGGTCGTCCTAACGAATAACCCGAGCACGATCGGTGAAAATGAAACGCTCACAGTAAGGTTTCCAAATTTAGGATCGTCGGACGTGATCGTGCGGGGCACTACGCACCTAAGTTTTAATATTGTTTTAAATTCGACCGACGACGTGAATCGTACAAGATCGCCATTAAATTTGAAGGACAAGAGGTGAGCTGTCTGCACGACGCCGATGTATTTCATAGTTATAGAGACCTATGGCTCACCAAGAAACAAAAAGAAGATCGGGTCTATCGGGGAATAGAAACCCCCAATTTAACCAAACTTAGGATAGAGGCGGACGACGCGTCAACGACTAAACCGGGCGAAGTGGCCATCTCCAAGGCGTGGGGCAATAGGTATTGTATTCTGTTGACGGATTATCAACCCTTTCATCCGAGCAGGTTACAAACTTAACTAACGTACGAGTTAACTTTTAATTCTTACGGAAAAGTGATAAAGTCCTCGGACTCTAACGCCATGTATACCATTAGTAATATATCGCTCGAGTATGAAATTGTGAGACACGTCGAACTCGCCAAATCGATCAGATAGTCGTATTCCAGTCTAGCCGTGTATTACGAGCGCGTCCATCGCCATTTCGTCATTCCCATGAATAAAAAAGACACCGCTTGGAATATTAACTTAAATACCCCCGCCAAAAGTCTAAAAGGAATATTGTTGCTATTTCAAGAAAATCAGGCTGACTTTTCTCCGGCGCCGACTAAATTTTATAATCCTATGATCGAAAAGGTATCCATCGTCGTAGAGGGTCTTTCCAATAAATTGTACACGCAAGGTCTCAAACGACACCAACATTGGGAAGAAGCGTCGAGGTACTTTCAAGATGGACGAGACTATTCGACCATGGGTTTGATTAAAACGTTAAAATTGAGCGATGTATCGCCGGGAGACTACCTCACGAAAAATTACGGCTTGTGGTTGGATCTTAGAAGCGCCGAAGACAATGCCTTGCATGGATCGGGCCGAAAGATCGAAAACGCGCAAGAAGGAATCGTCCTACAGCTTGCAAGGGAAGCCGCTGGAGAAGGAGCGTTAAAATGCTACGTCTTTTTGATTTTAGATGCGCAACTCAACATTAGGGACGGGCAGTTTATAGGCGCGATGTATAAATCATTAATTATAAAGATGCATCTAGAGTATCCACATACCGTTTTAATTGTAGGTCAAACCGTGTGCGGTAAAACTGATTTTATTTTAAATTTAATTGAAACGACATACAGACATTGCTTTCATCATATCGTCATCATCTGTCCGACATTACGAGACAACAAAGCGTACAAGAGGTCGTGGATAGACAACGATCCCGAAGTAACCGATCAATAAGAAACAAGAGATTGGGACGAAACGTTAGGAGTTTATTTTAATTTATTTAGGGGCGATCCGACGTTGTACATTATCGACGATTGCGCCGGATCTAAAGAATTAATGCATTGAAACTTTAAAAAAGAAAAAAAAAGTACGATCTGCGAAATGTCCTTTAGCGGCAGGCACGCGCACCAAAGCGTGTGGGTATTGTCCCAAAAATATAAAAACGTGCTTAAAGATATTAGGAGATGAGTAAAGAAGAACGTGATAATCTCTACAAGTTGTACAGCGCTAAACTAAGTCGAGAAATGATCGATAGCATGGGTAGTATTCTTATCAATCTATATACCAGAGCGATAGGTGGAACCTGTCTATGGGGTTATACTATAGACAATGAAACAGAGTTGGCCAGTGACCTGGAAAAAGATCCAACGGTATCTATGGCGTTAGGTGAAGCGTTGTGCGAAATTTACTATAGGTTCGGAACCAGCCTGGGTCCGATCATGATAGGTCTAATTACGGCTAAACACGTTAAATTAGATAACGTTGAAAAATATTATCCGGACGATTTAATAAATGGAGGAACGGGAGATAAAAACCGAGGAATCGAGCGAACGAGTGACGGTGCCAATAGTGATTCTGAAGAAAGAAAAGAACCCGAACAGAGTAGCGGCGGGTAAAAAGCTCGCCGAGTATAATAAAAAGAAAAAACAAGACCTCTTTAAAACAAAAGACGAACCGCCGGTAGAAAGACCTGTCCAATAAACAACAGTCATTCAACGTATACTGGGTATACACCGGAGCTGGAGCGGCGTTCGTCGCGTTTTTATTTTACGAGTCGTTTAAGAATGGCACGAAACACGAGGCCAATAAACCTCGAGCAAAAATCCCCGAGGTTAACGTTTATAAAAATGAAGGACCGCTCGATATGGAGTAAAAAAAATAGTATCACCCATAAATAAATATGAATGCGTCGGACGTTGTCAATTTTATCTATCACGGCGCGGTTGTGGGTGGCATCGCCACGTTGTTTATCATGATTCTTAAAAAGACCCTAAAGTTTCAAGCTCCCGATCTCGACAAGTTTAAAATCGAAGACACATTGAAACTCGGTGGAACGTTAGGGGCTTCCATGATGACCCAAACCTGGCTAATAAACCGGTAATGACGGCGGACCCTAAAGTGTAAAATTAAAATAATAATATATTAAAAATGTATTTACATTTTGAAATTTACGATTTCAATACGCCCGTTAGTTTAGAAAATTTAGTTATCGATAATAGATCTGGAGAAAAGACGATCGGGTTAAGGAGCTTCTATGCGTGGGCCGGACATTATAACGTAAAAATGAATGAATGCGTTGTAAAACGAACGCAAGGAAGGGCCCAAGACGACGAAATCACGCGCATAATGCCCCGGATGTACTCGGCTGACGAGCTATTGAGTCTACTCGTGGGAAACAGCAATTGAATACACGTTTCAGTCGATCGAAAATCCGGCCGGCTGTCCCTCGAGATCACGCGAGAAGATAAAAAAATCAAGATGACCGAAGGCTTGAAAAAGATGTTAATTTTTAATACAGAGGTTGAGTGGATTCCGTTCGGCGTTAATGAAGGGAGGATAGACATGCAGCCCGTCAAGTGCCGATACCTACATTGCGAGCAACTCAATCCAAACGAGACGTTATCTATCATGTCTATGAGAAAAAAAGAACCGGCCAAAAGCAGCACGATCCTCGACACCATTCCCATCGCCGATAAGCCGTGGGGTGGGTCCGCCTTTTATCAATACGATCCACCGGTAGAAAAGAAGCTCGTCGCAGATGTCATTTTGCAATTAAAATTTTCACTAAGAAACTCGGCGGGAGGAGAAGTTAAAAATAATAAATTACCTATAATATTAAATCTCGTCATAAAGTAAATATGAGCATCTTCGGTCCTAGAATAAAGAATGAAACCGAATCTGGCGAAGCCACGCGAAGTGGTCAGGTAGAATATATAAAATTAGCCCTTGCGTTGGTTCAACAAAAACTCAACGAGGTTGAAAAACTAAAAATAACCCTTGAACCCTTGCGTCGGTTCAACAAGGTTGAAAAAGAGCAACAAAAATGGGGAAAGAAATATCAGGGTGGGTGCGCCGCCATTGACAATGTGTTCGCAAACGAGCTCTGGAATGAATTAAGTGAATTAATTAGATTTTCTAAACGAGACCGATTTGTCTTTTCAAGATGATCAATTTGGCCTCCTCATACCCGATATTGCTCCAAATATAACCTATAGAGTGCGCACCAGAATATCGCAAAATGAAACCATTACGCATTATGAATTTAATGGTGCTGGAACCAATGGCCCTATCGTACCAGGCTTCCGTGGTATTTATATAGTTCTTTACGCATTCGAAAACATAGATCCAAACCACAACGCGTTCATTGAATCATTGAGCTCGAGTTAAAGTTTTACGGGCGACTCGAGGAAGAACCGAGATGCTATTATTACGACATTAATTATATTGAACATTAAATAAATATGAGTATCTTCGGCCCGCGAGTATCCCCATCGTCTGAGAGACAAAGAGCCAACGAACCGGAAACGAAAAGTAGAGGTTTCATCAACCCCACAGACCTCCGAAACGATATCATTATAGGTCCAATCCATGAAGAATTACCCGTCCTCATCGAATGGAATCAGTCAAAAAACCAACCTTGTTTTAAGTTTACCCTAAATCCAGGATTCATTACGATGTACGCCTCTTGTATACGAGGAGGCGTGGCCACGTACTCCCTGGCTACGCAAAAAAGAGTCGCGCCCACTATTTGGTACGTGCTCAGTCCAGACATAACCGCGCTTTCCCCCGAGTTTACCCTCGGCAATGTCCCGATACATTTAGCCTTTGAATTTTGTTTTCGTAATGAAGACGTAACGTTGGATTTAAAAGGATCCATCCTAGGCAGCCTCATGGGTGGTGTGTGTTACGAGATCGCCATCGAACGCCTAAACTAATGAAAAAATAATAATAACGATTTATAAAACATGACGGATGAGATATACCCGAAGCTACCCACGGTGATCCAAGATAATGGACAGAGCTTTAGGTTGGAAGAAGTAAGCAGAATCAAATGAGAATTAGAAAACGAACGTAAAAAACAAGAATGTTTATATAAAAAGTATAAAAAAGTGTGTAACACGTTAGAAGGTGGTATCGTGGCCGTAGACTAAATGGGCCTCACCTCCGAGGCAGTGAGCATAGCGGCGATCGTCGGCGTTATCACGGCTCCCGTGGGTCTAGCCCTGGGGGGCCTTGGAATAGGCTGCTTCGGTCTCGTTAAAAAGAAGATCGAACCTAAATTGAAAAAACATGATGAGATTAGAGTTATGTGCGAAGCTAAATTAAATACCATAAGCGAGTTCGTAAGTAGAGCGATAGAAGATAACGTCATTTCCCAACAAGAATTTGTATTGATAAAATCGGAATTGGAAAAGTTTTACGAATTACGAAAAAATATTATAAGTATGAGGCCTCCAAAAAAGGTAGACGTTGATGTAAAAAAATTACTCGAAATGGAAAAGAAAAAGTGGTTAGAAAAACTTATGAGTTCAGATTCACTCGGACACGCGAGATCCGATCTACCGACATGGCATCGTGTAGACCCGCCAGAGTATCGGCGGGTCGTCCCGACCGCCCCTCCCATGGCCACCCCAATAATTTAAACGCCTCGTACATTACGCGTTGGTGAGTTTCTCTAGTGCGTTGTTTCAAAGGAGTAAAGTCTGACGCGTCGCAAGGTACGCCATGGAGCCGCAATAGCTTAAATAACATATAATTGATCGAAAGAGAATTTTTTTGAGAGGGATCCTTGATTTTTCGTAACATCCCGTCAAGTTCCTCAAAGTCCCTACAAATCGTGGTCGGGTCGGGCACCTGGGGGAGGGGCCCGAGGGTTTATCTAGAATGAATCAAGTTTACGTTTCTATAATATTTTACTAGACGGTGATCGTAAAGAAACACCCTCACCTCGGATCTAGTTTTCACGGTTAACCCATTGGCCTTAAGTTTTTCCAATACGCATTCAAGGTCGTCTTCGTCTATACGCTGAAGTCCCTGAAACGATCTAAGGGCGTGCGTGAAATGAACCCTATGCTCGTACGTGTGTGGACGCACGTAGTTGATCCAACCCACGCATGGCGGCGCTTTATCGACGCATTCCACATGCCTCCCACACTCGAAACAAAAAGACAAACCCTCCTGCTCTATAGTCTCACCGCTCCCGCAGCAATCCGGCTCTCGATTTTTAGTTTTACGTCGTAGAAAAAAAAAATAGTACCCAACTCATTCTTTATTTTAAAAGAATCTTTCTCGATATAAAATTGAAGCTCCTTCGATAATTGTTTTAATTTATTAATCGTATCGACGATGTTCGCGTTAAGTTTTAAAAAAACGCGCGCACCAGTCCCTGCCGTCGATAGGGTATACATTCGTCGCATCGAGTCAGATTCCATAATAAAAGTCATTTTAAAAGGTAAAACATCCAACCACACGTTAGATGACGAGTTTAAACATCTCTTCATAAACCCCAATTCGCTCGTCGATACATGGCTCGACAACGCTGGTAGGGATCGAGTGGACCTGGGACGAATCCCGGTAAACCGGAATAGATTTCCTCGGCGATGTTGGAAGCGGTTATCTTTATCATTAAATTAGTTCTCAAAATTATTACGAGTAATGCTCGTTTGCGTAAGATGTTTTTAATTAATAATTGAAGGTGCCCTATATTTACTTGAAATGACCCCTCGACCCTCATATCGAGCAGCTCCAAAGACTCTCTCCTGAGGGTACATATAATCGTAGAATCTTGTTCTTTATTAGAAATAATAACGCTCGAAGATGTAACGTTAAATGTAATAAGTTTATTAAAAGATAAGACATACTATTAATAACACGCTTAAACTCAAAACCATTTTTAACTTTAAACGTACACTCCATTTATAACGTCTAAAGATTATCTTTAGATGTTTTTTAAATAATTATAAAACTTAGGTGATCGATTAAAACTAATTTATCAAAAAGAATATAAAAAGGATCGGTTGACGATTGTGACAGGGGCCCCCTCCTTGGGGTCATTGACCTTTGACCTCGTGACCCTCGGGGTCACTGACCTTTGGTGACCCCTGTTTGTCAATCCCCTTTTTATACTACTTTAGTTCAAGAGTTTTCAGAAGATGAATCAATCATCAATGTACCACAATTGATGTTTCAATGTACCACAATTGAGCTTCTTCAGATACGATTTTTAGAAAAATTATACTTGAACTTCCGGTTTTGACCAAATTGGGTCACACTTTTTGTAAAATTTGTAGAATGGTTAAAGGGCTTTCAGTTGATACAAAGATTATTTATGTACTCTTTGGAAAATTTGTTTTTGAAATGTGAAGCTTCAACTTCCGGTTTCGACCGGATGTAAAGGTTTGATGGGGTCACACTGTGTGGTAGAGTTGTACAGTACTTGAAGGGCTTACGTATGGTGCAAAGATCTTGCGTATAACATTTATCGTTCCCCAGATATGATTTTTTTAAATATTAAGTGTTGATTTAATGTAATGACATCACCGATGATGCCATCATAGAATGGTTTACGGGCTTTCAGATGAAGCAATGATTATTAATGTACCCTGTTTTGTTATAGAGATACGAACTGTGTGAAAAATGAAATTTCAACTTCCGGTTTCGACCGGAAGTAAAGGTCAATTGGGATCACACACTGTGTAAGATTTGTGCAGTATGAAGAGCTTTCATATGGTACACAGATCTTGTGTGTAACCTCTATGGTTCTCCAGATATGAATTTTTGAAATATTAAACGTTGATTTAATGTAATGATGTTATCGACAATGATGTCATCATCCAAAAAAGTTACAGTTTCATCTACACAGTAAGGTCTAAGCTAACAATAAATTTCAAGTCTTTACCACGTTTTTAGTTGATGCATTATGAATTTACAATATGTGAAACTTCAACTTCCATTTTAAACTAGAAGTCAAGGTCAAATGGGGTCACACCTTTGGAAAGATTCGTAGAATGGTTAAAGGGCTTTCAGATTTATCAATGATTACACGGCAGACAGTACTAGTTTTTACTACTTCACGGAAAAAAATCTTTATTTTATAAGTTAAAAACATAATTTTTTCAACAGATTGAAGATTATTTGGATGGTTATGACTCCTTTACACATATTTAAGGGGTTTATCTTCAACAGTGGTTTTTCAGTGCATTTCAAACGTGTTTTTGGCAGTTGTCGACAGGGGTCGTCAGTTGTCGGCTTTTAGTGCGACCCAAGCAAATTGCTTTTTGTACCTGAGGGTACTCTATTTATGTATTTTACAGTGCTGTAATAGGAGTTTGTAAGCACCATAACGTAAAGACACAATTTGTTGTCTTGTTATAAGGTTTTGGGATTACTTTAGCTTGATTGATTATGAGTTAACTGAGCTTGTCTCAACGAGACAAATTATATATTCTGACGAGCTACACAAAGGGAAAGTTTCTCCTGTTGTGAATTTATACTTTAATCACAATGTGTGGTGAATTTGGTTTAGCTTGAGGAATTTCTCAACAAATGTTTGAGATATTTAATTCCCAAGCATTGGATGATGTTCGTCCAATGAATTATCTGTGATCGTAAAGAATATTGTACATGTAATTATGGCATGGACCATACATGTATAACTGTTTTAGGCTTAGACTACTGGAAAGTGGACAACCCCACACTATCAGACTGGTGTTTTGATGTTCTTCTGAGGCTCAGGATGGTCCCTATTGAGGCTCGCCCAGGGACGAATGCGGACCGTGGTTAGATATATTTTAATTTGGCGCCTTTTTTTTCAATGAGCTCATTTTGTATTACTTACATTTCAGGATCCTGTTGATTGTACAATTCATATTTTGCATTTCTTTTGATCAGAGATCTATTCTGCTAATACACGACCTGCACTGGCTTCCGGTTAAAGAAAGTATTGTGTAAAAAAAACTTCTGCTCACAACTAACTGTATCCATGGCCACTCACCAACATATTTACAAGATCTGATTCGAAAATATGAACCTCCAGGAAAACTCCGCTCCCACTCACAATCCCTACTTACCTGTTTCATCGACACTGACATTGACACGGCCAGCGTGCATTTTCTACAGCATCTCAAACTCTTTGGAATAAACTCCCCCAAAACATCAAGGACGCACAAACTCTGGCATGTCTGGACCAGTTTAAATCCCTTCTCAAAATCTGTTTACACTTTTACTGATTAATTTTGTTTCTATTTATTTTCTCTGTACAGCGCATTAAGACTGTGTATATGTGCTTTATAAGAACGGTTTATTATCGGTTTATTATTATTATTATAAAATCAGAGTTCTATATTGTGCACACAAATCTTTAATTTTTCAACTTGTTTATTTCAAAAGGGAACTGTGTTCCCGCTATTTTGAAAGGTGAACAAAGGGTTACATAGTTATAGATGATGCTGTACCACTACGCAGGTTTCAAATGGAAATTAGTTGTGCACAAAATCCTGTGCTGGACTGTTGTACAGTTTTGTCATTCACAACCAACCTCAGGCCATCTTGGATGTTTACAAAATCAATGAAGCCAGTTTATGCCACATTATACGACATATCAATATTAGCTATGACGATTCACTGTTAATTGTAACTTCTATTGAAGAGTGTTAGGTGAATGTGAATAGTTCATTGACTCTTTTTCATAAACATGGATTGATAACTTGCACTTACAAAAAATATGTGGTGGGCAAATATAATAGTTTCTTCCGATGCTTCTTCTCTTGGTTGGGGAGGTGTCTGTGAAAAGAAAAGATGTGGGGGAGGTGGACAGACAAGGAAGCTGACACCACATTTTTAAACTATCTGGAAATCTGGAGGTCATTTGCTGCATCAAACATAAACATAGCAAAGTGATGATAGATAATAGCACAGCAGTAGTATACATCAATCGTCACAAGGGGGCTCTGTTTTATGTTAATATATAAGTTACGCAACTACGAAATGTAGCAAAAACGTAAAACTTTGGGCATTGCCCTACGTCACACACCATATCAAGAAGTTTAAACCAAGTTTCTTTTAGAAATAAATTCTTGCATAGCAATGAAGTCACTTGCATAGGCCCAGATACAGGGAACCTTGTGGGCATTGGAATGTTTTGTGGGTCAGATTCGTCCAGCATCTCGAGAGTGCGGTAGCACAAAATTGGCGATAGCCTAATTGAAATTAGTAAATGTTAATGTAAAATTTGAGGCATATTCGGCATTAGCCACAGAGACCAGCGACAGCCGAGTGTTAAATGTTGTTATTGAGAAAGTGCAAGGGACGTTGAGCAGTGCCATCAAAATTCCAGCTGGCAAAAACCCATCAAAATTAGCGTATCTAGGGAGCCAGTTTTTAGGAGTGAAATCTCGCCTAGACTGTAAGTTTGCAAGTTCATGTTTTTCCCTGTATTACATGTAGATTAAAGATTACCGGGATTGGACCCGGTTTGTTAATTTTTAATGTATAAGCATGCAGAGAAGTTAATCTTACTATCTTACAAACAGCCGATCATAATTATTTCCATTTGTAGTAAGTGGGACTCCTGTATTATTTATGAGTATTTTGGGTGAAATTTCAGGGCTCTCATTATCGGAGCTAGAGATGGCTCAACGCTACCTTTCTTGCGGGTCTAGGATGCGGGGCAATAAACATACATATGTAGGACACACCCGACTAACTCGTCACACCCGACTAAAGGGGAGTCCTATGCAATGAAGGAGGCATGTTCGAATACGCGCGAGACTTACTCAGTCTATGACATGGAGCAAGTCTGCTATGCCTATGGAAAGCCAAATGCCCAATAATTCAATAAACAGTGTTTATCGGCGATAAACACTGTTTTTTGGCGATAAACACGGTTTTTCAACCGATAAACACTGTTTTTCAAGAAAAAGTCTGTTTATCACTTGATAAACAAAGTTATCTCGATAAACACTGTTTTTCGCCGATAAACAAAGTTTTTCAACCAATAAACATTGCTTTTCGAGAAAAACTATGTTTATCACCTCGATAAACACTGTTTTTCGCCGATAAACAGAGTTTTCTTCGATAAACATAGTTTTTCTCAACTAGTTTTTATCGCCAAAAAACACTGTTTATCAAGAAAAACTATGTTTATCAGTCAATAAACAAAGTTTATCTCGAAAAACTTTGTTTATCGGTGAAAAACTCTGTTTATCGGCGAAAAACAGTGTTTATCGAGATAAATTTTTTTTATCAAGTGATAACAGAGTTTTTCTCGAAAAACAGTGTTTATCGGTTGAAAAACCGTGTTTATCGCAGATAAACACTGTTTATCGAATTATTGGGCATTTGGCTTGCCATATATGCCTGCCAAATCCAACAACGCAACATCCTCTAAGGAGGACAATCAAGCTGATAGCCTGCCTTGTATCCGGAGATCGCTCGAAGCAGCTACCTCTATCATCATGGCGTCATGGTGCAAGGATACAAGAAGACAATATAGATCATACAAGAAGGTGGACACAATTTTGTACTAGGATAAAGGCTGATTACATATGCATCCACAAATAATTCATGTACATGTACAGTATTGGACTTCTTTACAGAGTTGTTTCACTCAGGAGTAAGCTACAGTGCTCCCAATACAGCCATATCTGCTCTATCAGCACTACAAATATGTTCATCAGAGAACAGTACAACTGTTGGCGCTCATCCTCTGGTACATGTAGTAAGATTTATGAGAGGACTTTTTAATCTGAGACCAACACTCTCAAGATACAACTACATCTGGGACGTCCAGAAAGTTTGGAATTGTTTAAAAAACTTGCTCACCAGTGAAAGAGCTAACTTTGAAAACTCCTACATTGAAACTGCTTATGTTGATTGCGTTAGTAACAGCATCAAGAGGAAAGTTGCTGAAGTTGTTAAACTTAAAGAATATTATTTATACAGAATCTGATGGTTCCTTTACTTTCAATTTCAGTGAACTGCTCAAGCAGAGCAGACCAGGTTATGTAACTACAGTGGTTTTAAGTTTTAACCATTTACACAAGATAAGAAATTATGTGTGTGTGACATGTTAACAAACTAGAAGATTCTTATCTCAGAAGAGGGTAAATTATTTATTAGTTTTGTTTAAGTCTTATAATGCAGTGTCCAAAGCAACAATAGACCTTGTGCATATGACATCATTAGGGTAGGGTGCCCTCAGCTAAAGGTCAAAAGAAGGTTGCTGACTGGCCCATCCTGTGTGCCCCACTTTGTCTCTGAGATGGCGGCGTGATCAATGCATAAATTCCATAAGTACATGTAGATGGATACGTGAAGTAATGACAGTGGTACTGTATTTGTGGTGTACAGGCACCATAACCCATTTTTGATCAGTTCATTGAGGGGCAGTTTTTATCAACTTTTGATACAATGGCATGCAGAAGTGTCTAAAAAATGTAGAAGTACATGTATTGTCCACACTGTCACTGGCAGCTAGTGAGACAAAGTAGTTAATAAAACAGTAAAGTTCTTCTTTCCAATGACATGTTATAAATAACTAATCTTTATTTTTTCATTATTTTCCTATTCTATTTTTCTTTAACCAGTAGGCGCCATCTGACGTGTGAACACGCAAATGTTACCCCTGCACGGAAACGGAACCCATGTAAAGACACTATTATGTAATTTCAGACCACCAGAGCAAAGGTCGCCCGGTCATCCAACTACGGAGCATGCACAGACCACACACACGCCGTCAAATGCTTCGCTTCACCCACACAAGGACAAAAAAAGTCATCAGTAACTGGGGCACTAGTGCTGTGTTACAACTACTATCTGACTATCACAGTATTTAGCCTCTACTACTCTATAGGTGACTTCCAAGTTGATAGTATTTGTGTTTGATGGATTTTTTAGCAATTTTTTGTCACCCTCTATTTTGGAAACTTGAAATTTGTACACAGGTACCAAGTTTATTATTGGACTGCACTCGGACCCTACACATGTACATGTGCCAAGTCATGTCAAAATGTTTAAACAGGCATTGTTGGGTCCAGTAACTCGCAATATATCATAAAGGGAAATAGGCCTTATTTTTTACTGCAAGAGGAGCCCTTTGGGGTTAGATTGGGGATCAAACCCATTGATCTCCATACTGACGTGATAGGACTTAGTTTTCTAATAACGTGGAAATACGAGACTAGCAGAAATATATTGTTGCGATAATCGTAACCCTCCATCCTCCCGACCGTCGGGAGGATGGAGGATAATCGTAACCCTCCATCCTCCCGACCGTCGGGAGGATGGAGGATTACGATTATCGCAACTACGGATATATGACATGAGACCTGACCATGTGACTATACTCCTTTTTTGAGATTTTGACATTATCAGTCGTACTATTATCCTGGAGCGACCAGTTTTCGGTCACTTAACGGTAAAAATCGTTCGGAAACGGAAACTAAATGAAATTTTTTAAAACCATCTGACCCACCTTTTAACAAGACACTTTTAATTCATAATCTGTTGAAATCCCAGAAGTTGCAGTCATAAATTCCGAAATATCGTCCTAAATTTACAGCGGTGCTGTATTCGCCGTGCACATGTCGCGTTACCCGTTTCCGGTCGGTCCATTCAGGTGCAGTTTCTATCAACTTCACGCACTAGTATGGCGCGCAAAATACAAAAAAAAAATAATAAATAATAACGATTGTCCAGACTGTCTCTGCGGCTAGTGAGATGATTATTGGTTAATAAAATAACAAAGTTCTTCTTTACATGATTTTTTTTGCTTTATTTTGTCCTTTTCTTTTTCTTCTTTATTTTACTTTAAAGTGGTATTAATGATTATTTTCAAATTAAATGTGATTGTTTTTGCTGAACTTATACAAAATTTGTATAATTATATACATCAATTATCCTTTTCTTTTCTGTAGTTTGTGGCTTTTCTGCTTCATCAACATAATAAATGAATACTTCTTGAAGTGCCCTCCCTCCCCAAGAGAAAAATCAAGATGACACAAGAGAAAAGCATGACACCTTTTCTTATCTTTTACTTCTTTATTTTTCTTTGAAGTGTTTAACATAAATTGTTTTAAAATCAAATGTAATGGTTTTTACTGAATTTATATAAACTTTTTTAAATTGATACAAATCCATTTATATTTATTTATCAAGTTATGTGACTTTTCTGCTTTGTCAACATAATAATAGTTCTTGCGTTGCAGTTTGTTCCTCTTCCTGACTCATTAGGGGAGCAGGTCCAGAGCTGGTAGCTTTGATGTTTTATTTTTTTAAGCTTTTCTGATTGATCAACAACAGCCTCGTATTCATCATCAAGACATTTTTGAGAATAAAATAGTCTGTAGCTGGCTTTTACTTTGCGTATCACAGTCTGTATACAGAGAAGGAAATATAACATTGCCATTAAAAAATCTATAAAACCAATCATAAAGTTCCTAAAATTAATTGTAATAAAGATGACATATTTTCTGGATCCTGACATAAATTCATGGTCATTAGCTACGTACAATGTCAGGCCCTACAAGTATTTTGTGCAATTATTTTACACATTTTGTGCACTGCCCGTGGCATAAATATGAATGTTTTTGATGGTTTTTTTTGTTTTGAAACTGCATTATCTGTCAAAATTTGTTCAAAGAATGGGGAAGGGAGGGGAATTAAGTGAAAGTTGGACCACACAACTTTGTTGTTCTTCATAAAAAAAATATTACTGAATAAAATAAAAGTGACTGTTCCATTTCCTCAACACATTTTTAATTTAAAACAAAAAATAATATTTATCAATCTGATTATCTTGAATTTCAGAGTGGCCAATAATATGAGTAATTTGGGGAGAAATGAACTTTATATAGCCATTGCAGCTTTCATTAGGGCCCATTGCAATGAAGCAGAGAGTGCAGTATAAACACAAAAAGTCATATTCACTTGAAATACACTTAAGGTTTCTGCAATGTTGGCACTCCATACAATCCCACTTAGCAACATAATCACGTGATCTACCGTTCTACCTGGGGAAAATGGAACTTGACCTTACCGATGAAACTTTCATTTGGAATGTTTGACCGTGGATTATAATTTTTAGAGACATTTGATTGTGAGTAAAAAGTGTATTAGTGATCTATACTGAAAATTTAACATTTTATAAACTTTTGGGTGTAACTTACGACAGGAAACTTGAATCTCAATCATTTTTTGCGTGGGTGATCGTAAGGAGCATCGGTCATGAATGAAACTTCTAGTCGTTGTATATCTAGCGCCCTCTCGCGGTAAACAGGAATCAAAATGAGTGACCGGCTATAGGTGTCGACCGAAAACGGGTAACCGCATGATACTCTATTAGTTATACTACTACTAGTACTACTACTACTTTTACTACTTATACTAGTATTACATTAGCATGACATTGATGATTGACAGATGAGATGGGCCTAAAGTCAAAATCTCAAAAAGGAGTTCAGCACCCCAGTTAATTGCGATAATCGTAGCCCCATACATTGTGCCAATACGCTGGACTAAGCGGAGAGAGTCCAGCGTATTGGCACAATGTATGGGGCTACGATAATTAATCGTAACCCTCCATCCTTCCGACCGTCGGGAGGATGGAGTTACGATTATCTCAACTACACCCTAGTCTGCCCAGATTGCTGGGTCTAGAACTAAAATGATACTTAAAAACTCCTACCTTTTCCCTTAATCATTGTTTCTGTCGTGCCTTCTTCACGGATAACGAAAAAAATAGATTGATGGCATGGTCGTAATCGTACAGAATGACCCGCAATGCCGCCTACATGTACATGTACTATGCAATACTTGTCTAAAGAACAGTAAGCACAATGTATTGTGTTGCTAATGTCATCAATCTGCAGGTCGTCGTCGGATGATCGCGAGGTCAGTTTGGTCGCGGCCGGCGGCTAGCGTAGGCTGAAAAGTGAGTGAGCACACAATTTTGATGCTGGTACCAAATTTCTAAATGTTAGTCAACGACCGTCATAACGTTCACCGTCAATTGTGGAATGTTATCTATGGTGGCCCCGAAGGGACATATTCACGACTAGTCGTGTATTTATTTGTGACATCGTATATTTATTCACGACTAGTCGTATATTTTATCACGACGTATATATTTATACACGACACGTCGTATATTTATACACGACTAGTCCTACATTTATTCGCGACGTCGTATAACTGTTCATGGCTATACAGATATTTATTCACGACTAGTCGTATACTTATTCGCGACGTATATTTATTCGCGACCAGTCGTGAATAAATTTTCATTATCTTTGAGGGTTCAATCAAACGGGTGATAGAGGGCGTAAGGCTCAGTTCACACCTATGTCTGTGGTTCACATTCTGATGTGCATGCTGTACGCCGCCAAACTCCATCGTTGAGCCCTTCAAGTTATTCGAAAAATACTTACGACTTGTAGCGAATAAATGTACGCCAAGTCGCGAATCAATATACGAGTAGTCGTGAATAAATATACGACGTCGTGATCAAATGTACAACTAGTCGCGGAATAAATATATGACAGCCTGAATAAATGTACTAGTCGTGATTATAACACACCTCTCCCTGGTTCTTTATCCTGATTGGCTGAAACACGGTCGCGTGGGGTGAACTAATATACACATATGGACTGGCAATGAGGACAATAGTGCACGTCTATGCACCCCGAGGGCCTGTGAGTGACCAGGAGAGGGTCCTATTTCCCGAGGCCGAAGGCCGAGGGAAATAGGACCGTCTTCTGGTCACTCACAGGCCCAAGGGGTGCATAGACGTGCACTATTGTCCGAATAATGCCGGTCCATATGTGTTTTATAACACACCTCAGTCTAAAATGTCATGTGAAAAAAAAACATTTTCAGGACGCACAGTTTTACAACGGTAAACTGTTATGAGCATTGTAAACCTTTTGGGGGCGCTGTTTACCAGTCAATAGTTTTTGGGTTTTTGAAACTATTTCCCGCTTTGCAAACTATTTCCCCCAAATGAAGCGCGTGCGGTGCGTTGACGCGCGTCAAGTTCACGGTGGTGCAGATTTCATGCACTAGGCTATATTAGTTCACCCCACGTGACCGTGTTTCAGCCAATCAGGATAAAGAACCAGTGAGAGGTGTGTTATAATATACACATATGGACTGGCAATGAGGACAATAGTGCACGTCTATGCACCCCGAGGGCCTGTGAGTGACCAGGAGAGGGTCCTATTTCCCGAGGCCGAAGGCCGAGGGAAATAGGACCGTCTTCTGGTCACTCACAGGCCCAAGGGGTGCATAGACGTGCACTATTGTCCGAATAATGCCGGTCCATATGTGTTTTATAACACACCTCAGTCTAAAATGTCATGTGAAAAAAAAAACATTTTCAGGACGCACAGTTTTACAACGGTAAACTGTTATGAGCATTGTAAACCTTTTGAGGGCGCTGTTTACCAGTCAATAGTTTTTGGGTTTTTGAAACTATTTCCCGCTTTGCAAACTATTTCCCCCAAATGAAGCGCGTGCGGTGCGTTGACGCGCGTCAAGTTTACGGTGGTGCAGATTTCATGCAATAGGCTATATTAGTTCACCCCACGTGACCGTGTTTCAGCCAATCAGGATAAAGAACCAGTGAGAGGTGTGTTATTATTATAGCCTAGTGCTTGAAATCCGCACCACATGCACCGCACGCGCTTCATTTGGGGGAAATAGTTCACAAAGCGGGAAATAGTTTCAAAAACCCCAAAACTATTGACTGGTAAAGAGCGCCCTCAAGAAAACGACGGCGTCTGCGGATGGAGAAGAATCTCCGGCCAAGAAACCGCGAATTACTCTTCTAACAGACATTTTGGATTGGGTGTGTTATAAAACACATATGGAATGGCATTATTCGGGCAATAGTGCACGTCTATGTACCCCTCGGGCCTGTGAATGACCAGGAGAGGGTCCTATTTCTAAAATAGTCCTAAATAGGACCCTCTCCTGGTCACTCACAGGCCCACGGGTTGCATAGACGTGCACCATTTCCCTCATTGCCAGTCCATATGTGTATAATATACGTCGCGAATAAATATCGCGTGTATTTATTCTGACTTTGGCGACACAATCGAATCGTCCTCCCCTTGTTGCAAAGTGGTGGAACATGTCATCTCTAGCCGCGTTATGCGCCACCTTGATCATCATATAATGCGCTTAACAATGCCCAATACGGTTTTCATCCTTCCTCGTTTATAGACAGCAGTCGGTCAACATCCAAGGCGTTTCATCTAGACCCGTCAAAGTGATGTCAGGGAACGGTACTGGGACCCCTCCTTTTTCTCATATTTATACGTAAATGACTTGCCCGATAATCTTAAATCTAACGTTTGTCTGTTCGCGGATGACTGGGTTGTTTATCGACCAATCTCGTCATCAGCTAACTGTGAGATACTCCAGAACAATCTGAAATGTCTTGACAAGAGGGAGAAAAGGTGGATGATGTCCTTTAAACCCGACAAGTGCAACATCCTACGTTTCTCCAGGGAAAAAAAATCAAAGACTGAGTATTCTTACAAGCTCTCTAGTCATTAGCTACAGACAGTCATCCATCATAATGTAACGGGCTGTAAACTACTGGAATCGGTAAAAACGTAGACTCAGCGATCAGGTCACTCGTCAAAGGATGATAACACTTTTATTCGGTCTCTGATGCCTTCACCAATTACTCTATGTGCGTAAAACACGTTTACTTTAATACGCCTATTTTCTATGGATGACGATGAGTCGGAGCGCCAATGTGCATCTGCAATCGAACACTCGCTGGTTGTAAGCGCTCCCAGTAGGCCTACAGTCTAGCCGCTTCTCACCGGGTTAGAACAAGTCACGATCTGCAGCGCCGAGCTCTCATTTGGCTCGTCTTTTATAACTTTTAGGGTGCGCAAACAACGCAAGGAGCTAGCGCCTCACAACAAAATGCCTTCTGCACTTCCCTGATTGGTTATTAAACATCAGGGGTGGATTGCAATAAAACAGTCTTATTAGCCAGCCGTCTAAGACCAGTCGGTTATAGCCGGCTATCCACCTGCTGGGCGCTGAACCGTTTCATTGCAGTCTATATAGTCGCTGAGGCGTCCGCGATCGCGCAACCGACTATAAACCAGCCTTTAGCTTAGTCTGTTGCAATGAGCCAGTCTTAGTAAGTGGGGAGTAGGCCCTAGTGAAATACAAACAAACATCCCTAACGAAAGCTTTGTTAGTTCCAGAGGCCACATTATCCATGACACAAGTTAAAACGTTTTAATAGGCGACAGCCTTCTGTTAAGCAAAGAAGTTGGCACTTGTCGAGAGACGGTTGTACGAACTGTAGAGAAATTCTGCAGTCACAACTAACATTGTGTGTCCTCGTTGCCTTTCAATGAATCTTGTTGAATTTATAAACTGGAGAACTATCTTGAACTTTTAAATCATCAAACTAACAGATGTAGCACCATACTAAAAACAAAACAAAGACTGATTATAGCCAGCTCAGCGCAGGCTTAAAATTTAAGACCGGTGTCAGATGCAATTGTGTCCGCCATGCAATACTGTCCGCTCCGGACACTTTTGCATATGCAATCGTGTCCGGGGCTATGCAAAACCGTCCGACATACATGTACATTGTGCGTCAGCGAGCGTGCATGCACTGAACGTACGTATGCACATGTGCGGCATGAATATTCATGTATTATGATTGAAGCTTACTGCAACGGTTTCAGCGATTTAGTTTTTCTTCTGTTTTAAATCTTTTGACATATTTATAAACATAACCCGGGGGTGTCATGGACAAGCAAAATTTCCACGGGCCCGCCGTGCCTGGGGCTTGTTTTCGCCGAATATTTGAACATAGGCTTCGAGGACCGTTTTGCACGGTGGCGGACACGATTGCATATGCAAATGTGTCTGGGCGGACACAATTGCATTATGCAGCAGCGTCCGGGCGGACACAATTGCATATGCAAAATCGTCCGGCGGACGGTATTGCATATGCAATAATGTCCGCCGGATAGTATCGCATAGAGGACATAATTGCATGCGACACCGGCTATAATAATAGACCGCACTATTGCAATCGGGAAAGACTGTCTAAGCACGTCAAGTTAGACGACTAAGCGCACAGACCAGTTTAAGACCGCTTGGTGCAATCCGCCCATGGCCTTGACTGCTAAATTTAGCTTAGGCAAATTAAACTTGTTAGAGCCATTTCACTTTAGTTATTCTACACCACAGGCGCTAGGCGACATGAACAACTGTATTAGCATTGTCTGCTTTCTTAATTCTAACAAAGATAGATAGATAGATAGATAGATAGATAAATAAAACTATTGTCCCTCTCGGGGAAATTGATTTGGCCTTTTACATAAAAATACATTTAAAAAATTACATCAAAAATACATACAAAAGAATCAGAAGAAACAGCAAAAACACAAACAATAATAAACAAGGGAACGAAGACATTAAGTTATAAACGTTATAAACAGCCGGCAAAAATAGCTGAGAAAAAGATAAACACTCACACAGCAAGTGTATTTAGAAAAAGACAAATGAGTTGTAGCCCGTGGCCCAGTTAAGTCAGCGTCCCTCGTTTTCATTGAACATTCTAATAGCTGCTGGGACAAAAGAGCTGCCGTATCTCCTGGTTCTGATGGCTCGTTGAATAAAACGATTACTTCTGATGCTTTTCTGGAATTTCACATTAAGTGGGTGGGAGCTTTCATTAACAATGGATGTGACTCTGTTGGACATATAGATTTGTACAAGTCGTCTGGCAGAGCCTGTTGAGTGCCGATTATTTTACTGGACTGCTTGACTACTTTACATAATTTACCCCTATCCTTCGACCGCATGTTGCCATACACACACATAATATTAAACAAAACGTAATAATGCTCTCTAAAATACAATTATAAAATAATTGTAGAATTGTGCGGTCAACATTAAAAGAGTTAAGTTTACGCAAGAAAAACATACGTTGTTGCAGCTTGTTAAATTTGGAGGTGGCACATGAGTCAAATTTGAGCTGGTCATCGATTTCAGTACCGAGGTATTTATAGACAGAGACTCTTTCAGCAATTTCTCCCTTGATAACAACTGGTGGGATAATAGTCTTGTTTTTCCTGAAATCAATAACCATCTCCTTTGTTTTCTGAACATTCGTTTGAAAAAGGTTGTCATCACACCATTGATTGAACCGTGACACTTCGTTCACAAATGAGAATCCTTTTCACCATCCAAAAAACCAGCCAGGGCAGTATCGTCGGCATATTTAATAATATCATGTTGTGACGGGTTTAGAGGTTTACAATCATTCGTGTACAGGGTGTACAATATGGGTGACATGACACACCCCTGCAGGCCCCTGTGTGAGTATACAGCACGGATGAAATGGAAGAGTTCAGGCACAAAGTGTTATACGTTAAGTTTATTAAAGGAACCTGTATTTATGAAAACAAGGAATAAAGTGTATATTTACTTGAATTTAATCATAACTTGTATTTCCGTTACAATAAGTACCTCGGGGTAACACTATCAGGGGACATGAAATGGAAGTCACACGTTGATAAGGCCATCTCCAAAGCCAATGGGAGACTTTTGAGACGATAGCGGGCGTCCCACAGACCGGTCCTTTTCCATCGTTCTCAGCGATGAAAACAATGGAAAAGGACCGGTCTGTGGGACGCCCGCTATCGTCTCAAAAGTCTCCCAATGGATGCTTGGATTCATTCGTTGCTACCTTAATAATGCCCCGCAATGTTAAAATTCAAGCTTAAAAAGGTCTAGTTCGCCCACACACGGAATATTGTAGTTCAGTCTGGGACCCGCATACAAATCTCAACATCAAAAAAATCGAAGCCGTCCCGTGAGCGACGTGCCCGTTTCATCATGCATGACTATGGGAGGACGAGCTCAGTGACCGCCATATTGAGTGAACTCCAACTTCCAACACTCAAAGAGCTACGCCTTACTCAGAGACTTGTGTCACTTCATAAAATTATCCATAACAACGTGGACCTCCAATTGGACAAACACCTCAAATTCAATAATAGGGACTCAACAATTTCAAATACCAGACACCATAACCCACTCACTACAAATACCGCCATCTAAGACCATCTGCCACCAGGAGGAGTTCTTTCCAAACACCGCTAGAGACTGGAACAAGTGCCATACTCTAGCACATGTATCACATACTCCACTAAATTCCAAAAGGTCCTCAAATGTGAGAAACATGACTAAAGTCTCTTCATAATCTCCAATCTCGCATTAAAGTGTTGCTCCAATTGGAGCTTTTCAATTAATCAAGATCAAGATCAAGACACCAGACCCCCGAAATAGTGGACACCCAGACCCGAAGAAATTGCTGATATCCAGCTATGCATCAATCATAATGTGTATAAAGCCTGGCCAGGTTAACTTGCTCGTGTTTCAATAAAAAAAAATACCACAAAACCTGTTTATTAACATATTCAAAGGCAATTGTGCTTCCATTGATGAAACATTCAGTCGGAATTATAGCCTCATGAAATTTGCGAGGCTATGTCAACCGTATCTAAGCATAAAAACAAATTTAACGATGAAGGACGTCAATTCTTATTGATAGATTATTCATCCTCTTTTGAAAACATGTTTATACACGTCAGACGAGATGCTGGTCATTCAACCATGTTGTTGACTTATGACGTCATAAAAAATATGAATGTATGTATACGAACACCGTTTACCCCTTCACTGCTTTATATGCGTGTACCGTCATGCCCCATTTGAGTAAAGCAGGGAATACCAGCACACTGAGACGTACATCTTTAGTAGATTTACATCGATACTATAAATTGATTACTGACCGGTGGACCAATTAGAACTATCTAAAAATATTTTTATTACGCTCCGTGTTCAATTATCAATTTTCTCAATGTGCATGATGCATCATTTCATGGTATAACTTTCTGAAGTTTAAGAGATATCTTTGTCTAAGTAGCTTCAATTGCACAATTAATTATTGACAATTATTTTTCAGGTAATTTGGCAATTTTTTGTAGATTCCCGAGTTTGCTATGATTTATTAAGTGTATATAATGTTAAGTATATGCAAATAGAAAAAATGTCGCGGTCGACATTTTTCTTTCATCGGAGGGGAGAATGTGACTGGTATAGTCGCGAGCCAGCTATTCAAAGAAAACTTCTCGGTGAAGCCAGTTTGACGTTCGAGAGAGCGCTACAGTTAGCCACAGCTATGGAAATGGCTAACAAGGACGTGGAACAAATCAAGAAGATAAATAACCCAACTGAGAGTACCACAGTCAACAAAATGCAGTGGCAGAGAAAGCCAAAGCCAAACAAGCCACACGCCAAGTCTAATGCCAAGTCTCAGGGTGACCAACCCCCGCACAGACGTAATAGTACTGAGTTCACAAGTAAAGTCAGTAGAGACAGCAATGAAGCCAGCCCTCGCAAATGTTGGCGTTGCGGAGGAGCACATGCCCCAGAAAATTGCCGATTTAAAACAGAACAATGTCACAAGTGCCAACGTACAGGCCATACGAAAAGCCAATGTGAAAAGTTGCTGCGTACAACAGCAGGAGAAAAGCTAAATCAAAAGCTTATCACTTGCATGAAGATGAAGACCAGGTGGATGGTATGGAGCTAGCCGCTTTAAGCCATTTGGAGGGTTGCACTCTCAACATGCTGACGAAGTCAAAACCCTATTGCTTAATGATGAAAATAAATGGTCAAGAAGTCAACATGGAGTTGGACACAGGAAGCCCCATGACCATTATTTCATCTAAAACCTACAGTAAGCTCGGAAAAACGAGTGATCTGCAGTCTTGCAAAGCTGGACTTAAGACGTATACAGGAAACCAAGTGCCTGTCGTAGGTGAAGCCATGGTTTCTGTTAAGCTTGCATCACAACCAGTCATGCACCTACCCCTGCTTGTTGTGAAGGAAGGAGTTAGTCTGATAGGGAGAGAGTGGATTGAAAGACTACCAATATCCTTAGATGAGGTATTCCTAGCGCCCAATAGTCAGAACCATAAGTTGGTAAGCGAAGATAGCACACAGCGCCAACTAGCTCAAATGGTGGAAAACACGCCGACATGTTCAACATGGACGTACCGGGAAAACTGAAAGGTTTCCAAGCCAAGGTGTACCCTGTTGAAGAAACTTTGTTGTTTTACAAAGCTGCCCCGGTTCCATACACTTCCAAGTCAAAGATTGACAAAAGCCTCGATGACATGCTTGAATCAGGAGTCATTGAACCAGTAAAATTTGCGGACTATGCCTGCCCTATAGTAGTCGCAAATAAGCCAGATGGAAGCGTTCGAGTTTGTGGAAACTACAAACTTACAGCCAACAAGATTCTTCGTCTACAACAGTACCCTATACCAACACTAGAAGATCTGATGCAAGATTTGCAAGGAGGACAACGGTTCTCGAAACTGGATTTGTCTCATGCATATTACCAGATAGAGTTGGACAACGCCGCCAGAAAATACACAACGATAAATACTCACAGAGGTTTATTCCAGTATGACAGATTGCCATTCGGACTGGCATCAGCCCCAGCGATTTTCCAGCGAACTATCGAGTCGGTTCTGGGAGATATTCCAATGTGCCGGCCATATCTTGATGACATCATCATCAGCGGTCGAGACGACAAAGAGCATCTTGCTATCCTGACAGCCGTCTTGGACAGGTTGGAAGAAAACGGGTGAAGCTGAATAAGTCAAAATGTGAATTCTTCAAAGAGTCAGTAGATTATCTTGGACATCATCTAGACAAAGATGGTTTGCGCCCCCTGAAATCCAAGATAAAAGCCATACAGGAAGCCCCTGAGCCACGTAACCAGGAAGAACTTCAAGCATACCTCGGACTGTTAGGTTATTATCGGAAGTTTATTCCAGATTTGTCGAAGCACATTGCGCCTCTGACCGAGTTGTTAAAGGCAGAGTTCAAATCAACTAAGAAGACATCGAAATTCAGTAGAACTGAGGAGCCTAGGTTCAAGTGGGGACCAGAGCAGAAAACTGCTTTTGCCGAATCGAAGAAGTTTCTTCAGAGTGAAAGCCTTCTGGTTCACCTTGACCCTGAGAAGCCACTGTTCCTGCAAACAGATGCTAGTCCTTATGGACTTGGTGCAGTAGTCAGCCATGCCATGCCTGATGGGAGTGAAAGACCGATATCCTTCGCCTCAAGGACCTTAACTTCAAGTGAGAAGAATTACGCCCAATACGAGAAGGAAGGACTCTCCATCATATTCGGTCTTAAGAAATTTCACAAGTTCTTACATGGTCGCAAGTTCACCATTGTGACAGATCACAAGCCTCTGATCTCCATGTTTGGTGACCAAAAGCCATCCAGTCCCATGTCATCTGCACGTGTCACTCGCTGGCACCAAATACTGTCGGCTTACCAACACATTATCCACAAAGAAGGCAAAAAGCACTGCAATGCTGACGCCTTATCACGCCTGCCAGTCACAGAAGAGAAAGACGACTTGTGGGTGCACGATGACATAGCCAAGGAACCAACAAAATTTCAAGCCAATTGTGATGTTCGCATATAAAGTCAGATTAGGATCCACAGAATATAATGATCTGGTGCTGTTTTATTCCATACTTTATTGAGAGTGCCCTAGATTGACCTCATTAACATGCAGGTCACATACAGAAAGTAAGGTGCTCTAAAGGAGCCATTTATAAAACACAATGAGGATATTACATCCCTCTCAACCCTGAAAAGAAAACATCATACTCCTTTTTTTTTTTTTTTTTTTAGCAAGTGCTGACAAATATCGTAATCAAAAAAACATTTTTTAAATTTTTTTTTTATTGCCAGGCTTCTGTGCAAGTTGCACTGTACTCTTAAATTTATAGCAAAACCCCCCCAAAAATTCCTTTTTTTAAATTTTAAAAAAAAAAAATATATATATATATATATATATATATATAAATAAATAGCGTGAGCAAAGAAAATTTGGCTGATGCCGGACTCGAACCCGCGACCTCTCGAATACCGTACGAGCGCTCTACCAACTGAGCTAACCAGCCCTTCTAGTTGGTGGGCGGTCCTATGTGCAATACCAAATCCACTTTGCTCGGGGGGACCAGTCAGAAGCCGAACCGTGCTGCCGATAAGCCAGGGATCACTACCCCGGTTAAGATGCAAACAACCTGGTAAACGGCAGTAGCGGGGATACACAACGAATGGATACAGCTTTTTACGTGGATTTACACAGAGAAAGTACATGAGAAACTGACTGGGAGAATATTATAAATAAATAGGGTGAGCAAAGAAAATTTGGCTGATGCCGGACTCGAACCCGCGACCTCTCGAATACCGTACGAGCGCTCTACCAACTGAGCTAACCAGCCCTTATTGTTGGTGGGCGGTCCTATGTGCAATACCAAATCTACTTTGCTCGGGGGACCAGTCAGAAGCCGAACCGTGCTGCCGATAAGCCAGGGATCACTACCCCGGTTAAGATGCAAACAACCTGGTAAACGGCAGTAGCGGGGATACACAACGAATGGATGCAGCTTTTTACGTGGATTTACACAGAGAAAGTACATGAGAAACTGACTGGGAGAATATTATAAATAAATAGGGTGAGCAAAGAAAATTTGGCTGATGCCGGACTCGAACCCGCGACCTCTCGAATACCGTACGAGCGCTCTACCAACTGAGCTAACCAGCCCTTATTGTTGGTGGGCGGTCCTATGTGCAATACCAAATCTACTTTGCTCGGGGGACCAGTCAGAAGCCGAACCGTGCTGCCGATAAGCCAGGGATCACTACCCCGGTTAAGATGCAAACAACCTGGTAAACGGCAGTAGCGGGGATACACAACGAATGGATACAGCTTTTTACGTGGATTTACACAGAGAAAGTACATGAGAAACTGACTGGGAGAATATTATAAATAAATATATTATAAATAAATAAAATAAATATATTATAAATAAATAAAATAAATATATATATATATATATATATATATATATATATATATATATATATATATATATATATATATATATATATATATATATATATATATATATATATATATATATATATATATATATATATATATATATATATATATATATATATATATATATAAATAAATAGCGTGAGCAAAGAAAATTTGGCTGATGCCGGACTCGAACCCGCGACCTCTCGAATACCGTACGAGCGCTCTACCAACTGAGCTAACCAGCCCTTATAGTTGGTGGGCGGTCGTATGTGCAATACCAAATCCACTTTGCTCGGGGGGACCAGTCAGAAGCCGAACCGTGCTGCCGATAAGCCAGGGATCACTACCCCGGTTAAGATGCAAACAACCTGGTAAACGGCAGTAGCGGGGATACACAACGAATGGATACAGCTTTTTACGTGGATTTACACAGAGAAAGTACATGAGAAACTGACTGGGAGAATATTATAAATAAATAGCGTGAGCAAAGAAAATTTGGCTGATGCCGGACTCGAACCCGCGACCTCTCGAATACCGTACGAGCGCTCTACCAACTGAGCATATATATATATAAATAAATAGCGTGAGCAAAGAAAATTTGGCTGATGCCGGACTCGAACCCGCGACCTCTCGAATACCGTACGAGCGCTCTACCAACTGAGCTAACCAGCCCTTATAGTTGGTGGGCGGTCCTATGTGCAATACCAAATCTACTTTGCTCGGGGGGACCAGTCAGAAGCCGAACCGTGCTACCGATAAGCCAGGGATCACTACCCCGGTTAAGATGCAAACAACCTGGTAAACGGCAGTAGCGGGGATACACAACGAATGGATACAGCTTTTTACGTGGATTTACACAAAACAGAAGTCAAAACTTTGTTAAAAAACACAATCAGAAGCAACAATAGGTTTCCATAGTCTTTTTGTTTGTTTAGAGTGTCACATAGTCCTTGAGGTATGCTGGTGGTTTATGTGTGCGCGTCGGAAAACGATTAGTGTTCGCAGGTGGAGGTTCAGTTTCAGTAGAATCAGACATGGGACATGGTGGTGGTGTGTCAGACACTTGCTCACGCGTCTGTTGCATTTCCATATCAGAGTTACATGTACTGTCTTCAGACATTTGGCTTTGTTCCTTTAGCGGTTTGAAGAACGACGAGTTGCGTGTTATTTTATGGGACCCATTTTCCACAGTTATCATGGGTCCTTTGATGTCAGTGATACGGTACGGCTGCATATTGTATGGTGTCATCTGCTTTCCAATGAAACCATCACGTTTCACTAAAACAGACTGACCTTGAGTCAGTGGGGTTTGGCGCATGTTCATGTGTTTCTCCGCATTCTGCTTCATTTTCAGTTTCTTGGACTTATCTCGCATGTGAAGTTCTTGATTGTCCATAGTGTTTGGTACTTCAGGGATGCGTGTTCTCATGGGGCGTCCAAACATAAGCGTAGCTGGGGCTGTGCCTGTTGTAATATGGGGTGTGGCACGATAATTGCGCAAAAAGTGATAGAGTTCTTGTCTCCACGATTTGCATTCAGCATGAGCGATGCGATATGTTTTTTTGAGTGTGTGCATAAACCTCTCTGCTTCTGCATTTGCTCGTGGCCAGCGGGGTGTGATTTTACGGTGCTTGAATCCAAGGTAATTGGCGAATTGTTTGAATTCCTCACTGTTAAACGGCGGGCCATTGTCGGTTTTCACAATTTGTGGCACGCCAAACTGAGCGAATATTGCATCAAGTTTAGGAATTACTGCCCTTGAGGAGGTTGATGCAACAATTTCAACAACTGGATATCGACTGTAGTCATCGATGACAACGAGAAGATGATCACCAGACGGCAAATCAGCAAAATCCATGCTCACCTCCAGCCATGGCCCACTAGGGAGGGGGGACATTTGTAATGGTTCACAAAGATCGGCCATAGTGGTTGCTTGACATGGAATGCACTGGTTGATTTTGTGTTCCACCATTCGGTCAATGCCATTGCCAGGGAACCAAACTTTCTCTCGGAGCAATTGTTTGGTTTTGACAATTCCCTGGTGCCCTTCGTGGGCAAGTTCGATGATTTTGTTCCATTCAGAGTGGGGAACAACAATGCGGTTGTTTCGCAATACAATGTCTCTGGTAGCATTGACTGTCAGCTCTTTTCTGACTTTGTACAGACCCTGGAGATTTTTGTGCATTTCAGAGGTCATGTTTTGTTTCATCACTGTCTTCCATGCATCGTTTTCCAACGCTTGAATGCACAGTTGCAGCGTAGTGTCCTTGTCAGTCGCGTATTTGATGTCATGGAGGGTGAGCGTTTTTGGTACTGCATTCGTACTGACAAAGTTAATGTGTTGTTCAGCGATTTTCTCCTCACGAGTTGATTGCCCGGTTGTTGGAAGCGGGTGTCTGGACAGGTAGTCTGCTGGGTTCAGTTTACCCGGCTGATATGTGACATGGAAGTTGTACTCCTGCAGTTTGATGACCCAGCATTGAATTCTCATGGGGGGCTTACTGTACGAATTATTGAACAGAGGCACAAGGGGTTTGTGATCGGTAATAACCTCAAATTCACTGCCATACAGGTATAGGTGGAAATGCAGAATTCCCCATGTGATGGAGAGAGCTTCGCGTTCTGTCTGCGAGTACCTCTGTTCAACTGGTGTCAACGATCTGCTGGCAAAAGCAACGATGGACAATTGTCCGTGTCTGTCACGTTGGGCAAGGATTGCCCCGAGGCCCAAGGGACCAGCATCAATGAGGAGCTGTGTGGCTTTTTTTGTGTCATAGTATGCTGTTGTACAACTTTCTGCGAGAAGAATTTTACCTCGTGAATGGCATTGCGATGAGCTACTGTCCACTGCCATTCCGAAGATTCTCTTGTTAAGTCACGTAGGGGTGCTGATATGGTCGCGAGATCTGGAATGAATCGTGCACAGTATGTCACAAGTCCGAGCAGGCTTCGAACTTCATTAGCATCCTGGGGATCTGAGGCATTTAGGATGGCTGTGACCTTTTTGGGATCTGGTGATATACCATTCGCACTGAAGACATGCCCAAAGAATTCTATGCGATCTCGATTAAACTCACATTTGGCCTTGTTGAGTGTGACGTTGCATGTACGCATTCGCTTCAGGCATGCTTCGAGTCTGTTATTCATTTCCTCCTGGGACGTTGCATACACAAGTATGTCGTCACTGATGTTAAGCACACCGTCTAGTCCTTGAAGGGCTGATTGAATGAGGTTTTGGAAAACCTCTGCTGCAGACGACACACCGAAACTTAGTCGTTTGTATCTAAACAGACCGATGTGTGTTGAAAATACTGTGATTTGGCGAGATTCTGGTGCCAGTTCGACTTGATGGTACCCAACGTTTAAATCGAGTTTGGAAAAGATGGTTGCACCATTAACCTTTGCGATTATGTCATCAATAGTCGGTGTTACATGGTGTTCCTGTTGAACTGCTTTGTTCGGAGCACGCATGTCAACACAGATGCGAATTTGGTTTGGGCTGTTTGGTTTCGGGACAATTTGTATCGGTGAAACCCAAGGCGTCGGTTCATCCCCAACACGTTCTATAATGTCGAGATCGAGGAGGCGATGTAACTCTTTTTCCGTTTGTTTGCGTACACGAAATGAAATGCGTCGGTGAGGTTGGACAACTGGCTTTACAGTGTTATCAATATGAAGCTTGCATGTAATGTCTTTCAATTTGCCAATACCTTCAAAGTGATCAGAGTATCGAGTGACGAAATCGTGGTTGGTTTTGGTGGCATACGAAATGTGTACAATTCCTAGGGCCAAAGCAGTGTTGAAACTTAACAGCGTATCACAGCTACCAGCAATGACAAGAAACGTGGCAGAGACTGAACGATCTTTGTGTGCGACTGATGCTTCAAATGTGCCCGTTATGTTTAAAGGCTCTTCACTGTTGTAGGAGTATACTCTAGCGTGAGACTCTGCGAGTGTAGGAGTTGGTGCATTCACAAGTGTCTTGAATGTATGCTCACTCATGATGTTTACAGATGACCCTGTGTCGATGAGGACATTGATCTGCGAGTTACACATACGTATGTCAACTCTCGGCTGTCGGTTTGGAATATTGTTGCGAACTCCAAAGACATAGTCGTGTTCATCACCAGAATTAGATTGTTCGATGTTTGCGACTGGCTTGCGGTAGTAGTTATTGTTGTTGCTTGTTTTGGGGGCAATCTGTCGTGGTCTTCCCGATCGGCAGACTTTAGTGAAATGATCTCTTTTACCACAGTTCGAGCATTGCTGCCCTCGGGCTGGGCATTGCTTGTCATGGGGATATGACCCACCACAGTAGAAACAGGTACGTGCTTGTGACTTGGGATCGTTTTTTGTAGTTTGTATGCGATCACCCCGTTGCCTTGTGATTTTGTTAACAGATGGGTGTGTTCGATCTCCTTCGACATCGTGTGCTCTGGTTTCCGAAAGGGATAGGGACCGTGCGAGGTCAAGTAGATCATTGAGGCTTCTGTCTTTCTCCAAAGCCTTGTGTCGGAGATGACTGGAAGAACACCCCTCTATTATCTGGGTTGTGAGTTCCCGGTCTAAATCAGAGAAGTCACATTTTGCTGCTTGTTGTCGCAAACGAGTGCAGTACTGGTCGATAGATTCTGATTCATTTTGTCTTGTTCGTCTGAAAATGATCGTCTCATACACTATGTTTTTCTTTGGTGCAAAATATTCTTTGAGAGCTTTCTTAGCTGCTGCATAGTCATCACCGTTAGGTTTCAGTGTTTCAAAGATGTCTTGAAGGTCTTCGCCCCCGTAATGCAGCAGGAGCGCCCTCTTGCGAGTATCATCTGTTATTTTAAAACCAATCATGGCTCCCTCGAATCGGCGGACCCATTTTCCCCATCTTGTAGCAACTGAGGATGGGTCAGAGTGTATATCAAAGCTTGGTAATGTGGGCATCGCTAGACCAGATGAAGCCATGTTGTCTTCGTAATAATCCTAAGCAGTACTGTAGTAGCACAGCAGCAAATCTTTGGCGGGTGGGTGTAGGCAATGCAATGTTTAACGTAACTACATACAGTTTTTCACAAGATTGTTTCAGTACTGCCTGAGAATTTCTGGGTTGTTTTTCAGTTTTTTTTCTAGAAAATTCAGACTTACTCATAAACACCAGCTCACAGGTGACAGCTTTTGGTTGTTTTATCCTCGTCGCCAGTGTGATGTTCGCATATAAAGTCAGATTAGGATCCACAGAATATAATGATCTGGTGCTGTTTTATTCCATACTTTATTGAGAGTGCCCTAGATTGACCTCATTAACATGCAGGTCACATACAGAAAGTAAGGTGCTCTAAAGGAGCCATTTATAAAACACAATGAGGATATTACACCAATCTACTAACAGAGGTAGACTCACGACCAGTTGACGCACAAGAAGTCAAGTGTCTAACAGACAAGGATACCGTACTAGCCGCGGTGAGAGCCTACATAATACGCGGATGGCCAAGCCAGAGGAACCTGGGAGACGAGTTCATACCCTATTCACAGAAGAGGGAGGAATTAAGCACAGAAGATGGTGTGGTCATGTGGGGACACCGTGTAGTCATCCCACAGAATCAAGTTCTGAGAAGTCGCCTCATTGTTGAACTTCATGCAACACATCCAGGCATTGTAAAAATGAAAGCCCTAGCCAGATCATACCTGTGGCGTCCAGCCATTGATAAAATGTTGGAGAAGAAAGTTCAGAGCTGTACAGCCTGCCAAGAGCATCAGAATAAGCCGCAGCAAACGCCCATTCATCCATGGATAGATTATGCCTCAATCGAAGGACAAGATGTACTCATCGTAACAGATGCCCAAAGCAAGTGGATTGAAGCTGTGAGATTGAACAATGCTACCACAACATCAACTGTCAGAGCCATTTGCAGGATTTTCGCAACTCACGGAATTCCTGAAACCATTAATTGTGAGTGACAATGGCACTCAGTTTGTCTCGGAAGAGTTTTACCAATTCTTGACAAATAATGGAGTCCAGCATCTCCAAACAGCTCCGAAACATCCATCTAGCAACGGATTGGCAGAACGAGCAGTCCAGACCGCGAAGAGAGGTGTGAAGAAGATGAAGGAGGGAGATTTAGATATAGTAGGATTCAGAAGTTTCTCCTTCTTTATAGAGTTACACCCCAGGCAACCACAGGGAGGAGTCCCAGTGAGCTGCTCTACCGACGCCAGCTACGCACCAAACTTGATCTACTTCGCCCCAACTTGGCAAGGAAAGTCAAGATGAAACAGAGTGGAAGACTCAGAGAAAAAACACAAAGTACGAAGTCTCCATCCCCAAGACACAGTTCTGGTTAAGAACTTTGCAGCAGGACCAACTTGGTTATATAAATATATGGTCAAGTGTATCAACCCATTTGTGATTCAATGTATGAAGTTACCTTGGAGGGGGGAAGGACTGTTCGTCGACACATAGATCACATCCGCAAATGTGCTCCCAGAGAACAGCACAATGAACCAGCTAAGCCCAAGTTGGACTTAACCATTGATGTTCCTGAGTTCAATCGTTTGCCTGAAGAGACCACCGAGAAGGTTATTGAAGTGGAGCCAGTAAATCCAACGGAACTTGGGAAACCAGTACTAAATTCTACACACAATGCTCCACCCTTGAGACTCTCAAACCGAGAAAGAAAGATGCCCAAGCGGTTTGATGACTACAAACTTTCAAAGACATAAATTAGTAATTCCCTTAGAGTTACTATCAATTTGGTTTAAAACAGTTGTTTTGAGAAGTAATTGAGTTGTAGTAGGAATTGTTGATTGCATTCTTTTCAAGGGAAAAGTATACATGCAGTGTTTTGCCTGTTTTCAATTTTTATTGTTGAAGTTTTGCCACTCAAATATTTGCCTTGAGGTGTTAGTTATTTTGCAGTTAAAAAAAACCAAAAAACATGTTGGTAGTTATTTGCTTTCATCTAAAAGGGAAGGAATGTAGTGTAGTCGCTTTAAGTAGCGTGTGCGCCTTTAAGACTTGCGCACGTGCAACCGACATGCTGTGACGTAATGTTAGTTGATTCAGTTGTTGTCACAATGGAGTTTGATCCACTTCGGTCAAAATTGACGCCAATATTCACGACTTAGTCCCATGTCGCAAACCATTAGCCAGGCGTGAATTTTTTCACAGCAACTTGGGGTGTTCGTTACTCTCACAGTCTGGCACCTAGGCACTCTGATCTCCGACTGTTAACGCGAGGCGCTCTCGAGTATGGTGGCCCTGAAGGGACATCGCACATCGCAAACGTGTGCGCACACGTATGCAATGTCGTGAAACAATTCGCGAATGTGTGCGCACACGTATGCAATGTCGTGAACCAAATCGCGAATATATGCGCACACGTATGCAATGTCGCGAAACAAATCGCGAATGTGTGCGCACACGTATGCAATGTCGTGAACCAAATCGCGAATATATGCGCACAACAAAACTTCAGACTCAATTTGGATTGAAAATTAAGTTTCGTCTGAAGCCTGGTTCTGTCCCGACATTGAAGGCACCGTTCGCTTACTCGGTGCGTGTTTTTACAGCAACCGAAGCCACAGACACTGCCAGCAGCAGCGAGACGATTTGGCTGTGGCGGAAGGAGCAACGAAGACGCCAATATTCACGACTTGTACCCAAAGTCTTAATTATAGGTTTTCCCGGCCAAATTCAGCAAAATATCATTCAATTTCATTATTGCGCTTTCAAATTCACGCAATTTCTCTAATTCAGTCAAACTAGGGTTTCTCTTTGGGTATTATTGCATTCAATTTCCTTTTCGTGCACTCAGGATCCCTTTCTTTTCATTATATTTCGTTTATAGGCATTCAAGATTAGAAGATTGCCATATTCTTATGTTGAATATCCACCACCTTTTCCCAATAGGTGCAATCAAATTCAGAGTCATCGACGGCGACAATTTAAAGTCTGATCTCGTATTGTTGACAAAACGTACCGGTAGCCATTCTCGCAGCGTGCCGGGATCCTTGGTTGCACTCGGAAACGCCAGAAAATGTATATCGGGATTTTTCTTTGAATTTCTCGAACATCTGCCAACTACACATGACGCTGGCATTTTGATAACTTTTTCTACTTCATATTTTGGCACAGTACATCGACTTTCAAAATATAACATAATTCAGGAAACTCAAGTCAAAGTTGGCAGAACATCCATCTAAAAGAAAAGTCTACATCCGATCCAAAGTAGACGCAGCAGGGCTGAAAGAAGGCATCCATAAATGTCGGCAGGAGTATTTCTCTGATATTATTTCAGGTTCAACACAGCAGAAAGAAAGAAAGAGCACTTAAAGACTCAATGGAAAAACATATTCCAAGCCGTATGACAACATCGAGATATAATCTATAGTAGGTTAAATAGAAGTCACCGTTGGCTCTGCCGTAAGAAAAAGCATGCCTACACAAAAGCTAAACGCACTGGTAATCCTGCTGACTGGGAGAAGTATTATTATTATTATTTCTGGTTTATTAAAAACAACGCATTTGTAGCCCGGAGGCTAAATTACTGCAATGTTTACAATTTAAAAATACCAAATGTACACATAGTTACCAAACAGATATTTAAAAAAATAGTTACTGACTTAAACATATAAAAAAAAACCACACACACAATATATAGAACTACAAAGAAATGTGAAAAATGAGCTCAATCAGGCCAGATGCAGATTGTCTCAGAACAGCTTGACGATGATCTAAAGACCAATACCAAGTCCTTTTGGTCCCACATCAAAAAGCTCCGGAAGGATGACATTGGTGTAGGAGTGGAAGTAAAAGGAGTGGAAGTAAGGAGTGGAAATAAAATAATCAGTGACAGCAAAGGGAAAGCTGAATGCCTTAGTCAGCAGTTCTCCAGTGTATTTACATAATCGTACAAGGAAAAACATTTCGCCTGTCCCAGACCTGGGTCCAAGTAATATTCCAACAATTGACGTATTGACAAGCCAGGCTGGAGTATTATTGAAAGCTTTTGAAAGGTCTCCCATCTGACAAAGCACCAGGCCCAGACCAACTACCTCCATGGCTAATTAAATGGGTCGTTGAAGAACTATCACCTATCCTAACAGACGTATTTCAAACTTCCATTGGCACCATGGGAATGTTCCAACGCAGTGGAAAGAGGCAAACGTTTCAGTAATTTACAAAAAGGGCGACAAATCAAGACCAAAAAACTATCGGTAAGTGTCCTTGACTATTGCCTGCAAGGTTGTAGAACATATCATTCACTCTCACCTTATGGACCACTTGGAACAGTTTAACATTCTCCCCCATAACCAACTTGGCTTCAGGGCTAAAAGATCCACAGATACTCAATTAATTTTCAAGTCAATGATATTGCTGAAAGCATGGACAAAGGCAGCACTATACCCGTATGGCCATGTTCGATTTTTCGAATGCATTCGACACTAGGTACCACACCAGATGCTTCTGACCAAACTCATCCATCATGGCATTAGAGGGAACCTTCTTGAGTGGCTTTATAGCAACTTCTTGATTGGTCGCTTTCAACAAGTCGTTTTTGATGGAGAACCTTCAGTTCCAACCTCCATGATTCCTGGATTCCCTCAGAGTACAGTATTAGGCCCCTTCTTTCCCTGTTGTAGGAAAACGACCTTCCAGATACTCTGCTTTGCAAGACCAGGTTATTTGCAGATGACTGCATAATGTACTCAACGGGAAGAGGGGAGAACCATCTTTCACAACTCCAGAATGACTTCAACAAGTTGCAAGAATGGCAAGACAGATGGTTAATTGAGTTTAATGCTTCAAAATGCAATATGAAAAGATCCAACAAAAAGAACCCACACCTATACCTGTACTTTCACCTTTTAATGTCAAATCCTGAAAGAGGTCACCTCCTATCCATACCTTGGCGTTGACCTTGATAGTAAGCTCAAGTGGTATGTTCACATCAACAAGATCATAAAGAAAGCTAACAAAATCATAGGCTTTCTTCGCAGGAACCTTTGGTTCTAGCCAGACAGTCAAAATAACAGCATAAGACCCTGGTGCGAAAAGATGCAAAATATCTCATTCAACTGGAAATGATACACAGAGACGGGCAGCTAGATTCTGCACTAACAATTACAATCCTAGAAGTAGTGTTACTGCTATGATATCAGATCTGGTATGGGACTCTTCCCAAGACAGACGCAAACACAACAGACTGCATATGCCATTCAATATTCACAACAACCTGGTAGGAATCCATAAAGATCAGTACATTTCACCAGCAACACACGGCAGTTGCAGAGGGAGTCACAGTAAGAAACTTCATGTACCAGCAGCTAACCTCAATACCTACAAGTACTCCTTCTTTCTAGGCAGCATATACTGGAATGGAATAAACTCACAGAATCTGATAAGCCCCTCCCCGCTCAGGTCCACATCTAAAACAGAATTACAGGCCTGATTTCTTCGTTTTTGAACGGGTAAGGGCATTAAGGCACCTTCTTCTTGATAAAGGGCACCTCTATGACAGTGGCGTAACTAAGGGGGGGATCTCGTCCCCAACATTAGAATCTTTCAAAAAACATCTCCAGTAAATCAGGTATTTTTATGTCATGCGCGCGAGGGCACCTCCTACCAAGTTGACGTGATGTTGATAATTCAACCCTATCGACTCGGCAATGGAGATGGAGATGGAGATGAAACTGGGGCAAAGGTCTCCACGGTATGGACATGTGGCAGGCCAACGCGGATCGAGTGGAGCGTCCCCCGTGAACGGTTCTAAATGTGACGTGCACAGAGGTCAACTGCCTAATTTGCATATTGGACACTTTCGTGGGATCAAGTAAAGCAAAGACGCAAACCTCGCATTTAAAGTTGCTTTTTTAATGGAAAAATCAATCTTTTGTAAATAAAATAAAAAAACAATAAGTATAAAAAAATGGTAAAAATGCAAACAAAGTCAAACACTAAATAATTCTTAGGGGGCATATTTACCGTTATACCATGTTATGCCCTTTATATCATATCATATGTTATTTTACTGAAATTTAATGTACAACGCTCACAGTTTTGTTATTAACAAGTAATCATAATTTAAAATAAATAATACAAAATGTTTTTTAAAAGCTCAAAGTGATTTCTATTGCCAGGAGAATTGATGTTCCAGTTGTTGGGTATCAATCAAATGTTTCGCCTTTACCTTTCATTCTTTGTAAAAAAGACAAAGGAAAGGAACAAAAATAATAGAACATTACATTTTTCCTTAGGATTATTGGCATAATTTTTGGCCGAACACCAAATTTTCGATCTGACATCACCTTCTTTAGCTGGCGGACGCATTTGGCATAAGTGTTTTATAGTATTTATCGCGCAAACGATCTTTGGTTTTACCTACCTAATATCAGCGGGCGCACTTCTACGCAAAGCCATTTTGCGTTTCGTGTTTCCCCACAGAGTGTCCTATCTTGGTTTTTGTAGTATCTTTGACACAACCAAAGATACTACAAACCAAAATAAGACACTTGTACCGTTTGACACGGTAGCAGATGTAACGCTATGACCATGGAGGTGGAATTTCTACCTCCATGCTATGACTCAGCAAAATCAACACTTGGGGAAGGGCGCCATCACGCTGTAGGTAGGTAAAACGAAGCAGACAACGTTAACAAAGTGTATAAAGTCATAGGAAGATGACAGCAAGTACAGGGGCTAATTCACATTAAAGATGATGATGTAAAAGACAAAATATTTTAAGTATCAATAGGCTTTAGGTTTTTTCAAGATATTTTGATTTCCCATTAAATGGTGAAATGAGACAGTGTATTGAGTCTAACAAAGCAAGCCATACTGTGATCATGTAGGAGGCCTACAATATACCATTCACTTTTAATCATGACTTGAAAGAAGTTACAGTACATTCAGAATTATTGGCAACCCAATAAAAAAATGACTAAAATGTGTCAAATTGGCTGTATAGGGGTTCATCGATTTGTAAAGGTTTTGGGTTTTTTGAACCTGTTTTTGTTTTACGGAATTTAAAAATGAAGAAAATGTGTCAAATGGACTGCATAACTGCATAGTACAGTGATTTTGAGTGGTTTGGGTGTGGCTTGGGGTGGTCTGGGGTAGGAGTGGGTGGGGGCAGGATGCCAAAAATGAGGGGGAAAAGTAAAAAATGTGTGGCCAAATATACCAATTCTCTTACCTGGATTTTGTAAAAGAATTACAAAATTGACAAAATGTGTCAAATTGGCTGTATAGAGGAACAATGATTTTGAAAGGTTTTTGGACCCGAGTCAGAACCATCCTTTTCATACTACATGTACTCCACACAAAAACTGTAGTGCGCACGCGTGATGTGCAATTTACATAATTTCATGGGAAAGGTATATTATCGTGAAAGGATGATATAAAAGAAATATTAGTGATAACACCCCTTACAAAGATTCTGCCTTTTGATTGGTTTAGAGTGCGTCACATGATATGTTTTTTTTTTATTTTACTAAAAAGCCGCGCGAACGCGACACGCTATACCCAACATCCAATGTAGGCTACTACACCCGTGGCAACCAATGTACTATAACCCATAGCAACAGCAGTTTCTTGGTACCTAGACGTCTAGGCACATTAAGTATGGGGTGTTTTTCCTGGCAACAAAAATCACCTTGAGCTTTTGTTCAATTTTTTAATTAAAAAAATAATGATTATATTTTAATAACAAAACTGTGAGCGTTGTACATTAATTTGAGTAACATAACATGATATGATAATATGATATAAATGGCATAACATGATATAACGTTAAGTTCGTTTTTGATATTTTTTCCATTGCCCAAAATGGCATGTGAATCATAGGATCAGGGACAACCCAAGAGTACAGTGGAATAGTTTATAAGGGTGTGAGGGTGATAAGTGAATAGGGAGAAAAAAGAAACAGTTTTCATTTGATATTTTTTTAATCGACTCACTGGATCTGTGGTGTTATGACGTTTGTTAGCTCTCAAGGATATATAGGCCTAACGAAAATTTTTCAATTATTGATTTTAAATTATTTTTCAAATAAATATTTACTTCATTTATTTATAACCATTAAACAGAGGGTTGCCACTAGTTCTTATTGTATTGTAACTTCTTGCAAGTCATGATTAAAAGTGAAATGGTATAGGCCTCATACACGATCACAGTATGGGCTTGCTTTGTTGGGCTCATTATTTTTAACATATTAAATGGGTAATTATTTTATCTTGTAAAAACATAAAGCCTATTGAGATTGGAAATATTTCAGAATCAAGGAAAAAATTAAATAAAAATCCAAAAGCATTTTTGGGGTAGCTTCAAATCGTGGTCTGCATACAGAAAAAATACCCGATATTATTTTCCATTTGCTACAACCCCCTTGTAAATCCTATACCGATGGATATTATGCAATAATTATCTTTTCAATAATCGTTTTTTGTCTTTTACATCATCATCTTTAATGTGAATTAGCCCCTGTATTTGCCGTTATCTTCCTATGACTTTATACACTTTGTTAACGTTGTCTGCTTCGTTTTACCTACCTACCGCGTGATGGCGCCCTTCCCCATGCGTCGATTTTGCTAGCGTTACAACTGCTACCGTGTAAAACGGCACAAGTGTCCCATCGATTTTGTATTATCTTGGTATCATAAGTCACGTTCCATTATATACCGACAGCCCAAAATAACATTCTTAACTTTGCGCATTTCACGTGCTGCTCTTCCAGTATGAAATAACGCTCGATAATGTTCAACTTTAGGCGTCGCCTGTATGATGCTCATCATGAAAATATGGTGTTCTATAATGGATGCTTACTTTTTTTCTTCATAAGGCGCCTTTTTTTGGGGGGGGGGGGGCAGCGACTTTTTTTTTCGTCGCCGCCCCCAAAAAAAAGTCGCCGCGAAAAAAAAAGTCGCCGCCAAAAAGAAAAATCGCCAAAAAAAAAAGTGTCGCCGCCCCCCCAAAAAAGTCGCCGCACGAAGAAAAAAAAGTCGCCGTGTAATAAGTGTCCATTATAGAACACCGTATAAAAAGCGCTCATTAAAATACGGGTCAACTCTTTTTGATCATTTAGCAAAAATGGCGTACCAAAGCATGACTATTCACTTCAGAAATTTTGAATTTGAAAATTAATAGGCCTTGTTTGAAACTTGTCGCCGAAGGGTAGGCCTACTCTCAAGATTAATGACGTCATCAATGTTATCATTTTATTCAAAAAGACCATGCACAATAGACCCACTGCCCGACCAATGTTGACATGCGGTCACGTGACCTCCTATGGGTATAACGCCGTACAGCTGATGGCTGATTTGTAAAGATATATGCCGTGACACGGAGTGCCTACAAAAACAGTCGATTTTACTTTTGTTAAGTGATAAATTAGTTAATCAGCCCCTTTATTTAAAGTAGTAAGTTGTGGCATTAAATTTAAATCACATCGATCTGTTTCATAACTTAACAGAATTCTACTAAAAATAGGGTTTTTTTTGGCCATGCACTACCGGTGTCGGACGATCGACTATGTAGCCACCCGCCTGTTATTTTGTTTGTAATGTAGGCCTATCTCTTCACACGTATTTTGCCATCAGCTGTATGGCGTTATACCCAGTAGGAGGTCGCGTGACCGCATGTCAACATTGTCCTGCAATCGGTCTTAGAGGGTTGCCACATGTCCACTCTTTCTGGGAAATGGGAACTTGGATTTTTTGTGGGGGTGATATTTATTTACTCCTTTTGTAATCTCTGGGAGGGGCACTACATATTTTTAATTCTGATAAAGTATGAACATTAAATCCGACATTCGCATTGTCAGATAAGCATCCGCATTCGCAGCAAGTATGAACAGGCCTCGGCAGAGTTGAGTCGGAATGCGAGGACGTTGGACTACATCTAAATGCCAAGAAGACAGAATACATGGCGTATAACATCAGAGACCATGCTCCTGCTTAAGACCTTCGGAGCTGCCTTGCTCAAGAAGGTGAACGACTTAAAGTACCTTGGCTCCAGATTGTGTGGGAGCCCATTCATGACAGGCGCGGCCCCGGACGACCAACCAAGACCATGCTCAAGACCCTGATTGAGAACCCAGGAGTGAAGAACAAGGAGCTAGTCAGTTGCATGCAGGACAGAGTTGTCTGACATCGAACCTGACTCAAGCCTGCGGCACCGAATCAACTTGGAACAACTGACTAACTGACATTAACAAAATGTAATTTTATGCAATGAAACTATGTCCATATTCCATTTCATATTGACCGCACAGTAGAAATTATGACTTGTTAATAGTTTTTGCTTCAACTTCTGGTTTAAACTGGAAGACAAGGTCAAATTGAGGTCATATTTGGGTAAATTTTTTCAGGTTTTGAAGATCTTTCAAATGATGTATAGATTGTAAAAATCCAATGTGCGGTTCAGGAGTTATGATTTTTCCATACTAAACATATATTAAATATATTGATTTAATTCCAAAAGAAGAAGAAAACTAGAATTGCTATTTGCGAAAATGTGAGACAAGGTTCAGAGAGAAGAAGGGGGAAAAAACAACAACAAAAAACAATAACAATAAATGGCTGTTGGCCAAACACTTAAAAAAAAACAGAGCAAAACCGGGAGGTATTCGCGCAGTTGCACGAACGACTAATAAAAAAATAAACATCTGGACAAAAACAATAGGCATTTTGGTTATAAGGCTGAAACCCCTAAACAAAGGACAAGGAAAGCAAATCTGTGTAAACTTAAAAGTTGGTTCCAAAGATGAATTATAACGAGGCTTAATACACAGCTCAACTGGTTATAAACACTAAGCAAAACAAAAACAAAACGTCTGTTTAAATATGACTTTATTTATTTAAAGTTTAAATTTTTTGAATATTTTTAAAGACTTTTATGAAAATTACACGTACATGTATAATTGTACACATATAGGAAAATATAAAAGACTGAGAACCAAAATGAGAGTGGAAAAAAGTGGAGAAAAGACAAAGGGGTACGTCTGACAGCCGACCTCCCAAAGTAGTAAATTAATGAAGTGCTGTGGATTAGTTAAGAAAAGTAGTTTGAGTATACTTGAACTGCTTTCAAGTACTCTGCTTTCCAATTCACTGGTCATACAAGGATGGACTCAAATAGTTTTGTGTGCAGCTTACTGTCTGCAAGGTGCTTTATTCCACTACATTTGTAGTTGAGAAAACATGAAAACTGCATTGTGATAAAATAATCAAATATATTTCAACCTAACAAGACATTAATTGAATACATCTAAAGATACCTACAAGCTGGAAAGTGCTGCATATAAAAACTATGATTACTACAACAATTCTAGTCTAATTTAGCTAAAAACAAATGTTTATTTGTTGAAAACAAAACATGTCTGTTTTCTTCCTGGAAAATATTAAAACATGGTGTACCCAAAAGAGTTGCAATAAAATCTTCTAGCACTATGCAAAGCCTACAAATCTACATCAATTGTAATATTCAGAACAAATACAATTAATAAATTGCAACAAAACAAAATGTTGTGTTAACAGTACCCATCCGACCTAATTTTTAGTGGCCAAATTTCCATCTTTACTTATTTTTTATTTTCTTTTATTTTTTTTAAATTTCTTTTTAACTTATTTGTTTATTTTTTTAATTTTCAGTTATTATTACTATTATTTCCCTACCTACCTACATGTACCTGGGTTTTTCCAGACTACTTTTTTCGTAAACACAAAATGTATTTTGTTTGACCTCGAGGCAGAAACCAGAATATTACACAATGCATCATGGTTGTAGGTATTTTTTTGATATTTACTGTCAGTAAACAATTGTACGCATTAATTCTAAAATTGCTCATAAACATGACTCCAAGTTGCAAAGCCTTAAAGCTGCCCTAAAAGAGTAACAAGTTATCAATACTTGATTCATTGTCTTACATACATGTAATACTGCAATGTATATTTTATACATCCTTTCCTATTTCAACATATGTGATGTTATACTTTTTACGAAAAAACAATGTTATATGCATTCTACCAGAAATGCACATTAACATATACCGTATCCTTTTTATGGCTTCATGTCTTTACAAACTGTAGAAAGACACCATGGTCCTGTTTTTGTTTATTCATGGTTTTAAATTGATATGCAAGGTCACACTGAAACATGTCTTATACAAAACACGTCTAATTCCATTAATTAAGCATTGACCTAACCGTCAAAAATAGTATTTGGTTTTACATCTAAATAAAATACTTTCATACTTAAATATATTTACAAAAATATCAGATTCTGTGTGACCTTATGCCATCCAACATATTCACCCATAAGTATTATTTAATCACTGAAAGAGAGAAAGTGTCCATACAATGTATTGGTTGCCACAGTACATGCAGAAACATCTAATCTAATGGGGGTGCTGGAGGTGCTGGTCCTGGATCCTATGGGATAACAACAATCAAGTTATTAAAACATCATATTTTTGTCATAGTGACAAATGTATCTAGGCATTTTTATCAAATTTGAGATTTTTGCAGGTTTAGGGTTGTATGAGGGTCTGATTTTCATCTGTTAACTGCTGCAAGGCATCCTAGTGTAACTTGCCACATGATTATGCACATTTTTCCAATAACTTTACTCATAAATGTTCACACACAAAATATTCTTCCACCCCATACCATCTAGTAACACCATACCACAGTGGAATGGCCAGGCTTAGTTCTTTCACCTACTGTGAGTGATTTACTCACACTAGCACTGTAGGGTACTGTTACTTTAGTGTATGTTTTGTCACATTAATCTCTTAGGGTCAGGGGTAATTTCCTTGCCAGTCTGCTTCCAGCAAAACTTCAGAGGCTGAATTTTTTTTTATTAAAGCTTTGTAGGATTGTGTAGACTCTCTGAAGGCTATTTGGCTTGATAAAAGTGGCAAAAAGTTTCATAAACCCAGGTGCATTATGGTTTTCAGAAATACACTTTTCCTTCGTCAGGTAACATTGAAAGGGAGTGATGTATATAAGTGCATTTGTGTACACGCAGATGATGAGTTTTTGCCTATTGTAGCTTTAAACCCCAGCTCAACATTGGTAAACTGACTGTAGATGCTTCCATTCTTTGCACAAATCAAGATATTTGTAACAAAACCAACCTGTGAAAATGTCAGCTCATTTTGTTGTTTCATTTGCGAGAGAACGGTAAAAATGCATTCAGCATTTTTGTACGCATTCCTATAGAGAGACGGAAACTAATTTTTGATCTCATTTCAGGCAGAAATATTTCAAGGAAAGTTTTCTACCATCATTATCTTTATACCATGTAAGGTATATGCAAATCTGTGAACATTTATGTTTTGCTTCTTACCTATCTTGAGTTGATATGACAAGTACCGCAAGTTACAATATGCACATTTTAGGAAGATTGGACATTGTCCTTACCTGATTTCCTGGTCTGGGCTTCTGATCTCCATTTCCTCTTATTGATGCTGGTCTAAACAAGTAGAGTACAACAACAAGAACAATCCAACCAACCATCATCATGAACATAGTGTAATTGAAGCCATCACTACCTGGATTTGTTCCTGGTACTGTATATGTGATACAAAAACAAAATCCCACTAAGTACATTTTGGTGAGAACAAAAAAGACACACTGCATGTTATTGCGCTTAATGGGTTTTTTGTACACTACATTTTTGGACTGCCTTGCCAGTTTCCCTGCTCAGTGCTCCATACCAGGGTCAATCTGAATCCAAGTCTTGGGTCATTTGGGTCGAGTCCGAGTCAATATGGACATAAAAACTATTAGTCTTAACTATTAGTCTTACACGCTTGACATCCAGTTTTGACCAAAAGTAAAGGTCAAAAGGTATCATCTCAATGTAAAAGTTTGAGCAGGCTCAAAGATCTACCAGCAGATGAAAAATAAATTTCTGAAATTTTCAACTTCTGGTTTGAACCAGAGGACAAGTTCAAAATGGAGTCATTTTAGTAGGGCGTTTATTCAGTTTTCAGAGACCTTTTCGATGATGTACAGATTGTAAAAATCCATTAGGTAGTTCAGAAAATATGATTTTTTGAAATAATAAACTTTGATTTAATGTTATTCAACACCTGATGACGTCATCCTGGCGTCACTTCAGCGGTTTATGTCCTAGTGAAATTCTAACTATGTGTGAAGTTTGAAACTTGTGTGACTCTAAGAAGTGTGTGTTTGTTAGCGGACAAATGCAGGGTAGAAGAAGAAGAAGAAGAAGAAGAAGAAGAAGAAGAAGAAGAAGAAGAAGAAGAAGAAGAAGAAGAAGAAGAAGAAGTAAAACAAGACATAAGTTTTTGTGACATCACACAAACAAGGTGTTCGGAATTTAGTAGTTAAAGTTGTTATTTGATGTATGTAAAGTTAAATCAACTTAAATATCTAAGTATGAAGATAAAAACGGGAAATTGTGCTTTATAATATAACATTTAATTTGAACTTCCAGTTTTGACAGGAAACTAGGTCAAATCAGGTTACATATTAGTAAAACTTTGTAAAGTACTTTAAGCCCTTTCATATGGCGTATAGATTGTGAAAATGGCTTGCGTAGTTTTAAAGATATGGTTTTTGAAATATAAACGTACAAAAACGAAGCAAAACAAGAGGTGTTTTGAGCATTGCTCCAAACACCTAACAAGAGGTGTTCCGAGCGATGCTCTGAACACCTGGGAAAAAAAAATGAACAAAAACAAGAGGTGTTCCGAGCGTTGCTCAAAACACCTTAAAAACAAACAAAAACAAGGTGTTCCGAGCATTGCTCCGAACACCTAAAAAAATGAAGAAAAAAAAAATGAAAAAAACAAAAACAAGAGGTGTTCTGAGCGCTGCTCCGAACACCTACAAGACAAACAAAAAACAAGGTGTTCCGAGCATTGCTTCGAACACCTAGAAAATGAAAAAAAACAAAAAAAACAAGAGGTGTTCCGAGCGTTGCTCCAAACACCTAAAAAACAAAAAAAACAAGGTGTTCCGAGCATTGCTTCGAACACCTAAAAAAATGAAAAAAAACAAAACACAAGAGGTGTTCTGAGTGCTGCTCCGAACACCTAATTATCAATTATCAATTATCAATATTTTGATTAAGTGATAATTATTTTTGAGATTTGAACCGGAAGGCAAGGTCAAATTTTCAATGAAATCTTTATTTCAGTACAGAAGAAAGTTACTTAATTTACAAAACTACTGTAATGAACAAACTGATAGAGCAATAAACACTAAGTGAAAAGAGCAGTACAGAGTATGAAGTTGATGGTATAGGGAAGTGACTAAGGAGACAAACACTCTTTGGAAGTGGTAGAAACCTTCACTCTGATGGAGCAGCGACACATTTGCGCTGTTTTTCCGTACTCCACGCGCGCATGATAACGAATTTATCTTCAACCAAACTTGACATGCGCAGCTCAGAATAGCGCAATACACTGAGGTACAACAGCGCAATACGCGGGGTGTGACAATATTACAACCTTTTGCACAGGTGCTCCTTTGTTTTAACAGCGGCGCTCTATTGCTCAAAAACATTTGGGAACAAGGATGATCCTAACTGTGCAATGGGAAATACTATTCCATTATAGAGAATGGATGAGGAAGTGTAGATTCGTGGATAGAATGTACGAGCCGAAGGCGAGTACATTGCAGCTACGAATCTACACTTTTGAGTCTATTCTCTGACTTAAACTGTTTCCCTGAAGTCATTATGTAATTACTTCAATTATTTGTTTCGGCAATATTAAGTGTTATCCATTTTAATGTATTGTTCAATGTTTTCAAATGTCTTTTGATGTATATCATGCTATATCTTTCAATTTACAAAGACATTTTCTAGTTGAACAAATCACTTAACGAATCTACAGTTAACTGTAGATTCATAACGAATCTACAGTTAACTGTAGATTCATAACGAATCTACAGTTAACTGTAGATTCATAACGAATCTACAGTTAACTGTAGATTCATAACGAATCTACAGTTAACTGTAGATTCATAACGAATCTACAGTTAACTGTAGATTCATAACGAATCTACAGTTGACTGTAGATTCCTAACGAATCTACAATTAATTGTAGATTCGTAAAAATAATCCACACTTTCATCAATAGAGTGACGTAACAGAAATAGTTTAACCATGGGGAATAGGACTTTTTGATCGGCAGCGCCTATGGGAAGAATATTGAGTCCACCAATCAAATGACAAGGATCTGTATGTCAGTTATATAACAGAGAACATTATATTTGTGATAAAGGCTATTGTTAAAGTCAATCTTATGGTGAAGAATGTGGCCTTCGAACACAACTTTGGAGTCAAAGACGCGAATGTTTTTGTTTTTTATAAGGGTCGTGACTCCTCAGCCCCAGGTTGGGCTGGGAGTACAGTATGGAGTTAACAGCCAAAGTTTCCAACAACCGCAATTTTCACTGAGGTTGTTGGTCTCTTGAAGAAAAACAACCTCGGTCATTATGAAGTCTTTCATTATATGTTGAAAAGCAGTGTTCCAGGTGGAAGAGGAGCACCCCCCAGTGTTGAGCGTGAGTAGTGAAAGCCTCATTGTTCGTGAAAATAAAAGTTTGCTAATACATGTATAAGAGTCCATTTTGAGGGGAGTTACATGTCAAGTTTTCTTATCAACTTTTGAATCCTCTGCTGCTGGCTTTCTTGAAATAGGGGGCTATTTCGCAAAGGCTTCAGCTGTTTGACAAGTCCAGGTATATTCTCGGTAAATTTACAAGCAATAGCTTCTGGCTTTTTTTGGCTATGACGGAGGTGAGGAACCTGATTAGTTCCACGTTTGAAAGAGAGGGAGGTTATTCCAAATTTTGGGACCCAAAAATAGAACAGTAAGATGAGCAAAGGAAATGAACAATAGTTGCTGAACTGTTACTGATGTTAGTTGTATCCGGTCACAGTAGTAAGTTAATGTTTCCGTTTAAAAATATGTGCTTTCTCAAAGACTTTAAGAAATCATTTTTTCTAAATTGCTTTTCACTTGATTCAGATGTTTGGACTGTAATAATCTTTCTGTTTACACATGTTAAGACTGTTACCTGTCAAGGTTGGGGGATGGGTGGAAGGAGGGGGGCGACAGGGGGTGCATTACCGTGGCCGGTGTCCTTCGAAGAGGACGCCGGCAAGGGGAAAGGGAGGGGGGAGGGGAAGCGGTAGAGGCACCAGTTTTTTGGTCCTCTCACAGAGGGAGATGGACCAGCGAGAGGTGGATGTTTTTTATTAGAGGCGGTGGCTGTGGAAAGGGAACCCCCTGAGGGTGGTGCCTTGGAGAGCGCAGCCAATTCAGGGGGTCCCTGTGGAGGCCAGAAGAGTAATTTTGGATATTTTGTTTTACCAGTGAGGGCTGGTGTTGTAGTGGGTTTAGAAGCCGGCGAAGCACTGTTTTTTTTTAGGCCGGCTGGTCAGTGGGTTTGAGATTCTTGGGTGGATGTTTAGGATCAGCTTCGTTGCCAAGGGTGAAGGTGGGAGGGGGTATAGTGGTTTGTCAGTGTCATTAGTATGTGCTTTACTGTTGGGTTTTTTACAAGAACGGCTGATGTGGCCGTGTTCCCCACAGTTAAAACACCTGACCGACTCGGTAGACAGAAAGACACGGTAATTTACGCCAGCATAGGTGGAACTAATGTGATCGGGAGGAGTGTCATTTTGATTAAGAAGTACCTGAACTTGTCTTCTAAATGACATGATGTTTGACAGCTTTTTACTTTTAAAACCGAGGGGTATGGGTCGGATCTGAGACACCACCTTACAAAAGCCAGAGATAGTGTGAACAAGAACAGAATTTGGAATTTCAGGGTACACGTTGGAAAGAGTGAGCCGAGTTTTTTTCACAGCAGACCATGTGGAAAATTTTGCCCTTAAACATTGTAGTACTTGGACATCAATAGACTTGATTTCGTGGTTGAAAAAGAAAACTTTCCTTTCCCCAAGGGGTACCCCCCACCCAAGTTACAAGTTAAAATGTCACTTCTAACCATGCTAACTAAAGTTATGGTCCAGAAACCATTTACCATACAACTGACTGTAATGACCTTCACCTTTGACCTTTTAACCCCAAAACAATCCCGACTTTCCTTTCCCCAAGGACAACTCCCTACCCAAGTTACAAGTCCAAATGTCACTTCTAGTTGGAGTCACGGTCCAGGAACCATTTACCTATAACTCTCCACTGTGACCGTGACCTTTGACTTTTCCACCCCAAAACAATCCCAACTTTCCTGTCCCAATGAGCAACCTCCCATCCAAGACCAAATGTCACTTCAAACTGGAGTGACGTTCCAGAAACTATTTTCCTACAATTCACCACCATGACCTTGACCGTTGACCTTTCTACCACAAAAAGAATCCCAACTTTTACATCCCCCAGGGCAACCCCCACCCCCACCACCAACCAAGTTACAAGTCCAAATGTCACTTTGGAAACCATTTACCTATACATGTACATGTAACTTCCAATTATGAACTTGACCTTTTCAACCCCAAAATGATCTCACCTTTCCTTTCCAAACAGGCAACCTCCCACCCAAAATACAAGACCAAATGACACTTCTAACTGAAGTTACAATCTGGAAACGAAAGTGCCCGGACGTCCGGACGGCCCAACGGACGCCATAGGCAATGACAATACCCCTTCAACCTATTGGGCTGAGGGGTAAAAAGGACCCCAACAAATAATATGCGGGTCAGGGACAACAAAAGTAAACAATATTACTGTTGCTTGGAAGCAACCTGTTATCCTACATAATACGGCAGGAAAACTGGAAAAAAGACAGACATGAAAAAATGATGGAGAGGATCCTGTTTCTCTTGTAAAAGAAACTTAACATTGACAGTATTTTCACTTCAACAGCATAAAAAAATTGTAAACTATCTAAATTGGGACAGAAATATTATGATGTAAAAATCGCCTTCAATAGACGGATTGCGTGACCTATGTCACGTGACTTGTAGTGGGTATTAAATGTAAACAAACACGACGTCCTCAATAGGAAAGAGCGGAACAGTACATGATGATTGTTGCATTTGTTTATTCAATCGAAGCTTTTTTCTCTCCAAATCTGTGAAGAATATTCCAGAGTTTGTACCAGAGACTTTCGAGTGGCTGAATAAAGCCAGTAAGGACAGTTTGGGAAGTTTTGGAAGTTCTACAAGGAATGTATGTTCACGATGTAGTAGTACTAGTTGCACGACAAACGACTGCGAACACACAATTTTCAACACAAGAATTTCTGTTTTAAAGCCGAAATCGTCAAAAGCAAAGGCTTTCCAAAACAATACTGTACATTTATAATACGCCATGTCTGTCATAAATGACACTCATGGTGCCGAATTATCAAATCTGGTGGAGTGGAGATTGTTACGAATGATTTTATGAGACGAAGCAACCATAATACAACACCTTGGAAGGGATACAAGGCGAGGTGGCGCATATTGCTGCCAGACCATGCCAGAAACCTGGGGCCAAACCCCCCCTCTTTAAGATAAGTGTACTGGGTTCTTTTACGTGCATTACACAACACACGAAACCAACGGCTTTACATCCCATCCGAAGGACGAGGCATTGATGTGTCTTGCTTAAGGACACAAGTGTCAAGACCGGGACTTGAACCCACACTCTGCTGATCAGAAACACCAGAGCTTGAGTCCGGTGCTCTTAACCGCTCGGCCACGACACGCCATAAAACTGTGTGATTCCTTTGTCAATTTGAAATTCAGCAAGGCTAGGTATCAATGCTCACTTTTCTAACGTTCTTTACTTTTTTTACTGTGATTTTCATTACAAACAAAATAACAGGCAGGTGCATAACTCAAAATAAACCTCTTGTGTAGCAGAATACTTGTACTTAATGAAACAGCATCATGATTAGAATCAATGTCACAACATACAACTGTAATAAACGGGCTTAGTAACTGAGTTATTATTACCAAAAGCTGACTGTTGGTGTGACTCTTTCGATCACAGCATATTGCACGTAGTTTGCCATCAGCTCAGATGATAAAGTACCCACTACAGGTCACGTGACAACAAGTAAACGATCGCGCAATCGGTCTATAGGTGCAAATATATTCCAATGGAGTTGGGTTGTGATGAAGAGTGGTGAGGCATTGCGGTTAAATATTTTTATATTATCATTTGATTTAGTACTGACTGGATTGTGTATACATGCTTGTAGTAATTCGTAACAGCGCGCCCTCTAACGGCATGATTTAACCAACTTGACCAGCTCTCACTACTGTCTTGAGAATCCTTTCATATGTAACCAATCAGTGCGCGATCACAGAAATAAATTTACGTAAATTGTTATGTGACCTTGGGTCATGTTTGCTGCTAATGATAATTTATGTAATTTATTGGTTCCCCAGGAAAGGCTGGGAGAAAACAAAAGAAACGTTAACCCAATGCTGCAGGATTCCCAAGACGTTAGTGACAGCTGGTCAAGTTGGTTAAATCATGAGGTATTAGAGGGCCCACTATTACAAATTACTCCGAGCGTACAAACACAATCCGCTATCGATCACTGACGTCTTGGGCCAAGACTATTATTGTAGAGGAAATTGCTTTGCAGGCCATTGGAAAAACTCTTTTCAGATTATCAAGATATTAAAAGACATGATTTACACCGCATGCACGCACAAATCTGGAGACATCAAAGATTAATTTAATCAAACCAAAGATGCAATTTTGTTATGTAAAAGTGAAAAGTAGTACTTCGTCAACATTAGTAACTGGACACTTCACACAAGAAGGTAAACATCTTATTTTGATTGAAAAAGGTGCTTGAAGTACAATAGGGGAACCCATCCTACCTAAATATGTAGGCCTACATGTGTGTGGTACTGAACATGTATAATGTATCTTCATTTCATTTCATTTATTAATTTCACAGGATAAAACATTATACATTTACACACACAAAAAATAGATACATAAAAAGTTTTTAGGTATAACTTGTTTGTGAAAAAAAATCTTGAAAATTTCACCTGTTTGAATGAATTTCTTTTTAATGTATCTTTGACTTGTAGATCCATACAAATACTATTTTAAAAGTGTTTAAAAATTATTAGAGATAGCAAAGATACAATATACATGTACATGGACATCTGTTTGTATAAAGTAGAAACTTTCCATTTAATAACAGCCTATATGTACTTGTTTAATTTCAATGTAGAAATCTACTATGTAACTTACATTCAAGGTCACACTGTGAATCTGAACAAGACTGCTGTGAATCTCTCAACTAGAAGAAAAAAAAATGTATCTTTATAGAACCATAACACATCATATTGTATAAATCATGAAATAAAAGAATTGTTCCTAATCAAAAAGTAAACTAGAGCACATTGTGTGTACTTCACAAAGGACAATATCAGCCAACTGTCTGTGCATGTAGGTCACCAGTTTTACTATGGGGCTTTTGTCAAGATATGACCAATTATGTGACAAAAAGAGCATTATTACTTATTTCAATAAATGACCGTTACATGACCTCTTGGTGACCTTTAACCTGATACCTAGAACAAGCTTTTGTCACTTGTCCTTATGTCCAAGTTTGGTTACAATTGGCTGAAGCGTTTGGAAGTTAAAGCGATTTTCAGGCTGATCACGTGACATTGCGACACAGAAGAAGAATCTTTGAAGAAGTTACAGCAGGACAACAGCATATCAGCGAGCTGATATTAGGAGCAGGGTTCTCTCTATGCACAAGCTAAAGTATCGGGCCGATACGCGCAATTATGGGTCAATGCGCAGAAATTACGTCGGATGCGCAAAAAAATAATAATAATAATCTTTTTTTTTTTAATTTTTAATATCAAATTCACAAAAATTCCTAACATAAATCCATTTCAAAAGCTCCAGATTGCACAGTAGAGTCTCATATTTCCAAGGCAAGTCAAAGACCCTGGATGAGGCGGTCGAGGTTGTGTTTGAGGCTGAAGTGTGGATAAAGGCGGAGAATGCATTGCCCGATTTTGGGTCAAAGGATTAAAAAATCAATTTCATTGAGCGAACGAATTAAAAAAGTTTATATGTTTGTGTAACGAAAAATATAAAAAAACTAAGAATTCTGATATCAGGAACTCGAGTAAGTTTTAAGTTTCCGCGGGCATTTGCCGACTTCCATTTGATTGGTTTCCCAACGGCCAATCAGAAGAATCCGCAAATAATGAATATTCATGATTCCCAGCGGCCGATGCTCTCAACGGCCCACACGGCTCGCTGTGCGTGCGCGTACATACAATGTTCGCGGTGTATGTACAACAGAGTGCACGATCCGATCCTGAGGATTAAAAGGCTGGCCCAGCCTTTTATTCATTTACGTTTTTAATTAATTGCCACTAATCCTTGACGGATTTTTTCGTTCAAAGTATCAAATGAAAGTTCATAACTTTTTCTACTCCGTAAAATTAGCAATTAGAAAGATAAATCTATTTTTTAATCCCAAATCGGACTGAAATCGGGCAATGCATCTTTAATGGTCAGGCTGATCCACCGGTGCAGCCTGATCCGCTGGTGAAGCGGGATTTGCCGGTGCACGGTCTGTCGGTGCCGACAGATCCGCTGGTGGAAATTGATCCGCCAGTGCAGACTGTAGATTTCATCTGGCTGATAGCAGTACCTATGTGATGATGGGAAAGCTTGAATGCAAGTAGAAGTTGAAGGAGGCAAGATGGACCATATTACATGGGTTGTGGACTATGATGATGATGCTGTACTAGGGCTTGACTTCATGAGAAAACATTTATAAGTGTTTATTGGAATCGGATGACAAGTGCTTGAAAGTCGGAAAGTACAAGATCCCTATGCACTAATGTGCACAGGAACAATCCATATGTCGCATTAGACTTACAGATAATGTGATTGTGCCTCCCCTAACCGAAGTTCTCTTGGTTATGAGGTTGTGAGGGAGCCTGGACAGATTTTGCCAACCTGGGGAGTATTACAGAACAGAGACATTGTTTAAAAAAAAACGGGAAATTGTAGCTGAAAGCGTTATGGTTGGTACCAAAGGTTCATAACTTCCGGTGAGACTTATGAATATATCAACGGAGCCCAAACAGTTGTGGAAAGATACATGTACGCACCTCGCCATTCTCAAACCTGTTGAAAGTGTTAGAGTGTGCGAGGATCAACTGCAGACAGAGATGGTGAGAGCAGCATTACCCGGAGAAGGAAGAGATCATATGGATGTGTTTGAGGTGCCTGAACATCTTGAAGGACTGTTTCCATCAAGCTGTGAGGGGTTTATAATGGAGAAGAGCAAACTTGCATTTCTGCTTAGAGTTTTAGTGGTACCTTCTCCAAGGCAGAACCAAAGAGACGATACATCACATTGTGACTAAAAATGTTCCACCTATTCGGCAGAGACTGAGGAGAGTGCCCCTGAACCAACAAGCAGCAGACAGAGAGGTAGAAAAGATGCTCTCACAAGGGCTAATAGAGCCATCTGAAAGCCCCTGGTAGTCTCCAATTTTTCTTGTCAACAAGAAAGATGGGTCCACTAGAGTCTGCTTAGACTATAGGAAATTGAACTGAAGGATGCCCATCCTTGACAAGTCCAAGCAGTCCAAGACTGACCACAGCTGATGACAAATACAGACAGACGAAGCTTCCTTGGGCTTGTATCTTATTATAGACACTTCATTAGGGGTTTCATTCAGATTGCTGGAACGCTGCATCAACTTACAAAGCAGAGAAAAGAAATGAAATGGACTGGGGAGTGTCAAGAAACAGTGTCTTACTTCAACGCCTATTCTTGCATAACCCATGGAAAAGACAGAATTCATTCTTGTGCCAGTTGGTTTGCTATCGAGGCCTTTCTCTCACAGTTACAAGATGGGGAACAGCAGGTGCTGGTATATGGTAGCAGAACGTTGACCAAGAGTGAGAGAAACTATTACATAACAAGATGGAAGCTGCTGGTGCTGACTTTCTTTATTAGAAAGTATCATCACTATCTGTATGGGCCCACTTTTGAGTCAGGACGGGTCATCAGCAATTGAAATGGTTGTATGGTGTTGCATAACCACAGGAACAACCCACTCGGTGGCTCCAGAAACTGTCCATGGACAGTTTCACAATAGAACATTGCTCGGGTAACAAACATGGGAATGCTGATGCCCTGTCCAGAAAGGGCTTCTCTGAGTGTAATCATGCAGTCAAAGAAGATAACATCCCAAAGGGCACTGGACTCTATATTGAGTGACTTCTTGGTAGACAAGAGGTGGTCCAGTCAATCATCCAACAGCAAGGCTCCCCCCACCGGTGCCATCAGTTCTGCCAGTTTGGACAGCTCCTCCGGTGCAGTCAACACCTTGCCGGTGCAGCCAACTCAAAGTGCAGCTGATTCCACCCCTCCTATAACAGCACTGCGACTCGGAGCTTAGCCTTGAGAGCATAGCACTGGCACAGAGTAAAGACAGTGACTTTGTCGAGGGAATATTGTGGATGAAGGCACATAAGAAACGACCAACCTGAGAGGATGAGTCCTTCCAAAACAAAGGGGTAACATTCTGGTGGTACCATTGGGAGCAACTGGTGGTGAAATAAGGGGTCCTCTATAGCCTGGGAACCAGAGAAAGCAACTGAACAGTCACAAATTACATGTTCATGTAGAGTGATAATGCCCGCTGAATTGCAATCAACTGTTCTCAGGCACTTTCATGACCAGAAGCAGCCGGCAATTTGGGAATCACAAAGCATTTGCAAAATTATTCTGAAGCAGTTTCTACTGGCAGTTCATGAAGGAATATTCTCGGCAGTGGTTGGAAAAGTGCCAACAATGTCAGCCACGCAAGCGAGACTGTTAAAGCCCTGCATTTGGTTAAAGCCTAACTGTTGAAGATTGGAATCCAAATGTCTGTCTTGTTCCCCAGAGCAACCGTTAAAATGACAGGCGGGTCACCAGTCACTGAGAGCTCTGTCTCTGCCAGTGAGGATAGTTTCACAGATGCAGACAGCTCACTCACTGAAGCTGCCGGTGTGGATAGCTCTGCCGCTGCAGACGACTCCCCCAGTGCGGATGGTTCCGCCAGTGCAGATGGCTGTGCCAGTACAGATTGCTCCGACGGTGCTCCGACCAGTGCAAATGGCTCCGACACTATGAATGACTCCACCATTGTAGAGGGCCCTGCTGGTGCAGATGGCTTCGCCAGTGTAGATGATCTTGCCGATGCAGAGGGCACTGCAGGTGAGGACGCCATTGCAGCTCACAGCATGAACACAAAGCCCACACAAATGAGGAGTGTCAGGGCTAGGTGAAAACCAGCACGATTTCTCCAGCAAGTCACTTCAAAATGCACAGAGATTAATACTGTGAATCAGTTCCACATACAACTTTGACCAGTCCGCACATGTTTGTAAATACTCTTAACATGGAGACTTTGTCTGCCGAGTCTGTGGCAGCCACTACAAAACAGTCTCCAGTAGACGCAGACTCGAACAATCAGCCATGAACCCAAATACCCATGCGGGGTTTGTGACAACAGGTATCAGCAGGTGGATTACTTGATCAGGCATCGCCAAAGTGCGGGACACGGAATATAAAGAAACTCAATGAATGAGAGCAGCGCACAACTGAAGTTTTCCATACTGCATAAACTGTGGGCATATCGAAAGCCTACTTTTTTCATGATTATTTTTTAACACAGAGGGGTTTTTTCATAGTGGAACATGTCTTCTTTTATCAAGGTTGACAAATGCATTAATGTAATTAATTTACACACATTACAGATAGTTTTGATCTCTGTTCCACAGTAAATGGTTTTAATAATTAGGACATTTAGTTGATTTGGGGGTGAGTTCTCTCTGTCATATTGATCAATCGATGATAGACAAACAAAAACATGACGGATAAAGGTTAACCAAAAAATGAGGGATTAAGGTTTAACCTTTAAAAAAATAGGTTTGGTAACAAACTCAAGCATCACAGCACCTTGTGGCAACAGGTTAAAACAAAACTTGTATACAGACAAACACTACAGTACATGTACAAGTAAGCTCACACACAAAACAAGGCAGTAACATTTGTCATCAGGGCCATCATGATTTGTGAGAGATTGAACAAGTTCTTCATGTCATCATCAGCCCACATGGCTTTGCTATTAGTTCTACACAAGATTCTACCCCAGGCTTCCATTACCTCCATGATTGAACTTTGTTCATGAACTACATGTATGCACATGTACAATGTAGTAGGCCATAGCTTCTCTTTTTTATTGGGACCAGAATTTTTTTAAGAATCCACATACTATAAATGACATTTCTTGTATGAATGTACAAACATTTTAAGGAAAACTGTTGATCATGTTTGATAAAAAAAAAAGGTTTTTGGGGTATCTTTGATCAAGTTAAGACAAATCATTTTACTTTTGCTACAAAGTAGTGGGTACTCACCATACTGAGTAGTCTTCTCATAGCACCCTCATGTGAACATACACATTCACATGGATCATAGCCTCCTTCTGCCATTTTTAGTATTTAAAGTATGATGAAACCTTCAAAACTGCAATAGAAAACAAAAAATCATCAAAAGAACGGTTTAAAAATAACAACTTTTGTGTGTTGTGCTTTTAAGAGATGGTTATCCAGTAAAACCCCAAAATACCTATCCTAAGAGGGAGCAGGATGTGCTTTTTAATCCCTGAATTCTTTTTCATATCTTGGGTTAGGTGTGAGAGTTGTAAACTTATCCCTGTTTACACATATTTACATGTTGCCACGGTAGCAAAAGTGACAAATCAGTTTGAAGGTTGTATATAGTAATTTTAAAGCATCCAATAAGAATATTTGACAGCACAGTCAAGGCCTCTAGCTTCCCCAAATTTTCCACCAGCTATAGCATTCCAGCTTCTGCCATGCCATTGTGCTAACCACGTGTCAAATCTACCGTCTACACCTATCTTTTCAATATTCGTCTGCAACTGCAACTGGACCTACAATATTTCTGCAAGTTCTGTGACTTCACATTTTTTGCTATATTATGAATGTTGGCTCTCTATTTTAGGTGAGTTTTAATTTGTATCTATTAATAACTTGCAGTTGAGAAGTTTATCTTGGTCTGTTTAAAGTTAAGATTTATTTCTGGTTATTGAGTTCAGAAACAGTACCTATTATGTTCATTTTACCAATGTAGTTTAAAGACTTGTTACAACTTTTGATTTCTTGAAGAGAGATTTATTTGCTGTCTTCTGATATTTAAGAGACAAATCTGTACATTTTAGCATTGTATTCTTGATAAGAACTGATAAGAATAGTCATGACATTTACCACCAGCTTTCTCAGCTGAAGTATTGTTCTGGTTCTAAATACATGTACTATCAAGAAGTCTACTATATTTATTATGAGTTTACAATGTGTATACCTATTGAATTGTGATTTCCTGCATCAACTTTAAGACACAACCTGTTGTCTTGTGATAAAGTTTTATAAAGGAAATTTGCTTTTGAACCATGCAAGGCTAAACTTTCATGCATTTTACATGTGCTGTATTTATTAGGAAGCACCATAACTTAAAGACACAAGTTTTGGGCTTATTTTAGCTTGCTTGATTATGAATTTGCTAAACTTGTCTTAACGAGAAAATTTTTGTTTTTTTCAATAAGCTACACAGAGGAATAGTTTCCCCTGTAGTGAATTCAGTGTGGTGAATTTGGTTTAGCTGGATGAACTTCTCAACAAGTGTATGAGATATTTACTTCCCAAGCATTATGTTCGTCCAATGAATCTTTTGTATTCGTAAAGAGTATTGTAATTATGCATGGGCCAAATAACTCTCTGTTTTAGGCTCAGACTACTGTAACAAGGATAACCTCACGCAACCAGACGGGTGTTTTTGATGTTTTTTCTGAGGCTCCTCCAGATGCCCAGATGGCCATTCTGAGACCAATAATGCCCCAAGTTTTATTTTCTTTTTGGATCTACTATGATCTTCGATGTCTGGCATAAATTATGTTTCTACCCGTGTCTACCTGACGGATGATCCCTCTTAAAGCTCACCCATGGTTTTTACGAAGTGACGAAACTGTTGACCACTTTACGAAGTGACAAACCCTGTGACATGGCCAGCATATTTTTTTAGGGGCAAAGGGGGTGGGCTCAGATACCAGTGAAGAGGGGGCAATTTCAGTAAAAAATTGCCTGATTATAGCAAATTTCACCGTATCCAGAGGCTGACAGGGGTCAAGCAGAGGGGGGTAAAATGTTCCACGGGGGCAGCTGCCCTTCTTTGCCCCCACCCCCCTAGCTACGCCACTGGACAAAAATAAATATGCATTATTTTGTACACACCACTTTGCGGGCAGGTCTGCTTTACGAAATGACAAAAAATGTCTATTATTTAAAAAAAAAATATTTGTCACAATAAGTGTACAGGAAGTCATTCAAATAACGCACATTGCAAAAATTCAAAAGTGGTAAAAGTTATGAAGTTGCTTTTAACAATATTAGTGTCCGGCCAGGGTGTACTTTATGAGAAAAAAAATACCGATGATGTCATATTTTACAAGAGCGCCCTCTAGCAGCAGGTTGAAAACTGTTCAAAATGCACTTTGAGAAGATATGTGTTGCGAAATTTTTCGTAATCGCTTCAAAATTGGTACACATGATGACCGTCAGACAGCCAACATATGTGTGAAGTTTTAGATTGATGACGTCATCAGCGGTCACGTGACAGACCATTAAAGGTGCACATTTTGAAGTTGCATATCTCCAAAAGTACAGGCTTCATTACGTTGAAATTTGGCATGTTGTTAAATAATGGCAAGTTCTTGTGAATCGTGAAATGAGGTCATGATGACGTCATCATGTGATTTTTTATGATTTTTTCATTTTTTGGCCCTTTATGTCATAAATTGCTAACGGAACATGCTATGATCGAAATTCTTCTTTAAACAGGCTTGATAGGTCATAAATGCTCTGAAAACAAATTGATGTCATCATGACGTCATCATTTGTCAGGTTATATTACCTTAAAGGTACAGTTTATACAGAATGAAATCAATCTCACAAGGCATTAATTTTTGCATCATTAACTTGAACATGCACACAATGTCAGACTTTCATAATCAGATGAGTACCGGTAATTTGAAAATGTCATAGGCGAAACAGCTTGGCATTCGTGCACAAATGCAATATGTCTAGTTTTCTTCTTCCCTTCTTCTTTTTGTCACCCAACCCCATAGAGATAGCACATGGTTTTTCTACCCACCACTTTTGGCACTAATCTTTGTCGGACATCATTCTAAGTTGGCATAGGCATAGTCCCTACAGCATAGATGTGTGTCGAAGTGTGACGTCATGATGGCGCTATCATGAGTCGTGTGACGTCATCATAAAGTTGCATGTTGTAATGCTCTATTATATGTATATCTACAGAATGGCAAGTGTGATTGGGTTGAAATTTGGTATGCAGGTAGACAGCAATGCGTTAAAGATAAAAATTGAAGTTATGTCATAATGACCGCATTGGCATCTTTTATATCTATTTTAGAAATTTTAAACATTTTAGCAATATCTCTTGAACGCCACAAGCAAAGTTAAAAATTTGTTTTTTATTATGTTATGTATGTCTCATATATCATGCCTAATACTATTGAAAAGTGTGCCGTCATCGTGACATCTTCAAAATATGATTTTGGACCTTTTAGTAATATTTCTTAAACGACACAAGTAAAGTTATAAACTCTTTTTTTAATATGTTAGGTATGTCCTATAAATCATGCACAATGCTATTGGAAAGTGTTACGTCATCATGACGTCATCAAAATATGATTTTAGACTTTATAGCAATCTCTTAAACAACAGCAAAGTAAAAAATTCTTTTTTTTTAATGTTTTTAGGTATGTCTTATACACCATGTCGATTTGTTTGTGAAAGAGTGACATCATCATAACATACTCAAAATATGATATTCTTGTTTTTATTATGTTAGGTATGTTTCATGTATCATGCACAATGGTATGTGTCATTATGATGCACAATGCTTTTTGGTGTTTTTTTTCCATAACCGAACTTGAACATGGCCACTCACAAGCTTCAGTATTCCATCATACAGACACGCGTACAGACATCCGCACGCATACATTTCCCCCAAGTACAATGCACGTTCACATACGTGGTAACTACTGCATCACGCTGGGAAGCACATGCCCCAAGCCGACGAAGTATAAAAATCAGACCCTCTGAAAATCGGACTCATGTGGCCTCTGATTTGATGCGTTATTGCGCATGCCTCAGTAGAGATGATTAGGGGAGGGATGGGTCCCGTGGGAGGATTTAACCAACGAAAGGAAAAAAGAGTCCGATTTTCTTATGAGTCGGATTCAAAGATCGCATCATCATAACGTCCATAGGTGAACTTGAACATGCCACTTATACATTCTTCTTTTTCCCAACAATTTCCAGATTCTCTCCCAATTAACCAAAAGCCATATGTTCTGTTTCTACAGTCATACAGTTCTAGTTAATTTATATTTGTTTAAATTGCTTTCAACAATGTTATTGTCCAGCAAGGATTTTAATTAAAAAAATAGTACCTGTGAAGTCATAAAATACACAAGTGCCCTCTAGCGGCAGGTTGTCTTGAATTTTTAGATGATGTCTGTGGCAAAGTTTACGGAAGACGTTTCAAATTGGTACACAAAATAACCTTCATGCATACAACACATGTGACAAGTTTCAGATTGATGACGTCATCATGCGTCACATGACGTCACCTTAAAGGTGCAATTTTCAAAAATTTATCTACAGGAAAACAATGCGCGATCAAGCTGAAACCTTGCAAGTATTCAAGCTCAAATGTGTTGCGTCCAAAAGTTGAGGTCAAGTAATAATGATATCATCAAGCCTCACCTTAAAGGTGCAGTTATACAGAAAGAAATGCACTTGTCAAACTGAAACCTTGCATGTATTCAAGGTGGTATGTGTTACATCCAAAATTTATGGTCTTTATATTATGACATCTTCAAGTGTCATGTGACGTCACCTTAAAGGCATTGCATACGTTTGGTAATGACTCTGAAAATTTTTGGCAATAAAAACTTACTTGGTAAGGAGTACGGCAGCTTTGGATAGTATAATGCATTTTGAGAAACGTTTCACTTCGAAGTACTGCAGTTACGGAAAAATATATCACTTTTTATCCCCCAAAAACTTGAATCTGAGAAGCGTTATGGCCGTAACGCTTCTCAGAATGTGTATTCCAATGACGGATACTTCTTCTGCGTGAACACAACCGCTCTAGATTTTTTGTGATATCTCAAAAACGCTGCCACCTTTTGAAATGAAATTCACACAGGTTAGTTTTATGGTATATATCTACAATTATATAGCATTAAGGCAAACGTACGGTTCCAAAAACCAAAGGTATACTTTGCCTTTAAAGGTGCAGTGTGAAAACTTAATATCTAGAGAACAAAAATGTGCGATTAAGCTGAAACCTTGCAAGTATTCAAGGTGGGATGTGTTGCATCCAAAATTTTAAGTGCTGTAAAAATGACATCATCAGGTGTCATCTGACGTCACCTTAAAGGTGCAGTTTTACAAGATCTTTATATACAGGTAAAAATTTGCAGATCAAGCTGAAACCTTGCATGTATTCATGGCGGGATGTGTTATATCCAGAATATATGATACAGTCATCAAGTGTCACGTGACGTCACCTGAAAGGTGCAGTTTTAAAAGTTGATATCTAGAAAACAAAAAACATGATTGAGATGAAAACAAGATGCTGGACTAAATAAAACAAGCAACATACAAATTTGGAAAAGCCCCGTGTTCTGTTTTGCAAACAGACAAAACAGCTCTGGTCTTACTCTCCAGATTCTTCCGTTCCCGAAGTGCATAATTAACCAGTTGCTGCCGGTGTTCTCTTTTTTTGTCCTATCCCCTTGGCGGGATTCTTTTGGCAGAATTGCTTGAATGTTTTTCACGCAGCGTGAATTGCAAAACATCTGCAGACGGCATCAGGAGTAGCACTTAACACAGAACCAAGGCTCAATTGCCTACTCACTCTGACTTACCTACATTCAGCCGAAATACAATGAATAAAAAATGGTGGAAACCTCTCGATGTCACGTAATCCCCTTCTTGGAACAAAAGGACAAAGGTCTATAATCGGGGATTAAACAAAAATCGCCTCTTAAAGGCCACAAAATGAGAGTAAACTCACGACCTTGTTTTGTGTCCTTTTGTGGATGAAATAAAGTGTTAGATGGCGTGTGTATGGTCTGTGCACACTCCGTAGTTGAATAACCGGGCGACCTTCGGTCCGTTGGTCCAAAATGACATGAAAGCGTCACAAGACAACCTCCGTTTCCAAGCAGGGGAAACATTTGCATGTTCTCACGTCATCCGATGTCAACTGGTTAAGGGCTATGAGCAGATGAGGGCACAAACTGTAGTGTAGTTTAAGTGTCAGTTAAGTTACATGTAGGTACCAATTACAGACAACTAAACTAGTATAGTAGCAGGGAGGGCAGAGTGGTAACCTCGCTACCATGGGCAGCGTGCCATACTGAAAAACAAAACTGATTGGCTCCTGCAAGTTACTGCTTTGCGCATGTTTGTTAAAAACTTTTGAGTGCTTTTAGGGCGCTTTTACATACTTTAGGGCGCTCAGTACGCTCATGTCAAAATGAGTACACGCTTGTCCAAATGCTGGTACATGTATTTTGACGCGATCCTACTTCAAATAAATCTTTTTTACACGGTCACCCGAAACTGCATGCCGCTAGTCAAGGCCACATATCAAACAAGAATGAGACGGGACCAATTTTGATCGGTGCATAGAGTGGATCCTAAATAAAATCTCCCATATTTTTGGAGATTCTTGTCACAATTTCAGGGGGTTTGATCAAGCCAATCTCGGTACCCCAAAAATGGCACAGCGAGATCTATCACGTTTGGGAACGAGGTTGAGAGTGGCAAGACTTGGAAGAGCCCATCACCTCAGCTGCCCAGTGCATACTCCTAGTCCTAGAACAATTTGGATGTGTAAGAACCTCAGTCATACATGTACGTTCATTAGCTCTAGGAGAAGTACCCAGTGCAGTGGATTGAACCTTTTTACGATGGAAAAAATCAGTGTATAAAAAAGTCTGCATAATGTAGCTCTTCTTTAGACCCAGTAGGCCTACAAAAAAGGAATACAGCACCCGAGTTAGTGGGTCCAACTCGTCTAAATGTAACATAGATATAACCTACATACCTAGACCCAGTAACTGGGGCACTTAACTCCTTTTTTGAAATTTTGACATTATCGATCGTACGACCAAGATTTTGACATTATCAGTCGAACGACCGATAATGTCAAAATCTCAAAAAAGGAGTTCGGCGCCCCAGTTACTGGGTCTTATTACATACCTGCACTGTAGGGTAGGACTAAACTTTTCCACTTTCAAGGTTTTCAACAACTAACACTGTTACACTGCTCCTGCTGCACCTGGAGTTTCAGTGAGATGGACAGGCCACAATAACGTATGACTATGAATCATGGACGGTGGATGTTGACTACCTTGTTGAACACATCGGAAATGTCAATAAATGCCTTTTAATTTTTAGTCTACAGAAACAGTAAGTCATTTACTTTAATTAAGCATGGGGGTAAACATAGAGTGATGAATGTTAGTGTAACGTTGAGTGTCAAACAGCACGCAGTGTTTAACAAGTCAAATATCTCAATCTTGCTAAGTATCACTCACAGACTCAGTATCAATCATTCAATCATAGCAAGGTATCAATCATCAAGTAAACATTTGCAGTGTCGGTACTTCGTTTGTAAATTGTATCCTTACAATACAACTTCTCACACAGCTGAGCACTAAGTATCGTCCCCAGGAGATCCCATAGAACTTTGTAGGTAGGTATTACTATTAGTAAAACTATTACTAGGAGTACGTAGTAGTAGTAGAAAAAATACAAAACCAAGGTAGACCACTCTGTGTAGAAACATGAAACGCAAAATGGCTGCACGTGGAAGGGCGCCCGCCATTGTTAGGTAGGTGTAAAACCAAAAATAGACCGATTGCGCGACCCGCGTCACGTGACCCCTTTTGGGTTAAAAATGTAAACACGCACGTAATCCTCCGTAGGAAAGGGTGGTACGATACACGATGATTAATGCATTTAGTTAATTCGATCGAGGCTTTTTTTGCTCGAAATCTGTGAAACATATCCCAGAGTTTGTACCAAAGACCTTCAAAGTGGCTGAATAAAGCCAGTAAGGACAGTTCCAGCATGTCTTGAAAATTGTAAAAGTACCCTGAAAAATGTGCAAGATGTGTACAGCGCGCGACGGAACGATAGGCCAGACGACCGCGATCACCACACACTTTTCAACACAAAAATTTCAAAGTTTTGAAGCCGAAATCCTCCAAAGAAATTGCTTTTTCAAAACCGTGTGATTCCTTTGCCCATTTGAAATTCTGCAAGGCTAGGTATTAATGCTCACTTTTCAAACGTCGCTAATCCCTTTTTTACAGTGATTTAGGCCAGCATTACAAACAAAATAACAGACGGGTGGCTACATAATAGTCGTCCGACGCCGGTAGTGCATGGCTTAAAAAACCTCTTTTCAGAAGAATTCTGTTGATTTATGAAACAGAGATGTAATTTAAATTAATGCCTCACCATACTACTTTAAATAAAGGGGCTGATTAACTAATTCATCGCTTAACGAAAGTATAATCGACTGTTTTCGAACTCACTCTGTGCCCCGATCGAATTAACTAAATGCATTATTCATCGTGTACCGTACCACCCTTTCCTATGGAGGATTACGTGTGTGTTTACATTTTTAACCCAACAGGGGTCACGTGACGTAGATCACGCAATCAGTCTATTATTTTGTGCGATGTAGAGCCTACTGAATGGAAAAACTAAGGCCAAACGATTCCACCAACTAAAAATGTGTAAGCAGATCGAAAAGTTGGTGTTCGGTCATAAATTGTGCCAATAATTTTAAGGAAAATGTAACATTCATTAATGTTTTTTCCCTTCCTTTCCTTTTTCTTTGTTTATAAAGAAGGTAAGGTGAAAATGGTACTCCGAGATATTTTGATTGATGAGCACCATCGATGTTTTCGTGAGCTTTGTACATTTTGAGTAAAATGACTTGATATGATGATACAGAGGGCATAACATGATATAACGTTCGTTCGTTTTCGTTTTTTTTCAATTGCCCCAAAATTGCAATTCAACAAGTGAATAATAGCCGGATCAGGAGACAACCCGACGGAGTGCAGTGAAAAAAAGTTAAGGGTACGGGTGATAAGTGAAAATGTTTTAGTAGCCCTGTTTTTCGAGAAAAGGAGAAAGAAACAGTTTTCATTTGATAACTTTTAGTTGACTCATTGGATCTGTAGTGTTATGAAGTTTGTTACCTCCAATGGATATATGACAATTTTTTAATTATTTATTATTTTTAAAATTTTTGATACTATAAATCAGATCCAAATGAATGTTTTATTATTTGTTTTATATGTCTATAGCATATTTACAAAAATACATTTGTTTTATTTATTTATTACTACTACAGAGGGTTACCAAGAATTCTTATTGTACTGTAACTTCTTGCAAGTGATGATTAAGAGTGAACCGTAGGCCTCCTTCGCGATCGCAGTGTATGCGAATTGCTTTGTTTCAGACTCAATATGACTCAGTTCCATTTTTCACCATAACTGGGAAATTACAATTAAAAACAACCTAAAGCCAGTTGAGATTGTAAGCATTTCAGGAGCAAGGAATTAATCAAAAACAAAATCCAATGGCTATAATTTACAACGTCGGGACAAAATGGTAACTTTTGGGATAGCTTTAAATCGTGGTCTGCACTAAGATACCCGATATGTTATTTTCCATTTTGTTACAACCCCGTTGTAAATATAGGAACCCTTTCTTAAACTTATCAAGTTTTAAGATGGATATTATGCAATAACTTATCATTTCAATAATCATGTTTGTCTTTTACATCGTTATCTTCATGCTGTCATCTTCCTGTCCCTACATCGTTTTCGTTCTGAAGAGAATGCTGTAGGGGACCCGGGAACCGGTCTAGTACACTTCGTTAACATTGTCTGCTTCTTTTTACCTATCTACCGCGTGATGGCGCCTTTCCCCATGTGTCATTTTTGTGAGTCATAGCGTTACATCTGCTACCGTGCAAAACGGCACAAGTGTTCCATCTTGTTTTTCTAGTATCTTTACTACTACTACTACTAGAAGCAGTCAGTACATTGCAGATAACAAGGAAAACAAAACCTACTGTAGTCTCGATCCACTAAAATAGTTTTCTTTATGTCAGCAGCCGGCCGCAGTTCGTGTAGCCGCAGATTAATACCCAATTTTAGGCCCTTTTCGAAACCACTGCTTGTTTTTGGCTAGTGGGTTCCTACCGGAACAAGGATGCACCGATTGACCTCAATTAATACTGACTGGATAGGACACGTTGCGCGTCATGCATAACCGCGCATGTTTTTTAAAGAGTGATTTGAAAATTCAAAACGCGAGTCGTCATCACACTATTCTGTTCGTAACTCAATGAATTGTCGAGGTCAATTATTTGCGTCAAAATTTACTTATTTCTCCGCAGTTTTTGAAAAAAAAAATGAAATCCATTCAATTCAAGTCTACAGATGTTCAGTAAAATGGGATTTCCTTCCAGAAGTAAATATTTGAGTCTGCAGAGAATAATTAGCTAATAGGGAGGTTTAGCTACACGTACCTGAACGTCAACGTGAGCGTGTAAAAAAAATGTTTTACGTTGACGTCACTTAAAAAAATACGCTTACATATCAAACTTATATTTTCACGTCTATGTCCGTGCAGTCGATCATACGCGAGCTGGAATGGGCAAAAGTGATGACGTAATTTGGCAACAGCACAACTTTTCGCGTTCACGTTAACGTTTTTTCTCACGTAACGTGTAGCTAAACCTCGCTATATGCTTTAACGTATACTGAGATTTCCCAGGTTTTGTCGAGGAGCTTTCAATTTTGCGCGAAATAGAATTACAAGCGGCCTCTTATTTGCCGAAAATGACAGGTAAAACATATTTTCGACCATTTTCATTACTAAAGCATTTTGTTGGTTTTAATACAATAATGTAAAGTAATGTATTTAATTTGTAAGCTCTTATAATTAACCTTGTTTGATACATGTATAAAAATAATATTTTGATATTATTTTTAAATGTCCAGTATCTTCTAGTTCCTACCATGTGTACTTTTTTTTTTAGAGCAAACTCCTTCGTTTTTAAGGATTAAGTGATCATCAGCCGAAACGTAAAATTTATAATGAATGGAACTTCGTTTCTAGGCTTTGTGTGAGCAAAACAAGTCCCCTGCTTGCGTGTTTTCACTTTTGATGAAGGCGCGATGATAATCACAGGGCGCCGTGAATGCTGGGGTCGATTTCACAAAGAGCTAAGATTGATCTTAACTGCAAATCACTCTTAATTGCTAAGCAAAGTGTGATGTCACAATGCAAATCACCATGGTAATAATGACAACTCAACTTAAGATGAATCTTAGTGCTTTGTGAAATCGACCCCTGGACGCTTAGCCTTTTTAATCGCAGTCTATGGTCTATGGTAAAGCACATAATGACTGCAGACTCAAAGCACTTACTTGTGGAAGGAAATCCAACTCTGCGGAGCATCTATGCGTCTCTTGTGTTTCGATAAGATAAAACACTCTTCACCGTTGCTGTATCGGAACCTTTATATTTGAATAAAATGTATTACAAACTTTTTCTAAAACTACGTAGAAATAAGTAAAATTTGTGATGAAAATAATTTACCTCGACACCAAACTTTATTTGTTTGCGTTGTGTACAGAGTAGTGTGGGGAGGCAACATACCTCCTCAGGCTCAGACACGGGCAGGCTCATCAAACCCCGCCGTTACAATTTTACAACATAAACTCAAGGGCCACGACCCAGATCAGCATGTTTAGGTCATTTCTGAATTAAATTAAAGTACTGTTTTGCACACTTTCTTCCTGCATATATTTCCGCCCTTAAAACACACTAAATTTTGTGTATTTATGAATAAATATCCTTTGTTTGCTATTTGTTAATAAATATATTTCTTAATTTTCTATCTTTTGGAACTTTGAATATTTTGTAACATATTATTGATATTATATGTAATATACATTTATATATATTACATACATTATTATTTATATGTTTTATAATTATATATATAATTTTTCCCTATGGCTTGCCATGCAGACTAATTTTAATTAGGTGTATAGTACATACTTGTGGAAGGAAATCCAACTTTGCGGAATGTATATGGATTGCCTCTTGTGTTTCGATAACTACAACTACACAACACTTCACTGTTGCTGTACAGAACCTATTCAATTTCTTTTCATTTTTTGCTCTCAAAAACTACGTAGAAATAAGTAAATATGATGAAAATAATTTGCATCCACACCAAACTTCATTTGTTTGCGTTGCCTACAGAATAGTGTGACGACCGTTGTGCATTTTCAAACCACTTAGTAAAAATAGTAAAAACGCAGCCGTTGACGCATGACGCGCAATGTGTCCCTATCCAGTCAGTTTAATCTGAAAAATAAAAAAAGAGGCCACAGTTCATTTTATATCGACAAAGCGTGATCAGATGATCCCCAAATGCAAGCTGTGCAGTGCTGCAAATTTGAAGGCTGTTCGAGTGAATTGTTAATGGTTGTGATGTTTAATTGCATGACGCAAAAGAACATTTAAATTGGCCGCCAGTAGTAATATTTACCGAAAATTATACAGCCATAGCCGCATTTCTAAGCCGCCTATTCGGACACGGCCAGCTGTTTAAACTGCGGCTGACTTGTTTGTTATGGTGATGTGGACTGATTTGACTGGTCATCCAGGTCGTAAGTCTCCTGATGGGGACGAGCGAAACAATGGGGGACGAGGTTGTGACGCACCGTCTCCCGCTTTCGGTCTTGGATATTAGTACCAGATTACTACACCATTATGCACCAGGTTGAAGTGAGTAATAAATTTGGACAAATTTGTTAGGCAACGACCGTCATGAATGGTCAACGTCAATTTGTTGAGTATTAAATGATGCCCAATATTTCAACGTAAAATTGTGAAATCTTAACTTTTTTCACCAGACGTGTTTTATATATTATCTTAAATCATAAGGCATGGGCACCCCAATAGACCAATTGCACGACCAATGTTTACATGTCATCACGTGACCTGCAGTGGGTCATCTCAGCTGATTTGCAAACTACGTGCAATGCTGTCACACCAACAGTCGGCTTTTGGTAATAAATACCAAAAGAATTATCAGTTACTAAACCCTTTTATTAAAGTTTTATGTTGTACCCCATTGATTTTAATCACATTACTGTTTCATAAACTACCACTGAGTACCAGTATTCTTCTACAAAAGAGGTTTATTTTGAGTTATGCACTACCGGCGTCGGACGACGATGTATAGCAACCCGCCTGTAATTTTGTAATGTAAACCACTTTAAAAAATAAAGTAAAGAACGTTTGATAAAAGGGCATTTATACCTAGCCTTGCTGAATTTCAAATAGACAAAGGAATCACACAGTGTTCGTTGAAAGCCCGTTTCTTTGGATGGTTTCAGCTTAAAACTGTGAAATTCTTGTGTTGAAAAGTGTGTGATCGCGGTCGTCTGCGGCTCCATGCATGGAGGTAGCTCCATGTCAGGCCCACGTTCCGTCGTGCAACTCATACTACGGTAACAAATCGTTCATTGTAGAATTTTCAAGACTTGATGGGACTGCCCTTCTGGCTTTATTAAGCCACTCGAAGGTCTCTTGTACCAAACTCTGGGATATTTTCCCACAGAGTTCGAGAAAGAAAAGCCACGATCGAATAAACAAATACAACAATCTTCGCACTTCCTTATGATAGAGGACGTCGTGTTTGTTAACCAATACCCACTACAGATCACTGGTAAGAAGAACAATATAAAGTTCAAAGATTTATATATAGGCCTACCTTACATGGTATACTACGGAAGCGTATTGCCGCCACGTGAAAAAAAGTTCTTATCGTGTCCAAACTTATCGTGTACGTATACGATAAGTTTTCATGTACATACACGATATTTATCGTGTACGTACATGATAAGTTTGGACTTATCGTGTACGTATATGATCAGTTTGGACTTATCATGTATGTACACGATAAAGTCAAAACGTATCGTGCTGGACTTATCGTGTACGTACACAATAAGTCAAAACGTATCGTGCTGGACTTATCGTATACGTACACGATGAGTTATCGTGTACGTGCACGATAAGTTCAAACTTGTCCAAATTTATCGTGTACATACACGATAAATTTTGACTAATCGTGTACGTACACGATAAGTTATCAAAACACTTCCGTAGTATGCGGATAATGATGGTAGAAAACATTCCTTGAAATATTTCTGCCTGAACTGTTAAAGGTTTTAAATAATAAATGAAACAATAAAGTTCCAAAATCTCGGTGACGAAAACTCTGCCTATAGGAATTTCGTACAAAAATGCTGAATGCTTTTTAACCGTTGTCTCGCAAACGAAACAACGAAAAGAGCTGAAATTTGCACAGGTTTTTATTACATATAGGCCTATCTTGATTTGCGCATAAAATGGAAGCATTTACAGTCATTTTACCAACACTGAGCTGGGGCTTCAACGAAGGACAGAACAGACCAAAGTGGCAAGATATATCTGCGGGGTCCATTCGTCTCAAAACACTTTCGTGACAGTTGGACAGTTGCAAGTGTTTGGAGGTGTCATGTACAGAAAGTGGTATGAGGAAAACTCTGAAAATTTTATCTGGCATTGCGTTGTCCCTCCCTCAAAACAGAAGGAGATGCTTGGGCATTTCCACGCCTCGCCCACATCGGGGCATATGTAATGGGTTTACACGCACCTTGGAGAAAATCCGCCGAAATATCTAATGGACTTGCCTATAGGGGGGCGTTAAGAGATATTTGTCAGAAGTACAACCAATGTGCTTTGAAAAAGCCACCACAGAAGAACGAGAAAGCCAAACTGCGATAATACAGGTTTGGGGTGAGAATGGAACCGTATAACCATCGATATTCTCGGACCACTCCAGAATCCGTTCAGCGTAATCAACATATCATGGTGGTGGCCGATTATTTCACTAAATGGACGCAGTTATCGGGTTATTGTAGCCGATAAACTGGTAAAAGAGGTGTTGTGTAGATTCGGCAGTGCACGACAGACACAGATCAAGGACAAAACTTTGAGTCTCGAGTAGCCGTTTAGTGGCGTGTCGTGGCCGAGCGGATAAGAACACCGGACTCAAGCTCTGGTGTCTCTGATCAGCAGGGTGTGGGTTCGAATCCCGGTCGTGACACTTGTGTCCTTAAGCAAGACACTTAACCATTATTGCTGCGCCCTTCGGATGGGACGTAAAGCCGTAGGTCCCGTGTGTTGTGTAATGCACGTAAAAGAACCCAGTGCACTTACCGAAAAGAGAAGGGGTTCGCCCCGGTGTTCCTGGTTTGATCGGCAGCAGATTGCGCCACAGCACCTTGTAAACCGTTACATGGTGCTAAAGGAACAGGTCTCATACTACATAACTCTGAATACCTTGCAAGATAAATACTGTGTATGCGCCAGGAGTGTCAATTCTGACAGACATGGCGCGGTATATCCACGAAGTGATGTACGGAGGAGCGTTATAATCGCATATTGCTCTCCTTGTTGAGAATGTATGCTGAAGATGATCAACGAAAGTGGGACGAATCTCTACCATTGGTCATGATGGCTTTCCGTGCCTCCGTACATGAAAGCACTGGAAAAAAAACGCCAACGAGATGATATTCGGGAAAAACGGTACTCTTCCTCTCGAAGCCGTGGTTGCTTCATATGGGAGGAGAAATCAAGTCAGTCAGATATGAACGACTACGATGATTATGTAGATAACTTGAAAAAGAGGTTGCGAGCATGCACATGACTTTGCTGTAATCAAGCTGCGAAAGAGTGCCCAGTACCAGGAGTATCAATACAATCTGAAGGCTAACAAAATGGCATTGAATCTAAGGCAACCGGTATGGCTGTATGATCCGTCAAAGAAACGCGGTGTAGGCCTATGTCCAAAACTCATTGCTAAGTATAGATATGATCGTTTGTGAAAACGCAGAAGATAGACGATCTGGTCTACAGAATGCAGAAGCATCCTGGAGCAATCCACAAAGTGATGCATTTGAATAGACATAAGCCTTACGAGGGTGAACCGCCACAGTAGTACAACTTCATACGCAAGTAAATTATCTACAGCCAATAGAGAAACAAGAACATCAGAAGTCGTTCTCAGTTTTACTTTTTTTTATGTTTTTTAATATTTTTTTTTAACATGCAAGCATGCTTCAATAACCTAACTGAGCTGTGTTTCAGAGAGGGACTGATCACCCCACACTGTCTACTGTTACATGGTTATTATACAAACGCGTTTATTGTACAGTGCTCATCTTCAAATAATTTTACCCGGATTCTAAGGAGAACGAAACTTAGATTTTTTGTTGCTGTTGCTGTAGTTGAAGAATTTAACTAATTTAAGATTGCTCAACCCACGTCACGTGACCTGCAGTGGGCATTAAATGTAAACAAACACGACGTCCTCCATATAAATGTGCGGTACCGTACATGATGATTGTTTATTTGATCGCAGCTTTTCTTTCTCGAAATCTGTGAAAAGTATTCCAGAGTTTGTACCAGAGACCTTCGAGTGGCTGAATAAGGCCAGTAAGGACAGTTCCAGAAGTCTTGGAAATTCTACAAGGAACGTATTTGTTCACGATGTTGTAGTATAATAGTTGCATGCACAACGGAACGTTTGGGCCAGACGACCGCAAGCACACACTTTTCAACACGAGAATTTCACAAATGGTGAAATGGGACTGAGTATTGAGTCTTAAAAAAAACAAAGCAAGCATATACTGTGATCATGTAGGAGGCCTATCACTTTTAATCATCACTTGCAAGAAGTTACAATACAGTATTGCCAGCCCTCTGTTTAATGGTTTAAAATAAATAAAATAAGAAATACAGAAATAGAAATGTAAAACATATAATAAAATCTCCATTTTGGATCTGATTTATCACTAACTTAAAAATCACATCATTAAGAAATTTTCTTTATACACCCTTTAGAGATAACAAACGTCATAACACTACAGATCCAGTGAGTCGATTAAACAAGTATCAAATGAAAACTTTCTTTTTTTCTCCTTTTCTTAAAAGGTAGGCCTAAAAATGTTTCACTTATCACCTTCACACCCTTAACTAGTTTCAATGCACTCTTGGGTTGTCCCCTGATCCTATTATTCACACGCCATTTGGATGGAAGCAAGGAAAAAATAGTGAAAAACGAGCTAACGTTACATCATCTTGTAACATGCATAATATAGTCAATCAGCCTCTTGGCCCAGCCCAGCCAGGTCCAATGACGTTAGCACCGGCGCGCCGGTTGGATACCACTGACCGGGTGATGGGATAGACTCAGCTTCACAGCAGTCTGCTGAGTAAGGTATAGATTTTTAAAATATATCAATGACCTGCAAATTCAGGTGTCTTCAGAGCGTTGATGTCAGACTATGTCACACACTCTGCGATGTTCACTCGGCTCAATCATAAGGAGCTCTCCTCAGAATTCTCTACCCCAATTTTAACATTCGTCCCATACCCAAACGCTCTCACACATTCTTTCATACAATACGACCATTTATACAAATATTCAAAAATAATTGCAGGGTTCTAACCAAAATATGCTATGACGAAGCGGTTGGAATATTAATTGTTCCTCTGTGGCACACGTAACATGGTTTCCCAAGCTAAAGTTGATAATCAGGGCACCAGTCATATTACCAGCAAACCTGATTTGCTTACACTTTCCTCCTCAGACAAATTACACCCATTGTCATTGAGACATCGTCTGAGGCTTACGGCTTGTCTCTTATCAGGAAGACGCTACGACTGCAAGGTAGGCCCCTATATCAAGACAGTCTGTCGAGATCGTCATTGCGTCCTGGCGAGATTCTACCAGGAAATTATGGCGGGCCGAAGTAACATTTATTACCATTAGGAACATCTTTAAAAATAATTGAAGATTATTTAGAGATATCTCTAATTATTTAGAGATATCTCTAAATATTTAAAGATATCTTTAAATATTTAGAGATATCTTGAATTATTTAGAGATATCTCTAATTTTTTTTCACATTAATCCCATTCGTCGAAGAGACGAATTTTGTTTCTAAATAAGTACTACACGTAAGAGCATTTTGGGCAACGATTAAAAGATATCTCTAAATGAATTAGAGATATCTCTAAATCATTTAGAGATATCTCTAAATGATTTAGAGATATCTCTAAATCATTTAGAGATATCTCTAAATCGTATTTTTATTTGAAACAGCATTAAGGTGTTGTTAACATGTCAGTGACAACATCGATGTGTGTAAAAATCATGACTACCTTGAGTGTGGACAAAACCGCTACCGATTTAGAGATATCTCTAAATGATTTAGAGATATCTTTAATTCATTTAGAGATATCTCTAAATCATTTAGAGATATCTCTAAATGAATAAGAGATATCTCTAAATCATTTAGAGATATCTCTAAATGATTTATATATGTCTCTAAATCATTTAGAGATATCTCTTAATCATTTAGAGATATCTCTAAATAATCTTCAATTATTTTTAAAGATGTTCCTAATGGTAATAAATGTTACTTCGGCCCGCCATAAAATTGGCAACATTATATACCTTGAGTGTGCACAAAACCGCTACCGATTTAGAGATATCTCTTAATCATTTAGAGATATCTCTAATTCATTTAGAGACATCTCTAAATCATTTAGAGATATCTCTAAATGATTTAGAGATATCTCTTATTCATTTAGAGATATCTCTAATTCATTTAGAGATATCTCTAAATGATTTAGAGATATCTCTAAATGAATTAAAGATATCTCTAAATCATTTAGAGATATCTCTAAATCGGTAGCGGTTTTGTCCACACTCAAGGTAGTCATGATTTTTACACACATCGATGTTGTCACTGACATGTTAACAACACCTTAATGCTGTTTCAAATAAAAATACGATTTAGAGATATCTCTAAATGATTTAAAGATATCTCTAAATGATTTAGAGATATCTTTAATTCATTTAGAGATATCTTTAAATCGTTGCCCAAAATGCTCTTACGTGTAGTACTTATTTAGAAACAAAATTCGTCTCTTCGAAGAATGGGATTGATGTGAAAAAAATTTAGAGATATCTCTAAATTATTCAAGACATCTCTAAATATTTAAAGATATCTTTAAATATTTAGAGATATCTCTAAATAATTAGAGATATCTCTAAATAATCTTCAATTATTTTTAAAGATGTTCCTAATGGTAATAAATGTTACTTCGGCCCGCCATAGGAAATGCTCCTGGTCCTTACTCAAGAAGTGGGTTCTTTTCTGCATTAGGACAAAAACTGATCCAGTTCGAGCAACTGTACGAGCAGTAATCGATTGCCTTACTGAGGCATTTCATAGCGGCAGCCATGGCTGCCGCTATGAAATGCCTCAGTAAGGCAGGTTTGAACAAGCTACGGAGCGCTATCTCCGCAGTGTTACCCCCACAGGGGGCGTGACCATTGGTGCACATCCCTTCATCAAGAGGTTTATGAGTGGTGTATTCAACTTACGTCCCACGGTACCAACGTATTCATACACTTGGGACGTGACAATAGTTTTGTCTTACCTTAAAAGGTTGGGCTCCAAGGATAAACTGTCACTGAAAGACTTTACAATGAAAATTGCAGTCCTTATGACGTTATTATTGTGCTTACATGAAGACTGAGCAATAAATTACTGATAGATCTTGATGATCGTTGTACATATTTATACATATATTGGTTTTTGTCCGTCAATGAGCCTGATTTTTGACTGCATGAGGGCGTCCTTCGGGCGCAGATTGGGGGTCAAACCATAGAAATAGTGTGGAAAACCAGATGCAAGACTTCTAATAAAGCATTATTAATATACAACTTTTGAGGTTTGTTTTTATTGACAGTATTACAATGTAATCAGTGGAAGATTTGTATTTTTAATGTTTTGCATTATTTTTGTATTACAAAAATGGAATTAGTATTGCGCCCTCTTGCTGTCAAAATACGGTCTATTGGCTCTAAAATTCTCACGTACGGCCAAAGTGTTATGTGATAACGAAGTAGAATTAAACAATTAAACGAATAAATGAAATGAAATGAAGTTTAATTAAAATTCTACCGAGTTTATCACTAACACTGAAGGACTTACCTCCCCACCCTATAATGATGTGTATCATATCCGTTGGTCTAATCTGACCTATCCATTTAATCTGACGGCCAAGACTGGGGTATACCTCAAAATGCACTGAGGGGCTTGGGGCTCGTGCGTGGTTATGCACAGGGGACTCTTTCGTTTTAAACAACAGACACTAAACTGTGACGATACATTCCGACGAATGGTGTAATCTCACGTAAGTCCTTCAGTGTAGTGACACTCATATCAGTGAATCATTACATAACAGTGCATTTAGCAATCGCCAGTAAATGTCGAGCGAACAATGTGCGCCGGGCAGGTTGCGTGTCACTCGGTGTCTAAATCCGACAGCCATTGAATTGGGGTTCGATCACTTACTATGAAAACGGAAGACATTCACCAAAAGGGATCATAGGGGCCTTTTGTTCGGAGTATACGTCATTTTATAGGTAATAACTAGTATGTATGGCGGCTTTAAAGGGACATCGCAAATATATTGACGCCAATATTCACGACATGGGCCCATGTCGCAAATATTTACGCCAATATTCACGACATGGGCCCCATGTCGCAAATATTTACGACAATATTGACGCCAATATTCACGACATAGCCCCATGTCGCAAACCCACCCAGGCGTGCATTTTTTTCATTACTCTCACAGTCTGGCACCTTGGCACTCTGATCTCCAACTGTTAACGACGGGCGCTCTTGAGTATAGTCGTCAGCTGCACCTGGACCCGATTACGTGGCTCTGCTTACCGCTGGATTCTGTGGTTGCGGTTAACATTCTTTGTTTACAAGGGGCAAGTTCGCGTAGAAACCATCGTCAACCAATGGTTGGTTTGTGTCTAACAGTGCGCATGCACTTTAATATTAAAGCGCGACCGACTCTAGTCGAACTAGCGTGAGCCAAATTGTGTAATGTCAACGTGACGTCCTCCAGTAAATAGTAATATGTTTGCATTGTTATAAGCATAGGCCTACTCACATCTTCTCCTCCGCCGATTCTGCCATTTTTTAATTTTTTTTCTTGGTTCCCGTGCAGTTTGTCATAGTTCAGAACGAACAAATCCTGTGATAACCAGCGAAGCAACCATTGAGTGACCACCGCCAGTAGGCTGGTTCCAAATAGTTGACTAGCGTTGACTAACCATAGGTGACTAAACAGCGTTCGGGTGAAGTTAGTCGAACAATAGTTGACAATTGTCCTTGCGCGAACTTGCCCAAGGCTAGCTGTATAATATGGTGGCTTTAAAGGGACATCACAAATATATATTGGCGCCAATATTGGCGTAAATATTTGCGACATTGGGCCCATGTCGTGAATATTGGCGTAATATTTGCAACATGGGGCCAATGTCGCAAATATTTACGCCAATATTCACGACATAGCCCCATGTCGCAAACCCGACTTTGCCACAAGTTTAAATATTGACGCCAATATTCACGACTTTGCCCCAAGTCGTAAATATTGACGCCAAAATTCACGACTTGGCCCCATGTTGCAAATATTGACGCCAATATTCACGACATGTACCCCCAAGTCGCAAATATTCACGCCAAAATTTACGCCAATATTCACGACTAACTTGTACCCAAAGTCGCAAATATTGACACCAAAATTGACGCCAATATTCACAACTTGTACCCAAAGTCGCAAATATTTACGCCAATATTCACGCCAATATTCACGACATAGCCCCATGTCACAAACCCACTCAGGCGTGAATTTCTTTCACAGCAACTTGGGGTGTTCGTACTCTCACAGTCTGGCACATATTAGTCTTGGCCCAAGACGTCAGTGATCGATAATGGATAGTGGTATCGCGCTCGTAGTAAATCGTAATAGCGCGCCCTCATACGACATAATTTAACCAACTTTTAGCCAGTCAAGTTGGTTAAATTATGTCGTATGAGGGCGCGCTATTACGATTTACTACGAGCGCGATACCACTATCCATTATCGATCACTGACGTCTTGGGCCAAGACTAGGCACATATGCACTCTGATCTTCGACTGTTAGTGTTAACACAAGGCGCTCTCGAGTATAGTCGTCGGCTGCACCTGGACCCGATTACGTGGCTCTGCTTACCGCTGGATTGTGCGGTTGCGGTTAATATTCTTTGTTTACAAGGCTAGCTGTAAGCCCTGAATGCATATATATGTAGAAAAGTACGCACACGCAGAAGCAAAAGTAGTATGTCTGCCGCAAATGGGGCCTCTTTGTGGAGGTGGAGGACTGCAGATTCTGCAGTGGAGGGTGTGGAGGATTTGGAATGCGCATGCGCAGCATGCATATGGATGAGTAGGTGACGTAGTGATGACGTAATGAAGACATCATGGATGTGAATGAGATGACGTCATGAGGTGATGTACTGCACATGCGCGACACTTGATTTCGGGCAAGTCTGGACATGTCTGTGGCGATGACGTCACAGGAGGTGAAGTGAACCGGTGATGGATGTCTGGGCTTGCCCAGACAAGATTTGAATAGAACGTCACGGGATGATGTACTGCGCATGCGCGACACTTGATTTCGGGCAAGTCTGGACATGTCTGTGGCGATGACGTCACAGGAGGTGAAGTGAACCGGTGATGGATGTCTGGGCTTGCCCAGACAAGATTTGAATAGATGACGTCACGGGATGATGTACTGCGCATGCACGACACTTGATTTCGGGCAAGTCTGGACATGTCTGTGGCGATGACGTCACGAGAGTTGACGTGAACGGGTGCTGAATGTCTGGGCAAGCCCAGACATGATTTGAATTGAAATGGACAGGATATAGGTGATTGGTGGAAAGTTTGCGCGTTGTTTTGAGCGTATGCACGCGCTAGCTGTGATTGGTTCACTGACAGACGCGTAGTTAGAGTATATAAGGAGCAACATTTGAAATACAGACCACCCTTTCCGCTCACACATGCTACTACTTACACTCCACTGAATACATTGATTTGCTATTGCTCTTGAGTTTGACTCGGTAGCGATGGGCTACTTTAAGATCCATCCTTCCATCGTTAGGTGTGAGAGTTACCCCAGAAAGAGATGCGGCGGCTGTAGTTTACGCAGAAGCAACCGAATTGCTAAACGCCGCATGCCGCATTATGCGAAGAAAGCTTTTGTTATGGCCAGGACGGAAGTGGAGAAATTCATCGCAACATTTTGCGTTATCTCCGAAGGGCTGAGCAAACTTGAATTATTTGCAGTGTGCTCACGAATGCTGGACAACAGCGACGAAGCTGACTCTGGATGGGTTAGTGATACGGTGGAGTTGGCCCTGGCAATACACCTGATGGACCCCGTGACCCGGCTGACACTTCTCTTGGAAATAACAAATTAAACACTTCTAGTACAGAAGTGGGCTCTTTTCAGAGCCACCCATACAATCAAAAGATAGATATCATAATCAACGTAATTTTGACAGTTTTGATGATGGCTACGTCATAATGATGTCATTTCAAATACATACATGGACGGGTGGGGTAGAAATAAGGTAAACACAAATAATAGTGAAGACGGGGAAGATTGACGCATGAAAAAAATAAATGAAGCCACGTCTGCATCCAAATGGATGAATTGGAGTAATAATGACGTCATCATGACGTCATTATCACAAAACAATATTGGCCTTGGGCTGCCTTATTTCCTTTTTTCTTATGCTTGGGCATGTCTGGACATGTTTGGTAACAACAAAATGCATGGACTTAGACACGTTTTCGTCGAAATTGATCAACTTGAATTAATAATGACGTCATGATGACGTCATATTAAAAAATAAATACTGTCATTTAATAGAGAAATGTTTGAAAATAAGGGTTTAACAACAAATGTTATCATTTCGTCTGCTCGTGTCTTATTTTGGCGCGAAAGAGCACCAGGCCACTTTTACCACTTTTGTATTTCGCGGAAAAACTGGACCGTACCATTCGTTTTGTGACAAGGGGTAATTAACTCCATAGTTTTTACGTTTAAGTCGACACATCATTTTAACGATGACCTAGTTATAATTTCACGGGAGTAAAATGAATGTTAATACTTGGAAAGCAGTAAAGAATCGCAGGGAAAGGTAAAAATTTGTTTTCTTCTTGTGCAAATAAAAGTTTTGCTTTCATGATACCCTTTGAGAAAAAAGTAAGGTGGTCTTTGTTTTGAAAACGCAATGTACAGGAACACTTTGCTATCCACAACAGTCCACGGAAGACGTCGTGCCTTTGTTTTCTTTTCGGTCTGATTGTTGTGAGCAACTTTTAGCTTGTAATTTTTCGGAGATGGAAAGGAAAAGTGTAGAGTATTTGTTTAGCCCGGACCTGACATCTTCAGAGCTTGAAGAAATGGATGAGTGGGGGCATCTAGATTGGCCATTTTCTAGTCCGGATCTAACGGTGTCACAGCAGGAAGCTATGCAAGAAATAGCGGATAATTTGTTGGGAGAAAACTCCTACTGGCCCTTCAATAGTCCGCATCCAACCTCTTCACAGCGGGAAGAAATGCAGCAAGTAGCTGACAGGGAATTGAAGGCTGGAAATGTCTCATATTATGAGGTAGGAGATCACTATAAACTTTATTTATTTTATGGTAACATCCTTTTGGTTTTGTATAATTAGATAGGTATCATGGTGTCTAGTGTTAGTCGTGCGCAACAACGACAATTAAAAATACTAAAATAATATTACAGTAAAATGTTTTTCTTTTGAATAATAAATCATGCGGGGAGAGGGGATAGGTATTCTTTGGTGGGAGTATTGGTGGGAGTTTAGAGTGATAATAAGTAATTGGAAGGGGAGGGTGCTACGGCAAAAATTTCCCTTAAATGAGGGCGCCCTTTATGGCATTTTAAAACAAATGTATCAAGAGAGGGCGTCCTTCCCGTTATTTACATTACATTTTTAAGCACTTTGCTCATTAAAGATAAAGTGAGCGTCGTGGTCACACGCACAGGTTAACTGTATATAGCAGATAGTTGATGTTTTTTACAAATTATTATGAACGTTCTTTTGTTTAAATCGTGTGTAATAGATTGTATTTATTTATTTGTTTCCTCAAACTTGTGTTAGGGTATAAACCACCCGTCAGTTTTTGTTTGGGCGGCTCGTCCACCCAGTGACGCTTTCCAACACTGTGTTGAGGAAATGAGTGAACTGGAATCGATGGTGAGTTTCTTTTGTTTAATTGTCTATACGTTTATCTATTACAATGGTAACTGACGTGGTTTAACGTGTCAGTTGAAAAAAGAGTGCTCACGAGTGAAACTTTACTTTATCAGGACACCAACGAAGATGAAGAGGAAGAATTTGCGGAAGCTTCCCCTCCCCTGGATGAAGTTAAGACGACGGTGAAGTCCCCAGTCCCAATGGATGGTGGTTTGGACAGGGAGGCTGCAACTCCCCCGCGCACTTCAGCGTCTCCATCCCACCTGGCGGGTGACAGCTTGTCTGATGACCCCTCCCATGTTACCTTTGAAGAATCTCCTCCATCTCATTCACTCCGAGCAAAGGTGAGTAAAGCTAACACAACCGATCAAGTGAATGAATGAAGTTACAAATATAAAACTGACAACCTAGAAGAAATTGTAATTACTTAATGTATTCTTAACTCTTCTTCTTACCTCAGAACCAAGTATCCACCCAGAAGCAAAAAGACCGTCGGCATTTGAAGTGTTCTGTATGCCGCAAAAGATTCACCCGTACAGACAACCTAAAACGGCACGAGACAACCCATCAAGAGAGGTCAGCTTTGTCCTGTCCTACCTGCGGGAAAGGGTTCAACAGGAAAGACAGCCTGAAACGCCACAACGCCACTCATCCTACCGGTTCTCAACCCAAAAAATCCCCAAATAAAAGCAAAGCAGCAAAGAAAACGCCAGGGAAACGACATCCTTGTCAGGCCTGTGGAAAATTGTTTACACGGAGATCCATGCTGACCAAACACAGACAAAGTTTTTGCCGGTACAGGCGTAACAACGAGCAACCGGAAAGGCAACCAGCTGGAGCCGATGCACTCCCACAAGAGCCAGTACCGGTACCCGAAGCAGTGCCCCAAGATGATGAAAGCACACCCTCACCACCTGTAGAAGCATCGCCGTCGACACAAGCCAGTGAACCTCAGTTCCCAACTCCTTCTACTCCACCATCCATTGATGAGCAACAGATTCAACCCTTAGAGGAGGATCCAGAGGAGTACGAGCTAGATATCTTACACAATGGGCAGGAAGAGGAGGAAGAGCTCTCGCCAGACATTGTGCAAGTTGTACGTGAAAACTGGAGGTGCCTTCGTACCCACCATTACACCGGCCGTCCCGTTCAAGATGTCCACACATTCAGAATGGTTGGAGCAAACAATTTTGCAGTAGAAGATGCTTTAGACGCAATTTTCCAACGTCTACGATGCCGAGTGAAGATTAACGTTTCATATGGACTCATCCTTCGACATACAGAGACGGGAACACTAAGGTATTTCCACTCCAGCGAAAACAATGCCTGACTCTTCCCATCTCCGGCATTCATGTCTTCGCAAGAAGAGTTCAACCACCTAGTTGAACGAGTGCAAGAGGCTGATGTCTTACAATTTGGGATCCTGCAACGACCCGATACCAAATGGACCGTCGCCCTAGTCAGCAACATGACGGTGTTTGTGAACAAGATGACGGATTTTCCAATTGGCGCGCCATCAGATGATATTCCTCCCTTCATCAAACACAACCCTGGTCTGATCAGCCTCATTAGAAGCAAACGCAATGGCCGGAACTTCAACGATGATCATTGTTTTTTTCGATGCCTAGCATTGCACCGAGGGGCTAACGTCAGATCATTGAAAAGGCCCACCAAAGCCCTGATGAAAGAATACCGGCGCAAGACAGGCAGACAGCACCACGGCGGGGTAACGATGGATGAGCTTACCCATCTAGAGAATGTGTTCAAAATAAGCATTCGAGTCTACACCCTCCTCCACAGTGAAGTTGCTGCACCGCCAGAAGACGGAGTGGATGGTGAGGAGCCTTGTCTCTGTACTGTGGCAGAGTTGCTCAGAAGAAGTCACCGTCGAGACAAGGATCTCCTGAATCTCAACCTGCACGGGGCAATTTTTTCATACATTCGAGATGTCGCAGCGTATAGTCGCTGTTACACATGTTCCAAATGCAATACAGCATTTAGACGGTCCAACGACCTTTACCGACATGAAGTGACCTGCCAGACCAACGTAAGACACCAATTCCCCGGCGGTGCTTACCATCTTCCACCTTCGGTGCTTGACAAGCTGATGGAAGAAGGCATCCAAATCGACGAGGCCAATCAGTTTTATCCCTACCGAGCCACTTATGACTTTGAAAGTTACTTTCAGCCCGTCCCCGAAGCCAAACAACCCAAGGCGGCGGACAAGTTGCGCTGGAACCGTCAGCATGTGCCTCTGAGTGTCAGTGTCTCAAGCAACGTGCCAAACTTCGAGGCTCCACGATGTTTCGTTACACGGAGGAATACAAACGACCTTGTGGCTAAGATGGTGGAATACCTTCGGGAAGTCAGCGAGGCCGCCTACAGGTGTATGTTAGAGCATTTTGAGGGAGTGTTCCAGGAGTTAGATGACGCCATTGGACAGGAGAACAACACCGTCGAAACGAACCCCGTTATGATACAGGCTGCGGAAGATGAAACACGCAGGAAAACCCCGCTTGAAAGGTTGAAGGACGACTTGGAGAGGTATTCGATGGAGCTGCCGGTGCTCGGATTCAACTCTGGTTCGTATGACTTCAACCTTGTCAAACGTTACCTGTATCCTGAATTGCAGCGCACAGATCCCATCGATTTCGTCATCAAGCGCACGGGAACCTACTTGGCCGTTAAGACCGCACGCCTAAAATTCCTTGACATCACAAATTATCTCGCCCCGGCTGCAGCTACGCAAAATTCTTGACTGCATATGGCTGCAGTGAAGGAAAAGGAAGCTTCCCTTATGAGTGGCTGGATGATTTGGATAAATTAAACGCCGTGGCCCTTCCACCCCACAAAAACTTCTTCAGCCAGCTGAAAGGTAAAAATATCAGCCAAGCCGACTACGTTGACTGTCTCAAAGTCTGGAGAGATGAGGGCATGGACACCATGAAGGATTTTCTTGTGTGGTACAATAACAAAGACGTGGTGCCGTTTCTCGAGGCCATTGAGAAGATGTTTAATTTCTATCGAGGCAAAGGGCTAGATATGTTTAAATCTGCTATCTCCGTCCCGGGTCTGTCCCTCAATTATTTGTTTTCAACCCCGTCAGATGAGGTCTACTTCTCTTTATTTGACGAGAAAAACAAAGACATTTACTACAAGCTAAAGGACAACATTGTGGGCGGTCCTTCTATTGTGTTCCATCGCTACCACGAACGACAGAAGACCCTCATCCGAAATGGTATCAAACCCTGCCAGAAGATTGTCGGCTTTGACGCCAATGCCCTGTACCTCTGGTCCCTCATGCAAGACATGCCTTCCGGAGTCTTTGTGAGACGAAGGGAAGAGACCAACTTCCAACCAGAGACCGGTCTACGTCGAGGCATGATGGCAACAGATTGGTTAGACATCCGTCACGGATTTAATAGCACGGAGAAACGCATCGGACCCAGAAAAATTCCAGTGGACGGGTTTGAAAAAGAAACCAGAACCGTGTACCAGTTTCAAGGCTGCTTCTGGCACGGTCATAGCTGTCGCCTTAACAACGATGAATTTAACCCTGTCAGGCAGCTCCCCAACGCGGATCTTCTGGCCCAGACGAAGGAAACGTCATCCTACATATCCAGCCAAGACTACAGATAAGTTGAAATGTGGGAGTGTGAGTGGTACGACGCACAGAAGCGTGACCCAGCTCTGCAAGCGTACCTACAGTCTCGTAGACTACCCCACTAGCACAAGAGGACCATGAAAGACACAAGGCAGACGTGTCACTTCGATTCCAAGCAAGAGAGTGAAAAGGTCTCTCGACATGTTTGACTAGTGTTCTGTGCACACTCTGAAGCTACCGGATCACCATGTCTTTGTTACACGATCACTCTTGCGAGTGCGCAAAGTCCGAATTGGATTTATTTTCGCTTCCACCTACTCAGACAAGCATCGAAAAAGGTCAGTGGACTGAATTCCACCCTATTGCCAACATCTCCGATGGAGGTCCCATCGAATTCGTCATCCCTGGATCCGGGGAAGACTACATGGATCTTTCGCAAACACAGATGTACGTCAAAGCAAAAGCGGTCAACGCCGATGGCACAGATCTGGCCGACGACGCATCGGTTGGCCCCGTCAACCTATTTCTACATTGGCTCTTCAGTCAGATCGATGTTACTTTGAACGAACGCCTCATCTCTCCATCCACCCCTACTTATCCCTACCGCGCCATGATGGAAAGTCTTCTGAGTTACGGCAGCGAAGCCAAGACCTCCCATCTGACCTCTGCCTTGTTCTCCAAGGATACAGCTGGGAAAATGGATAGTGCTAATCCCCTTGCGGCAAACACTGCGGTCAACAAGGGATTAAAGGCCTGTCATCAATACATCAAAGGTAGTCGCGTGGTGGATATGATCGGTCCCATTCACAGTGACATTTTCTTTCAAGACAGGCACAAGTTATGCTTTCTCCCTAATGTCCTCGGGGGCTGACCCTTCTTACAAAGTTATGATTCAGTCAGCGTCAGTGTTTGTCAGGAAAGTTAAAGTGAGCTCCGCTGTCATGTTGGGCCCATGCAAAGGCATTGGAAAAAGGAACCGCAAAATACCCCATCAAACGGGTGCTTTGTAAGATGGTATCCGTACCCCTTGGTAATTTGACACTGACTCAGGACCACATCTTTCTTGGACAGCTTCCAACGCGCATCGTGATAGGTGCCGTGAGTAACTAAGCCTTCAACGGACGCTACTCAAAGAACCCCTTTAACTTTAAACACTTGAATGCCAATTTCCTATCTGTGTACCTTGACGGTGATCAGATTCCGTACACCCCTCTCAAACCTAACTTTACCGCGACGTCCAAGAATTATGTCAGAGCTTACCACACCCTCTTCTCAGGAACTGATAAAATGTACAAGAATGAGGGTAATGACATCACTCGTGATGATTTCTCCGACGGCTACGCACTTTATGCCTTAGATCTCACTCCCGACATGAACTCTGGTGGACATTTTAATCTCGTCAAACACGGAAACCTGCGGTTAGAGATTCACTTTGGCTCGCCCCTCACAGAAACTGTGAATGTGATTATCTACGCAGAATTCGACAACATCGTGGAAATTGATCAGGCTCGCAATATCATTTTCGACTACTCCATTTGAAGGGCGTAGAGTAGTCGCCCACAAATGGACACCAGGGAGATTGAGCGTATTTTAAAGAGAGATCGATACAAAAGGCATGCCTTCAGAGGGGTGTACGCCAGCAATGTTCTCCCCAACCATGTTGTCCGTCACCCGAGCGCTTTTGTGGTAAACGCTGATCCTGCTGAGAAACCGGGACAACACTGGATAGGCATCTACTTTACAGGGGATGGCGCGGCAGAGTACTTTGATTCCTATGGATTACCGCCTCAGTTACCCGAATTCAACATATTTCTCAAAAAGAACTCTACAAATATGAGGTTTAATCGTTAGCGTCTACAGGGTCCCTTCTCAGCAGTCTGCGGTCAGTATTCCATCTTTTTCCTGTTACACCGCTGTCGCGGACTCACCATGGACGCTATCGTGAGATTGTTTTCACCATCTGACGTCAACAGCAACGATGTCAATGTCAACAATTTCATCCGGAAGCACTTCCCCGTTTGAATACGCTTGTTTTTGACGATCAATTGTTTCTTCAACAAGTTTCAAGGGCCCTCTTACAACAACAGCGTGCCTAACTAAATTAACACTAACTTTTGAAACCCCTCAGGACTTAAGAACTCTTTGCATTGTTTTCCCTCCATAAATATTTACAATATCGTGTTTTTATCCTTGTTGTGTTTCATCATGTTTCCGTTGCTTCATTATTCTCAAATTGTAAGTGTTGAATTACCGTGGATCAGTCCAAAGTTTGTTGTAAACAGTTTGATTTCCGTTCACGTTTGAATAAAACAAAATTAACATTAGTCCGTTGTCACAGTCTCTATTCTTTATGTTGTACTTCTCCTGTACCTTACCCCTACCCCCTTAAAGAGAGAGAGAAACAAAACCTAAATAAATAACAAAGAAAGCAAGGTCTTACACATACAACAGACATAATGACCACTTAGTATTCACTTTCAGCATAACGCAAAAATTTATTCAGACCTTTTTAACTTTACATCGGTTTGTTCTTTTCGTCATTTTTATACCTTTAAACAAAGAACATAAACATTTAATGATGTCTAAGTTTTGAAAATGCAACTGATCAATCAACGCTGTACACTTTTCTATTAACGCATCATTGTTGTTTAAAACGGAACACTCTACAACTATTCAAATTAATAATCAGGAGAAACTGTAACAGTCGTTGAGTTCAACCTTATAGTCCACACAACAAAGCGCAAGCCTACATTTCAATCAGTCCGTTCAGTCCCATAAGCCTGTTCATGACTGAAAATGGGAGGATATGAGAGCTGCTGTGGTACAAGACACAGATAATGTCCATCGGATCGGCATCCCATTCACGGAGAATGTCCGTTATGATAGAGTTCATGTCTGCATCCAATCCTTCATAGGTGTATGCATCAACACCTACACGACGGGCTACCACGTCAAACACTGCTCGAACGTAGCTCGGATCCATTCGTTTTCGCGCCTCCTCGTAGTTTTCCTCCAAAAAGTCTTCAAGATGATACTCGGGATTATTGCCGAAAAACAAACATTCGTGATCCCTCTGCCCTGGCCAATCGTTCTCACATCCCTCACAAGGCAACTGGTGCTGATCTGCATAGACTTGTCTGATGATGGCGTCAGTGATGACTTTTGTCATCACTTGTTTTACCAGAGCTCTGGTGTCCTGCTTGCACTTTGTCAAACTTTCTGCAGCTCTCCTTTCTTGGTCTGCAACAGGCAGATAATAACACAAGGTTATTCAACGGGTGAGTTCAAAGTCAACAGTCGCTGGAATAATTAAACTTGAAAAATGGCTTTGGTGATGGCAGTACTCTGTTGTTTCAACTCAGCCCATTACTCAACAGTCAGGTTGATTCCCTTCTTTCCTGCCAACATTTTGTTCCCGGTAGCACTCGTGTAGTATTCTCTAATGTTAATGTAGGGACGGCCTTTAAAACGCTTCACAACAACATATCGCTCACCTCCGATCTTGAACCGCACTGCATTCTTTTCATTTTCTTCTTGCTTGGGATCTGCTTGGAAGGGCATCTTGCGCTTGACGCCAACTTTCCCCTTTACGTTCTCCGAAGCGCCACCAACGGCAGTCGTTAATGGACCACTTGTCAACTGCTCCACTGCTCCACTGCGGCAGAAAGGACGTCAAGAGAGGACGGCGGGTGTGGCTGCAACATACGTTGCTCCCGGTGATAAGCCATTGACCCTGGCAGATCCCATACGGTCTCTCGTGTGAACTTGTAGTAGTACCTTTTGCCTTGAGTCATACTCTGTGCTTAGCACCATCCAGCTTCAACCAACTCGGAAGGAATTGTCTTATCCTCCCCATTGTCTTTCGGCGTGCCGCCGGTAGGTGGTGAAGGAGCCAGCGTTGGCGGTGCCCCATCTCAACAGGTTCTGGATTCTCGGCCGTTGGCATTGGCAAGGCAGGCTCAACAGGCAAACTCAACCGCAATGTCGGGTGTTCAACCATTGTCGTGTTCCGTAAGTGATGCAACGTCAATTCATCAAGTTCACAAACAAAACGTCGGTGTGTGCTCACTTAAAATATCAGCGGAAGTATGATATTCTTTGTTCAAATTCATTTCTTTTATACTCCGTCTCACTCCGCGTCTATCAACTAGCCAATCACAGAGAGCGCATAAACGCACTCAAAACAACGCGCGAACTTTCAACCAATCACACCTTTTCAGTCCATTTCAATTCAGGGCGTGTCTGGGCAAGCCCAGAGCTCCACCAGCCCTTCACTTCACCGCGCGTGACATCGCCGCGCGTGAGCCCACAGACATGTCCAGACTTGCCCGAAATCAAGTGTCGCGCATGCGCAGTACATCATCCCGTGACGTCATCTATTCAAATCTTGTCTGGGCAAGCCCAGACATCCATCACCGGTTCACTTCACCTCCTGTGACGTCATCACCACAGACATGTCCAGACTTGCCCGAAATCAAGTGTCGCGCATGCGCAGTACATCACCTCATGACGTCATCTCATTCACATCCATTACGTCTTCATTACGTCATCACTACGTCACCTACTCATCCATATGCATGCGGCGCATGCGCACTCCAAATCCTCCACACCCTCCACTGCAGAATCTGCAGTCCTCCACCTCCACAAAGAGGCCCCATTTGCGGCAGACATACTACTAGCAAACATTACAGAATATTGCTTGCCTACCTAGGTTGCTAACAAAACCATAGATATTCACGCCTGAGTGGGTTTGCGACTTGGGGCACAGTCGTGAATATTGGCGTCAATATTGGCGTCAATTTTTGCGACTTTGGGTACAAGTCGTGAATATTGGCGTCAAGATTTACGACTTGGGGCAAAGTCGTGAATATTGGCGTGAATATTGGCGTCAATGTTTGCGACTTGAGGTACAAATCATGAATATTGACGCCAATATCGTCAGTGCAGCCCTTTAAGAAAGCCTCTTGCGCAATAACTTCAAACACTTCGGTATGCGCATTTGGGAAGGCGCGTGTCGCGACCTGCCTTCCGCGCTGCCCAAATTCTTCAAGTGTTTCATGCTCTCTTTGTCTTAAGGAGCCCAGCTCCGTTCTATGAACCATCGGGTCTTTCATTTTACCAAAATATATTTAGCAGCTGAGCTTTTACGAGCGCGTAATTATTTCTTACGTCTGGCTCTTGTCAAGCATAACAGTCAAGTGCCTTGCCAGTTAAAGGTGCACACCGGCTTCGTTGGGCTATTTGGGCTACAAAATAGGCTAACATATGACTTCAAAGGTCTTTCAGGAATGGAGAAGAATGGTTCCTAAAAGAAACCATCAAGTTTTGCCGTTTTCGAGCATTTTTCAAAAAACGATTTATCCGAACCAAAAAAGTGGTTCGGATAAATCACGTGATCTTCGTAGTTAGTTTTACTTCCAGCCGTATAAAAGTAAATTACTGAACCAAATTTAAATCTTTTTTTTACAATTATTCATGAGTATTTGACAAAAATGACTTATGTATTCAGATTATTGATACAATTTGTAAATAATGATGAAAAATCGAACGTAATATTCGCATGCAGAGAGTCCGTGCAACCGAAGCGTATCTTACGGCGCACCAGCATGGGAGCTAGCGGAACGTAAACCTTGGGGCATATCCCGTACAGCCGGTGCCGTGTCTCGTGGGTGGGGCCAGCGAGACAAACCCCGGGCATGAACTCCCAGCCTGCCGGTCGGTCTAGCCGTAAGCGTGGGAGCTTGTCGGAGGGGTAGGGAGCCAGACTAACAATTACGTTTTTTAACGAGGGTTTTAGTCTGTGCCCCTAGCTATTATCCCCTAACTATTGTAACGTGTTGCCTGCGCTACGCACACGCGGGACGACGACGGGGAATGTTTATCACATGCAGCTGATCTATCTACTTCTATGATAGCTGGCGGTGGCTGCGGCTGGCCAGTGAAGTCATCGCCCGAAAAACGGGAGAATGCCTTCGCTAAAGCTGCCAGGATTGGCAATCCGTTTGCAGCTCGGCACATGACTGTTATTGGCCAAGCCAATGTGAAAAGATGGTCCAAGATTAGGGAAACTACCATTAGTTTTTAGACTGCAGCAGGCTGGTCACGATGAGCATGAAGGATGGGGTCTTTGCCATATTTTGATGGACAGGTTTGTGTCATAGAACTGTATTGTGAATATGCCTGCGTATATTTTAATTCATGAAGACTCACATTTTGACAATATTTATTGTCCATCATGTCTGTGATGTCCACATTATGCCAAGCTTATTCTCTCCCTTTCTACATTTGAACACGACCTGACAACACAGATCAGTCCTGGACCCAACTGGCATTCGTCCAAGTAATTTTTTTACAACATAGGGCCTACTTGCGATATAATGAAGAAACGTTCTCCATTGCAAGTAAGTTCGTCGTACACAGAATGCACTGTCCGTTTATGTCTGTTTTTTATTTACACGTGAATTTGTGCTGGATTGATATGAAGTTTGGATCCTCATGCCTCGTAATTGTAATAATTCATACATAAACAGAGCTTATGGGTTTATGGGTTTTTTTCTTTTATGACTTTAAGCTCAGCATCGATTACCGTATCACCTGTTGTTTCTATTGTAATGGGCTGGGGAGTCGGAATTCGGGGTTTTGTATCTTGTGATGCAAGTTGTGAAGCGGGAATTTTGATTTGTGCCGTAGCACCATGAGGCTTTGTGTCACCTTGTATAAGATTGGCCAGGTGAATTTCGGACTGCTGTGACTGAATTTTGAGTTCGTTAATGGCTCCTGTTATTGCTACAGTGTTTTCTTGCATTACCTTCCCCAATTCACCCGTTTGTTTAATCAGAAGAAATATCGGGTCCACAGTTTCCGTTTGTTTTTTTGGTGGTACATTAACAGAACCGTTACTTGGGAGGTCTGATGGAAGAGTTGCAGTGTATTCGATTCAAATCAAACCCTTTTCATGTAGCTCATTCAGTTTTGTTTGGAGTGCTGGAAATTCATGAAAGTCGTCAATTATCACAGCCCCCTTCTTAGATCTCATTGAAACAATAATTTCGGCAAACTTTGCCCCAATACCCGGCAAGGTAGTTAATTGTTTTACAGAATGGGATGCTTTGTTTATGTTCGTGGCCATGGTGGGACACTTAAATTAATATGAATAATAATACTTTACAAATTGTGTCCCAATCTGCTATAATTGAAACTGGTTTACACTGTATCACTCGCTTATTACTGCCAGCACTACTGTCGGGAGTGACGCACGACAGTTTGACCTGACAAGCAGTAAAATGTTTTGATAGTAAAAGACACACCTTTTCAATGAAACGCAGAGCCCTTTTATTTTAAAAACGCATGTCGTAGCTCACATAGGTTTATAGCAGACTTCAGTAAGATTTATACAATATAAAACAATTAGGGTTACCACCAAAGCTAACAAGAAGCATAAAGACCTAGCGACAAGTGTATTCTATGAAAATACAAATTCAACAAACGCCGGACTTGATGAAAATGGTAGAAATTGAAAATGAAACGTCTACAAAATTTTGCTACAAAAGACAGGGAGCACACACACGTTGGAATTTCCACTGTGTGGTATGCCACGCCCTTTACAAAACAACATGAATTTTCCTTGTCAAATTTAGACAAGGAATATTTTAACGAATTTATATTCAATTCTTCCAAGAAGTGCACTTGATAATAAGTTAATCTTCGTCGCCAATGTTGTGAGTGCAGCTATGGGGTTTAGCCCATAGCAGAGCAGCATTCAATGAATATTACCAGAGACGTCTTCGTCAAGATTGTGAGTCGCACCAGTGAAGCCTGGGCGTTGACGGGAACTCAAGAGAGAGGCACAGCACACAGGATGGTTTCAGGAATACGACTGGCGTGGCCAGGGCTTGCATCTTGCTTGTGCGAGCCCCGGTCAAGCCTGACTGGTTTATTGTTACCCGTTCATTGTTACGTAATTGCACGTTACTATGACATTGTTGAGGTCTTTCCTGGATTTTGTTACTCCCTGTTGTTGAAATGTGAATTGTGTAAGGCATTACACAGCTACCAACAAACACATGAGCGTTCACTTGGTCGGACCCTACGCCAGATATTGCCCAATGTTAATAAATATGGATCGCCACTGCTGCCTTCTGTGGCTCATATAATTCAATTCTGCAATACATCATTCCATTCGGCAATTACATCATTCAATTCGGCAATTTTATCACAATTCGGCATGTCATCCTTCCATTTGGCAATTTCACAATTTCATTCGGCATTTTTAGCTTTCAATTCTGCAATTTTAGCATTCCATTTGGCAATTTCATCATTCAATTTTGCAATTTGATCATTCCAATCGGCAATTTTATCATTCAATTCGGTATTTCATTATTCAATTTGGCAATTTCACCATATTCATTCTGCAATTTTAGCTTCCATTTGGCAATTTCATCCTTCAGTTCTGCAATTCGATCATTCCATTCTGCAATTTTATCATTCAATTTGACATTTCATCCTTCAATTTGGCAATTTCACCATTTCATTCGGCATTTTCAGCAATCAATTCTGCTATTCCATCATTTCATTCGGCAATTTCATCATTCGATTTGGCAATCATTCAATTTAACATTTCACCATTTCATTCGGCGATTTAAGAATTTCATTCGTCAATTTCATCATTTCATTCGGCAATTTTACCATCTCATTTGTCATTTTCATCACTATTCAATTCTGCAATTTCATCATTCAATTCGGCAATGTCATTCAGTTTAGCGGATTGGCGTTATTCGGTAGTAATCGATTCTTTATGCTGGCATTACTATTCGGTTTTACAGGTTCGTCCTTCCATTCGCCAATAGACAGACTGATTGTGCGACAATGTTTACATGCGGTCACGTGACCTCCTATCGGGTATGACGTCATACAGCTGATGGAAAAATACGTGTAAAAGCATAGGCCGTGACACAGAGTGAGTACGAAAACAGTCGATTATACTTTCGTTAAGCGATGAATTAGTTAATCAGCCGCTATTACTTGAAGTAGTATGTTGTGGCATTAATTTAAATCACATCTCTGTTTCATAATTTAACAGGATTCTACTCAAAAGAGGTTTTTTTAGCCATGCACTACCGGCGTCGGACGACTATTTAGCCACCCGTGTGTTATTTTGTTTGTAATGTTGGCCTAAATCACTGTAAAAAAGGGTGTAAAGAACGATGGAAAAGTGAGCATTAATACCTAGTCTTGCAGAATTTCAAATAGGCAAAGGAATCACACAGTTTTGGAGAGCAATTTCTTTGGAGGATTTCAGCTTCAAAACTTTGATTTTTTTTGTTGTTGAAAAGTGTGTGGTGATCGTGGTTGTCTGGCCTAACGTTCCGTCGTGCGCTGTACACATCGTGCACATATACGGTACGTTTACAATTTTCAAGGCTTGCTGGAACTGTCCTTACTGGCTTTATTCAGCCACTTGAAGGTTTTTGGTACAAACTCTTGAATATCTTTCACAGCTTTCGAGCAAGAAAAGCCTCGATCAAATAAACTAAATGCTCAATCATCGTGTACCGTACCACCCTTTCCTATGGAGGATTACGTGTGTGTTTACATTATACCCAAAAGGGGTCGCGGGTCGCGCAATCGGTCTATTGATACGTGAATATTCACGCTGCACGTGTGCATACGTACTACATTCAGTGCATGCACACTCGCTTACGCACATACATACATGTACATCGGACGGTTTTGCATAGCCCCGGACACGATTGCATGTTAAAGTGTCCGGAGCGGACAGTATTGCATGGCGGACACAATTCCATCTGACACCGGTAGTGCATGGCTAAAAAAACCTCTTTTTAGTAGAATTCTGGTAAATTATGAAACAGAGATGTGATTGAATAAAGGGGCTGATTAACTAGTTATCACTTAACAAAAGTAAAATCGACTGTTTTGGTACCGTACTCACTCTGTGTCATTACACGTATTTTGCCATCAGCCTATGGCGTTATACCCAGTAGGAGGTCACGTGACCGCATGTCAACATTATCACGCAATCGGTCTATTACAAAAATAATCACATGAAACATGAGGAAGCTCAAGGTGATTTATGGTGCCAGGAAATCGATGTTTCCCATATCTTTTGCCTTTACCTTTCTATCTTTGTAACAAAGACAAAAGAAAGGAACAAAAATAATTGAGCATTACATTTTTCCTTAGGATTATTGGCATAATTTATAACCGAACACCAAATTTTCGATCTGCCATCACCTTTTTTAGTTGGCGGAATCATAGCCAAGTGTTTTATAGTATTATCGCGCAAACGATCTTTGGTATTACCTACCTAACACCACCAGCGGGCGCACTTCCACGCGCAGCCATTTTGTGTTTCATGTTTCCGGCCAGCGATTTTTTTTTCCCGTACCACACGCTGAATAGGGAGCCACAGCGAGGCGTCCCGATTGGTCGGTTGCTAATGTATTATGCATGTTAGGTCACAAGAGTTCGTTTTATGTGCTACTACGCGTACATTAGCACAATGTACATGTGTTTGTACGAGCCATGTTTATAACTAATAAAGATCGAACAGGGTCAAGAGGTAAGGAAATGCATGAAGTGGGACAGTGACTCGCGATTGTAGGTTTCTTTAACAGCAAAACAAATAAAAAAAACACAGACATAAAAACACTCTATTGATCACAAGTGACCGAAAGCAAAGAAAGTCAATAAAACACAGCTTAAAAGAAAGTAAATAAAACACAAACAAATCACAGTAAAAGCTAGCCCAATACCAAAACACAGTACCCAAGAAAGTTGCAGATTGAGATCAAAATTGCTTTAAAGACCGAGTCCATATAGCAGTAATAACTCGTTCAAACCAGGCAATTAAACTACCAAAATAATGGGAGAGCACAACCAAAAGCTGATGATGCCTCTTTGCACTGCTATAGGCTGCTGTCTGAAGCCAATTACTACAAGGGGTGACTAACAGCACACTCAAAGATTACACAAGAGGCTAAATTAACCAAGTGTGTGAACAGTTTTAGGAGAAACATGAACAGTGGAAAGGTAATCAACTCTAGCGTTTATACAAGCTTTGTTCTACACCCGTGAAGTACCGAAAAAAACAGTAGGCCCATAATACCCTGTCATTTAAGGCTTTCCACAATCCCATTTCTTAGTACACACACATTCTTAGGCTACCACATCTAGGTCCCCACATTACTGACCAGAAACTCCCCATCAGCAGGTATAACTTAAAATACCGTAGAAAAAGGACCCCACAAACACTTAACACGCATCTCAGATAGAAGTGACCTTGGTTATTCTTGCGGCGTCTGGAACACAAACACCATGCTGAACTTGCTGCTGAGTATTCCCTACATAGTACTGTACATTACAGAGCACGAGGAGGGTCTGTACTTTACGCTGATCACACACAACTTTCGTGTGAAACAGCCTGCGACCTAACATGCATAATGCATTTTGTAACTGACCAATCGGGACGCTTCGCTGTAGCTCCTTATTGGGCATGTTGTACGGGAAAAAAAATCGCTTCCGGCCACAGCGTTCTTATATATAACTCTATGGGCCACAGCCAGCCAGAGAGTGTCCTATCCATCTTTGTAGTATCTTTTTTCCTTGTTAGGCATTGCTCTATGCTCTATGATACGATCGACCAGACTGCAACCCAAAAAGCTCTGTTTTTCCTTTTTTTTTCTTTTTTTTTTTTCTTTGATTGGTGTTTGTTTTCTTACTGATATATATTTGTCCTGAAAATGAGGTTTACCAATCCAAAACAGCGTGCACACCATTTGGAAACTTAGAACGGTGTCCGACCTTCCACAACATGTTCAATGATCCACGGTTCATTGATGGTCAATACAAAATGCTTGTAGAGGCTCCTATAGTGTACCGTCGCCATGATAACCCACTCAAACCACCGCTGCTGCTCTTCAGCTCTTATTTCAACTGGTACCTGCCTCCTTGTAAAACCATATAATTACATTGTATATGGATGAGAACCAACGTAAAATCAAGCGCACACAAAACAAGCTCCTTACGGTACATGGTACGGTCGGCTCGCGAGTCGGCCGCCAGGCAGTCACACAGCAGCAGCAGCGGCATGCACCTGGCATATAGCACTTAGCAGCAGCATCAGCACACAGCGAATGCTAGTGACATGTCAACGCTGGTGACTTCTTATGTGCTTTCAAACGAATTTAACCGAAAAAGTAAATTTCACATAAAACATTTTTAAAGTGGTATGTTTGTTAAAAAAAGGTGTTCATTTCATTGTCATCTGGAAGAGTCAAAATAAGAAAGCTGCGTTATATCAGCATCTATTCCCACACAATTTCTTGCATCATGAGTAGCGCGCCAGACATGCCTCCCGCTAGCGGTGGGAGTGCGGGTAAAAAGAAAGGTGGTGGTTTTCTTCATCGACAAGCGAAGGCTAAGAAGGCAACGGGCACAGGTGGAGAGATTTCAGAAGAAGAGCTGCTCCAAAAGGATTCCATTACTCCAGATGACGTACTTAAGCTCGTCAAATGTACAGAAAGTGAGTTACATATATGAATAATGTACAACTACACATGTACTTACATTACAACTTGTACTTGTAGTTGTACAAACTAAGTACAACTAGACTGCAAACTACAATTACAAACATAAGAAGAACAACTTAGGCCTACAATACATTACGATATTGTAGTCGGTTAATCAGCAGAACTATGAAGTAACAAGACAAGATGAATGACAACGTTATTACAATACATTTACACAATCAGGTTGCAATATTAAACTCAGTTCGATGACTTCATGTCCGACGACAACTCAAGAAAACTCGAGACAAGTTAAAAATACCTTCAAATGTGATGCCAAGTCGATCCCAAGAAGAGTAGGCCAAGGCCTATAATATTTGGGAACACGTCTAAAAGTGAAAAGCACCTTTATTCTCAAGGTATCAAAGATAAAATGAAATGCATTTATTGCACTCACGATCACTTTCATCTTTGATATCTTGAGAAGCCAGTAGGCGATTTTCCAGCAATTTTGTTGAGTCTTTGTTGTAATTTTGGTCACTTTTTGAACAGGGTATCAGATGCATTTTAAATCCGCTTCGTCATAGAGCTTTTAAAGCAAACTTACATATCCTTTACTGGGGCGCTAGTACGACCGATAATGTTAAATTTTGTTAAAAAGGAGTTCAGCGCCCCAGTTACTGGGTCTACATTATTCATTATTTTGAAATCACGGGCACCGCAGCATACACACTTCTACACACTGTACCCTTCTTGCAGCAGTTGAAACAGCAGATTTCATTGGTTGACTCATGAGTTCACCAAAGCTCAGACCAATCATATGATGGGAGAGAAACGGCAGTCGGTTTGCAGTTCACGACATGAAACGTATGCTAGACTTGTACTGTAGGCAAGTCGACCGATAGTCGTAAGCCGTTTACACTATGAGCAGATGGCAGGGTGCAACAAGCAAGCATCACAGTGGAATAGCAGAAAACAATTTATGTCTAAGTCTAAGTGAATGCTTTTACTTCATTTGTTGTGTGTGGAGATCCTTTCCATCGGCCAGCGACAACTGTATACATAAACTGTGTAATTATACCCTTTTGTCGCTGATTGATGATTTGGAACTTGAAAATGTGTGATGCAGAGCCTTTTTTGTGTAAACAATGAAAAATTTCGTAAATAATGAAATATGTTGGCGGTACATTTTAGATCATGTGGGCTATGGACACAAATCTAAAACTTTCATTCCCATGGCCTTAGTTTTTGCATTTAAATTTTTCTTAGTTATTGACCGAGCTTACCAAATTATTATAAAAATTTGCAAAATACAAAACAAAATACATGTAGAAAACAGTATAGAAATAAATAAAACTTAAAAATAGAACGTGGAAATGAAATATAGACATTATTAGGAAAACAAAAAAATGATACAAAACAAAGGTAAGTTATTCCAAACCTCTTCAAAAACCACTAAACTCTTAGTATAATGGTGCATTCCGACTTCATTGTGAAAGCCAAACAGCATCATACTGGCCATTTCTATGAACTGAGAAAATCAGATATTTTTTACCAAAAAACTATAATAAAAATGATTGATAATAATAACAATAACAAACCACTCTAATATTACATGCAGTACAGTCCAAATGCGCTGTACATTTAAGGAAAAGAGTAAAATAAAAATTAGTCATTAAGGTTGAACAAATGGGTTTTGAGAAGGCATTTAAATTGATCCAGGGGCTGTGCATCTGTGATGTTTTTGGAGAGTTTGTTCCATAGGGTGGGAGATGGCATAGAAAAAGCATGCTGGCAATATGACTTTGTCAATGTTGATGAATAGGTAAGTATACATTGTGACTGGGATTGAGAGTTTTTGTGAATAAGATCTTGTAGATATGATGGTGCGTGGCCGTGTCTACAATTATAGGTAAGTCAAGGCTTACTTGACCGGAACATTTTTTACAAGACTGAAGTCATATCAGAAGAAAAGAAAACACTGCAAAAATGCATACAAAGGTCAACATGAACAACATACTCTTTTATTTGAAGTTCTCTCATACCTCATAACTACAGCAGTATTTTACACTATACTGCAAATAGTATCAAAAAATAATAAATAAAATCTCTTGACAAACACAATTTTTCTTTTTCAAATTGTCTAATGCAAATACTGGACAAAACTGTCCATTTGGAAACTAAAAACTAAATAGAGTCAGAGAACTGAAATAAATAAAACTAGACATTATGTGTTTGTCAGTAGGACAAACACAAAGCTGTTCCGATTTTTTGTAAGCATGTTTTGCTATTAGTATTGTCACCTAGAAATTAAGAGACTTTGATTTCGATGAGGACTGTGAACGTAATAGATGCCATTGGGACTGTAATTGTTCGTCCGGATAGGTCAAAGTGGGGTCACGCCTGTAAAAACCAAATGTCATATGTGATGTTAGCTACAAATGGTACAAAGATTATGACTCAACAAGAACTGGCTCAGGAGATGTGATTTTTTGAAATTTTTTACTCTCAGTTTGGACCAGAAGTAAAGGTCAAAGTAGGGTCATGCTGATAATCAAATGTCACATATGATGTAAGCTACAAATGGTACAAAGATTATGACTCAACAAGAATTGGCTCATGAGATGTGATCTTTTGAAATTTTGAACTTCCTGTTTGGACCGGAAGTAAAGGTCAAATGGGGGTCACACCTGTAAATCAAATGTCACATATGATGTAAGCTACATGACAACACAAAGATTACGACTTTATAGAATTTAGTTCAGGATATATGACGTTTTAAAATTTTGAACTTCCTGCTTGGACCGGAAGGAAAGGTCAAATTGGGGTCTAATGTGTAAGTAAAATGTCACCCGTGATCTAAGCTTTAAAATGGCACAAAGATTATTACAGTTGTTAAATTATAAACACCAATTAATTTAAACTGTTCAGGCAATTATAAAAATATGTACAAGAAAAAAGAAAATAATTAATTCAGCTAGCACACGACAATAAGATTATTTAAAAAAAATAAATTCACTTGTTTAGACTTAAATGTTTACCTACTTTTCACAAAACCCAAACACCCAGTGTTTGTAATTCTACAAACACTACATTTCTAGAAAATCTGTAGGTTTGAAAAAAAAGTGAACATAGACTGCTTTACTTTTTAACAGTACGTGTACATGTCCTACATAAAATAGTTGTTAAATTTATCATTAAAAAAAGTAAATTACCTTTTTTACTGTTTTTGTATCAGTTCTGCATCGATTTTATCTTGTTTAAAATGATCTGGTTTTGGGAGGGTTATCTTTTCTTATGACAGTTTCTTGACTTCTGTTGTTCCCTAGATGGCCTCTGCTTGTATCGCCCAAAGAATTAAAATAAAATAACTAAAATTAAATAGAACTTAAGAAATTTTCTAACCTTGTGTCATTGAAACTGAGAAAAGGTCACTGAGTGCAACATATTTAAATGTACGAAAACGGATATTATTTTTTGTAACCCTTACGCCGATGTGTAAAAAGCACTGCATCCTGTTGGTACGGTAAGTGATGACGTGTTGGAGCTGGAAGTGCAGTGTAAACAAATGGTATACATACATGTACATATACATGAACATTTAATACACCGCACTTCCGGCTCCAAAACGTCGTCACTTACCAACAGGATAGGCCTACTTGGTGCTTCTCCAGTCCTGCGTTAACTGGCCATTACTTGGCACGCTGGGTGGTCTAGTGATTAAGACAGATGTCTTGCTCTAGCACACTGGGATCATGGGTTCAAATCCCAGCAAGTAAGCCTGTGAATTTTTTGCTGTGGGATTCTGACATACTGATTGTACAGTGCTTACCACACACTGGTGGTAACAGTAAATCAAAAAGTGACAAAATTTAAATGGAAGTGTTTGACTTTCCCTTAGATTGTAAAGCTGAATCTAGTGCATAGACACGTTTTCTCAAGTGTCAATCTCGCTGCACTATTTTATACCTTGATGCAGGTTGTAGGTTGCCTGTACTGAGCTCGGCAATATCTCCCTCCTTCTGCAGTTCTGTACCTCTATAAGTCTACTACTCGCCCTGTTATGGAGTACTGTTGTCACATCTGGTCTTAGTGCCTCAGCTTGTCATCTTTCGATGCTAGACAAATACATCAGTGTTATTGTTAACCTGGTGGTTATGAATTATCAGCATCGTTGAAATCCTTCTCACATCGTCGTAATGTATCGTCACTCTCCCTCTTCTATAGGTATTACCATGGGATGTGTTCCAACGATTCATCGCTGGTTGTCCCTGTCAACCGTCCGTTTGGACGCACTACACGCTTTTCTGTCCTCCCCATCCTCACACTGTAACGGTTCCGAAATGTAATTCTAAGATGTACTCTACAAGTTTTTTCCCACAAACTGCTTCACTGTGGAACTCTGCCCGTATCCTGTTTCCCCGCGGGCTATAGAATCTTTTTCAACTTAAGCAGAATGTAAAGTTTTTTTTATGCCCTAATTTTTTCTGCTTTCTTTCTCTTTTCCTAGTAGCCCTTACCTGGAATGGCCTTGTGCTTTGTGATGGGCAACTAACATCATTTGGAAAACAATGACCACATTTAAAGTGTGACACAAATTTGATTCTAATTGAGTTTATATTTGAATGTTGTTTACAGATTATTTATGTGATCCAGATGCTAATATTTACAACATAGACTTCACACGCTTTAAAATCAGAGATATGGATACATCAACAGTTCTCTTTGAGATAGCCAAACCACCATCATCAGGTAAGTTTAAGCTGCATTGGACTTCCATGTATTGATACTGCAACTTGCAGTGAGCATTGTTAACTTACCGCTGCAGTAAGTTGAAAGTGTTGCACTTGGTCCCTGTATCCTAACAGGGATGCACTAATTTGAGCGACTATATCATTAACTATTAACATTTATACCACACCTCTCCCTGGTTCTTAATCCTGATTGGTTGAAACACGGTCGCGTGGGGTGAACTAATATAGCCTAGTGCATGAAATCTGCACCACACGCACCGCACGCGCTTCGTTTGGGGGAAATAGTTCTCAAAGCGGCAAATAGTTTCAAAAACCCCAAAACTATTGACTGGTAAACAGCGCCCTCAAGAAAACAAAAATGGCGGCGTCTGCGGATCGAGAAGAATCTCCGGCCAAGAAACCGCGATTTACTCTTCTAACCGACATTTTGGACTGAGCTGTGTTACAAAACACATATGGACTGGCATTATTCGGGCAATAGTGCACGTCTATGCACCCCTCGGGCCTGTGAGTGACCAGGAGAGGGTCCTATTTCCCTCGGCCTTCGGCCTCGAGAAATAGGACCCTCTCCTGGTCACTCACAGGCCCTTGGGTTGCATAGACGTGCACTATTTCCCTCATTGCCAGTCCATATGTGTATACTATCATATATCATTTCTGTTCACATGGAGAATTGTGTTGTCACATGTACATGTGCATGTGTATGTATGTACATACGAGGTCCGCCGGACTGGCCCGTTTTTCTCGTATTAACCAAACCTCGTATTATCCGAGCGCGGTATTAACAATGCACAGTGCATGACATAATGGACACACGTGTACAAATGCACCCGGACTGCAATGGACACTGCATAACTGTGATGATATACATGTACATGTACCATACAAACATACAACATTTTGGGCAAATAAAACTGTTTTGATTTAGTTAATTTATTTCGAAAGTCAATTTATGAAAACAATTTACATTTTTCATGACTGAAAAAAGAGCGCATATGACTTTAACTTGCCGTTCTTGGCAGCCAAGTTTCGGTCGCAACAGCCAGCATGACAAGTTGAATGTTGATTTTCATTGGTTTTCACACCTTAGTAAGGTCACAGTAATGCGAGATAGCTCATTGCTAAGGCGGGATACCAGCGAACAATAAACGGTCTGGTGTCCACCTCTCATCTGCGTTGTATTTACCATTCAATAGACTGGTACCATTGCCAGCGCTCAAATAGCACCTCTATTGATCATGATCAACGGAGCGGTAGCACATGTTTTGAAAGGCTGGGACGTCAACTTTTCACCTCAATGAAGGTAAACTATTGATGCCCAACAATTCATTCCCCAAACTCGCTATAAAAGTAAGACAAACAATACATTTGCTCGTTACGGGGCTGCAAGAATACCTCGTATTAACCGTGTTCTCGTTATGACCGTGCTCGTATCATCCGTATTTAAATGCATTAAAACACGCACGGGGCAGTTCGGGACCGGCAAAATACCTCGTATAAACCGGAACCTCGTAACATCCAAGCTCGTATTAACAAGAGTCAACTGTACTATGTATTCGTACAATCATGCAAGTAGTGTTACATGTAAGTTACCCGGAGGGGTGGCATTGTACTTTTTCGATTAACACATGGAATTAAAATTGTTATCAATGTGATGTGGTAAGTTGAATGCAAATGGGGGTCGAAATTTACTAAATTTTCATGGTAGCATTTGGAATGCCAAAGAGGCATAAATTTTGGTCATGACACCTCTCGGTCTTTGGCATCGCTCGGTCTTTTGCATCGCTCGGTCTTTTGCATCGATCAATCGGTCATTTGCATTGATCGTTCGGTCATTTGCATCGATCGATCGGTCTTTTGCATCAATCGATTGGCGTTTTCATCGATCGACTCCATCCATGCTGATGGAGGGAAAGGAATGCCATCCGTCAGTCAAAGTATACAGGTCTACGTACACCTGCTGACTTCGTGTGAGGTCTTTTCATCAGTTGTTTTCCATGATCGGTGTTATTTCATCGATTGATAGGTGAAAACACTGATCGATCAATGCAAAGGACCAATCGCTCGATGCAAATGACCGATCAATGGATGCAAAAAACTAATGTGATTACTGGAATTTATGCCTCCATACTAGCCTGCAGTACATGTAACACAGACTTTTAAAGGCCCTATTAGATTTCAGTGACTCAAAAATTGCTTGAATCTGTACAGCTGTAGTTATGTACTCTTGATTTTTTACTTCTTCCAAGTTTCTTTTGATGACTTGATCAAGGGCAGTCAACCGGCCTCAAATTTCAATCACTCTGGTAAACATTATGCAGTGGTTGTGCGCTGTAATGCCGCCTTTTCTCTAATGTACTGTGGCTGGTTCTCATAATTGCAGTCTGATTACCCGCTGAACGAGTGTGGGAACCAGTTGGTTTGTCATGCATGAGGCGGGTTTGTCATTAAATATTGACTCTGTGAAATTGTTGTTGCAGATGCACAATTGTGAATATTTCCCTGCACACACTCTACAGTAGGAAAGTACATGTAATTATTTGGATAACCATTGTTTGTGACCGGCTCTGCGAAAATGGCCCATATGTCGCAAAATTGACTTTTGGAGATATATACAGGGATGGAAAGGCCAAATTCTAAGCTTCAAATTGGTGTATGTGGGAACTCTGTCATGTCTGTAGTACTTTGCGATCCGGAGATATACCCAAATTTGCATAGTAAAATATATCGCATTTTTATCAACATGACATGAATGACTTACATGTATGGAAAGTAAGCCATTTTAAAAACATGTGCAGTGAACCAAGAGATTGAAAATTACACATAGCAAAGTACCTAGCGACAAAAACTTTCTTGCGGGAATATGGCTCTAAAATGTTGACCAAGTGTTGTTCATGACCCTCAAAATATTATATCAAACTACCAAAAAATTATGAAGCATTGGAATGCATGTTTTTACTAATTTGCATAATCTATTAAATCTGAACCTTTTTTTATTTTTTTATTTAACATTATTAAGGTACATTGTAGTATAAAAGCTTCCTCTTGTCACTTGATTAAACCTCCAAAGTGAAAAAGTTGTGCTACTAGTACAAAATATGTTTCCTTGCACATGGAAAAATTCAAATTCAAATGAACATCTACATGTTGGGCTGAAATTAGAATATTTAGGTAAAAAAAGAAAGAAAATGGCGGAGGTTTAGATTTGTTGAGCAAAAAGACGAGTTTCTGCTTTAAAAATAGTTTTTAAATACAAGAAAGTATAAACCAAGACATTCAGATACTTAAGGGATTTGGAGTTAGATGTCCTGAAGCCTGCATCGGGCTGCCGTCTGCCTGCTTCAAGGTCTGGGATGGAGGTTGGAGTTGTGGTTTCTCAGGTCCCCGGCAACTTGTCAAAAATTTGCTCCGAAATCAGGCTAACCGTTGCCCCAGTGTCCAGTAGGAAGCAGACTGGCAGCGACCCCACCTTCTCTGAGACGTAGTTTTCACTGGGTAGCATCCTCGCATTCCTCTGGCCCTGCCTCGTATGGTCCACCCTGGATGGTTGCTGGGGTGGTTTGGCCTCATTGTGTGTTTTCTTCGGGCCATTGTGGAATCCCTGCCTCCTGTACAGGCAGTCACGCCTAAAATGGCCCAGCACGTGGCATGAAAAACATTCCATCAGCGACCGGTCTGGTGGCCGGCGCATGTAGTCAGCTTTCCCTCCATCGTCCACTGGCTGGGGCTGCGGGGGTTGCAACACCCGGACTTCTTTCGCTCCGGGTTTTGTACCTTTCTTGGTGTGCACTTGAGAGTCAAGGAACGCCTCCATTTCTGTTGCGAGTGTGATTGCCTCAGATAACGTCGTCGCCTTCCTTGAGAACACATGATGTTGCAATTGCTCGCCGCCCAGTGCATTGCGGAATGCTTCCACTGCGAGATCCTCTCTGGCCTGTGTTGGCAACTTCAGGTAGCTTTTCAACACCAATCGCCGGATGGATTGTCCAAGGCTGCTGATCGATTCATCCCAGCCCCTGGTGCGCATAGATAACTGGGCCCGGTGCAATGAAATCTGAGCCGTCACCCCACACCATTGTTCAAAGCACTCAAGTATGGCGGAGTACTCCTGGCGTGGGTCTGGCGCCATGTCCGTCAGTGCTTCTTGTGCCGAGCCTTTCAAATGCGACGCCAGAAATAGTGCCTTCTCCTTGTCGCTCCACTGATTTACTGTAGCTACACTCTCAAAGTGGATGAGGTAGTCTGCCCATGAGGAGACCCCATCGAACTTATCAGGGAGCATCGTCTTATGGCTTCCGAGTGGTGCCGCTGGCCTGCTCCGTGTTGGCACTGCAGGTACTGCCGGCGCAACTTTAGCAGCTGCAAGTGCCGGCTTCGAATCTGCATGCCTCTGGGGCCGTTGATCAGAGAGTAGTGTAGCATGGTGCTCCCTCCTATATGGCTGTGCTGTATGAAGTGACTCCCTACAGGGTTGTGCAGTGCGGAGTGACTCTCCATAGGGTTGTGTAGTGCGGAGTGACTCTCCATAGGGTTGTGCAGTGGGGAGTGACTCCCCATAGGGTTGAGCAGTGCTGAGTGACTCCCCATAGGGTTGTGCAGTGCGGAGTGACTCTCCATAGGGTTGTGCAGTGCGAAGTGACTCTCCATCGGGTTGTGCAGTGCGGAGTGACTCCCTATAGGGTTGTGCAGTGCGGAGTGACTCTCCATAGGGTTGTGCAGTGCGGAGTGACTCCCCATAGGGTTGTGCAGTGCGGAGTGACTCTCCATCGGGTTGTGCAGTGCGGAGTGACTCTCCATCGGGTTGTGCAGTGCGGAGTGACTCCCCATAGGGTTGTGCAGTGCGGAGTGACTCTCCATAGGGTTGTGCAGTGCGGAGTGACTCCCCATAGGGTTGTGCAGTGCGGAGTGACTCTCCATCGGGTTGTGCAGTGCGGAGTGACTCTCCATAGGGTTGTGCAGTGCGGAGTGACTCCCCATAGGGTTGTGTAGTACGGAGTGATTCCCCATATGGTTGTGCAGTACGGAGTGATTCCCCGAGGGTTGTGCAGTGCGGAGTGACTCTCCATAGGGTTGTGTAGTGCGGAGTGACTCTCCATCGGGTTGTGCAGTGCGGAGTGACTCCCTATAGGGTTGTGCAGTGCGGAGTGACTCCCCATAGGGTTGTGCAGTGCGGAGTGACTCCCCATAGGGTTGTGCAGTGCGGAGTGACTCTCCATAGGGTTGTGCAGTGCGGAGTGTCTCTCCATAGGGTTGTGCAGTGTGGAGTAACTCTCCATAGGGTTGTGCAGTGTGGAGTAACTCTCCATAGGGTTGTGCAGTGCGGAGTGATTCCCCATAGGGTTGTGCAGTGCGGAGTGTCTCCCCATAGGGTTGTGCAGTGCGGAGTGACTCTCAATAGGGTTGTGCAGTGCGGAGTGACTCTCCATAGGGTTGTGCAGTGCGGAGTGACTCCCCATAGGGTTGTGCAGTGCGGAGTGTCTCTCCATAGGGTTGTGCGGTGCGTAGTGACTCTCCTTAGGGTTGTACAGTGCTGAGTGACTCTCAATAGGGTTGTGCAGTGCGGAGTGACTCCCCATAGGGTTGTGCAGTGTGGAGTGATTCCCCATAGGGTTGTGCAGTGCGGAGTGACTCTCCATAGGGTTGTGCAGTGCGGAGTGACTCTCCATAGGGTTGTGCAGTGCGGAGTGACTCTCCATCGGGTTGTGCAGTGCGGAGTGACTCTCCATCGGGTTGTGCAGTGCGGAGTGACTCTCAATAGGGTTGTGCAGTGCGGAGTGACTCTCCATAGGGTTGTGCAGTGTGGAGTGATTCCCCATAGGGTTGTGCAGTGCGGAGTGACTCCCCATAGGGTTGTGCAGTGCGGAGTGACTCTCCATAGGGTTGTGCAGTGCGGAGTGACTCTCCATCGGGTTGTGCAGTGCGGAGTGACTCTCCATAGGGTTGTGCAGTGCGGAGTGACTCCCCATAGGGTTGTGCAGTGCGGAGTGACTCTCCATAGGGTTGTGCAGTGCGGAGTCACTCCCCATAGGGTTGTGCAGTGCGGAGTGACTCTCCATAGGGTTGTGCTGTGCGGAGTGACTCCCCATAGGGTTGTGCAGTGCGGAGTGACTCTCCAACGAAGCGTGGCGGCACGTAGTGCTGTCTCTCCTGGAGCTGGGGGTTGTGAGTCCCACAGAATTGTTCTGGTCTGGTGTAGTCATCGTCGCCAAAAACCAAGAATTTTACCTCAATTCTCCTGGTCGTACGTCAATACAACTGTGCCGCCGCTGCCACCAATGTAACACTAACTTTCCCGGCGTGAATCCACACAGTAAATTATAGACTTGGAAACCAATTTCTCTCTTTATATGACACCACAAAGGGAACTTTATTTCAACACGTCTGTTCTCACAGATCACAATCGTGCAAAATGTTTAGGAAACGTTTCTCCGGTCCAGGGGTCGCCAGACCTTCCGGCAGGGGCACGCACCAACGACTCCGGGCGGAGTCGTGATGGCGCCCCCTGCCGGCCAATCGGCACCGCCGCTACACTACTGTGTGGTAAGCCAACCTACCTAGAGTTCAGCTACATGTATTTTGCACCAGAAATTAATATAAATCCACAATGTATTACTTAAAACAGGGTCCATTATGTATTTTTTGTTATCTTCCGTTGACACCGGCAGTTAAATCAGAATCTAAAATCAGGATTTCTCAAAGTCCAATTCATCTACGACATAACCAAACATGTATGTAGTATACATGTATACATGTATACATGTATGTACATGTAGCTCTCTTTTTAGTATCTTTGAGTTTCAATGATCATCAAAATCCTTGACAAGATAGTGGTTTTTTGGAGTCACCTTCAATCAAGCCATGAAGCGAGACCACAGCGCATGCGCAAGATCAGTCTTGAAAAAAAGGGATTAAAAAATATATTAACAAATCACCCCTCCAACATGGAAGAGCCCATTGCGTGAAATGGCATAGGGTGACTTAAGGGCCTTTTCAGCAGAGTGGGTCACATTTTTACCCTTTCGTTAAAGGATGACACTGGGAATGGTGCATTGAGATAATGCATCCATGAGAACAACAACATTAGGGAATTTATTACGGGCTGGCACCATTAATGATTTTGCATAAATTTAAAGGGCCACTCTAAGGTGCTCTAACAGCAGAAACAGAAAAAAAATCTTACAAGTCCCTAACCTCACACTAAAACAGAATACAAAATATTTTTCTCAAAAATCTGAAAATCACAAGGTCTAGCGAACCATGTGACAAAGGACTTGTGATGTCAGTGGTTACTAGTTGACTTGGACCTGGCCATACTCGTACGGAACCAACCCAAATACACCACTTCACGATTCCCAATCAACACATCGGTAAATGGACTCTTTTAATGATCCAACATATGCACATAATCGGCCAGGCAATTTCCAGTGGATTTGGAAATTATCCTGTCTTTGTGGGCAAAGCGATTTCATGACTTGGCTTGATCTGGTTCAGTAGGCCTACACGTCAAGCGTTGGTCCCGTCCATCTGGCGGGATTCTTTTGGCGGAATTACCGGAATTTTTTTTTTTTAGGGCACCGCTGGCACAAAGAAATCATGCCTTGACAATGCTAAGAGAAAGATTCTCTTCATAGGATGTCCTTTTTATTTCAATGCTTCATGTAAGAGAAAGATTCTCTTTGTAGGATCGTCCTTATTATTTTTTGACCAAAAAAATGTCAAATTCACATGGTGTGCATTGCAAAACATTAGCTGTTTCCTACGGCATAGGAGTGGAACTACCCACGGAACCATGGATGGATTGCTGGCTCACTCTGACTTACCACCATTGAGCCGAAATACAATGATGGGTGCCTCGTAATCCCCTTCTTGGAACAAAAGGACAGAGGTCTATAATCGGGGATTACGCTCATACTGCCTCTCAATGGCCACAAAATGCGAATATTTTCAAGACCTTTTTTGTCCTTGTGTGGGTGAAACAAAGCATTAGACGGTGTTCCGCAGTTGAATGACCAGGCAACCTTCGGTCCGGTGGTCCGAAATTACATAATGGCATCTTAAGATGGCGTCCTTTTCCAGGCAGGGGAAATATTTGTGTATATGGATGTCATCCGGTGTCAACTGATTAACTTGTATCTAAGATGTCTATTGGCTATAAAAGGTAATCACTAGAATATATTAAGAGCACCTTGGAGCCGCCTTTTGCACAAATCACAAAATACTGAAATGTTGAGATGGATAAAAGTTATAAATCATTGTCTTCTGCAATATCAATATAACTTGTAAATATAATGTTGAAACATGACTGCAAATTTTATCATAAGCACTATGTATTTCTGTAATTTAACACAAACATGCTCTTCCTGCTTTTTAAATACCCTATGTCATGATAAGGAAGACAACACCATAGCTAGACAGTGTAGTCAAAAACAATCCGATAAACTGTCAACACTCATTATTCCAGGTGCATGTACCAAGTGATTGACTTTAACAAAATTAACAGACAAAATTACCTTTGAATCTGGACGGTGGCCTCATCAATGGCCCAAATTCCATGCTTACAAAGGTGTTCAGTCTCGTCTGTGAAAGGCCACCCTACTGCGGCTTTTAATTGGTTTAGTATCTGATGGAACCCTGTGGGGTTACAATCTTGTAATTTGAAAACTTGTTATCCTCCGATACAGCCTTTTTTTGGTGAGTTACAAAGCAGAGGGAGCCTATGTAATGACAATTTCTGTCTAGCCGTCCATCCACATTCAATTGATAAAGTTTTAGCTTCAACATTTATGTTTTGAGTTTTTTTTTGGAATCTTAAAGCCCTAAGTGAAACCATTATACAGTGACAGCGTTGTTTTGTGTTTCTCAACGGATTTTGGAATTTACAATGTTAAACACTGCCCTCGGGACTTGAAATAGCCAACTTTAGACTAAATGTTGATGTTTTAGAACTAAAATTGAACTGATCTGCAACAACACAATGGACATATGTAGATTTAAACAAACAAAAAACAAAACTAACTCCTTATTGCAATGATGTACTGACTTGGAACCTGAATCATATGTTGCTGATATGAAGATTTAATACAGTCTAATTTCCCGAAATATTTTTTCATTATGCAATCATACATTGTATTTGAGGTTCCTTGCCAATTTTTATTATTTTTTTACTCATTGTTTGCTCACTTGTCTCCATACCATGATGCAGATTTTTGTTGTTTCCCCATCCTGAGCGTACCCACCTCCCCCAGGTAAAAAAAAAACCCATAACAACACTTGGCCAGTTTTCAGATGCACATTTATGTCCTTTTCCATTTCCATTGTTTATTTTCTTCAGAGTTATGTACATGTAACCCTACTGTTTCACATATTGTGTGATGTACATACATTTATTTCTAGCGGAAATACTCAAGTGTATTCAGTTCAATGGTTCCTTGGAAATGCTGCCTATTCTGATCCTGATCTACTCACGGAGGAAAGAATTCCTGCCTCCATGATCTACTCCATTACCTGTAATGTACATCATGTAGATGCATCTACTCTGGTAAATTCTTGTCTTTGATGACATACCAGAGCTGAGAATGAGAGCTACATGTAAGAATTTGTTTTTATTATGTGCTTCAGACAATGAAAGTACTAGGCCAGTCTCTGTTAAATGACCATCAAGCTATCCTCTTCATTTTGAAGAACTCTACCACTCTTTTGTGGTGAAATTTTCTTTGAAGAAATCTTAGATACTGGTCAGCATAATTTAATTCAATAACACATAATAATTATGAAGCACTAAAACATTTCCATGCTGTGTGTAACAGTATGCCACATCATTGTTCTTCACCTTTTATGTTTCTTTTCCTATTTGGCCCTCCCCCTTCCTGAGCCCCTTTGCCACATTTTCAACTAAGGAGGCAGTGGTCACATGCGTGCTGGTTAATGCCCTTACCCCATTGAACATCAGTTGATCAAAAGGGTCAGTTTTTCTATAGTATACATGGTATACATGTATAATCACTGTTCCTCTATCGGGACGATCCGTAGCTAGCCATGGCAGCTGTCACTGATCTAGTTGTACATCGTGATACATCACAATATTACATTGATATAACGGTATGACGATATTCTGATATAATAACAAGCCTCAGAGTATGGTCATCAGGTAAAAGTTGGTATGTGATTTTCAATAGTATTGTGGTATTGCCCAAGCTTAGATAACAGTTCTTGGTATCATCCTAACATCTAGGTAGTGGTGCAGTGTACAGGAAAAGGTTTTTTCAAGTGAACTACAAAAGTCATATTGCAAAGTTTGTTATGTAATGTACGTACATATTTTATTTTATTTTATGGAATTAGATGAGGATGATGATGTTGAAGCAGATCCTGATGATGTTGATCCTAACGCTGGGAGGTTTGTACGATACCAGTTCACACCTCAATTCCTCAAGTTAAAGACTATTGGAGCAACGTAAGTGTTGACATACTTGCCATTCTAAAAGTTCACTTTTGTTGATCATGCTACAGCACAACAAAGGAAATCTTTGTGGAGATGCCAAGAGCAGGTGTGTAATTCCAGGCTTGTTTCAATGGCGATGTGATTTCTGAAACAGACCAGCCTCTTGATGTGACTCCTGAAGCAGTCATTTTTCCTGAGGTGAAGCCAAGGGAAAATGCAATGTTCCAGGGATCACAAAGGAAGGCTAGTTTTACTTTTCCATGTCAAAGACAATGAATCTTTTGATTATAAGGGGTGTTATAACAATAGTTGTTTACCCAGAAGATTCCTTCGATGTTCCAGCACAATTTTATGATGAAACTTTTACCAATATTTTATAAATTTTACACAGTGAACCAGCTTCTTCAAAAGTAATGTATTTTAGTGTAAACACCCATATTTGATACAACACCTTAAGATTAAATGAGTTCTTCACAGCAAACCTTACGATATACTTTCTTGGCACACATAATACATTTACATGTATACATACATGTATCTAGACATGTCAAGATGTATTGTAAAATGAAAGCCCACACTGGTAGCCTCCAAAACCTTTAAAAAAAAACATGACAGTAAGAACGTTATCATTTTGAAAGATTTACTGTTCCATTTTACTGATGAAAATATTCTCATCATTGTGCTCATAGTCATAAACATTCATTGTTTGTATACTGTTTAACTAGATCAGACTATTGAACATTTTCACTGATGCATACTTTTATTAAGCTAAAGTGGATGATTAAGAAAATTACACCCTTATTTTCATATCAACCATAAAAAGAGCAAAGTCACGTTGTGAATCATACAATAACTTGTACTCACAAGTAGCAATGTGCCAATCATGGAAAATACAGTGTCAAACTGATTGTCCACAATGGATACACTATGCACTGCAATCAGTGGGCAATGATGGCAATTTGGCTAATAGTAATATTTGTACCTCACAGGTTTGCTTTCTTACTCCTGTTAATTATGGGAATCTTATCTAGTGCTATATTTTTTGTCTTTTGCAGGGTTGAATTTGTCGTAGGTGACAAGCCAGTTAAAAACTTTCGAATGATTGAGAGACACTACTTCAAAGAACGTTGCTTGAAGACTTTTGACTTTAACTTTGGATTTTGCATTCCTAACAGCAAAAACACTTGCGAACATATATACGAGTTCCCAAAGCTTTCACAAGAAGAGAGTAAGTATATAATATCTCACTTCCAGTCGAATTTATGTTCTAAAAATCATTACTCCCAGTGTCTCTTGTAGCAAGCCGTCCATTACATGTAAATGGCCTGGAAAGTATTTTGGACGGCCACTTCACAAGATGGTGGACGGTAAAATGACGGTCAAATGTTGCCTGCCGAGCCATCCATCACTGAAGTTTTCTTTTAATTCATTAACTTACATGTAAGTAGTCCCACATACATCAATACAACATTTTGTGCGCACATCCACTGAACATGTCTAATGTAGTTCATAACCTTTGTTCAATGTATGTTATGTAATGTAAAGTGGGATGGCAGCCAGGCTAGTGTGCTACTACTATTTATACATAATGAGGTTGGATTTTGGATTGGTAGCCAGACACAACTTTTTTGTCCAATACTAGCAATGCGCCCCAGTATCTAGATCCTAGAGCTCTTCTTCCCTACTTCTTTGATAGTTACTAACATAAGTGTGCTAACATAATGTGCACTTTACCACTGTGAGACTCACTGAGGGCCTTGCCAGTATTTCCTAAGCGTTCCTCTGCAGAAAGTCTGCCGACTGCGGTTTGGCCAGCAAACTTTTTTATTATTATGATTAATTTCTGGTAATGAGAGATGCCTCAATAGCGAACTTACTCACTGTAGCTCGGAAGCCTGAGGAAAACTGTAGATCAGAATGTGTACTATCTAAACCAGAAACATCGTGGTAAACCCCTACTCTTTCACGAGAAGTGTTCTGGGTTCTTTAACTTGCACTACCCATCCTAGTCGTAGTACACAGGAACTATGGCTTAACATCCCATCCAAAGGACTAAGCAATTATGGTAAAGTGTCTTACTCAAGGACCCAAGTGGTCGTGACTGGCCAGGCCGGGATTTAAACCCATATTCTGTAAACTGCAGAACTTAAGTTTGGCAGACTAGACAGATCGGGCATGACACTCTGCATTGTCAAGGAATTCCAGAAACCTACAGACTGGATGGCTTTGTGCCAAGTTCTTCCATTCTTTGGTACTAAAGTGATCTGTCCCTGTTGTGTGAGAGGGGAGGAAGGAATGGTCTCAGTAGAATTAAATCATGAAAAGGGATGAGCATTCACCAGAATAAGATGTATCAAATATAGAGGATAGTCTCCTGTAATTATATTTCTATATTATAATACAGTAGCGGTACACAATATAATAGCACAGCACAGTAAAATACAACAGAATTAAATCATGAAGGTCAAAGGTCAAAACATGTCTGGCTATACACTACTAGTACTGTACTTACAAATTATTATGTCACAATAAAACGATTCTTCTATCCCTCAAAAATACAAATCTCTCAAACAAAATGACTTGGTACAAACGCAAACTATCCATCCCAGATGAAAAACATTAAGAACATGGCCAGTACCAGTCAGAGACATGCTCCTTACAAATTAAGGAGACTTACCCAGATAAAATAGTGTGTGCTTTTTCTCACTCAGAGTCAAACTGAAAAGGGAACTATCCAAAGGTTGTGGACACAAACTTTAAGTTGGTATAGTAAAAAGTTACAGCAACACTTATGGTGTACTTGGTATCCCTACAGTACAATACCATCAACCAACAAACATGAGGTAAAAACTGTTCGTTGCTGGGATGCAAAAATACATGTGTCCAAGTCATCGCTGTTTTCAGTGAAAAATGTGTCTGACTTGGATCGATTTTAATCGATGTACTGCTACTGATGGGAAAAAAGAAAAACACAAACTATCTAAGAAATAGAGGAATAAAGCACTGGGAAAAAAAGTTAAATTAAAGTTGTCTTTGTTGTATTCATCTTTAAAAGTAACTTATCAACAACCACACATTATCATCTAGAAATTAGTCCAAAAAAACAACTGTGTTGTCATTTTGCAGTATTTTTGTTCATAAAATACTTGTAATCATACTCAGAGATCCAAGTACTTGGTACTCAGCTGTTTGACTCTGTACTCAGATATTACTTATTAGAATACTTGGTACTCGGACACCTGAATTGTACTCTGTGGCCCAATTAATTGTACTCAAGTACTACTTGGCCACCCTAGTACTCGGCAATACTTGGTACTTGACTTAAAAGCACTTGACTACAACACTGTTCTTTATCCCTCACACATTAAGCCTCAAATTTTTGTGGGAAAAACTATAATCCCGCAGGGCTTGTAGCTTAAAATCTGCACTGGACCAGAATTCTTTTAAATTACAAGACCAGTCTCAAGCATTGTTCCTAAAGGGCGCCACCTAGTGGCAATTGGTTTTGTACATAAGAAAGTGATGGGTATGTTACATCCCCCTTTTTAAAAACAAAAACTTTTGTAGGTATTTTTTCTTTCTGAAGTCAGCTTGAGAAAAATTGGGTTTTTTTATGCATGAATACGAAATAGGCAAAACTAATGACAACAAAACCTCTTTTTGTAAAATCAAGAAGTTTGATTACAAACAATTGGTATGGTGATTTGTGAGTAGTCAAGTGATGTTTGGTTTTCTTGATTGGTTGTCCAAAAATGATATTTCTATCCTTTCAAGGGAAATTTGTTGTGGTCTCATTTGTTTGGCTTGTCTACAACTCTTCCAGATCGTGTTACGTATGGTTTAGCATTGTCAGTTGATTGAATGTCATGTCCGTGGTGTGATTGTTCCTTGTTGGGCACGTTTTTTGGTTGTTGTGGAACAGGCTGTAACTGTGGTTGTGCGTTATCCAATGAGAAGGTTACTGTCTTCTTTGTGGGTTCAATGTTCTGAATATGATCGTGGTTCTAGGCATTTCTGCTGGACAGTGGCTGCCAACCATAAACCAGTGGCATGGTGTTGTACACGAACAGCTTGCCCAGGTATCAATGGTGGTAAGTCATGTTTGCAATCGTCATAATACTCTTTTTGTTTGTCCTATTTGTGTTGGAGGCAGTCACAGGAGGTAGATGCTATCTTGGCGAAGAGAAGTGATGCGGATCTTCAGTGGTAGGTTATTCTGAACTTTCCTACCAAGGAGTATTTTAGCGGTACTTGGAATGACACTGTCTATCAGTGTGGTACGGATGCAAAGAAGTGCCATTTTAGTATCAAGGCCACTTGCCTTGGCTTTCTTGCATGTTTTTAACTGTCTGCGTTCAATGAATCAGTCCTGCGAAGGGGATATTTGAGTAGTGATCTGCCGCTATCAAGTAGTTGCACTGTCAAAGTATCTGCCATGGTCTCGTTGGTATTTCATGTGGCATCAGGATTTCTATTGTCTTTGTTCGCTGGTGTTCTTGGCAAGTGGGGAACTGTCGCACAATTTCCTTAATGTGTTTGTTAATATCCAAACAATAGACGCAATCCTTGGCAGGTAGTTTGGTCTTTTCCATTCCCTGATGGCCTTCATGCAGCTTAGCCTAAACATAGCTATACATAGTGTCAGGGATGACTCCTTTCCCTTAAGGATGAGGCCATTTTCTATCGAGACCTCATCATGGAAGGCCCAGTGGCACAAAGTGGTTTCGGTTTTGGTAGTTCTTTCATTTTCTCTGGCCAGTCGGTGACAATGATCTCCTTTAGCTCAGCCAATGTTTTGTCCTTTGCTGTTTCGAGCTTTATCTTGTTGAGGCCCTCAGCTGAAAACTGCGTCCTGGCTCATGACAAGTCGGAATGGCATGTGTTTCCAGCAGCAGTGGCCAAATGGACTATTGAATGTGGTGACAAGTGAGCTTTCTTTGTCCAGCTTAATTGACTAAAAGCCATTTTTGACGTTGAGTTTGCTGAGGGCATTCTGTGGTTGTTCTGCATTAAAGTCTTTTGGATGCGAAGTTTGCCATTTGCTCGCCTTGAAATGCCCATACTGCTCACCCAATCAGTAGGTTCTGTTACTTTCTGTATGACACCCTGCTGCTCCATGGTATTTGCTCAGTTTTTAGTTCATCTCTGATGTGGATGGAGCACTTGCGAGGGACGTGTATGGATTATCTTTGAGCACAATATGATAAACTCCAGGGAAGTTTCCTATTCTGTGGAACTGTTCTGAATATTGCTCTGTCAGGTTTCTGATGGAGTTGATGGGTCGGTCACATTGTGTATTTATTTCACAATGCAGTGTAATTAGCCCAAGGTCACGTGAACTCTGAAGTCCAATTATGGCAGGACGCTCTGAGTCTACGATATAGAAGTCAGCTTCTATCCAGCGGCCTTTGTTGTATCTGCAGGGGAGCGTGAGGAAACCATACTGTGGAAGTTTAGTCCCATCAAGTTGCATCAAGTTGGCTGGGATACATAGGGTCTGAACATCCGCACAGGCAGGGTGTTGCCCTGTGCACCTGTTTCCACCTTTGCTCGAAAGCTTACCAGAGCATTGTTCTGTTTAACTTAGATATTAGATACCAGTATTGTGTGAAGAGTCATGTCCTCAAAATGTTCCTCAAAAACATAGTACTCGTCCTGATCAAGTGAGTATACATCTTTCTTAGGAGGCTTTGGTGTGCGAGATCTTGATGATCTTAATTGAACTTGTTTGCCTTTTTTGGCATGAGATCTGGGGTTCTGCATCGGCGGATCGACTCACATTTTCCCATTGATTTGGCTTGTTGCATTTGCCACATGTAGTTTTGTAAGCAGGACAGTTATCACGTCACCTGAACAACTGGTAGCATCCACATTTGTTTGACTTCATGTACAGGGATGTCTGTGCACCGCACGCATGTCAGTTCCTTCATGTGAGTTACAGATGCTTCGTGTGTGTGACCTAGTTCGCTCAAAGTTTTCCCAGACTATGGAGGGGTCCTTCGATTCAGTTTGAGGCAATCCCCATAAGTAATTACACAAATCGTCACCGTTTTCACGAACAGGCGATTCCGCGAACGCAGCAGCAAAACAGCATTTGAGAAAAGCTCTTTTGAAGTTTTCACATTTTGAAAATTGTATTATGACCGGTCTTTTTATAGAAAGTATGTAATATTTTCCAGGGATACGGTGGTTTATAAGTTAAATAACATGAACAGACACCTTTTTATTTCTTTTGATGTTTTGTTACACAGCTGCTAAGCTCAGAAAAGATTTGTCACTTCTAAGTAGTCACTTTGTGAAAACGCAAAATGCCGAGCACAACGGATTTGCCACACACAGCGCGCCATTCGTTTACACATAAAGTGCGCACATGCGCGGAAGTTGTTTACATACCATGCGCGGATTGTCACTTCGTGAAAACGCAAAATGCTGAGCACAATGGATTTGCCACACACAGCGCGCCATTCGTTTATACACAAAGTGCGCGGATTTGCCACTTCGTGAAAACGCAAATCAGTGAAGCACCATGATTCGCCGTTTTTACAATTAGCGTAATTAGTAAACTAAACACTTTTAAGATATAAAACTTTGCAGAAATGTTAAGGACACCAAATACACTTTGGAAAATTGGAAAAACAAAAAACTGTCAAAAAAATTATTTTGGACGGATTTGCCGTTCATGAAAACAGTGAGGAAATGACCCTGTAAAGAGTGAACTTGTTTGTTTGTTGATTCCAGTGCCTTTTGTCCCAATTTGTCCCCAGCTATTTAGGAATGGCATACACTTTTGCAAAATGGAAAAATTCCAAACAGCACCACAGAAAGGATTGTGCAATACCAAATTGAATGAAGTAGTTTTGTTCAAACTGTAAGTTCCAGGAATTTTTATATTGCACCACAGAGCATCTAAGGCTAAATATTTTCTTGTGACTTAAGGGGGTCCCAAAACCCCATTTCCTGAGGGGCTTCATGCTTTAGAATTACTGGACTTGCCTCAACATTGTCTCGGGACTTTATCTTTAATAAGTCTCATCTGAGGTTGTTCATATCCATCTATGGTAACTGAACAAGTTGATACCAAAACAGCAACAAAAGAAATATTTTAAATTACCTCTTATCTCTAAAAATGTTTTTTACGCTTCATGCTCTCTGGACTTCCCTCTACTCGTACATTAATGGACAACTGTCACAATAATTTTCAAGGGGTCTGAAAAAGCCAATCGTATCCAATTCAGTGGCCTGTGTATATCAGATAGTCCAACATGCTGAAAAGAACACACTGTAATTGAGCACTGCTAGACGAGTTGTGTAATCCCTGATTCTAGACCAGGGCAATCACAGTAGTCTAGTTGGTAAGACATCTGCTCTAGAATGGTGGGGGACGTTGGTTCGAATCCCACCCAAGGAAAAATGCCTGTGAATTCTTTTCACAGGACTCATGGGGAAGTACTGAGTATACAGGGCTTAATGGACATTGGTGTATGGGTAAAAAATTAAAAATAATACTGTGTCCTTTTGTTCCAAGAAGAGGATTAGGAGACATTGTAATTTGGCTCAATTGAGGTAAGTCCAGATGAATTGAGTACCCAGCCTTGGTTCCAGATTTAAAACCAATCCTCGGTCATGGCTGAGGTTTTGCAATTCATGCTGCGTGAGTTCAACATTTTCTCATTAGGGAATCCAAAAATCCTGGTGCTTCAAAGATAATCTTTGTTTTGTTTTTTTTTGTCTTTGTCAAGTCAGTGTTTTTTTGTGCCAGTGGTACTATAAAACAAAATAATTCTTGCAATTCCAAGAAACTAGTCCCGTCAGGGAAAAAAATTGAAAATCCCCGGTGGCAACTGGTAAAGACTAAGAGGGAAACTTTTTCAAGTAATAAACAACAAGGGAAACTGACAAGGTAACTACAAATACATTTTTGGTGTTTCCCTTAGGGTGTATTACTAGACAATACATTTTGATACATTAATTTTGTTTCCCCTTTTAGTTCAAGAAATGGTGGACCAACCTTTTGATACCAAATCGGACAGCTTCTATTTTGTTGACAACAATCTGATTATGCACAACAAGGCGGATTATGCATACAATGGAGGCATTGGAGCAATGTGATGACAAAATGTACCTCACCCTGGTGACTCATGTACATCCCCATTCATTCCATAATGTTGCACACAATAACTCAAGGCGCTATGGATCATGACAAACCACATATCTAGCAGGAAATTTGGGAGTAACAATGTTAATAGATTTTATTCATCACTTCAGTAGTCACTAAAATTTAGATTTCTATGTTTGTATAATTACAAGTTTTATTCTTTGACAGTGACTGTCATTTATAATAATGATGTTATTGAATGGAAATTATATAATCTCTGTTTGAACTTGCGTGAAAAGTAAGCTGGAGGGAAACAGTTCTTACATAAAATGGCTGATTATTCAATATACAAAAATTCTAAATTTATTTATTTAAATTTGAAGATACATAGAGCGTCATCATTTGCTAAAAGTTCAGATCTGCTCGTTAGGATTTTGAAATTGTAATTAACATATAGCTTGATATTCTAAAGAATGAGTGTTTGCCCAATAACAATTGGCTTTATTCAAAGAGAAAGGTATTCTAAGAACTGGCAAGAATTGGAACTTACATTGTTTGTTGTTTTAATTGTTAGTTTTGAAAAGCTTAGAGTGTTAGATGCTTTGATAATCACATGTACATGTAGTGTTAAAGCACCTAAATAAATAACAACTATTGTTTATCAAACTAAACAATCAATGAAAATATCCATTTAAAGTTTCAGGCCCCAAGTCGGGAAAAAGTACATATTTTTCATTGTGTCGATGGGATATGTTTATTTTGTGATAAATAGCTGCCTAGCTAAAGTGATGGAATGATCCATGCTTCAGTGACTATCAAGAGTTTCAGGTACATCACTACCTGGTTACTCAGAGAAAAAGATTAAAAGCCAATGTAAGTGTAGGGATTAAGAGTAGATGAAAGAAGTATGAGTTGGTAAACATATACATGGCTTTGTAATTCTGAACCTTTTTAAATGGGGCATTCCTGTAATGTCAGACATTTTCAGGCTTATGTGTGTATTGAGCCACAGTTTTTATTGGTCAAAACATGGAGCCACGATACAATCATATGTTTGAAAATGTCAAATCCTTCCTCCATGCAATAATCGTTACGTTTCCAGTTGGTTGGGATTTACATGTACTAATTTTAGTTTTATAGGAACATTGCTGTCAGTGCATGTACTCTGTACTGTACATGTTTGTTAAAAGATTTAAACAAATTTGGTTCACTTTTGTATTAGTATCCATGTGCCAACTACATTACATATGTTGCAGTATTCAATTATAGGTTTAACAGCAAACTTCTTTTTTTTTGAGGGGGTTGGGGGGGGGCCTTAGATGAATTCCTTGCAGGATTATTACAAGAAGATATAAAATATATTTTTTGTCATTGTTTCCCGCCATTGTTCATCTACACATGTATGTGCACATAGTTGGATGTCTAGGATATCTGTATATTTGGGTCTTTGATTTTATATCTAACTTTTAGTTTGTACTTTTATTTTAAATGATTTGGCGTGCATAGTATAGTATATTATTTTATTGAGGTTGATATTGAACAATGTATGCTGTATAGTTGTTAATCATCCCTGTGCACATTGAAATGAACATGTATGTAATTTACAATTATAATGTCAAGGAAGGACATCCCTGTAGTTTATAGTGTTCCTGTTGGGTTGTTTATTGAGCAGTTCTTAAACAAAGATGTATATATTTTCCATTTGGATCCTGAATGCTGAATGAAAAGCTAAAGAGGAGTTGAAATCCTGTGCATTTTTGCATTGTCATTACTCCAACAAACAATTTCTGTTAAGTTTTCAAATGCATCTTTTGAAAAAGAAGCTCTATTTGAAACATAAGCTCTTTGTCTTTTTGATTTTCTTTTGTGGGCTTGTGAGTAACTATGATATGTGAGGCTTAGATATCCCTTTTTCTGCACAAAACTCAAGTTTCTGTATGCATAATTGTGAACATTGAATGTTGACTGCCTTTGTTAAAATCAACCTGTCCAGGGGGCTCCCTGTATCATGAGTCACCTACATTAAACTACAAGTTTTAAGACTCACTATATACATATATATTTCCTTTTTATGTTAATACGAAACCAAAAACATGTAAAGCTTATAGCATTGTCTTTGGTACATTGCGGTGTGCTACTACTATGAGCCTTGTTTGTACAAAAATCTTTGCTGCTGGGTTCGAGTTCAAGTTAAAACTGCCAGGCCTCTGCTTGTAGTCTGGCAAAAGGGAAGTGATTGATACATGTAGGTGATTTTTTAACGCTCCTATCTAAAAAGTTGGAGAGTCCCAATTCTCAAATGCTGTAAAAGGTTTCATTATATTAATGTACTTATAAGGATACATGCACATGCACATGTAATTAAAACTCAATGAACATTTTCATAAAAAATACTCAGGCCTCACTATTGAATTTTAAAATTTGTATTGACTATGAAAGTAATTATAAGATTATATGGCGACTCAACATAACCAATAGACCGATTGCACGACCAATGTTTACATGTCGTCACGTGACCTGTAGTGGGTACTACGTCATCTCAGCTGAGGTGCAAATATGTGCAAATACATTTACCGACAGTCACACTAACAGTTGGCTTTTGGTAATAATAACAAAGTTACTGAGCCCTTTTTATTAAAGTTCTATGTTGAGATATTGATTTCAGTCACATTACTGTTTCGTAAACTACAAGTGTTCTGCTACAAAAGAGGTTTATTTTGAGTTATGCACTAGGCCGTCGTCGCCGATGTAGCCACCCGTAAATCACTTGCGGAATTTCAAATGGACAAAGGAAACACACAGTTTTGGAAAGCATTTTTTATGATTTCAGCTTCAAAATTGTGAAATTCTTGCGTTGAAAAGTGTGTGATCGTGGTCGTCTGGCCCAAACGTTCCCTTGTGCAACTAGTATTAGTAGTAGTACTACCATATCGTGAACATAACGTTCCTTGTAGAATTTCCAAGACTTGCTGGAACTGTCCTTACTGGCTTTATTCAGCCACTCGAAGGTCTCTGGTACAAACTCGTGAAATATTTTATTCACAGATTTCGAGAAAGAAAAGCCTCGATCGAATAAACAAATGCAACAATAATCAGGTACGGTACCGCAATTTCCTACGGAGGATGTCGGGTTTGGTTATGTTTAATACCCACTACAGGTCACGTGACTTGCAGAGAGGTCTATTCGGGTGATTATACAAGGTATTATGATCGTTATACCTCTAAAGGCCATGTCACAAGGGGCAAATTACAAGCAACAAGTTCCAGGCAATCAAGACCAGGCAATCAGGTCCAGGCAATCTCCACAAAAATGACATTTGAATTTTCATATAATTTACTTGGAGGTCATAAGAAAAATGTATCTTGTGCTCTTTGTGCTCTTTTTTATATACTGTGCAATTGATTGCCTCTAATGACATTTCTGTAAAATCTGCCTCATGTGGAAAGGCCTTAAGTATTTTTGATTTATGCACATGATGTCACTGGAGTACGTCGGAGGAGCTTGCTCATTACTTTTGCATATTCTGTGTGCTGCAAGTAGAGTTCTGTGCGTTTTCATTGTTTCATGATCTCTAAGATGGTGGCGGGATGACATCAATGCATAAGGTCTATTTCAATCTTATAGAGTCAATAGTTGCAGATTTGAGTATTTTCAGTTGTGTTATATATACATTTATCAAGAGATTAACTACAATTGTAAAAGTTGATATCCATTTCACAAGAGGGTGAAATTGGCGAAATGGAAGATACATAATAAAAATAATTTAAAAAAAAATATTTGTTTCATTAACTCACATTTGGTCTGTTATGTTTATTTTAACAAAAACAAGAACTGGCCTTAAACTTGTTTTGTTACATGTTTAATTATTTTGAGTAAACGTCAGTGCATAGTGTAAGTTCAGCTCAGCAGTAATGCCTGTTAAGGAGCTAAATGAAGAAGAGACATTGTTATTAAGTAAAGAGGAACGTGAAAAGAAATGTTGCTTTACATGATGGAGGATCTAGGGTTGGGTTCAAGTTACAGCATGTGTGCATTCTCATTGTCTTCAAGTATAATTTATTGTTAATAAATGAAAGGTTTAAGTCTTAATGTTTTAACTAGTCTGCTCCCATTTTCTTTGGGAGGCTTAAAGTGGGAGAGATCCATGACAGAGATTTGTGTGTGATTTGTTAACAGTTAAAATATGGTTAAAATTTATCCCTTAAAAATAAATTGCTTTGGTTAGATGCTGTATATTATTATACACATATGGACTGGCAATGAGGGAAATAGTGGACGTCGACGCAACCCGAGGGCCTGTGAGTGACCAGGAGAGGGTCCTACCAGTCAATAGTTTTGGGTTTTTGAAACTATTTGCCGCTTTGCGAACTATTTCCCCCAAATGAAGCGCGTGCGGTGCGTGTGGTGCAGATTTCATGCACTAGGCTATATTATTAGTTCACCCCACGCGACCGTGTTTCAGCCAATCAGGATAAAGAACCAGGGAGAGGTGTGTTATAAAACAAAATAATGTAGAGTAAGAATAATTTTATTTAATTCTCCCAGACTGGTAACAACAAATCTGACTTGTCTGAAAGCATTTCAACTTATTTTTGAGGACGCAGTGCATTTTTTGTAGTAAACTTAAACTTTCACCAAGTCATTGAAAAATCATTGAAATAATGTCATTTCCATACTTTTTTTTACAAGTTGTGTGCAATTACTAATGAAATGAAATTAGACGAATAATATTTTTTTCTTCATTTGGTAGAATGCTGAAAAGAGGAAGCCCTCGTTTCAACATTATGAATGCGCAACATTTTTAGGGTCTTCGTTCAAAGGCATCACATAGGAATAAAAGTTATACCACCTTGTAACTAACAAAAATCATAGTATGGTAAACATGTTTTCGCCATCGTGGCGTCATCAGGTATCAAGTACATTAATTCAAAGGTTAATAATGAAAAAATTGTATCTCCTAAAAGTCATAATCTTTGTGACATTTTGTTGTGTCTTGCACGTGTGACATTTTATTTACACATGACCCAATTTGACCTTTACTTTCGGTCTAAATAGGAAGTTCAAAACTTAAAAAATCTCCTGAACTAAAATCCATAAAGTTGTAATCTCTGTGTTGTATTGTAGCTTACATCATAATGTGACATTTGAGTTACAGGCGTGACCCCACTTTGACCTTTACTTCCGGTCCAAACAGAAAGCTCTAAATTTCAAAAAGCACATCTCCTGTGCCAAATGTCGTAGAGTCATAATTTTTGTTGTAGCTCGCGTCAAATGTGACATTTGGATATTATGCATGACCCCCACTTTGACCTTTACTTCCGGTCGAAATAAGCTTTAAATTAAAAAAATATATATCTCCTGAGCCAATTGTCCAAAAGTCATAAATGTTGTACCGTGTAGGACAATTTTCAAGGTCTGGAATGTTTAATCAAAGGACAAACAACTTCGGAACAGCTACGTATTTGTCCACAAACACAGTCATGTCTAGTTTTTCATTTTTTTTTCTCCGTGATTGTCATTTTTAAGATTGCACTGTATTGAAACTGATAACACTTACCATGTTTTTCAATGTTCTCAAAATAAACATTGGAAAGATTCATTCAGAATGATTCTGGAAAGTGTGATAAATCTCTCGCTATTCATTGACACAGCGAATTCATCCATTTTGCATGCAATAGGCCATTCGATTTTAAAACGTGTATATTAGTTAAATGGGAAGTGGGTTCACAAATCAAACATAGGCCTTTTTTTTATATGTGACTTCTTCTTTTTTAAGCAAATTTTTATTTCGTAAATAATAAAGAATGAATTATGTTCTGACATTTGTTTAAGTTTATTTGCGATAAATACTTGGATTTCAGGGATGTTATACACAGAAATTTGGTAAGTTTCTTTCAACGTGAATGACCTAAAAATATATTATATATATATATTTATAACACACCTCTCCCTGGTTCATTATCCTGATTGGCTGAAACACGGTCGCGTGGGGTGAACTAATATAGCCTAGTGCGTGAAATCTGCACCACACGCACCGCACGCGCTTCATTTGGGGGAATTAGTTCGCAAAGCGGGAAATAGTTTCAAAAACCCCAAAACTCGGGCCCGGGCCCGGACATCATTACTTTAATACCAAAATCTGTGAAAGATATTCCAGAGTTTGTACCAGAGACCTTCAAGTGGCTAAATAAAGCAGGACAGTTCCAGCAAGTCTTGAAAATTGTAAAAGTACCGTATAAATGTGCACGATGTGTACAGCGCACGACGGAACGTTAGGCCAGACGACCGCGATCACCACACACTTTTCAACACAAAAATTTCAAAGTTTTGAAGCTGAAATCCTCCAAAGAAATTGCTTTCCAAAACTGTGTGATTCCTTTGCCTATTTGAAATTCTGCAAGGCTAGGTATTAATGCTCACTTTTCCAAATTTGTTTATCTTTTTTTACAGTGATTTAGGCCAACATTACAAACAAAATAACAGACGGGTGGCTACATAATAAAAGTCGTCCGACGCCGGTAGTGCATGGCTAAAAAAACCTCTTTTTAGTAGAATTCTGTTAAACTATGAAACAGAGATGTGATTTAAATTAATGCCACAACATACTACTTTAAATAAAGGGGCTGATTAACTAATTTATCACTTAACAAAGTAAAATCGACTGTTTCGATCTCCCTCTGTGTCACGGCCTATCTCTTTACACGTATTTTGCCATCAGCTGTATGACGCCATACCCGACAGGGGGTCACGTGACCGCATGTCAACATTGTTGCGCAATCGATCTATTGTTGTCCACAAGCATAACTTTTGATTCTACAGCAGAGTCTAGGCTCCGTTTATACTCGAGACTACGACTCCTTCCAGTGAGTGTCTTCACATGCTGTGTGGTCTCGTAATCTTGCGTAGAATGATTCAAATGTTAGAGTGCTTCATTAAGGTTAAGTCATACTTCTGCAACCTTGTTCCCAGGGGGGTGTTTGATCACTCGACGCCTTTTTCCCAGCATGCCTTGCTTGCTCATAACCCCTCATTCTAAAAATTAACTTAGTCAAAACAGCGTTTACTAGTCATTCTAGACCACATTTTGACAACAAATTGTCAAAAATGACTAATTAAGGCTGTTTTGACTAACTTTAGTTTTAGAGTGCTGCTGGTCATGGAATTGGTTAAATAAAATTAGTCTGGTTCCCAGACCCAAAAATCTCTGACTATTCTCTGTCGATTTTAGGGTCACCCGAGGGCCACGTGACAAAAAATGAGGAATTCTTCCTTTTTCAAATATATCCAAAGTGTTCCGAACTCGTTGTCGTCAACTTGGTCAGTGTCGTTGATGGCGGACATTCTGGTCGTGTGTAGACTTTTATTTTGTTGATAAACAAACCACGCTGGAAATAATCAATCTTGTTGACAGACACGACCAAATTCAAAAAATTTGCAAAATATTCAAATATTCACGATATCACAGCATGCGAAAGAAAGACCATTTAAGTCTTGTTGACAGACGTGACTAAATTCAACATTTTTGCAAACTTTCTATTTAATGAAAATTTTTAACACTGTTGCAAACTGTGATTATCTGTTTTTGCTTTGCATTGTTGGCTACCCGTAGTTTTTCCATCTTGGTTGACAAAAACCTGGGCTGTGAAATTGCAAAAGAAAGGTCTATAAGGTTTTAAACAAGCGTGAGCGCAAAGCAGTCACTTTTGGGAGCCAATAGACTGTGTAAGTCTCGAAGGTATTCAAACATTAGGGTCCGTTAAAGCACATGATTTTGTTTCCTTCACAGTCATGTTACAGCAACGTGTGCGGGACGAAAATGGTCCCAAAAATTGTTCGAATACGCGCGAGACTTGCACAGTCTATAAGCGCTGTTTTTCAGTACATCCCTACCTGCCCATGGGGTTAGTGACGAGAGGTATCGGGCTCGCTTCCCACGGTAGCGAGGCTGACCCTGCTCCAACCTCAATCCAAGGAGTGTTTGATCTCGTCGTGTAATTTTCTTGGTACCGAGGTTGGCTCCATCAAACCCCTGGATTTGTGACACACAAATCTCCAATAAAAAAATTAATATGGGAGATTTTAATTAGGCCTGTGGCCGTTCCACTCTACGCGCCGCTCATAATATGGTATCCCGCAAAAAAGGTATCAATTAATCATAGAGCAATTACTGGTCCCCTCTCATTTTGTGAACTGGGGTGCGTTCCACTCAGGCGAACAGCGCAAACGTTTGCCAACTCAAGGCCGGTTCATACTTTCTGCGAATGCATGAATGTCGGATTTAACGTTCCATACATACTTCATCAAAATAAAAAAAATGAATACCGGTACGCATTAAACTTGCTTTCCGTTTCACAAACTCTCTTGAAAAACGCGCGCGTTTATGCATGATGCGCAACCATAGTATACAAATATTGACTGCTTCAAGTGGCGTAGTAAAACTAGTCACTCGAGGTGATCCCCGGAGCAGCCTATCTTCCCGAGGCGGAGCCGAAGGAAGAAAGGCGGCTCCGGGGATCACCGAGAGTGACAAGTTTTACTACGCCACGAGATAAAGCAGTTAATATTTGTTTTATAACACCTCAATTTCATCCATTTTGTGGTAATATTCGTTAAACAACTGTGCGTATATCAGTCTTCAAACAACTGTATAAAATCTGACAGGAAATCTCATACCGTATTTCAAATGCACGTATTATTTGATCGTTTCTTCACCGGGTTCGAGGTTGTCGTTGGATAGTACCATTTAATAGTTCTTTTGGTCGGTGTGCAGTGTGATAGTAAAAATACACGACACCACGTGACGCACGTTCGGCCAATCAACAGATAGAATCAAAGGAAGAGGTGTTATAAAGTTATATAACTCTATGTGCGCAACGTGTTACACGTTGCACATCATGCGTAAACGCGCGAATTTTCGAAGTCAATAGACCTTATGCACATGACGTCATTTGAGTAGGGCGCCCTCGTCTAGAGGTCAAAATGAGGTTGTTCATTGGCCAATCCTGTGCGCTGCCCGTACAAATCTCTGCGTTTCCATTGTTACATCATCGATTTACCTCTAAGATGGCGGCTTGATGACGTCAATGCATAAGGTCTATGAAGATGAATGCATGGGCGTGCTGGCCGTGGTGGCGAGGTTGACCCCACAAATCTTTCCGCCCCTCCTTTCAACCTAGAGACACCCCTTAAACCGGTAAATTTTTGGTTAAAAAAATCATGAAAATAATCACTAAGAGGAATTTAAAGGGTCTGTGTCGTCCTGATTATAGCAAGCCTGTGGTTGTATGGATGGAAAGACGAACTCTCACCCTGTGTCGCGCGCGGCTGTCGGTGGGGGCGCTGTTAACCCGGCAAGTCCCCAGTGCTCACCAATGATCACCGTGTGGCCTACAAATAAATTAATCTCCTCCCCGGTCCGTTGGGTTGAAGTATTTAACCAGGCAGCTCAAACTTATTGGGGTACCCTAAATAAATCAACAGTGAGTCGGATCAACAGTTCCAACAATTTATTCTCCACCACAAACTGAAATATATTTACAGTTCTTCCACTGTGTCTCTGTAAACTGTTTAACTCTGCCGAACGAAGTCACACACCCTTAATAATAAACAGACACCATATACTATGGAATTCTATCTCTGCTATTTCAACGGCGCATGTATGGTGGTGTTTGTAGTGTCCCTCACCGCTTGCGCCGTCAACGGCGCATTGTCGCGTCGTGCCGTCGCATGGTCGCGTCATGCCGTCGCATTGTCGCGTCGTGCTGTCGCGTCATGCCGGCGCATTCTCGCGTCGTGCCGTCGCGTCGTGCCGTCGCCTCCTTTTGTACACGTTGCATAGTGCCGTCGCATTGTCGCCTGTGTGTTGTTGGTCTTTGTAGCCGCTTACGCCGTGGACGGCGCATAGTCGCTTCGTATTGACGCGTCGTGCCGTCGCATTGTTGCATTGTCGCATTGTCACCCGGAAGCAGTTTTACTGTATTATTCAGCGTCGTCTGGTCACCAGTTCTACCGATCTGAAGACAGCACCAATTCGCCTATCATTAGAAAGGTACCACACTATTTCTTTCATTGTGTACTTGTTAAGCAATAATTATATATTATTGCTTAACAAGTACACAACAAAAGAAATAGTGCTTCCGGGCGACAATGCGACGGCACGACGCGACGATGCGAAGGCACGACGCAACTATGCGCCATCTCCACGGCGTAAGCGGCTACAAAGACCAACAACACACAGGCGACAATGCGACGGCACGACGCGACAATGCGCCGTTGACGGCGCAAGCGGCGAGGGACACTACATCACCACCATACATCCACCGTTGGAATGGCAGAGATAGAATTCCATAATATACAGCCTCTGTAGAAATAAGTATTAGCCTACTCTGCCAATCTCTGGGTAGATTGTGTAGCAGTCGAAATACGCACATCGCAGCAGTCACTGGTAGTATAATGTCCGCCGTCCTCTGACCCGTTAATTAACTAAACTACCCCGCTTGTATTACTTTTACTCCGCCAGATCCGCTGACTCTGTTTTAAACTCCTCTCAGCTCCTAGCTGAATTTCTATTACTCCGTCAGATCGGCTGACGCTATTTATTACTTCACCAGATCTGCTGGCTCTGTTTAACCATGTTTTAGCAAGAGCAACTGAGGCATAATCTTAGCAGCTTATCCCATCTAAGAAACGTTGCAGCGTCTCCTGTTTATATAGGATGCAGTGCAGCAGGTGCCCCAACTTGCTGAAATCGATTGTCCCGCCTGTAAGGCAACCTGCTGCTCGACAAACCAGGCAATCTCTGCTACTCAACACATTTGCTCTACAGTCCCCGTTCCCTCAGGGCATGACTGCAGCAAGAACTCTGCGAAGTTTTGATAGTGCTTTCCTTCCTGCAGCTGTGAAGATCACCTGGAACAGCCTACAGTCATCTGTTATTTTACACATTACTTACCAGGGCATGCAGTCCTTCAAAGTAGAGTAAATAAATACATTAAGTAAGAACCATCTTAGGGCTAAGAGGACTGCAGTGTGATGCTAATGGTCATGTCTCTCATCACTTTCTAGTGAGCGAGGCATAGTCCAATAACCATTGTTTCTTCTTTTTTTTTACATTGTGGGATGGTCTGTTGAAACAAGCACGTAGCTATCCCTATGGGATATTCTTTTTGTTTTTGATGGGGTGCTCCTTAAAGAGCAGTTCATAAAAAAATAAAAATAAAAAAAAATCTCAGCTCCAATTTATTGTGCGACCCGCGTCACGTGACCTATTGTGAGTATTAAATGCATACACACATGACGTCCTCCATAGGAAAGTGCGGTATACGGTACACGATGGTTGTTACATTTAATTTATTCGATCAAGGCCTTCTTGCTCGAAATCAGTGAAAAATATTCCTGAGTATGTACCAGAGACCTCCGAGTAGCTGAATAAAGTCAGTTTTGTACTGTTTTTGTACTCACTTTGTGTCACGGCATATCTCTTTTCTCGTATTTTGACATCATCTGATATGGCATTATACCCACAGGAGGTCACGTGACCGCATGTAAACATTGGTCGCGCAATCGGTCTATTACTATTACTCCGCCAGATCCACTGACGCTACTATAGTATTACTCCCCAATTAGACTCAATAAACCCTACTATGATCTCAACTCCGGGCTAACATCTATACTTTACGCACATCGCAGCAGACCCTCTACTGGTAGACGGTATACCCCACCGACCCTAATTATTATTAACTTATGCTGACTCCAGCGACCTGGATTAATTATGTACGAAAATGGAGCATTCCCTAAACAATGAAGGCATTAAAATCTAGCACAAGCCTTACATACACGCAATGCAAAAAGTAAAATGTAGCTGATAATAATGACAGGAAAACAGCTAAAATTATGCACTCTAATATTCATCATTTAATAATAAGGATTACACCATCGGTTCCAGTAATTTTTATTTCAAGTCCAATCGATGAAATTATCTCAAATAAAGCAATCAAATTGAGTGCAAATTACTTTAATTAATCAATTCAATGACACTAACCTGCTAACCTGTTAAATTGACACAGCTAACTTTACAGCAATTGTCCCACCAAACTTTCCTTTTTCTAGAGGAGCAGCAGCAGCTGCTTTACGTGGTTTTATTGGCTAAATGTTTGCACGTCATACAAATTTCGCGCGCTTAGGAAAACAGGCAGACTAATTTACAAACTTCTTATAAAAGGAAATTTTCCTTCATCGACCACAAATTCTCACACAAATAATTCGTCGCAGTTTTCACGAAGTGACACAATAGACCACACAACGGTAAAACCATGTTTCGAGATACTGCGAATTTTCGTTTGTTAAGTTTTAAAATCGCAGTTTCGATTTGATTTCATGGTCAAAAATCTTTCTTTTTTTTACTTTCTTAGAAAGCTGAAGTCTCAAAGGATACGTAATTGTATATCTTTTGTTAAGGGAAACAATTATCAACGACTTAAATCAATATAAACAAAAACGTCACTTCGTGAAAACGAAAAAAGTTCACTATTATACACGGTTTTCGAGTTTTCACGAAGTGACGTATTCCGTGTGTTATAGTATAGGGAATGGTGTCACTCGTGGAACACACACAACGCGCGCGCGGTGTGGCGTTTTTCATCCAGTCACTTCGTGAAAACTAAAAAACATGCAAATCACGTTGTGTCACATGCAGTAACACATGGACAAGTCTACAACATCTCACTTCGTGAAAACGAAAAATTCCAGTTTCAACCAAATTGAGCTTAGTGACACTACTGTAACTAAGCAACCAAGATGTTTCAAGACTTGTTACTTGACAGAAAGAAAGGTATTAGTGAATACCTTCTGAATATTAACATAATATTTTTATAGCATTATGTCACTTCGTGAAAACTGCGACGAATTATTGAAGAAATTATCATGGTAAAAATACAGGTTCTGACTGACAATTGAGCTTAATATAAAGAAAATAAGCGACAAATAAACACTACTATTATTGGCAAACGACGATCACGTGTAGTTTACTTATGAATAACCTATGGTGGCCCTGAAGGGACATCGCATATCGCAAACGTGTGCGCATACGTATGCAATGTCGTGAAACAATTCGCGAATATGTGCGCATACGTATGCAATGTCGTGAAATTTATGGTGAATATGTGCGCACACGTGTGCGATGTCGTGAAATTTATCGCAGATGTGCGCACACGTTTGCGATGTCGCGAAATTTATCGCGAATTATGTGCGCACTATGGTGTTCCATATGTGCCACCTTTATTCAGAATATTTTATACCGTCGCATTTTTTTTTTCCGTCGCATTTTTTTTTTCCGTCGCATTTTTTTTTTCCGTCGCATTTTTTTTTTCCGTCGCATTTTTTTTTTCCGTCGCATTTTTTTTTTCCGTCGCATTTTTTTTTCCGTCGCATTTTTTTTTTCCGTCGCATTTTTTTTTTCCGTCGCATTTTTTTTTACCGTCGCACGTGACTCCCACGTGATTAGGTTGTTAAACTTTGAGCTTGCAAGAAAATGTTTGTGTGAGGAGTCTCTGTTTTTCGGACATTAGTTAATTGTTTTACATTATATAAAGTTGTTCTCTCTCCGCTGAGGACGCGTGTTGACGCCCTTTGAAGTCTAGCGACCCCCCCCCCCCATCCTCCCCGCCTGCACAATCTTCCACAGGTGAGGATGCCAACCTTTCTCCGTAGTTTTAAACACTGCTATTGATTATTAATGCAATGATATGTTCATTATAACCGCAAGGTTATAATGAACATAAGCATGAGTTGATATTATTGCATTATAATAATCAATAGAAGTGTTTAAAACTACGGAGAAAGGTTGGCATCCTCACCTGTGGAAGATTGTGCAGGCGGGGAGGATGGGGGGGGGTCGCTAGACTTCAAAGGGCGTCAACACGCGTCCTCAGCGGAGAGAGAACAACTTTATATAATGTAAAACAATTAACTAATGTCCGAAAAACAGAGACTCCTCACACAAACATTTTCTTGCAAGCTCAAAGTTTAACAACCTCATCACGTGGGAGTCACGTGCGACGGTAAAAAAAAATGCGACGGAAAAAAAAAATGCGACGGTAAAAAAAAAATGCGACGGAAAAAAAAAATGCGACGGAAAAAAAAAATGCGACGGAAAAAAAAAATGCGACGGAAAAAAAAATGCGACGGTAAAAAAAAAATGCGACGGAAAAAAAAATAACACGGAAAAAAAAAATGCGACGGAAAAAAAAAATGCGACGGAAAAAAAAATAACACGGAAAAAAAAAATGCGACGGAAAAAAAAAATGCGACGGAAAAAAAAAATGCGACGGAAAAAAAAAATGCGACGGAAAAAAAAAATGCGACGGAAAAAAAAAATGCGACGGTATAAAATATTCTGAATAAAGGTGGCACATATGGAACACCATAGCGCACACATATGCAAATTTATTTGCAATGTCGTGAATTTTATTGCATACCTGTGTCGCATACCTTGCAATAAAATTCCTAGTGCACTGGGGAGTTGTAGCAGCTAGTATGTATACAAAATGCATAGAGTTATATATAAGAAATAGAGGGTGTACAAACCATGCGACGCGGCCCGACAAGGAGCATTTTTGACCATTGAGAAAATGGCGCAGACCATTCATTTACACTGGTTACTCATCCGTTCACACAGCAACCATTTTCTAAGTGGACATTCGTATGCAACTGACCCATAGGGATTTTCGCCCATGGTGAGTCAGTGGAGTTCCGTGCGTGGCACCGCGAGTGCTCCCTCTAGTTCTTAGTATATAACTCTATGACAAAATGTGACCAGGGCCACTTACTTGCGCACTCTCTAGGTCACTAATGAATTGCCCGCAAAAATGACATCACCCCAAAGGTATGCGACAGAGGTATGCAACAAAATTCACGACATTGCAAATAAATTCGCATACGTCTGTGCACATATTCGCGAATGAAGCCTTGTTTGTTGGTTGGTTTGGTTTCCCTTTCCTGATTTCTATTGCCAGGAAAATCGATGTTCCAGTCGTTTATCAATCAAAATGTTTCCCATATCTTTTGCCTTTACCTTTCATTCTTTGTAACAAAGGAAAGGAACAAAAATAATAGAACATTACATTTTTCCTTGGGATTATTGGCATAATTTTTTGGCCGAACACCAAATTTTCGATATGCCATCGCCTTTTTTTTTAGCTGGTTGACTCATTTGGCCCGAATGTTTTCACAGTATTTATCGTGCAAAGATCTTTGGTTTTACCTACCTACATGTAACAACAGCGGGCGCACTTTTCCACGCGCAGCCATTTTGCGTTTCATGTTTCAACCATAGAGTTGTATACACAGACATAAAGAACCAGTCAACGAACACCACAAAGTTCCATCGGTAATGATTGCCGAGTGCGTGCTGTGCAATATTGCCATTGTGGGGGTCGTTGACACAGCTGGTATCCTGCGTTGACTGCACAAAACAATGTTCAAGTCCGGGCATCAGCAAACACGTGATCCCCGCAGCGTTAATATGACTTTTTTCAAGTCAGAAAACAGTCGTGACATTAGTAATCAAAATGGCGATTGTAACGGCAGGGTTGGCAGAGGCCCTAAAAATCATCGATTTGGAGGACAGAAAATGATCGTGAGTACAATTAAATGCATTTTATTACACCATAAACACTTGGAGAAGACAGTAGGCGAATTTTGAGCAATTCTGTTGAGTCTAAGGCATTTTTTTTAACAGAGGTGATTTAAATTCTCCTGACCGTCGGCAGTTACTACATATTCCTTACTGGGGCGGTAGTACGACAGATAATGTCAAAATCTCAAAAAAGGAGTACAGCGCCCCAGTTACTGGGTCTAAGTCCTTATACTATTTTACTTTTTTGATTAGCTTAATAGTTACTAGTTAGCTTAACGTTAGTTCAGAGTTCAGTACAGTATGACACTGGAAAGACCCAGCGCTGAACTCCTTTTTGAGATTTTTTACATTATTGATTGGTCGCTGCGCCCCAGTTACTGGGTCTACATGTAGAACTGACAGTGACAGTCATCTGACAAGTGACAGTGGGATGTGATGTCACTGATGGTAATCATGGTTTATGGTAGCCCAGGTCGGACGTTAGTTTCCATTGTACTACACTAACGTCCTGGGTTTCAAGGTCTCGCTACATAGCGAAAAAATTTATAACTAACTTATTTCATTGTTTTACCTGATTAAATGAGCTGAAACTTCGTAGGAACCAACAAGCATTACTGTGTGACAACTGTAATCTTTGGCAACATCGTTCCTGGAACAGTGGCGTATCCCAAGAGCAGTACGTGCTGATGTCGGAGGAGAATACAACCAGTTGGTGGTACTGCGAGTTATGCAGTCCTGTGACGACCCGGCATGATGGATCAGTGGAGGAGGCGGCGACAGTGGAGGAGGTTGACTCCTTCCACTGTACCACCGATTTCAGTGTTCCTCAGCCGGTAGTTGAGTACAGCATATCCGACAGGACACTTCCTGCTTGTATACAAGGCATCGGAGAGGAGAGTGCTGTGACTTTCAAGGTTACAGAGAGTGGAACACAGCGGGGAAAGAGGATTCTTGTCGACTCACTGGGCTACACATACACAAGAAAATGGAAGAAAGACCCGTCCTCTCTATTTTCTTCGTGGGTGTGTAGCATGCGTAGCAAGAGTCGCCGATGCCCCGTGTCTGTTTTACAGCATGGGGAATCATTCCGTCACGGTGTCCACAAGGTACACATCCATCCAGCAAATCCCGGAACCGAGGAAGCAGTCAAGATTGCGGTCAAGGTCAAGGCAAGAGCAAGATAAGACATGTTCCAGTCTGCAGGTGCCATCGTGGAAGGCTTCATGACGACACTTCCCGACGTCAGTGCCTGCTCCAAGCCAGCGAACCTTGTGCGAACTGCCAACCGAGCACGTCAGAGCCAGTGTCCTCCAGATCCATCCAACATTGCATTCGACCTCAGGGAAGATGCGATTTCGGATGGGTTCCTCCAGAGTGACATACATGTTGGGATGCCCAACACCTCCTGTTTTTCACTGAGCAGCAAGCAGCACTACTGAAGAAGGCCAAGACATGGTACATGGACGGTACCTTCAAGATTATCAAGCGTCCGTTCTACCAGCTCTTCAGCATCTATGCCTTTGTCAAGGGGGACAATGGGGGACAGAAGCAAGTTCCACTTGCCTTCTGTTTCATGTCCCGCCGGACGAAGGTCTACCGCAAGATCCTTAAGGCGGTCAAACACAAGTTGGAGTTCACAAATGTAAAGGAGATGGTGGTAGACTTCGAGGCAGGCTTGTGGGGTGCACTCTGCAAGGTTTTCCCGGCCGTTCAAATCAAGGGGTGTCTATTCCATTGGACACAGGCGATTTGGCGGCACTGTCAAGACCCTGGTCTGGCTGTACCCTTCCAGAATGATGCGGTGGTGAGAGAGTACATCAAGAAGCTGATAGACTCCCCTTGAAGGGGAGAGCAAACCAGCAGGTGTTAGTGGAGCTTTGCCGCTACATCCAAGAAACATGGATCACCAACACCAAGTGGAGCCCCGAGAACTGATCCGTGTTCATGCGTAGCATACGCACAAACAACGACGTGGAGGGATGGCACCGCCGCATTAACTGGAAGTCTGGTCGGCATGGTCTCCACATGTACAAACTGGTGCAGCTTCTGTTCGAGGAGTCCTGTCTGGTATCCGTCCAGATGAGATTGGTGAAAGAGCAGAAGCTGTGCCGTTACCAAAGGAGGAAGTACCGGCAACTGCAGGGGATGATCTTCAAGACCTGGGACAAGTATTGCAATGGAGAAATGACCACTTCCGGGCTGCTGTCCACTTGCAGCCATCTCACTGGGCCAGTCTAGCTGGGTCCAGATAAACCTAAACCAAACGGCCCTTCTCAGGGCCACCACATCTTCAAGAGAGATTAATAAACATGTGCTGTCACTTTATTTAAAATAAAAATAATATTAAAAAGAAGAAATAGGAAACAAAAGAAAACGCAATAAACATTATTAGGAAACATTTTACAGTTCAAACATTTTAAAATAAAAATAATATTATTCACCAAAATCAATTATTTCAAAACATCATTGAGGTTTCGAAAAATACAAATGATAGTCCAAGAAGGAAGTAGGCAACATTTTAAAGATAGCAATTTATTAGTAAAAAAAAATTGAGAATTAGCAGACGATTAAATAAAATAATTACAAAAAGTTCACCCCCCCCAAAAAAAAAAATGCAACGTCATTTTTAACCCGGATCAGAGCAGTTTTGGTTAAATGAGCAGATTTGTAAGCAGATTGGAACTTTTCAGATAGATGTTGATTGTCATTATTATGTGAGGTACTCCATTTTTACATTTATAGTCCCTATTTGTGATGTTTACGGTGAAGGTGTGAATGTGGATCTGCGATTTATTTTCTGGACTATTGTCATTCATGGACATACATGTGGTTAGTGGAGTGTCGTGGCCGAGCGGTTAAGATCACCGGACTCAAGTTCTTGTGTTGTTGGCAGCAGAGTGTGGGTTTGAATCCCAGTCGCGGCACTTGTGTTCTTGAGCAAGATACTTTACCATAATTGCTTTGTCCTTCGGATGGGACATTAAGCCGTAGGTCCCGTGTACTAGGATAGGTAGTGCACGTAAAAGAACCCAGAACACTTATCGTGGAAGAGTAGGGGAATTACCCCGGTGTTTCTGGTTCACATGGCAAGCATCCTTATCTACTGGTTTCTTCAGACTTGAGAGCTACAGTGATTAAGTTCACTTATGAGGCATCCTTGGTTTCATTACCAGAAATGTATAATAACGTACTTGTTATTTATGAATCCATCAAAAATGTACTTAAAGACACCATCAAAATTGCAACAGAATTTCAGTTTCTTAAATCCAACAACAACAAACAAAGCAATTATATTCCTTCAACTCAAAGACAAATGACATTTTTATTTTTGTTTTTACCCGTTTAGGAATACATCCAAGAGATGACAATAAAAATGTTTCTCATAAACTTCTTTGCCAAGCAGTTCCAACAGTGTTTCCAGCACATCCACAACATAAGCAGAAAACCCACAAAAAGCAACCACCTTCAAAGAAACGACCCTTTCCTGATGATTCCATGTCTCAACCACTGGCAAAGAAACTCCATCCGAACAGATAGCAAATGAGCATTGTTACAGTATATCTCCTGATGTAGTTGAGCAAAAACTCACAGAAACCAAGGAAAAATTACAGGATGCACAGAAGAAGAAGTTAAAAGTGCTGAAGAAAAAGTTGAAAAGGAGGGATGACACTGTAGCAAAACATCTGCAGACAGTGAAGGACCAGAACCTGATCACTCAAGAGCAGCTTGACCTCTTTGGCAAGAAAACATTTACACTCATTGAAAATGAATTGCAAGCTCAAGGCACAGATAAACATGGTCTAAGGTATCCTGATCAGCTCAAAATATTTGCTGTTACTCTGCATTTCTACAGTGCTCAGGCATATGAGTTTTTGCGACAATATTTACATCTTCCTCACCCAGCTCCCATTCGCCAGTGGAGTTCAGGCATAAATTGTCAACCAGGATTTGTAACAAGTTATCAACCATTTGAGACAAATGGGAGAAGAAAATCCCTTGATGAAACACTGTGTTCTTGTCCTTGATGCAATGGCACTGAAGAAGGAAGTTAAGTATGATCCCCAAAGTGGTTTTTGACAAGGTGTTGTAAATATGTACATGTATAAACAAATTAACTTTCGAACTGACAAATATTTTAGTATGTATGTACCAAATATATGTTAATGTATGTATTTATTTATTTACTATTGTTCAGACAAAGAAGGGGAGATTTAACATTCGCTTTATTATATTATTTTTATTATTATTATATATTTCTGGTAATGAAACTAAGGATGCCTCATAAGTGAACTTAATCACTGTAGCTCTCAAGCCTGAGGAAACCTGTAGATAAGGGTGCTTGCTATTGGAACTAGAAACACCGGGGTAAACCCCTACTCTTCCATGATAAGTGTTCTGGGTTCTTTTACGTGCACTACCTATCCTAGTACACGGGACCTACGGCTTAATGTCCCATTCGAAGGACAAAGCAATTATGGTAAAGTATCTTGCTCAAGGACACAAGTGCCGCGACCGGGACTAGAACCCACACTCTGCTGCCAACAACACCAGAACTTGAGTCCGGTGACCTTAACCGCTCGACCACGACACTCCTTTGACAAGACATTGTAAATAATATACGCAATATTTTTTTTTAAATTGGAAATAAAAAATATATTTGAATTATATTGTGTAAAAATGTCTTTATTTATGTATCAGTGTATATTTATGTATTTCTTATTTTAAAATTTTTCATACATTTGTTGGGCTGTTTGGGGGGTTAGGGCCAAGGTGCTTGTAAGCATGTCTGGTTGCCTGTCAGGGTTGACATATTATTTTGTTTATTCATGCTTTTGTTTAGTTATATATCGATTTATTAACTTGCTAGTTTTTTTCCATTCCTTTGCATTTAAAAGTCACTAAGTTCAGTGACACTATGAAATACCAGAAGTCTTCCGTTTTTATTGAATGATTGTAAATGAATAAAAAGAAACACATTCCATTGAAGATTGTAACATGATTTCAAATCATCTTTATTACTGTGTCTACTCTCTTAAAGGTTTCATTGAAATTTACTCTATTAGATTGTAACTAGGGACAAACTTCAGAAGATTTGCCCTGGCCTCAGTCGAAAAGAGTGAGTTTCAATCTAATTATTAAGGATATTTTTTGTTTATTTAATTTTTGTTAGAAATAACATCACTGTTGTGATTTTTTTTTTCACGGGGAATGAGACCTCCTTGGCCTATGCCTGTGTATTTTTATGGGTTTTAGTTGTAATAAGATAAGCCCCACGAAAGAACTTACAACATTTTTCAATCGGACAGTGAAGTGTGTGTTTAGCTTTCACACATCTGGGTACACACATTGAATGTTGTCCACTCACAAAATGGCGCGCGTGTCTCCTTGTGGTCCCGTCGCCGCATCATGCGCGGCATAGCGGGTGCGCCCTCTAGTTCTTATATATAACTCTATGGTCCAATCTTGGTCTTTGCCGTAAACCTATGCCCAACACTAAAAACTAGGTATTTTCGTAGATCTGGAGAATTGAACTAATGTGATTGTACAATATTTAATGTCTAATCAATATTTCTTTGACTACAGTTACCAGGGAATAGTTAAAACTAAATAAATAAAATAATCCAACTTTAATTGGAACTACATTTTGACGAATAGAAACCCAAATACCAGAGTGTGAGTATGCTGAAGAACTACGTCATCGTTTATTAAAGGACTAGACACTATAAAGGGATTTCAAGTACAAATAGCATTGTTTTGTTGTGTATGGAAACCCTTTTTCCATATCCCCACACTAATACGTCAACCAACACATTAGCTATGCATGACACCAAGTTACACAAGTTCCAAAAAGCTTGACAAAATTGGGAACGTTCGATCCAGACAAGACAAATGGAAAATGCACAGAGAAGAAGGTAAACAACCTTCATCCAGTCCATATTGTGACATGCCAGGCAACGCCAAGGGAAGAAGAAGGGGGGGGGGGGTTGAGTGTTTTTCTGATCTAATTCCAACAAACTACATGGAGAAACACTTCAATCTTATGATCAAATAATAACTAAACAAAGATAAATAGTCAAATTAGTTTGAGTGATGTTGTTCAAGTTGATCTTTAAATCAATTAAAAATTAATTAGTTGGCCCATCGTAAGCCCCATATTGAGTGGAGATTAAAAGCGTCTCTCAAGACCCTTTTTTTACTTTGCTTAAGAGCTGAAAGCTCGGCTAGTTGGTGTAGAATCTCCATCATGACCAATTCCATTAACAAGGATTCCACAGTGAGGACTCCAATAAATGAGGTGTTGATGTTTTTGGGGTGTAGGAAAGCGCCTTACGGACTATATTATAAAAACACACTTTTGTCTGAACACTTTAGGTTGAACGAATGTTGGCAAGAATCCATTCCTTGATGAATTTCTTTATACTGAACTGCTTAAGAAAAACAATTTTCAAGCACAGGTTCATAAATTAAATTGTACCTTTGCAACTTAGTACAAATAACCTCCTCACATCAAATCGTTTGAAATTCATATTTAACATTCCTATCTGAATTTAGTTAGCATTAACATATTCATTACATTTAAAATGAACATTATACAAAACAAAATAAATTCACATGATATCGGAAATAAACTTAAAAAAAACAAAAACAAATTATTAATACAATAAAAAAATATGGAGCTGGGAGATTAATAATTATGATCCAGAGACAAAAGATTTAGAGATTTAAACAATACTGACTTTAGATTGGGTAGCAACAGAACAAAACCGTTGAATATGATACCTGATGTGTTATTGCTCTTCTGTACAAGGCTTTTGTTTTGCAACTTTAATGGTTATAAAATCAAGAACTTGACTGTCGGTGTTTATCAACACAGAGAAGTCCTTGACTTGACCTGACCCAGAACTTCTACATGTTCTAAATCCAAATCCATCTAATGTTACAATCATCATACAATGTTGTTGTAGAATGCCCTGTCTTGACAACAATCTTAAATTTCAGGAGAACTCGTTCAAATGGTCCCTGTCTTTTTCCGCCACAATGCAGGCAGGCATTTAAGACTCAAACGTTTGGGTGAGCTACAAGGCCAATGTGCATTTAACACAGACTTGCATATGCAATGTACATAATGTTAAAACAAAGAACAAAAGACAACAAAACAGACTTAGGTTGAAAACTTTAGTAATTGTGTTATCCCACACCAACTTCATCGTCTTTGCAATATGGGATGCAAAGCACTGAATTCTTTTCCATGAAAGTATGGAACACTCGTGGGAAAATGTATTTATTCTCAAGCAAACTTGCAAACAAACAAAAGAAAGACACAACAACTGCTTTATTCTAATTTATCTACTTTATTCTAATTTATCTAAGATTCCAACCAAATTCAGGTGGTATAGTTTCTGAAGGTTTCTACTTACATTATTAAATTGATTTAAAATTACATGAATTCAAAAATATACTCTTGATAAGGTTGTATTTAAAAAAAAAACTTTGGACTGCTGTGATGAAGTGCGTAAATAATGAGTATCGTGTTTTAACACAGAGGGCACAACATAGGAAATTGGGGTGGGAAAAGAATACACCCAACAGCTGTTAACTTAAGCGGTAAAGGAGGATAAATGAACAAGTTCTTTCAAATAACAGCATACCTCCTAACACCAGAAAATAAATATCTACTAAAACATCTACTGCCACAGACATAAGTCTGTGGCAGTGTAATCAGCTGTACTATGTTCTCCAGAAGTCTGGTTGCAGCTTGCCCTTGGGTGGTGATATTCTTTGTGTTTGAATGCTCACCTGTTGAGAGAAAAACAAAATGCTTGGTACAGTTAATGCCAGCATGCCATCATTTTAAAATACTGCCCTTTTCTGGAATTGACCAGACAACACTAACCTCATTTCTCCTGCAGGTCATTGGTGAAAAAAAAAAAACAACAACCGGAATGTCATTCCACAGTAGTTCTGGGATTTTTTTTTATTTTGTGACCAACATATCCCTTGATAGAATCTCTCTGAAAACTTTGAATAGTCTAATACAATGATAATTCAGGAAAAGTATCTTTGATAAGAACAACTATAATAGGCAGGATGATAATCAAACAAGACAGAAAAACTTGTAAGAGAGCTGTGCTAAAACATCCTAGCAGAAAATATTGCGCTTAGCGTAAGCATATTTTACATCTTTTATTTTACATATTTTAATTAGCAGAGTATTTTTGAATGTGTGCATGCAATACTTCAAGTTGAAAGACTTTTTCGCTGAAAGAACTAGCGTAACAATTTTTACACTAATCCTGTTAGTGAAAGAGGTCCTTTAAATGTCCCAACGATGTTGTAGAATCATAGGTCAGGGCCTACAAATCCTTTTCCACAGCAGGGCAACCTGGTAGCCTTTAAATCGAAGCACGGTTGGTGTTCCATTGGAGGAAAGACTGCTTGGTCCAGAGGGTGTTATGTATGGCATGGTGCGCGACAGTCATGGCACCTTAAAAAGCAGCGCAAACTGAGGTGGAAGTTTTTCTAAAGCCTTTGAGTTGAGGTGACAACAGAAGGTTTGAGAAGCTGGAAGCTGAAACTCTTGCACACAGGCAGCCTGGATGTGACTGTTGTGCACCACTGATGAACAACATTGCTGCAAGGCAGCTGTTCAGTTGACCATGCAGCCCTCTTGAGGGATGCACTGCCTGCCCCACATAGGGAGGGTGCCTAGACAAGGTGGGTTTAATTGAAGAAAGCTTGTTCAACATTTTCCTGACTGATCAACCACGGCCAGTGGATCTTTATCCTAGAATGGGTTGCGCCTATCAGGCTGCCACGTCTAGCAACAGCTCTGAACTGAATGTCATATTAGCGAGACTGAGTTTGGTGTTGACTTTCTATCATTGACTGTGGCTCAAGTTCACTTCATAGATCAAACTTGTCTGCTCAGTGTTGCCTTGATTAAGAAGACAAGACTGAGTTTTCATCTTGCCCCTTCTATGTGCATCACCCAGACAATCTTCACAGGAGCCATTTTATCTTAGTCCAGAGAGTGGGTGGGCAATCAACAACAACAACCAGCGAATAAACACAAAGGACAACACAACAATGAAGCTAACGAGCTTGCTCCTCCTAGTAATGGTGAGTCAATTGTTCACCTACAGTCTTCACCACCAACAACAATGGATTGGAGTGGTTAACAATCATGTCCTACATGACACAGCTAAACATCGCCTTGTGCAGTACGGTTTCTGTAAAGCCCATATCCCCTACTACAACAACACCACGGCCACCTATAACTTGGTATAACTTTGGTATCGTGTGGTGACATTGAGTCTAACCCTGGACCAGATACAGAGCTGCTTCATCAAAGAGACTATCTTTCGCAGCAATCTAATCTAACATACGCTTCAGCTCAACTCTTGGCTATTGGAACTAACTGCCCCAAAACACCTTTCTCCCAACATGCCTGGTCCAACATTAAAAACCTACGGATTAACTCAAAACTACCAACGCACAGGGGTACCCGAGGTGGTACTTGCAAGGCCAAACATCGCCTACGTCTCACATCCAGTGACTCAATTCAAGTCACTTCTCCTTCAGATCACCATCTATTAAATGACCACACGACTCAGCTTGGTTTGATAAATTGCCAATCTGCTTGCAACAAGACTGATCTTATCAAAGACCATATAAATGATTATAACATTGACATAATGGCATTAACAGAAACTTGGTTTCGTTCGGACCAAGATACGCACGCCCACGATGTTACCCCCAGAGGTTTTAAATTAGTACACACCCCCAGAATAGGGAGGAGGGGAGGTAGTGTTGCAATCATCTATAAATCAACCCTCTCAGCGTCTGTCGCCAGGCCAGCCAATAACCCACAGATTACCTCGTTTGAATTTATACAAGCAGACTTCATCCACCACGGCAACACCAAACACTTCCGTGTCATTGTTTTATATCGACCACCCCCTTCCAAGAGAGCTAATTACCCATTTGGTACGTTCATTGACGAGTTTACTGATCTTCTTGACAGTCAGGTACTGTTCACCGGGGACCTCATCATTCTTGGTGATTTGAACGTGAATTGGGGTGACAATTCTACTGCCCGCAGACGACTCAATGACCTACTAACGCAGTACGACATGCAACAATTAGTCAACAACTGTACTCACACGTCCGGTCACATAATAGATCCCGTGATCACTCGGCAGCCTCACTACCTCATACAATCCATCACAACAGCAGACTTCATTTCTGACCACTGCGCAATCCACTGCCAGCTTGACTTGGAGAAACCCAAATACATCAGGCGTCAGGTTACATATCGCAAAATAAAGACAATAGACCCGACCAAAATCAAACAGGACATTATCGCTTCTTCCCTCATCAGTAACGCTCCACGCTCCAACCAAAACCAGTTCAATCATCATCAAACCTATGGTTCCTTGGTACAACGAGGACATAGCCGCGGCTAAACGCAGGCGTCGACAACTCGAACGACGTTGGCGTTCATCTAGCCTCCAGGTATACCGTGACATCTTCAAAACTCAGCGAGAACTGGGTAAATCTAAATTCAACAACCACAAGGCCAGCTACTATTCTGATAAAGTACGTGACTGTGGAGCCAATCAAAAAGCCCTTTTCCAAGTCATCAACCACCTTATGCATAGGAAAACCACTCCCGTTTTCCCATCATTCCCAAACGCCACAGCAATGGTTGATAGCTTTTCTGATTTTTTCAAAGACAAGATCATCAAAATCAGAGATGACATTCCCCTGCACGCTGGCCCGTACGCTGACCCCCATGTGGCGGATTGTGAGTTCCAGCAAGTCCCCCTTACAATGTTTACCACCGCCTCTGACCAGGAAGTAATGAAAATAATCAAGAACTCCCCCATAAAGACCTGCGCTCTAGATCCAACTCCAACAACAATGGTGAAGGAACATATCGACGTGTTGATTAAGCCCATAACAGCAATAATTAACAGATCTCTTACCTCAGGCCGCTTCCCAGATTGCTTTAAGAGGGCACTTATTTCGCCAGTTATAAAGAAACAGTCACTTGACCATAACAACTTAAATAATTATCGACCAATTTCCAACTTATCATTTATGTCGAAGGCTGCTGAAAAGGTAGTAGCCGCCTCCATCCCCATTTCTACGCAGACGACACGCAACTGTACGCAACCTTTTCTCCTAGTACACCCGATGATGATATAAACACACTGCACATTATTGAAACATGCTTAGACAATATACGCAGGTGGATGGCAGCCAATCTACTAAAGCTCAACGCACAGTAAACCCAGTATCTCATCATGCATTCATCAAACCTCAGGCGGGAAGTCAACATTCCACACATACGTATTGGTGGTGCTCTGGTTGCTGCCTGCTCTGATGCACGTAACCTTGGTGTTATTTTTGACAGATTCATGAACCTTGACCGACATATTACTGCAGTCTGTCAATCTTCTTACTTGCATCTATGTCGCATAGCGGCAATCAGGGCATCACTTTCACTTCATACAGCTGAACAACTCATTCACGCATTTATCTCATCAAGACTCGACTTTTGCAACAGCTTACTTACAGGACTACCTCAACAATCACTAATGCGTCTTCAAAAAGTCCAAAACGCATCTGCCCGCTTGCTCACAGGAACAAAATCATCCGAGCACATAACACCGATATTATATAACCTCCATTGGCTTCCTGTTAAACATAGAATCCAATTCAAAATCTTGGTTCTCACATTCAAGGCCCTCCATGGACAAACCCCTTGCTACATTACAGATCTGCTACAAATGCGCATTCTGAGACCAGGCCTTAGATCCTCATCTTCATCACACATACTCTCTGTTCCCAAAACTCGCCTGGCAAGCTACGGAGACCGGGCCTTTTCCAGCTGCGCACCGCGTCTCTGGAATTCCTTGCCAGACGAATTGAGGGATATAAGTGATCTGTCAACTTTCAAACGCAGCCCCAAGACCTATCTTTTCAATCTGTCATTCGATCAACCGCAGGGACTTGCTAGCACCCGGCGCCTTTGAATGGTCTCCAGATACTGTGCGCCTTATAAATGTTATGTTATTATTATTATTATTATTATGTAAAAAACTAAGACAGAAAGGAAACATAGAATCATTGAATGTGTGAACCCTGTCAGACAGTAATCACACCACACATCCTGAAGGACAAACTGCGATAGTTGCAAAGGAGCTCAACATAGAGCATTGAGCAACATTGGAAAAGCCTCTCTGCAAACGTAATGGAAGCATCTACTCAAACTCTTGGCTTTAAAATGCAAGAAGACTGCAGATTGATTTGACAATAACTTTGAGCAAGTTAAGTCCCTTCTTCATGAAATGTGTATAGAGTGAGAGACTGTCCTATCAAGCAACACATGCAAGCTTTGTGGATCAAGAAGAATAACTGCTCTGTGTGGCAGGAAAGATACTTGCCAAAATCATGCTGGTCCACCTCCAGATAACATCCTCCCCAAAAGCCAGTGTGGTCTTAGGGCATAACGTTCCAGGGTGGACATGATTTTTACCTTACGCCGACATAGGAAAAGGCAATGGAACAACATGAGGAACTCTTTGTTGTCTTCATAGACTTTCCCAAAGCACTTGACAGTTTTCTCTGGAAACTCTTAGACCATTATGAATGTCCTGATATTTTTAGGAAGATCATCCAGGAATTTCACAATGGTATGACCGGCTTAGTAGTAGTTAGGATGCTACATATGATCCTCTCAACCCAAGCAAGGTTGCGTACCGGCACCTACACTGGTTAATCTGTTACTCGCTGATGTCCTTACACTTATGTCTAGACTCTTCTACACTACGCTCTCACACAAAAACCAAAGAGCTCTTTGGACATGAACTTCTATATGTTGACCATGCTTCCCTGGTTGTGTATTCGCTGGAAGACATGTAGTGCATTGTTACCTGTTTTGAAACTGCAGCAGAAAACTTCAGTCTTACTATCAAGAAAACACAGCTGCTTTACCAGCCAGCACACAGGGAACCTCACAGCAACCCCAGAACACTACACAGTTCACCAATCTAGGAAGCACGGTGACATCTAAAAACTCATAGATGTGGAGATTGGCATTCGGTTCGGGCTGCTTTAAGAGCTTTCGGGGGCTACGCAAGAGACTATAGTCTCAACATGATATCAAGCTTCCACAAAGTGCTTCCACAAAGTATACCGTGCCACCGTCCTTCCATTTCTTCTGTACTCTGCAGAAGCGTACAAACTGTACCAGAGACACATAAAAAGGCTAGAGAGTGTCCAGCAAAGGCATCTATGGCAGATAATGAAGGTATCCCGGAAAGACAAAATCTCACTCAAGAGAGCTAATCTTCCAAACATAGAATTCATCCTTGCTGACTCACAGCTGTGCTGGAGGATCACTGCCTACCCCAGCAGGTTTTATATGGCGACCTCCTCAGTGGAAAGTGTAAACAGGGAAGTAAATGCCTACGCTACAAAGATGAACTCAAGAGGACCCTGAAGGCCACCGCCATTCCTATGGACACCTGGGAAGCCAAAGCTAAAGGTCGCCATGTTTGGAGACAAGCCTTAAATAGAGGTGCTCAAACCATCGAGCAGACATGGGTGCTAAACTATGAGCATGCCCGCCTCTGTCAACTGCACCCAAACCCAGGCACCCAACATCTTTGCAACAGAGATTTCAGGGCACAAATTGGCCTCTCATCTACAGACCAAGCATAAGAAGTAACACCCACCCCAAGTCATCATCGCATCGACGGACTGCTACACAGTGTCAATTTAAAATAAATCAACATTTAATATTAAAGGAATATTAATATTAACTCCTAAACCAAACAATGGAATTTTACAATCTTTACACCTTCGGGAAAAGTCTTCAACAGTCCGATAAACAATACACAGATGTGACCCCAGTTTGTCTGGAAGTTTGAGTAAACAATGTTAGAATGTCATAATTTTAGCCCTGTTCAAAACATGAAACGAAATGAAATTCGGATATGATTCCTGTGTAATCATTTATATACAAACCTTGAACTTTTCCACACAAAAAATTAAATATTGACAACATATTAAACAGCACATTCTTTTAACAGGTTAAGAAATTGTTAAGACAAAATGGGTTGTAAGGGCAAATCGATACCTGATTTGACAGATACTTTGTTTGTTGTGGTGTTCAAACTTTTCATACACTTGTTCTTGAACAACCCTGAATTTCTACTTTGAAATATATTAATATTTTCTATTGAGTGGTTTAACATTCCTTAAATTGATACATTACCAAAGCCTTTCAGTAGTTTTTTAATGTTTTGTTTTATCAATAAGGGTAAGTTTCAGTAACTGCATGCTTTGAAGTAAAATCAAGTTTAGTACTCCATAAATTTCCAATTCAGACACAAAGATCAGAGCGAGCCAACATGATCTTGTGAGGCATGTCATAGCCGAGGATACAGCCCATCGAATTCAAGTTCTGATGAGCAGAGTGTGGGATCGAGTCCCAGTCTTGACATTTGTGTCCTCAGGAAAGACACTTTTTCACCATTATTGTTTCATCCTTCGTATGGGACGTAAAGCTGCAGGTCCCGTGTGTTGTCTAATGCAAGTAAAAGAACCAAGCGCACTTACGACTATTGTAAGGAATTTAATCCCAGTGGTCCTGGTATGGTTGGCTGCAGATTGCACCGCAGCACCTTGTAAACCCATACAAGCAGCTATAAAAAGAGTCCCATAATTCAAAACATAGGATACCTTTCATACCTGTCACAGCACTTTGATTCCTGTGACAAAGGCGCTATATCAATGAATGATATTATTGTTTAATACTATTATTGTGACGCCAGGCATTGAAAGAAAAAAAAACACTGTTATTTTCCTTTTCCTTCATTTCCCACGATGGGCTTAAGACTATTTGCAAAACTTAATAGGCACACCAACCTCAAGGAACGTCTTAAGTCTTGTCACTGGTCCCCCTGATCCATTAGGTGTCACTGCTTCAATCCTTGTAACAAAAAAAAATTAAGTTGTCATCTTTAACAGTGACCATTAAACACACAGTGTAGGAATCAAAATCCCTCCCCACAGCCGTGTGGGAAAGGTCTACGAATGATAGTTACCCAAATAACACTACTATTGCATATTTCATAGCCAATAGGTAAAATTCGCTAAATGATTTAACAACCGTTAAGAGCACCCTCTTGGGGCCTACCCATCATGCTATGCGGCATTCCTGCCATAATCTTTCTCTTTTTTTCTCACCTCAAAGGAAACCATCTGAGCGCAAGCCGAAAGTGGGGAGGAGGGCGGGATGCTATTTGGGCAAGTATCATTCATAGACTCTTCCCACACAACTGTAGGGAGGGAGTCTACTTCATTCACTTACCCAAATATCACTACGACCGAGGTCTGCTGGTTGGGTAGGCGTGGTGCCCAAAGAACAGAGGTTAGTCAGTAGCTTTCCCGACAAAGAAAAAAAAACTGACGGGTTACTGCAAACAGGTATACAGTCGACTCTCGTTAATACGAGGTCTGCCAGACTGGCCTGTTTTTCTCGTATTAACCAAACCTCGTATTATCCGAGCACGGTATTAACAATGCACATTGCATAACATAAATGGACGCACGTGTATAAATGCACCCGTACTGCAATGGAAACTGCATAACTGTGATGATTTACAGGTACATGTACCATACAAATGTGACAGGTTAAAAGACGCATTAACCATAAAATTATTCATCTATTCATTTATTCATATATTCCTGCTTTAATTTATTCGCCATTTGAGCGCCCTCTTGCGGCAGCTCAATATTCAAACGTAACCCCCCTTGGGATCATTCTGTTCCATGACGTCGGGAGAATAACATCTGAACTTACTCTCCCAACAGGTATGATCCTTTTCATTTCTTTAAGATTTCTTTACATTTTTTAACTTTCACTATTTATTACAGTAACTCTTATTATTGCTTTTGGCTGAAGACATCAGCTGGTTTTAAGATATTTTCTAAAGGTTTTCATGTTGAAAATCCAAAGTTACGGCTTTTGTTAACAATAAGAGTTGAGTTTACTCAAATATTGTCCTTTGCTTATTATTTGCTTATTATTCTAAGTTTTGGCATGTTTGAGAAGAAGAAGATATATTCTTTAGTTATTTATTATACGTTTAAAAAATGCATGATATCTGTCGTTTTGTAATGTATTTTGTTAAGCCAATCCCCATTTTTCAAGATGGCTGACGCCTTAAACATTTCAGCGGGAACTCGCTAGAAGACAATTTATTAGTATTATTTATAGCTTTTAATGTTGCCATCCAACCACAATCTTTGGAGAAATTAATTAAGCTTATATTCTTTTGGCAACTGGTAGACATTTTCACAAGTTTTGATATTTTGTAAATACATAATTTCGGGGTCGGGAGAAATCCGCCCCGCGGCCACTCTCAATCATCTAGTAGTGACATAGACGGGCTTGTAGTCAAAGTATTATTTTAATTATCTCATGTTATTATGTTATGTTTTTTATTAAATCATTCTGTTCCATGACGTCGGGAGAATAACATCTGAACTTACTCTCCCAACAGATGACTGCAAATAAAGCCTTTGAGCAGAGAACATGGAGTAGAACTATAGTCATTTCCGCAAATCATTTTAAGACCCGGTCACACAAACATACAACATTTTGGGCAAATAAAACTGTTTTGATTTAATTAATTAATTTCGAAAGTCAATTTATGAAACAATTCACATTTTTCATGACTGAAAAAGGATCGCATATGACTTTAACTTGCCGTTCTTGGCAAGTTGAATGTTGATTTTCATTGGTTGTCACACCGTACCTTAGTAAGTAATGCGAGATAGCTCATAGCCAAGGCGGGATACCAGCGAACAATAAACGGTCTGGTGTCCACCTCTCATCTGCGTTGTACAACCATTTAATAGACTGGTACCATTGCCAACGCTCAAATAGCACCTCTATTGATTATGATCAACGGAGCGGTAGCCGTGTTTTGAAAGGCTGGGACATCAATTTTTCACCTCCATGAAGGTAAACTATCGATGCCCAACAATTGATTCCCCAAACTCGCTATAAAAGTAAGACAAACAATACATTTGCTTGTTACGGGGCCGCAAGAATACCTCGTATTATCCGTGTTCTCGTTATGACTGTGCTCGTATCATCCAAATTTAAATGCATTAAAACACGCACGGGGCAGTTCGGGACCGGCAAAATACCTCGTATTAACCGGAACCTCGTAACATCCGAGCTCGTATTAACGAGAGTCGACTGTATTTAGAAATAATATAAGAATATACACTTATATAAAATAAACCTGTACCTACATAAGGATATGAATGCTTACAAGCTTAAGAGCTTGTGAGCTTGTATTAGCTTAAGTAAGATCTAGTCACTGAATTAATGTATCCACCATAGGCCTGTTCCTAGCGATGCCTGGGAAGACCGCTAGGCTAGGTAGGACTCTTGGGAGCTGGACGAGAGGAGAGTATCGTCTTCTCCAGTCTGCATCCTGTCTGGAGCATGTTCCGGAGATAACAGGTGGTGAAGGTCGAGGCCAACTTCCAGCATACTGCTTGATGTCCGCCAGGGATATCCCCCTGGAAAGTGCCTCAGAAGTCACTACAGCCCAGACGTCATGTGCCCATATGTGGGACTGTATGGAGGAATCTGCCTTTGTTGGCCAATCTGGGTTGGCAAACTTGATTGCTGAGGTGATCCATCTTGTGATGGTATCCCTAGACACAGGACCATGGGGAGAGACTGTCAGGATGAATAACTGCATGCAGTCCTTGCGCAGTGGTTTGGTACACGCCAAGTACCATTTAAGGAAATGCACCGGACACCACAGCTTGTCTGATGCGACCAAAGAGGCCCATCCAATTTCCTGAATGAAAATATCTGGGGAGTGAATTCCAGAGTCTGGTCTTGGTAAAAAGGCAGTCTTAGGAAACGGGCGGACCCCGCCCGGTTCCCAACGAAAATGTCCCTGTGCTATTGTTAGTACCTGGATCTTGCTACTCCATCTGTTGCCAGCAGGCAGGCCAGTTTGATAAAGGGAGGTCTAGCCTGCTGGTTCATAGGGGGCTCTTGATAGAAGGTCCAGAACTTGGGTCAAATCACAGGATGAAATGAGCTTGTAGACTGGAGGTCTTTCGTTGAACATTCCTCGTAAGAGGTGAGAGACCAGTGGGTTGGGTGAGATCGTGGTCCCATCAGGAGACCCCCTCATGGATTGCAGCAATGGCTGATCCGTACTTCTTAACTGTCACAATCGCAAGGTTAGTCCAAAATAAGTACAGCAGAAAATCTGTGATGTTTGTTAGAGATGCTGAGAGAGAACCCACCTAGAAGCCTACTGTCCTAGAATCACCTTGTTGACAATCGGCCTGAAAGGCCTGCTGAGCAGAAGGCTCGCTTGACAATGGCCAGCACATCAGCACAGTATTGTTGGAACAGGATGTTGTGCCGGTCTGGTAGAATTAGTGGAGGGCCCATTAAATGTCTCACCAGCCGAATGAACCAAGGCTGACTAGGCCAGAATGGTGCATCAGTAGCACCTTGCACCATTCCTTCTCCAGTTTCCAGATGACTCGAGGAAGGAGCAAGATCAGTGGAAACGCATAGGCGAACATGTTTTACCATCCCATGCCTGTGGATGATGGAACCTTGTGCAGACAACTGGAAGTTGAGTGTTGGCCGCTGACGCAAACAGGTCGATGTGAGGCTGACCCTGCATCTTGAAAATTGGTTGCACAGTTCCCCTGTGTAGGGACTATTCCGTGTGAATCACCCTGCCCCTGCACAGAGCATCAGCTACGTTGTTCTCTAACCCATGTGTAGCCTGGAGACCAACCCTGTTCTTTGTGTCCCCAGTCAGGAACTTAGTTGGGAGGACCTGGTCCCACACTGTCTGTTGCTATAAGCCACCACTGTTGTGTTGCCGGTCTTGATTAGGACCGACTTCCCTTTCACCTATGTCTGGAAGTGAAGCAGGGCGCTGAATTTCCAAGATGTTTATGTGCCAGACACAAAAATGATTGCCCATTTTCCTGACGCTTGCCGTGGCGCAAGCAAGGCTCCCCAACCTTCCTTGGAGGCGTCAGTGGAGATGGTGACTTCAGGGTCCCTTTGAGGAAATCACAGACTGCAATGTACGTGTCCGTCTACCAGCCACCTCTGAAGCTGGGGGCAGATACGTTCACCAATTGGGACTGATCGGGAGATTGGGTCCAAATGCGGCCTGTAGTGTGCTAAGAGATACATTTGGAGGGGGCGCATCCTTAGCCGACACCAGGGCAGAAGGTCCACTAGGCTGGCCATGAGCCCCAGTAGTTTCAGCCAAGTGCATGCTGCCGCGGCTTGGTGTGACAGGAAGAGGTTGACGCAGTGGTGTAGGTTGGTGACTCGATCACTTCTGAGAGTGGTCACACCCCTGCATAGATTGATCTCCGCCCCCGGAAAGATCAGCATCTGGGACGGAGAGAAATGGGACTTTGACTCGTTGAAAAGGAGGCCTAAACTCCTTGTTAATGTACACACACTTATGTTCTGAGACGTCTCGGCCTCGGACCTCCCGATTATTGGCCAATCATCCAAGTACATACAAATTCTTGTGTCCTGGCACCTCAGAAAGGCTGCCACTGTCCATGTAATTCTGATTAAGACCCTTGGTGCTGTTGAAAGACCAAAGGTGTGGCCCCGGTATCGGAAGTGCAGGAACCAAGAGTGGCCCGGGAAGATAGGCACGTAAAGATATGCGTCCTTGAGATCTAAGGACGCTGCCCATGCTGGTGTCAGAGGGAGTCTAGAATTATTTTTAAAGTCTCCATCTGGAAATGCCTAAACTTGACAAATTTGATTAGAGGTTTCAGGTCACCATTCTTTTGTGTCCTTCTTTGGATTTAGGAAGAATGTAGAGAGAAAGCCCTCCAGTTGGTCGGTCAGAGGGACTAGGCGGAGGTCTCTTTTCTCGACGAGGGAGAGAATCTCCCTTTTGAGAGCGAGGAGTTTGTCTGGATTTGTCGCGACCTGCATTTCACAAAAGCATTCTTCCAATGGAGGGGTGCTTATAAAATTCTAGTAACCATGTCTTATCACAGTGAGCACCCATGCATTGGAGGTGATCCCTGACCAGGACCCTACTAAATCTTTGAGGCGTCCACCGATGAATCCTATGGTGGGGGACCCTGAATGGGGGTCAGTGTCAATGACACCACCCCTGGAGTACCGGGGAGGATGGCTCGACCCTCGGTTCCGGTTCATGCACTGGGGGTTTTGGCGGGCGGGATGGGCATAGAGGCGTGGAGACACTGCCGGGCCCCCGCTGAAGCTTTGGCTGTGAGTTGTTGGAAGAGCTTGAACAGCTTACTTGAGGTCGGACAAAAAGATTCGTCGACTGTGTCGATTCGTTTGGCCTAAGTTTTCAGGATATCCTGAAATTTTCCATCGAAAAGGTTGTTCCCCTATGGAGGGAGACCCTCCAATTTCTTCTTCGCGCCCTCATAAGGGATGTAAAGAGCATCCAGAATATTGATTCTGCCAGCTCTGGTGGTGAGGAGGGAAATTTTTGTGAAATGATCCAGGGAGAAAAAAAGCATTTTATCTGAGCACTTGAAGACGTAAGCTCTGTGAGTTCTGGCAGTTAGGAGGGAAATTCTTGTGAATTGATCCAGGGAGAAAGGAAGCATTTCATCTGAGCACTTAAAGACCACTTCTAACATGTCGGCCGGGAAAGACGATTCCTCTTCACAAGGGCAGACAATGTACTCTGAGAGTAGCAGGAGAAAGGCACTTGTTTGGGGGAACTATCGCCCTCCTTTATCGAAGGCGAACTCATGCCGGGGGGCCCCGGGAGCCTAAAAGCCGCTGGAGTGGTTGGGTTGGAATCTGGATTGGAGAACGTCTCCACAGGGGGGTTAGTTCTGGCTAGGGCCAGACGAGGCCTCAATGGGAGCATGTAAGAGCTGACAATAAAGTTCTAATTTCCTAAAAGGCCACATGAAATACAGAGATACTATCTTTTTCCTTCTTCTTATATGAAAAGTCATGGGAATCCCCAGAGGATGATGGTGTTTTCTTTCATTTCATTGGTTGAGTTGATGGGCCACTGTAGTGGGAAACTGGTAAGAGGTCCGATCTCGAGATGCTCAAGCAAGCGATCGAAGTTGAGGTTGACTTGTGACTCCCCCAGATTGAGTGGGAGTGGAGACCAGTCTAGCCCCTGTGATTGATACGCCCTGCAAGGTCTCTTAGTAGGCTAAGAGGAAATGACTGGGAGAAGGGAATGGTAGATAACCGCTATACTTCACAGAATGTTTCGCTAGTCCGGCCTGGACAGAAGAGAGAGAACTGTCACGCAGGGGCACAACGACTTTTTCTCTAAAGGGGGAAAACACTAAAAAAAAGACACAGTACACACTTGAAAACTGAGTATTTATTACAAATAAGCAAGAATATCAAACTAACTCTACAGGTAGCAGAGATGAGAGTGGGTGAAAATTGAAAATCCAGAAAAATTTTTACGGTAAAGAAAATGCTTGTTCGGACCTTCGGGCAACAAGTTATTGTCTGGAATTTGGTCAAGGTGACGAGGCATCAATGTTTACAGATATTCTTGTAACTGTGCAACATTTGTCAAACAGTCGGTTACACATGTAAAACCGTACGTTTCAGAAACACTTATCACTTAGAGTTTCAAAAAGGTTGATGAGTCCGCACAGTACCCAAACCATTGCGTCTTCACAGCATTTTGACTTTGACTTTTTGAGCATCATCCATTCCATCAAAAAATTAAAATATAATAAAAATAAATAAAATAAGAAGAAGAAATAAATCTTACATTATGCTACAAAATAATCTTTTCGTTCATCCAGGGTTCCTAAAATGTTATCATTGTAGCAAAATGAAGCCAATATGCAGGGTTCTGCCCACGGTGGTCGGTGCTGGAAAACCCACCCAGCACTCAAGATTCCCCGACCACCACTGGCGAAATTTTATCTTTTTCCGACCACCACTCATTTTCAAAGTTTTTGAATTAAAATTGCCCATTTCCTTTCACATATTTTCAAAAACATGTAAAATTCTGTAATTACCATTAAAAAGGTTTATCAAAAGCCATAAGTTTTGAGTACTTCTTAACATTAACGTACGTTAGTTTGAAACTTCGAGTCTTTTCCAGCAGACCGCATTGATTTTGCAATGGTTTCCAGTTATGCTGATCATAGCTTTACGCTTGGCATAACATGATACTAGTTTCATCATCACATACCCTATTTCATAGCGTTTAATACAACGGAAAATGAACAAACAGAGCGAGACCATGCTATGCCGTAAACTGTTTTTCCACGATTCAACGGGGCATACATACACGCTGTGATATGGCGGCCCAACCGCAGCACGCACGTGCACGCTGTGCATTGGGCCTCATTTTTTTTTCCGCCACTAAAAAAAATCGTGGGCAGAACCCAGTATATGTTGTGAAGTTTTTCAGACACAAGTTAACAAATTTGAAGACTGCTTTCATGTGCGCATCAGCAACGACAGTGCTGTATACGGCTAGTAGAGGGCTCACCAGCGATAATGCTGTAATACAGTTTCGGGAAAAAACATTTTTCCGGAGCATGCGCAGACTAGTGCAGTCTTAGGTAAAGGCATTTTTGTATGCTATCTGGTATAGTTTACCAAGAAGAGGGCGTGTACTCTCATTCTTTTCCACTGTTCTGAAAGCGCCCTCTAGTGTTCAATGTTTCTTATCTTTGATGTAGCCTGCACAGTAATGGTACAACGAAGACTACCAGAAACAATGTGACTGTTTTTTGTTGTTTTTTTTTGTCGCACAGATGTGTGCGTTGTGTACATCATAAATCAACATTGACAAAAAAAATTGTGAAATGGATAGGCTAGAAAATTCCGGACGACACAACAAGATTTTTTTTTAATCTGGAAATCCAGACAAATTTCATGCCCGATGTATGTAAATACAGGTTGTAACACTAGCAAAAATCGTAAAAGAAATTCTCAAGAAAGGAGAGAGAATAAAAATATGTCTGTATGAACCCGTCACTAGAATAAAAGGGAAAAGATTATGGCGGGAATGCCACATAGCATGATGGGTAGGCCCCAAGAGGGCGCTCTTAACATTTCTTAAGACATTTAAGAATTTCTCCTATCGGCTATGAAATATGCAATTTGGATAAGTGAATGAAGTAGACCTAGCAATTGCTTACTTGAAAAATGAATTCAAACTAATATAAATAAAAGGGTAAACATTGAGAAAGTAAATCAATCATTGGGTGATTTATGTGATTTTGTTAATATCATTCTTTGTTTGACATTGTTGTACATGATAACTATGGTATTTCACTGAATAACATGACAGGAAAAGTCAAGTTGTAAGTTTCTAATTTAAAAAAATCTCTCTCCATATTTTCTTGCATGATTATTTTGTTCATATGCGAGATTTCTAAAGACATATTCTGTTTACTCTAAAGTGGAGTGAGCAGTGAATGCACCTGCAATGGGCAAGATTTGCTGTCATGAGTGGTTCATGAGCACAACAAAGCCATTTGATTAAAATGCATTGGGTATGTTTCAAATCATACTGCAGGATCTTTAGACTTTGTGTGGCTTTTGTATTAAATATTAAATACTTTTAGATTCAGTCAAGCAGTATCAAAGAATGACATGCACAAATCAGAACATTGCAGATCATACCAGTATGAAAATTATAGAAAATAAATAAGTGATGTAAAAAAGAATCTACCCAAATCCACAGAAGTTTTCTATCCTAGTTAGAAAATACTTACCTCTGATACCTACAAATGCATTAACAATACGCATGCATAAGCAACTCCACTGATCAAAAACAAAGCATCAACCCTCGCGCACTGCACATCCTGAGTGTACACATGTCCTTTGAATTTTTTCTCTTCTTTTTGTGTGTCCATTAACTCCACTTTTGGGTGGGATGGTATCGGAGGTGAGTAATTTCTTACAAGAATATAAAAATCATGAGGATTTGGAGAGATTCTATTACAGAAATTACATCACCTCTGATAACTACAAATGTAGCCTCAAGATAGGAAGGGAAGGGAACAAGCAGTGTTGGGCCCTGGGTGTTTGTTTTAACTAGGCCAAATCAGAAAACAAATGAAAACAAGAGCTGTTAAGACATACCAGTGAGCTGTACTCAAAATGCTCTTAAGAGGATGAATTTGCAGCTTTACTAAGCCTCTGGGCTGTCGATCATGCTGCTGAATGTAGAATTTGTCTGCCCATGCGGCTGTCTGATTGAAGAAAATCTCACAGGTAAGAAGGTTGAGGAATTTTTCCAACAGGCTGCCAGCATAATCTCTGTTGTAGCCACTCACTAAAAGGAGTTAATGAGGTGGTCATGCCGCTTGTTTGGTGGGCTCAGACTAGAACTGAGTTGCCTTTGGTGTCTGGTTCTAAGTCTGAGGTGTTCAATGCATTGAATTTGACTCATCCGAAGCTTGTAGAGTGGGTTTACCCATAGCCAAAGGAGATGATATTCACATCTGTGGTGGCTGAGATGCTTTGCATACTGTAAACAGTTCGTCTGAAGCTGGTAGAGTGGGTATAGCCAAAGGAGATGCTATTTGCGTCTGTGGTGGCTGTTCGTGTATCTGAGACACTTTTCGTGCCGTTAGCGGTTCGCCTAGTAAGGTTGAGGCTAGTTGACTTACGTGTGGCTGAGCAGTAGCAGACTTTGGTGGTGTTATCGTTGTTAGATTTATTGCTTCAACGATCTACTAAGCAATAGTTGTCATGGAAGCTGCATGGTGTGGACCAACTGTTTTGATGAATAGTTGTGTTATGTCCCCTTTGTACGATCAATGTAGAATTTTAAAATGCAGACTGTGCACCATAGCTTATCCTTCTGGATGCTTGAAAAGGATGTTAGATTTAGGACGAAATATCGAGAGGTGAAAAATGGAGACTGATTCTTGGTCAGGAAGTCAATTTTGTTAGCCGAACACCCCCAGGTTCCCAACACAAGCAAGTGGCCTGGTGCTATGGACAGCATGGACCTCACATCTACAGTGGCCTGTGGAGGCCGCTAATACAAAGGCTGTTTTGACAGTCAGAAGGTGAAGGGATGAAGATCCAGCTGGTTTTAAATGAGACTTTGCCAACTTTGCTAGCCTATGAAGGACACTTGGAAGGGGCGAGTCTTTTAGTGGATGGTCTGACTAGGAATATGCCCTTAAGGACATGTGAGATAGTGGTGTTCATTGAAAGGTTGGAGCTATCATCGAACCCAATATGTATTACACCAGTGGCAGATCTGCAGTTATGGATGGTTGCGATAGGGAGACCTGAGTTAAAGAGGTGAAGAATAAAATCCCCAATCTCTGTTAAAGATGCAGAATTGGGATTGAGGCATTTCTTGTTGTACCGTTTGATGCAGTATTGGAAACAATTGTCATATTTGCTTCTGGTTGAAGGTGTAGCGTTCCGAAACAATGAACAGTTATGGACACAGAATTGTTTCGTGTTTGTCACATTACTTATTTTCAATTTTCTTTAAACTCAATAATTATCATGTTTTAAAGCTTTTATCATCATATTCCAGTTTTGTCCTAATTGCACTTTCACCTAGAGAATTACTCCTATTGTTTCCATGTAAATGTTTTATGACCATTACACACACAGTCACTACCTCATGGTCATCTGATCACCCACACAGTTCCTTATTTCCAAGTTAACCACCTACACACAACAGGTGTGTTATGTAACTTGAAGGTCAGTTTCTTCCAAGAAACTTCCAAGAAACTTCCAAGAAACTTCCAAGAAACTTAGTCTCTTTCTTATGTTTTTATATAAACTATTTGACTGACTCATTGTTCCAATAATTTGGACTCAATAATTCTTATAAATAGTCTGCATTCATTCATTCAATTCATTCTGATCTATCCTATGCTACGATGTACATCTAATCTTCAATTACACTGTTGTACTATGCAGTTACTGGTTCTTCAACATAATAAAGTTCAGTTGTAACAAATTTGTGTATCGACAGTAACTCATTTCTGCCGTGCGCTAAAAAGGTCATCTGCTCTTGGCTGCCAAAGCAGCAGCGTCCTCCGAAAGGCCAGCTGCTCGGAAGGAAGATTTCTTGGCATCCAGATGGAGACTGTTTAGGTTCGGGTGAAGAATGTTTAAGATTGGTAGTGTCAGCAGGTCTGGATGTTTTGGTAAGACGTTTACAGGTGGGATTAGGAGGCCGAGAAGCCAAGGAAACCATGTCTGTCTTGGCCATAGAGGGGCAATCAAAATGTTCTTGGAACTTTCTGGGTCAATCTTTTGTAGTACTCAAGATAGCAGGGAAATGGTGAGGGGAAGGCATACCCCAAGAGGCCTGTCCTGCTGAAGCTTAGGGAATCTGTTGCCCAAGCTAGAGGATGAGCATGTCGGGTGCAAAAAGTTGGAAGTTGATTGTTGAGCTGGGATGCATAGAGGTATATGTGAGGTGTGTCCAGAATATTGAAGATTTGTTGGATGGTGAGGTGGTGAAGGGACTACTCTGTGGCAACCTCTCGACCCCGTGAGAGTGCATTCGCAATGACATTCTCTTTCCCTGGCAGGTGGCTTGCTTGCAGTGAGATCTGGCGCGGAATGCACCAATTGAGAAGTTTCAATGTTTGCATGCAAAGGGAAGGTAAGTGGGTACCCACTTGGTGATTCAGGTAGGAAGCTACTGTGAAATTGCCTGTTTTTATCGAGGCTGTCTGGTTCATGACCCTGCTTGTTTAACACTGAGGAGCCTTTGGGACTGCTAGGAATTCTAGAAGGGTTGATGTGAAGTAGCTTTTCTGTAGGGGACCAAGTTCAGCCTACACAAAGATCATACAGGTGCGCATCCCAACCTGATTGTGAGGCATCTGTTGACAGACTCACTTAGAGCGTGGGTCATAGGAATGTTTTGACACAGAGAAGGTTCTGATGACAGAACCACATTTTGAGATGGGATTGATAAACATTTTCTAATGGAAGAGTGGCACTGGTATGAACTTCATAATCAGTAAGCTTTCAGACTGATTCTAGTGAAACATGTTTTTTATGAATACCAATCCTGTATTCTATTTTTATTCTAGACCTTTTATGATTAACTAAAAAAGTTCAGCTTGGTCCACCAGTAATAAAACTGTCCAGCACCCTTCCATTTATTTAAAGCATGCAGTGACAGTTACTCCCTAAAATATGAGAAAGAAAAATACTTACTTTGGGAAATAATTTGCTTGCAGTACTTGTAGGAGCTTAAAAAACTGCTTTCCATAGACTGCTGCAAGAGTGTTTCCACAGACCTTTATGTAAGAAGTGTACCAAGACAGGTATGTTTACAACTAAACACTCATACGCTAACTTCTTTTTTTTATACACAAATGTACCTCCTCATCATTTGTATCAAATCTAACTACTTCCATCTCATGAGAATCATTGGAGAGGAAAAAAGTATGGGCAGCCAAAAGGGCCAAAATTAAAAACAAATACATCATAAACATTAAGAAGCCTTTAAAGGACAAAACAACAGCCAAAGAACACATTTATAAAAAAACTAGACATAAGTTTTTGTGACATCACAAAAACAAGGTGTTCGGTAAGCCTTGTAAATGAGCCACATCCGGTTTGACCGGAAGTAGAGGTCACAGAGGTCAAGCAATGTGCAACAGAGAAGGTCCTTCCCCAACCTTGGCATTTGGTGAAAGAATACGTTCCTACTTCTAACCGCTTTAAAATAAGGAGCTACTTCCGGTTTAACAGGAAGTAGAGGTCACAGAGTTAACCCAAAGTGCAACAGAGAAGGGCCTTCCCTAACTTTGCTATTTGTTGAAAGAATTATTTTCCTAGCTCTTAGCATTTTTAAACAAAGAGTTATTTCCGGTTTGACCGGAAGTAGACGTCACAAAGGTCATTTAATATTTCACAAAGAAAGGCCTTCCCTAACCTTGATATTTCTTGTAACAATCATGTTCGTACTTCTTACCACTTTTAAATGAGGATCTACTTCCGGTTGGACAGGAAGTACAGGTCACAGAGGTCACCTAATGTGTCACAAAGAAAGACCCTCGCTTACCTTGACATTTGTCGAAAGAATTAAGTTCATACCTCAAACGGTTGATTTTTTGTTGATTTGTGAAGGTTTAAATATCCCCTATATTAAAGACTAACAAAGCATGGAAATTCAAACTTGTGATCATGTGATAAGTACTTCTTATCCCTTTGCGGCATGTGGTGGCGGTTGTAAACCGCCTCATTTGAGTGCTCAAAAAATCTTGTATTTTTTGTAATCCTACAGAAGGCAAGCCTAACATACCCCATTTAGCCTGATTGTTTACTATGAGCCAGATACCATGAATGAAAACCAACCGACCCCAAAGGTCATAAGGCCATCAGTTTGTGTACAAACTTGCTTCTCCTAGGGTACCCTTTGGTGATCAATCATGGGCTGGCCTCCTCACAACTGTGAACAAAAAGCCATGCTCAGGGGGTTGCTTGACAGTGTCTGGAAGGGATTGACCAATAAACAAACTCAAAGTTGATGTGTTTGGGCAGAGATTTGCTACTGGCAAGTGGGGGGGGGGGAGGGGGTTGGATGGGGGCGGGGCCAGCTGCCTGGCTTTGGGTTCTTGTTTTGTTTTATTGGGCCTGGATTACTTCCAGGGTTATTGTAAGTATTTTCTCATGGGTGGCTCTGTACTGTAGTCTGTTGTATTGGTCTAAAAAGTTTGAACAAAATCGGCCCTTGCATAACTTCATTATGCAACGGCCGATTTCATAATTAGGGTTTTATAGTCCTTATCTATTATTAATGTATAGATTGTAAAAATCCCTCATGTAGATCAAAAGTTATGATTTTTTGAAAGAATAAACTTTGATTTAATGTAATTCGACACCCGATGACGTCATCATGACGTCATTCAAACGGTTTCATGTCCTAGTGAATATCTAACTATGTGTGAAGTTTCAAGTTCATACAAGCTTAGGAAGTATGCCATTGTTAGCGGACAATCGACAGGCATAAGAAGAAGGAGAAGTAAAAAATGAACAAAAACTAGAAATTTAGAGTTTGTGAACAAACTCATGGTGTTCGGTTCAATTACGTAATTGAAAATTTTAAGGTCAATATTGTGTGCAAGTTTTTTGTCTATTTGTGCTATGCTGACGGGCGAAATATTTATTTGTACTTATTTGATCTTTATGCATGAAGGTTTGTCATATGAAACTTCAACTTCCGGTTTGACAGGAACTAAAGATCAAATGGGGTCACACCTTTTGCATGGTATCTAGAATTGTCAGAGAGCTTTAAATTGATGTAACGATTATTAATGTACCATGTGTCATTAATAAGATACATATTTTTGTTGTACAAACTTATATTTCCGGTTTCGACCGGAAGTGAAGGTCAAAATGAGTTCACACTTTGTAAACTTTGGTAGAATCGTCTAAGGGCTTTAAAAATAAGTTATTATATTAATACACAAATTTACGTAATTGAGAAACGATTTTTTTAAACAAAACTACTTCCGGTTTCGACCGGAAGTGAAGGTCAAATGGGGTCACACCCTGTGTAAGATTTGTTTAGTACTTCATGACCTTTCATATGGTGTAAAGATCATGTATGTAGCATGTATTATTCTTAAGATATGATTATTTTAGTATAAAACTTCAATTTAATGTAATGATGTCATTGATAACGTCATCATTCCCAAAATTTTGCTTTGTCATATACACACTGTGGTCTAGGTATATAGTAAGTTTCAAGTCCGTACATGCTTTATTTTTTAAGATAGCAAAATATTTTTTTTTTCGACCTCGTGTATCAATTTCGTTGTGACGTAGCTATGACATCATATATCACATTTCTAGAATGCTCTTGAGCTAATAAAAATATTATGCATTGAAAGTTAGTTCATATCTTCCTTCACTTAGGCTCTAGAGCTCGAAATAACATGAATTTTAACTTTAACTTCCGGTTTTGACCGGAAGTAAAGGTCAAATGGGGTCACGGTGTGCATACAATTTGTCCCACATCACAAGACCTTTCATATGCACCAAAGATTTTGAACGTAGCACTTGCCGTTCTTGAGTTATTAAATTTTTGAATTATTTCACGTTTATTTAACCTAATGACGTCATCAATGACGTCATCATTCCAAAAAAGTTTCGGTGTCATCCACTCACTAATATCTTTGTACATGGTAAGTTTCAAGTTCATACAAGCTTTACTTTTTGAGAAAATTTGTGGACAAGGTTCAGAAGGAAGAATGCGCAGAAAGAAAAAAAACTTAACAGTAACAATAGTTGTTCGGCTGTTGGCCGAACACCTAAAAAAAACGTACAAAAACAATAGGTCTTTGGACTCGAGTCCGAACACCTAAAAAAAACAAATACAAAGAAAGGACAAAACACAAAGAGAACAAAATTATCAATTGAAGCTAATTTTAAATGGCAAAAGGACAATTTTTAGGACGACAATGTAAAAATCATACAAAGGACAGAACGACAAAAGGACAAACTTATAAAAAGACAATACAAAATCAAGCAAAGGACAAAACGACAGGACTAAATCATCCTTCATGTCCTTTGCGTGCATAACTGTCCTTTGGTATTGCCACACACAATGTTTCTATTCGACTAGCATTAGTCTTTCAGTTGTTTAGTTTTGACTTTGTCTTTTTTTAAATTCGTCTTCTTGCCATTTGTTTCATCTTATTTGATTCAGACTTTTGTCTTTTTGAAAATTTGTCCTCATATCACTATGTCCTTGGCTTGATCTGGACTTCTTTTGTATGAAAATGTGTCCTCTTGTCATTTTTTTTTTATCCTTGTCGTTTTGTCCTTTGCTTGATTTTGTTTTGTCTTTTTCAATGATCCAGAGGTCTATTATATTAAATAATTAATGACAAAACAACTTTAAATCTGGGTTACACCCTTGTATAGTTGCAAAAATTGTACAAAATGTGATGTAAATCGTTAAACTTATTGAGAATTTTAACTTGCTGCTCTGTAAACTACATTATAAGATATCGCCTTGAAAACCTGTTTGAAAGTTGGTTACAGTCTATATTTTATGAAAATGTAATTAATAATCAGTTTGATTTCTGTTTCTGATTTGAAAAAGCCTGAAAATCACATGAAATGCCTTAAAAAATGCAACAACAATAAAATCATGGGTAAATAAAATATGTACTTCATCCGATTCCCGATTTAGCTCTCACTTCTTCTAGAAGCCAGAACCTTCAGGAACAGTTTAAAACCAAATTTGGCTATGACTTTTTGCTACTTTCCAAAGGTATTTCTTGTTGAAGTGATAAGCGAAATGCAGTTTGGACTCAACCACCCATAATGACTTGTGCGTGTGACAGGTTGTATTCATGGGAGGTTTGTACCTCTCAGCAACAAAGAAAAGACCCTCTGTCAAGTCTTGACCATACTTAGAGTTGTTTTAAAACAGCTCAGGACATGTTTAAATCAACTGTCCTATTATTAAACAGGTTATCAATTTATCTTAATCTACTGGTATAAAGTACCTAACTTGAAGAAAAATGCCAGGGTCATGCCTATTCATAGAAATGGAGACCATAACTCGGTCAAAGATTATCACCCCATTTCTATCCTTACTTCTTTTTTCTAAAATACTTGAGTGCACTGTTTACATTTGTACCTCTCAATTTCTGGAAAAACACAACATTCTTTCTGGTTCTCAGTTTGGTTTTCGGGAGAAACATTTCACTACTCATGCCATCATGCAATTAACTGATAAAAATACAAGCTGGTTATGATCAGTCATTACAAACAATGGGAATCTTCCTGGACCTCTCCAAGGCCTTTGATACCATTGATCACTCTATTCTTCTTTCTAAGCTCTCATTTTATGTTGTCAGAGGTATTGCCCTGGAGTGGTTCAGGAATCATCTGTCTGACTGCAAGCAGTTTGTTTTTATTGATGGCAACGAATCCGCTAACAAATTATACCTTTGTGGTATTCCTTAAAGATCCCTTTTGGATCCTCTTCTGTTTTCAATCTACATAAATGATTTCTACAAATCATCTGACAAATTCTTTTTGCAGATGATGAAATTCATTTTACTCCCATAAAAATGTTGACATACTTTTTGAAACAGTGAACCTGGAGCTTTTCCATTTTTCTGACTGGATAAAGGCCAACAAGTTATCTATCAATATTAAGCAAACAAATTTGAACTCATCAACTCCCGAGTGACATTATGTTTGACAGTTTACCTCTTCTATGTTCCATTTGTGTCAAATTTCTTGGAGTGTTTGTTGATGATAAACTTTCTTGGAATCAACATATTAATTACTTATGCAAACTAATTTCAAGAAGCATAGCAACAATCACTAAGCTTAAACACTTTTTCCCATCCACTATACTTTGTAACATTGATTCTGCTTTAATCCTGCCTTACATTTGTTCTGGTTGTCTTCCATGGGGCAAATCGACTGACTGTTTACTCAATCAAATTCTTTCGTTACAGAAAGGGGCTCTTAGAATAGTTAATCGTTCTGACTTTTGGGCTCATTCAAATCCAATATTTAAAAAACACCAAGCTCTTAACCAGTTGGTGCCGACTGACGGGTTTCCACAAAAAATATTTTTTCGAGTCAGCAAAAAATTGTGTAAAACTGGAATACCACAGCAAAGGTTATCCGGAAATTCTACTGTTGAGCGTGCACAGAGCACGCAAATGCCATGTAATGCTTCTTTTTACCCACACAACAAACAGGACAGATGGCGCTCAATATTTTGTAAGTTTTGGGCTATTGTGCAGGCGTTATTGGGCAATCTCTGATTCCAGACCTTTGTACTTTAGTTCCAAGAAGAGGATTATGAGATATAGAGAGGATTCGACCATTGTTCATTCATGGCCAATGTCGTTTTGCAATTCATGGTTTGAATTTTGGCATGAATTTGACATTTTCTCAGCAGAGAAAACAAAAATCATGGTGCAATAAAGAGAATATTTGTTCTTTTGGCTTTTTCAATTCAAGATTTCTTTGTGCCAGCTGTACTCCCAAAGAAAAATTATTCCGGCAATTCTGAGAAAAAATCCTGTCAGGCTGGATGGGAAAAAATGGAAGAATTCAGGTGGCAATTTGTTAAAGTCTCTAATAATTATCTTTTACAACTTGGTACATTTATGAATCAATTCAACTTCAATGATTTACCTAAATCTTTTGAGAATAAGTATGCGCTTGTTCTCAAACCCATTCAAATAGATGTTCAGAAGATTTTCATATACCTTGTGTTTAGTCATCTAAATCCATGAATTGTGTTAATTTCCAAGGTCCAAAGTATTGGAACTCCCTTAGCAAGAAAAAAAAAGAAAACTGAGCTTCTAGATAAATACTAAGTCTTCAATTCCCCTGATTCTCTGGTAATATCAGTTGTTTAGGTCCAATTTTGTTGTTAATATCACTATTGTCTCTTTATCCATTTGAAAGCCGCTGTGCAGTGAGCCACTACATGCTATGTTGTCCTGTTAATCTTCTTCCTGAGTCCCCCGTTAATTTCCTAAATTATTATATGTCAAACTATATTTGTAAGTTCCTTAATACTAAGTTATTTTTTAAACTCGTTTATACAAATATTAGGGGTCTTCACCCAACAAACTTGCTTTTAGGAGACCTCCAACACTTAGTCATTGTAATTTATTGAAAGTACCATTTACACATACTATTGTTTAAACAAACCGATTGACTGGAAATCAAACTGAACTGAACTGAGTTGTACCGCAGTAACACAGCTGTTCCAACTAAACAGTAACTAGGTCGTTAGCTTGATTGGGCTTATTTTAAGCATTTTTGCAAGTTCAGTTGTGCCGCAGTGACACAGCTGTTCTGACCAAAAAGTAACTGATTTGTTGGCTTGGTTGCATTCAAGATTTTACAAAAGTAACAAAAGTGTCTCCTGAATTTATTACAAAATTACTAATGCTGATGCATACCAACGCCTGGCTATTCATGACAAGTTTTAGCGACGCTGACCATTAAAAAATGTAGAACTCACTGACCCAAACAAGTTCCAGAAGCTACGGGTAACCTGAAAAGATTTGTGATGACAGTGCATGACAGTGATGACAGCGCAAATTGTATGACGACTCATCGCGCGCGCACGCCCCATTCTGCCACAGTCTGCCACGAGAATACGACACGGTAGTGTAACATACAGCAACACGACGAGCTGGGTGACATTGCATTAATATATCGTAAGTACAAGCGATGAATTAGTTAATCAGCCCCTATTATTTAAAGCAGTTTGTTGTGGCATTAATTTAAATCACATCTCTGTTTTATAATTTAACAATTCTTCTAAAAGGAGGTTTTTTTAGCCATGCACTACCGGCGTCGGACAACTATTATGTAGCCACCCGTCTGTTATTTTGTTTGTAATGTTGGCCTAAATCACTGTAAAAAAGGATAAACAACGTTGGAAAAGTGAGCATTAATACCTAGCCTTGCAGAATTTCAAATAGGGAAAGGAATCACACAGTTTTGGAAAGCAATTTCTTTGGAGGATTTCAGCTTCAAAACTTTGAAATTTTTGTGTTGAAAAGTGTGTGGTGATGGCGGTTGTCTGGCCTTAACGTTCCGTCGTGCGTTGTACACATCGTGCACATTTATACGGTACTTTTACAATTTTCAAGACTTGCTGGAACTGTCCTCACTGGCTTTATTCAGCCACTTGAAGGTCTTTGGTACAAACTCTGGAATATCTTTCACAGATTTCGAGCAAGAAAAGCCTCGATCGAATAAACTAAATGCATTAATCATCGTGTACCATACCACCCTTTCCTATGGAGGATTACGTGTGTGTTTACATTTTATACCTAACAGGGGTCACGTGACGTAGGTCGCGCAATCGGTCTATTGTTGGAAACTCTTAAAACTGTGAGAGCATTGATCTGAAATATCTGCTTCACTTGAGACATTACTTTGTTCTTCAGTGTATAGGGTATATTAAATAGTTTGTCAATTGTGTAAAAATCGAAATGGGGGGGGGGGGTGCGGACGGGTCAAAACAAAGATCGAAGTTTTTAACATTGATCAGGCATCATTGCCTCAAGAGTGTTTAATATAAATACTAGTGCCAGTCCTTAAATACATATTTAAAAAAAGACTCCGGTCTCGCAATCCCTTGTTAATCCCTCGCAATCCCTTGTTGAAAAGTGTGTGGTGATCGCGGATGTGCGAAAAAGAAGAGAGAAAAAAGAAAAAAGAGAAAACAAAATCTTTGTTTTGTTATAGTGTATTTTATAGGCTGCAGGATCTGACACAAAGTAAGGAAGCGTGCAGGCAAATATTGGGAGGTTCTTTAAGAAGCGACCCTTGGTGGGTGGGGGAGATGAGGTTAGTTGCAGTAAACGTCCAGCATATGAGAGTGATTCTGAAATACATGAAGTAGGTCTAGATGAGTGGGTTGATGATCCCTATAGAGCCAAGGCAATTAATTTGGATGCGTTTGTGACCAGATTTGGACACAAGCATAACAACTGGAAAATTCAGTTGTTTTAACTTTCAGAATGTAGATGTAGAATATTGCTGTCTTCATTATACTTTTTTAACAGGTCAAAGAGTTGTTCCTTTATTATTTTTTTAATGGTGTACAAAAATTAACATGGAGGGCCTCGATGTCGAGGTGCAGTTTTTGATGGCAATTGTCATAGCGGAAAAATCAGTGATTGTGCGTACGCTTGGAAGAGGAGCGCTAACACATTGATATGCCTTTGCACATGCCATTATACCCATGCTAAATCATTCCATGGTTTGCCATATTCATCGCCAACGACTAGCGGAAATCAACACCCAAGACATAGCAGTGGAATTTATTGATAATTCAGATAGCAGACATCGCCTTTTTGGAAGATTCCGCAACTTACCACACGCCTGAGATGAATCTGTTTTCAAAGTACATAGCTACAAATTCGTCACCGTTTTCACGACGGGACGGGCATGCCAAATGGTGCAGAAAAGACATGCTTTTTTTGTTTTGTTTTTTAGATAATCGCATTTTAAATAGTTCTCAAATTGAAAATGCAAAACAGAAACAATAAAACAACGTTTTGGATCTTGAGACCCCTCATATCATTTTTTAATAGTTATATTTTTCTACTGAATCACTCATTATAAACGAATCATTGATCATTTTCCATAGTAACCATTAAAAGATGCAGGCCCGTCCCTTCGTGAAAATGGAAAAAACACGATGGCCTACTTTTGTGCTCATTCTTAAGTGTGCTTTCGCATAGCGGAGGGCAGGCATGTCACATGATCACTGCGCACTGACACGACCGTCCCTTCATGAAAACTCAAAAACGACCGTGACCCACATGCCCGTCCCTTTTTATCATGTTGCTTTTTATACAATGTGTGTGCAGTGTGCACATGGTCGGAGATGCCCGTGCCTACGTGAAAACACCGTCAGCGTAATCTTAAGATGCCCGCCCTTTCACAATTAACGTAAATAACAAATTAGTAATATTTTCTTTTATTGGGAACAGTTTAGGATTGTAGAGGATTGTGTTTTAATCATAATTAGTGAACATTTTGACTTTATACAAGCCAAAAATTTTCGCCATGCCCCTCTTTTATTCCCTTATTTGTGATTCATCTCAATATTCTAACATTTTCTGTGAAACTATGTGTAGTTTGAGACTAAATTACTCCGATATAAAATGATTGAGTTTGTAAGTTCTCAAGACTCAACTTAGCTCCACATGATGTCTAACTGATGAACTCACTGCAGTCATTTTGTAATGTTTAGTTCATTAATTTTGTAAACTTGAATCTATATATTTTTTTTCTGTCATAGTATTAAATGTGTATTGTTATTTTTATTGAACTTTTGTTGTTTTGCCAGTGCAAAGTGTAGTAATTAACTAATTTTGTTGAACTTACAATGCAGCTAATCTTGGAATATTTATGTATTTATTACACTAAAAGTACATTTTTATTTGCTTTTTCTGTATTTTAAAATGTGCAGGTGTGATAATGATGTTGTTGGGGTCCACTTCCAAGTTTTACACAATGGATCTGGCAGTAGTCTAATTAATATTAGATATTGTTATTCCAGTTTCCTGGCATATTGGATGAAGGAATGTTGCTAGAACATTGGTATTGTTAAGTATTGTTAAGTAGTGTAATGGACATAAGACAATTGGCAGTCTAGTTTCCTAGCCCCCTTGGATGAAGGAATGTAATTGTGTTAATATCTCACAGACTAATTTAGTAGCTTTATTTGCTAATAGGTAGCTCTCCCAGCTGCTTGATTGACATACATGTGCACTTAAACTTGTAACTTTTTTACCTGTATATTATGTTATATACTTTCAGCCTGTCGTACAAACACTGTTATGGCTTCTTTGCTTTGCCAGTCTTTGTATTATCTTGTTATTCACAAGGAGCAAAAAGCCTTTATGAATTGTAGTAGCACTGCCCCATTTGAGGGAGAATACATTATGCATCATTCAATTTCGTTTCGGTTCCCCTTCTGTTCTTGAGTAATTGTCTCTCCTACTGGCAGATTAAGCCTAACTCTTTACATTACACATCATTTAGTGTCAAATGCCTAAAATCAACGTCTAAAATTTTAAAACAGCACCTGCAGTACTTACCTCTAAAAAATCAAAAAGCATGGTAGCAGTGATGTCCGGCTGCGGCTGCAAGTTTAATAACCTTGCCAACCATTTCCATGCATGGTGTATACCATATGGGTGCTGAAGGAAAAACATTTTATTGAACAGGAAGGATTAAAACAATTTTTTCTATTTATTTGTATTATTAGTTTTTGTTTAAATTGAGCCGTAAGCAAGCATTCCACACACTGCACTTCCTGTTTATGACTAACAGATTCCCATTCATTTGTACACATCTTTTGATGGTTCGACCTTTCCTCCATGGTACAACAAATGCACATTTCTTGTTTTTTAAATTTGAAGAAATACAAAATGCTCTGCCAATTACAAAGAAATACTCATTTTAAACTTAAGCATTGACGACATTGTCATTTTAGCACCAATTTACAATGATTTAGGCTGACAAAAACAGAACATTTAAGATTTTATGCCAAATCACAATCTGTAGGTAGACTTTATTTAAGTCATGACATTGCATGTGCAAAACTGAGTTCCATTGGTCAGTCTTATTCTCTGATAAAAAATTCATGTATATCCTAAGCAAGCATTTTTTCAGACAGAATCAAAGTTTCCACATTCTAAACATCTTTACGGTGTAATCCCAATTCTTTGAGACCCTTAGGGTTTCCAAGTACATTGCTTTGCCGATGTTTTGCAATTCACGCTGCCTGATCCAACAAAGGGTCAAGTCAGGGTTTCTTTGTGAAAGTGGTATCCTCAAAGAAAAAAGAATTCCGGCAAATCCGCCAAAAGAATCCCGCCAGGGGGAGGGGACTCAAAAAAATGAATCCCGGTGGCAACTGGTTTAAGAGGAGCAGAAGGGTTGTACATGTGATTTGCTGCCATACCGGGAGCCAATGTAGTTCCTTAAAGATAGTGTGATACGTTCAGCGCGAAATTCATGCACTAGTTTCTATGTCGCACCTCTGTCAAGATATTCCTTAGTTGGCCAATCTTGAAGATGCAGAACCATCCATAACAACAAACATTTTGAACATGTGTCTTGAATTGTAGATTGCAGTCAACTTTTCATCCGAGATTTTGTACTTCTTTGCTCATATCAATCAGGGACTCGACAATCAAGACTTCAGGAAGCCCGACAGAGCTTAAAAACCGTGAACAATCTCTGTTGTATCAGTGTTAATCGTTTTTTCGTTGTTTAAGATGGCCCTTATTTTGATGTCATTTACACACTCCTGAGACGATGGATAGCCGATGTCGATCTTTGGTTTTAAACAAGAGGTAAAGTTGTGTGCCTTCGTTGTATGGGTTTGGGTTGGCTTTCTTCCTCCGAAACGCTTATACCTTGATTAATGTTTTATTTCTCCAAACTCTTTGTAACCCGCAACCCACTTTTGGGTCACATACCAGTTTGTGATATGTTGCACTATTAGTAATGTGTAATAATGTCACACCACATTTAAGACCTGGTTCAGGTGATTTGAGAAAAAAACAACCAGGCCGGTCCATGTGAGTGAGGGTTCTATACAAATATAAGAAACATGCTTTTCAACACATGTAATATATAGCTGTCTTGTAAATTAGGTACTTGGTAATTGAATCATTGGTATTTGTCTTCTGGTGAAGAAAACAATGGAATCTGAAAGCATCATATCAAATAATCAAATAGTTCAACATTTGTATTAACAAAATCTGAGAGCCAATAAACTTTGTCCATGCTGTGTCTTCACCTTTATCAGTTGGCAGGTTGGTGCCGGATGATGTGTACACATGCAAACGGGTGATTTGAGTTTTGTATTTTTGTGTGAAATTCCAAGCCTGGAACAAAGGTCCCCTGAACATTCCACTACTGAGCGTGAACAGAGCACACACATGCCATGTAACGCTTCTTCTCACCCACACAAAAAGATAGATGGTGCTGAATATTTCGCCCTTTTTTGCATATTGTGTGGAGGTTATTATGTAATCCCCGATTCCAGACCTTTGTACGAGATATCTAGAGGCTTCCACCATAGTTCAATCATTGTATTGTATTTCAGCACACTGGAGAAAAGTCAAAGTGAACCGAGCTTCCAGCTTTGGTTACGAATTGAGGAACAATCCTTGGCTGTAGCTCACAACCGAGGTTTTGCAAAACAAAAGAATCTTTGTTTCTTTGTGCCAGTAGTGCTCTCAAAGAAAAATGATTCTGGCAATTCTGAGAAAATAATCCTGTCATGCTGGAAAAAATGAAAGATTCCTGGCAGCAACTGGTTAAGACACAATTCAGTCAATCATTGGCCTTTCAAGGATATCACAGAGCAAATAATACCATGTTGAGGCTATTACCTGCATGGAGCTTTTCACAGTTTGTGTTACCATGATGGCTGCGTAAAGGCGCATAAATCCAGACATTCTTTTCAGGTACTTGTCTTGCTTCTCTATAGTTCCATCACTCCCATAGTTGTACCCAAGAGATCTAAAAAACAAATTAAATAGTTTTAGAACTAAGCATATTATATTACTTATTGCAACTTAAATGTGCAAGGGCAAAACAAAAACTACCAGAAATGTAGTGTTTGTAGAATTACAATCATGAGGTGTTCAGGTTCTGTGAATAGAAGGTAAACATTAAAGTCTTAACAAATAAAATATATCAGTATAAAAAGAAAAGATAAACATTAAAAAGAGATTATATTATTATATCTCATATGAAGTTCCGGTTGGGACCGGATGCAAGGTCAAATCAGGTCAACACTAAGTAATAAAAAGTTGCATACCTAAAACCCTCTGAGAGGATGCAAAGTTTTACAATATATTGCGCTTGCAACAGGTTTTGGGCAAAATAGTATATTTTTAACTTGACACAAGATGAAGATGATGACATCATTACTTATATCATTAGAAAGCGCATGGATCAATCATTGTTTCCATCATGTGAATTCCCCGATGAATGAAAATTGCTGATGTATTTATCCTTTTGGTTTAAGCTGCTATCATAAAGCCAGTAGCCTGTGTGCCGAAGTACAACACCCAGCTGAGTTAATCCAATACAATGCCTCAAGCAAGTAGCTGCAGTTGAGTGTAAAATTTGCAGACCTACATGTACAAATGCAGCAACAGAAACATTCAAAAAAGTCGTTCTCAGCTCATGGTTAGCCGATTTCTACGGCTCAAAAAGGAAACCAACAGACCATTTAATTTGTATGACAATTGATGAGCTTTTAATAACAATACTCATGGGAGGGTTAACAAATAATACACCAGGCAAAAGAATTTCAAGGTTGCAGGCAAGCTTCATGGCACTTTAATTGGCATATCACTGATAAGGGTCTACTCCTGATGCCCCAGGGCTCTATCACAAAGGTCACAAAAGGATAAATTCCAACCCGAGTTGGCCTTTAACCAAATCGGGTTGGCCTCTGATGGAGAGAAACCCTAATGCATACACAGAAAACCATGTTCACTTCAACATCCAGTTTTGACCCAAAATCAAGGTCAAATTGGAGTCAAGTCAGTGCAAATTTTGTAAAGTATTGTAAGCCCTCCCATATTATACAGATTACAGATTATGCAAATAGCTTAATGTAGTTCAGGAGATAGGATTGAAGTATTAAACTTTAAGTTTATGTATTTTGACACATGAAGAAGTCACGGTGTTGTCACGGCTATGCTGTCAGTTCACTTGCAATAAAAATTTTAGTGGAAAATAGTTAAATAACAATGCTCATGTACATTAACTGTTAATGAGGTTTTGCGTGAATGGCTGATGTTAAGACTAACAAGTGTGATGCCCGATCGGACAGCTTTAACAAAGACCATGTTGAATCTGTGCTCGACGCATAGCACATGTACAAAAAGCCATTGCGTGCAAGGAGCTACATGTGTAACTTTACTAAGTGGAAATTTCCGTGTTGTAAATTACCGTGTTTTTAAAGGATTTTTGACTTTTATGTTGTGATTTCCACGTCACTCCAAATGAAGCGGCAATTACTTCTGAAGTATTGACAAACAACAAATACATTTTCTTCTGTTTTAGAATAATTAAAAGACAAATCAAAATAATTGACATTCTAACATGTAGTTTGTGAAATATTTGTAACAAACTTCAACATCCGGTTTCGACTGGAAGATGACCTCGAACAAGGTCACTCCCACACAGACGATGATCAAAAAATTATTGGCATAGTTGTGTGTGTTTTCAAGATGGAGCTTTGGATATAATTTACTAGATATAGATACAATTTGTATAAAAGTAAGTCACAAAATGTAGTTTTCACACCTTCTTTCTGGTTGGATTGCATGACTAATTTCATACTTACATAATACTGCAAAATTATGTGACAAACTTCAACTTCTTGTTTTGACCAGAATGTGACCTCAGACAAGGTCACCTACACAAACAAAAAAGTAAAACTGTTCATGTACTATAAAATGTTGAAAAAATTATTCCCATATCTTATTTTGCATTTTCCTGATGGAGGGTTATAAAATAATTAATTTTAAATTTTCTAAGCCAATGTAATTCAACACCCGATGATGTCATCATGATGTCACAAATTCTCCTGAATCTTTAAAGTATAGTCTAACTGCACGTAAAGTTTCAACTTCATACAAGCTTGCAGACCACATTCACTGAGAAGAAGTAACACTAAAAAAACAAAAAGAAAAAAAAAAAAAAACTCTAGGTGTTCGGATTCTGAAAGTTAATTGATGAGTCAGAAATTAATGAAGATACCATGTACAAACTTCTGTTTGGTTTTAAAACTCTAGGTTGGGACTCACACTATTTCACTCAAACGAGATGTACAGAAGGTTCACTTTGTATTGGCTGCACATCTTATACGGTAGTTCCCTTGATTAATTTGTTATTTTAATTTCCACTTTGAGTCGGAAGGCAAGGACAAATTGGGGTCATGTTGATATAATTTTAGGTGGCCGTTTTCACTCAGAAATCTACCTCAACTTGAGTTGCTAGTGATGTTCCAAATGAAAAGTGCCTATTATTCTTAACTTTAAATAAAAAAGCAATAATTTATTGTTCATAATTTGTAAGTTATGGTTGTTGTAATATTATATCGTCATGCAAACACCAAACAAAATGACTAATTCAAACGTGTTACATGAATGCGAAAGTGCGACCCATGCATTAACGGAAGTCGTTTTTTCTGCGCTTGTTAAGTGCGACACGCTTGACTGAACACAATCGTATGTACAATGTACACAGTGTCATGTAGAACACTTTATGCAACTAGTCCAAAGTCTAACAATGAGCACGCTGTGATTCACATGCAATGTACAGTCAACGTATAGTAGTTCTGTATGAGTTATAGATATAGGTCAACCAGTATGCTTCAACGTCCGGTTTTGGCTGGACATAGAGGTCAAATCGGTTATATTTCTGTGTAAAAGTTAGAGCAGGCGCGATGGTCTACAAGCTGATGTACAAATAATCATATGATGAGTACTTCTTCAGATATGAATTTTTTTTAATTTGTGAAATTTCAACTTCCGGTTTGAACCGGAAGACAAGGTCAAAGTGAGGCCATGTCAGTGAGGCATTTAATTAGGTTTCAAAGACCTTTCAAATGTGAAAATCCATTTAATAGATCAAGAGATATGATTTGAAATAATAAACTTTGATTTAGTGTAATTCTAGATCTGATGACGTCATATAAACGGTTTCATCCACTAGTTATAAATCTTCTGTTTATGTTCAAAGTTTCAAGGTTATACGAGCTTTGCAAGGTTGTTTTTGTTACTGGACAAAGATTAGAGGGAAGGAAGAAGGAGAAGTAAAAACAAAAAAAGAACAAAAACAAGAGGTGTTCCAGGCTATTGCCCAAACACCTAAAAAAAGAACAAAAACAAGAGGTGTTCCAGGCTATTGCCCAAACACCTAAAAAAAAAAGAACAAAAACAAGAGGTGTTCCGGGTGGAGAGATATAGCTTCATGGCTTCGTAGGGAGTAAGAGCAGTCATGGATTGCAAGAAGTAAAGAGAAATAATCTGGAGCACTGTGATTTAAAAACTTGTAGGTATGGACCAGTGTGCGGAAAGTAAGTTGATCAAATTTTTAAATTTTGAAGTTGTTCACTAGGCATTCACAATTATCAACATTTTCACAGGTGTACAAGCTGTATGCTTGAGAGGGAGGGTAGGGGAAGGGGGTCGGTGGCCCGGGTACGCTTGCTAAAACATAAATTTAGTGTTGATCCTGTGAACTTGTTTCATGCCAGTAATTGATGGCTAAGATCGTGGGTTTGTACCAATTTGTACAGATTAGAATTGAGTGCCAGCCATCTTCACTCCCAACCATTGTATCGCATACCATACAGCTAGCTTCCCATGCATGAATTGACAGCGGAACTATACTTTGAATTTGTTGTATGGGCTGTATCCTGTTAATAAGTATGACTTAATTCCACTGTAAGCCCTGCCCACTTCACACAAACTGGCTCCATCGATTGCCAGAAAACCATAGGAAATGCATTGAGCTTATCTTTGATGATTTATGTAAGTACAAACTAAATTTCGAACTTACATTTCTTAATCTTGCAAATAACACAGAAACGCATGACAGCCTTTGACTTGGAAGTAGCAAAAATCCTGCCTGTGCATTGTGTTTGTTGTAATGACTTATCAACTGGATGGCAATAATTTCCCTCTTGCAGCTGGGCCCAATTCATGGCTTCTGCTTATCAAGACTTTCTTTGTTTCTGAACACAGAATAGCATGGAAGAATTCAACATTTTATTTCGTACACTTATATAAATTATATGGGTTGGGGGGATAGGAGTCCTAAAAAATGTACAGTTTACACTGGTGAAAATGTCAATAATTGTGAATGGCCCCTTAATGTTTAGCCAAATTTCAAAACCAGATAAGTTTCCTTTGTAGTTACATACTTGTAATAGTCTTCATTTGATTGGTGCTGACCCTTGGTGATGTTGTAGGGTACTAAGAAAGGACACTTGAAGTAGAAGTGAGCTAAAATAAGCTCTCCAATTTCTGGAAAATCACACCACAATGCAACAGCAACAGCTGCATTTGGAAATGCGGACTCATGGTTTGAAGACACCTGCTCATCACTTTGTTTCTGTTTGTGCAAAAGAAAACAAAAGAAAAAAAGAAAGAAATGCAGACTCACAAGACATTATACATGTGATTGTTTAAATCAATGACAAGACCATTTGTTTTAAGACACAACTTCATGGAGGTCTCAATCACGATGACTGTTCAGTCACTCTCAATCCCAATTGTAAAATAGGAATCCACTAAATCTATAATTTTATGCTGAAAGTGGACATACATGTATTCTTTATTTTAATTTTATAAAGGAAATGCTTTTTAACAGTTTGGGGCAATAACAAATATGTCACTTGCAATATACCCTCCAAAAATACTGGGATATAAATACCTCTAATATAATCTACATCATGCATTTCCAATGTGCATGCACACACACTTCACTAAATGAAAACAGAGCCGCCATGTAATAACCCATCCTGCTTGTCTAAGGGTTCCATAGGAAAGCTCTACTCTTTCTAGCCAACATTTCTTTAAAGTGCAGCTCTAAAATGCTCTGAAAGATTGAGTCCTCATATTTTCCTGATAGAGTCCACAGGAAATTGAAACAAATTATTATGAGTCACTAACCTTACTCTAAAATAGGTTTATAATGATTTTTCTCTGAAGCACTCTGAGCGAAAACCTGAAAAACGTGAGGTCAAGCAAATGAAGTGACAAAGAACTTGTGACGTCAGCGTGGCTAATTGATTTGGACCCGTCTATGTACTCATACAGATGTTACCCGAATACATCTCTGAACTTCACGGTTTCTGATCAACACGGTGGTGATTGTGACTCTTCAACCATTTGCCGTCGGGATTCTTTTTTGTTGTTGTCCCGTCCCCCTGGCGGAATTCTTTGAGCGGAATTGCCGGAATATTTTTTCTTTGAGGGTACCTCTGGCACAAAGAGACCCTGACTTGACAAAGCCAAGAAAATGAACATTCTCTTTAATGGATCGTATATTTTGTTCCCGACTGAGAAAATGTCAAATTCACACACAGTGAATTGCAAGACATCAACTGTTACCTACGGCAAAGGAGTGGTACTAAACATGGAACCATGGCTCCATTCCCAGCTCACTGTGACTTCCCTCCATTGAGCCGAAACACAATGAATAAACAATGAATTTTCTTTCTAACTTGAAAGTAGCATCTGATGAGTTGGCAGAAGTGTTTCAGAAAATAAATCTACATTGTCCGTAGGAGACTGCGAAGAAGAGGGAGAACCTCCCCAGGGATCCTGGTGTGTCATGCAGAGTGGGTTATTATCTAACTTAGAATCCTGTTTTCATTCAGTTAAGTGTGGTGTACATGCACATCGGAATTGCAGTTGTAGGTTATAGGAGGTGAGATATTTCTGTAGATTAGTTTTAAGTTTGATTGATGAAAGCAAAACAAATTAACTTTAATGCTACCAACTATCTTCAAAATACTTCATACCACCAGTTTCTGAGCAAGTAGATCCTTAACAAATGCTGTTCCTTCTGTATTCTGTGAAATCGACACTTTCCTTCCTAATAATTCCACTGTTTGTCCATCCAAAAGTGACTTCAGTCGTTGTATTTTCTTCAACAGATGTGTTCCAGATTGGTCAGAGATTGTGTTGATAGTAAGATTCACAGCCTTCCGAAGATCGCAACGGTACTTCTTCAACTAAAGACAACAATTTCAAACAAATCCTTGTTCATTTTCGTGTTATGTAGAGCATGTAACAAAAAAAACCAAAAAAAAAACCAAAAAAAAAACTTTGATTGACTTTGTTCGCCATCTTTACAATTATTGTTGTCATTTCCCATAGTAGTCACAGTGTTTAAAAGGAAACCTTATGGACAAAATATTAATGTAAAACAACTTATATTAATTTTATAATATTTTTTAATATTAGTTTTCCCACATTGTACTATTAATTTTAAATACAACTAACCTGTGCATCAGTTGTTTCAGTAAATGTCTTGTATGCTTTGGTTATCTCATTATGTTTATTTTTAAGCATTTCATACTCCTTCAATGCTTCAGCTGAGATGGCCTCTTGAAGAACTAAAAGCAAAAAACAAAATTGAAAAAGCATCAATTAACTTGTTCCACTTTATTTTTTTATTTTTTTTTTTTGTTGTTGCCATATTAACCCTTGCAGTGGCCCTTTCATGTATAATACTTGTTCTGTTTTGGTCATGTAACACGTAATTATTTTTGCATGCATGTTGGCTAAGTGGTTTCTTCCCTACCATATTACCTCTGTGACTCAAGTTTAAATCCTTGACCAAAGCATGGGGTTTTCAGTCCCTGATTGCATGGGATGTTTTATTAGGGGTTTTCCTCCCACATCTAAACTGACATTTCTTCATCATCTTCTCTTCAGAGGTATCTTCAGGCCTACAGGTCACAGCGGTCGCACTATTTAGCATCAATTTGATGGTTTCACGACAACTCAAGACAACTCCATGACAACTCAAGAAAACAAGTTGAAATACATTGAAATGTGATGTTTATTGCAAGAGTATATCTGGAAGCACGTCTAAAACTGATTGGCAACTTTATTAATTTTTTTTTTTCAAGGAAAAATATCATTCTTTTAAAATATAGCCAAAAAAGTTTGTCAGTAGAATTGGCAAATAAGGTGCTATTGCACTTGTGCAATGGCACTAGACCACACCATTATATCAGGGGTAAGTGTTTTTTAAGGATTGACCAACATAATATTGCCTTTCGTTTTTATTATTTCTTAATTTCCCTTTTTCCTAATTTCTTTATTTAACTTCCTTACTTCCTCAAAACTTTATTTGATTTCTTTTTTACAATTTTCTTTATTTCTATACTATTTTTTTTATTATTTTCTTCTTTTTTTTAAATATATTTATTTAATTAATTTTGAGATAAATTTGTTTAGCTTGGTCAATGACTTAGAAAAATTTCATTGCATAAAATAAATGCAAAGGTATGTAAAAAGGAATGCAAAAATAAGTAACCTTTACTTATTTTTCCTTCAGGTGTCGTGTTACAGCGGCGGTTCTTTATATTTCTTAGTGACCTGATTTGACCTCGCTTCCTGCCCAAACCGGAAGTCCCTATCAAATACATATGATACAGCTCTATTGAATTATTTTGATGCTCATATTTAAATGTATTATTTGATTTCACTTTTAATATACCAAACAAAATCAAAAACCATACTTTAACGAAAGCCTGAATCTCACTTCATTGCCTAAAAATGGTAGTTAATTTTTTATCACAATATGTTGCTTAAATTTGTAACATGAAAGAGCAAATTTGAAATGTCAAAACAAATAAGACCAATGCAAAAAAAATATTTGAATTGATTACCTGTATATGTATTGTCTTTCTGACACGGCTTGTCTCTAGTCGATGTTTTAGTTGTTGCAGCTACTGCAGCTTGTTGTTGAGCCAGAGATGCCTCACGGGCCTTCCTTGATATATCCTCTTGGACTAGTCTGTCAGCCTCAGCTAAATCGGTTTATCAAAACAAACAAAAAGCGCCATGGTCTTATTATAAATGGTCATTCTTCACACATACATACTGTTTTTAAGTAAAGTTAAATTAAAACATCCTTAATCAACATTAACACTTCTGACTTCACAACATTCCTTTACTGATAATTACTTGATATCATTTGTTTGTCCTAATATACATGTATACAATCAAAATGCAAAGTTCTACATGAATGAGAACCCAATCTTTACTGCAAGGTGATGACAAAGAACCTTGTAAGATACAATGTATCTGACTAGTGCCAAAATCTTTTGTTTATACACGTTGTTCTTTTTGGGATCATAAAAAATTGGTTATAAGGACATAAGCATAAAACAATGTTACAAAATCAATTGGTCTCACTAAAGTAAAATATCAATAAAAGTATCCTCATGTTATTTAGACACCTTATAAAAGAGGTTTTTAAAACTAGCAAAATGGGAAATACTTGTAGTTACTAGCAAACATTTGGCCTTTTCATATCATGTGAGAAAACCTAACTCTTCAGGAAGTACTGCCCCAAACCTTCCTCCCCTCTACGAATTTTACTTATCTGTGAAAGAGGGTGAGTATAGGAGATGCTATTGTATGTACATGTTGTATATGTATATGGGGCCAGGACCAATGTAATTGGTTCCAAATTGTATCACTCAGAACTCCAAGTTAAAAAAGGATAAAAAATACATGATCAGATAGTCTTTTTTAATAAAAAAGGACTTATTGTCTGGTCCAATTGATTTTTCATCAAGAAACCTGCCCTCAGGATTAGGGGGATGCGACATGGTTCCCACTGGATGTGCCCAACCTCCACAGTACTAGGGATTGCAGTACACCGGGGCATCTAGAGGGAGCTATTGGGAGTAATAATATGACCTTATGGAGAGGTCCTTTGTCAAATGATTCAAATGACACTTTACCCTTTGATGATTGATGTAAGCCACAACTGTGGTATGGTCATACTGTATCCGGATCCTTTTGCTTATAACTAAGCTCTGGAACTGTTTGAGGACCTGTGACACCACTCACATTTTCAGCATGTTGATGTTGTATGACAACTGTTCAACACTCCATAGGTCTGCCGCCTGACAAGGTGGCCAGGTGCCCCCAACCCCCCTCCCCCGCCCCCCAGCCAGAGTGACACATTTGTTGTGATGGTCACAAGCAGACAGGGCTGGCGAGAGGTGCAACCTGCATAAGGTTGTCTGCAATCAGCCATCAGTGAAATCTGCCAAGTTTCGGTCTGTACCAAAAGTTCGTCTTTACCACAAACTCTAGGTGTTCGGACTCCGGAAGTTAATTGATGAGTCAGAAATTAATGAAAATACCATGTAAAAACTTAAGTTTGGTTTTGAAACTCCACTTGAGGTCTTTTTAGGGGTTGTGACAAATAAAAAATCAAAACTTTATCCTGTTGAACAATACAGTGCAGGAACGTAGCAAAATGAACATGGTTTAACTTGTGGGCTTTTACGAAGTGATGAAACTGTTAGTGACAGTTTTACAAAGTGACAAACCTATGTAGTGGTTTAACTCCGTGTTGACTGGGTAAAATTCAACATGGATTAAATCCGTTCTGCTTTCAACTAGCTCTTCCCGAAATCAGCTTGTGGGTTACACATGCAACTTTCGACCAGTGTACTGTGTGATCATTTCACACTGCCAGGGTCCTTCATGGATCCAAGTGGATTGTTCACAATACGGCTTTCGACACATGTTGACAATTTTGACACGGATAGAGAGCTCCCAACCAGGGTTACTTTCGACACAACTTAATCGCGCTACACGGGTAAACGCCAGATTGAAATGTTGTAGTGTGAAAAGGTCAGTCAAACTTATACGGATCAGACCCATATCCAACACGAACATTTTTCAAAGTGTAAAAAGGCCCTATGTGAGAGTGGCCCACTGCAGAGATGTCACGTGCACAAGGTCTATAAAAAGATAACAGTCACTGTTCTCCCTAATCCTAAGGCCATTTGGCCAGTAATCAATTGGACTGAAAGTGATGCTGCTCTAAAGACAGAACAAATAACTTACCAATGACTTTGGAAGTTGATTCCTGGCAAAACATGACTGATTCTACGATCTTATGCATGCTTTCTACTCGATCCATTGACGCCCCCTTAACCTTTGCATCATTCACAAGATGTTCTGCAAACAAACAGAGCAAACTCTCAATCACACAGGAAGAATGCCCCCAAATATGTAGCATTTTCCTGGAATTATATCATATTGTCTTATTAACATTCTATTATATTCTCACTGCGCGGTCTGCCCTCCTGGTAACAATATTGTGGGGTAAGCAGGGAATTAGGAGGGTAGATTTTTTTGTCCAGTGTCCCAACCATTTTGGCTGGGATTGTCTGAATTTTGTGTTAGTTTATCTATACAGCCTTAATTGGAGGTGGACAAACTTGGGATAAACACAAAATATATTACCAACGTTAATCCATTTTGTAAAGGATTCTTGTGCACAAGAGGCTCTGCACAAGTGACTCTGTCCAAATAAACAACTTTGTGGTGTTCGCAAATAAACACGAAATCCCAGAATCAAGAAAGTTGTGCAAATTCAGAGAGGACACTGTGTGTGCACTACCATGAATGGCCTGAACTCCACAATTATAATAAAAATAATAACAAACATTTATATAGTGCCAAATCCATTATTAAAATTGCTCCTAGGCACTTTACATAAAAATATTATAAAGAAAAATCCTTAACACAGTATGAAAATACGTAACAGCAGAGGTAGTAAATACAAAATAACATGTACAAAAAACAATACATATTGCAAAAACAATCCTACAAAAAAGGAAAATAAATGTAAACCTCTAAAATCCTAAATTATAAAATAGGCAGCATAATAAAAAGAGTGAAAGCATTAAAAGCGACATCTTGGGCGGAGCCGGAAGGGCACCCTGTGACACCCTGTGAATTTTTCCCGACGCGCAGGTACCCCTCCCGAGCCATGGGACTGAGCTGTTTGGACGATACGTGCAACAAACTTTTGACACAGGCCTGAGGTTTTCAATCTTATAATATTAAATTGTTATTTACGGTAATACTCATAAACTTAAGGCAAGGTCACCTACACAAACAAAATGTCGAACTGTTATGTTATAGTACTACACGATGGTAAATACATTTTTCAAATATTTGTTTTGCACTTTTATGAAGGAGGATTCCGAAATAATTAATTTTAAATTGTTAATTCACTGTCATCACGACGTCACAATTTCTGAATTTACAATTTATAGTCAAACTACAAATAAAGTTTCAACTTCAAACAAGGTTTGCAACTCTGTGTTTCTGAGAAGGATCTGAAGATAACTTAAAAAAAATAAAATTTACTGTTCAGATTTTTGTCATCAGCTTGCTCAAGTTTGCATATATGTACATGTACGTTTACGTCAATGATCAAGATGATGGCCTTTTTTTGTTGCATGGGCTTTAAGGTTTCAAACGTGCAAGCAGAAATTAAGGTTGGCATTTAGCAAAAAAAATTCCAATATTTGTGAAGTTGTTTACAGTTTACAAATTGTTTACAAGCTTTCATTTGTTCAAACCATGAATGAAATGGATGAATTTATTAACCAGTTGCCGCAAGGATTCTTTTTTGTTGACCCACCCCCCTAACAGGATTCTGTTGGTGGAATTGCCAGAATCTTTTTTCTTTGAGGGTACCGCTGCCACATAGAGAGCCTGACTTGACAATGCCAAGAGACCAATGATTTTCTTTATTGAATCATCTTATTTGTTTCTCGACCGAAAAAATGTTGAATTCACGCACTGTTAATTGCAAAACATTGGCCATTAACTGCAGCATAGCAGTGGTGCTAAACATGGAACCATGGCTCGATTGCCAGTGTCATAGGGTATTCTGTCCTCTGGGTAACGTGTCCACCATCCGGTAAATTAGCGTGGGCTGGAGGAGTTTATTCAAAAGAGGGCCCTATCAGAAGGAGTTTAATACACAATTCGCCATATGGTCGGACAGAATCTCCCACCGGACAGAATCTCCTTCCACACCGGCTCACTCTGACTTACATGTACCTCCATCGAGCCGAAAAACACTAAATGAACAATGGTGGAATCCTCTTTTAGGAACAAAAGGACAAAGGTCTGTAATCGAGGATTACACAAAAACCATTGTGAATTTTCCTTACCAGCCTGCTCAGCAAAATGTTGAACTTTCCAAATAATTTTGTCGGCTTCAGATGGAAGGAATTCTCTCAGTTTATAGCTTTCAAGCTGATAACACACTTTCTTAGTTGACTCAATAACTTGTTTGTAGACATTCATCATGCTGTCCAGATATGCCTGCCTCTCAGTAGCCCTGACAGAAATGGACAAATAAACAAATGATTAATATTCCACACATTGTGTAATTGAGCATTAATAAATAACCCAGCTAGTTCATGGTCACATGAACATGTTTATCCAAAAAAGGCAAGGCTGCAGATGTTTAAGACTGGTTCTGGCCAACACATGTGCGGCACTTTAGCCATGTGTGTTTGCACATGTTTGCATGGCCACTAATAAGGTGTAACATACCAGTGCTCAACTTAAAGTTTGTAAAAAAAAGTAATGTAAAAAAGTAATGTAAAAAAAATAAATAAATGAGTGTGCATGCAATTAGAGCTCTCGCTAAACAAAGCCCTCAAACAAAGATTGCAAGTTGGTACAAAGGGTACTGGAATTCATTTTTGAAATCTCCCTTTATCTGAGGATTGTTGTGTAATCCCCTATTCCAGACCATCATCCTTTTGTTACTGAGAGATCCATAGGCTGCCACCATTGTGTTTGGAATGGGAAAGTCCGATATTCCAGCATACCATGGCTGATTATTGGCCATGGCTGATGGCCAAGGTTTGGCCGATTCACGGTAAACAAGTCACATTTTCTCAATAGAGAAAAAGAAATTCTGGTGCATTTTACAAGAAACCAAATATTGGAACATGAATGGCTAAATCTGCATACCGCTATTGCACTACTGACAAAAGAAAAACCAGGAGCATCAGCACTATTATCACATATTGTCACTGAGCAACTCTTCGTTTCCCCCGTAAAAAAAAGGGCCAAATGGTACTTGAATTCAGCTCGAATATCTCACTTTTTCTTGAGGTTATTGTGTGATCCCCGATTTCAAACTTTTGTCCTTTAGTTATATGAAGGTTTACGAGAGAGTGATGGGCTGCCACCATTGTTTGTCATTATATTCGGCTCAATAAGAGGCAAGTCTGAAGCAAGATTCCAGCATAGATTCCAGCCATTGGTTTTGCGATTCACCCTGAACGCATCTCAAATTTTCTTGCAAAAGAGAACAATAAAATCACAGTGCTTTTTATGAGAACTTTGTTGCCTTGCTTTGTTTAGTAAAGGGGGGTTTCATTGTGTCAACGCCAATCTAAAAACAAATTATTCCAGCAGTTCAAAAAACACAATACCGTGCAGAGGCATGGAAAAGATTTGTCAATACCGACGAGAAGCAGTTAACACGTATATTTTGGGAAACGTTTAAGGCTCCCACTACTGCAGCCAGAGATAGCGCAAGCTACTTTGGGGTTTTGTTGTACAGAATTTGTTTTTGTACAAAAACAACAACAACAACCTTCTAATATTCTCAGCTTCAACCTCAGCTTCGGCTTTTTTCTGTAGTGCAGTCTTTAACTTGGATTCCATTCTCTGCAATGAGAAAAATTTAACATTATTGTAACACATCAAAGGTTTTGTCAGTTGGGAAAGAAAGCAGTGTCAAGTACAGATCACCACTGAACATAAAAATGTTACCGCTGTCAAAACCTTACAAGATAACTAACAAGAGTGCCTGTTGTTCCGCCTGTTGTTCTAACAATTTCTTGGAATTCTATTTGTTATGATACATGTAACATCATGACCAAGCAACTCACATTGTCAGCATGTTTGGTTTAAAGTTACATTTAGTCTGAAATGCTATCGTTTTAGAGAATTAACATGAATTCAAGGTCACTAGTAATAACTTGGCTTTTTACGTATGGGGCTCTAAAATTCAAATAGATGTAAAATGTTAAATATATCTGATTACAAAAATGTTTTAATTCTAACTTCTTTTGACTACATGTATCTAAACTTCCGAATTTGACTATCTTTGGTCATTCTGGCAATGTCTTCAAGCAGTTCAAGGGTTTCGTCTGAAAGCCATGGGTGATGCTTGGTACAAGGTTTAAGACCGATGATTGCATAAGTAATTTCATGGATGGTTGTGCTGATGCTGAACCACTTGGACTCAGTATCTTTAGGTAGGTCTAATAATTAAAATATGTTTTCAACAGCAACTGGCAAGATTCTTTTATGAAATACCTTGCTGGACCAAAACTGGATTTTCCTGCACTTAAAAAATGCAACCTTTTCTAGTTATTAACTTGGCTATCTCTTCTATGGAAATGTTGTGATTCAAAGGATGAAACAACCAGTTCTGATACTTTTTTAATTGTTTTCTCACTAACAGTCATCCAAATTATGGCAGGCTGTCCATATGAAAACACACAACCAATCCACACTGGTTGCTTTGCTACAGGCCGTAGTTTGGCTGTTGAAAAGTGGGGTGTAGCCATAGGGCTGTTCAAAAATTTAGGGTTGGAAAAAAACAGTACTTTCTTGACCTAGCAGGAGCAAGTTCCTACACATCTTTTGTTATAAGGTCCACAATTTGAATGCAGCACTGAAACAGGTACACCGGTCCACTTCTTCTTTTCAACACTTAGTTGTGGGGACTCCCTATTGTTGTTCAATTATTCCCTTTTCTAAAGAATCCCTCTGTGGGGACAAGGTTTGACAAAGAAAAACGTTATGGGGACCTCTGTTCCCTTGTGTCCACACCGTTCTTTGTGACATACACTGCTCAGTGCAGACCATCCGGGGATTCAGTACTTCCAGTGACGTCTTGATTTGTTTGCTGCCCTCATTTCCGGGATTTCGATAAATTTAGGCAGCGGGCTAGTTAAAGGAGTAAAAACTTCCTGCAAATATCACTTCTTTTGTCACTTTAATGTCACAAAAGAGAAGTTTTCCGATGCAATAATCATAGAAAACAGAAAACTAAACAATAACATCAACATCAATCACCATGGCCCATCCTCTTCAATATAATACTTGGTTTTGAAATATTCAATGCTATACAGAAAATGCTTCCCCTTTGAGTAAAACAAAAATACCTCATTCATAAAAACACTGTGTGGATGTGTGTAAGTCCACACATTGTTTCAAGTTCCTACACAGTGTGGACATCTTTTGTTATCAGGTCCACACTTCGTATGTAGTTTCTTTGTGCCAGTGGTACTCTCAAAGAAAAATGATTTTGGCAATTCCGACAAAATAATCCTGCCAGTGGGACGGGAAAAAATGGAAGAATCCCCGTAGCAACTTGTTAACCACTTTGCGCAAGGATTTCTAAATTTTTTCCGTCCCAAGGATGGGATTTCTTTTTCGAAACATGCGATATAATTTGTTGAGAATATCACTGTCACAATGAAACCCTGACTAAACATAGTAAAGACAACAAATCTCCTCATAAAATGCACTGGGATTTTTTGTTTTCTTTCAAGAAAATATGAGATGCGTGCACCTTGAATCTCAAAACCCATGGCGTAAGACATAGCCGATATGGTATGCTGCAATCTCAGACCACTCGGACTTACCTCCCATTATGATGAATGCAGTTATAAACAATGCCTGCTTCATATTGATCTCTCATAATCCAAGCACCTTTTGTCCCTCTTTGTTATGGGGCAAATGAAGCATTGCACGATGAGTGCATTCATTGTGCAGGCTACACAATGGAATGTCCAGACATGTTTACAAGTATGCAGTGGGAATTCCTGGACACTTCTTTTAAACTTTTGCTTGTATATACAGCAATAACTGCTTAAACATGTGGAAAACAAAATCCAAGACTTTAAACAATCAAAGGCATGCCCATTTTTGTTCATTTATTTGTTTAAGTAAAAAGCAATTAAAGAAGTTAGAAGACAAGAAAACTCATCTCAAGTAACCTGGTTTGGGCTAAGATTCTTTCTATACTGGTAGTTTTGCTACATGTATTACATGTACATGTACATTTATGTGTTTGTCATACCTTGACATGCAATTTGTTGCGATCTTGCTGGTGTCTGAGTCGCTGTTGACGCATCTCTTCATTTTCTAGTTGCACATTCTGCATTTGTTGAATCAACATTCGAACTTTCTCGTCTTGCTGCTCAGCAAACATTATACAACTCTTCTCTGCCTGTTCAAGCAATTGACTAGAATACTCTTCCACCTCACACTGTCGTTTTGCAACTCCTTTCTGCACAACAAATAAAAAATCATCAAACTCAATTTCAAAATTACTTGTTAAAACTACTCAATACCAACTGTATGACCAGCTGTATAAATAATAATAATATAAAAATAAGTCATTTGTTCAGATACGGAAAATTTATTCTAACCTTTTTCACCAATTTCTGGCCAACTGTGGAATACATAGTTGATTGAATGTTAATTTGTCAGCAAATTGGTACAGACCTTTGTCACTGAAACAGAAAATAACCTTTGAATAACTATACAAAATACTTGTCAACAGTCAATTACGACAATGTGCTTTAATGCTGAGCTCATTCTGCACCTGAAATGAGATGTAAATGTATGTAGAGAGGCCCTGTGTTTGGGACACATTTGGAAGTTTTGTTCCATCTGGTCTTTAAGTTCAGCAAAACTGATTATTACTGAAAACTGAAAAATACTTCAAACATGTACATACATATCATGAATTGTGTCAAAACTCAGCACTAGTTGAGTCATACTTACACCTGGTTCAGACTGGCACTCCAGAATCGTGCCTGATCAAATTATTGAATCAATTACATGAAAAATTTGACGTTAGAAATAGTTTGAAGTTTGCTCCACTCGTTAATCAATTTGGCAAGAATAGTTGTTGTAGAGTGCATTGGACAAAATCCTGATTTATTAGAGTGCATGAGCTCACTTTCATTAATATACTCATACAACCAATCACAAATGGCACGTTCTAGGATCTTACTAATAATAGGCAAGATTGATGTTGGGCGATAGTTTCCAACATCAGATGTATCACCAGACTTGAAGATTGGTATCACCTCAGTACTCTTCATTCCTTTTGGAACATACTCACGCTCTAGAGAAATGTTAATGTTTTTTGTTAAAGAATGGATGATGTCAGGAGAGGCAATTTTTAGCAAGCGACAACTGATTTGATCCTACCCGGTATAGATTTACTATCATTCAAAATAGTTCTAGTTTTTTTCAACAAAAGCAGGTGAGATAGACCTAAGATTAAACACCCATTATGAATGGCTTCTTCTATTTACATATTGCTATTAGGTTTCATGACAGGCAAATATTTTGCATTAAATGCAGTAATCATTAAATGCATCAGCAATCTGATGACTTTCACTGCAGTCTAATCCACTGACCTCAATCAAACCGAGGGAGTATGGCTTTGCTTGGGTGTCACTTCTTTGAAAAGTTTCCAGATCTTTGTGCTGGATTGCCCACATTGTCACAGATCAGGCCACAGTAATAATTTGACTTTTGTTTAGGCAACATACATTTCTGATTTTGAAATGATTTCAAATATACAAAATAACTTTTTTCAAGTGCGCAAAATGATTTCAATCTCTCAAAAGAAATTCTTTGTTTCAAGTGCAAGATTATTTTGAGCACTCAAAAATGTAATGAACAAACTGGTCATTCCTAAAATGAGCTTTCTTGTAACTTCTGCACATTTCAGATATTTTTATGTCATGGGATTTCCTTGAAACACTCATGGCAGTGTAAAATGTTAATTGATGTGTTTTGATCTCAGGAATTACAATCTTAAAAACACAAACAATACATCAAATCAAACCCTATGCTCTAACTTAGAAACAAACAACACAGCATCAATATTGCATCACTTTTAACTGTTATTGTATTGTGAATTTGTGGTGCGATCATTTTCTGAGAACGACTCCATGGTCATGGGACTCTATTTGTACACATTTAGATGCCTTCGGCAAAGCACAGAATTCATGTAATTTCCAGTCCATATGAAAATCAACATGAAAACTTGAATATGGAAATAAACCATTACGTACTGTTATTGTATAAAGTGGTAGTTTCATCAAAGCTTTTGCACCTGTTGCTAACGATATTCAAAATATTATTGTCCCAGACCAGCCTCAGCCGAGTACTATATTTGGGTCCAACACCAAATGTCGATTTTGTTGTGTTTTTTTTTTCTCAAATGCCACCAACGACACTCACTCACAGTAGGCATGGTCTTCCATTGATAATGCGTATCTGTTATTTTTGCATAATGGTACAGGTCTTGAGTTCCTTATAACATAATTCTACCAGACGCCTTCTTAGGCTTAGAGCCCTCTCGTGGTGGCAGATTCGATTTAATTGTTATTACATGTTCTTTAAGGATTTCCACGCCACTTTTGTTAATAGAAAGTCTCATATTCAACCATGGTCACAAGTCACATTATGTTGTAGCTCATGACTGAACTTAGATAATAAAACAGATGACGTCACCATGACCTCATCAGGTGTCAGCGTTCATCAATTCTAAGGATATTATTTGTAAAAAATGTATCTTTTGAACGGCACATGACCAAACATAATGGCATTTTCAGCAAAAGTGATCAAGAATTTGCATATGGTTTCCGTATAAGCTTATTTCCGTATATGGTTTCTGCGCCACACAGAGCCACAGCCCGCCAATGTGTACTTACACTGTCCCATAACTTAGTGAGAAATTATGGGAAGGATATCCTACATGTACATGTATATACATGTATACCTTCCTGGTTATAAAAGTGAAGATCATAACCAATTACATGTACATATACCAGTGTATATGCATAAATGTGAGGACATTCTCCCATAGACTAAATGCACAAAATAAATGTGAGGACACTAAAATACAAAGAGATCCAATGTGAGGATAGCATTGTTCCCATTGTGTTCATTTGTTCTGCTGTCCCCAGTTTCATTACAATACTTTGACACATGTAAGGTCAATGATGTAACTGCCATGTAATTCCAGACATGTGAGTAGTGCATGCACACATTTACCTTTAACTCTGTATTCCAGTGTTGCTGACATTCAAGAATAGATACTTCTACCGATGCACTTTGATCAGGTGTCTCTGAACTCTGAATACTGTTGATTGCATTTTCTCTATAAAAAATGAGTGGAGAGTGCAATTTAAGTTTTTATTAATAACAAAAAGCCTGGATAATAAAAAATAAGAGAAAATAAAAGGGTGATGATGAGGTCTTAAACGGCCAATTTGGACCGAGTAATCTCCCTTTCATTCCCATTCATAAAGTTTAACATTTTTTTTAACATGCCCAAAAACATTCCAAAATAATAATCATTGAAATGCATCTTTCCCTTGACTTTTCACAACTGTTGTAATCCATGGTAAAGGGTCACTCATTGCTCAGTTGCATAAAACGATTCACCACTCAATTCTTGCTCCAGTGAGCTAAGTCCACAAAATTCCAACTTGTTCTACGCACGTCTCACATACATGTATATTCACTTTTTCAATTGTCACACGTGGTGCATAAGATTATTGTTCACCATTTGATGTGCAAGTAAAACAACTTGGCATTGTCAAGTCAGGGTTTCTTCCAGCAGGTCCGCTAAAAGAATCCTGCCGGGGGAACAGGACCACAAAAAAAAAAATCCTAGTGGCAACTGGTTAATAAGGATAATCTTCATTTTTGGTTTTATTTTTTTTTTTTATACAATTTGCCCATCACAAGGCCCAAAGGCCACTCGAGGTGTGGGCTACAGGGGGGATAGAAATCTGCCCCAATGCACAGACACAAGACATGGTAAGATATAAACGCAAGTCTCTTCACAGCACAGCTAAGAACAGGGAGGGGTAAATAAATCCATTGTGAGACAAACATAACTGCCTCTTCCCCTATTTGAAGCAATTATAGTTAAGTGTCTTGCTCAAGGACACAAGTGTCATGACAGGGATTCGAACCCATATCCAGAACTTGAGACCAATGCACTAACCTGCTAGGCCACGACACGTTTTGTCTTGCAATGGCATTTCTTTTGTTTTTCTTTAACGTCATGACTGGTTTATAAACTATCAAATATAATTTGGGATAACTTCCAAAATACAAAAATGAGTAGTAACCATGCAGAAATGCGCAGCCCTCAACAACACTGAAAATAGCCCGTAAAATCAATAACAACACTTAAAATGGCCTGTATAATCCATAAATCTTCTTCCTTTCTTTTTTGTGCTCATATCTTGATCAATCTTTAACTGATTAAAGCATTTCCCCATTGACAGAGGACCCAAGTGTGTTGCTGTGGTACCCTTTTTACACAAAAATTCAAAATTGCTGCGATGCCCTTCAAACGCTAGAAAAAGCAAGGCAATTATTGCCGTGCACTTTCAAACGCGAAGTTCAAGATGTTTACTTGCAGACTTATTTTAAAAGGGTAGCCTTCTCTAAAAAAAATAATAAATTGTAGGTTTTAATAATAACTTATTTTTGACTGGCTGGCCGCCATTTAACCAGTTTTTTTCCCTACCCCCGGCAGGATTCTTTTGGCTGAATTGCCGCAATCTGTTTTCTTTTAACAAAAGGACAAAGGTCAAAAATCTGGTATTGGATAGTTTTCCTTTCAAACACAACTAAAAATAGTACCTGAACATCTTTTCTTCTAGTTTGCCTGTTATGACATCAATTGTTGACTTTTCTTTGCTGGCATCACGTCTGGTATTTTCATACAACAATGTGGTAGATTGCTGACAACAATCTGATTTGGTCTGTTCCCAAGGTCTTAAAGAACAGCACTCAATTTGCTGATATCCTGAATTTGAAACTCCTGAGGAAAGCTTGGGTGGGGAGTTGCACTGGTCAATAATCTCCTGAAATAAAGTGTAAACAACGTCACAATTACATATGTTCATGTACTTAACACAGATTAAATGTGCATGTTTTCAATTTCAGTTTTAATTAAGGGGCTCACTTCTCATTCTGTTAATTACTTTTCTTCAAAATGAATGGATTTTATATTTTAATCTTTGTAAGTTTTCTTGAATTGAAAGTTCCTCCAACTTGCAAGGAAGACAGCAAAAAATAATGCAAAAAGGAGAATGGTAAAGGGCATTAACTAAACCACACATTTGATGGGTTTTTCCCTTGTGTGCATTACTCTGCTTCAGTGAAGTCAAATGAAAGACTATACAAAAGGGTTACAATAAGAACACAATTTTAAATGTTGTATTTTTTTTAATCAAAAAGGTATTTCTTATTCAGAATTCAGTGTGTTGGCCAAATCTTGTCTGCGTGATAATGACCAGGTTAAAGGCCTTAAAAAGACAGAGTCAGAAACAGCCTCCCCCCCCCCCCCCATGCCCACCCACCTCTGGCAAGTTCTGAGAATGAACGCTTAGACTAGCAATACCAGAACGAAGGTTTAAAATACAGATTCTTTTCATTGAGAGTTTTATTTTAATTATGATCTCATTTGAAAGTTAAAAACAAAGTTGACTTTTATTGCAAGTTTATAACATTCAACATCATAACTATACAATTTCCCTCTTTTCTGTGTTCAAAATAAATGGGAATTTTCATAGGCAACTGACTGATTCAAAAAGCCAACTTTTTATTAGGTGTACAGCCTACAAGCTGAACAGCTATTGTGCATGTAAATGTTCTGTTTGTAAGTTTAGCGTTTTTTCCTTCTGATATTTCCGACGAACTCATTTCTGTGAAATATCTCAAGAACGCAAAGTCACAGGGCACTGAAAGTTAAGATAAGATATCAACATGTAGATGGTTCAATAAGGATAACAATCATGACATCATCGGGTGTAGAATTACAGCAAAGCAAATTCTATTATTTCAAAAAAACAAAACAACACAGTGGATTTTTACAATCTACATGTGGGCCAATACATTGTACATCATCGGAAAGGTCTTTGAAAGTATATGTCTCAAATAAATTACCCACAATTTGACCTTGTCTTCTGACAACCAGGCATGACTCCAGTTGACATGGACATGTTGATGATGTTGGTTATCACAGGCAGTACAGGATACAAGCATGTCTTCAACAATGAGGTCGGTATTGGATCCAGTTCACAGGGTTTACATGTAGACAGTGTGAGTTTGATGATCCTTGCAATATCAGTTTCCTCCAATACTGGTAAGAATGAATGTAAGCTGGCAGTGGTATCGTTTTCAAACGTTGAAAAGGATGATTTTTGATCATCAAGAGTTGCCCTAATGCGCAGGATTTTTGGACTTAAAGTAATGACCAAAATCCCCAGCAAGGGCTGAGATAGGTAAATAGTCTGGAAGACAGTGTGACGGTTTACAGTGCAGCATTTTTTCTATGACAGAAAACAGAGCTTTCAGATTTGACGAGATGTCTGTTTAAAGTGTGATCGTCTGGCATTTTTTATCATCTGTTGAACCTGGTTCCTTTTCTCCATGAACAATTGGCAATGTACAGTTAAACCAGACCTTCTCCACTGCCTTTCACACCTCCGCTGTTGTTTCTTTGCTTCCATGATGTCATCTTTGTACCATGAGGTGTGTGGGTGAACAGAAGCTGCTTCTGTAAAGGGGCGTGTCTGTTGAGGAGTTGTCTGCAAGCATAGGAGTACCATTGTACCTGGGTTTGCAAAACTGTATCAGGCTCCATATCAAACAATGAGGTCATATCATTAATGAAACTAGAATGATTTATTTTGTTGAGTTTTCTGTACGTCACCACCTGCCAGGTATGTTTTGGTCTGCTTATCTTTATTTCACAAAGTACACTGAGCGTAGTCCGATATGAATGTACCAGACAGGACAGTAGATGAGACAACAGCGTCATCACTAGCTCGGGAAATGATATACACTGTTTCTCTAGAGCTGTAGATTCAAGCAATTCAGAAAAATCCCTGATGATGTGTGATGATGATGGAGGGCGGTAGAGTGTAATCAGTGTGATTGAGGTTGTGTCCACGGAAGACATGTTCACCATCATGTACTCAAATGAACCAAAACACGGGATGTTACAAGTGTCGTGTTGAAGCATCTACGCAAAATGACAGCAACACCCCCTCCCCTTCGGCTGACACGTGGGTTGTGACAGCATGTGCATGTAAAACCAGGTGGACACATTTTATTAATGTGTTTCTGATCATCATCTGATCTGCTGAACCAGATTTCCGTCAAAGCCGCGATATCTGATTGCCTATCAGTTATGAAAATCAGATAAAGTTCAGTTTTATTCCAAGCAGATTGGCAGTTGAGGAGTGCCAAGTTCATGTTGGCAATCAAATTATCTGAGGTTGTGTGGCGATTAGGTGAGGTATTAGCGGAGACGGTGTCAACAGAGCAGGTGTTACCAATGATTGTGAGGTGACAATGGCTGGAATGTCTTGCCTTTGTTTCCGAATACCTCCGCGACATCTACAAGCTTAGTAGCCACTGTAGTCACTCTATGACTGATCTGGAAGGGGATAGCATTCAGTCCATCTGGTGAAATAATCGCAAACGACCATCACATACCTATTTCCACGTTAAACACTGGGAGTGGTCCCATTATGTCCACTGCAACTCTTTCCATTGGCACACCGACTTCATAGAGGATCATCTTTGCACGCTTGGCTCTTGCCAGAGGCTTCCGTCACTTCACTTTTCCACCCACCACCGAGAATATTCCCTCATGGGCTGCAAGTAGAAACTGCCTCGGCATAATTTTGCAAATGTCTTTGTGATTCCCAAATGGCCGGCTGTCTTCTGGTCATGAAAGTGCCTTAGAACAGTTGGTTGCAATTCAGGCAATAGTTTCTCTCACTTTTGGTCAATGTTCTGCTACCATATACCAGCACCCGCTCCTCCCAGTCCTGTAACTGTGAGAGAACGGCTCTGATAGCGAACCCACTGGTATCGTGGCAAGAATAAATTCTATCCCTTCCATAGGATATGCAAGAACAGGCGTCAAAGTCAATAAGACACTGTTTCAGACCCTTAAAAGCTTCCATTTCAATTCTTTTCTCTGCTCTGTAAGTTGATACATCGGTCTTGCAATCTGGGTGAAGCCCTTTACACAGCGAGGTATAGTACAGCGACTTGCCACTGCAGTCCTGCCAGCACTCGCTCCATCAATTGCTCAAAGGATGACGGAGCACTGCACAATCCAAAGGGCATTATCATAAACTGATAGAGTCCCCCATGGCCAGTACTAAAAGTTGTTTTTGGTCTGTCTCCCTCAGCCATGTACAGGGCAAACTGCCAGGAAATGATCCATGCTGCCACAGTTCCAGCAGCTGGGTTTCCAGTCCTTGACTATGCCATCAGGGCAACAGTTGAGCGCTGCTTGCAGAGCAGTCTTTCTGTTTCATTGGTTCCATTGCTAGTCTCAGGTTTGGCTAACATCATCCTGCCCTCGAACTTAATGAGAAGGGCCTACTTTCTCCGCCTTTATCCACGCTTCGGCCTCAGACACCATCTCAACTGCCTTGTTCCAAGTCATCGAGGGCATTCTTGAACTGTTTAATGGCAAAATATTCTTGGAATGCCAACCCACTGTTAGGGTATGCTCTACAAACTAGCCTTCTTATAGCCTGTCCAAGCTACGCTATGCTCTCACCTGCTCGCCTGTTTCTGTTAGTCAGCTTAGCTGTATGGCGAACATGTTGCTTTTCTGAGCCAAATCGGTGTTCCAGGGCTTAGTAATTTCTTGGTAACTTGACTGCTGATGCGTCAAAAGAGAACATGCTATTTTGAGAGCCTGACCTTTGAGTGCAATGAGCAAGAAGTCAGCCTGTTCTGTCTGGGTCCAAACATTCACCCTGGCAACTCTCTCAAAATGAGTGAGGTAATCTTTTAGGCAAGAAGATCCTTCAAACTCTCGAGCCTTTATTCTCGAGGCAACGACTGAGCTGCGTCCCAAGGTTACAGGACGCTGAGTCACCTGAATGACAGGATTACCACTAAGAGTGGTTTCCGCCCGTCTCTTAGTTTCCGCGTCCACACAACAAAGTCCATCCGCTTCACCTACCATGGGGAAAAGGGATGGGGTTTCATAGTATTTCCTCGATCTGTTGTCACATCGTTTCACATCACTGAGCAAGCTGTCAAGCAGAGACTGTTTTTTTTTCGAACGGTTACCCCTTATAGCTGTGTCGGGTGATGGACGAACATAATGAGTCGAAACCGGGGTTGAACTCCCCCTCACTGGCGTTGAAGGGAACGTCGAACCTACATTGCAGCTAGGAGGTTTGTGCCGCTTCTCGTGTCCAGTTTCTCCCAATGAACTGACGCTTGCAGCCACTAAATGTCCTGTGAAATCTCCTTTAAAGCGTTCTTGACCTCTGTCATTGTCCATTGTCTCACTCCTGATGAAATAATCCCACCACTGCCACCATTTGTAACATGGATTATCCCTGGGTTCTTCTACTTTCTGTTGCCAAACGACTGACAGAAATTACACAATCAGCTAATAAGGTGCTTTGCAGATCTAATATGTCTAATCATAAACAGTAGGGCCTAATAATAGTCTGTTTAACCTGAGGCTCTAATGTTTCTTACACAAGTTATATCCTTTGGCTTGTCAACCATTCTGTGTTATCATTATGAGCTGACAGTATTTTCAAGAAAACAAGGATAATGTTATATGAACTTACACAAACTAAACTGTACATTTATTTATTGTTGTGATGAAATCTTTGGAAATGTGAACTTTCTCGTGGTAACTGGTACAATGCCTTGGTTTTGGCTAAAAATGTAGGTTACTCATATAATGGGTTTTTAAGGGTTAACAACGATGAAAATTTACATCTTCAAGAGACCTCCTTTTAATTTGTGTGTAATGTACTTACATGTACGCGTCCATCTTTGAACCACCAGCTGTCATAAACTAAGCCACCTTTCTTGGATATTTCCAGTGCAGTTGCTGTCATTGTTTTATTGCTCTTCCAAGTTGATTATAAAAAGAACATGCACCTGCAGTAGAAATGGTACTGTGACAATTTATGGCCATACAAAGGTCAGTAATTCTGGGTTATAAGACATTCAGTATAATGATACATCTTTTGTTTGACTGCTACTCGTGTGAAAACATTTACTTTGAAAGAATTTAAAAAAATTTTAAGCTTGGGCGATATCACGATATCATCAACAATGGCGATACCAACTTTCATCCAATTACGATATTGTGAGGTTTAATATTATATCAAAACATTGTCATATTGCGATGACAATTAAGTATCGTGATTAAGCCTGGGCAACTAGTGCGACTGTTGATTGGAACGACTAGTCATGACTGCCACGTAAAATCTAGGATTGGTAAAGTTGATAGTGCAGTGTTCTTACTTTGTGTGATTGAATATTAAATGAAAAAACAAACCTGTGAAAATTTGGGCTCATTCCGTCATCTGAGTCAGGAGAAAATAGTGAAAAACCGTGGACATTTTTCAACATGTAAACACATTGTCCCTAATTTTGGTAAAACGCTTGGACATTTTCTTCAACATTGTACCCAATTGCTACATTTAAATGTCTTTAAAAAGACACTTTAACACATGGTCTGTCATACATGTAGCTCTGGGACTCTGAATATGTCCAAGAACTACGATAATCATATCATTTCATGCTATAATATAATGTTAGGGAATTGGTTTTGTTTTTCTAAGTTCTCTAACACTGAAACAGTTAGCCTATAGCCTAGTATTCAAACTCTGACATTTATTATTACGAATCACGAGTATGACTAGCCCCACACAACAGTCCTTGCTATGATGAAAGTGTGGCTAATGGATTTTCACACACATGTCACAAGAACATGTATGTCAAAATCCATCAGCCACATTACTACTAGAGTGTAGTGGGGCTAGAGTACAAAGTAGGCCTATTTATTTCATTCTCATTTATTTTGTGCTCAATATGGGACAATTCTATGACGAGGAAAAAGCTTTGCGGACCATTTGAAAAACTCCTGCAAATGTATGAGACTCACCTCAAGGATCACACTGCACACATGCTCATTTTCAGAGATGTCGTCGACAATTTAATCTGAAAACTGACGGATTTTTTTTAATCAAAGTGGAAAGTAATGCTTCAGCAACAATAATAACAGAACACTTTGCACAGGTTGGTGATTTTGTTTTATGCTGATCAAAAAATGCGGCAAGTACTGCGGGAATAAGGTATTCCATCCTACTAGTATGGTCCCCGTGGATTTCGCCCATTCTCACGGTAAACGGGTAGGTCATCATCACCATCATCAAGTCTCTTGCGTGGTTTCGCACGTAGAGCCGACTTGAGTCACCAGGGTCCCAAGCGGTCCCGAGTTGCTCAGCCCGAGCCGGGTCCACACCTTGTCGCAGCAGGTCTTCCCAGACAACATCGAGCCAGTGAGTACGTGGAGCACCCCTGGGTCTCCTCCATCTTGCAGTGCTAAGCTCAAAAATGAGGATCGACTTGGTGGGATGTTCAGTAGGGAGGCGCAAAATGTGCCCATACCAGCGGACACGGCGCTGGGCAGCCAAGGTGGAGGCAGGAGGCTGTTGGGTGTGTGTCCTGAGTTCTACATTCGTCACCTTGTGGTGCCATCTAATGCCCTCGATTGTGCGGAGTGCTCTGGAGTCAAAACCATTAAGCCTGGCGGACAGCGTATTGGTGAGGGCGGACAGCGTGTTGGTGAGGGGCCAGGTCTCTGCTTGATTGAAAAGTGATGGTGCTGTCCAATTCAGTGACACTCCGTAACTGTTGACTTGAAATCACAAAATGTAAAAGTATTTTTTACAGATTTTTGTGGGTGGGATTCGTATCGGGTATTTATATTCATAGTATTGTCATTTTGACAGGGTTAAATGTAGATGAATATAAGATGACCGGTGGAGCTATCATGACAGATTGCGTCATTAGTTTCAACGAGATAGGTGAGACTGAGGATATTTTTTCAGATCCTCAAAATGTTTTCCCGTGCCTTCTCTGTAAGCCAAAACCCCACCGGAACAATTGGACATGTCTCCCACCAACAAAGGAACTATCCAACGGACCAATCACATTTGTGGAACAACGCAAGTACACAATTGGGTAAACACACTGACGTCCGCAAAAGCCCTAGACATACACCGTCGTTGACCACACGCGAGTAATCAGACACCATGTCTAAACTAAGCCTCAATAAGCCTTCCAAGAACCACCAGAAGTCCAGCCCAAGCTCAAGACCCAATATCTCCAAGGTCCACCACTCTTCACCTTCAACGTAGTCCTCCGATGAAGACGATTTCCCTTGCGGTCAAGTCCCGCTTATCAACCGCCTAGAGGAATCGTTGATTACATCTTTGGACATACATGAACAGTTCCCTAACGAGACACCAACCACCCACACTCGTTTGTCAGATACAGATTTCAAATTGGTGAAATCTTTGGCGGAGCCTGTTACAAAGCTAACCTTCGCTAAAAGACAAATCACCCACCAAATTTCGGTACTGACAAAAGCCATCTCAACAAACCAACCATTGCCCTACCTCAAAAACACAGTGAAGCCACCTCAGCCACACCTTGAGTTCAGTTTCAGCTCTGCATTTACTGCAGACTGGAATAAATTGAACAACACGGCTTCACTGTTGTTTGCAAAACTGAGCCAGGCGGAGTACGACCGAGTGGCAAAAGAAGTGGAAGTTAAGTTAGAAGAGGCCAAGAAGGAAAGTCGAGAGAAGCTGGTAAAGCACTTCAGTGGACCGGAGCTGAGAACGGCAACGCATCTCTTCGGTTTCTTTATACGCCCCAGACAACCACCAAACCAGGGACAGAAACGGAAGAGAGACAAGTGAGAGCTAACTTCAGAAACAAACCAAACCGGTCCTTTTCAGGACCACCACCACTTCCAAAAAGAGAATTACAAAACTTGTCATCGTTTATATATTTAATAATATTACAACGGCATTCCGTACATAAATATTATTATTCTCAATACTGTAATTTTATTTGAAATTAATTTTTTATTTTCAAATGAAATCTCTTGAAGTATGGCTAAACGTAAATTCAACAAACGAGCACATATCTCACAATCCCAACAAAAAGCCAATCGCTTTTCAAGTACCTGCTCAAATACCAAACGGTTCATTAAGAAGAATATTCTTACACAACTAGTGGAAGAAAGTGAACGATTCATCACCAACTTATCTAAAACCAACCTTTCCCCAATCGAGACAGTGGCTTTAGGAAAAGGTCTAAATTTTGTTCCAACTCCCGCTAAACCCAACAGACGAAAACTTCTGACATGTCTGAGTGATTTCAATATCTTCCAAAGAAGAATGAGAATTGCTTTCCTAATGCAAAACAAACCTGTCAAAACGCAACCATTCAACCCACCATCAAAGTGGCAACCAAATACAACCCAATGTGCGACACTCAAAAATTATTTGGAAGCTACAAAGTACCAATTTGCTCATGTCAGACTGAGAAATCAGAAACCAAACATGACAAAACAAGAGCTATCAGCTATAACAAAACTCAAAAACAACCCAGACATCGTAATTAAACCATACGACAACGGTAGAGGCATTTGCATAATGAACCATAACGACTACCTACAAGTAGGTTACCGCCATCTTGAATCTGAGCACTATACAAAGCTGGATCGGGATATCACGCAACAAACCACAACAATGGTTCACAATCTACTCCTCGACATGTTTTGAAACAACTACATAAACAAAGAAACTTTGGCTTATCTAAACCCAATCTCTCAACAGTATGAATGTCCTACAATGTATTTTCTACCAAAAATACATAAGACACCACCGGAGGGAATCCCATTCGTAGGACGACCCATCATAAGTGGGTGCTCAAGCCCTACAGCCAAAATCTCAGAATTCGTGGACTATTTCATTCTTCCAATAGTAACTGCACAACCCACAGTGATACCACGGACATGTTGCGAAAATTGGAAATTTCACAATTTCCACCAAATGTACTTGTAACCAGTATAGATGTTGTTTCAACATACACAAATGTCCGCCAAAATGAGGCAATAAACAGCGTATGCAACGCCCTCAACCATAACCTCCACTCATACCCTATCACGAAACCACCCTCGGACTACATCCGCAGACTCTTGGAACTGATTTTGGGAAGAAACTGCTTCCATTTCGGTGACAACTATTACCTACAAAAAAATTGGATGTGCCATGGGCTCAACTGCGAGCCCGGAAATTTGTGATATAACACTACACGATCTGGAAACCAAATCCTTCAACAAGCTGATCATATTCTAACTTGGTGGCGCTATAGAGACGACATTCTCGTCATCTACGACAGTACCCTTGAAAACTTCAAGGATCTAATCAACACTATAAATCAAATGCACCCTACCCTCAAATTTACTTTTGAGGCATCTGGTACTTCAATCAACTATCTTGACCTAACCATTTTTAAAGGGAAAAGGTTCCGAGAAACTGGTGCCCTGGACACAAAAGTCTACATCAAACCCACGGAAACCTACCAATACCTACACAGAACATCATCACACCCCCACATGTGTTCAAAGCATTCATATATGGAGAAACCCTTCGCTATGCTGGAAACACAAATAATGAAGATGATTTCTTAATCAAGGTCAATACTTTTTCTGAAGGACTAAAAGCAAGAGGCTACAGTCTATCAGAAATAAACAAAATGACTGATAAAGTATCTTTCAAAGAACGATCAAATGTGATTCATAAACGACAAAACAAAAAGGAAAACAAAACTCCGCTTGTCTTTACGACAACATACATGTACAATCCTTATATCAATCATGTTGACTTGACCCGTGCAATCAATCAATACTGGCCACTAATACAACGCAACGAAACACTCAAAAGGATTTTTCCAAATCCTCCATTTGTTGCCTTCAAAAAAGACCAAAATATTAGGGAAAAACTTATCAGAGCGAAACCTAATCAAGGTCCAATCAACCTGTCAACCCAACAGCTCTCCACCATTCCCAACGACTCTGGTTTTAACGAAAGTCAAGATGAAGCACTCGAAATCCTACTTTCCTTATTGGAAGAACAAGTCACACACAAACAAGGTTCTCACTCAAAATAACCGTCAACTAACGGACTAGCAACATTTACTTCTAACCGTTGCCATCTAACTCAACCCTACCGTCTAAAATTCAGACATGAGGCAGGAGGCTGTTGGGTGTGTGTCCTGAGTTCTACATTCGTCACCTTGTGGTGCCATCTAATGCCCTCGATTGTGCGGAGTGCTCTGGAGTCAAAGCCATTAAGCCTGGCGGACAGCGTGTTGGTGAGGGGCCAGGTCTCTGCGCCATACAACAGTACGGTTAATACCGCTGCATTATAGATGCGTAGCTTTGTTCGTTTTGAGATGGAGCAATGTCTCCATAGTGGCCTCCAAAGGGACTGCATGAGTCCTGCAGCTAGTCCTCGTCTGCGGTCAATCTCCGCCTTGAGATCACCTTTCTCGGAGATCAAGGAGCCGAGGTAAACGAACGTGGGCACAAACTCCACTTCACCTCACCCAAGGTGAAGCGCTTGAGGAGTGGGGCCATCGCCAACGTACATCAGCTTCGTCTTCGCCCAATTGACCTTTAGGCCTAGCTTGGTGGCCTCATCTTGGAAGTAAGACAAAGCGGCCCTTAGCTGATCTAGTGAGGTGCAAAACATGGTAGTGTTGTCCGCATATTCCAAGTCGACGAGGTTGTAGTCGCCGAAGGACACACCGGTAACTCCTTCTGCGACCCCAGACATTAAGAAGTCGATGACGCAGTTAAAGAGGTCAGGGGTAACCACACATCCTTGGCGGACCCCACTGTTAATAGAGAACCACTCAGAGTTCTTACCATTAACGCGAACACAACTCTCAGCGTTGCTGTAGAGTTGCTGGAAGAGAGATGTAATCTTGAGTGGTGCTCCGAGGATTTTGAGAATCTTCCATAAAGAAGCATGGTCCACAGTATCAAATGCAGCCTTAAGGTCGATGAAAGCGATAAACAGACTGTGATCCTTCCTGAACTCCCAAGACTTCTCTATGATCAAACGAAAAGCTGAAATATGGTCAGTTGTGGAGCGGCCAGGCATAAAGCCAGCCTGTTGGGGTCGTCGTCTGCTTCTAATGGCTGGGATAGCTCTAGAAAGGAGAATCCGTGTGAACAGCTTGCCAGGAATGGAAAGTAATGTAATGCCCCTGTGGTTGCTGCAGATGAGCTGGTCACCTTTCCTCTTCCAGAAGGGGAGAATGATTCCCCCACGCCAATCATCAGGGAGTTGTTCTTGAACCCAAACACAATTGATGATGTGGGTCAAACACGCGATTATTTAGTCACCACCAGCCTTCAACATTTCAGCGGTGATGTTGCAAATTCCTGGGGCTTTGTTGTTCTTCAGCTTACCCAGGGCGGCTGTAACCTCTGCTTGGGTGACTGGGGTTATGCGGCAGTTCGGGTGAGAGTCTAGTGAGTTTTCGGCTAAATGGGTGAGGACAGGATCTGGCAAAATGGGTGGGTGATGAAGAAGTTGGCTAAGTGTTCCTTCCAACGACCAATGCAATCGGACTCGGTGGAGAGTACATTACCGGCACTATCCTTGATGAGGAAGCTCTTCTGGCGTGGTCCAGCCTTGGCACGAAGCAGCGACCTGTACACCTGGCGCAGGTCGTTGTTTTGAGATGCTGACTCCAGATGGATTGCTTCATTCTCCCAGAACTTTTCCCGATCACGGCAAATAGCAGCATTACGAATGCCGTTGACACGTCTATATTCAGCCCAGTCGTCATGCAGGCGAGCAGCACGGCGGCTCTCGACGATGTGTAAGGTCTCTTGAGCAATCCAAGGCTTCTTTGGGGCAGTTCGTGGTCGTCCAATAGATTCGGGTAGGTGTCGATTGTAAATGGGTGGCTAAATTCTGATGATTTGAAGGATTGTGTTAATGATTAGATACTTTGAAGACGGCATTATTGTAACTATTTGTTTCCCTGAATATGTATTTTAAAGTGATATATTATATATATTAGTTATATATATTTTGAACCTTTTTGACATTATTTATTTATTTGTTTTTAACTGAAGTAAATTTTGAAATTTAAGGAAATTCAAAATCTTAAATTAAATAATTTTTTCTTAATGGTAAAGATCTTGTCCCCGTGATTTAATGTATTAATATGTATGTCAATTAATTGTCGACAGATGCACACTAAATAGAGAGAAATCCATGCACTGAGCCTCATTGATAAAATGTAAACCCAACAACTTTTCCTGTAAATAAAAGATTTGAAGGTCCTTGCTTTTATGGATTGTTGAAAAATGGTTCAACATTGTGCCCCTGGGGTTGTTGACTTTCAACCTGGAGCATTTTGGGTACACTGGCCCTCTAAAAATTGCTCTATTTTGCTGAAAAGTGTAAGGTCATTATCTAAGATGGAGTCTGGCCAGCTCACTCATTCAGGGGTGTTTTTATTTTGGATCAGCCTACCAATAATTCTCAACGGCTAACCTACTAAAAAATTTAAAAGAAAAATGAAGTTCAGTTGTCAGAAAATATATTTGATTTGTTTTGTAGAGGCTGAGAGACTTCTGAATATTTTTTTGAGTATTTTTGAAATTTTAGCCTTTAGCATTGGTTGCTTTGGGAGTCTATTTAGTGTGATACAACCCGACATGGTATGTCTGCTGCCACCAAGCGTTCAAAAGTCTACAATTCCTGCCATTTTTATTTTTATTTTTTTTATATTAAATATTTTATTCATGAGATTCAACTAATCTATAGAATTTCCGTCCGATTTCAAAATTAACTAGTCAGAGTAAGAATTGACCAAATCAGTATGAGCTGGTTGGTTTGAGTACAAGTTGGTTCTCATACAAGTTGACCGTTTGCGTTTGCGTACCCACTATATGTAGTACGCCTAGTTGCAATAATTGTAACCCTTCATCTGCCAGACGGTCACAAAATATTCTTTGTCAAGCGAGTCTTCTCAGAGACTTAACAAATTTCTGTTAATGTTTAGATATTTTGAAGACAGATTCTGTAAGGGTAATAAAATGGCCTAAGGTTTTTGTACTGTCAGTGTGTGTTGGATGGAATACCCTAGTTGAAGCATTTTTCGATCAACATAAAACAAAATCACCAACCTGTGCAAAGTGTCCTGTTATTATTGTTGATGAATTATTACTTTATATATAACACCCAAGCAGATCCTTGTCATTTGATTGGAGGATTGTCAGTCACGTGATAGCAGATAAATGTAGGCCTACCATTGCACGCTACGTCATTCACCGTGCATTTTTCATTCCATCCGATTTGTTCTATTGCACGCTCGCCCGCCCTCCATTGACGAAAGTGACAATTCAATTAAAAATGGCGGAAGCTTCAAATAATTTTGTGCTGCTTAATGACGACGAAATTGCTGAATTAATTAATGCGTCTGATGCTACAAAATACAAATAAACAAATTTAATTTGTTGTAGGACGACTAGATTCATATGCTAAGAGTTCAGTACAACATTGGAAGCAGTGGACGCTTACGGTGATGTAGAACTTGATAATTTCTTATAGCGGTTTTATAGTGGTCTGAGGAAAGATGACGGGACTTTGTACACTAAGAAGTTGATACATGCAATTCGTTACAGGATTCATCGCCACTTTCTACTACGCTTGAGAAAGCATTCTTGTACATTTTATTTATTATTATACTTTATAGTGTCCCTCCAATCAAATGACAAAGATCTACTCGGATGTTATATAAAACAATTAATGAATGTTTTTCATTCGTACAATAGTAAGAATATTTTCATTCGTTGAAAGATGGAATGTTCCATTCAAAGAGGCTTCGCCTCATTGAATGGAACAATCCATCATGAAAATATTCTTACCATTGCACTCATAAACATTCATTATTTGTATACCATTTTGACTTTAATCCATCAGTTTTCAGATTAAATTCGTCGACAACATCTCGGTGTGTGATCCTGGAGGCGAGTCTCATCTATCCGCAGAAGTTTTTCAAATGGTCCGCAAAGCTTTTTCACTAATGGAGCTAAATTCAACCTTACATAGATTTTGATTTTCAACTTCCCACCAGTCGGGTAAGTTTCGCTTTTTTTAATAGACATTTTAATTGCTGAGTACCACATTTCTGTAGGCACTCCTGCACTCCATTTTGGAGTGGCACTTTAGGCAGCCATGGTCAGCGTAAATTTGTCCAGTCTTGAAAATAGCGTTTTTTCATAAATATTTAGATTTAAGATCTCCTCGACATTTCGGATTTGTTCTTTTTACGAGATCAGCAGAAGGTTATTGTTATCGATTCACTGAATAAAAGTTGTCCGAAGATTTGGGATATTGCAGTATGCAAGGAGGACTGGGTGAAGTTTAGTGTGAATGCATGCAAGCACTGATATATATTACCGGTACTTCGACTGGATTTTTAGCGATACAACCTCGCCACCATGGACAGCGCACCCTATCGATACCTCTCGTCTCTAGCCCCTGGTAGTGGAGCACTGAAAAACAATGCTGATTGGCTTCCAAAAGTGAATGCTATGAAAACTTTTGAGCGCCCATAGGGTCCTTAGTGCGCGCAAGTCAAAATGAGCACACTCGTTGCAAAATGCTACATGTAAGTATTTTGACACGACCATAGTTCAAATGATTTGATTTTACGCGGTCACCCAAAACTGCGAACCCAAAACTGAGAGGGGACCAGTTGCTGTGCCTGTGTGATTTGACGCCTCATTTGCGGGATACCATTGGGCCGTGCGTAGAGTCTGTCAAAAGCAGAGAACAAGTCTTCAGTGCTGACAACACGCCGACAACAAGTTTAAAATACCTTAAAACCCACAAATTAATCAATGGTGTACCAGAAAATATCTTTTCAAGTATTATTAATGTAAACGTACGGGGATAACTCCGGGAAAAGTATTTTCTTTCAAGCATCCACCGAAACTATATCAGGAAGCCCTATCAGTAATCATATCATTAACCAAACAAAAAGTATAAGTTATAACATGTATAACAAGTAAGTTTAATTAAATTATTTTATTAATAAGTTGACTCCTCACCCTCACTAATAATACAGTCAGTGTGCTGCCTACGGTTTCTAGATTAGCACTATCTTGCACTTCCAGCATCCATCACTTGATCAGAAACGATTTTCTTCCTTGTCGTCCGCCGTCGTCCAAGCTCTCGTATGGCACGGCACCCAGGTGTGCATGTGTGCAAACCACAGACATAAAGAACCTACCAACGTTTTAATAGAGCGCCCTCTCTTGCTAACAAAGTGATCAGTAAATAAAAAGTATCAATAAATACGCAAATATGGCTGAGAACATGTGTGATGACATTGACAGGGAGTCAAAATCAGATTTTAAATCAAAAGGGAAGCAATTTCGCCAAACCGATTCCGATCAGCCACTTGTTTTACCTAAATCTCTTGCAGAAAAGCAGCGACTTCAAATTGGTAAACTTATGAGAAATCCTGTAAGTATTGCTATATTTTATTATCCTGGAGAAACCGGTTTCCGGTCACCTGGTCACCGGTGGTCACTTAACGGTAAAATCGTTCGAAAACAGAAACTTAATGAAGTTTTTTTTAAACCATTTGACCCACCGTTAACAAGATACTTTTAGTTCATAACCTGTTGAAATCCTAGAAGTTGCAGTCTTAAATTCCGAAATATCGTCCGAAATTCACAACTGTGCTGTATTTGCAGTTTACAGACCGCGTTACCTGTTTCCGGTCAGTTCATTGAGCAGCAGTTTTATCAACTTTACGCACTAAAGTATGGCGCGCAAAATGTTTCATAAACAAAAGAAACAAAATGAGTAATAATTTTCCCACACTGTCACTGCGGCTAGTGAGATGAATCGGTTATTAATATTATAAAATAATAAAGTTCTTCCTACAATTTTACTAGCCCCTTACATTGTGCCAATACGCTGGACTCCATCCGCTTCTTGACCCAACGAACCCTGTCCCTTAAAACCAGACATCAACTTTCGAATCGAGACTTACCTTTTTTGGCAAATTTATCCCTCAATAATCGGTCGGTCGTTGCTACGATAAATCCTAGGCTTTTGCTGTAATTTTATGTCAAATCTCGGTGATATAAGCTCATGTCAACGACGGCGGAGGAGCCATGATGGTTGCGGTTGCTTTTTTGCGCGGCTGTGCTGCGGGAGAGCGCTATGACTCGTCGTACTTCTGCGCTAGTCTTTCGAAGAAGCGGAGGGAGTCCAGCGTATTGGCACAATGTATGGGGCTAGCGGAGGGAGTCCAGCGTATTGGCACAATGTATGGGGCTACAATTTTACATGAAGATTTTTTTATTTATTTTTTTATTTTACTTCAAAGCCATATGGGAGGCTTACATATTTATTTTAAAATTGATTGTAAGTGTTTTTACTGAACTTAAATTAATTTTTAATTTATAAAAATATACATAAATTATAATTTTCTTTTCTGTGGTTTGTGGCTTTTTTACTTTGTCAACATAATAAATGATAAATAGTTTTTGTAGTGCCCCCATGCTCTTCTGAAGAGAAAAATCCAGATGGCCCACCTAAGAAAAGCATGGCACCCTTTCTTTTTCTCCTTTATTTTAAAGTGCTATATACTTTTTTTTAAATTAAATGTACATGTAATTGGTTTTACTGAACTATACTGATTTGTATACTTTATCCATTTATATTTATAATATTATATCAACTTAATTAACAACTCATTTTCTCTACTGCAGTTTGTGACTTTTCTGCTTTGTCAACATAATAAATGATAAATAATTCTTGCAATAGGTGAACTATTTTCTGGATCCCGACATTAATTCCTGGCCATTTGCCATGTAAGATGTTAGGCCCGACATGTGTTTTGTGCATTTAGATGTATTTTGTAGACTGTTCGTGGCATGTATGTAAATGTGACAGTTTTGGATGTTTTTGTTTGTTTTGAAACTGCATCATCTGTCAAAATTCCTTCAGAGAATGGGGAGGGAGGGGATTTAAGCAAAAAGTAGGCCACACAACTTTAAATTGTTTGTCCTTACATAAAAAAAAATATTGCTAAATAAAATACAAGTGACTGTTCTGATTCCTCAATACGTTTTTTTGTGATTGTGAAGTATCTGTGAAAATCATGGCTGTGTTGTCCCTAGTGGTGATTACATGTCCATTAGCTTACACAAAACCACAATTCCCCATTGTGCACTACTGTCTTTTGGTGAACACTGCACGCAATTTGACGATTGTGCAAATCCGAAAGTACGCTTAAAAAACGCACACAGTACACAAACAACTCAGATTTTAGCCGAAAATGTGATGCACTAATGCAGCTAGGGTTAGAATTTGAAGAAAATCTTCACAGGACCAGACGTCTTGTAACTTAGAACTCTCACTGGACCAAAGATAGTTTTTACAAAACCTGAAGTATTGCTTTTCTTTTTTGTTTCTCCCAATTTGAAGGCGGAGGTTTGGAAATCTTAAAAGTTTGTTTGAAAAAACACTGCATTGTTGTAGGAATTGTTTGATTAAATGAGTTTACTAGCCTAATGCTGAAAGTAACTGTACTCCTGGCCTGTACTTCATTCAGTATTTCAACCCCTATAGAGGAAGTTTGCTTTCTTTGCCTCCCCTCTATACATATGAACATACTGTCATGTAGGTTTTATTTCTGAAATAAATACATGTGTAGTATCTTTTATCATAAATGGCACGTAATCTTTCACTCTGCAGGAGAAACCTGTATATATTCCTGACAGACCCAAAGACAGGAAATCAAGAGAACCACCAGAATTTGTTCGTGATGTCATGGGTAGGTTTACTGTTAAACAATTACTTACATATTGTGTATATCTGCATTATTTATTTGTATAACCCTACATTGTTGTGGGATAAACACTGTATATTAATGGTAAAGATCATACTCGTGTGGAAAAAATTTCCACAGGTACCTCTGTGGAATTTGAACCATTGACCTTTCATTCTGGAGAAGATTTCTTTTTCACTGGACCATCAAGTTCACTCGATGACAACAAACCAGTCAACAGTTTGACTCCTTTAATTGGCTTCATGGGTACTTCAAGCCAATTTGATTGTACAGGTGTACTGTACAATGCACCTGTCTAATAGTTGCAATTATGATTATGGCAGGTTTTTCAAAATATGGGACATTTGACAACCTCAAATGTTTTTTTTTTAAAATATTGTTTTGACCTCGTAAGTTGTTTTAAATAATAGTATATACATTTAGGTATATAAAAATGATCATGTAAGGATAATTCAGCAAGTTATCATCTTGCTATGGGAATTCAAGATTTCTAGTCTCCATCAGTGAAATCTAAGCTCCTTTATGTTTTATCCCAAGATGGCACAAGCAAAGGACTTAGGGCATTCATTTTTTTCTGTAGCGAGGTCCAACTGATACATTATCAAATACAAACACAAGAACCCGACCAAGACTCCTCATAGAGAAAATACAAGCCTGACACAAAGTGCATAACATTGACGGAAAATCAACGCAAATATTGCCCGTCATTTATTTATTTCTGACACAATACAACTGTAATTCTCTTGATATAATTGCAGCCTCCCATACTTAGCATCTACAAAAAATAATCACTTCATTCGGTCTGGCTAAAAAATAACTTGGTTAATGAACATCCATTTTCGAACGTCATTTTTGACAGATTTTTAATGACGATCGCAAATATTGACGGAATTCGCATGACGTTCGCGAAAAATTGACGGAAATAATTGCAGCTGACGTTCGATAATTTGTTACCTTTGCCTAATTCACTTGATGACGGATGCACCACTTTGGGGGTTGCTTGAAGAAGTTTTTATAAGCTTCATTTATCCACTGATTACAACTTAAAAGTCCCGTAAAAGCAACAAAATACTTCAAGGAATCTGCAATTTGCCGTGATGTTTTTCAGGTAATCCGTTTTTCAGACGATGGTAAGGCCGTGTCCGAATGAATGGCTTCGGCAGTGGCTACGGCCGGATCGCCAAAAACTCCTATTCTTCAACGTTGTCGTTGCAGCCAGCGGCCATAGCCGTAGCCCAAGTCGCTTCATTCGGACACGACCTACAAAACAACAAACGTCACGTGTCCGTTGGTGAAGATATGGCCAAAGTAACACGTGCGCCACTATAGTGAGCACGTGACGATAACAAATTGTGGGTTCGGCCGCTAATTCGTAATTCCAAAACGGCCAGGGCCCAATTTCATGCGTCTGCCTACTGAGCAAGTATGGCTGTTTTGGAAACCACAGCTTGGGCTTGGGCTCAGGCTTGGGCTCCGTTAGTTATTTGGAAAACGTGTGCTTTCCTTATGGGGTTGCAAACAGGCGGACGGAGCCCAAGCCGTGGTTTCGAAAATGGCCTTTGTCATGTTGGCAGTTGAAGGCCGGTCACACCACGTCAGCAGGCACTGCAGCGATACTAGAAACGATAATTAATAACAACGCGAAGAGAACGCATTCTGGAGGAAGAAAATAATTGCATCGCGCAGAATATGCCCATGCTTAATCAACCAATTAAATGGTGCTCATTATCAACCGGACGCCCGCAAGTTTTTTATATGATTCATAAAACCAACATGTCAATGACTATGGATGGATTAGACGAGGCTACAAATTACATCATACAAACAACACTTTCGAACTGGAAACAACTGGCTTGAACTATAGAAATAAGGTAAGAACGTTCTGTTTTCTTGGATAGCCTATCTATGGGCCATCCCCCTCTCCAAACAAGTGGGGGTGTATCCTCCCCGAGATTTACGCCCGTGATCTCATTTGACAATAAAGTGCATTAAACAAAAGCTCACAAACGACTGTATATAGGTCTGAGCCAACGAAATCTTAAAAATTGTAATGAGTTTAAAGGGCATGCAGTCATAACCTAAAATTGAACCTCGGCTCAAAAGAGACAACTGTCTGTTGCATAAGAAAATTTAATGATCATTCAGTGATTAAAAGCCTGAATGACTCGCTGGCTGTCCTCATTACTGATCATCATTTTAATTCTGCTGGCTGTTACTGTCCACTCGGGATTGACATGACACAAATAGTCGTCTCGACTTTGCCATGATACATCGTCAATATCAGGCCATATATAATACGAGCCTGACTTGGAGAGATAGGACAAACACAGCGAAGACTCGGTGAGATCCATCACCTGTATTAAAAAATAAAAAAATAAAAAGGTAACATGAAAATACAGCAATTCATGGTGATAAAACACTCTTGAGAGTATTAATGAATATGTATTGAATTTACCTTGACTAGGTACCAGTCCGACGTACCTCGGCGACCGTGAAGCTTCACCGCAATGAAATGATCAATCTCAATCTGAGTTGCGTGATGACCTTTACCTGATTGAAAGATTAGTAATGAGATTATCAAAGAGAAATCATCACATGAAGGGTCTTGCACACTTTCTTTAAAAATTAAAAGCAAATAAAGAATCACAGTTTTACCTAACATTTCTTGATGTTCAGACGCAGTGGTGGGACAGGTCGCCTCTTCTTTTTCCTTTGTTTCTTTGGGAAGTGATGAAAAAAGAAAAACAACTGGCGTTACTACAGAATGCTCAACAATAATATGAATTTGAAGTGTCAGATTATTTTATAAAAGTGGCTTATGGATTTGGGTGGTTAGTTATTTCTTACAAACTCACCAGTTACTTTGTTTCGTTTAGTTGCTTTATTTACGTTTCCATGCAGGTTCAAACGTTTCACCGTAAAGCTCCCGCCCGTGTATGATGAGTTTTGACACTTCTCCTCGTGGCCGATCAAGCATGAACAACAAAAACAGGACAACTTTCTGACCTTCAGGCTGTAAGGTCCAGCCTGCTGAATCTGGTGGTACCCTCGAGACCCATTTAGAGTGTCTACTTCGGTTTGCGGCCTATTTCGTTGGATTTCGTCTTTGGCTACGAAAATAAATTTTCTTTTTGAGAAATGTTCATCACAAGCCAAGTTATCGCTACACCATTTCCACATTTCTTTGGCTGAATTTATGACGATTTTGCGTCCTAGGATTGCTTTATCCACTGCCTTGTTTATGACACCAATCTCCCCATCTCCCTCACCCTTTCCATGTTCGGAACCATAGTAGTTTCTCTCCCTAGCCTTGGATGACAAACTTAGATCGGCAAATGTTCCTTTACCTTTATACTGGCTTTGGCAACCATCGCTCCAAATAACTTCTTTGTCAATATTTCTTTGTTTGCAAAGATGGTCAGACGCAATATTCAGGAAGTGTTCCACCGCATGATAGTCATGGGCGATATCATCTGAGAGAAAAACGAGGGATTCTCTAACAAGGGTACTGCCAGTTCCCCTATAATACATCACAATAGGGTGCATGGTAATTTGGCTTTGACCAAAATAAGCCGATTTTATTTCGTCTTGGTAGAAAACCTTTCTGTTTTGACCGAAGTCCATTACCATGAGACCCCAGTTTGGGGGCAAGTTTTCTTTCAAGCTAGCGAATTGCCTGTGCTGCCATCTAGCCGTAAACAAGTGTTTTACGAAAGACACGCCCTGGACAGGACATTGTACGTCTTGAACCATTTCGCTGATAAGCATTTTCATTGATCCCTGTTTCGTTTTTAGAACACGACGGACCTTTCCCAACACTTCATCCCGTTCCCAATGTAGCCACGTATGCTTTACTGTCGATTTGTGAGTGACGTCATCGTACATATTTCGCAATCTCTCGCTGTAATTGCTGCACTGACTGCATGTGCCAAAGATACACTCCTCTTTTTGAAACCGTTGGGAGTCAGATTTAGGACACAACAAATTATCAATGAACGCATATTCGTCAGAGCTTTTTGTTGTCGTAGATGATGTGTTTGTAGCGTCAACGGCACGGTTAATAACGAGAAGTTTGTACTTCACGTTAACACAATATACGCAGGCGCACACCTCATGATGAACTTTTGAAAGAAGTCGCACGTTTTTGGGGCGCAATAAACTGAACTTAGAATAACTCACTTTTGTCATGTTTGTACCAGGATTCTCAGATTCAAACATCTGGTGTGCCGCACGAAGTGACATCTGCATTACATGGCCCACACCATGCTTAGTCGCGTATCTTTTTGAAGGCAGCGGTCGTGAGATATCTTGGCGCAAATAGAATTCGGACACTTGTTTTCTCAATTGTACTGACATCTTACCCCGTCCGAATGTACGTCGCTCTCCAGCGCGTAGTGCCCTGTTGACAGTCCCCCTGCTCAATTTTAGCTGCTTGCTGATCTGGACTTTCGTTGCAAATCGTGTAGATGCGCATGCAAACCTTTTCAGGGCATCCCGACCCCCCCTTCTGTTGTTTGATTTTATTAGCGATCGCCTGCACCTTTGAACCAAGGGCGCGTGGTTTTAGAACTCCTTGCTTTTTCAGGGCCCTTTTTTTACGAGGTGATGAATTATTAACCAATCCTGCAACTACCGAAGCAAATTTTTCAGGGGCTTGGGGGAGATTTTTTCTGGCCAAAGTTGTGTGGTTTCTGAGTGTGTGTATTGAGTTGTATCCTGCCGTTGATATTGCTGATGTGTTTGTTTGTTTAACCTGCTTTGACTGTTGTTTTGCTCGCTGGTCCCGTTTCCGCTGTCTGTCCTTTTCTCTGATGCGTCTTAGCTTCTGTGGTCGGCTTTTGAGTCTTTCTCTTTCTGCTTGTTTACGTTCCCGCCAATATGCGCGTTTGGCATCGGTTGCCGCTCGCGTACTAATATTTACTGTAGGTGTCAGTGTGGCATTGCGGGTGGGTGTTTTGAAGGTCAACTTGACTTTGGCATGTTGTTTTGCATTGTTAGCTTTTTTTCGTTCCATGTATGCTTTTTGTCGATTTTTTCCCTGTTCCCTTATTTTTGCTTTCATAGCAAGACTTTGTTTGGAAGGTTTTGATTTTGAAATCGCTTCTTTCAGCTTGTCACGCCTATGTTTGCTAGCTGTTGCCTGTTTATTGAGGTACTCTGCATACTTTTCAGGATGCTTTTGTTTAAGTCGTTTTCTGTAGTACATTGCTTTGCTTGTCATGTTGAAAGGGAGGAAAGGCTATGCGGGAAGAGGTTAGGAGGCGGGAGAGAAGTGAGGTGTTAGGTAGTGGATAATGGACAAGAAAAAATAGCCGTGAATTAGGTGTAGTTTTTAAAATGGGGCTTATGAACATGCAGTTCGGATGAAGCGAGGTAAGTGGTGGAGCTCTGATGAGTCTAAATGATTGTGGAGAAATCAATGAAAGCAAACTGTAAATGGGATGACATACTTACTTTGTGGCTGTTGTCAATCGGTTATTTGTATTACCCTGACTAAAATAATGAATGGGAAGTAGCATGGAATTGCATGCGGTGGCGGCAAACTTGAACAAAATGTGGGAAGGGGGGGGGCAAGCATGAATTTGAGGGGCCCGTGTGCAATAAACTTGAATTAAACGTGTTTGGCCACTGAGGGGATGGCAGAGAAAACATTTGGAAATAAATTATAATGGACTAACAATCTGTTTGGCAGGTAGCCTATTGATTTTGAAATCGCATCTTTCAGTTTGTCACGTCTGCTTTTGCCTGTTGATTAAGATATTTTTTCAGTATGCTTCTGTTTAAGTCTTTTCTATAGTATATTGCTTAAAAAAGTAAATAAATAAATAAATAAATAAAACTAATGGGAAAATATGTAGATATTTTTTTCAATTCGCTTTGTTTGTATTTTTCTTACAAGATATATACAATTTAAAAAAAAATAAAAAATAGTCCCAGCCTAGGCCCCTGGATAATAAACATCAAGGGGCCTAAGCTAGGACTATTTTGTATTTTTTAAATCTTATTTAATTGTATAAATACTTTAAAAATAAACCGATACTTCAAACATAAACTTCTGTCTCCTGCTTTTTAAAATGTATTGTCCGTCCAAAATGACGTTAGATCTCCCGTCCGTCAACTTTTGATGACGCGCGATAGCAATCTGTCAAGTAAGTGACGTAATGATACATTTTCGGTCATAGAATGACGTATTTGACTTATTTAACGACGCACCTCCACATGCGCACGCAACACGCACATACTTTCATTTGTTTTAAAACAACTACGTTCGGCGGGAAGTATTTCCATTAGTTATTGCCTTGATATACGTTTTGGATTTTAGTCAGAGGCTGCCAGCTGGTTCTCAAACGTCAGTAAGTACCTGTCGTCATTCATTTGACAGATTCATTTCGAACAATCTACGCGGGGGGTTGGAACTTACGTTGTGATGTTTAAGCGCTCAAATGGGAAAAGGACGCTTGAGGGCGTGAGTGCCGTGGCAAAGGTCATCCTCGCAGGCAGATTGGAAAATCGCAAACGTCAGTCATCAACGTTTGACAGACGAAGAGAAAATGAGACGCTGGAAATATTGAACACGTGATTCGTCTAATTATAAGCAAGCTATTACGGAAATAAACTTCTTAAACAATAAGGTATTTTAATGTCTTCATAACATATTTTTTTGACTTATTTGGAATGTAAATATTTTGGTTATTTCACATGTTTCTTATTGTTGACATTTTTGATGGAAAAAAATGACGATCGCGAGTGAAGAAGGTTTTCAAAACAGTCATTGAGGGCGATTGGCAGATTTTTTTCCCTCTTGCATTGAAATCAATTTCAAACATCCCCTTAACACCTGTGCACTCTAATGAAAAAAAACAGTACAGCAAATGAGAATATTTAATTCACAATAATGAACCTAAATTAGGAAGTTGGTGAAGTCCGTCAAAAATGCTGACGTTCAAGACACTCTATCTTTCTCCTAAATTTTAGTGAAAGGCATCGGAAGTTCATATTGTGTATGACAACATGTTTGGTACCTTGGAGTGTATTGCACTATTTAAATGAATTATTTAGCTGTCACTGATGAAGCTATGGGGATCTGAACTTCATGCTGTCAAATGTCCCATATTTTCAAAAACCTGCCATATGTATTCATGCTATACTCAGTGCTTCTAGAATTCTTGCAGAAGAAAATTGACGGGCACTACCAAAAATGTACATGTACATACATGCAAATACATACAAATTTGCTGTCTGCACTTTTCATGTATGTTATATTACATGTATTTTATTACATTAGGCATCTCTATCTGTTCATTATCCATGGCTGACCCTATTCCCTTTGCTAGTGTCTAATTTATCCTACATTCACATGTATGTACTTTAGCAATTGTTAACATGCTGATGTTCTGACCCTTGCAGAGTGTTTCTCAAAGGCTAAACAATATCATTCATACAAATAATGAATGTTTATGAATGTAATGGTGAGAATATTTTCATGAGTTGAAATATGTAATGTTTCATTCAATGAGGTGAAGCCAAGTTTGATAGAACATATTCAATCTTTCAAGGAATGAAAATATTCTCTCCATTGCACAATTATGCAAAATATTCATTATTTGTTTTATATGACATCCAAGTACAATACAGATACAGTACAGATCTCTGTCATTTGATTGGAGGATAAATTATTTATAAGCAAACTGTACAATACTATATTTTGGCATCCACAAAGACTATAGAGCGCCAAAGGCGCAAGATGGGGAACTGGAGCTCTATCTATTGTTGGAACGTGAAGTACATAATTATGGGCGCTATTTCGGCAAACTGTGAATGTTGTGTTGAATTGATAGAAATGGTCATTGTCTGCACTGATCTTACATGTATGTTGTATCAAAAGAGTTACTTGCTGAAATGGCATCCAGTGGGATTTCACATTTCAGCCTGAGTTCCCCATCTGGCACCTAGGGTACTCTATAATTGTAGCGTACAGAATCGTTAAGTTTGAGTTTTTAACATTAAGCAACCTTTGGCTTCCCATATTTAATTTTTTTTTTTTTACTCATTCAATAGAGGGCACTTTTTTGTTTTTGGTTTTCGAGACGACATGAAAGCTAAAATACAGCTACATGTAGGAATGTAAAATTTGAAGTAACTTTGACATTTTTTAGGTATTAACCTAAGGCATCTGGACAGCTCAACCAAAGTGAGTTATTGTTTAGGTATTGTAGATTCATTCTAGAGGAATTTTATGGCTGAAGTCATTATGTAAAAGGTGGGATTGGGACTTATGTTTTTGGGGCCAAAGTATAAAGTAAGCCGCATGCACAGTATGCATGAACAGTAAACTATTGCTGGTTTTAGGTTGGTTGAGACTTAAAGTAAAGTCATTACTTGTTTGGTAACTATTTTGGTAAATTTAAGGTATATTTTGTTTGTTTTTATACAGTTGAACCACTAAACTTCGTCACTAAACCTCGTCACTAAACCTCGTCACTTCACTTCGTCACTTAACTTCGCCACTTAATTTTGCCAGTTACATCACATCACTTGTGACTTCAGTTCAAGTAAAACTACTTCCCAGCTTAGCAAAGAGTTGACGAGACATTGTCATATAACGGAGAGAACTTGTTATCAACAAATTAAAATTTAATCGTTCAGGTTTAATGTGCGTCTCATTTGATTGAGTTGTGTCAAGATAAAAATCGACAAGCATCAACAAATATTCCCTGACATAACCAATGTAGTCACGGAGGCTACATTTTAAGTTCAATTTGGAGCTTTATTACGTCAAACATTAAATAATCTGAAGTATGGCGGACGAACAGGGCAAGAGTGTTTTAGGAGACACTGAGATGGACCAATTGTTAGAAACACTACAATATGATGACTCTGTAAGTCAGATAGGTGGAAGTGACATTTCCAAAGTCTCCAATGCATCAAGTGCCAGACTCAAGGCCGCTGCGGAAAAGGCAGCTCTACAGGCAGAATTCGAGGCTGAAAAGCAGAGACAAATTCTTGAAGAAGAGGAATTAAAGTTAGCTCAACGTCGTAGACAGCTTGAGATGGAAACAAAAATCGCAAAGGCCGCTGCTATGGAGAAAACTTTTGCTCAAGCAGAAAATGAAGAGCATCAAACTGCCTTTGTCAAGACATCTACCCCATATAGTCATGCCATCCCAAGTGGCAATGCCAGTCTGCCAAACAATTCTTCTTCGGCCAACACATCCCAAATAGGAGACATTTTGTCCCAAATCATGAATAGCAGCCAACATCAGCAACAATCACTAGTGGAGACTCTGCAGTTGCCGAAAACTGAACTCATGACATTTGATGGCAACCCAGTGAACTACTGGCAATTTATCCGGGCGTTTGACAATGTGGTTGAAAAGGAAACAGTTCCAGATTCTGCGAAATTGGCACGACTTCAGCAGTATTGTGTTGGGCCAGCCAAAAATCTAATACAGTGCTGCATGGTCAAAGAGACCAGCGAAGGATACAAGCTAGCTAGGCAACTATTGAAGGAGAGATTTGGAAATGAGTACGAGATTTCTGAAGCTTGGATAAAGAGAGTGATTGATCGTGCTAATATCCGTGACAACAAAACATTGCTTGAATTCTCTGATGACCTGAGAAATTGTCGAGAAACTCTTAATTCCATGGGAAAGTTAAATGAGTTGAACAACAGCCGGAGTTTGCTGCAGATAGTTGAAAGGCTACCGTTTGACCTAAAAAAGGCTTGGCTCAAGAGGACCCATCATATCAAGACGGTCATGGGTAGAGCTCCTACGATCGATGACGTTGTGAAGTTTGTAACTACTGCAGCACAGCAGGCTAATGATCCCGTGTTCGGTAAACTTCTGAGCAAGGATCATTTTGACAAGTCTCACAAAGGCGGTAAAAATAAAGACACACAAGGATCAAGACGTTCCAACTTCCACACCGAAGTAGAACAGCCACCTGATCATGGGCCATCAAAGAACACAAAACCGGCACCTCATTGTGTATATTGTGGGCAGGGACATGGCCTATTCGGATGCGAAGCCTGGAAGTCATTAAAGGTTCCTGATCGCCTTAACTTTGTCCAAGGTAAACGTCTCTGTGTGAATTGCCTGCTCCCTGGACACAGAGGAAAGGATTGTACAAGAAATACCTTGTGTACAGTTCCGGGTTGTGGATTGAAGCACACTAAGTTTCTGCACCTGCCTCGTCAATCCAACAATCCAGTGCCGACGATAACCAATTCCAACAACAATTTGCCCACTGATGGAGGTGCGAAGACAACACCTGCCAACGTATCTTGTAACATCACAGGGGCCGGAGCCAGTAAAGTTGCCCTCCCCATAGTACCCATCAAAGTGAGAGGTCGTGGAAGTGCCGCAGATTTCATTACGACCTTTGCATTGTTGGACTCAGGCTCAACACAAAGTTTTTGCTCAGAGGAGCTAATGAGCCACCTAGGCGTTCCAAAGAAACGAAGCATGATGAAGCTGACAACCTTGGATAGCCCTGATGCAGTCACCAATACTTTCATTGTTAACCTTGAGGCAGTTGACATATATGAAGAAAATCAGTTCATCATGCCCAACGTCATGACGAGGCCAAAGCTTCACATCAGTCCGGGCATTCTTGTCACTCAAGAGGAAGTTGATGGATGGCCACACTTAGATGGCATAGTACTGCCTGACATAGACACCAAAGATGTTCACTTGCTGATTGGCCAAGACAATCCATCCATGCTCATTCCTAAAGAAACCCGTGAAGGCGGCAGTGGAGCACCCTATGCTACAAGGACAATTCTAGGTTGGACGCTTAACGGTCCGATGGCAACAGGGCCCTCAAGTCGCACGACATCATTCTTCGTCAATACCAACAATGAGCTGATGAGACAAGTGGAACGGTTCTGGGAACTGGACCATATTTGTGACAATCAATGCATGTCAATCAGTGATAAGAAAGTCATCAGCATCTGGGAGAAGTCATTGAAACGAGATGGCAAACACTACAGCTTGAACATTCCTTTCAAGGCTAGGCCACCATACCTGCCAGATAGCAGAGCCATGGCCGAACACAGGCTACGCCTACTTGGCAAGCGATTGTCCAAGAATGAAGACCTGAAGAAACGGTACACTTTAGGAATTGCTGATCTGTTATCCAAGGGTTACGCTGAGGAAGTTCCCTGTCACGAGCTTTGCAGAGATGATGGAGTCGTGTGGTATCTGCCCCATCACCCAGTGATCAATCCTCGCAAACCAGAGAAGACACGAATAGTTTTTGACTGTGCTGCTAAATGCCAGGGCATATCTCTCAACGACAGGGTGTACCAAGGTCCAGATCTCACCAACAAGTTAGTAGGTGTTCTCCTTCGCTTCAGACAAGAATCTGTTGCCCTCCAGGCAGACATAGAATCTATGTTCCACCAAGTGCGAGTCAACAAAGATGATCGAGATGCACTTCGCTTCATCTGGTGGACTGACAATGACTTCACCAAAGTTCCAAAGACGTATCGCATGACATCGCACTTGTTTGGTGGAGTCTGGTCTCCCAGCTGTGCCAGCTTTGCATTAAAGCACGCGGCACAAGACAACATACAGAACTTTGACAGTGAGACAATCCAAACTATTGACCAGGATTTTTACGTCGATGACTGTTTAACTTCGGTAGCCACAGAAGTTGAAGCCATAAGACGCGTCAAGCAGCTGACAGAGATATTGTCACTTGGGGGATTTCACCTAACGAAGTGGATGAGTAACTCCAGAGAAGTGTTGCGCACCATTCCTGAGCATGAACGAGCCAAAGGTGTTCCTTCACTAGATCTAGATGGTGAGACACTGCCCACAGAAAGAGCCTTGGGGGTGTTGTGGGATGTAGAGACAGACACACTCACCTTTGACACCAATATAAAGGACAAGCCATTGACCCGCCGTGGAATCTTGAGTATCCTAAGCTCAGTTTATGACCCCCTTGGGTTCGTCAGTCCATATGTGCTTACTGCTAAGATACTGTTCCAAGAAGTCTGCAGAAAGAAAATTGCCTGGGATGAACCAGTTCCTGATGCAATCGCAGAGCAGTGGGGCCGGTGGATAGATGACTTACCTGAACTTCGGAAGTTGTCCATGCCACGTTGCTTGAAGTCAAAGAGTTTCCAGACGATCACTTCGGCACAGTTGCACCATTTCTCAGATGCTTCAGAAAAGGGTTATGGCGCTACTACTTACCTGCGTCTGAAGGACATCAGCGGATCCATTCACTGTGTGCTGCTTATGGCCAAGAGCAGATTGGCACCCCTTAAGTCGACTACCATTCCGCGCCTGGAGCTCTCGGCGGCAGTTACATCTGTGAAACTTGATGAGGTAATCCGACGAGAGATGTCCTTGCCACTCGAAGAATCTGTCTACTGGAGTGACAGCATGATAGTTTTACAGTATTTACGAAATGAGGACAAGCGATACCTAACCTTTGTGGCCAACCGGGTGGCAAAGATTTTGGATTACTCGAGACCCCATCAATGGCGACATATTGACACCCTACTTAATCCAGGAGATGATGTCTCTCGAGGGCTTACAGCTAAGCGACTCGTGAACAGTGACAGATGGATCAACGGGCCACAATTCTTGTGGAATCCAGAGGATGTTTGGCCCCCTCAGCCACAATTTGAAGCAAGACTCCCAGAAGAGGCCGAGGTGAAATCTGACTTTCAGGTTTACAAAGTTGAGACCAGCGCCAAACAGGCAGACATCGACACCCTGCTGGAAAGATACTCGTCCTGGTACCGACTGAAGAAAGGTGTTGCTTGGCTTCTACGTCTAAAATCCATTCTTATTGCCAAGGTCCGGAAGAATGATGTCAACCCCATGTCATCCAAGCCACTGACGGTTGGCGAAATCCAAACAGCAGAAATGGAAATTGTAAAGTACGTTCAAAGGACAAGTTTCGATGAAGCACTCTTTAAGTCAGGAGGATATCGAAAGTTGGTTCCAGTCGTTTCCAGTGATGGTATCATACATGTTGGTGGACGTCTCTGCAATTCTGACTTGCCAACTGACGCTAAACATCCTTGGATACTCCCAGCGAAGCACCCAGTAACAACTCTAGTTATTCGACACTACCACTCGTTGACAGGACATTCTGGTTCTGAACGCACTCTTACAGAACTTCGCCAAAAATTTTGGATCATTAAGGGACGTGCTGCAGTCAAGCACAACATCCATCGATGCATCACCTGCCGCAAAAGGAAGGCACCAGTATCTACACAGCAGATGGCAGACTTGCCCAAGAACAGGGTGACATCAGGACTTGCCCCCTTCAGTATGGTGGGAATTGACTTCTTTGGTCCATTTATGGTCAAACGTGCTAGAAGCGAGCAGAAGAGGTACGGGTGCATCTTCACCTGTCTGGTAACACGTGCCATTCACTTGGAAGTGTGTCACAGTCTCGACACAGATTCTTTTATCAATGCTGTGCAACGCTTCATCAGTCGCCGTGGTGAACCTTTGGAGATCAGATCAGATAATGGCACAAACCTTGTGGGCGGAATGAGAGAGTTGCGTCAAGCCATTACAGACTGGAATCAGAGCAAGATCGAAGATGTTCTGCGTCAGAAGGAGGTGAAATGGCTGTTCAATCCTCCTGCTGCAAGCCACTTTGGCGGCGTGTGGGAGCGTCTTATCAGATCCGTGCGAGCAATCTTGAACAGCCTGTTGAACAACCAGACATTAGACGACGAAGGACTAGTCACAGTCATGTGCATTGTTGAGGGAATCGTAAACGGTCGACCCCTTACAAAGCTTTCAGACGACCCACGTGACTTGATGCCACTCACGCCTAACCACATCCTACTCCTTCGTTCTGGACCGCAACTTCCGCCAGGAAACTTTGTAAAGCAGGATCTTTACAGGCGCAAATGGCGTCAGGTGCAGTATATAGCAGACATTTTCTGGCAGCGGTGGTTAAAGGAATATCTACCGTCACTCCAAGAGCGTCAAAAGTGGATTCTACCAAGGCGCAATATTCAGGTTGGAGATCTCGTTCTTGTTAAATATGAGAACACACCGAGAAATAGATGGCCAATGGGACTCGTGCTGAACACCTACCCCGGGAGGGATGACAAGGTCAGATCGGTCAAGGTCAAGACACAGACAGGAGTATACGATAGACCAGTGGATAAGCTATGCCTTCTGGAGGGTGAAGGACTCTGAACCTTGGAACATTTTGCCATTTATCAACGCTAATTGGATTTTAGATGACTGTATTCCGTCCGCTTATAGTTGGATAATGCAATGGTTTAGCGTGTGCATTAGGGGCCGGAATGTAGCGTACAGAATCGTTAAGTTTGAGTTTTTAACATTAAGCAACCTTTGGCTTCCCATATTTAATTTTTTTTTTTTACTCATTCAATAGAGGGCGCTTTTTTGTTTTTGGTTTTCGAGACGACATGAAAGCTAAAATACAGCTACATGTAGGAATGTAAAATTTGAAGTAACTTTGACATTTTTTAGGTATTAACCTAAGGCATCTGGACAGCTCAACCAAAGTGAGTTATTGTTTAGGTATTGTAGATTCATTCTAGAGGAATTTTATGGCTGAAGTCATTATGTAAAAGGTGGGATTGGGACTTATGTTTTTGGGGCCAAAGTATAAAGTAAGCCGCATGCACAGTATGCATGAACAGTAAACTATTGCTGGTTTTAGGTTGGTTGAGACTTAAAGTAAAGTCATTACTTGTTTGGTAACTATTTTGGTAAATTTAAGGTATATTTTGTTTGTTTTTATACAGTTGAACCACTAAACTTCGTCACTAAACCTCGTCACTAAACCTCGTCACTTCACTTCGTCACTTAACTTCGCCACTTAATTTTGCCAGTTACATCACATCACTTGTGACTTCAGTTCAAGTAAAACTACTTCCCAGCTTAGCAAAGAGTTGACGAGACATTGTCATATAACGGAGAGAACTTGTTATCAACAAATTAAAATTTAATCGTTCAGGTTTAATGTGCGTCTCATTTGATTGAGTTGTGTCAAGATAAAAATCGACAAGCATCAACAAATATTCCCTGACATAACCAATGTAGTCACGGAGGCTACAATAATCTTTGAATATCCCTCTTTGTGGGCGTTTTATACTGCTATGTAAAACGCATGCGGTGGTCTAGCATGCAATTATTGACCTTGTCAAAATTGTTCTGAGATATCTTGTGGTACAGATGTTCTCTGAGATGTTTTGTTTTTTAACCACTACAGATTTGTTTGCTTTGAAATTACAATGTCGCATGTCGGTGAAACTATCTGTAAAGCACAGAATGCATGGCTGCCTCAAGGGATCATCTTACTTTATTATTCAGGCAATGTTGTATGTAAAAGTTGCATGGACCAGAGATGATGACCCAGGACATGTTATAACCTATACATGTAAATGAACAAAATCCGTTCAGAATTGACCAAGATTTGAGTGGGAAAAAGGAAAAAAAATCCATGGATTTTAGGGGCTAGTGCTGTACATAGCAATGTATTAACAATAAGCATTGGCCATGCCTCTCACAACACACAGGCTGTGGTTTGGTTGTTGGTGAACTGGGGAATTCGGACCACTCCATTACATGCATTAGGGGAGAACAATTTTAGAAGTGTGTGGTGTGGTAGTTTTTCACAAGACCTTACAGATAGACAAGCGTTTGTGTGTGTACATATCAATGTACACATATGTGAATGGAAACACACTTAAAATTCTTTCTGAGAACAGGGAAGTGCATAAGGGGCATCTAGTAGAGGCCAAAAGGCTTGAGACTACAGTAGTGTTGATATAATTATGTTCTAGAAAACCCTAAATAAATAATGTCACTTTTAAAAAATTGTATACTTTAACGCATGCTCGCAATTGTTACGTGGTTAAAGTGGTGACTGACTTTCAATGTTAACACCATCCACGTGATCCATTGTGTACGATAAGTTTCAGACTGTTGAAAGTGCACTGATATCATAAAGAGCATGGGCCAATTTCATAAAGCCTTTCAGCTTTAAGATTTTATGCTTACTGCTTGATTTCTATTTTATAAATCTGTTTACCATATAAGGAAGGGTAAAGGCTTGCTAACCTGGGTTAGCACATGACGTAAAAATATAAATCCATCGCAAGAACGTGCATTGCAACGCCAAATTTTTGTTACGTGTAGTATTTTTCTGCTACAATAAGTACAAACATTTGCTTACCGGTCAACAACTACATGTATATAAAATTGAGCAGAGGCAGAATGATATTAAGGCTACGGTACATAATAATATACAAATCTAGCAGGTTCCTGCTAGTTTTTTTTTACAAACCACAGAGACTTTTATTCTAATCCACTGGTAGGCAGTGGGTGATCTGCACAGGGCCAAAGTGTGGTTTTACAGTCAGGCCTCAATAGGTCGTGAACATTGAAAATAAAACAGTCTTAAATAAATATCTCTTGCAGGAGTGTTACAAGTCTGTAACTCATCTTTTTTTTCCTTTTCATCATTCTTCCAAATTTGTTTATGGTGAAGGATTAACTGAACATTAGTTATGATAGGATGCAATCAGTATTATTAATTTTTTTGTATAGAATGGTTTTAGAAGACATTTGTTCTTAAGCTTGTATTATTTTACTGTTTGAAACCCATGGTTCTTTCTTCATTATTTTCAATCAACAGGTCAATAGTTTCAAGATACAATTTTTTACAGAACATTTCACTTACACAATGAAAAGGAACTCTGCTACACGAACCAAATTATTTATTAAATACACCAACAATACTCAGCCTACCATTGCCAGCTCAAAGCCACAAGTTTGCTTTTTACTAGACTTAATGGGCCTGTCAAACAACAGAGCATTCAGTGGGGTGCCTGATTGTAGTCTGGTGTCTGCTTCTCTGGGATACATGTGTTCCATTCAGCATGTAAACCTTTCTACTGGAATGAAATTTTACCCGAGAGAGCCCCTCAAGAAAAATCCTTCCAAAAAAAATCCCTCTGGAAAAAATCCTTTCCGCTGTATATCCGGGAATAATTTTAACAAGAACCCCTTGGTAAAAAATTATGGGCCAAATATGCACGGTGAATAGTACCAAAATGCATGGTTTATGGCGTAGGCCATGCAGTGGTTTGATTAATGGATGCTGTGTTAACTACAATCCTCCAATCAAATGACAAGGATCTACGTGGGTGTTATAATCACACATATTTTGTATATTTACATTTAAACTTGAAATATATTATCCTATCCATCAGGATCTAGTGCCGGTGCTGGTAGTGGTGAATTCCATGTGTATAGAGGTTACAGACGCCGAGAGTACAGCCGACAGATGTACATACAAAACAAGGCTGAGCAGGTCATTCATTGAATTGTTTTTCTCTGTTGTCATATTTCTCTATTCCACATTTCATACCCATGATTTCTTATGTTTTATTTCACTTGTAAGTATTTGTAATTTTCAAACTCAGAAAATGAAGTCTTCCAGTTTACAAACATTTTAGATGAACTTAACAAAATTTGGGAGTAGAATACTTTTTGTAACAAAGGCATCATTTTTGTACATAAAACACACTTTCATGAGACTTTTGCAGAACTAAACAACATTTTGTTCCATTATGTTCAAAAGTTGGCTATCATGTCTTTAATGAATTCAGATTTTCTTTCTAGTATGTTCAGTAGCTACTCATTCTTTTTCCCATTATTTTAAGCACTATTCATTTGTAATCCTTCAACCAGTCATGCCAGTAGCACCCACATGTGGGAAGGGGTTAATATTTTGATATTCGTTTGGTGTTTGTAATGTGGAAAACCAAAGCTTTTAGGTGCATCCACACTCATTAAAACGACACTTATATGTTATCACCAGGAGGAGCAAGCAACAGATTTTCAAAAGAAACTAGAAGAAAACAAATCAAAAGCTGAGGAGAGGACAGCCAAGAAGAGGAACAAAAGGTAAACACAGTTTATAGAAGAGCCATTTGATTCTCAACATGCACATTTATCAATTCCAAAAGCAACACTACATGTATTTGCATGTTTAGTACAGCCACCTCAACCATGCTTACATCTAGCATCGAGATGCTTACATCGAGAGTCGGCTGTACTGATAATCTCTGACGTTGCAAGTTATTTTGAATACAATTTTTTTCTTAAATTAGGGACAGTAATACTTTTTGGCTGCCCTTCAAGGGTTCCCGAGTCCTGATTGTGTTGGTGTAAGGTTTCATTCTTTGTTCTTTATGTTGGCTGTCTTTAATCTTTATGTCACTAATCCAGTGTGCTAATGAGTAGGGCTTTTGTGTCTCACACTATCTGGGGATATATGACACTTAGTTGCTGTGTTTTTCACAAGTAATTTGGGACTAAAAACACTCCTTTTTAATGCTCAATCAAGTCAGTAAACATACGCAGTTTTTATGTGTGTCTGTGTTAAATTTTTATAATTTTATTTGCAATATACATGTCATGAATATATGTAAATAGTAAAGGTTACATCACTATTGAAAAGTTCTTGGCAATACTTTGCATCATGCACATCAGTTACAGGTCCATACTTTATTAACCCTTACAGTCGCTATTCCATCAAACTCTTACAGCAGGTTTTGTTGGATTTTGTTGGACTGGGGACTGCATGAGTAAACTGATCATGCTTTACATGGGTTCAGGCATACCACCATAATCAAAGTAACACAGTTTGGGTGTTAAGTTACCTATTTGGTGTTGGAATTTGTTAGAGTGGGAAAGGATCCTAGTAAATCACTCAGGGGAGTTAGGGTTAATCGTGGTATAGTTTACAAATTACTGTGATTTTAGAGTTCTACATACATGTAAGAGGTGATTGAAAAAACAAAGTAAAACATTAAACAGACTCCAAGATCCGAACTTTTTCAAAGGTGCAAACAAAATATGCTTTAATGTTGATGACTTCTGAATTGAATGTTTTGATGATTATTTATTTTATTTCCCTTGTGGGTTATTGCTTTCTTTTTTTATTTAGGATGAAGAAAAAACAGAAGATACTTGAAAAAAAGAAGCAAAAACTTGAAGGAGTAGAAAGTGAGTCATAGATTAATTAAAGCCTGGTAGGAGGATGGAAGGTCTCTTGGCCATGGTTTGCACATTTACTCCATTTTTAAACGTAGACAAAGAACAGATTGTGTCAACAATTCCCAGATAAAATCAATTAAAATTTCAGTCTCCCAGAGTGTTCATTGCCCAATTATTGTTATCACTGGCCTTGCATTGGGCCAAAATTTAAACAATTTAGTTTTGTCATTTCGGCTGTCATTATGACCATTAAAAATCATAAAAGAAAACTTTTTATATTTTTTATTTGAACTTCCGGTTTTGACAGGAAGCAACATCAAATCAGGTCACCATAGATTAAAAAATTGCATGTACATCAAACCTTCACAAATGATACAAAGATTTACATCATAACAGCTGTGGTTCTCAAGATAAAAACTTTGATTTAGTGTAATTTAATGCCCATTGACGTCATCAAGGAGTCATGCTAAAAAAAAATCAGATTTTAAATGCTTTTCAAGCTTTGCGGAAAAGCAAAAAAAAAGCAGTACAAAAACAAATTGGTATTCGGGCTACACCCGAACAAAAAAAATTCAGGTCAGAAAGTGAGTTTTTGTGACATTACAATAACTTGGATCCACAATCTGAATATATGTCCACTTTTGTTAGTTAACCTGCCTCAATGTGCAGAAACAAGACATGGCGAGATATAAACGCCAGTGCTGTAGTCGAGTCCACACCAGCCGAGTCCGATTCCGAGTACCCGAGTCCCGGTTGTCCGAGTTCGAGACGGAGTCCACTGCTGTCCGAGTCCAAGTCTGAGTCCCTGTTGTCTATGTCTAAGTTTGAGTCCTATCCATTATGTCCGAATCCAAGTTGCATTGTACTTTAGTAGTTGAAAAGCTTTTTACTAGCATTTAACTACAGACATAAATAGTCTTGGCTAAAACCATTTCATGGTGAATAAAACAAGTAAATGTTCACACTGAGTCTAGACTGGTCTAGACTGGCATCTCAGTGACTATTTTAACTTGATTTCCTAGGTTCTGATAAAAGAGCCAGTGGCTTGCAATTCTGCATTTTGGTCAATATGATCTGGTCTTCTTTAGATGATGGTCAGAGCGTACTTATTGAAACATCCAGCAGCAACTTGCAAACCACCGGTTCATTTTTCAGAACATTCTACAACTCTACAAGAGTGTTACCAAACCCCAGAGGTGAAACTTTCCCATCTTGTCCGACTTTCAAGATATGAAAAACAAACAATTTGTAGGTCAAGGCCAATTTACATTTGAATAATGGGTTTTTCTGGCATGAAAGGCACTGGACACTTTTGGTAACGACTAAAAACAAATATTAGCATAACAAATTAATAGACCGATTGCGCGACCCGTGTCACGTGACCCCTTCTGGGTATAAAATGTAAACACACACGACATCCTCCACAGGAAAGTGCAGTACGGTACACGATGATTGTTGTATTTAGTTTATTTGATTGGGGCTTTTCTTGCTCGAAATCTGTGAAAGATATTCCAGAGTTTGTACCAGAGACCTTCGAGTGGCTGAATAAAGCCAGTAAGGACAGTTCCAGCAAGTCTTGAAAATTGTACAAGTAACGTATAAATGTGCACGATGTGTACAGTGCACGATGGAACGTTAGGCCAGACGACCGCGATCACCACACACTTTTCAACACAAAAATTTCTTAGTTTTGAAGCTGAAATCATCCAAAGAAATTGCTTTCCAAAACTGTGTGATTCCTTTCCCTATTTGAAATTTTGCAAGGCTAGTGTATCAATGCTCACTTTTCCAACGTTGTTTATCCTTTTTTTTAAGTGATTTAGGCCTACATTACAAACAAAATAACAGGCGGGTGGCTACATAATAGTCGTCCGCCACCGGTAGTGCATGGCTAAAAAAAACCTCTTTTTAGCAGAATTCTGTTAAATTATGAAACAGAGATGTGTTTTAAATGAACGACATAACATACTACTTTAAATAAAGGGGCTGATTAACTAATTTATCACTTGACAAAAGTAAAATCTACTGTTTTCATACTCACTCTGTGTCACGGCATATCTCTTTACACGTATTTTGCCATCAGCTGTATGGCGTTATACCCAGTAGGAGGTCACAAGACCGCATGTCAACATTGTCGTGCAATCGGTCTATTGGTATCAAGCAACGGAGAGCTGTTGATTGATAGTATAAAACATTGTAGCAAACGACTCCCACTGAAGTAACAGAGTCTTTGAGAAAGAGGTAATTTCTCACAAAAATATGCGAATTTGAAAAAGACTTCAGGCCTGAAGTCTTTTTCAGGCATCAGAAAGCACACACATTTGTGCAACAAGGGTGTTTTTTCTTTTTATTAATTTCTTGCAACTTCAATGACTAAATGAGCCCAAATTTTCACAGATTTGTTATTTATATACATATGTTGGGATCTAGAACCTGATGACATGTTTACTGATTGTTGTTTATAATAAAAAAAGAAGGCCAAAACGTGTAGAAGTTTCAACCACACCGTACATGCATTACACGACACAAACAGCTAAAACAATACACACAACTACACCAGTGCTGAACTACACACACGCACGTGAATCCACAAGACCCCACGCATGCCGTAGTTACAACTCAAGTACATGTGATATAAACATAAGGGGATAAGTGTGCAAAAAACAAGGTTGAAGCAGACTGGGCGAAGTTCGAACGACGACCATTTGTTCACTAGTGGCTGATATTAACTGGTACTCATACTCAAAAATTGTGTATGGTTACTAGGCAGTTCGGTCTCTGGTAGAAAATGGTCCTTGTGCGAACTTGGCCGGCTAGCTGTATTGACGCGATGTTGCACGATCACCATACATACGACGGGGAAACGGGCAGTAATGGAAACGGGAACTTCGACAAAAACATTTTATTCAACGAATACAAGGGCACTATTGAAGGTCAAGTTACAGGATTTTTCCAGATTTTTACCGATCTCGAGCCGGTCTCGAGCTGAGTCACGCCGAGTCCCAGGGTCCGAGTCCGAGTCCAAGTCGTGGTGCTCCAAGTCCGATTCCAAGTCCGAGAAGAAAAAAAATTCTTGAAACAGGCTTTAATGGTGACATATCACTAGCACACAAAATGACGTCATCATGACGTCAAGACTTCTCACGTGACGTCACATTAAAGATGTAACTTTTAGATATTTGGAAATAGAATAAACCACAAGAGACCGTACGTTACCTTTTGAGGGATTAAATAAAGGTTTTATAAGTCTTAATTATTTGATGTGCGTAAATCACATAACCTCTACTTGCGGTCGAAACCGCAAGTGTCTTGTAATTTTGAACTTTTTTCCGACTTGAACCGGAAGTTCAAAAACACATCAATAATAAGCATTTTTACGTCATCTTGCACACTAGCTTCAAAGTAGTTTTGTTTCACAAAGATTCAAGTTTCAACTCAATTAATACTAAGAAAGGAAATTTGTTTAATTTTAAACAATTTTGGAATGAAAATAGCAAAACAGCAAAAATAATATTTTATTGATACATGTATTATCTAATTAAGTATTAGTATGGTGAAATTTGGTAGAAAATGTGTGAGTTAGATACAAAGTTCAATTTTAAACTTGTTCCCATAGAGCATTTTCAATCATGTTATACATGTACATGTTATATTTGAGAAGCCCATGCACAAAATGTAATTTCATACATTGAAACCATGTCCAACTTCTCTTTCATGTTTACTTTAGAGCTGAATTTGTCTCTATTGAATACATTTTTCACTTCAACTTCCTTTTTTAACCAGAAGACAAGGTCAAATTTGGGTCATATCTGTGCAACTGAAGTCCTCCAAACACCTAAAAACTAAAATTACATATTATACACATATGGACTGGCAACGAGGGAAATAGTGCACGTCTATGCAACCCGAGGGCCTGTGAGTGACCAGGAGAGGGTCCTATTTCCCGAGGCCGATAATGCCAGTCCATATGTGTTTTATAACACACCTCAGTCAAAAATGTCGGTTAGAAGAGTAAATTGCGTTTTGGGGGGCCGTAGACTCTTCTCGATCCGTAGAAGCCGCCATTTTCGTTCTCTTGAGGGCGCTGTTTACCAGTCAATAGTTTTGGGGTTTTTGAAACTATTTCCCGCTTTGCGAACTATTTCCCCCAAATGAAGCGCGTGTGGTGCAGATTTCATGCACTAGGCTATATTAGTTCACCCCACGCGACCGTGTTTCAGCCAATCAGGATAAAGAACCAGGGAGAGGTGTGTTATAATACAGATTAATTACAAAACTTTATCAGTCACCAACTGGGTTCCTCACCAACTGGGTTCCATACAAATATGGTCGATTTTTTTTTCTCAGGGAATCTGTCCAATATTCTACTTCATATTTTTATTTATTTAAAATGATAATATTTTGTCATGGTAGAAGGTTTTTTTTGGTGGTGGGGGTGGGGGGAGAAATTACTCAAAAATACTGGCCGAGTTAAATAATGAGAGCCTTTAATTTAATAATTGTTATTGCTTTGTTTCTATTTCCCAGGAAATGAACATGAAATGAACACTAAGGAGGTGAAGGATGAAGATCTGTCAGAGGATGGAGATAATGATGATGATGCAGAGGAGAATTGTTTCTTGATCGGTGGAAGGTGATGGGAGTCAACATGATCATCCCAATAAAGGGACAGACATCATGTACACATACATGTATAGTGACAGTGGTGTTGCTGGTTGTAGATCAAAACAAAAGACTGAAGTGTAGGTTTAACCGGTTGGCGCTGGCTGACGTGTATACACAAAAAAAATTGTTGACCCAGCAAATGGGCGACGTTGAAACACGCCATTGTGTAAAATCAGAATACCGGAACAAAGGTCGCCCGGACATTCTACTGCTGAGCGTTCACAGAGCACACACAAAGGGAAAACATGGTCTTGATTATTTCGCAAATTTTTTGCTACTTTGCAGTGTTTTTTTTTTGGTGTAATCCTGATTCCAGACCTTTGTCCTTTTGTTCCAAGAAGAGGATTACAAGACACTGAGAGGCTTCCACAATTGTTTATTCATTGAATTTTGGCTCAATGGAGGTAAGTCAGAGTATACCGGGGATCCAGCCATGGTTCCGGGTTTAGTACCAATCCTACATGTATTTCAAGGCTCACGGCCAATGTTTTGCAATCAGGGTACATGTAGGCTATTTGACATTTTCTTGATTGAGAAAACAAAAATCTTGGTGCTATAAAGAGAATCTTCGGTCTCTTGGCTTTGGCACAAGTCAAGGTTTCTTTGTGCCAGCAGTACGCTCAAAGATAAATGATTCCGGCAATTCCGAGAAAATAATTATGGCGGTAACTGGTTAATACACCTACTTGTTACACATATCATCTTTGACCTTAAAATTTTATTCAGGTAATGATGTGATTTTTACCATTTCTCATTAGAATATTAGGAGTCTAGCATGGATTGTATCACCAACAAACAACAGATCCTTAATGAGACTTCGTGTGAGTGTGTAAATTCACAGTTCTTATTAGACTTCAGTATAAGATCAGTGACAAATTGATCAATTGTCTCATGAGACTAATAGAAAGGCTTGTATTGAACAAATGTCTCTTGTAAGTTACATTATATTCAGTCTCAAAGTATTCCAAATATTCCTTGAGAAGTGTCCCCAAGTCATTCTTGTCATTCTTCCTCATCAAATTTGAGAGTCCAAAGCTTGCATTGATCACATGCAATAGTGTTGCACATGGCATATTGGCCAGTTTTTTATTCATTCCAGATGCTAACTTTGTGGTCAAGTTTAGTTCACAGACAGATTAGTTCAAATTGTAAGACATGGGGGATCTGGAACAAAGAAACCACAATCCGTCAAGTGTTTTCATTGTGTTTTCTAACTGTGTTGAGTGTGAGGGGGTGAGGGTGGGTGATTAAGTTAACAGGCTCAGTAACTGTTTACCATTATTCACATTTTGAATTTGATATGTCAAGTTGGCAATTTTATGTGGTAATTTAAAACCCTGGTGTCAGCCATGAGATGATAAAATTCAGCAGGTCCTACCAAATATGGCCATAACTTTTTTTCAATAGGCCAAAAAAAGCCAAGATTTCATGTAAACCTCACCCCTGGTATACCCCACAAGCCTGTAAACTTTCATTGGCCAGACCCTAACCACTGCAGAGTAAGGAGTGTTGAAAGACAGCAGCCACCTGTCTCCGTGCAGTAATTGATTGACCCTTGTGCTAAGGGTCATTGGCACAAGGCGGTATGCACTTTGTGAAAACAACTTGCGGCTGCACACTGATCGTAAATAACACAAGTCTAAGTCTTGACTGGCACTCCAATTCACCCACATGGTCATTTAGTGTAGCTTTGGGCTTGCATAGGGGGGTTATTGACCTAAAAGACAGGGTGTTGATAAAAAATCAGCTTGTGGATCCACCTCGAAAAATTTTCATTGTGGAGGACCCGAGGGACACATTGCCTTGGGAGTCGGCATTTTTGGGCTATAAAAAACGCTTGTTATGAAATAAATGTGGTTGGATAGATATTTTAAATTTAGAATATAACGATTCACACAAATATCCCTTGAAATTGTGTGGTTTTTGTCTAATTTTTGTAGAACCGAATGTTTCTATGTAGAGTGTGTGCAAATGAATGTTGATTGCGCAACCCCAGTCACGTGACCTGTAGTGGGTATTAAACGTAAACAAACATGACATCCTCCATAGGAAAGTGCAGTACATGATGATTATTGCATTTATTAATTCGATCAAGGCTGGTTTGTACCAGAGACCTTCGAGTGGCTGAATGAAGCCAGTAAGGACAGTTCCAGCAAGTCTTGGAAATTCTACTAGGAATTTACATTTATATGTACATGTATATGTTCACGATGTGGTAGTACTAGTTGTCAACGGAACGTTTGGCCCAGACGACCGCACACGATCACACACTTTCCAACGTTTTGAACCCAAAATCATCCAAAGAAAAGGCTTTCCAAAATTGTTTGATTCCTTTATCTATTTGAAATTCCGCAAGGCTAGGTATCAATGCTCTTTTTTCCCAACGCTCTTTACTTTTTTCTTTTTTTTTAACAGTGATTTACATTACTAACAAAATAACACGCGGGTTGCGACGTCGTCGTTGTCTAACGCTGGTAGTGCATTTTTAGTAGAATATTGGTAGTTTATGAAACAGTAATATGATTAAAATCAACACATACAACTTTAATAAAATGGCTTAATAACTGTATTATTAGTAGCAAAAGCTGACTGTTGGTGTGACTGTCGGTCACAGCATGTTTGCACATAGTTTGCAATCAGCTGAGATGACGTAGTCCCCTATACAGGTCACGTGATGACATGTAAACATTGGTCGCGCAATCGGTCTATTACTACTCACTAATTACAACACACTGTACATGTAGGTTTTTTATTGCATGAACAACTCTTAAAAAGGATCAAGGAGCAATTCCAAACGGCAAAATTTTAAGAGATTTGAAGGCAATGTGTCCCTTAAACCATGATAATCACGAAAATGACGGATTTCTGAGGAATATCTGAAGTCTAAAACCCACTACCAAAAAATGTATGCAGCCATGGAATGTTAATCCGGAGATTAGTGGCTTCTTACTGGGAAGATTTGAATTATGGAGCTCTGAAATTTTTCCGCTCAACATATGGACCCTCATGTGAAAGGCCTCCCGGGCTAGAGAAACACCAGCTTCAACCTGCCCTATAGCATGGGCCTTCTCGAGATTGGATAAAAATGCCATGATATTTGGAGTAGACACCAAATTACTACTTTGATAAAATGAGCAATGCCAAAGACTAGATGTTTGTAAGACTGGAATAGCAGTGTTTAGTGCTCGACCATGCGTGAATGTATGCAAATTTGGCATTCTGTTTTAGACCCCCCCCCCCCATTCACAAAAGAGTTGAAAAGCCCTCAAACAAGTGATTGTTACAAATGTGGTCTCATTGTGAAGAGGTCAGAACAGGAAGGAATTGCTTTCCATTAGCTGTTGCAAACTGCTTACCAACCAAAAGGCCCTGTTGTATGAATGCCTTACGTTTCCACCCTAGCAGGGTCTTCCTCAAAATATAGATGATTGAAAAAAGTTTCCAAACTTTTTTTAAGGGGTTTGTATTCTTTTTGTTTTACTCAAGTAGAAATATAAAGAATACAAACCCCTCAAAAACAGTTTGGAAACTTTGCTTGATATTGATTACCCAAAAGATGGCTAATTTAAAGGTTTAATAAAAAAAAAATTGATCACCTTATACAAGGTTGCAGGATCACAACGTGCACCCTACACAGTCAGGTACAGTATGTATGGCTGCACTGAAACAGCTGAGCTAGATTGAGGATACTGTATATTCTTGGTCAGGGCTAGTGTAAAACTTTAAGGTTTGGACTACAACACTGATGATCATGATGATGAAGTAAGAGTGACAAATTTAATAACTAGGCTACTTTATTTCATGTCATAGTAACTTTACATCAGTGAATAATACGCCTGATAGGTTTCTGAATTGATATGCTTCTTTAGTATTTTTTACAATACACAAAAAGCTTCTCATCTTTAAAAAATAACTTACTATTGATACAGGCTGTTTTTCCCTCTAAATATTATGGTAATTACACAGGATACATCAATTAATTTGCATACATAACTCAAGCTATCATGACATAAAAATAGTGCAATATTTAGGTGGTGATGAAAACTGCACGAACAAAGAAACTAAAACAGTCCCTTGTAGAAAGTTTTGTTTGCAGTAGTAAATGCCATCATTAATTATACTGACAACTGAGTAGCCAACTTGGGGTAAAACAAAATAATATAAATTAAATACATCAGATATGCACTGGCTCTTTGCCATTTTTTGGCTCAAGGGCATTTATAATGTATCCTACTTTCCTTTATTTCACCTTTCAAAGACAATCTTTTGTACAGAAGATTTATGGAGGTCTTCAGTCGTTTCCCATGAAATGAGAGGTTGCCCATGTAATGAAAGTCAAGTCCACGGCTCAATTTCATTAAGCCGTTTGTTGAAGCAATAAATATTGTGAAGCAAAAACAAATAGTGTAGCACCAGTCACAACCAAGGAAATGGCACTTTGGCTGGTTGCAATTTTCTAGCTGCACATCATCAGCAAACTAGATTTTTTATTTTTACCAGCTTCATAAACTGAGCCCAATATGTATAGTTTCCAGCTGAATATTTAAGAGAAAGCCTTCAATGCATTTCATTTTATGACTGAATTTTGTCACACCATTGCCAACACCAGTATGATGGTCTAGTAGTGGTAAATAACAGGGATTTAGTACAAGATGGTTGTTAATTTGTAGAACCAGAATGTACTAAATTTATTGTAATTACTGCAACTTAAAGGAACTTGCACTGATCAGTTTATCAATTATTTAAAAAGACATACTTGTATGCCGAGTCCTCCAGAATGGATTTATTTCGCAAAGTGGTTGGAATGACATCATGATTCTCACAAAATACACAATAATATTCCTGAATTGTGAAGTTTCTTTCAAACAAAAGAAACCTATTCGTAATTCGACCTTTTTCATACAACTTTTCATAGAGCTAATAGACTGTGTAAGTCTCGCTCATATTCAAACATTTTTGGGACCAGTTGGTCCCATGCACATTGCTTTAACATGTGACGGAAACAAAATCACACGCTTTAACCCCAACTCATTAGGTGTTTTTGCTACAAACCATACCAAATCCAAAATCAATCGTTTGACAGTCCATATGCAAAATGTACTAAATCAATCATAATCAACCAGTGCACTTAATACTAAAAATCCTTTCAAAATCAATCGGTTGTTCTAAAGGGGTGAAAAACCAACTCCATCAAAATCAACCAGGATTTCATATGGTTTAAGACCAACTTCATCAAAATCAACCAAATGTTTCCATCCGGTGGTGTACTGGATCAATCGAACTCAAGCAAAACCAGCCGATTGATTTTGATGGATTTGGTACCAGTAGGGTTCCTAACCCTAATGTTTGAATATGCATGAGACTCGCACAGTTTATAGCACCACAAATTTGCCCATCAACCATAAATGTATTGGTGGTGAATGGTTTCCCTAACTTTTTGATTGCTGATAAACTTATTGAGCACAATTTTCAGCAAACCCTATGAAAATGGAACTTTCTTTTTATTTTGATGAAATTATGAAATATACTGTGCTATTTTTACAACTGTCAATATGGGTTTTTGTAATAAGAATAAGTGGAATTTGTGGTTGATAAAAACTTTTGCTTACTTTGATTTGATCTGATCTGATTTTTTATTACTGGAAAAAAGAGTGGTGACGTGGTCTTAAACGGCTGTTTAAAACCGTCACTGTCGTGGCCCATGTAGAAGGCAAGGGCCTTTATCGCACGGCCGCAACATTGTAAGGTTTCAAAAGGCTGATTAAGACCGAGTTACCACTCTTTAATTCTGTTAAATAAGATGTTGGGGGAAAAATCAGAGAATGACACAACAAACCTTGCTCGCTTTGCAATGATTTGTGCTGTACGTTATTTTTAGGAGCCCAGCTTTTGCAGTATGGGTATGTTTCGCGCCTCTCCAAATACGCTTTCTAGTGTCAGAGTATCAAAGCAGGAAACCAAACTAAAATAACCGGTCTTAAACAGCTCCAGCCGGCTTTATCAGCCGTTTAATACCAGGTAAACAAGGTCATATTACCACCTATCAACCAATACGGATGCCTAAACTGTCTTGGGTATTTATGAATGAAGATTTATGCTTTCTAACATTTTTCTTACTGGACCCAAATTAAGTACCTACATATTATTTTAATTGTCTTTATAACCCACTACATATTTTCAAACAAATTACATGTACCAAGGTCTGAAGCTAGCATCTGGAATCTATATGGATTTATAAATAGTTCACGACAAATTTCTCAGTTTCTATTATTTGAAAATCTTCAGGGATATTAAACCTTCTTTAAAATCATCTATACCAACACAAACAAGGGGAAGAAAATTATACAAATACTCAGTGTTAACGGTAAGAAAATAGACAATGCAAGTGGCTGGACAAACGCAACGACACTACTCAACACACATAGTTTGGTACGTGTAGAAGTGTAGATATTTCATCCAGTGTCATAAATAAGCAAATCTGCATACTGTCTAGATTTGCCTATGTTTCACACTGGATGAAATATCTACACTTAATAATTGTGTTACTTTTACAAAAAGACAATAACAGAAATCAGCATATCACTCCTAGCCACAGCCTCGTATTAACACACTTAAAATGATTCTACATTGTGTGGCTGACCATGCCTTTCTTACTGTGTGCAAGCAATACCACAGTTAGTGTAAAACTCTACAACACAGTCTAAACAAGGGGGTAAACTGTACATTAAAAAATAACTTAACAGTATGAAAATTATTATCATTTTTTAATATTCAATAGTTTTACATGTATAAGCTTATTTAGGATGAGGTTTAGTATGAAAGATGAAACCATACTGATTTAAATACCACATCTATGTATATCAAAAATGTACTTTTACTGCCACACATCCTGTGGTTTAATTTGGATACTGTAACATACAAATAGTCACAACTGCAGACTATCAACAAACACTGCATTCTGCAAAGCCTCCAAATGCACATGGTTAATGGATTTCATTTCAACTTCCTTTATCTTAACACAGCTGTCTGGCTTTTCTTCCATTCAACTCAGTATGATCAACATTCAAAAATCGGCTGGTTCCTTAATCCTTTTCTAATGAATGAGATTTATGAAACTATTGTCATTACGCATACAGATCCCTGACCACGATGGCCAGGTCTACTATTTTATGCAGTAATATCCAATGCATTTTGTGTCGTGAGTGTGGGTGTGGGGTGTCTACCCATTGAATCCAAGGACTTAAACAAATGACACAACGTCCTCAATTGTTTTCATGTACAAAACCAATGGGGTGTCTGTCAATAACGTCCAAACAATGGGAGAACAAAGAAGTCCTTGATTTATAGGGTCAACAAACGAGCGTGTGTAACCACAAACACATACAAATTGGCATGTACATGAACTGAAGGTGCAAAATCACTGTCAAATACTAAGGTGATTTCATCAATGGTATTCAAACACCTTCAAGTTATATCTACTCTTTTTTGCAAAAGAATTAAATAAGATAAAAAAAAATTATCAGCCTAGTTCTTAGTAAGTTGTGTTATGACTTATTAATTGATATAGAAAATAATCAATATGCATGCTACATTAAATGGGTCTTAAACCCTTGAAAGAGGTAGGACATGATTTGCTTTTTGTCAAGTCACTTTTGTTATCTCAATGTCAATTAAGACAATTTCCCCCAAAAATATATTAAAAAAACTTAACCCTTACAGACTCTGCATTTTTGCTAGCATGTGACATCAATTGTCACGTATCCTCTTCACCTGTCACTCCACACCAAATTGTTTGGACTTGGATAATATTCAAATGCCCGACCCTGTGATAAGTAATTGTTATTTGCGCCTATCAGCCCCAGTCCTTCTGAATTCTTCACTTTGGCAGTTGGATCTAGAAGAATTTGAGACTGTAAGGGTCAATAAATACATCATAAGAGTGAATTAAATTTATCATAAGGTAAAACAGTAGATCTAGGGCCTAATTTCATAAACCAGACAACATTAACCATTAATTTACTCAATGGAAATAAGCAGGGCATCAGCAGAAAAGTAATAATCACATATTTTGGCATTTGCCGGTACTGTAAATCCTGTGCTCAGCCAGATTCGCAGCTCTCATAAAATCAGGCCCCAGTTGTAAAAGTAGCCATACTATAGTTTATGCATCATTTAGAACTACAAGTTCACTGTGTCATTTTACAGAGAAAGCCCAACATTGGTTAATACCTCACATACCAAATAAGTTTTCCAAGCTCATTTTATGCGAGATTGGTACAAGATAATGTCACCCTTTAACCAGTTGCCGCCGGGATTTTTTTTTTTTTTTTTAGGGGGGGGGGGATCTTGTCCCCTGGCGAATTCTTTTGGCAGAATTGCCAGAATCTTTTTTTAGGGTACCGCTGGCACAAAGAAACCCTGACTTGACAATGCCAAGAGAACAAACATTCTCGTTATTGGATTGTCTGTTTTGTTTCTCGACCGAGAAAATGTCAAATTCACACACCATGAATTGCAAAACATCGGCCGTTACATAGGACATAGGAGTGGCACTAAACACGGAACCATGGGTTGATTGCCGGCTCACTCTGACTTACCTCCATTCAGCCGAAATACAATGAATGAACAATAGTGGAAGCCTCTCAATACCTCGTAATCCTCTTCTTAGAACAAAAGGGAAAAGGTCTGTAATCAGGGATTACACAACAACCACCTCTCGATAGCCAGAAAACGCCAATATATTCAAGACCTTTTTTGTCATTGTGTGGGTGAAACAAAGCATTAGTGTGTGGTTTGTGCCACTCTGTAGTGGAATGTCCGGGCGACCTTTGCTCCGGTGGTCCAAAATTACATAATGGCATCTTTACACGATTTGCGTTTCCAGGCAGGGGAAACATTTGCATGCATACAAGTCATCCGGCGCCTACTGGTTGAGAGAGACACACTGCTTGAAATGCTCTCATTTTTTAACAAATGTCTTAACCGTCCTACTGCTAGACCATTCATAATCCAACTCTCACATATCCTCATTGCTATTGTACACACATGGTATTATCATTTGAACAGCTCTGATATCAAGCTGTACTACTATTCAAAACCATTCATAGCATTAGAGGGTTCATTTATTCCCCACAGCTGTACTACCATTTGGAACAATCCTCACAATGCTTACCTACCATTCAAAACCAATGGGGAATCCATACTGTGCATAGTTATTTCACCATTCAAAACCACAATAGTGAATGATTTCAAATGGTGCATCGACTTATTCTAAAAAGGAGGGTTAATGTACCTACATGTCGCACAACTTTTTCTCTCACTTGCTCGTTGGTTTTTGTTAACTTATCATTCTACAAGTCTGCCAGAATTTTCACTGGTGCATGTGTTTTTTCCTTTCATAAATTGTAATTTGTGTAAAACTTAAATCTCGAAGTCTCTATACAGGTCTGAATGCATGTAGTGGTTTAGATGTAGCTGTTGTTGGTAACAAATGAACAAAAACAACTGCAACACTAGTAGAAAACCTTTTATGGTCATCGGGCATTTAAATCTGCCGTTTGGTCAGCATACAACTGTGAAGGGAAAAGTCAATCACTGCACACTTTTAAATCATTTTGCTCTGTTGTGTACTCTCAATTTGGGCAGTTGCTGGTGACTGCCAATTTGTAGGGTTGATCAACAGAAACTTTTTAATCATCTACATGTAATAGGTAAACTTGGTACCTCCTACTTTCCATCATACTTGACCATTAATCAAAATAGTAATAAAGGTTTTATTTGATTTTAATTTGTATTTTATTTTTACAACCACTTTGTTCTCTCTACAGACTCTTTGGTAAATTCATATTATTTTTCCAAATGACCGATTCATCCTCTTGCTTTTGCAATGTAATATAGGCTGATAAAATAAAGAATGACAAGTACATGTACATGTACAGGGACTCCTTAGGCAATCAAACTAAAAACAAGCAATGCATGCATCACAACAAAATGGCTATTATGAAGCATACAACACACATAAATTGTACATGTACATGTATCTGATAACAGATCCAACACTAGTTTTTTTTTGTAATGCACGATAACAAAAGATGTTATAATGACTACCGTTATTTAAACCATACTATCTACTAAATCCTTCTTGAATTTGTGAACACAGTGTGTTATGTCTTGTGCGGAATTGTAAACCTTTGATGTACTGAAATACCACATGGGCCTAAATAGTCTGCGCTTTATCACACTGCTACCATACAACTCCATATAACTACATCACATCTTCCCATGTCTGGTTCCTGACTGAACAATTACTGTACTTTCAAATGACAGGGAAGCATCAGCCTACATACAAACTCATTTACAGTTGACTCTCCTTAATACGAGCTCGGATGTTACAAGGTTGTGGTTTATACGAGGCATTTTGCCAGTCCTGAACTGCCCCATGCGTGTTTTAAAGCATTTCAATACACTGCATTGTTAATACAGCGCTCGGATAATATGAGGTTTGGTTAATACGAGAAAAACGGGCCAGTCCGGCAGACCTCGTATTAAAGAGAGTCAATTGCATTTACTTAATGAATTCTCTTTGGAAGAAACTGCTTGTTGATAAGGGAAAAAAAGAACTGATTACTACTATCATAATTTTAAGCACAACCCATTTTTAATTGGATTATGATAATTCAACTTCTCCTTTTTTTCACTAGCCCTTTTTTACAAAATGGATTTGTCTTTTGTTGAATTGCATTTTTAGTCCAAGCAAAAATGGATGCATTTAGCTGCTAACCTCCCTTTAAATGAAATGAAGTAAATCCTACTGAAATTAGCAGAGGATTTTAGGACTGAGTGGTCCTGTAGATCCTGTTGGAATATCACCAGAAATATTGTCATCAACAATACAATGTATTTTAAGGTTACTCTATATACATGTACATACAAAACAGAGACATATACGCACACACGGTGGATTCTTGGTGTCACTCTATGTTTGACCACAAAGGGCCCAAAGAATGTAGATATAAACTTTACACAGTCAGCATGAACGTACCTTTCAAACATTTGTTATGAAATACATGTAATATTTTACAAAGAAATACTTTGGAAGATGTAATGCACAAAGTTTTAATTGAACAATTAAAAATCGACATTTTCTGACAGTGAAAACACCTCTCTGTATGCACTGAGGGGAAAAAAATAAGAACAATAATTTATTTGCACAGCAAAGGTCAAGTACAAGCTAATAAAATGCATTACTGCTTAACATTAACAATAATGTTTGGTTTGTTAGGGCTTGTGATGCGTACAATTCTACTGCTGGCTGGCCACATATCTTCAACTGCATCATTAATCAGTTTGTTGATATCATAGCCAAAGTGTGACATGAATGCAAGTACATGTAACTGACGAGCACGCACCATGCGAGTTGAAGCAAGATTCCACAGTACATACATATATACACAAACATCGTTACTGTAGCATGCCCTCTCCACTTACTAACTGAAATTCAATGAAGATTTAGAAATCAAATGTTTCATGGTACTTGTTGTCTAGAGGGCAATACTTTCAAATATACCAGTAATTACAATTGAAACAATGTTCTCTTTCAAGACCAGCCACTCATTTCTTGCCTTTATTCTTGGCTGGACCTCTCGGTGGTGTCAAAGGTCGTCCTGAGTTTAGGCCATACGTAAACTTTTTCTTGTCTGCTGGTTTAAGAATCTGTGGGCAAAGAACACAATAGTGTGTATTAAGCATTGACTCTTCTGACAACTAACTAAAAGAAAACACCATTGCCAAAGATAATAAGAAATTAGTTTCTGAACTGTAACGCAAAAGCTCAAGAAAACAAATATTTCAAACCTGTGAAACATGTACATTTGGTTTGCGGTAACACCATGTAATTATATCTACTTTGCTATATACAGTAGATTGTTATTGGGAGAACTTGTCCTGTTATTATTCTACTACCAGGGTGTAGATATCGAAAACATGCATACAAGCTGTTAAGCAGCCCTGATACTTCACGACGGCAATTGCCGCAATGCTCTTCAAAAATCCCACTTTTCACGGCAGTTTTTGCCGTGCCCTTTTCTTGTCATTGCCGTCGTGCCCTTCCTCCTGAAAAAAAAACTATTCAACGATATCCAAGTTCGACGTTCATCTCTAAAAATGACACAGAAAATGAGCCAAAATAGCAACCGTCCAAAGTCGCGATGTCTGCGATACATTTTGCCCACAAATTTAACCGCCGCAAACACAGTACACGGAAACAACGATCATCACAAACCAAAATAGTATGATGCACTGTCAATGTCTGATGTTTACAGCATTGCTTGCTGTGGTGTCGTTTCTTGCAAAATGCCGAATCAGGAAAGAACCAAGCAAAAGAAATTGGATCAACTTAATATTGCAGCATCAAAATGCTGCAAACTGGACACCTTTTTCCGGTAATTTCTTTTTTGGGGGGTAATTTTTTTGTTGTGTATTTTAGGGCTCTACTCGGTCTGTCTGTCATGTCTGTAGTCATTGTGCATGTGATATAGTGTAAGTCCCATGGGGCAATTTTTACACAGGCAACTTGGAGGCAACCAATTACACAGCATGCCAAACAAACACTTTGGTAACTAAAGATAACTTTGAGAGAAAGTTTATTTTGTTATGAAGACCTTTATGTCATTTATGTTCAAAATAAAACATCTGAAGATTTTGTCATTTTTTGACAAGTGAATAGTCACTCTCTTTCATACCCCTTGCCAAGGCTTCCCAACTATACAGTGCTTAACTCAGTGTATGGGTAAAACAAATAAAAATATTCTTTATCCCCGATGCAAATTTACCTCCTAATATAAATACATTCATTCATTCTTTCACTGGCACTATCATAGATTTTATTTGAAGACAAATAAAATATGTCATGAAGGAAACAAGCAGAACAGAAGAACTGAGTGATGTGTATTTATTGTGGGAGATTGTAATGTTCTCCTGGCGTATCCACAGGAAGGGCAAGTAGGGAGGTAACAAGTCAACATTTACCTGGAACGAACACATGAGTGTTTCATCTACACTCATCATTGCTCCCGCATTGTCAAACTCTCCACAGTAGTTAGGTGCAGAGAAGAGGGTCACTAGTTGGCGTTTGGCAAAAAACTCGTAACCATCCTCAACTACCTGTCAACACACACATGCACAAAAATAGATGTTATCAATATAATAATTATAAAAGAAATTACATTGAAGTGTATTGCAATGTTCTGGAGACAATTTTATTGCAACAACTTTGGTCAAATAAATTGTATGCAAAGTCAGGTTGGAAAAAAGCCCCAAAGTAAAGATCATATTCTGACTAAGGTGTGTATCCAATAATAATAATAATAATAATAATAATAATATTAATAATAATAATACAGCATTTGTATGGCGCACTTTATCTGTAAAACATTCAAAGGTGCCGGTCGAGGTCACTCATAGGAAATTCTCATATGTGTTCATAGGCAAATCTGAAAAGATGTGTTTTAAGAGATTGTTTGAAGTGGGAAATGTCCTGTGTCTCTCTAAGAAATTCAGGTAAAGAGTTCCAGAGGCAAATGGCAATGGTAGAAAAGGCCCTGCCACCAATACTGATCATCAACGGAGTGCTTGCTGAGTCTGCATATTATCTGAACAAAGAACTTGCATACAGTAGTTATTGGGCTGGGCTCATAAGGCAGGGGTTGACAGTCTCTTTTTCAAGAGCTTGTTGTCCAAAACAGGGACCTGTGGTTGCCCACCCAATTCTCTTGGATGTCCTGCCTGAGGACACTATAAAATTTGGTGTCCCACATTTTCAATTTGTACATTTTCATTGTATCATGGGCACCAGTGAATAGTGACCATGACAAAACACTTGATGCAATGTACCACATGGTTGTACCACACAAACTGAATTCAAGTTTACCAAATGTAGTGAGAATTTGGTTATGGAGGTTTTTCTTCCTCTAGTTATAAAATGTAAGGTACATGTAATAGGAGTTAAAAGGCAGTCCACAGGTTTAAAATCTACCAACACTGGTCATATGAGAAATTTTACATTTTTGTCATAATTTAAACATAAATTCAAGAATTATAAAAATAACAGCTGAACATTTTAAGATTTGTCCCTTTTCTTTGTATAAAAAGTTGGTAAAAATCAGACAGTGAAATCTGCATGAAATATAAGATTGTTTTAAGCTTGGGTGATACTGCTTTTTTTCATCCACGATATATCGTCAGAAATATATCGCGAGTATCGATGGTATCGCAATTCATTATGTCAACACAAATCACCACTCAAGAGCCAACAAACACAGTAATGCACCCAATGTCTTGCCCAATCAGACATCGGTCCTGACCACGTGTGGATTGCTCAGCGTGGGAATTCCCCATGAATGTAACCTTGCTCCCACAGGCAACACGCATTTGGGCATACTCTTAGAAAAAAAGCATGTCGGGTACGACTACATTTGGGAATTAATGTGGGCAGGCAGGTTGAGTTCATCGATGCCATTATTTGCATAAATTTACATATGCACAAATCACAAAATAGTAAAATGTTGAGAAGGATAAGTAATTGAAAGAGTCTAAGTCATGTTTTTGTCTTGTGCATTCTAATCATGATTGGTATATGAAACATTACGCACTTAAACACCCTGCTTTTAACCCTTTGCCGTGACCACACCGTGGTTAGAAAGTGAAACAAAACCATCCGTTTCACATTGTCCCTTTTGCAGTATCTATCAACATTCATTCTTCAAGGCGGAATGATTGATTGACAATAATTGTCATGTGAATATTTACGAAGCTTGACGATGACCTGCTGGCAGCTGAACCCCGACATCACAGAGATAACCCGTCTCGTAAACTAACATCTGTGGTCAATTGGGTTTCTTGTTATGGCATAGTTTACTGTCCGGTCCATCTAGAAGAGGTTTATTTACGCCCAAGCTATTTGAAGGATTGTAATTCTTCTATCCTGATGACAAGCTCTGTGTATCGAGGGTCATGTTACAACGATTGTTAAAATGTATTGCGATACTTAATCGTCATCGCGATTAGACGATATTTCAATGTTATATCAATCTTCGCGATATCGTAATTGGATGTAAATTTAAATCGCAATTGTCAATGATATTGTGATATCGCCCAAGCTTAATTGTATTGTCTTCTGCCACTGGGCTGTGTACAAATCCTCCCTTCAGGAAGTCCAGACTGTGTGGCTCTTTTGTAAACATGTGATGTCATACATGTCAATCCCCTAAGGTCTACTAGACTGCAGGTCTGCTGAAATGAAGGTGTCTAGGTGTGCAGGTCTGTTGGACTGGCCAGTTCTCATATCATATAAACCTTGCCAACATCAGTGCACATTACATGATTGCACATGGACCTGGGTATACACATTGAAGTAACTGGCGGCCTCAAACAGTGCATTAACTGTAAATATGTTAATATTGCTGATAAATCTGTTTTTATTGAATTAAAGAAGTAAACATATATACACCTGACACTTTACAAGAATGAAAAGATATGAAGGACTTTAGTTGCCATCTTGATATATAATGTTGTCACACAAGTAATTAACAACGACATGACCCTGCAAATATTCTGTGACAAATGATTTCAAATAAAATGTTTAACTGAGTGGTAGTCTTGAACAAAAAGTTTATAACAATCTTGTATTTTTTTTACTTTAAGTAAAGCAGTTTGAGATTGAGAGGAAAAAAGTGTGAATATTGGGGGGTTTTTTTCATCAAAAGTTGTAGATAAAAAGGTTCAGAGTTCAAACCCTTAAAATGCTTTTTGCTTTTGAAACCTATTCAGTGATTACAATGGAAATTATCCACAAATCATTCATTATTTAGCAGGCAAAACTTGCTCCAAGCTTAATGAAAAATCAATTTTCAACAAAAGTGCACTTATTTCAAGAAGTTAAGGAATACACACCTGATGTGCTCTGCATATGAGATCCAAGTCATGTTTGCTAAGAAACTTGGAGACTATTTCAGGTCCAAATGTGAATGATACACCCCTGTCATTTTCCCCCCAACCGTTGGTTTCTTTGTCAGGGTCTGACCACAGCAGATCACACAGTAGACCCTGGTCAGGGACATCTGTTGGTCGCATGATACGCCGTATTTGTTCCATTGCTTGTAAGTCTGGTGATAATCCTGCAAGAGGGTAACACGGTTTGGTCAATGTCATTCTATTAACATTTAACAATGTAGGCTATAACTGCAAGAACCTGGCACACTAGCTGTGATTAACGCATTAACAATATCAACCTTTAAACAGGTGCATACTGTACATGTACCACGTGCCACTTACAATTAACTTTCTTTATATCATTATACATGTTATGAGCAATGTGTCCTTTTATTAACACCAGTTAATGCATTATCGTCTTTGAGAAGGCAATACATTATTATCAGAGAAAATGAGCACCCCATTTATGTTTTGAAATACCTCAGGGTTCGAATGAGTAATAAATCCTGTCATTTTCGCTAGCCACATTATCTACCATGCAGCTTGCCCTAATGTTTGGTTCAGTAATCCCCCTTTTGTACATTGGCCATCCCTTTGTCCAAACTGTTTAACTCTTGATTTCCAGTCATTACCAAACCCTTTGTCTGTAACGTATTTGCTTTGATTGGCTATCATTTTCCAGTGTACTGCTTGATCCCTTCCCATAATTCCCCACTCCCTTTTTTTCTATAAATGGATGTGTTTTTAAGTCCGTACTTGTTATGCCTCTGACAAAGGTCCGGCTTGGATTGAAAGCTAAGGCCATCAAACCCTACTAATTTTAAATATATAAATATATATGTTTGTAAGTTTCTTCAAAGGCTTCTGAAGCTCTGGTGTAGCTATTTTCATGTTATCTCTGTATGCACACCCAAAATAAAGAACTTAAAGCCATTTTGTCATTTCAACGTTCTGGTACCAACTGAATGTGTTAATGTTACAATTTATGTTCAAAAAGTTATTTGTGTTTTAACCACTCTCTTTATTTGTACATGAATCCTGTGCGCACAAATCCATCCTGTGCACAAGATTTATTCCATGGTTAGAAAGTTCCTACAAAGCATTCTTTTTTATTTTTGGGGTAGAAATTTCAAAGATTTTCAAATTCACTGGAGAATTCTTAAAACATTTAAAAAACGTCTTCAAATTACTTCTTTTTTGCCAATAGTTGGCAGCTAAGGATTGGAAAATTTCTTTGAAGAGTGCCTAGATGGTTAGGTAGGTAGGGTTTACGTATGTACAACACATGCTTCCTAATTATTTTTAAATTCTTTCACTTACCTCCATGACAACAGAATATCTTCTCATCAATGATAGCTGCAATAGGCAGGCAGTTGAAGCAATCTGTGAATGTCTTCCAAAGTTTGATGTTATATCTCCTTTTACCTGAAAAAAATGTTTTTTTAATAAGAACAGTACACATAGGAAAGCATAGCAGTCGGACATGCGTGTGAAACTTAAACAAAAAAATAACAATAACAATACATAAATTATTGAACTTAAAAACAAAGTACAGGATGTAATTATTGAAAAACTAAGTATGATTAGTTTCAGTCTGAAAGCTCACAGATTATAAATAAAATTCATACCATAAGCACTCTTCCTGAGAAAATCTCCATCTCAGAGTCACCTTTGAACCTCAAAATCACTTTTGCTTATTTCTATTGCCACTAAAAAATACATGTCAGCCAATATGAGCATGCAGAAAATCCTAAACATATAAATTAACAAATACCTCTATTTGCAAGAGATGTTGCTGCCCCGTGCATGCGCATACCGCGCGTATGCTTATACGTGCAAATAGTGTATCAATTTAGGGTAGCTGGTACGAATACGAAACAAACATAATGCAAAGCTTAAAGCTAACACCAACCAAAGTATTTATGGTACTGATAATTTTCAGAGCTCATATTCTGGTTCTTGAAAACATTCATAAATACATGTAGTTAGTTATGTAAGAGGTACGATGCCACGCAAAAATTGAATAACCTAAACAATGGCCCTTGAACATGAATAGAAAATATCAGCAAAAGAAAAATCATAATTCTGATGATTTCTAGCATCTTTTTTTCGTTAAAAGGTATTTATTAATGTCAATAACAGTGTGAGGACCCAGTCTTCACTGTGTGGTAATGACCTTGGTTGGTTACTCAAAACCCACCATACTCAAAACCATTTTGATTCAAAATTCCAGTCAAAAGTACTCAAAACCCACCATACACAAAACCATTATGAATAGAAACTGAAACAATTCAAAATTCCAAGCAAATGTACTTACATTCATCATAAAAACCATAGATTCTGTTAATACTAGCACACTCATGATTGCCTCGTAACAGGAAGAAGTTTTCGGGGTACTTGATTTTGTATGCTAACAGCAAACAGATGGTCTCCAGAGATTGCTTGCCACGGTCAACGTAATCCCCCAGAAAGAGGTAGTTGGCTTCTGGTGGAAACCCACCATACTCAAAAAGTCGCAAAAGATCATAGTACTGGCCATGTATGTCCCCTGGGATACACAAGAAAAAAAACACACACAGGTTATCATAGTATAAATTGTTAATTTTTTATGAGCCAAAAAGTGATATTTAATAAATTCCATTTCCACCCACTGTATTCTTTTATGCCTTTTATCAACAGTTTTCGTCAGATCTTGGCCTCGATTGTGACCACTGATATCTTATCTGTCTTACTTCAAGTTGATGCAGCGATATTTCACTGCACAGCACACACTTGCAGATCATAATTCTCAGTGTCTGTTTGTCGCCGCATCCCCCACACAAGAAGCATAGAAAACTGCAAAGCCAGTCTCTACACATGTACTGTAAAAGTATGCTGTACAAGGCGCATTGTGTCTGTGTCTACACTGTGTAATGCCGTTGTACATGTAAACTACTACGAAGCCAGACTTTACCATAATATCATGATGTACTTGACTTGTATGCGTTTCCTCTTATTAACATGCGGTAACTGTATTTTTCAAAGTAATTTTTTATTCAGTAGAATTGTTGTTTTCATGATTGGCAGGATTTTGTTTAATAACGTGGAAATCCGCGGATACGTGGAAGAGTTCCATGCCTGCTTTCTAGATCAGACTGCTCAATGAATTAAGTCCTGGACTAAATTTCTGCACAAAATCTGCACTTAACCAGTAGCTGTGGGACAACGAGTATACATGCAATCATTTCCCCTGCCTGGAAATGGAAGCTGTGTAAAGACGCCATTGTGTAGACTGTAAAGGTCGCCCGGACATTTCACTGCTGAGTGTGCAGACCACACACATGCCTTGTAACGCTTCATGGTCTTGAATATGTAAAAAAAAAAAAAAAATTATCTTGCGGGAGTCCCATAATTTGTTTTTTGAGAATCCAGAACAGAACAAAGGCTTACATTTACATGTACATGCTCAATGACATGAAACATACAGCTGTACATCTGAAATCATTTCAAATGGGAATGCAATTTATTTAAACTTGTTTACCATGTTTTTGTGTTATTTATTAATTGTATTTTTGATATGTTTACACTTTTGTTTGAACAAGTAATTTTATTAACTTTTCAAACAGAAAAGTTAGTTGTGTTGGTGGATTTCTAATGTAAGATCTATAAATTGACAATAATTAAGTTGTAAATTTTTAAGAACTTAAATTATTTTTTAGTGGATTTTGATAGTAGAAGACATGATCTATCAACTCGTTTTCATTTGATTTTTCGGAATGATACAAAATTACAAAAATTGGGTCAAAGGTCACGGTAAAATTTAAACGTCATGTGACCTACTTTTAACAAAATGAAAATTGTTACAAAAGGGTTGATTTGAGCATGTAACTATCATCATTTTAATGCAAAATTTGTATACATTTGATGAAAATTTACATGGTAAAATGATATATTTTTACCCAAAGGTTGGTATTTTTATCAAAAAATTGTCAATTTTTTTGTGTTTTGTGCCCTGACCATATGATAGGTCAAATTTTGCAAAAAACTGATGTGTAATCAGGGCCTACCAGCACAGCTACATGTATTTTAGGTAAAAAGATAGTTGGTCAGATATGGAATGACCCTTCTGCTATTGACGGCACAGGACTATGGTTCCCGAAACGAAATCAACACAAAGCAACTTTACCCGTCTTTACCAGTGAATAATGCAACGTCAGTGTTGGGAGTTAGCTTCACGTAAACAAATAGGCCACCAATGTTTGTGGATAGGGGTTCGATAGGTTGGGAAAGAAACCTGTTCAGAAACTGTTTTTTTTACAAAGTTTCTTGGGTGCTGGGATAATACATGTATCAGGGCTCGAAATTAACGCTGGACCGCAGGCCCGAGGCCAGTGATTTTAGCATCGGGCCAGTAAATTTTCAACTGCACAAGTCCAGTGGTCTGGTGTTTTTTAACTGAATAAAAAAATATATATGTACATGTATATATTTATATATTATCTTTTATTAAATACTTGTCTTTGACTCTGAGTGTGAATATTTTTCTTTCTGTCTGTCGTCAAACCTCTCTGAAGATAAAAACACACACGGACCGGTGCAGCATCCATCATGCATGCAACTCATGCAAGTTTCCAATCCAGTTAGCTCGTGCCAAGCTTTGGTCTCAAACCCACGGTTGAGTCACAGGGGGACGAGTGAATGGCAACCCTGTAGCCCACGAATACATTGCTTGGTGCCCGGCAGTCTTCACAGTAAAAGAGTGTCATTCGTGCATGTAAACCACTGATCGTATACACATTGGATGTAGTCTATTTGAAGTCTGATACCTTACGAATGAATTTTTAAATCGTTAAAATCGTAATATCGAAGTCTTGGTTTCAGAACCGCAAATCCCTGTGTTGCATGGACTTGTTTCCACAGGTCTCGCTTTGTCAATCTTCAAACTGCGGGATGAGTTACTGACTACAATCATTAATAATATGACCACATTGTGTGGTTTCCGATGTTTTGACACACTATTGCATTGTCAATACATTGTCCTGGCAAGAATCTCTACAAAATGTAATGTAAATTGCTTGAAATTGTCTTCAGAGAGTACCAGGTACTTTTTAGTTTCCAAGTGGAGAGTTTTGTCAAGTATTTGCATCAGAGTCAGGCTATTTCAGGCCTAGAATTTTGACGCGAATCCGCGAATCGACTCACGTAAATATTCGCCCAAAATCGTGACAGCGAGAATCTCCCTGGATTCGCGCAAATTGTAAGGGATTTTTTTTTTTTTTTTAATTTACCTTTTTAATGGAAATGAAATAATTTTTGTGGAATTTTTTTATCTGAGGAGGCTACCCTTTTAAAATAAAATTGCAAGTAAATAATACAAATAATAATCAAGTTTCACCGCGCGGACGGAACATTCTAGTTTCCCCCATGGTTTTGATGTAGCACATAGCACACAGCAAAATCAGGCAATGGGAAAATTTGTTCCACACTATGTAGAAATTCAACAGCCAATAGAAACATTTGTTTCACTCTATGTAAATTTGGACAGTCAATCCTGGTTTTGGCCTCCATCGATAGATCGCCTATGTACTGTGTGGTATGGCTATGCAGACTTACTGTATAGACAAAGTGAAATGGTTTGGAACCAGACTGTATGCATGCTAGACTCACACGTGTGGATTGTTTTTATTATGACTGAGTGATGGAGTTTTGACATTTTACAACTAAAAACTGATGCCTCCCACTTACAAAGTAAGAAATAACTGTAGTATGGATACAACTGCTGTCTGTATTAAATTGTTGATTTTCTGCAAACAAGTTTGAAAGCTGGAAGAACTTGGTTTCCTTTTAAATCAAGTGAAGATAATTTGATAATTACTCACTGGCCCCACTGTTGTTGCAACATTTGTACATAAACCTCCTTCGGTGCCACTGTAGATTATATTCAATGACAACCCTCACTAACTTATTAATGTTGTTCCGTTTCTCAAATCAGTTTTCAAGTTACTTGTTTTATTTTTCTCCATAGTTAATTAACCTGATGCATTTGTGTTTCATAAATAATTTACATGTCCCATTGAATACATTGAACTTTTCTCCTCTGACATGTCTGACCTATGTTTCAGCTAAGTGTAATATTGTTATTTACAGCCTTCAACAAACACTACAAGTACATACAGCCCTGATACTTCACGACGGCAACGACGGCAAATGCCATCTATGCCGCAATGCCCTTCAAAAATCCCACTTTTCACGGCAGTTTTTGCCTTGCCCTTTTCTTGTCATTGCCGTCGTGCCCTTCCTCCTGAAAAAAATTATTCAACAATATCCAAGTTCGATGTTCATCTCTAAAAATGACACAGAATATGAGCCAAAATAGCAACCGTCCAAAGTCATGATGTTGCGATACATTTTGCCCACAAATTTAACCGCCACAAACACAGTACACGGAAACAACGATCATCACAATACAAAATAGTATGGCGCCGTCAGCTTCACACCGCGTGTACGCAGCACATGTACGCAGCACGTGTACACACCTATCCGAGTCGGTACCCAGACTGTGAAACACGCACACACACATGCACACCGTTTCAATCTCGTACGCGCTGGAAAATTCACTCGGCCCCAGGATGTGGGACCGTGCGAAAAAGAAAAACTACCGAGAAGAAGTTGTTATGCAGCTTGGCCGGCTCGGGCCGGCTTGGCTTGGGTGCACGTGTGGTGCGCTGTCAATGTCTGATGTCTGGTGTCAGTTCTTGCAAAATGCCGAATCAGGAAAGAACCAAGCAAAAGAAATTGGATCAACTTAATAATATTGCAGCATCAAAATGCTGCAAACTGGACACCTTTTTCCGGTAATTTTTTTATGTAAGTTTTTTTCGTGTATTTTAGGGCTCTACTTGGTCTGTCTGTCATGTCTGTAGTCATTATTGTGCATGTGATGTAGTGTAAGTCCCACGGGGCAATTTTTACACAGGCAACTTGGAGGCAACCAATTACACAGCATGCCAAACAAACATTTCGGTAACTAAAGATTTTTTTGAGAGAAAGTTTATTTTGTTATGAAGACCTTTATGCCATGTATGTTCAAAATAAAACATCTGAAGATTTTGTCATTTTTTGACAAGTGAATAGTCACTCTCTTTCATACCCCTTGCGGAGGCTTACCAACTACACAGTGCTTAACTCAGTGTATGGGTAAAACAAATAAAAATATTCTTTATCCCCGATGCAAATTTACCTCCTAATATAAATACATTCATTTATTCTTTCACTGGCACTATTATAGGTTTTTATTTGAAAACAAATAAAATATGTCATGAAGAAAACAAGCAGAACAGAAGAACTGAATGATGTGTATTCATTGTGTAAGAATGTAATAATCTATAAAATATGTGTTTTTTCCAATATTGCCTTAGTGCCCTTCGCAACTTTTTACGATTGCCTTGATGCCCTTTGAAATTTCTGGAAATTGCCTTGGTGCCCTAAATTTTTACAAAAAGTCAAGGCAAAACTTCCTTGCCCCTTTAAAGCCGAAGTATCAGGGCTGTACATATGATTTGTATATGAGTACAATAACTGTCCAAACAAAATAAAGTATGGCTTTGGATGCAGTTAGTTTGACTTTGCATGAATTCACTGAATTGAAGTAGCAACGATAAAAAAAAATTAGAGTGTTATTCGAATTGGTATGAAATTGGTTTTTTTTATTAAATTTGACGGACCAGTCAAAAAACCGGCAGACCAGTTAAAAATCATGGCAACTGGTTTTGCTGGCTAGTTCAAAATAAAATAGGAGAAACCCTGCATAATGCCAAATCAATATAACAGGAATTGTAACATTCGGTAAGTTAACATAAATTAGATGCTGGATTCTTTGGATTCTCGCAAACATCCCTGCAAGAATCCATCTGGATTCTCAACTTTTTTCATGAAATTCTAGGCCTGGATTTGAAAAAGAAAAATTGTTTAACAAATGTGTTTACCAAGTTGTTTTTGTTTTTTTTTACATTTCAATTTTAGTTCTCTGACTTTATTTACTTTTTAGTCTTCAAGTGGAGAGTTTTGTCCAGTATTTGCATCAGACGATTTGAAAAAATTGCGTTTGTCAAGAGATTTTGTTTTCCTTTTTAAAGTGTAAAATACTGCTGTAGTTATGAGGTACAGAGAACTTCAAAAAATAAGAGCACGCCTGTCTGTTGTTCACGTTGACCTTTGTACTATGCGTTTTTGCTGTGTGTGTTTTTTTCTTCTCATATGACTTCGGTCTTGTCAAAAATGTTCCGGTCCTGTAAAAATTGTGAGCTACAAGCCCTGTGGTCTTGTGGATTTTTTCCCCAAATTTGAGCCCTGATGTATGCCAGCATCCTGGGCCATTGGTGGTTGTACAGGGGATACATGTACATGTACATCAGAATCTGTGAAGGCACATTTTTTTCAAGATTTCTGATGAAGGGAATGGGATATGTTTATTTGACAACACTCAATCCAATTTTAAGCTGACCAAATGATTTGCATAACACTTTTCATAGATGACTGAAGAAATGATTTGTCCCAGGCTAGCTACATATCTGCATTAATTATGAGCGTCAGGGTCTTATTTAGCCATCGATCCACCTATTTCAGGACAGGTAAAACTCAGCTATCTGTCCTGGTAAAAAAAAAGGCTCACCAAAGCCTGTTTTTAGAGTCTACATGTACTTGAAGCCAAACCTATTTTTGAAGCAAGAAAAGCTAAGATTGCACCAGGGTGTTTCTAAGGCAGGCAACTCTATATATATATATAGTCATCAAGTTTAGACAGACATTTTCAAATCATACCCAAGTGTTTACACTTGTAGGTCAAAATTTAGAATTAACCAAATGGAATCCATGCTAGAATTGTAAAAGTAGTATTAAAATTGTATTTTAAAATCTTGACAAATTATTGTTGTTCTGTTAACACATTTCTGTGTTAAATCAATCTTAAAGAACAGGTTCATTTGCACGGTTGGCAAAACCTTGTATATATTGTTAAGTTGTCATGAATATGCATTTTTTAAGTTTATGTTTGTACGTTTTTCAGGATTTTTACATTGGAGACTATTTCTTACAACAACTTTTGTGTACATCTTAAAATGCTCATGTAATGATAAAATGTTATATCATAATTCGATTTCATTGCATGAGGCCACTCTATTGCAAACAAGTTCAACTTTCTCAAAGATGACAGCATTTCAAATGAAAAATAATTCTCAAGAGGGTTAGTAAAGACTTATTAGCGGTCGCCCGGTCGCAAAATGCAAGTGAAAACGGCGGCCGGTGAGTGAAAACCTTTCCTTTAATAGGTCGTCAAAAGGTTTAAAAAAATGTCCCTCCTAAAAATATTCATAAGAAAGCTTAACTAGACTCCGAGTAAAAAACTAGCTGCTTAGTGTGGTTCAGGCCTGCAGATTCTATACAATACATCAAAACTATATCAAAACATTGAACACTTTTGCCGATAGTGGGCCTTGTTTTGTTGGTTGTGTGCAACACAGGGCAAATTCTTTATTATCACATTGTGCGTCGTTAATACTTTCCAAGGTTCCTTAATACTTTCCAAGGAGAACAAAAAAAAAGCGCTCCTTACAAATTTAACAAGAGTATTGGCAGTAGTGGCAAAGGAATGTAATCGAAGTCTGTGAGTGTACACACAACTCACAGACTTTGGTTACGTTCGTGTATGTTTGATGATTCCCATGGCTGGTTAGTCTTGATTTGGGGATGTTCGTTTTGTTAACGGACTCGCCAATTTCACATGGCAAACACAAATTACTGGATACCAGCTGTGTAGTGTCAACGATCCCCACAATGGTATATGCACAGTGTGCGCTCGGCCAATCATGACCGGGTTTGTTGACTGGTATCCTGTGTTGACTGCGCAAAACAATATGCAAGTCCGGGCATCAGCGAATACGCATTCCCCTGCTGTCATTCAACAATGCCGGACCAATCACAAGCCACATATCATGTAATGATGCATAATGATGATCCCACGTGTAAAAGGCCGCTGTACATTAGCATTTTACCACGTGTAGAATGGTGTAGCTTGCCAATGACTGTTGTATGCAAATATTGAACAAACAATTATATGGACCAATCACTGACACACCTGGTGTTGTAGCTCATACATATGGATACAGTTTGCACTGTGATTGTACTGTGTCCCCAGACCAAGTGCAGAGTTCAGTAGTGATGGATGGTAGTCGGCGATATGTCAAGCTACATGTAGGCAAATCAGTCGCGGTCGCGGCGCGATGTGTGATCGTCTACACACCACTCCAAATCACAAAATGCGCTTTATGCGCACAGCCACACACAATAATGTATACAAATCACCGCTCTGGAAAGAGCTACATGTAGGTATGCAGACAACTATTAACAAGCCCCTAGAAATATTATGATATACATAAGTTTCAATTTTATTATTGCAACTTGCAAAGCAAGTATCAAAACTACACTATGGATTTTGTTTAGGCCTAATACATAATTAAGGGGGTGCTATTTAATGTATCAAATCATTTGTTTGTTGATTTTTTTCAATCTGTCAAGTCTTGATTCTTCAACCTTTTTTCTTTTTTTTGGGGGGGGGGTTATATGCCGCTGAAGTTAACTTTTATAATATAATAATTTGGTTTCAATCTTTAAAAACAATCTAATTCAAAATAAGAAATTATTATCCACTTTTGAGCTTTTGACACAATTTTCCTTTGTTTACAGATTGGTAAAATCAAATATATGTCTGATTTTGTTGATTTAAGGAAAGAAATTTGCAGCTCAAACTTGATTTTTGATAGCGAGAGCAAATCGCTCTCCTTAATTCACTTTCTTGATTAAAGTGGAGCTCTAACGTTTTTTAAGAATAGACTTACATCACATATCTTATAGCTGAAGTCCTAAGGATTTAAAAAATGTATAATACGAGTCCCTAGCCACATCATGAAAAGTGACAAAAACATTTTTCTCCCAAACACCAGCAGAAAAATGTAAGGTCACGCAAACCACATGACAAACAACTCATGACGTCACTGTATCCCCAATAGTTTTTTGGTTCATTGCTTGTGTATGGAAGTTAGCCCCAATATCTAACTGTATCCCCAAATGTTTTTGTGTTCATTGCTTGTGTATGGAAGTTAGCCCAAAATTTAAAAACAAAACGGCAGTGAATTTGACTTTTTAACTTACCAGTCAACACACACATACCCAGGGAGCGATTTAAAATATTTATTTCAAGGAATTTTGTTAAGCCTAATTTTGTAGGTAAGTTGGCTTGTATTTGGTTCAGTGCATGATCGATTGGACAAGTACTGTATTCAAAACGTCTGTGTATTGAACATTCTGCTTGTACAGTGTATAATACATGTACATGTGTACAACTTTAATACGAAATAAGCAGTAACATGGGCGACTCTTCTGAGTCGGTCGTCCAGCGATTTGGGAGAAGTTGGTGGGGCTGAACAACACGACGTGAGTGAACTTGAAGTGGCCCGCGGTGCGGCTGGCGGAGCGGAGCCCGGAGACGCCCAGGAAGCCGCAGACGCTCCTCCTCACTGTGAAGATACAGATCGTCTCATGAATACGGACTGGTAAGCGCCGTGATAGTGATCGTACATTATTTATAAACAGAACTTAGTCAAGTCGTCGATCTCATCTGTAACCACACGTTTTACCCAGTGTTGGTGTAGATGAAAAAAACGTGAAAACCAGAAGGAAAATTTTTCGATTTATGTGTGTAAACGTACTCAGACGTACAGTGCATGCAGTCCAGAAAGTGTGTGTGGGGATACATTGACGTCATGGGGTCATATGCATATCATTAGCATACAATTATCGCTGTGAGCTGTTTTGACTTTCGTTTGCAAAGAGTGCATTTTGGATGGTATTTTCCAGTGCTAAATAATTTTGTTAAATATTAAAAAAATATTAATCGCTATCTATGATGTCTACTTAGTCACAATAATGTAATAACTTGTTTTGTAAAAGCTCGTTAGAGCCCCACTTTAAGGAGACAATTTGCAGCTCTCCTCGAATTTATTAAAATGAAGGACTGGTCGTTGTATGTGGATGCTTCTTACTTTGAATTTTCATGATTAATTTTGAACAGCAATCGTTGAATCACGAGGATGTCAGTGTAAAAGAAACTTTAATAAAACCAACCCTCGCATCAAGAATCCATGGAAATGGTTGTTGATGAAAATATCGATATTAGAAATTATGGGATACTATCATTCAAACAAGCAATTTTGCAGACTTCACTTCCAGTTTCATTAAAGAAAAAATATAATTTTTCACGATTCGAAAATTGTGTGCATACATGGTAACACGCAGGCTATGGAAAAAACATGCGGGCGACTCAAAATTGAGTGGAAAAAAAGTCAAGGGAAACCCCTGAAGAGTGATAAATCCCTCCCAAGACTGGCTGTTATCTACCACTTTAGAGGCTTTTTGACTTTGCCTAAGAAAAGCATGCAGACTTCAGAATTTTCCGCATCACTGTGAACACGGACTGAATCGCGGAAACAAGTATAAAACACGGAATCGGACAAACTGCATGGAATTTCACGAAAGTCATTAAAACAATCAGAAATCACTGTAAATATCACATTTGCAAATTAAAAATGTGTCTCAAAATTAAGAAGAAAAAAAATAAAATTCAACAAACTTTCTTATGGCTATTCTGACGAGGCGATGCTGATTTAATTTCCCTCGCTGTCTCTCTCCCAGCACTGCGAATTGGCCCCCTAAACACTACACGTTGTACGTACACACAGTGCTGCCGTTGTACAGTGGTAAACATTAGCCTGTCATTCCAACACCAAATCTCTTAGTATGTTGTATTTCCCTATCTGCGTGCAGGGGTCCAGACCATGCATGGCTGGTACCACGCTAATTGTGGTATAAACTAAGCGCGCTGTTTGGGTTACAAACGCGCTTGTGGTTAAACATCATGGCGTCCAAGCGGAAGGCTTTGCCGTCAAGAAAATTAGGAAATGACACTCTATCACCACAACTCAGGACAAGACAGTATCCAAAGAAGGGTTTTTATGTTTCGGACGGGCTTCTATTTTGCAAATTTTGTGTTCACAGTATTGATTTTCGATGTAAAGACACAGTTTCGGATCACGTCGCCAGCAAACTAACATCATTGTTATCACCGAAACTCCCAAAAGATAACACCGGTAAAAAACGAAATTCTCACTTTTACAAAACGGAATTCAGCAAAAAACAAAACAACACTACTACTGACATTACAAGAATTTATCCAAGTGATGAAGTCACAGGGCTTTTTGCAAAACTTAAAAAAGCAACATTTTTATGGTATGTGAACTGTATGTCCGTATTCAGTGAGCACTTGTAAATGAATTTCAGCAAATATTCCTTTTTTTTCTCATTTAAGAACATGTAGCTCTTTAAAAATCCTGGTCTAGATGAAAACTCTCATGTGGTTAGTAAAAAGCAAAAGCAAATTAGTGTGTTGGAGATAGCTGCTGTTCAAAGAGATGTTCCGATTATTCCGCTGAAATTCCATAAAACATATGGGATGTCGAGTGTCAGGGTCAAGAATTTATTTTCACAAACCCGAATAATCTTTACCACTTACCACATATTTTTAGGGGTGCCTCTAATTCCAACAGGATTGGTTGACTGAGAAAGATTTCTCTTGATTTTAAACACAGTCCTCTGATCTCTGCTTCTGTTAACTGTACATTCTTCCCTGGACGAGATCCTCGAACTGTAAAATAACAAGTTTTGTGATACTTTCATCAAAGTACAAAAATGTGCATTACATCTATGCATACATGATATATGCATGTCATCAGCAGTGTTTAGATTTTACAGTCAGACCCGTCCTCATGGTTTTGAATGATAGATGCAATAAGCCAGCCTGCTATACAGTTGTTCAACCAATGAATGGTTTTAAATTTTAAATGGTTGGTAGTGTTGAAGGCAAAAGAGGTAACCAGACGGTTACCGATGGCAATAGGTACACTCAAAATTCATACAATTTTAGCAAACAGCCATCGTCCTTTCTATTGTATTTTGTTATCACACATCAAGTAAATGTAGATATAGATGCTTGCATATGTAGGATCATGCAACTGCTCTCCCGAAAACACACAAAAAGGATTCAGTAATTTTTTCTTGAGCATCAAAGTAAAACGTCCCTGTTTTAGTGATTTATTGGCCCAGATTAATTCGTAGTTACGATTTCATTTCAACAACCCATAAATGGAGTGACAGCTATTGGCTGATTATCTGGTCGTGTAGTGCACATGTGTGCGGATATCAGCGCTTTCGACAACATTTATAAAATTAAAGAGCGGGGGGAGGGGGGGGGAGGTTAAAAAAGATCTTCGGAACTTCATGAGTAATGCCTATATAGTGCTGGGCGACTAGTGAAATTCATAACTCGAGTAGTTGTGCGTCAACTATTCGCGACTACTCGACTAGTCACGACTTTTTTTTGCAACTTATCACAATGTGGACATGGTAAAATCTCATACATGTAGATTATTTTCAAGTTCATAAAATGGTTTGAAAGGTTTTGGTATTTGCAAGATTTGCTGTCCACGATCATTTCACTAGTCACTACAACCACGCATACACAATACACGATGATGCATTGTACACACAACGGTCGTACATACAGCGCATTACATATGAAGCAGGTACAAAGTCCAACGTAAGACACGCTGTGATTGGCTATTGATAAAACATCCATATTCATGAGAAAGCTTCAGCTTGCATGGCTTGGCACACGTTCAACAGCTGGGTAAAAAAGAGCTGCATATGTAGCGTATATTTAACCCTTACTCCCTAGAATTTTTGATAGGAACCATACCAAATCCGCCAAAATCAATCAACCGAGAGACAGTAAGTATGCAACAGTACTGAATCAATCATAATCAACCAATGCATTTTTTTGCTTAAGCATTGAATCAACTAGAATCAATCACTAACATTTGGAGTATTTTGACTGGTTTGGTACAGCAGGCTTCCAATTCAACCAATTCTACAGAAACCAACCAGTGGTTTTAGATTCTGAAAGACCAACTCAATCAAAATCAACCAATGTTTCAATCTGGTAGTGTACCGAATCAAGCATATTCAGCCGATTGATTTTGATGGACTTGGGAGAGTTAGGGTTAATGAATAATTCCAGACCAATCACAAGCCACATAACTGTTGAATATGGATGAGTCTGTGTAAAAGGTCGCTGTGTGTACAGTTTCGGGCTTTGTTCCGTTGACTGTGTAGGGCAATATTGTGATATGCGCTGTGGTGTAATGGCACTCTTGGTGAACAACGTGTGTCTGTGTGTCGCGTTGGAGCATCAGGCCTTGAAATTACTGGCATTTGCCGTCGGTACCCTGTGCCATTGCCGTGATGCCCTTAAAATCACTGACAATTAACGGCAATATATTGCCATGTCCTTTTTATCTAACTGCCGTCGGTGCCCTTTTAGTAAAACTGTAACATGCATAGAAGGAGACCAAGTCCATGCAGTTTTCCAACTTTTGTGCAAAAAGACAAACAAACAAACAACGATTTAATACAAACTGCAGTTGTATCCAGACCACAATAAGCCTGTGCCGGTTACCAATTACACGGTTGACCGACCAATCGTCCGGTTACACGGTTACATTTTTACGGTGTGGATAACTGTAAAAAACTGCACTCAAAAGTGCCCCCGAAACACATGTAAGCATTCACATCGTTTAGAATAATTCACAGGCTTGATAGTCTTTGTTATCGCTACTTTGCGCGTTACATTAAATACAAAAAACATTGAACGCTAGAGGGCGCTTTCAACACAACGCGAATGAATGGGAGAGTGCGCCCTCTGTTGTTGAAGTATACCAGTGCATTATGACAAAACGCCTTTACCTAAGAATAGACAGATCTGCACATGCTCGGGACATCGCTGGTGCACAAACTGCTAGACGTTTACACAGCATTGTTATCGCTAGTGCCACTCGAAAACCGTCAAAAGCATGGTCAGTGGAGCAAGTTCCTTGGCAATTGCAGCATGTTTACGAAAAACTACACAATATGTAGGCTTTATTTAGCTAAAACCATAACATTTACGATACCCTGGATGAATGGAAAGAGTATTTAACAGTAAAATGTAAGATCTGTTTCTTCTTGTTTTTGTTTTTTGGTTTTTTGTGGGGTGATTGCTCGAAGTCAAAGTGCTGTGATAAAGTCGCACATTTTGACTACATGTGCACCTATCGTGTATAAGTGTGTTTTTAACTCTAAATTTTGTTTCTTCAACGGTCGGTTACACAGGTAACCGACCGTTTCGGAAACGGTTACGCGGTTACAAAAATAATCGTAAAGGCACAGGCTTAGACCACAATTGTTTCTAATACTTTGGAAGCAGGAGGCACCACTTTATTCGTAAAACCTAAAATCACCTTCAGTTTGTCATGGTTTATTGCTTGATGATAAACAATCCACACGTGCGAATCAAGACCATAAAGCACAAACCCTTCTAAATCATTGTATATTTTATCCACATGGCATATGACCTAGTTCCTTCTAAATCCTTTTTCATAAATATTTTTGGTGAGTGAGCTAATTTTTATTTGGATGTCTGATGCAGCCCATGATAATCTGTTAATTATAGTTTCATATCATATTTATGTTTCCACTTAAGCCAAATTGCATATATGACCCAATTCCTACTATATCACATTTTAGCAAAATCACATATGATCATACATGTAATCCTTCTAAATCCTTCTTCATCAAATACAGCCTAATAGCCTAATTCCTACTTAATCCTTCCACAGCAGAAACACACTATAACCCAAATCCTTCTGGATCCTTCTCTGCTGCAGTGGCCTAATACCCCACATCCATCAAAATCCTTCTATTTGGAGAAATGGAAACTGAAGGATTTTGGTTGGTTAGAGTTATTCACGTCTTAATCCATCAAGCAAAAGTACTGACCAGAAGTAAAATGCCTGTTTGATTTTAACAGTGTTTTAGGTTGCTATAACCTACATGTAGCAGAGGACGATATCAGTTATTGTCAGTTGGCAATAACAAATATTAATATTAATATTTATATTTATATAAATATTAAACAGATATTAATATTAATATCAACACAGGTCTTTAAAAAAATCAGTGAATTGTGACATCACTCATCCATGATTTTTCACAAAAATGTAACAAAAATGTTCCTGAATAAGCTTGGGCGGTATTCAATTTTTGGGGTACTCAGTAATCGCCAAAATACACGGAATTCGGTATTACCTGGAACTTTTTTTCATGGGGCAAAAACAAAACAAAATATTAGCTGATTTGAGGCACTACAATCACTGATATTTAGCACCAGAAGCTAGCTCTGGCTTGTCTTTATAATTTAATAATAAAAGGACAAATAATTTGACTTGTTTTCAGCTTACTGTTCGTGTATCATATGAAATTGAAATTGTCATGGTTGATACTTAATGAAAATACTGCGACACACTCTCGATCTCGGTATGTGTGTGTGTGAGTTTGTTTAGGCATTCAAACCGGGGACTTATAACAAAAGAGGACAATAAAGTCCCCGGTTGGAAAAGGTCCCCAGTTGGAAATTGTGTACAAAACCAATGGGAGCTGTTGCTAAAAAGTTAGTAGTACAAACAAAAGAGGAACAACAGGAGGTCCCCGATTGGAGGTAAATACACACTTAAGTGTGTGTCTGTGTGTGTGTGTGTAAGATCAATTGGTTGTTACCCGCACACCCAGTTGTACATTGCTGATAGGTAGTTGTAACCAGCGCCCCAATACCCTGGATTTGCCAGATTGTCAAAGTTTATCAGAACTTTGCCACTGATTAACGCTCTTTGCCGCTATTTGTACGAGCTGCCGGTAGAGGGCGCTATAAAAATGTAGCGCCCTCTACACAGTTAGCTCACCCAAATCACGTAGCAGCGCATGTGCATGGGAATCGCTCAACTGATGGTAGCTGGACCACAAACAAACACACTGCATCGGGTGAATGGCTTGTGTTGTTCTCGTAAATGGCATCACAGATAAGCTAAAGTATACTATTGTTTTTTTGTAGAGGCTGCACCACATACAGTCACTGTATTGTTTATGTCGTGGTATTGAAATTGAAAACTGAGCGCGCCGGTATTTCGGTATTTCTAAAACGGCTCTCAGTATCGTTCGGTATTGAACAGATACTATAACAACTTGGTAATACCGAAAAACCGCCCAAGCTTATTCCTGAAGAGCAGATAGGAAGTCTTTCACAAGTCAACCAATCCTCAGATGCGCGGAATTTAAACTTTCATAACCACTTGGTTCTAAAACAATAATTTCAGAGTAGGGTTGCTACAAAAGTGATACCATAAAAACCTATTTTTGCAAGTACATTGTTGTGCCAGTGACTTGCTCTATCTAATTTCATCAAAAAGGATTTTTTTTAAACGCTTCTTTTAAAATAAGAAAATTGTTTGAATCCGCAACTGTTTCAAATAAAAAAGGGCATTACAGAAGAATTACAGCAATCTTAGTCCCTGTTAGTGAAAGAAGCTTTTGTATTTCAAACTCCCTTGAACATCGACTTATGATGTTGTAAAATGTTGCTAAAATAATCTAGGACTACACCGTGAGTCTGCAACTATGCCGCCGTAACCATGCCACCACAGCTTGATATCAGCACGCATGCATCCACAAGTTAACCAGTTGTCATCAGGATTCTGTTTTTGTTTGTTTTCCCCATCCTCCTGGCGGGATTCTTTCATAGGATTTACCGGATTGGTTTGTCTTTGAGGGTACTGCTTTTACAAAGAAACCCAGACTTGACAATGCCAAGAGAACAAAGATTCTTTTTATTGGATCGTCTGTTTTGTTTTCTCAACCAAGAAAATGTCAAATTCATGCACCATGAACTGCAAAACATCGACCGTTTCCTAAGGCATAGGAGTGGTACTAAACCCAGAATGATGGCTCGATTCCCGGCTCACTCTGACTGACATGTACCTCCATTGAGCCGAAATACAATAAATAACCACAAAAACACCTCTAAATAGTGAGAAAACTCCAAAATATTAAAAACCTTTTTTTGGTCTTAATGTCAGTGAAACAAAGCATTAGACGTCATGTGTGTAGTCTGTGCACGCTCAGAATTGGAATGCCCAGGCGACCTTTGCTTCAGTATTCCGAAATTACACAATGGCGTATTTACAAGGCTTCCGTTTCCACGCAGGGGAAACATTCGCCTGTTTACACGTCATCTGGTGCCTACTGGTTAAAAACAAAAACAAAATAACGTTGTACCGCGTTTAACAACGTTTGAATGTGTCTGGATCAGCTCTGAGATTTTTCATAAAATTCTACCAAAATAAGTTATTGCATCTAATGACTAGAGCTGGACGATAACAAAAATGTAAGGGAGTTCATAGACCTGCTGAATGGTGCCAATTTCAAACACCAGCTACAAAAAATTAAAGCGTTGAACATACTGAGTCATCAGAATGTGTGACATGACAAACCGTGAGTATTCATTCAGATTTTTTGTTTGTTAGAGTTTCGTGCATACAATTCGGAAAAATAACAGCTATGCAGGTATCATGTATTTATGTACAGTATGTTGTGAAAGTTTTAGCTGAACATTAGTATACAAAGGAAACTGAAGTTATGCTCGGTCGCACTAAAAGACAACAACTGATGACCCCCGACAACAACTGCCGACAACACGTTTAAATTGCACTAAACCCTTTAAATATATGTAAAGGAGTCATAACCATCCAAATAACCTTCAATCAGTTGAAAAAAGTTGTGTTTTTAACAATTTTAAAATAACAATTCTTTATCACCGAAGTAATAAAACCTAGTACTGTCCGCCATGTTGTCTTTGGACCGTGCCCGGACAATACCATTACACAACAGGTCTAATTTAAAGCCCTTGTCATCCTATTTATTATTTAGGCAATAACAGTGTGAGGACCCGATCTTCACTACGTGGTAATGAACGGGTTGGTGGCTGGCCGCTGTTAATGGCCCGAGACTGGGTCATCACACTGTTATTGCCATTAATAAATATCTTTCACAGAAAAATGGTAAAAATCATTAGAATTTGTGATTTTTCTTTCGCCGATATTCTTCTCTATTCATGTTCAAGGGCCATTCTTTAGGCTGTTCAATTTGTGTGTGGCACATAGTCTCTTAACACATAGTGAACTATTTATGCATATTTTCTAATTCTGGTCAACTCGTACCTTCACCGACTCGTACCTTCGCCGACTCGTACCTTGGTTAACTCGTACCTTCAGTTAAGTCAACTCGTACCTTCAGTATGCACATTCTTCTGCAGATCCTTCCACTTCAACGACCGCAGCTTCAATGAGTGCGTGGCCTGTTTCGTGTGCATGTATTTTGCGGTCCCATATTCCAACAAGCAGTTGTAATTAAAACAAATTGTTTGTATGTGATATTTGAAATTTTGCACATGTTTTTTTTAATCATGTTTTTATTTTTTTTTATTTTTTGGGGGTTGAACTTTTTGTAATTATTTTATTTAATCGTCTGCTAATTCTCAATTTTTTTGTGACTAATATATTGCTATCTTTAAAATGTTGCCTACTTCCTTCTTGGACTATCATTTGTATTTTGCTAAACCTCAATGATGTTTCGAAATAATTGACTAAACTGGAAATAAATTAACTGGAAATAAATTAACTGGATTTGGGTGAATAATATTATTTTTATTTTAAAATGTTTGAACTGTAAAATGTTTCCTAATAATGTTTATTGCGTTTTCTTTTGTTTCCTATTTCTTCTTTTTAATATTATTTTTATTTTAAATAAAGTGACAGCACATGTTTATTAATCTCTCTTGAAGATGTGGTGGCCCAAATTTTATTATTTTTAAATTTTCTTTCTCGCTATCTCTCCTGCGAACCCCTTGATGAAAGGCTACATGGATTGACCGGCTACATTACACATACTCTATTTTTTATTTTTTTTTTTATTTTCTTTCTCGCTATTTCTCCCGCGAGCGCCTTGATTAAAGGCTACATTACATAGGCTTTTCCGAGTGCTGAGCTTCCAATCACCGCTACCTCGCTTTTAAATCGGTGGTACAAGTTGACTTAACTGAAGGTACGAGATTGCAAAAGCACGAGTTGGCGAAGGTACGAGTTGACTTAACTGAAGGTACGACTTGGCGAAGGTACGAGTCGGCGAAGGTACGAGTTGACCTGTTAGCATATTTTCAAGAACCAGACTACGAGCTTTGAAAATTAACAGCACCATAAATGGAAATACTCTGGTTGGTGTTCGGCTTCATGCTTTGCATCATGTTGGTTTTATGTGCGTACAAGCTAACATAAATTGATACACTGTCCGCACGTTCACGCATATGCGAGGTATGCGCATGCAACATCTCTCCTTGCCAAAACAAAAAACAAATGTATGCGCAGAAAACAGTTGAATTTGAAAGTTCCCCACACAACATGCACAGTGCATACAGAACTTTTACACAACAATGCTTGATTAGGGGCCATTTATTCGCTAGTTTACAGAGCAGGTCTTTATATCACATGTTAATGTATGGAGCCATGATGGTTGCTGCTCAGCGTGGGTCGTATTCCTGCACTAGTCTTTTTCGTGTCGCTATGTGTGTGTATTCGTTCGTCGTGCCATCGTCCGTAGCCGAACGCTAACAGACAGTGTAAACGCCGCAAGAAGACTGCTGGAATAAAGACTAGTGCAGGAATACGACCCGCGCTGAGCAGCAACCATCATGGCTCCTCCGCTGTCGTTGACATGGGCTTATATCACCGAGATTTGACAAAAAAATTCCAGCAAAAGCCTAGGATTTATCGCACAGGGGATCGTGCGGAAATCTTCTCAAGACTCTGCCTGTGAGTCTGACATGTCTGACAGCAAGGACCGACCGATCATTGAGGGATAAATTTGCCAAAAAAAGTAAGTCTCGATTCGAAAGTTGATGTCTGGTTTTAGAGGACAGGGTTCATTGGGCCAAGAAGCGGAGGGAGTCCAGCGTATTGGCACAATGTATGGGGCTATTAAATCCTCCTGACCGTTGCAGTTACTACATATTCCTTACTCATTTACTGGGGTGCTAGTACGACAGATAATGTCAAAATCTCAAAAAAGGAGTATGCCTACAGCACCCCAGTTACTGGGTCTAGTTTTTTACTTTTCATGATAAAGAATCGTTATTTCATAATCATAGGCCTAGGGCTAGGCCTATGTATTAAAAACATTTTTTTTTTAAATGAAGGTTAATTGGATGTTTATGACTCCTTTACACATATAGGGTTTATTTATATTCAACGGTGGTTTTCAATGCATTTCAAACATGTTGTCGGCAGTTTAAGGGGTTTATTTATATTCAACGGTGGTTTTCAGTGCATTTCAAACATGTTGTCGGCAGTTATCGTCGGGGGTCGTCAGTTGTCGGCTTACCACCACTCCAGTGCCTGCACTGGCTCTGCAGATATGCATGAATGTTTCGTCACCGGTAGTACAACTACAAATAGGTAGTATTTTTATTAGGATACTATTATTGATAGTCATACTTAATAGTCTACCTCCTACTGACCTACAGTTTTGTATAATATGTATTAAACTAGTAATAGTATCGTCATTATCGAGAGTAGATACCGATGGTATTCATTAAGGCTACAACTACAAGTTATGAGGGCATCTTACCTTCTAATAACCGCTGTATAACACTATCAACATTAATTTTATCTGCATCAGCCATTTGAATAGCTTCTTAAATTCAATATGATGTAGGATAACAAATTCGAAATTCTCAAACAATCAGGATGATGGTTGATGAACATGTAACTAGTTCAATTATCGTTTCTGTCCAAAAATTATTAATCTTTGAAGATGGCGATCGTCGATCTCAATGCGCATGCGCAAGTGCATTACCGCAGAACGCAAGCGCAGTATGGCATAATAAATCATCGAATTGTTTCCTTGACAGCGTGCTGCGTAGTGTGCTGAGCTGCCCAGCCTGCCTGTCGATCATGTTTAGTTAGCTCGTCCCCATATGGAGAGCTAACGAAGGCAGACGAAGTACGAGGTTGCTGAAGACCTATGATGTCTAGCCTCTGCTCTGAGAGCTGTGTGTAGATCTAAAGTCGCGTGCTAGCCGCCTGTGGTCGACGGGGCCGGCCGGGTGTGCACGCCGTACGCACGTACCCAACCTCAAGTATGCGTTTTTCTCTGCTTGGAGTAGTGTGATCTCTGTTTTACCTCGGCCTTTTTTCCACAGATGTCCCCCCTTTTTTAAATGTGACTCGTTCACTAATCAATGATTTTCTCACCTTTGATTTTGTCTTGTGTGTTTCCAACCTCTTGTGGTTAAGCCAGACTCCTCGATCCCTCACTCTCCCTTAACCCCTCAACCCCCCCCCCCCCAAGTGTCTCCCTCTTCATTGTTCATCCCTTGCATCTTCTGACTGCTTTATGCCTCTCTTTTCACTTCTTTCCACTTGACCAGTTTGTTACTCTTGTGTGTTGTGTAGTCATTTAGCAGACTGTTCAGAGCATAGAGCTACCCAAATGTTCAGAGCAAGAACTCGGTTAAAGTCCCATGGTCAAAATCCCCTGGACCATAGGCATATGAGGCAGGGGCAAAGCAAGAAAAAAAACAAGACTTATTAAAATTTGGTTCTTGTGTTTTTATCCGTGTAAAATATACACAGTCAGTTTCCCTTGTGGTTTATTGCTTGATATTTAAAAATAAAAAGTTGCATCACCCTTAAAGGTCCCCGTGCTGCTGCTTCCCAGGTTATACCCATAGAGCTAGCTCTATGGTTGTATCGTATAATGGGGTGTATCCCTGGCTACACGGCAGTAACCGGTTGAATGGCTTCTCACCAACTACCCCAATGGAGACGGCCAACATTAGGGCTGGATAGCTCAGTTGGTAGAGTGTTGTAAGCTGGTGCAGGTCGCAGGTTCAAATTCTGCTCCAGTCAATTTTTCTTTCTTCACCCCAAAATTGATTTAAAAATTTACCCAGTCAGATTCCCTTATGGTTTTTTGCTTACAATTTCAGGCAAATCAACCCATTTGCCCCCCTTAACCAAAGAGTGCCCATACGCCTATGTATTGGACTTGGGCCCAAGGCCTTCAATGGGGCTATAAAAGAACCAACAGCACGTGTGCAATTTACAGTGTAGTATTCTTTCTTGAACATGTTGAAGGAAGAAGCGTACTTTTAACAAGGTTTTGGGTCTCCAAAAAGATGAAAAAAACTGTAGAAATCGTAACAAATCAGCTCTAAAACTATTCCAACATTGCTCAATGGGAATGTTTTTCAGAATGTTCTTGTCATAAAATTTGATACCATGCCCTCAGACTACCGTGTTTGTTTGGGAGGGAAAGCGGATCAAACAGGGACAAATGATGCATTTTCAGGAGGAAAACAAATCCTGTACTAAACTTCTTGCCCAAATCTTGTGCTGTACATGTTCACTTTCCCTCAGCAATTTTTTTAGACAGTCCCATTACGCAATGTCTCATTTCTCTAGATCTTGAAATTTCTCATGGCTAGAGTCTAAGGCCGTGTTCGAACTGGCAGCTGTGGCAGATGCTAAGGATGTTGCTGTGGGCATCCTATCCTTCAACACTTGTTCTACGACAATCAAACTGCTGCAGCTTATTTGGACACGGCTTTGATGTTGTAAAAGTGTAATCCTAGTATGTGATGAGGATTATTGAAGCAAAATTCAATGGGAAAGGATATACATGTATGCGTTATTCTTATGGGCCTGGTATTCCATAAAATAGAGAGATGTTTGGGCCACATTTAGGCAGAATCTGAGATTGTGGAGAGAATTATCCAAATAGTTGTAAATGAATTTGCTGGAGAAGTAGTATTATATTACTGAATTAAGGCCAGACCACTGCAGCTTGAAGGCAGTCTCCAGCCCTAATTCTAGCATTTTGTTGCAAGTTAAAAAAAACCTAGGTTAAAATGTATGGCCTGCTCCAGATTATAAATAAAAACCTCAGGGCTACAACTACCTATATAGCCAATCCCTGTTTACTAAGGTTTATTCCCATACAGTATGTACAGTGGTGTAGCCAGCATCTTCTTTTGCAAGGAGGCAAAGGGGGCACAGATATTTGTAAAGGGGGCAATTTTAGTTGAGGTCAAGTCCAAGATAATGTGGACATCCAACCAATCCCCGGTGATGATGTTTGAAGTTTACAAACGTACACCTCTGTAACTTGAAAATAATGTGCCCATTGCTACCTATTAATTATAAGATTTATCACACACAAAAATAATACAAAAATAAATAAATACAAAATAAAAACACTCAGAATATATGATACACATAATATAAATCATTTTTTATTCAAGCACGACTCTTTTACTGTATAAATCATCTTAATTATCATAATTATGTGCCCCATACACTTCATTGCAACAATAAGATCATGTTACGTTTCAGCTTAAATTACTTTGTTAAAAGAAACTATGAATAGCCCATACAAAATTATAGTAAGGCTTTATCATCCATACAAACTTGTACATGTATAACATCACTCATACTTGGGGTTAAGCGATGACATGCATGCACGCATGGCATGTCCTGCCACAAAATTCCTAAAATAAGTACTTGGGTATTACGCATGTTATGCCAGATGTATAAACAAATGTAGGCCTGTGTGCAGACTTGCGCTAAGTTCACTATCACCTGTTGTAAAATAACCACTGCTCCCATTGACAGAAATGGTAATAAGGGCTAAAATTGCCTGATTATAGCAAATGTCCAGGAGTACAGGGGGCCGAGGGCGGGGGGAATCTGCCCCCTTGGCTACGCCACTGATCCCACTGTCCCTACCCACCCCATTCCTGGTCCTGTGTTTGACCATGGGGGAGAACAGGAAGAACTTTGGTACTGTGGCCAACCACTGCATAGAATCAACCCATTCATGCCATTTAACAATGTCCATTGCACCATGGAGAAAGGAATCTGCCTTCCTCCAAGAAGTAGGTATAATTTCTACTTTTGTGGATCTGAATGATGGCGTCCCAAAGGGATCAAGTCTTGGACCTCTGCTTTTTATCATTTTTATTAACAGTCTTTCTTCGAGTACTCAAAGAACCAAAGTCAGCATGTATGCGTGCTGGTAACATTGTTTTTTAATTTAATATTTGTGTTTTTATCCCATACACCAACGTGTGTTAAGCACTGTATACTCAAAACTTTCCCCAGTCCTGTGAAAAAAATCCACAGGCATATTCCTCGGGTGGGATACGAACCCACGACACCTGCCATTCTAGAGCAGATGTCTTACTAACTAGACTACAGATTGCCCGGCAGCTAGAGTAAGTTTGAATCCTATTAGCAGCGGGTACCGCAACCATTATAATAGATGATAATTTTACATTGGCGATAAAGAATATTATTAGATGACTTTTGTATGATACCTTTGACCTTGATGGAAATTCTTAGCACTAGTATGGATTGCTCTCAGAAGACCTTAACATCTTCAATGGCAAAAGATGATACTTTTGTCATATGCCATATAAATTTACACATTTGTTTTGCACATCTTTTTCATTATTGAAGTAATATGGTGTCGTTCAATGCCAACTGCCAAGAAAACCTTTCGAGGTTAAATATAATACAACATGAATGCCTGAATGCCTGAATGCTCAAAGGACTTCACAGATGAACTGAACAATTTTTACTGTAGATTTGATATTCGCGATTTTACTGCAGAGAACACTTTATTGGACAATTCATTAGCAAATGTTTCACTAACTGACAATGTTACCATTAATGAAGCTGATGTTAGGAATGTCTTCTCAGGTCTGAAGTTAAATAAAGCTGTTGGACCTGATGGTATTAGTAACAGAATTTTAAAGTCATGTAGCCATTAACTTGCCAATGTACTCACATCAATTTTTCAGATGACATTAGATGAAGGTTCTATCCCCAAAAATTGGAAAATGTCAATGATAGTCCCAGTGCCAAAGCAAAAGAAGGCTACTGTGTTAAATGATTATCGTCCGATTGCATTAACATCCAATATCATGAAATGCTTGGAAAGATTGATCACAAGGTTTCTCACTAGCCAGGCTAGCCCATTTCTTGATAATCTTCAATTTGCATACAGGCAAAGTAGGGGAGTTGACGATGCAGTGCTTGTCTATCTTCACAAACTTTACAATCACCTGGACTCACCCCGAACATACGTCAGGTCTCTGTTTATTGATTTCTCCAGTGCTTTTAACACAATACAACCTCATATCCTTGCGCAGAAATTATTACAAATGAATATCTCACCCCAAATTGTGCGATGGATACATGGATTTTTAAGAGATAGGCCACAGTGGGTCAAAGTAGGAGGTGTTTGTTCTGATGTAAAATATATCAATACTGGTGTTCCTCAAGGATGTGTCATCTCTCCTGTGTTATTTTCGTTATATACCAGTGACTGTTTATGTTCCAGCTCAAATTGCAGCATCATTAAATATGCAGATGACACGGTAATTACTGGGTACTTGAAAAATGACTCTACCGAGTATGTAACAGAGGTCATGAATTTTATTGACTGGTGTAATCGTCACTATCTCTCGATAAATGTACAGAAAACTAAGGAGATGATTTTTGATTTTCGACGAGGTGCTGAGACACATGACCCTCTCACTATCAATAACTGCATTGTAGAAAGAGTCAATGAATATAAGTATCTTGGAACTGTAGTGGATGATCAACTGAACTGGAATAGGAATACTGAAACGATATACAGTAAAGCTAACCAACGTTTGTACTTTTTGAGAAAACTGAAGAAATTTCATGTAGACCGATCTATCTTGCGTTTATTTTATCAGTCCTTGATACAGAGTGTTTTAACTTTTAACTTAATATGTACATACGGTTTACTCTCACAGCAGAGTAAGAAGAAATTTGACAGGGTAAAGAAAAATGCTCAGCGGATCATAGGTTTAATCTTGCCACCCTTGGATATAGAATTTGAAACAAAAATGGTTGCCAAGTTAAGTACAGCAATGAAGGACCCGACCCACCCACTTTTTAATTGCTTTGTTTTTAATCGCTCTGGTATTAGACTCCGTCCACCACAAACAAAATCACTTCGTTTTCGACAATCCTTTGTTCCCAATTCAATTCATCTTTTTAATTCTTTAGTCAAACGGTAATTACTTATTTTTTAACTGTACCACAAATGTTTTGTATAATTTTAAAGTAACTTGTAAGTATTGTCAGTAATCTATTCCAATCATTCGCTGTAATTTTAGCAATATACAATTTTTTCGTGGTTTTGTATTGTGCTTTACATTTTATTGTTCGGTTTTATGAACATGTTTATTATAATAATAATAATAATAATAATATTTTAATGTCTCCAATTGCCAATGGAAAACAATTATCTGTATATGTTATGCGGACAATAAAGAATTATCTATCTATCTATCTATCATAACACTCGTTAAACTACTGTCAGAAATTGAGGTTTTCAATTTTCATTTTTGCACTTTTCAATCTCACTATCACTACAGGTTTTTTCAAGAACCACATTTTTGGTCTTCTCAACATTTCAATGAGTCTAATAAAGTCTCATAATGAAGACTACAGCAGACTAGATGAAACACTTTCTAAGACCAATGCAGTTCTTGTAAGAACTACATATGTGTATAAATATCCCATAAATTACACTTAGCGATAACGAGAATGCTCACATAGTGTATCGCAAACAGAATCTTCTAAACACTCAATATCATACAAAGCTTCAAACTTTTCATCTATACTGTACTAAATACACATTTTGTAATATAAACAGCAATGCTGGTAGGTACATGTAACAAATGCCTATAATACCACAAGAGGCAACTTTGTGTACAATAATTAGTAACTCATTAAAGTTAGCTGGTCTCAATATCAGGTACTCGCATTAAAAATAAAAACTATACATGATTGGTAAGAATAAAAAACATTATTGTTTAGTTTCAGTCTAAAAGCTTACTGTTCATGAATAGAACAAATTTTTCTGTGAAATATTTCCCTCTGAAAAACCTAAAAAAGCACAACAGCTGATTTCACAAAAAGCACAAATAGGTACAACTGTGAGGATAGATCTGCTGCAGAAGGCGGCACTTTTGGGAACAGCTAGGATCCTGCGAAAGACCCTCGAGATCTAAGGCTACGGGACGTAGCCCGACTCGAGGAGTTACAAAGGAACAAAGGAAAATGAGATCTTTCTTTTGCATGCTGTGATGTCGTGAAATAATAATAATAATAATACAAATCTTGACAAAAATAAAACTTGTTCCGACTACTCGGTCAGAACAGCCAAAATAGACTATGTGTCTTCTATGCATGCATGTATTAGAGACTAGTAAATCATGACAGACATAAAATACAGATAGATGTATTTAAACATAAATAAAAGCATTCAAACAGTGCCCTCACTCAGGTCAAAGGAAGACCTCCCATTGGTTGGTAGTTTTGCGTGACTTGTACACATGTGCACGTTTCCATTGTTTGACCTCAGCAAGGGCAGCGTATGCAAAGGGTCTATTGGACGTGGATACAAATCCCTTTTTTTGACAAGGGAAGTAGATCCCTAGCATCCAACATGTTGTCATTGCAATAAATTAAAGTGCTATATAAGAGCTTATGACTGAATACCAGAGTGTATGAAATCATGCCCGACTCATATGTGCATGACACATAGTGCATTAAGCTTGCCTACTACAAAGATGTATGTAGAACTGGTTGAAGTAGTATGAGTGTCACAAATGAATGCTCACCAGTAAAGTAATCATTAGAAAAGCTTACTCGTCTTCTCTATAATAGCCATCCATCACAATAGCTCCGTCATGATCTGCACCTTCCTTTGTGTATACACCATTTATACTGTTGGATTCCATTAGACATAAGCATTGCTGACACCACCTACATGTACATCATAAACAATCACAAAATAACGATAGTTAAAATTCAGAACATGAACTATTTATATCTGAAACTAGATCCAAAAAGTGCATGTGACTTAACCAGTTGGTGCCAACTGACGTGTATCCTTGAAAATATTTTTCAAGCCAGCAAAAGGGTGATGTTGAAACACGCCATTGTGTAAAATCGGAATATTGAAACAAAGGTTGCCCGGACATTCCAGAACGTGCACAGAGTGTGCACACGCCGTCTAACGCTTCATTTCACCCAAACACAAAGAGAAAACATGGTCTTGAATATTTCGCCAATTTTTTGCCATTCTGCAGTGTTTTTTTTTTGTTCTCTTAGCTTTGTTAAGTCAAGGTTTCTTTGTGCCAGCAGTACTCTCAAAGAAAAATTATTCCTGCAATTCCGGGGAAAACAATCTTATCAGGCTGGACAGAAAAAATCCCAGTGGCAACTGGTTAACCAGTAGGCACCAGATGAGGTGTATACACACAAATGTTTTCCCTGCCTGGAAACGGAAGTAGTGTACAGACGCCATTTTGAAAAATTGGAATACTGGAACAAAGGTCGCCGGGACATTCTACTGCTGAGTGTGCACAGACCACACACATGCCTTTTAACGCATCGTTTCACCCACACAAAGACAAAACATGCTTTAATATTTTGACATTTTTTGGCAATTGAGAGGTACTTTTTGTGCAATCCCAGATTCCAGACCTTTGTCATTTTGTTCCAAGAAGAGGATTACAAGACATCAAGAGGCTTCCACCATTGTTTATTCAGTTTATTTTGGCTCAATGGAAGCAAGTCAGAGTGAACCGGCAATCAAGCCATAGTTTTGGGTTTAGTACCAATCCTATGCCGTAGGTAATGGCCAATGGTTTGCAATTCACGGTGCGTGAATTTGACATTTTCTCAGTCGAGGAAACAAAACGCACAATGCAATAAAGAAAGTCTTCATTGTCTTAGCTTTGTCAAGTCAGGGTTTCTTTGTGCCAGCGGTACTTTCAAAGAAAAACGATTCTGGCAATCTCGACAAAATAATCCCGCCAGGGGAAGGGAACAAATAAAAGAATCCCGGCGGCAACTGGTTACAGGAGAGGGACATGAAACATAGCCTTTTTTCTGTTGTATATTTTATTTTTCTGCTGTACAATTATCAGTTGAGACACAACGAAACCATATTACTTATTGCATAGAGAAAGGACCACACATGGTTGTAGTTTACAATATTATTATTGTCAATATTATTTAATTGATTAAAATGGTGGTTATTGACCTCTTGCTAGATCTACTGACCCCAACAGTTTAAGTGAAACTGAGTGACTACATGAGCTTTTTAGAAAGCTTACCTCTTTGCTATAACCAGGTCATGTTGTTTTGCCTTGCCCCATGCTGCATGTTCCAAGAGCAGGGATGCTATGTAGGTTCTAGCAAGACTGTATGCAAAATCCCTTGAAGCCACTTCCAGTGAAGCCATGTCCTGTTAAAACCAGAGTAAAACAGCTAGATGCAATAGAAGAAAAAAGGTTTCCTCCAACATCATGCAATCTCATTCCACACACTCCTTTGTGCAGGAAACAATTATGACAATGTTGTAATCCCACAAGTATACAACGTATAGCACCCACAAGCATATGCACAGTACACACTAGTTCCTGCAAATCATGCTGCCCATTAAATGTACCCACTTTCAGGGTCTGTTGTACCCACTTTCAGGGTCTGGTGTACCCACTGTCAGGGTCTGGTGTACCCGATTTTAGGGTCTGGTGTTCCTGATTTTGGGGTCAGGTATACATTCCTTTCTGTGTTTAGTGACCGGTTTGCACAAACACACATGTACGGTTTCTGGAGCGGTAGCTGTAGCTGTAGCTGTAGCTGTAGCTGAGGCTGAAGCTGAAGCTGAAGCTTTAGCGGTAGCGGTAGCGATAGCGGTAGCAGTAGCAGTAGCAGTAGCAGTAGCAGTAGCAGTAGCAGTAGCAGTAGCAGTAGCAGTAGCAGTAGCAGTAGCAGTAGCAGTAGCAGTAGCAGTAGCAGTAGCAGTAGCAGTGGCAGTAGCAGTAGCAGTAGCAGTAGCTGTAGCTGTAGCGGCAGCTGCAGCGGCAGCGGCAGCTGTAGCTGTAGCGGTAGGTAGCAGTAGCTGTAGTGGTAGCGGTAGCGGTAGCGGTAGGGGTAGCGGTAGCAGTAGCTGTAGCGGTAGCGGTAGCCAGCTGTAGCGGTAGCGGTAGCCAGCTGTAGCAGTAGCGGTAGCGGTAACGGTAGCTGTAGCGGTAGCGGTAGCGGTAGCTGTAGTGGTAGCGGTAGCGTTAGCGGTAGCGGTAGCGGTAGCTGTAGCGGTAGCGGTAGCTGTAGAGGTATCGGTAGCTGTAGCGGTAGCGGTAGCGGTAGCGGTAGCGGTAGCTGTAGCAGTAGCGGTAGCTGTTGCGGTAGCGGTAGCGGTAGCGGTAGCGGTAGCTGTAGCGGTAGCGGTAGCGGTAGCGGTAGCGGTAGCAGTAGCGGTAGCTGTAGCTGTAGCGGTAGCTGTAGCGGTAGTGCTAGCGCTAGCGCTAGCGCTAGCTGTAGCGGTAGTGGTAGCGATAGCGGTAGCGGGAGCCGGAAGTCAAATTGCTTTCTTCATGTTGTAAATATGTACAAGTATAGGTGCCCTGTATTGTATTTGGTGTTGAATTTTTCATGTTTATTGGGCACTGAGTACTATCTGCACAGTCCCTCTTCCTCCTTCCACTACATTGTTTAGTTATTTGCTAACCATATTTTAGTGCTGTACCAGCCCAACTGTCAATATTCTGTCAATTATATACAGACTATCCAAATCCATGTAGTTATTTACCTGATCCTTACTGCATAGCTTGACAAACGTCAAGATGTTATCGCAAGCGTTGTTGATATTATGACAGCACTCTGTAATATCCACATTGCTTGATTGGTCTAAGGATTCCAGACGAGTTTGGATATCAGTGAAGTATGCTGCTAAAGTTCCTCCGGAGGTCTTCGTAATTGAGCGTAGGACATCTAAGGACAAAATATTTGTTGTTCCCTCCCAAATGCTTAGCACCTGTCAGCATCAAAAACAAATATTTTAATACCTTCTATATACAGACATTTTATTGAGAATTAGTTTGTACTGCCGCTATTTTGGAATGAAAAATGCTGCGCATGTTTAAAGCAGCCCTTGCCTATAATAGAAACAGTTCATACAATGCATCTTTTTTGTTATTTGCCCCCAAAACGTCAGACTGGGTAACTATAAAAGGAAGATAGGACACTCTGTGTGGAAACATGAAACGCAAAATAGCTGCACGTGAAAGTGTGCCCGCTGTTGTTAGGCAAGTAAAACCAAAGATTGTTTGTGCAATAAATACTATGGAAAAACTAAGGCCAAACAATTCCACCAACTAAAAAAGGTGATGACAGGTCAAAAATATGGTGTTCGGTCATAAATTGTGCCAATAATCCTAATAAAGGAAAAATGTTATATTCAATTCTTTTTGTTTTGTTTTTCTTTTTCCTTTCATTCCTTTTCCATTTTCTTTGTTGCAAAGAATAATAGGATCAGGGGAGAACCCACGATACAGAGCATTTAAGGGTGTCAGGGTGAAAAGTGAAAACTTTTATTTCATTTGATATTTTTTAATTGACTCACTGGATCTGTAGTGTTGTAACGTTTGTTAGCTCTAATGGATGTATGACAATTTTTTAATTGATTTTTAAACTTTTGATAAATCAGATCCAAAATTGAGGTTTTATTATTTGTGTTATATGTCTATAGTATATTTACAAACATTTTTTTTCATAATTTATTTATAGCCATTAAACATGCAGAGGGTTGCCAATAACTCTTACTGTACTGTAACTTCTTGCAAGTGACAACTAAAAATGAATGGCATTATACTGTAGGCCTTCTACATGATCACAGTATAAGCTTGCTTTGAGGACTCAAGACTTAGTATTCCCATTTCACCATATTGTAATGAAAATACAACCTACGATTGATTTCCAGTAAACACACTTTATTATTCATCTGATGAAAATACAGATTTCTTTCACAACTATTATTTGTAGGACTTTGGATACATAAGGAATAAGTATCCGATTATCAACTTGTGTTTTAATGAAAGGATTAATGTTAACACAGTTGTTTATTATTTAATAGCACCTATGGTGAAATAACTGAAGAGTACCTAAAGTGAAATGACTTATACAAATTTAATTAGCCTGCACCAAAATTTGGCCAGGGTTATTATGATAAGGAATTATTTGTTCTAGTGGTTAATGACCAATCGGACGAGTGCGTCCAGAAACGTCTCAGCTTATTCGACTGCTGATGCACATTGGTGCTCTGCTTCAACAGCAGTATTAGTTGGCATTGATGATACACATGACAAGCAGTTTGTACTAATGTTCATTAATTAAATAAAACAGTTGTTATATTCGTTTAAAGAATACACAAAATCAATTGTGTGCCAGCAGTACTCTCAAAGAAAAATTATTCCGGCAATTTCCGAGAAAATAATCCTGTCAGGCTGGACAGGAAATAATGGAAGAATACCGGTGGCAACTGGTTAACAGAGTATTGCTGTAATGTTTACTGTCGTTGTAATTAGGGCCTCTTTATCTTCTCTTGTTAATGTTTTTATGCTGTTGGTATTATTCCTATTGTATTGTTGCTTTTCTATGTGGTCCAGGAGGGTCAGGTTTAAATATTTAACATTCTTATACTGTCTTTACTGCTTTTACTTTTATCTGTCAGATTTTACTGGTTACTGTGCAGCACTTTGAGATCTCTGTGAATTTTAAGCACTTTATAAGCTTTAATTATTGTTATTAATATTATAATGAAGATGATGGTGATGGTGACAATAAATCAGAAATATATATTCTTGTTTTTCTGCATCAGTCATTATTGTTATTTTATGAATGAGTTTTCAAGCTAACAACTGGATTTCCGCAAAAGAATCTAACTGAACTCAACCATGGCCCTTGTGGGTCTGGTATATTACATCTTATGCTAGGTTGCATGCATGTTAACCATAATAGCACATATAGGACCGACAAGAAGCACATTCAGACACTAAGTAGCCTACCTGTGCATCTCGCAGCATGACTGGTAAGCCAGTATCTTCAATATATCCCTGACCACCAAAACACTCTAAGCCTTCTGATGCAACGGCTATTGCCTGTAAAAAAAAAATAAACTAATTACCAACTGGCATAATCAACTACAAATGTTGACTACACCATTGATATTTGGAAGACTTTGCTCATCCCCTCAGGTCGCGTAGTGATCACATCCTATTTGTGTTGTGTGTACCATAGCAGTGCAATAAATGCAGCGAGTTGTGGAGTGTTTGTAGGGAAGTTAACTAGTCAAAACTTAAAAAATTCTTTAAAAGTCATGTGATGACAACATAATGACGTCATTTCAGATTTATTTGTTACATGTCTCTGTCTAAACACATAACAGGATTCAACTAAATCAAACGTATGGTTCGGTAGATACATGAGGTCAAAAAGTGCACCTTAATGTTATACCATGTGACACGTGAGGATGTCATCAACCTGAAACTTAACACACTTATTGTCTGGATAAGGATCATGTATACCAGTTTTGAAGCGATTACCACAATCTTCGCCACAGACATCAAGTAAAAGTGCATTTTTAACTGGTTTTTTTTCACCTGCCGCTAGAGGGCGCTTTTGTAAATTATGACATCATCGGTACTATTTTTTCAAAGTAGACCCTTGCCGGACACTGACCGAAAGTAATTTTTTTAAATGTATCACTTTTGAATTACAAGGCACTTCTGGTTTCGACCGGAAGTAGAGGTCAAGTGATTTAACGCACTGGATAAAAAATGAAGACCTGTATTAACTCTACCTATTCCTACAAAGAACAACTTACGGTCTCATATGGTTGATTGATACAGATTTTCAAAGATTTAAGTTATTAATGTTTTAAACATTGTAATTTGACTAGTGATGACGTCACTGCAACATGCACACTACTGCACTAATGCCAAGTTTCATTTAAATTGCAAATAAGGACTATATGCAAAATGGCGATGAGAATGAAACATGTGCATTGTTAATGCACTTCCGGTATGCAAAAAAGTATTCATGAGTCTTCAATTTTAGAGTTTACAGCCAAAAGCCATGCAAATGCATGTGACTTCTATGATATGAATTTTGCCAGTTTAACATTTCTTAAAAAACCCACTAAAAACAACTATCCGCGGATATCTGGATATCCGCAGACATTCAGCCGGCGGTTAAGCGGATATTGAATTTCACTATTCATCCAGGGTTACTTATCACAGTGTGGCAACTCGTGACCAATATCTAGTTCATCAGTCTCAAGTTGTGATGTCTAAATCACTGGAGTGTGGGTTGATTCTCAGTTATTTAACTTTCAATATGCTCAATGTTTAACTTTCTTAGACATTACCTGTTTAGCAGTGTAGAGCTTAGTAATGGGTGTGAGTAACCGTATTAAGTGTTGTTCATGTTGTGTCGTCATACTGCATTCATCTAATCCTAACAGATAAGCTAAATGTAGAACAAGTATAAGATTGCCTCTTGTTTCAACCTGCAATAAAAAAACATGATGACACTAAAATTATTCTCTGTACGATAAGTACAATTTGGTGTAGACCAGGTCTACAGGGCCAAGCAGCTATAGCAATCAAAGTTTATGACTTGGACTAGTTGTATCATTAACTCGTTCTAAATTTTGTACTTAGTGCAGTCATTTTTTAGAAGCCTGTGGCAAATTACAAACTCTTAATTCTGTAAGAGTAGTGAAACATAAGTCTGACTTCAACATGTTAACTTTTTTGGGGCGAACAAAGAAAAACTGACTGGAGCGGGATTTGAACCTGCGACCACCGGCTATACGTACTGACGCTCTACCAACTGAGCTATCCAATCAGAAGCCATTCAACTGGATACAACCCTATGTTGACAGTCTCCCTAATTTGTCAATACCTTTTTTTCAGGAGGAGGGGGGGGGCACCAGTCAGAAGTCATTCAACCGGATACTGCCTTATAGCTCAGTCGGTAGAGCGGGTTCAAATCCCGCTCCAGTCAATTTTTCTTTATTCAACCCAAAAATTGATTTAAGTTTACCAAGTCATTTTTCCTTGTGGTTTGATGCTTGATATTTAAAATAAAAACATTGCATCACCCTTATGGTATTGCTAAACCCTAACCTGGGTTACTGCTTACCTCTAATCTGGCTAGTGTCTTCATGTGTATTGGGTGTTGCTAAACATTAACCTGGTTTACTGCTTATCTCTAATCTGGCTAGTGTCTGCATGTGTAATGGGTGTTGCTAAACCCTAACCTGGTTTACTGCTTACCTCTAATCTGGCTAGTGCCTGCATGTGTAATGGGTGTTGCTAAACCCTAACCTGGTTTACTGCTTACCTCTTATCTGGCTAGTGTCTGCATGTGTAATGGGTGTTGCTAAACCTTAACCTTGTTTACTGCTTACCTCTAATCTGGCTAGTGTCTGCATGTGTAATGGGTGTTGCTAAACCCTAACCTGGTTTATCTTACCTCTTATCTGGCTAGTGTCTGCATATGTAATTGGTGTTGCTAAACCTTAACCTGGTTTACTGCTTACCTCTAATCTGGCTAGTGTCTGCATGTGTAATGGGTGTTGCTAAGCCCTAACCTGGTTTACTGCTTACCTCTTATCTGGCTAGTGTCTGCATGTGTAATGGGTGTTGCTAAACCCTAACCTGGTTTACTGCTTACCTCTAATCTGGCTAGTGTCTGCATGTGTAATGGGTATTGCTAAACCCTAACCTGGTTTACTGCTTACCTCTAATCTGGCTAGTGTCTGCATGTGTAATGGGTGTTGCTAAACCCTAACCTGGTTTACTGCTTACCTCTAATCTGGCTAGTGTCTGCATGTGTAATGGGTGTTGCTAAACCCTAACCTGGTTTACTGCTTACCTCTAATCTGGCTAGTGTCTGCATGTGTAATGGGTGTTGCTAAACCTTAACCTGGTTTACTGCTTACCTCTAATCTGGCTATTGTCTGCATGTGTAATGGGTATTGCTAAACCCTAACCTGGTTTACTGCTTACCTCTAATCTGGCTATGTGTCTGCATGTGTAATGGGTGTTGCTAAACCCTAACCTGGTTTACTGCTTACCTCTAATCTGGCTAGTGTCTGCATGTGTAATGGGTGTTGCTAACATTAACCTGGTTTACTGCTTACATCTAATCTGGCTAGTGTCTGCATGTGTAATGGGTATTGCTAAACCTTAACCTGGTTTACTGCTTACATCTAATCTGGCTAGTGTCTGCATGTGTAATGGGTATTGCTAAACCTTAACCTGGTTTACTGCTTACCTCTAATCTGGCTAGTGTCTGCATGTGTAAGGGGTGTTGCTAAACCTTAACCTGGTTTACTGCTTACCTCTAATCTGGCTAGTGTCTGCATGTGTAATGGGTGTTGCTAAGCCCTAACCTGGTTTACTGCTTACCTCTAATCTGGCTAGTATCTGCATGTGTAATGGGTGTTGCTAAACATTAACCTGGTTTACTGCTTACCTCTAATCTGGCTAGTGTCTGCATATGTAATGGATGATTGCCAATCTTCTTCCCAAATGCACATCTTCTCTGACTGTAATCTCTTGCGAGATGAACAATCCTGCAAATACAAAATTTTGCCATTTTGCCATTGAGTAGGAAAGGTGATTAGTGTAGATCTGACTTCCAAAATCACATTCTAACCTCCCAATATCACATTTGACCCATAATTTTTGGGTATGATGTAAAGACAGAAAATGATTTGGGAAAGGATCTGGACTAGAATGTGATTTGGGGTTTTGTTACTTCAATCCTTAAAGTGATTACGGTTTCAGGTGTGATACTGGGAGATCAAAGTGTGATTTTAGACATCTATTGCTGGAAATCACTCTTCACAAATCACCTTTCCAACTCAATGCCAAAATCACATCTTGGGGGTTCAAGACCCTGAGGCCGATCTAGGAAATCTTAAGTCCAGCAATTCTGTGTTTCTTAGCTCTGGCAATCAGGCCAATCTGGTTATGGAAACAGAAGATCAGCTAAAGTGAGTGAGTGAGCAAATTACCTTCTCATGAGTCCTACAGAGGAGAGTGAGTTATGATAACGAGAAATTGTGAGCATAGAGCTGATTCCTGAAATCCCTCGACCTTCATCAGACACCTATATATCAAAACACGAACAAACAAATACACATCATCAAAAAATGTCATTAACCAAATACGAACATTAAGCCAACCTACCCTAATTTTCTCTGCCAATACAAAGATATTTACAGCCTAAAGTCCTGCTCAACACAGCAAGTATCAAGTAACGTCTATCATGACAGATGGAAATGTGTGTCTCTACACCATGTGATCAATGAGCCAGCACATCTTACAACTATCAAAATGGCTGCAGCATGTTTACATTTTATATAAGATTACAACCAGTAGATGCCAGATGACCTGTATACACAGAAATATTGACTGAACCAGGTGAAGTTTAAACATGCCAATGTGTACAATTGAAATACGAGAACAAAGGTCGATCGGACATTTTGTTTCGGAGCATGCACACAGTATGCAGTCACCATGCAATGCTTTGCTTCACCCACACAAAGATGACAGAGGGTCTTGAATATTTTGCTGACTTTCAGCTACTATGCATGGGGCCATTGTGTTCTCCCCGATTCCAGACCTTTGTCCTTTTGTTCCAAGAAGATGATTACGAGACATTAAGAGGCTTCCATCATTATTTATTCATTTTATTTTGACTCAATGGAGGTTAGCCAGAGTGAACCGGGATCCAGCCTGTATTTGACATTTTCTCGATAGAAAAAAACAAAAATACAGGTGCTATAAAGAGAATGTTTTTCTCTTAGTTTTGTCAAGGTTTCTTTGTCTCAAAGGAAAAAGTATTCTGGTAATTCAGAGAAAAGAATTCCTGTCAGACAGACCATGGAATGAACTTATATAAAAAGAGGCATATTTTTTCAATTTTGTGGTACCCGTAATATGTATGGTCCCTCAGGACCACATAATATTTGGACCGTATGGGGTTTCCATGGTGCTGAATCCAAATATGGTTGTTGCCAAGCTCTAAAACTGCTTTTTATCTTTTTTAATTGACAGATCAATTTTTTTGATAATTTTTGTCAAAAACAGTAATTATGGAATAACATCTACATGTACATTCATTGGACTATTTTCATGAAATTCGTAGTTTAAGTTAATGCATTAGTGCTGAATCCAAGTATGGTTGTTGCCGAACTCTAAAACTGCACAATAATTAACGGATGAAATTGTGGGTCATTGTTGTTCAAAAACAGTAATTTTTGAATAACATCTACATTCATTGGACTATTTTCATGAGATTTGGTGTATGAGTAAATGCAGTGGTGCTGAATGCACATATTTTAATTGTTGACTCGCTCCTAGACTGCATTTTTACTGAACAGATCAAATTCATCAGAAGGTGCAGGCTAATGTGCATCGGATACATGTCGAGGCCAGGGGAGGGTGGGAACTTATTGAAAAGGGGAACAGGGATGATGAAAAGTGGGGGGCGAAAATCGATGTTATATTAGACCAAAAATAAAGACTTTAAGTTAGGCTAGACAGCTAACTATAACAAATGAATGTTCACACTGAAGCGACAGGGTTTGCTTTCAATTCAACCAGTTTCTGCATATTTAATCATCCAACTAAATAATCTTCCATTATTATGAATCCTGTTCATTATTGATCCTTTGTGTGTCTTATCTTTTATAAATTTCTGCCGCCCATATACAACATGAACATGGGTGTGCGACGAAAAGTGATTGGTCAAACGTCTCCACAATGAGCGTGCAACCCAAAGTATTAATGTGCATCTTGTGCGATCAACCAGTTGTGATTGGCTAATCATAGCATAGGCTTGCACATTCAAACCATAATATCAGCATAATGTCAGCATTAACTAGTCATTGACAAATTTTACACGTAGTTTCTCTATTGAAAGGTCAGAGTGCACACACAAACTTTCTGTGTGGTGGTGGGCCATCATCACACAAATATTGTACTATTACACTGTAGACATTTTTACTTAAATGGACCTTGAACAAATAAATTATTGTTATCTTGCATACATGTACTCTATTTTGTATAAATCTGCAAGCATTTCTAATAAATCCTTAACCATTCTATCATTACTCCTTGCTCCTGTTTACCTTATCCAAAATACATTGCAACTTAAGTTCCTAGAATGCCACCATATCCCTACCTGCAATCTGCATCAAAATACGGTTATTTTCCTGTGTTTTTTTAGCTGCTCACAAAAATGTTCTTGCTTGAATCTGCTGTCATTTACTGAGAGGCAGTTTAATGCCATTATCCAGCCCTCTGGTCAGTTGCAAATTAGGCACTCATTAGAGTACATTGGAGATGGATAAACCACTGCATTTAGACCACTGCATTTTGGCAGTCTTCATCAATAACATCATCACTATTTGATTCGACATCTCCATCTGAAACCAAAAAAATATACATAAAGCAATGGAGGATCAGGAAGTAACATTACCATTGGTTTAGTTTTAGTTATGCAGCAAACAATATTTATTCTCAGCAAATATAGCAGCCACTAACAGTTTGTATGAAATACCACATTGTGATTGTGGATTATTTCATCTCAAGCTAACAGACAGGTCAACTTGTACTACAGTACACAAGAATGTATCTCTATGATTGAACGTTTTGAACGGGAAAGGCATTTCATGGGAATGGGATACAAAGTAAAAAAGCTTTCTTATTTCAATTACTTTTATAAGTTAAAAAAAACAAACTTGGTTAGTTCTTTCCCCACAAATAAGCAACTTGTTAATATAAAAAAAACTACAAATCAAAATCAAAGCGACACAGCCTGTTGACAAAAACCTTTCCGATTTCAATTAATATTAGTTCTTTCTTAAAAAATATTCTATTACAATATTTTAACATTTAAAACAACAAATTTCAAATCAAAACAGCAGACATGCTGTAGTTCAGAAACCATTACTTTCTTTTGGTTCTTTCTGGGTAAAACTATTTATTAATATTCACATCTTGCTTAAAAACAAAACCGTCAAAGCTTACATATGAGCGAAAAAGCACAATGTTAAATGAAAAAAAAAATGTTAAACTCAAAACAAACACAAAATTAAAATAAAAACAGCAAGACTTTCAGATAAGATTTAATCAACAATGTACCTAGACTTATTTCCCATTAACACATACTCATTGAAAAATACATGTGCTCGCGTGTGTGCAGGTTGACCAGCTTTCAATCTGACCATGCTAGCTACACTAACAAAACAAGACTTTAAAAATTGCAAGACTTTAAAAATTGCAAGACTTTAAAAACTGAAGTCATTTTTCATTACTCGGCTTTTGTCTGAAGTGATGAGGACCAACAACCATTTTAATGTTAATTTGTATCTGCCCATGAACTAGAAAAACAATGTTACATATCTAATACAAATTACAAATGTATACATGTATGCACCACCGTACCAATGGCCAACCATGGAACTACGATACAAATTGATAAACACTACGTAGTACGTTAGTATAAATAGTAAATTGGAAGTTTTGTTTTCATCAACATAAAATTATCATCAAGTAAAATTTCTTAACTTTATGGCATCAAATTATCCTTGGAAAAACTCACCTGCAGCTTTGTCATCTTTAGTCTGCTTGTTGAGGGCTTGTTTTATTTTGCCAACTTCACACAATCTTTGGTAACATCCTCAACGGTAGCAAAACTGAAAAAGCTTTGTCATCTTTAGTCTGCTTGTCGAGGGCTTGTTTTATTTTGCCAAATTCACACAATCTTTGGTAACATCCTCAACGGTAGCAAAACTGGGGGAGGATGTCTCTTGAAACATGACACAACTTTTTTTTCAACTGAATTATCAAACACTACAATTTTGCCTCCACAGAGCCTGAATTCTCGGCCCATTTTTCACAACAATGAAGGAATTTAGACCAGCCTATATCTGTAAAGGCTGTCAGTTTTCCCCCTTCTTCAGCACAAAAATGCATGCAACAAATATTTAGGTACTCGTAACCAGAGGTTTTTAAAAAGCAAACTTTCTGCACAATGGTAAAGTGTGGGAACAAGAATGCCATATTGCTTCAATGACGTCACCTACATCGCTGGCTAAATGTCACCGTAATTATTTCTTTTGGGGATGTTGTGGAGGATTTTTGTCAGGTAACAAGCAGTAAAAAATTTAATGTATTTTATTACACATCTACATATAAAAATGTAATGGTCCAAAAAAGGGGGCCACGGTTTAGAAGAATTTGAGCCATCATCCCATGGTCTATGACTAGACGGGAACAAATGGAAGATTCTCAGCAGCAACTGGTTAACATGTCAGAATTTGAGTGTGTATTCTCGGTGGTGACATGTCAAAGCTTTAAGGGAAAAAGCTGAGTGGACAAGTCTATTGCTTTGAGTATCAAATAAAATTCAACTGACATTCACAATCTTACAAAAGAACTTTGATAATTTTTTTTAAGAGCTACATACCAAATGTGCAACGGTTCCATCAAGTAAGAGTTCAGCTGTAGGGAGTTGTCTTGTACCTAGTTTATTTTTTAGGCGATGGATTTCCATTCCATTGAGATTGCCGTCTATATTCATTGTTTCCACATAGAATAAGGATATACCCTTAGTACCCTACAGCATAAATAATAACAATAAGGACAACTTATTACAGTGCAACATCTTTAAACAGGAGAGCAAGTAAGAACAAGCTGCATGTAAAATTAACCAAGAATTCAGGCATGATCTGGTCCTTGGGCAAACAAATGGTTAAAAAACAAAATATCAATACATTATGCACAACCAGTAAGGTCCATGTACATGTCTGATAAATATTGTGCCTACAAAGGTGAAAAGAGTGTATCACTCCAAACATTACAATTGGTTGGCACTACTTGTACCCATCTCCCTTTTATAGCTCCATGGTGTACTGTAATATGCCCTTGGAGCATGGCATTTGATTCCCTGCAGAACCTGCAACATTTTTATATTGTATCACTTTCCAACAGTTTTCACATAGTAGACACCGGATGGCGTGTGTATACACCAAAAAATGTCCGAACCAGCAAACAAGCGACGTTTAACATGATATTGTGTAAAATCGGAAAACCGGACATTTTGTTTCGGAGCCTGCAGAGTATGCACTCACCGTGTAACGCTTAGTTTCACCCACCCAATGAGGACAGAAGGTCTTGAATATTTTGCAAATTTTTGCCATTGTGCGGGGGTTATTGTGTAATTTCTGATCCAGGCCTTTGTCCTTTTGTTCCAAGAAGAGGACTACGAGACATTGAGAGGCTTCCACCATTGTTTATTCACTGTATTTCAGCTCAATGGCGATAAGTCAGAATGATCTGGGGATCCAGCCTTGGTTCCAGATTTAGTACCAATTCTCGGCCATAGCTCACAGCTAAGGATTTGCAATTCACTGTGCGTGAACTTGACATTTTCTAAATAGAGAGTACTTGTTCTCTTGGCTTTGTCAAGTCAAGGTTTCTTTGTGCCATAGGTACTCTAAAAAGAAATTCTGGCAATTCAAAGAAAATAATCCTGTCAGGCCGGACGGGAAAAAATAGAAGATTCCCAGCAGCAATTGGTTAAGGTAAGGAAGGTTGATTTTAAAATAAGTGCTTCTTATTTCATAAAAGTAATACAAATTAAGATCAAAATAAGCTTAAATTTTAAAGAGAGTGTGCTACCTACCCGAATGGAATTGCCATCTCTGTCCACAATACGAGCTAATGTGAGCGTCATGTCAGAATCTGTGGCTGAGGAGAACCATTTATAGCCATAGAGTTTATAGGATCCATCATTCTGCAGGACAGCTACTGTTTCTGTACCATCACCTGTTTGGTGAAACAAAAACAAAAACAAAAACAAAAAATGTTGCTATTCAAACTTCATTCACCTAACTTGCTTGGCTTGATGTTTCCAATAACCAAACAGAAGCTGAAGGGGAACAGTCTGGTTAATTGAATACTACTCACTGGTCCTATCTTGATGTCCTTGCACACAAAGTGAAAAAGGTGGTCAAAGAATGGTTTTAAGCCTCTTGATGACAAGTAATGCACAGCCACTCACCGTCATTGTGGGTCAAAACATGAAAAGGAATGGTATTGACCCAATATCACAATAATTTTGGTTTCGCCATTTTCGAAGTCAATGGTACAGACTCACTGTGTGTTTTTCACTGTAGTGCACATTTTTAGGCAACACAGCATTTACACATATACCTATTGACTCCCAAAATGGTGAGCGTGGCACAGTCACCGCATGTGACATGTGTGCAAGGGGTCAATGCACCAATAGACCAATCCACTAACCCTAACTCCCCTGAGTGATTTACTAGGATCCTTCCCCACTCTAACAAATTCCAACACCAAATAGGTAACTCAACACCCAAACTGTGGTACTCTGATTATGGTGGTATGCCTGAACCCATAAAGCATGATCAGTTTACTCACGCAGTCCCTAGTCCAACAAAATCCAACAAAACCTGCTGTTAGAGTTTGATGGAATAGGGACTGTAAGGGTTAAGCCCCACCTATTAACATATTGACCAATCACAGCCTTGACAATGCCCATTAAAGTCCAACAAAAGTCAGACACGTTAAAATCCCATTAAAAAAGTGAACAAACCACTGCCATTGTTCTGACATACAACACCATATACAACTGTACTAATGTTAGTTTTAATTTTTGGGGGATTTCTGGTGGTGCAAATCCCACAACAGTGGTCCCTGTGTAAAAGTGCTTTAACAGTGTTCCTGTCTGCATTGTTCTTTGAACTCAAGGCACTGCTCAAAATGCCACACCACCCTGCGCTTGTGGCAAGAAAGTCACACCATGTGCTGTTGCCAGGCAGTTGCTGATGTAACCAACTGACTTGCTTATCCAGCCAGTCAATTTGTTACTTTATTTCCTTTGATATGCATGATTAAGTTGACTAAGTTATTTTAGAGAACATTCCAAAGAGTTAAGGAACAACTTGTAGCTCTTATGTAATGATTCGATTTCTAAAGAAATACTCAAGTCAGTGAACCATGTAGGGTGTGGCTGTGGTCTAGCTCACGATGTGTAGTGGTGTAAGGCCATTCCTGCACCACCAGCTACAGTGAGAGGAGCTACCTTTCCGCTCCTTCCGTTCTTTCCGTTCTTCAATTTGAGTTGGTTGCTTTGACTTCAGTTTCAATTAAAACATTCATTCAATATCGAGCCGTAGCTGCACCACTAAACAACATAGTGAGAAATACTTGCTATAAATGTCACAAGTTTGGTGAGTTAAAAATGTGTATATTTTGTATGTTTAGGCATAATACAAATCTCCATATTCGAATTATGTGTCATGTAATAGACAACTATTTGTAAGCTGAATGTTTAAAAGTAAAGGTTCCATTTATAATTATCTTAAGTTAAAAAGGGAGTTCCTTGCTGGGATTAACCATTTTGGTTCTGGCATTTTGAATGAGGTGTGTTAACCTACATCGTTTTAGTGGTGACATAAAACCCACCATTATTTGTAGAATACATCTGCATTTCAAGGCGTCTTATCTATGCAATTAATTTACAGTTTCCTGCAACCTTGAAGCCATATACAGGTAGTCTGCTTTGACGTATGACCCCATACCTTGTAGTCAAACCACTTTTATATATAAAGTACAGGGGATATTTAATGTGCTTATTGTAATTCATGTTGTATGCAATTATATTAACACCGGTTTTATATATTTCATCTATTTTTCAGGGATCACCCAGATAACACTTCTCTCCTGTGGTAGCCTTGCAAAAATATATGTATACATTATTCTAAATTAAATTTATTATAGCCGGATATTTCATTACTAATATCATAGTCTTGCTTGCATAATACCTTGCATGGATGATTATTGTGACTTGCGCTTTATTTATCTTATGATAATGTAAATAGTTGTCATTAAACAAAACTTAAGACTCAACCCAAGTTGAAAGTTATCCATTCTCATTTTTATATCTGTATTGCCTTCCAATTGGTCACACTAAGGTAGACAGGCTGAATGGATCGGTCTATTATTCAAACCACATAACTATCTCTTCCCCTATTGATGCAGCAATGTACATGTAATTGATGTTATCTAAAACAGATGTCTTTACAACAAAATCTCAATGCATATACTTAAGGATGAGTAATCAGGTGGGTTCACAAATATCAGTGAATATTGCATTAAATGCACAATTGATATCGACAGATGTATAATGTACATGTACACACCAACATCAGATCCACCTCGTCTCTCTGTCATCCACTGACCAGATGTCCAAAAATAACTGCCATCTCTGGAGAGTAAGTGGGCATAAGCTTTATCCCTTTGAGCTGGGTACTGGTCTCCAAAGGTCTAAAATTAAGACAATACATATAATCAGGGATTTTTTTAAAAACTGTGTGGCATTCTGGACCCAAATTTTGGTAGCGTGTCCGAAGCATGCTGAATTGAAACCAGGCACTCGGAATGTTTTTTATTTGAAGTTTACTTTTGGTTTGAAGGCTCTGCTGTGCATTTTGGAGTATTTAAAATGGTTTTATGTTGTGATTTTTTTGTGAATTTGATCTTAAATCTACTTTTTTTTAATACATAAATACCCCGGGCTGATTCCTGGCTTATTGGCAGATATGTTTTGTTTTTTTTATTCTGACTGGACCCCCACCAAGCAAAGAGGTTTGGCAACGCACAGGACCGCCCACCAACATAGAGCTGGTTAGCTCAGTTGGTTAGACCCCTTGTACGGTAGAGGTGGCAGGTTATTTTTATTAAATTAAGGAAGAGCAAAAAAAAACTTGGCTTATGCAGGACTCCAACCCGCGACCTCTGGAATACTGTACGAGCCCTATGTACAACCTCTTTGCTCGTGGGGGTCCAGTCAGAAGCCAAACTATATCTGCCGATAGTCCAGGGATCAGCCCCTGGTTGTGATACAAACAACCTGGTAAACGGCAGTAGCAGAGATATGCCCAACGAATAGATACAGTCTTTTTAACCAGTTGGCACCAGATGATGTGAATAAAGGCAAATGTTTCCCCTGCCTGGAAACGAAGCCTTGTAAAAACGCCATTATGTAAATTCGGACCACTGGAGCAAAGGTCACCCGGTCATTCAACTGTGAAGCAGGCAAAGACCACACACACAGCGTCTAACGCTTCATTTCTATCGCACAAGGACAAAAAAAGGTTTTGAATATATCAGTGTTTTCTGGCTATTGAGAGGTAGTTTTTGTGTAATCCCCAGTTATAGACCTTTATCCTTTCGTTCCAAGAGGAGGATTTTGAGACATCAAGTGGCTTCCACCATTGTTTATTCCTTGTAACAGCCAATGTTTTGCAATTCACAGTGTGTGAGTTTGACATTTTCTCTGTCAAGAAACAAAACTGATGATCCTAGAAAGAAAATTTTTGTTCTCTTGGCATTGCCAAGCCAGGGTTTCTTTGTGACAGCAGTGACCTCAAAGACAGAGAGTTCTACAGCAACATTAAAGAGATAATTTCTAAATTATAGAATAAAATAAACAAAAAACACATCCATGGTTTATCTAACCTTGAAGAATTTAGCTGCTCCATCAGTCATTGCTACAGGACATGAATACAAACCAGATGAAGGAGAATACATTAACATCTTAGCTGCGGCATACACTCGGCTATAGTAACAAATTAAGAGCGCAATATATTTACATTACAACAGACTAGATTGGTGATCAAGATTATTTCATTATTGTTGTTGTTGGAGTTGGATGGGTTCAAATTAATCAAACAAATAAATAAATAAACAGATACATACATAGTAGAAATGCCTGTAGTATTTGATGGTTACAGACAAACTGGATCAATAGCCACTGCTCCCAAAACCACAGACAATAACGATTATTTGCATTCTCATGAACTGATTATTTGATTTAGTTTGTGTACAATCCTTATCACAGTCTACTGATATTAACTTTGTACATTTTGTCATTTTTTTCATTTTATGGCCAGTTTGAATGCTTTAATTAGCAGAGGGTAATAGAGAACAGTGTTACTCATCATTAATCTGGGTTTTACCCCACACCGCAGGATTAGGAACAGAGTAGTGTTTATCATACATCATCACACAATATAAAGTGTGTTGTAGGATCACTCGGCTTTGACCCAACATTTCAGGCAGTGGACACTTGACCGTCAATTAACAGTGTGGCAATATTCAATTACATACCTGTAAGGGCCAAATTCCTGTTCATATGGTATAGCAATAATGCCTTCTTCAGCAGTAATTATTTTCTGTTGTTTCCAGGCTATAGATGTAAGAAGACGATCAGTTCTTTTCCCCCATGCATCATATGTCTGCAGAGTGGGTGGGTTTAGTTCACATTGTCTGCCAAGCTCGTCAATATCTGCACCAATCCGCTCACCAAATTGCTCCAAATCTGGTCTTATCTCATTCAAAGTCTGTAATGTTGAAGAATCAGTAACTGAAAAGTTCATTCACAGTCATCAGAGGTTTAATAAATCAATGTTTTTCAGATCATTTGTTCACTTTCCGCTAGTAAGCACAACATACAAACAACCTTTGAAATGTTCACAAAATCAGGATGTCACTTTTTCGGATGTGTTACATTTCATACACATATTATTTTGTTTAGGCAAGATAAAAAGGAACTGTGTATTGGGAGCATCTTTCTCATGTACGAGTATTTCTGATAGATATTCCTCACAAGACAAAAAATTAATTGTATTGATTAAAGATAAGCTTTCAGATGGTAAATATTGCTTTTTACCACCATCACTACAACCACGTTTGACCCACATGTATGGCCTATCCAAGGACTACACTACCATGGCTACTTGTACAAATTTCCAATTTCTCCTAATCTCCTAGATTGTTGCTACAAAGCAGAAAAAATTACTTGCTAGGGTTGCTAGGGAGTACCCATGGGGGTGGGGTAGGTTGGTTGAAGCTCATCACTAATTAAGCAGGCATGTGATATTTATTGTAGGTATCATGTAAATTGCACCAAAACCAGAACAAAATGAAACATTGTTCTTGGCTAAAATTTCAACCTGATTCCAGCAGCAAAGAAATTGATTTTCACAGAACAGAGACAAGTTCATCACATCTTGAGTATCTTTGTTGGGACAATACACAATGACAATGATAGTTCCAATTCTCGTTTTGTGAAAAGGGACCATTGGATTGAATGGAAGAAAACCATCAGCAAGATCTTAAGCAAAATGGTTTTTGTTAATACCTTTTCAGGCACCACTCTCTGTAGATAGTCCCTTAGAGAGGAATCTTTCTTGTACACATTCCCTAGACATGGTTTGTCCTGATAAAAACCACCACGGTTAGCTTTATAGAATGGCTGACAGGCTGGCACTGTATCTAGATTAGAGCCAAGTCCATGGCCATGTACTGAAGATGTCTTCATCCGTACTGCAGAAATGATCCCTGGCATACATTGAACCTTCCAGGTAGTCTGTCTAAGCACATGACAAAAATAATGTGGTAAGTTCATGCTTATACGATTGGATATGATGTAACTTTTTTATGCTTAGGCCCTTGTATTTATTTTTTTATTTGCTTATGTTCACTTACGTGATACTTTTAACTGGTTTCATCTTTTATTCTTGAGTATTATATAATTATTATATGTATCCCGGGCCCCCGGGGAGAACAGTTCCTTGAAAACTGATGGGGCTACCCTGGTTAAAGGAAACAAAATAAATAAATAAATTAATTAATACTCAAGGCTGTATTGTTGTGGTTGTATTGTGTGGTACCGTCTTCCTTGTGAATGTTTAGACTTGCTTTAGGCCTACTTTTTGACTTTGTTAATTTTGTTAACCAAACCTTACTCTTAATCTTGGTGCGAGATACTGGACCCAACAATGCTTTTTTAACATTTGGACATTGTCTAAAAAAGTGTTGTTGGGTCCAGTAACTCAGACTACTCTTAGTCTTAGTTCAGACTTAGTCTGAACTTAGTTTTAGAGGATCAGACATGATCTTGGAATACACATTGAAAATTACCTAAAAAATGGACTTAAAAAATGGGTTTTAAACTTCATTAAAAGAAACTTCAATAGCTGCTCCAAGAAAATCAAGGAAAGGCTCTACCAAACATTAGTCAGACCTCATCTCGAGTACGCTTCTATAGCATGGCATCCGGGAACTGCTAGCTCTAGTTAAAGAAATACAAAAATGCTGGAAATGGTTCAGAGACGGGCAGCTCGGTTTGTCATGGGTGATTATACCAGAGAATCAAGTGTTACTGACATGATGAAAGAACTTGGCTGGATCTCCCTTGAACAAAGAAGAAAAAATCAACGCCTCACCTCATCCAGAGCGTCCTTCAATTTAGACCTTGATAAATATGCCTCCAAGAAAACATCCAGACTACGACGCTCCCGCTATTGTCTCCACGTTCGTGGAGACGATAGCGGAATGAACCTCTTAGTTCTAGGAGTAGTCGTAAGCCATGACCAACGCTTCCTACAGGAGGACTTCGGGGTTAACTTCTAAAATCCAAGTTCTATCTAGTAAACTACATACAAACATGATAAACATGACAAACAAGGTACAACAACTAAGGTAGCCTATCAGCCTATATTTTAGTCTAACTTGAGACCCAGTAACTGGGGCACTGAACTCCTTTTTTGAGACTTTGACATTATCGGTCGTATGCCAAAATCTCCAAAAAGGAGTTCAGCTCCCCAGTTACTGGGTCTAACTCAAACTAGTCTAGCTCTACTAAGTGTTACAGAAGGCCTTCTCTTCACCTTAATTTTTTTACTGATCTTCTACCTCTTATGGCCCACCTGTGGTATTGAGAATCACCTACACGAATGTGGTGCACAAAATGTAGACTTAGTTGTTTTGTTATGGTGTTTAATACTATTGTGCTTATATCCCATTATGTTGTTGTTGATGTGCAGGGGGGCACACTGATTAATGTAACTACCCATAACATTCCGTAAATTTGTAAGACTATATATAAGACAGGGTATTTCTCATGCTAACAAACACTCATCACTCCACCCCATCGAGTCAGCCAGGGGCTCTGCTCGCCTCCACCCCAGATGGGTGTCACCCGCACCAATGGCCTAGAGCCCTAGGCCCACTTGGATCTTTGGCGACATCTTCGATCTCCGGACCCCACGTATGCCGGAAGGGTCTTCACCCTCTACGGAAAGACTTTGTCCTGACACGTATTGCAGCCAAACGAGATGGGAGAAACTTTCGCCTAAGTGGATTCGTTGGAATGGAAGTCCCTAAAACCCACGCCCGACGCTGAAGCTCTTCCTAGACGGCCTGGGCCAGACCGGTCTAGTGTAACAACACCACCACTGCTCCATCTGCCTACCAGCGATAGAGACCCCGGCCTGAGGGACAACCATAACATGGACAACCAATCCTTCAATCTCCGGTACCGTAGGGTCCTTTACTTGAACTGTATTAATTTTTAGATTATTCTCTTGCTTTAATAAATTACTTTTGTAAAAATAATTGCTGGTTGGTTATTTGTTTCTGTCTTATCCTGTCTCTGTCGTGCCCTAGTTCTTTTGGAACGCTTATGAATTAGCCGCACGTAACAGAATTGGGGGCTTGTCCGGGAAGGACCTGAACAAAACTCAGTGAATTCCCAAAGCCAATTCAAATTTTCATTGGTTCGATCCTACAAAAAAAAAAAAAAGTGAACAAAATCTCTTAGTTGTTTAACCAGCAATTGTTTACAATGGCGGAGAAGTTTTCAATACAAGACTTCGTCGCCGATTTTGAAGAGAGTCCTTCAGAGGACAAAGTGTTTGGTTTAAAAAGATCCGAGTTATTCGAGGTTGCTAAACATTACAAAATTTCTGTAGCTGCTAGTATGAAAAAGGCTGACATTCGAGCAGTGATTATAGAACATCTTATTGATGAAGAAATCTTGGAAGAATCGATGGTTGAAGAAAAGTATCCAATTAGTGATAATGGTCATTCAGATGAAACGGCTATTAAACTGAAACAACTTGAGCTAGAAATTCAGTTAGAACAGACAACAAAATTGCAAATGGAGTCCAAACTCAAGGCTCAAGAGTTGGAATTGTTTCAACTGAAACAACAAACCAAATCCATGGAGCAACCAAGCTCATGTTTCTGTAAAGAAATTCGATCCTACCAAGTACATCAAATTGGTACCTCCCTTCAAGGAGAAAGATGTTGACAAATATTTTGCTCACTTTGAAAAAGTTGCCGATAGATTGGAGTGGCCAAAAGATATGCGTACTTTGCTTTTACAGAGTGTACTACATGTAGTTGGCAAAGCACAAGAGGTTTATTCCACTTTTCCCGTTGAAAAAAGCGCTGATTATGATTTAGTCAAGGCTGCCATTTTGAAAGCCTACGAATTTGTACCAGAGGCGTATAGACAGAAGTTTCGAGAAAAAAGAAAACGAGAAAATGAAACAAATGTTGAGTTCGCTTACGAGAAGAAAACCTTGTTCAATAGATGGTGTAGGTCATGCAAAATTGATGAAGATTTTGGCAAGTTACGACAACTCATCCTGCTCGAGGAATTTAAGGATTGTATGCCTTATACTGTCAAAGCCCACTTAGAAGAACAAAAGGTTACAGAGCTAGACAAAGCTGCTGTGATGGCCGATGACTACGTTTTGACACACAAAACCAGTTTTTTACATGATAATGTAAATGATCACAAGAAAGGTCACAAGGGGTTTTGTCAATCTAAACCTGTTGTTGAAAATAGACAAAAGACTGAGACAAAATCCCAGCCAGCCTCTGACACAAGTTCTAAAGCGTCAACTTCTAAAAGTTTTTTTGACTCCACTAAACCAGTACAATGCAAGTACTGCAAGAAAATTGGGCACACGGTATCCGAATGTTATGCATTGAAAAGGAAAAATGCGGCCCATGCCGAGTCAAGACCTGTTGCCTTTACCAAAAGTACATCTCTTTCAAGCTTAAACAAGTTTGATGACAAAAATGGGTCTTTGTCTGACATTAGAGAGGAATTTTTGCCCTTTATTACTAAGGGATTTGTATCGCTCGATGAGCATTCTGATTCACCTACTTACCCAGTGACGATTTTGAGGGATACGGGGTCCACTTAATCTTTGTTGAAAAAAGGGGAAGTTCCTTTAAGTGAAGCGTCTTCACTCGGCACCGATGTGTGCATTACGGGTATAGGTAATGGATCTTTTGGTGTGCCTCTCCATCATGTGTATTTACAGTCGGACTTAGTTTCTGGTCCCATTTCAGTGGGCGTAACCCCCACTTTGCCCTCGGGGATTAATGGTATAACACTACTGCTAGGTAATGAAGTAGCTGGCTCTAAGGTAGTTGTAGAACCACGTATGATGAGTGTGCCTTGTTCTGATAATAATACTAGGTTATTAGAGGAAGAATTCCCTGGTATTTTCCCCGCTTGTGTTACAACTCGATCAATGAGTAGTAAATCTAAGGCACCAGCTCTTACTGATGTAGACTTGGACCTTTCTGAGACTTTCATGACTAGTCTACCCGATGAAATCTCTAGCGTTTCTTTTGAAAAGAATTATGTCAATTCTTCAGATGTAGAAAATCACTCTGTTCCTCAAGACACTAAGGGCTCAGCCTTATTGAATGAATTGGGTGTATACTCTGACATCTTTTTAAGTAGAGAACAACTAATTTCTGAACAAAGTAAGGATCCCGAGTTGCTTACTCTATTTAATCAAGCACATACTGAGACTGAGGCAAGTAGTCTCCCTGTATGTTACTTCATGAAGTCAGGTGTGCTCATGCGAAAATGGCGACCGCCATATGTGCCCGCTGACAATGAATGGAATGTTTTGTATCAAGTTGCGGTTCCTTCCTGTTACCGTTCTCATATTTTGAGTTTGGCTCACGACATTCCTATGTCCGGACACTTGGGTGTCGCCAAAACATGTGACCGAATATTACAACATTTTTATTGGCCTGGCATTCGAAATTCAGTAGCCAGATATTGCCGCACCTGCCATACTTGTCAGCTGGTTGGAAAACCCAACCAAAAACCTCCTCGTGCACCATTGCACCCCATACCTGCATTTGAAGAACCATTTAACAGAGTCATTGTCAATTGCGTGGGGCCATTGCCTAAAACTAGGTCGGGTCATGAGTATTTGCTTACTATAATGTGTGCCTCGACTAGATATGCTGAAGCAATTCTACTTAGGTCGATTAAGGCTAAACCTGTTGGTGAGGCACTGAGAGGTTTTTTCACTCATTTTGGACAACCAAAAGTTGTTCAAAGTGATCAAGGAAGTAATTTTACCTCTAGATTGTTCCAAGAACAGTTGTATGCTCTGGGCATTGACCAAGTTACTTCTAGTGCGTATCACCCGCAAAGTCAAGGCGCACTCGAGCGTTTTCATCAGACGCTCAAGACCATGATTAGGACGTATTGTATGGACAACGATAAAGATTGGGATGAAGGTATTCCTTTGTTAATGTTTGCAGTACGAGAAGTTGTACAAGAGTCGCTAGGGTTTAGCCCATTTGAGCTTGTTTTTGGCCGTACTGTTAGGGGACCATTGAAGTTAGTTAAAGAGAAATGGTTGTCAGATAAAACAGAGGACAATATCCTAAGTTACATTGTAAAGTTGAAGGATCGCTTGCATAGTGCATGCGACTTAGCCAAATCGAATATGAAAGCCACACAACAGGGTATGAAAACCTGGTATGACAAGAAGTCAAAAGTCCGTGCCTTTAATGCCAGTGATAAGGTTTTAGTTTTGTTACCATTGCCCGGTCAGCCACTTAAAGCTCGTTATAGTGGACCCTATGTGATTGACCGTAAGGTTAATGATTTGGATTATTTAATTTCCACTCCTGATAGGCGTAAACAGAAGCGAGTTTGTCACATTAACATGTTAAAACTGTATCATGAAAGAACTGTTGAGAAATCAGACAAGGAAGAAACTGTTCCAGTTTGTAATGTAAATGCCGAGGTTGAAAATCCTTCAGAAGACAAGGGTGATCAGGCAATCCACATTCCGGGTACAGGTTTCAGGTTAAAAAATTCACAAGTTTTGTCGAATTTGAATGACAAATTAAGTCACTTGACTTCCCAACAACAGTCTGAAGTGTCTGATCTAATACAAAATTATTCACAGTTATTTCCTGATGTTCCAGGTCAAACTAATGCTGCATTTCATGATATTGACGTAGGGGATGCCACGCCTATTAAACAGCACCCTTACCGAGTAGCACCATTCAAGCAGACACATATGAATGAGGAGATCAAATATATGAAAGACAATGGTATTACTGAGGAAAGTGGAAGTGACTGGAGTTCACCGTGTATTTTGGTACCCAAACCTGATTCCTCTTTTAGATTTTGTACAGATTTCAGAAAGGTGAACTTAGTATCAATATCTGATACGTATCCATTACCTAGAGTAGATGATTGCATTGATCATATTGGCAAGGCCAAATTTGTGACTACATTTGATTTGCTAAAGGGATATTGGCAAGTCCCTCTTACTCCTCGTGCAAAACAAGTCTCTGCTTTTATGACTTCTCAGGGTTTGTATCAGTACAAGGTTCTTCCTTTTGGTTTGAAAAACGCACCTGCAACGTTTCAAAGATTAATGAATAATGTGATTAAGGGTTTATCAAACACAGAAGTGTATATTGATGATATTGTGGTGTTTAATGGTACATGGGATGAGCACATAGAAAGCATTCGTGCTCTGTTTGATAGATTAACTGAGGCCAAGTTAACAGTAAATCTTGCTAAAAGCCAGGTAGCTAAAGCCAAAGTCACTTTCTTGGGCCATGTCATTGGTCAAGGTGAAGTTCAGCCTGTCAAAGCTAAAGTCGAAGCAATTTTGAGTTTCCCACAGCCAACCAACAAAAAAGACTTGATGCGTTTTCTCGGCATGGCTGGATACTATCGAAAGTTTTGTGAAAACTTTTCGGATGTTGTTGCGCCGCTGACAATTTTCCTCAGCAAGAAAAACAAGTTTATTTGGACAGAAAAGTGCAGTCAAGCATTTGAGCTAGTAAAAACCATGCTAGCAACCGAACCAGTTTTGAAGGCTCCGGACTTCACCAAGCCATTTAAGTTGTTTGTTGATGCAAGTGATGTGGGGATTGGGTCAGTTTTATTGCAGGAGGATGAGCAAAGTTGTAATCATCCGGTTTGTTACTTTTCTAAGAAGCTGAACAAGCAACAAGTAAATTATTCAACAATCGAGAAAGAATGTCTCGCTTTGGTTTTGTCTTTGAAGCATTTTGATGTTTATTTAAGTGCTCCTGCCCAATCCATCACTGTGTACACTGATCACAATCCACCGGTTTTCCTTCAGAAGATGAAAAATCAGAATCAAAGACTACTCAGATGGAGTTTAAAACTCCAAGAGTTTGACATTGAAGTAGTTCATGTAAAGGGAAAGGATAACATCATCGCTGATGCGTTATCAAGACGCCTTTAAAAGCATTCTAGTTTGATAAGTGTGTGTTTTTGATAAAAATATTATGCCCACGCTGAGTTATTATAAGACCGTAAGTCAAATTTATATGTATGAGTACATATGATGTTTTGTTTTGTTGTCATGTACAAAAAAATTATGCATTTTGTGAAAGTTTTTATAAAAAAAAAAAAAAAAAAAAAAAAAATTCTCCAAGGGGGGAAGACTGTTACAGATGGCCTTCTCTTCACCTTAATTTTTTTACTGATCTTCTACCTCTTATGGCCCACCTGTGGTATTGAGAATCACCTACACGAATGTGGTGCACAAAATGTAGACTTAGTTGTTTTGTTATGGTGTTTAATACTATTGTGCTTATATCCCATTATGTTGTTGTTGATGTGCAGGGGGGGCACACTGATTAATGTAACTACCCATAACATTCCGTAAATTTGTAAGACTATATATAAGACAGGGTATTTCTCATGCTAACAAACACTCATCACTCCACCCCATCGAGTCAGCCAGGGGCTCTGCTCGCCTCCACCCCGGATGGGTGTCACCCGCACCAATGGCCTAAAGCCCTAGGCCCACTTGGATCTTTGGCGACATCTTCGATCTCCGGACCCCACGTATGCCGGAAGGGTCTTCACCCTCTACGGAAAGACTTTGTCCTGACACGTATTGCAGCCAAACGAGATGGGAGAAACTTTCGCCTAAGTGGATTCGTTGGAATGGAAGTCCCTAAAACCCACGCCCGACGCTGAAGCTCTTCCTAGACGGCCTGGGCCAGACCGGTCTAGTGTAACAACACCACCACTGCTCCATCTGCCTACCAGCGATAGAGACGTCGGCCCGAGGGACAACCATAACATGGACAACCAATCCTTCAATCTCCGGTACCGTAGGGTCCTTTACTTGAACTGTATTAATTTTTAGATTATTCTCTTGCTTTAATAAATTACTTTTGTAAAAATAATTGCTGGTTGGTTATTTGTTTCTGTCTTATCCTGTCTCTGTCGTGCCCTAGTTCTTTTGGAACGCTTATGAATTAGCCGCACGTAACATAAGTCTAACTTAAAAAAGTCTTTACAATTATAATTACATACTTACTTGACCCATGCCAGTAATGAAAATGTCGTTGCCATCTTTGATGGAAATTGGTTTAACATTTAATCATTTTAATATTCTAATTAAATCATCACCACTGTCACAGAGTAGTGAAGTGACACAGATCTCGATCCCATTCCCAGATCTCGGAGCCCATACGGCGGACGTACACACACTTGGTCGGTAATTCGCGTTGTGCATACCTAGTTGTCACCCTACTATCTGGGGGACATGTCCCAAAGGGCGCCCTCTCCTTACAGCGCTCTACAATTTTCACAACCACCACAACCAAGCTGGCGTGTCCAGGGTCGATGGAGCCTCCAGGAGGTACATTTTACACGCACTATTTTCAGTCTCTATTTTCATAAATTTCCTTAATTAACTTTTTGAACGTGCATTTATGAAAATGGCATTTTATAACTCCCATGAAAGAATGGGCCAAGTATGTGTTTTGTTCAACATTTCTTTTACAAATAGATGCCTGTGTTAAAAAAAATAAGGCTGTGAAATAATTTGAATGACCTATCATAATATCTGACATGACGGAGGCCGGTCATCTCGCCCCCAAACACTCTCGCCCCCAACAAACTCGCCCCCAACAATCTCGCCCCCAAACAATCTCGCCCCCAGCCTTTGACAATCTCGCCCCCTGACAATCTCGCCCCCAAACAAAGTCGCCCCCTGACAATCTGAAGAAAAAATTGGAAAAGTCGACTTTTTAACCATGATGAAGTTAATAAAGTGTTCACTTAAAGTCGATTTCGAAAATAAAGGAAAATGCGTAAACTAAAAAACAAAGAATAAAAATAATTTTTTAATGCACTCAGGGGCATTTCGTGGAGACAAAATCAAACTGTCAGTCATTCAACGTGTCACCTGACAAGCTGGGGTGCACATTGAAAAATGCCACTTTGATTTGATTCACTGATTACCGAAATCGATCGATCGCAAACTATAGTGGAAGAGATCAATGGGACGGTGGTTATTAGTTGCAGAGCATTTCACCCTTTTTTCTTGTGATTTTTCAATACCCTTCTCAAACTTCGTTCAGTGGATGATTATAAGCCGATACTTTTCTGACAAAATATCATACAAGTTTTTGACAGCATTGCGACAACATCTCCCATCAATTAATTTCTAAGTTTACACCGTAAGTCATCAGAACTTCCAGTCATCATCAGGGGGCGACTTTGTTTGGGGGCGAGATTGTCAGGGGGCGAGATTGTCAAAGGCTGGGGGCGAGATTGTTTGGGGGCGAGATTGTTGGGGGCGAGATTGTTGGGGGCGAGAGTGTTTGGGGGCGAGATGACCAGCATCCGACATGACAACCAGTGACTGACTAAGTCCCAAGTGTCTTTTGATAAACCATACTGCTAATGAGGGGGAACGGTGTTAGAATATAGAATAGCTTTGATAAATTAAGTAAAAACTGTTCAGTTTGCTCCACCTTTTTTCAGTTGACATGAAAATCACCAGCCAGTGGTGTTGATGTACAGCATTACAATTTTCCATCACAAACTTTAAGAACAGCACTCCGCACTAATGCTAAAAATAGGTCACGCAAATACCCGGATCTCAGACGTGTCAAATTTCAATAATTGATGCGTACATTAACTGAATATACAATACGCACTGTATACTGTACTATTGTGGTCTGACGCGCCAATGCAGTAATTGCGTGAGAGGTTGAATGTTTGTCTGACATCCGGGTATTTTTACGCAAAAGTGACATCATTAGTGCGGAGTGCTATTGATATGCAAAACAAAAAATCTGTAATAACTAGGAACATTCTTTGCTTCTTTTTGCAACTTTATTTTGATTCTGAGAAAAAAACACCAGTATGAGTTTGAAATTAATACTTCACATTTATCAAAGGTGTTTGCTAAATAAATGGTACCGGTACTTTATAAAACAAAATCATCATGTATTGAGTGAGTGACGGATACTTTTATTTTGAAATAAGTGAACACTTAGTACACAAATGTAGACAAAGGTTTCTGTTTCCACTTTATAACTTTGAATTTAATGACCAGATTGTAACAATCACAAAAGAGGCAAAATAATATATTTGTGTAGTTCAGACAACAAATATTATTATTATTAACATAAAGGCAAACTTTGATACGGAACAAAAATGTACATGTTTCATAAAGATAATTTTTATGTACATGTGTATTATGTTGAACAGCTTTGAAAAACCACCAAGAACATGCAGTAATGTGGTGGTGGCAAAGTACATTACTAGCTTGAATGAATAAGACCAATCCCTTAAACTTAAAGGCATCATACATCGAGTGACATTTTTTGTCAGATACTGCTGTGCCCAAAATAAGTGCTGTGTATTATTTCATTATCATTGGTTATTGGAAGATTACTTTCATTCAATTCCAATAATCCACTCATGTTTAATACACATTATGTCATACAAGAGTTTCATCACTGTCAGGTTTTGTCTTATGTGTTTCCAACCTATTGTAGTTAAACCAGACTCTTCCCCAGAAAAGAACCCAACCCTTTGTCTCCCTCTTCATTGTTCATCCCTTGCATCTTCTCACTGCTTTCTGCCTCTCTCTCTCTATTTTTACTTCTTTCCACTTGACTGCTTTTGTTACTCCAGTATACATGTATGTGGGTGTTGTGTTGTCATTTAGCCTTTGAGAAAGACTCAGCTGTGGTCGAAACATGAGGCCATTAACAATTTATTGCATTTTTTGGTTTTTTTAAGCAAACACAAAATGGGACCAGTTGAGGGGCATGGGTTCGATTTCCACTGAACAATGTAGTAGAATGTTGAGGGGCATGGGTTTGATTTCCACTGAACAATGTTGTAGAATGTAGAGTGACATGGGTTTGATTTCCACTGAACAATGTTGTAGAATGTTGAGGGACATGGGTTTGATTTCCACTGAACAATGTTGTAGAATGTAGAGTGACATGGGTTTGATTTCCACTGAACAATGTTGTAGAATGTAGAGTGACATGGGTTTGATTTCCACTGAACAATGTTGTAGAATGTAGAGTGACATGGGTTTGATTTCCACTGAACAATGTAGTAGAATGTTGAGGGACATAGGTTTGATTTCCACTGAACAATGTAGTAGAATGTTGAGGGACATAGGTTTGATTTCCACTGAACAATGTAGTAGAATGTAGAGTGACATGGGTTTGATTTCCACTGAACAATGTTGTAGAATGTAGAGTGACATGGGTTTGATTTCCACTGAACAATATTGTAGAATGTAGAGTGACATGGGTTTGATTTCCACTGAACAATGTTGTAGAATGTTGAGGGACATGGGTTTGATTTCCACTGAACAATGTTGTAGAATGTTGAGGGACATGGGTTTGATTTCCACTGAACAATGTTGTAGAATGTAGAGTGACATGGGTTTGATTTCCACTGAACAATGTTGTAGAATGTTGAGGGACATGGGTTTGATTTCCACTGAACAATGTTGTAGAATGTAGAGTGACATGGATTTGATTTCCACTGAACAATATTGTAGAATGTAGAGTGACATGGGTTTGATTTCCACTGAACAATGTTGTAGAATGTAGAGTGACATGGGTTTGATTTCCACTGAACAATGTTGTAGAATGTTGAGGGACATGGGTTTGATTTCCACTGAACAATGTTGTAGAATGTAGAGTGACATGGATTTGATTTCCACTGAACAATATTGTAGAATGTAGAGTGACATGGGTTTGATTTCCACTGAACAATGTTGTAGAATGTAGAGTGACATGGGTTTGATTTACACTGAACAATATTGTAGAATGTAGAGTGACATGGGTTTGATTTCCACTGAACAATGTTGTAGAATGTAGAGTGACATGGGTTTGATTTCCACTGAACAATGTTGTAGAATGTAGAGGGACATGGGTTTGATTTCCACTGAACAATGTTGTAGAATGTAGAGTGACATGGGTTTGATTTCCACTGAACAATGTTGTAGAATGTAGAGGGACATGGGTTTGATCAATACTAACCTAAGGTGCCTGTGGAGTTGGTATTTCTGCTGGTTCTGATAGCTGTAAGTATTATACACTGGTGATGAAGGGCAACAAGTTAAATGCACATTTTTGTTTATCCTCAAATGCAAAAATGACATAATATAAATGGGAATTATTGAGTATCAGTATAAACAAAACCTGTGTAATTGTTCTCAGAACCTCATTTCATGGCATCACTTACACCATGACAATGTGCCAAAACTTCAGCTTATTTCAAACATATGCAATAAAAGAAATATAATGTGCTGTCTTGTATGTGGCGCAGTTGTTACAATTAAGTCAAAATAATGAGACAAAGTAATTAAATATTGTAGATTCCATTTATATTTAGGGTGGCATATCATCTGACAATCATATTGCAGAGTGGTGGGCACCATATACACGTAGTATCTTTCCCATATGTAGCAATGGGGACTATAATAATTTGTTGATCCTAATGACTGACAAAAAGCTTTATTGCAGGGTGGGTGTGTGGGGCTTGACTTATTTTCCCCCACGATAGATGGGGTTATTATTATTAATCTTCAAGCAAACTTGAATCCTCGATTCTCATTGGTCAATCCATGGTGACAATATGTTATATAATACTGTGATATTATACCAAATAAAAGGTCCATATCACACCCTGAGTATTGCACTGTTTTAAGTCCGCGTATTTGCTATTTTAAGCCATACTGTATGTCAAGTTTGCTTGAAGATAAACTCATTATCCCCCTCACACACACATGGAAAAGGGAATAATGTAGTGCGTCTGTGTCCTGCATACCATAGTATGCTGGACACATATGCACTTTCCGCCTTGTGGTATGTGGGACATAGACGCATTACATTATTCCATGTTCCACTTGTGCTCGCAGGGTAACCAATATAATCCTAAGAGTGAGTGAAATACAAATTAAATATATGCACTTCTGCATCCCATATACAAGGCCAAAGGCTGAGTTCTAATAGGATGCAGATGCGCTTTATTTTTCTGGTTATTCCACGAGCACACATTGGAAAAAAAAGCTAATTTTGAAACAACTTTCAGCTCAAAACAACATGGATTTTATTTAGCCTTTGAGAAAAACTCTGCTAGGTTTGAAATGTCAGGTCATTAACCAGAAGGTGCCGGATAACGTGTATCAACACAAATGTTTTCTGAGCCAATAACCTGGTGACGTGAATTTTGTATATTTGTGTGAGGCGCCTCACATTCCTCTATAGAATGCTTCGTTTCACCAACAAAAAGCGCCAGATTGCACTTGAATATTTTGCTGAATTTCTGCCATTATGCAGGGGTTATTGTGTAATCCCTGATTCCAGACCTCTGTCCTTTTGCTCCAAGAAGAGGATTACGAGACATTGAGAGGCTTCCACCATTGTTTATTCATTGTATTTCAGCACATTGGAGGTAAGTCAGAGTGAGTCAGCAATTGTTTCAGAAACAATCCTATGTTGTAGCTCACGGCTGAGGTTTTGCAATTCACGGTGCGTAAATTTGACATTTTCTTGATAGACAAACAAAAAGTCACAGTGCTTCAAATAAAATCTTTGTTCTCCTGGCTTTGTCAAGTCAGGGTTTCTATGTACCAGCAGTACTCTCAAAGAAAAAAGATTCTGGCAATTTTGACAAATAATCCCGCTAGGGGGTCGGGGAAAAATGGAATAATCCCGGCGGCAACTGGTTAACAAAATTTTCATTTCTTGACATGATTAAATTTGAAGTAATTGACATGCTGTTCACCATAACACGAAAAGATGTGGGCAACGTGAATCTTCACTTTCAACTTTATCATATTGAACTTATTGCAGAAGTTTGTTCAATTATGCAGAATATGGGACATACGATTGCAAAATTGGAATAAATTGCATTGCTGTGGTTTAATCAGCAGTGAGGCTTCAAGTTTTCTAGAGAATAAAGTGTGTTACTCTATGGACTGAAAAATGACTTTATTGCATCTAGAGAGTGGGTTGAGGCTTGATGCATTATTTCCCACCATAAGGAATACAACCTCATGCTGTGGGCTGACTCTCATGTGTATCAGCATCTTCAGTGTGAATGTTGGTCTCTACATTACTCTCACTGGTGCTGCCTGAATAATAAACAAGTAGACAATACAGAGGGTTGAGCAAAGAGTAAAATAACTGAGGTTAGTTGAGAAGACAATGAAAACAGTTGAGGTCTGGGTGGTGGATGAGAAGATACACAGCATGCCAAAATGACAGAATAATGACCAAGAGTGTATAAATGAATAGACAGTGCAAGTCTCGCGCAAACACAAACCATTTTAGGAACCCAAGGTTCCCGAAATCATGCATCATACAAAGTCCAAATGTTCCAATATAGACTTGCATCTAGTCTATTTGTATTGGACTGCCAGGTACCCAACATAAAACATTTGTCCATCATTTTCAGGCACAAATTCCACTCAAGTTATGCTTTTCCATTCCTGTGCTCAAAATATACAGTTATGAGCATTGAATTGATTTTGACCTTCTGCTGGGTTAAGTTTCAGGTTAAGTTACACTGTCACATTGTGGTGTTCACAATTCTATCTCACCATTACCTCCATTCGGACTCACATGAGATTACATTGTCTGGTTATAAGGTTATGTCACACATTCAAAGATACAAAGAAAGGAAAGTCCCTGTAGCCTATATAAAGGGTCTTTCCACGGTCCGCTTTTTGGTGTATTTTTGTAGTCACACTTCTATACGATGGCTGATGAAGTCGAGATTCATGCATGCCTGTCAGAGGGTGAAATGTTCATGCAGCTTCAGGAAGGTCTAGTGATCTTTATAGGATCTTACACAGCAGGCTCAAACAAGCGCCACACCTCCTGCCAAGAAGAAAGCTAATAAGCGGATAACACTGTCAAAACGCACGTTAGCTTTTATTATTTATTAGTTAAGGATTGAATCTACGAGTACGATTGCAAAAAATCCTGTTGATAAATTGAAAATAACGATTGTTACTATTATGTTGTTTGATAAATTGAAGATAAATGACCAAGAAAAGTCATTACAGAAAAGTTTTCACTAAAGATGACCACCTGAAGAGAATAAAGAAATCTTCTCGTTTTGGGCTATATGTTCCAATTATCCCGGTGATTAGAATGGCCAGTGCAATACATTACTTTAAATACTGTAGAGCGGACCGTGGAAAGACCCTTTATATAGGCTACAGTGACTTTCCTTTCTTTGTATCTTTGAATGTGTGACGTAACCTTATAACCAGACAATACAATCTCACATAACTCCTCATTTCAATAATGGATTGTTAAAATCCCCATCAAACTTCACTTCATTCGTTTAATTGGGGAATTTCATCACCCTTTACAGGTTGGGTAAATTACCATTGTTCACATGTGGACTTACAGTTGACAAGTCAACCATGTGATAGGTAACGTTACCATTTTAAGCTTATTTCAAATTAGACATAAGTGCAGTAGGGAGTACTAACCTGCTGTAGTAAGTCTCGTGCTGGGAGCTTTCTTACGTGTCATGAGTAACGTTCTATGGTTAGATTCCTCATCATGTAGGAGGACATCCTGGCTGTCCCTTCCATCACCTACGTCCACTTTCTCTCCAGTACAGGAATGGCTGGATGCTGCAGATGGCAATTTATTGGCTGAAGGGTGGGTTTCTGTGCCTCGACAATCTAAAAAAAAATAAAGCATAGAAAACAAGGATTGTGTTATTTGTGTGTTTTTTGTGCCCAGACACCGATGTGTGTTAAGCACTGTATACATGTACTTTCCCAAGTCCTGTGAAAAAAATAATCACAGGCATGTTCCTTGGGTAGGATTTGAACCTACGACCCCCGCCATTCTAGAGCAGATGTCTTACCAACTAGAATACTGAGATTGCCTGGCAGCTAGAGGCAGTTCAAATCCTATTAGCAGCAGGTACCACAACCATTATAATAGATGTTAATTTCGAATCCCTAAAATGTAAAAAAAAAAGTGGGGTTGTGGAGGGCAATGCAACTTTTTTTTCGAGTGACCAAAGGTGTTAAAGAGCCAGCTTCTTAACCATTTTTTTTCTAAGTGAAAAAAAAAATTCAGGTCAATCCATGTCTATCTATATTTTCAGTTACGAACAAATAATCAAAATTCTCAAAAAGTACATACACTAAGAGTAACAAAAGTAATTTTACAAACCGGAGTCTGAAGCTTGGCAGTCCGCACTTCGCTCTTCTTGACTGGTTCGTAATTGCAGAGCAAGGGCACTACAGAAAACAACAAGCAAAGATTTGAATCTGCAGTTAGGCCACTTATCTGTGTACTAAATGTTAATTTGTGGTTATTTCATAATTTCCTACTTGAACTCCTCTGTGATGATGGATATATTTAACAACCACATACAACGTGGACACGAATACACTTCCTTTACCTTTAGCTTTATTTCTCTTGACAATAATAATTTCATGGCATGTCATGGCCGAGTGGTTAGTGCGCCAGACTCAAGCTCTGGTGGCTGAGTCATCGGAGTGTGGGTTTGAGTCCCGGTCATGAAACTTGTGTCCTTGAGCAAGACACTTAACCATAATTGCTGCGTAAAAGTTGGGGAGGTAGAGCTTTCTGCTCTACCAGCCAGGCTTCTGATAGATGATACCTAAGCCTACATCCTTACGGACTGTAAAGGGGGTAACCCTGTTTCAGCCCCTGGAAAAACAATTGATTTGTAGCCCACACCTCGAGTGGCTTACTGGCCTTGTGTAGCTGGCGACTTCCATAAAAAAATAAATAAATAAAAAAAAATTAAAAAGTCTGGTTCCTAAAGTCTGCATGGGTTTACAGTATAAGATTTACTCAGACACGATGGTTTGGAAGCAAATTTTAATATCAGTTATAAATTGTTACTTACTCAATTCGTGCAGTAAGTCTACATGTAGCTGAGTTAGATAGCACTGGTATTGCAGCTGCTGCTGTACCTTCTCTATCACTGAGTGGTGTATAATAACCTTCTAATTGCCCATCATGACAATGCTTATCAGGAGATGAACTCTTACTGCTACTACATGTAGCTGTAATGGATACATATACATATACATACATCAATAGGCAACCATCACCCATACAATAATGACATACATGTACATGTCCCATTATTTGGCGACTTGAGTATATTGAGACTTCCCCTCAGGTATTTGATATTCATCTTTGTAAGCAACCTTATACGATGCTCAGAGTATATTAGTTTTTTTTTTCAATTGAATTATATTCTTAAAAAGAAATGTTTGCTTTTTAATTCACTGCTTAATCAAGTGATTGAGTAGAATAACATTTTTTCCTGGAAACAATGTTGATTTCTCAGTGGCATATACATGTGCATTACATGATCATAGAGTACAAATATTGAGTGGCTCAGAGTTCAATGTGAGGAATATTATCGCACGGTCAAATTTTGACTGATCCATTTCACAAGGCGAAGAATGGAACAGTCAACATTTTAAAGCGATAATATTCCTTCTATTTCACGAATTGAAGCCACTCAATATTTGTTTTATATAATTGGCATGTCGATCCTTGTCATTTGAATTTTTTTTCTCACAATTAACACAAAATCAACAGAGACACGGTAATTCTAAAACCCCTTTTAGTTAAAAAATGTGGACAACTCCATATAGACACCAACCTTGTGACACAGACGGGCTGTATTTTTCTGTACTCCACGCGTGATAACGAATATTATTTTCAAACAAACTTGATGCGCAGCTTAAAATATCTCAATACGCAGGGATAGAACAGCGCAATACGAGGGGTGTGATAATATTACAACCTTTTGCACAGGTGCTCCTTTGTTTTAGCAGTGGTGCTCTACTGCTCAAAAACATTGGGAACAAGGATGATCTTAGCAGTTGAATAAGAAATATTATATAACTGCCACACAGACCCTAGGCATTTGATTGGTGGAACCTACATCACATGACATTCAATATTATTCCCATCAGTGTCGGTGATCCAAAAGTCCTATTTGCCCTTGGGGAATAGTATTTACTATTGAACGGTTAGGATCATCCTCGTTCCCAATGATTTTGAGTGATAGAGCGCTGCTGCTAAAACAAAGAAGCACCTGTGCAAAAGGTTGTAAAGCTGCGCGTGTCAAAATTGCTTGAAGATACATTCATTGTCACGCGCGCGTGGAGAACGAAAAATATCGCGTCTGTGTCTACATGAAGTTGTCCACGTTGTTTAGAAGTTGTTTCAGAATTTTCAGAGTGGTGGGTGGTTCAGGAACCGTATTTATTTGATTTTGTGTTTATTGTGAAAAAATCAAATGACAAGGATCTATAGTCAGTTATATAAAACAAATATTGAGTGGCTTTAATTCGTGAATATTATCGCTTGGTAAAATTTGGACTGTTCCATTTCACTTGGCTTCGCCTCGTGAAATGGAACAGTCCAAATTTTACCTCTCGATAATATTCCTCCCATTGCACTCTGAGTCACTCAATATTTGTATACTATTCCAATGGGCGAATAGGACTTTTTGACCGCCGATGCGGATGGGCGTAATATTGAACGCCACGTGATGTAAGTTTCACCATTCAAATCACAAGGATCTGTATGTCAATTATATAATGCACAATGATACAGGTAACAGTGAACAAAAGGTCTTAATTAAGAAGATAGGTACACTGTGCCTGTACAGAATTGTTCATTTCTGTATTTACAATTTGAAATTCGGTTTAGTTCATAAAACTACACTGACTCATCTGATGGGAGATTATATCATGGAGCAGCCTTCTTATTTTCTCCAAACAAATTCAGTCAAACTAAACTAAGGTTCAAATGGCAAAGCTGTCTGGTCCCTTTTGGTTGGCTAAGAATCAGTATTTATTATTGTTACTGCACAAAGGGGGTGGTAGCATATGATAACTGAGTATTTGTTTGTACTTACCAGCATGATCAGTGCGCTCTGCCTCCTGTCCTTTACCTGTAGTAGTAGGTCCACCTTCTTGAGCTAGCTGTAGAGATATACTTGGGACTGCTCGGTGACTATGCTTGGAACCACTTGATGTCTTCCTTAGTAAAGAGTGAGCCGCTTCATAGAAAATCAGCACAATTCTCATCAAATGCAATAGCAACTTAAACAACTTGTATAATTTTACTGAGCAAATAGTGTGATGACAATGAGCAAATAATCAAAACCTCTTGATAAGAGATCACACATGTCAATCCTTTTAATTTCAAAACATTTATATGCAGAGTGACAATAGACTTGGGCATTTTTATGGATTTAGGACAACACCTGAATTCTTATCCAAATGTATAATAAACAGAAAGCTTTTAAATTATCATGAAGACATATTATATATATAAATACACAAATAACAAAGACAGTCATATAAAAGAAAAGACACAAAACTCAGTAACTGGGATCATGGTGGACCCAAGGATAAGAATGTATTTTGGAGACATTAAGAAGCAGGCCCCAAATCTGTAAGATGGTTGAAAGTTACCTTCAGTCTTAGCTGTCGATACTGCATTCACTCCTTGCTCAGTTGTATCTGTACCATCTAGTGAGGGAACTGCATTGGTTGCTACTGAGTGACTGCGTAGACTAATGTCAGACATACAGGACTGCATCTTCTTCATTAGAGACTCTCGTGCAGATAAAGAGGAATGATGACGTTTATCTTTTTTCTCCTTATCCTTCCTTGGACCACTCCCTATAATACCACGCCATAAAAAATCATAATCAATAATGCAAACCAATCCTTGTAGGTACTTTGAATAATGGACATTAATATAGCGCCTGTGAGGTCGTTTTAACTCACGGTTCATCTGTGTGTCTGAACAGTTCTAAAGTTAGACCAAATCGGGTTCACTGAACAGTATGGCCACAAACACATCGAAATTCAGCAGAAATACCAGGAAGTACATGTATGTCAAGTAAAATGGCCTTGTATAAGGAGTTCAAGTAGGCGAAAATACTATGCATTTTGCAAAGTTTACGGTGCCAATCTCTCTTCGGCAAAACGAGTGGATGGGGATGAAACAATGTACTGCAGCATGCAGGAAAATCAGATGGCAAACTGGACTTTAGAAAAGCACAACCTAAAAGAAAACATGAGGTACAAATGGCTTTTACACTTGCTTTGCATTAAAAAAGCTTAACTGACTGCATCATTCAACCGGATGTCAAGGTATATAGATCATGTTGCTATTTTACCTGTTAAAACCAAAAATAAACCCAATCAGGTTTAACTTGATGTTGTCTGAATGCAAGCTGAGTTTTTTTTTTTTATGACCCCCTACTCCCCCCCCCCCACCCCCCCCCCCCCCCCCCCCCCCCCCGCAGTGATAAAGTCAAATCGTTTTAGGTCTATCTTTAGTACGCTGTCTGAACATGGTTCTGTATCTGCCAAGCTTGACGCTTATGGTGCATTAACATCATTACTCCTGGCATTGGGCCACTTATTTCATTTCTTAAACCATCTCAGCTCCATGGAGAGTCATACAGCCTATGTTGCCATATATGTAGTGCAACAAGCTACATTAAGTCAATCAAAAGAACCATTTTTGCCCTCACAAGTACAAGTACCCCTGGGTAAACAGAACCAATAATAATAAAGTGTCTAGCATAAAACATAAAAGTCATGACTGGAATTTGGGCACATATTATGACAACATTGACATTAAGGCTCAAAATAATTATGTTGTACAACATCACCTAAGGATTAAATGTTTTGGTTTACCTTGTGGGTACAAAACATTTGTGTTTTTCATGACTTAATTTGGCTGTAAATCATTTTCATTTATGATTTAAATTTTCTAGATACTCCTACTGTCTTGCTGTAAAAAAATAGTTCCTGATTTTTTCTTCATGAGTGGAAATGAATATGAGCTTTTGTTATCCTTTAAATATATTTCACGTTAACACTTTAAGGTTGTTTTAATTGTTCCAACTTATACAATGCAGGCTGTACCAAAACAAACAATGGTGTACAGGAATTAAGGACTAGCAAAAAACATCTCCTGCTCAGGTACTATAATTAACTGTGAAGTAAAGCGCATGGGGATAATGTTTTTAAATTTTTATTATTCAAAACGTTGAGAATGGTAAAGGTGAAGCTTCCAGGTTCAATTTTACAAAGCGATCATTAGCCAATATATTGATATTGCTTAGGTGATATCACAATACAAATCCCTATGGCAATATTGACAACTAGTCTTCTGATGAATCTTAGTGCTTTGTAAAATCAAGCCCAGGGAACAAATATCATGTACCTGTACACTGGGCCATACAACTCACCGTTTTTCATCTTATATGGAGGTCTGGGTAGGAATCCCCATAAGCTATCACCAGCTCCTCCTGGTCTATCCTGTAAGTCAAGTAACTGTAACAGCATAGCTTCTTCATCTCTTAATGTCTGTAGTATCTCTTCCCCTCGTTGTCCCTCCAGACCACTCAGACCACCGTCGTTGTTAACCACAGCAGAGCTAGCTCCAGCTACATCCTGTGCAGCTCTTTCTAACAAACCTTCCTCCAGCGTGCTAGACTCTAATGCACTATTGTGCTCCACATCATTCTCTAGGGACATAGTCTCTTCATCAATGTCATTTTCTTCCAGACTGTTTTCTTCATCTGACTGAGCTTCGTCATCTGTTGACGAAGACGAGGAGGATCCACAGATACTGATGTCACACTCAGAGAGCTTCTTGGTTAAAACACAAATACAGAGGTAAGATTAGACTGAACTTCACATCCAAATAGCTGTTTTCAATGGAATACAAATGGATAGACATATGCTCTTCAAAATATCTTCTAAAAATTCTACTACGCACCAAATCTGTTCTAGGTGCAATTGGTCAAGATGCATTATGGGCTAAGGCTCTATTAACCAGTTGCTGTTGGGATTTTTTATTATTTTTTTTTGGTCCCGTCCCCATGGCGGGATTCTTTTAGCAGAACTGCCGGAAATCTTTTTTCTTTGAGTGTACCACTGGCACAAAGAAACCCTGATTTGACAATGCCAAGAAAATAAAGATTCTCTTTGTTGGATTGTCCATTTTATTTCTCGACCGAGAAAATGTCAAATTCACACAGTGTGAATTGCAAAACATCGGCCGTTACCTACGGCATAGGAGTGGTACTAAACAAGGAACCATGGCTCGATTGACAACTCACTCCTCCATTGAGCCGAAATACAGTGAATGAACAATGGTGGAAGCCTCTCAAAGTCTCAAAATCCTCCTCTTGGAACAAAAGGACACAGGTACACAAAATGCCCATATATATAGGATCTTTTTGGCCTTTTGTGGGTGAAATGAAACATTGGATGGAATGTGTGTGGTCTGTGCATGCTCCGTAGTTGAATGACCAGGGGACCTTTGCTCCGTTGGTTCGAAATTACATTATGGCGTTTTTACACGGCTTCCGTTTCCAGGCAGGGGAAACATTTGCATGTTCACATGTCAGCTGGCACCTACTGGTCAAGGGATCAGAGCTTTGCATTGTGCCAATCATGGCACTCGCCAAATTCGTGTGTAAACAAGTTTTCTATAAAATAGCCAAATTGAAACAATTCCAATCTGAAACAGGGTAAATCCTCTTTCTAAAAATAAATTTGCCACAAGAAATTATTTAGTTTTTTTTTGACAGAACAAACACAACTGGCAAATATTTACATCTTTTACAAACTGTTTGTTTTTAATAATGAGGTGATCATCAAGCTGCTAATGTTTAAAGTAAATTGGTGATTTGTGACAGTTGCACAATTTATAAATGAACACAAAGCATAACTAAATACAATATGTGAAAATCAAATCATAAATGAAAAGTCAGCAATATTGGCAAGCAATCTGTGATACACATACCTCATCTTCATTTCTAGGCAAATTGACCTCATCTCTCCGTAGTGGTGAATCTCTGTCTGTTGCTATGGCAACAGATGCATGAACTGATCTGAATCTGGCTGATGATTGGTCAGTTCGGCTGTCTCCTCTGTCATTATCTGATAAGCAATAGTTAGATAAACAATTTAAACAAAGGAATTAGTATCTGTTTGTATATTATACAGGTTGTATCTGTTTGTATATGTGACCAGGCACCTTTAGTGCACTGTTCAGTAGATTAAGTTTACCTATATATAATGGAACAGCCCTTTAAGTACTGCTGTTGCCTAGCAACAACCACGTGCAGTGAACTTATGTAGCCAGCACTGGGGTGCAATGCATCATTCCTCCACTCACCCTGTTGTGAGGTGGAGTACATTTATACAAAAGACAGAGGTTAGGATAAGCTCATCTTGTTAATTAATCGGAGTTACTTATACTGTTGAGCTGGTGTTTCTTCAGTGATTTTGGATTATTATCACCACCTGTAGAGTGAGTACCCATTTCTTTATTATTTGTAATTCTTATCATAGTATTTAAGGAGTTATGGACCCATCAGTTGAGTGAATGACATCACTGATTGTATTAAGATTTGTTGGCTTATAATCATAGTTTTTGTGCTTTGCTTCATTTAGGTTCATTATTATTATTATTATATTATGTAACTATTGTTTTGGTTTGGAAGCACTAAATAAGTCACTGCTGTGTCCAAACTTTTCCTTCTTGGAATACTTATCTAAGGATCAACCATCAAGTTATTGCATTGAAGTTACAACAGTTAAGCTACTTGTGTTTGGATTCATTTTACTTCTGGTTATTTCATTCTTAAGAATTAGTTTAAGATTTTATTATATTTTACTTTACATTTTCCTGAGGAGAAGGTCATGATTATTTGTTACAAGTTAGTGTTCATATCCCCTTGCTTATTACTCAATGCTTGTAGTTATATAATGCTGGACAGGGTAGAGTATGCCTCAGGCATCATGCCTAGTGTGTGCACTGTATGTGTATGAGGTCCACCATTGCCAACCCACACACAGTCCCTGGGTGGGATTGTCAGCCCTCTTATCTTAATTAACTCCAGACCATGGGTCTGAGTGGAGACATTGGGTTTATTGTTTATGCTTTAACTGTGTGCATTGGTGTAGGTTAGAGTCGGCAAGTGTTTCTTTATATTCTTGTATGGCTTACTGAGATTTTAGTGTTCTTGCTTTTGTTTACTTTTAAGTAACAGTCAGAGCATGGCAATTGTTTAGTTTAAAGTGATAGTCTGAGGATAGATTAGCTTTTGTTTTTCTTTATCTAAGAACTCAATTCATAAGGCTTACTTTAAAGTGGATTTCTTTTACTCTATATATTCATAGTTGCTTTGAATATTACTTATTGGTTCTTTGTGGTTTTTTATTCTCTTTATAGCCCTCTGTATCAACCTTTTTTTCTTCTTTTTTGTTGTTGTTATCACATTAAATTACTACACTTGTAAAAAGGAAGTCACTGTGTCACAAAGCGTCGTAGACAGGATGCAAGTGTAATTGAAACAAAACAAAGAAAAGGTTGGTACATGACAGTCTGCAGGTATGGAAGCCGTTGAAGAACAACTGAAGTTGCTGACCACTCGTCTAAAGGAAATGGAGACCGAGAAGGAGGCAAACAAGATGAGTCAGAAAACATCCAGAGTGGTAGTTGTCCCTAGAGACCGGGGAACAAAGCTAGCGGGTCGTCCCTCTAACGACAAAGACCCAGAGGTATTGGAGTGGGCGGAGGACATGAAAAGAATCACAAAGGATCTGTCGGACGCCGAAGGAGCACAATTGGTGCTTGACCACCTGACTGAGGCAGCTCGGGACGAGATTCGACTCTGCCCACCAGCTGAAAGGGCAAGCCCAAGCAGAATTATCGAGCGAGTCCTCAAGACATATACTTGCCACGAGACCCCATCTACTCGCTGGGAGGACTTCTACAGTCGGAGGCAGCGAGAGGGAGAGACGATTCAAGAGTTCTCTCTTCATCTCATGAGACTACTACGGCGAGTAGAGATCGCCTCACCGGATAGCCCCCTACTGGAAGAGAAGGATTCCATCCTTGCAGAGAAATTCGCCTCAGGTCTGACAGATTCGGCTCTACGAAGGGAAGTACGGCGGTTTCTCCAGGAGAATCCAACCATAGAGTTTGTGGACCTTAGAAACAAGGTCCTCTCATGGGAGAGTCCCCCACCACCCCCGATTTTTGAGGCAAGGGCTAATAGGGCCAAAGCAGAACAGACTGACGTCCAAAAGCAGCTTGACGGACACACAGCCCAACTGAAGGCCACCAAGGAGGCGTTGGAGAAACTGTGCCAGCAAGTTTCCCTCTTGGCACAGAGGTCGTCCATGACGGAAAGGAGGACGGGCCCAGTATGCTATTCCTGCGGCAGTGTTGGCCACCTGGCCAGGATGTGCCGCAACAGAAATCAACCACAATCCTCAGGTAGCAGACTGAGACCAACTTCAAGGACCCCACAAGAAACCAACTGGACGCAGGCCCCGTCATTTGTGCCATCATCCACCCCGCCACCCGAGAACACCATGCAAGTCCCAAAAGCCAACCCTCCACTGTAATGAGTCAGACACTGGAGGGAAGGGCAGCTGGCTCAACTGGTTGGAGTAAAGACGAAGTCTTTGGTAGGGCAGTAGCGAAGAGTCCTGAAGTTACGATTTCCATTCTGGGTCATCAGGTACGGTTCATCCTCGATACTGGCAGTGAAGTAACTGTCCTACCAGAGACTGTCTTCAGAGAAATATCGTCCGGACGACCTGCACTACGAGATGTCACGAAGTGGCTGAAGGTATTTGCAGCTAATGGTGAGGAACTTCCCTACACCGGCTACACGGAGCTTGATATGGACATTCTTGGAGTCCAACTTGGCCGCGTAGGAGTGTTGGTGTCGAAGTCGTCTGGAACAAGAAGCACCCAACCAATAGGCCTGTTAGGCTGCAATGTATTGCGAGAGGTAAGGTCGGCACTAAAGGAAAGATTCGGCAGGGGATATCTCGCTTTCAGTCCCCTTGAAGAGACTACACCCTGGGTGAATGCTCTGCTTGCATACGAGATAGAGGAGAAGACAGGGGCACAAACAGCATTTGCCAAGCTTGGTGGAAGAGTTCCAGTTTGTGTACCTGCCCGGAGTAGTAAGGTGCTAACTTGTACCACCAGACACGTAACAACAGGCTCAGCAGAGGTACTTGTCCAGGCAATTCATGATACCGCTGGGAACCTCCCGAGGAACTTGGCAGTAGTGGACACCTTTTCATCTGTGCAGGGTGGACTTGTATCTGCAAAAGTTGTCAATGTTGGTGATGAGGATGTGTGGATTCATCCAAGAAGCCGTATTGGAGTGGTTAGCCAGGCGAAGGTACTCCAGTCCGAGGCATGCACAATTCAGGAGAGCAACGACAGCATCATCGTCGACCTGGGAGGTACACGTGAAGTCCACACCAACCGCACTACGGCAGAGGCACCCGATGAGAGACCACTACCATTTGACATACATCTAGGTGATTCCACAATAGCACCAGAGCAACGGAGGCAACTGACGACGTTGTTGAGGAGGTACGAAGATGTGTTCTGCCAGTCTGAGGAAGACCTAGGTTTCACAACAACGGTGAAACACAGAATCCCCACCATGGACAATCTTTCCATCTGTGTACCACATCGAAGAGTCCCACCACACCAGATGGCAGAGGTGAAAGCCCATCTTCAGAAGCTACTAAAACAGAAAATAATTCAACCCTCAATGAGCCCCTACGCAGCTCCAGTGGTAGTTGTCAGGAAGAAAGATGGGAGCATCCGCCTGTGTGTCGATTATCGGGCACTGAACGAGAGGACCAAGAGAGATGCATACCCCCTCCCACGCATCGACGAGGCTCTAGACTCCCTGAAAGGTGCCAAATACTTCAGCTCAATAGATCTGGCACAAGGCTACCACCAGGTTGCGATTGACGAAGAAGACATCCAAAAAACAGCATTCAGGGCTGGTACTGGAGGCCTGTTTGAATATCTGCGGATGCCATTCGGGTTAAACAACAGTCCTGCCACCTTCCAGCGGCTGATGGAAGCAATCATGGGTGACCTGAATTACAACTCCATACTACTATATCTGGATGACATCCTCGTGTTCTCCAGTGGGTTCGAAGAGCATCTACATCGATTAGAGACTGTCCTGAAACGACTAAGGCACCATGGCCTCAAGATCAAACCAAGTAAGTGTCATCTGTTTAAGCAGAAGTGTAACTACCTCGGCCATGTGGTATCAGCTCAAGGGATAGCAACTGACCCGCAGAAGACTGAGGCGATAGGCTCATGGAAGACCCCACAGAGTGAACAAGACCTGCGCTCTTTCCTCGGTTTAGCAGGGTACTATCGACGTTATGTCAAAAACTTCAGCCAGGTAGTAGCCCCCCTACACGCTCTTCTAACAAAGGGAGGGTGCAGGAAAGGTTCCGCTTGGAGACGTCCCTCCCCCAGACAGAGGCAAGAGTTTTGTAACCGATGGAGCCCCGACTGTACCAGAGCAATGGAGGAACTGAAGGCTAGATTGACATCCCCACCCATTCTCGGCTTTCCAGATTTTACGCTTCCCTTTGTGGTTGAGACCGATGCCTCCTTCGATGGCTTGGGAGCAGTTCTGTCTCAGGACCAGGAGGAAGGACGAGTTGTCGTCTGCTATGCAAGCCGCAGTCTTCGACCACCAGAGAAGAACATGTCTAACTATAGTTCCATGAAGCTTGAGCTGCTTGCCCTCAAGTGGGCGGTGACGGAAAAGTTCCGGGATTATCTACTTGGTGCGTCCTTCACAATCTACACCGACAACAACCCGCTATCATATCTAAAGACAGCTAAGCTAGGTGCAACAGAGATGAGGTGGGCCAGTCAGCTGGCACAGTTCGATTTTGAGATAAAATATCGCTCTGGAAAGGCCAACACCAATGCGGATTCTCTTAGTCGGCAGAACAGGGGTGCGTCGGCAGAAGAAATGTTGCAAGACCTTGCACAGTCCACGTCTCTACATGAAGCCAACTTGCAAACCCGGAGAGTTGATGTTCGCTCTGTTCATGCAGTCGAAGTTCCCGCATCCATGGACACCCTTCCTGGCTATTCTGCGAAGGAGATCAGCGACCTACAGAAGAAGGACAAGGTGATTGGAAGATTCCTGGAGTTTTGGAGGTATGGGAGAAAACCGCTGCCTAGACATATGTCCCATGAGTGCAACGGAGTGAGAACCCTGCTTCGCAGGTGGGACAGAGTAAGGGAGAAGGACGGTGTTTTAAGCGTGAAGTACAACGACCAACTGGAGGGAAGCTTCAGTCAGCTTCTCCTTCCAGAAGAGCTCCGTCCAACCCTTTTGGATGCCCTGCACAACCAGGCCGGTCACCAGGGGCAAGAACGCACGCTTGCCCTTATTCGAAGGAGATGCTTTTGGCCGGGAATGACTGCAGATGTCGAGAAATGGTGCAAGAAGTGCGAGAGGTGCACAGTGGCCAAGAGACCAATCCCGAATGTACGGCCAACGATGGGAGCACTGTTAGCGGAGAAGCCACTCGACATTCTGGCCATTGACTTCACTATTCTAGAACGATCTACAGATGGTAGGGAGAATGTTCTAGTGATGACAGACGTCTTCAGCAAGATGGTGCAAGCTGTGCCGTGCAGAGACCAGAAGTCGATAACAGTTGCAAAGATACTGGTGAGAGAGTGGTTCGCAAAGTATGGAATTCCAAGACGCATCCACAGCGACCAGGGACGAAACTTTGAGTCGCAGCTTGTTCGTGATCTGTGTTCCTTGTATGGCATTGCCAAGAGTAAAACCACTGCATACCATCCACAGGGAAATGGGCAGTGCGAGCGGTTCAACCGCACTCTGCATGATAGGCTGCGTACTCTTCCTGCAGATAAAAAGAAGCGCTGGCCAGACCATTTACAGGAACTTGTATTCATTTACAACTGCACCCCCCACTCTTCGACAGGCTTATCTCCATTCTTAATCTTCATGGGACAAAAACCAACCTTGCCGATCGACTTAGTGCTTGGACTAGGGAAGGATGATGCCCCACAAGCAGCAAGCCTGGAGCCATGGGTTCAGCAACACCAACAGAAATTGAGGGATGCTGCAAATACTGCATTGGCTAGGATGAAGGAGAAGAGCGATGCCAGATGTAAGCGGAGTGATGCTAGGGTAAACGATAAGGGCGTTGCCATAGGTACACGTGTTCTCCTTCGAAATCATCCGCAAGGAAGGTGCAAAATTGCTGACTACTGGAAACCAACCCCCTATCGAGTGATATCACGCCCACAGGAGAATGTGTATGAGGTGCAACTGGCTGATGGCACTGGAGAGCCAAGGAGAGTGACTAGGACAGAGTTACTCAACACTCTAGAGACAGTACCAGAAGGTCCCATTGATTGCCAAGATGTACCAGTGCCAGACGTTGATCCCCTGCCCTCACACAAAGCAGAGGAGACTGTTCATCCCACAGTCTCCCCCGAGCCACCAGACCATGGTGCCACACAGGAACCGTTGCAGTCTACGTCTAACGGGCAGAACCCCAGGTCTGATCCAGTAGCAACTGACACAACGGATGTTGCCGATGACCCCATGGATCATCTCAATGTATTGGTCAAGTTCGATTCCCAGTATGTGAATACCCCAGCAGTGATCTCAAAAACAGAAGATGTTCAACCACAGACCCTGCACAAAGCAGAGGAGACTGCCATTCCTGCAGTCTCCACAGAACCAGCAACAGCTGCCATACCTGAGAAGACCCCGACCGCCATTGCTACCACTACGCCCCAGTGTATCCCACTGAGACGATCGACCAGACTTGCTAACAAACACAAGCCCAACCAACTCCCCAGTACAACCAACAGGCAGGTACAGGCAGAAGTATTTCTATCTTCAACCCGCGACGATGCCGAATCCATTCCAACCATAGCTGATGAAGATGAACTCCTTCGTAGCGAGGTCCCTGCAGTCACATCCCCGCGTCCGGATTTTGCTGAGCTTAGTCGTGCCTTGACGGGACTTGGACAGATGTTAGCAGGCCAGCTACAGCAGGGATGGATGGCTTCGAGCAAGTAGGCAAAGAAATCTAAATGATTGTATAGTTGCAATCGCAGATAATTAGATGCGGATGGCCGAGATAATATTTTTGATTCATTTTATAATTTTTTTGTTTTTTTTTGTTCTTAGATCTAAATGACACTATTGTTGGTGTGGAATCCAACAACGTAGCAGAGGAGAGTTGTGACCAGGCACCTTTAGTGCACTGTTCAGTAGATTAAGTTTACCTATATATAATGGAACAGCCCTTTAAGTACTGCTGTTGCCTAGCAACAACCACGTGCAGTGAACTTATGTAGCCAGCACTGGGGTGCAATGCATCATTCCTCCACTCACCCTGTTGTGAGGTGGAGTACATTTATACAAAAGACAGAGGTTAGGATAAGCTCATCTTGTTAATTAATCGGAGTTACTTATACTGTTGAGCTGGTGTTTCTTCAGTGATTTTGGATTATTATCACCACCTGTAGAGTGAGTACCCATTTCTTTATTATTTGTAATTCTTATCATAGTATTTAAGGAGTTATGGACCCATCAGTTGAGTGAATGACATCACTGATTGTATTAAGATTTGTTGGCTTATAATCATAGTTTTTGTGCTTTGCTTCATTTAGGTTCATTATTATTATTATTATATTATGTAACTATTGTTTTGGTTTGGAAGCACTAAATAAGTCACTGCTGTGTCCAAACTTTTCCTTCTTGGAATACTTATCTAAGGATCAACCATCAAGTTATTGCATTGAAGTTACAACAGTTAAGCTACTTGTGTTTGGATTCATTTTACTTCTGGTTATTTCATTCTTAAGAATTAGTTTAAGATTTTATTATATTTTACTTTACATTTTCCTGAGGAGAAGGTCATGATTATTTGTTACAAGTTATTGTTCATATCCCCTTGCTTATTACTCAATGCTTGTAGTTATATAATGCTGGACAGGGTAGAGTATGCCTCAGGCATCATGCCTAGTGTGTGCACTGTATGTGTATGAGGTCCACCATTGCCAACCCACACACAGTCCCTGGGTGGGATTGTCAGCCCTCTTATCTTAATTAACTCCAGACCATGGGTCTGAGTGGAGACATTGGGTTTATTGTTTATGCTTTAACTGTGTGCATTGGTGTAGGTTAGAGTCGGCAAGTGTTTCTTTATATTCTTGTATGGCTTACTGAGATTTTAGTGTTCTTGCTTTTGTTTACTTTTAAGTAACAGTCAGAGCATGGCAATTGTTTAGTTTAAAGTGATAGTCTGAGGATAGATTAGCTTTTGTTTTTCTTTATCTAAGAACTCAATTCATAAGGCTTACTTTAAAGTGGATTTCTTTTACTCTATATATTCATAGTTGCTTTGAATATTACTTATTGGTTCTTTGTGGTTTTTTATTCTCTTTATAGCCCTCTGTATCAACCTTTTTTTCTTCTTTTTTGTTGTTGTTATCACATTAAATTACTACACTTGTAAAAAGGAAGTCACTGTGTCACATATATTATACAGGTTGATTTATTTTATTAGAACTCATAAATTGCAATCTGCAGACCACAATTTGAGCAAGTCTGGCAACTATTTATCTATAGTTGAGTATATGTATCTCAACCCTAATGTAGGCAACTCTGGTTGGTTCAGTCTAGACTAAACATCAACACTTTGAAGGTCATCAAATATACCAGATACAAGGCTTTCATTGCCAAGCACCTTGGAAAATGTACCATTAATATTTTGCTGGTGACATATGTACATGCATACCAGCTTCATTAAATGATCTATTTCTAAACATGCACCTTTGTGCATGCAGTGTAAATACACCCATTGAAACCAATGTATTGATAATACCTAAGCATGTCTTTAATAAGTTTCCTTTACCTTTTAAAATCAATTATTCAAAAAATTGTGATTTTGATTCATAATTTTTTACCTTAAATTTAAACATTTCAGCACTACCAATTTGTATTCAAGCACAACATTAACGCGAGATGATTGCAAAACGCTGGTAAATTCCATTTACAATTCAATTGTGAAGGATGCGTATGCATGTCCATGTATACCTTTATATGATTAAAAGTAACAAAGTTGCCAATGGATTTTTTTGTACATTTGAAAAAATAATAAAACACAAGGTTTAATTTATTTAACTTTTGGGGTGTAGGCCTAGTGATACTTAAAAAAGCCCCAGCTCAACATTGGTAAACTGACTGTAAATGCTTCCACTCTTTGCACAAATCAAGATATTTGTTGGAAAACCAACCTGTGAAAATTTCAACTCATTTTGTTGTTTCGTTTGCGAGAAAATGGTAAAAATGTATTCAGCCTATTTGTACATATTCCATTAGGCAGAGTTTTCGTCTCAATGAGATGAAAACCAATTTTAGGATCTTATTTAATTTATTATTTAAAAATGATAAAACTTCAGGCAGAAATTTTTCAAGGAAAGTTTTCTACCATCATTATCTTTATACCATGTAAGGTATATGTAAATCTGTGGACATTTATGTTTTTCTTCTTACCAATGTTGAGCTGGGGCTTTAATCGCATTACTATTACTACAATTCAAGAAACTTTTTCTGAGAGAAAATGAGTATTTACACTTGGTCTGCATTATTTACCTGTATGTTAAAAAACAAAACACAGTTGTGATTATTTTGTTGATTCAATAAAACTATCCCACGTCGTAGTGCACACGCACAAACATAGCCCTAGTTGAATACACAGGAAAATACTGTGGCACACGTAAATGTCAATCCGCGTTTTCTCGAGCTCAACGATATCGAACTAGAGATATAGTAATACAAATAGAATATGGTTTATTTTGGGTGAACAATCATTATTAGCTCCCGTCTGTATTGGAAGTTTTCAAACTAGTTCCCTCAGGGCCTTAGGAACTAATTTGTCAACTTCTGATACCTCAGGGAGCTTATACCGGCTGCCCACCCTCAATATTTGTATACATTGTATTACCATTGCATTTGAAAACAATGTACTGAATGGAAACATTACCTGGTGACTTGCCGCTCTTTGCTGGGTGTCGGGACAACTCTATTGCTAATCTCTGTACAAGAAAATAAAGAATAACAGCAATAATAAAGAAGTAACTACAAAGATAAATTAATACAATTATTGTGAATCTATTCCTTTTTTATTTCAACTGACTCAAACCTTAATTGTGCTGTTTTAAAACATACTTTTTGCAGTTGTTTTGTTTTGTGTAGTAGTGTAATCAAATACCTTTTTTGTGTGTGTGGGAGATTCTTTAGATTACTTTATTGTCTACTTTTTATACTACAAACATTTAAATGAACCTTAAACTGGACAGGTCATGTGTGTACAGTATGCAGGGGCATGCTATGGCATGACAACAACAACGCAGGTCATGTGTGTACAGTATGCAGGGGCACGCTATGGCATGACAACAACAACACAGGTCATGTGTGTACAGTATGCAGGGGCACGCTATGGCATGTCAACAACAACGCAGGTCATGTGTGTACAGTATGCAGGGGCACGCTATGGCATGACAACAACAACGCAGGTCATGTGTGTACAGTATGCAGGGGCACGCTATGGCATGACAACAACAACGCAGGTCATGTGTGTACAGTATGCAGGGGCACGCTATGGCATGACAACAACAACGCAGGTCATGTGTGTACAGTATGCAGGGGCACGCTATGGCATGACAACAACAACGCAGGTCATGTGTGTACAGTATGCAGGGGCACGCTATGGCATGACAACAACAACGCAGGTCATGTGTGTACAGTATGCAGGGGCACGCTATGACATGACAACAACAGAAGCCACTGAGAAAATCCAAACAAATGTTAGCATGATCACCTATGTGCCATGCTGAGTGTAGCATGTTGGAATTGCATTGCATGCATGTTTTTAAGTAATTCTTTTATCAAACAACATACACACTGTGAAATACTACTGATCATCGAATGTGTACAAATCCAATAATAATGGAGAACAATGGGTAATATTCAGCTAATTAAAAAATGGAAGAAATACAAGATGCTGCAGTATGTTTCAAATGTATGTGTACGATCTCTGCAAACCTCTATTAATGCCAGTATGATGAAGGGTTACTTACCTCTTTGAGGTCATTGACTTGCATTACATATTGCCTTTGAGATGCCTCAAGTTGGTTGATGTACCACTGTTGGTCACGACATTTCTGATAAAATGTTGGAGCTCTTACCTACTTGTACAGTATATGAGATAATGTAAGCAAAATTAAGTCAGAAAACCATTCATAACAGAGAATAAGACAAATCTGGGCCTATACTCATAAAGAGCATGTCAAAAGAAGCTGGTATTGTTTGTGACTAAAAAATGTCAACCAAATCTTATACTATTGTACAGTATTACCGAATCTACTACCTCAATAATGCACCTGAACTTTGGAAGAGTATTACAGCTACATTCAGGTAATCTTATACATCTCTGCCATAAATATTCATGAGTTACAGCTGAGCACGCACCAGCTTTCGGATTGAAAATTATTCATTAGTTTTTCTTTGATAACTGCCCTCACTTTGTCTTTCAGAAAACAAGAAAATACTGTACCTGGAACTGCAAGATGAGAGTATTATCTTTGAGATATCCCTCACTAGCTAAGAGATCCAGTCTGAAGAAGCGATTATAACCCCAGCATTCTCCTACTTCAAAATCAGATGCAAACTCTCTTACAATGTTCTTGCTGTTATCATGAGTAGCTTGGTGTATCATCTCCACTCGGTATTCATATCTATAATGATCAATAGGCATCTACTAATTACAGACATCACAAAAGTGCAGTAACAATAAACAAATAAACTAAATTCATAGGTCCACTAATGCATTCTGCAAGCAAATAAACCTTTTCTCTAACAAACTGAATAACTTTAGTTCTCAAGTATCACTCAACCTTTGCATAGAGCTGGGTGGATGTAGCAATACTTGCTTCCCCCAGAAAGCTGAATGCCGATTAATAGACCGATTGCACGACTGTCACATGACCTATAGTGGGTATTAAATATTAACAAACATGACATCCTCCATAGGAAAATGCGGTACGGTACATGATGATTGTTGCATTTGACAAGGCCAGACGACTGTGATCACACACTTTTCAAGATAAGAATTTCACAGTTTTGAAGCTGAATCATCCTAAGAAATGGCTTTCCAAAACTGTGTGATTTCTTTGCCTATTTGAAATTTCGCAAGGCTAGGTATAAATGCTCACTTTTCCAACGTTCTTTACCATTTTTACAGTGATTTAGGCCTACAGCTGTATATTACAAACAAAATAACACGGGTGGCTATGCCGGTTGTGCAAAACTCAAAATAAACCTCTTTTGTAGTAGAATACCAGTAGTTTATGAAACAGTAATGTGATTAAAATCAATATCACAACATACAACTTAAATAAAATGGCTTAGTAACTGTTATTATTACCAAAAAGCCGACTTTGGGTGTGACTATGTCAGTCACAGCATGTATTTGCACGTAGTTTGCCATCAGCTCATATGACGTACTACCCACTTCAGGCCACGTGATGACATATAAACATTGGTCTATTGTCCCACATGAGTTAAAACGCTACATTGAATGCATATGGGCATACCATGATATGTAGTGTACATTTTGTGATGGAGGGCAAACCAAAATGCAAAATTCAACTTATTAGGGTGTTTAATAACCACAGACTGAGGACTACGATTGGTTTAGGATAGTTCCTCAACAAAATCAGTTTATGCTTGATGTTGTAATAAATGTCTAAGATAAGGTGTAAACGTGCAATCCCCAAACCCTACCAGTAGTTTTGATCTGGTTTACAATAGACAGACAACAACTGATTTAACACAGAAGTGACTTACTTGGAGGTTTCTGGCAGACCAGCTGACAGTTCCAAGAATACTGATAGATAGTTACCTCTGACTACACCATTACCATCCTGTAAACACAGTAATCACATAGTGTAAATAATCAAGATTATGTATGCACTTATTGAGTGCATGAGAGTGGAACTGGGGTAATGGCAATATCCAGAAGTAAATTCATCACTGTTCAATTTCATGGAAGAACATCAAAATGAAATGCACTGGTCCATATTTAATGATGGATACTATGTTATGCCCTCATCCCACCAGCAATGGCCCTCAATTCGGTATGTCACAGTTTGATACATACAAATACAAAATGTGTACACAAGAATTCAAATGCTTGATAAAACGTCAGAACATACAAATAATGGACAACCACGATATACTGAATGTTTCCACTTTGTGGCCGACACAAAGGTTCATGTCAGTTTTTCATTTTGTTTCTCTATGTACTACATGATATACCCTTTTTTTCTTGGAGTAACTAGAGTCTATGGGATTACTCAAGCATGTTTGTATCAATGTTAGAAACACAGAAACAAAATAGCAATTTGATATCTTGCACAAGGGAGTACAAGTAAAGAGTTCACAGTTTGAAAAAAGACTTACTGGATAAACTTTGAGTCTCCAGTTGAGTCCACACACTGTTAATGGAGGGCTGTAAACTGGATCGGCTTTATGCTGCAATGCACTAGGATAGCAAAATAAGTTTCAATTTGAAATCAAACAATAAGCAGTGTATAAGGTTATACAATTTAAAAAAGTTGCAGTTTTATCAATAAAAAATTGTTATTGTTTAAGTCTCCATTATTAATCTCGACTTGTTGAAGCTTTGATGTACTGTTTATGTTCAACACTGAATACTATGTTCAACACTGAATACAACGGTGTTCATTTATATGCCACTGTACAGTTGAATGTGAAAACTTTTAGAGTTTTTTTCCCAACAATATGATGAAATGCATAAAACGGGCGAGCCAGTAAAGCAGCACCAGTCCTTAAGACTTGGAATTAACTAATTGTCTGTGTTGTAATCATGCTTGCACGTTGCAAATTAATATCAATAAACATCCATATATCTTTATTTAGAATGTCTTAGTTATTTTATGTCAACTTCAGTTTTCAACTCATCTTCTTGAAATGCTACTAATTTAAATGTTATATCAATACTTAATCACTGTTTTCATTAGCTGGATCTATTTGACATATTTTACCCTTTCCTGTTGTTAATATAAGTTCCTCATAATATTACAAAAACAGATTTAGACTAAACTTTTTATTTCAGGGACCTCAAGAAAAGCAGCTTTTAACCCAGGAGACTAGTTTCAACAATTCTTTAAATCAGGGTGAGAGTCTACATTGACAAAAAAGTCTGAAACCGCTTTTAGGAGGTATGTTAAAATGATGGCGATTCCACCTTTTGGTAACCCCTGGAGTTGTAGATTTCATGAACTTTTAGGAACAGTATCCTCAGCACTAGAAAAGTAGATTAAAAACAGGATTTCTGAAAAAAATATCAGCAAGTTTTTCCCTGGGCAAACAAAAAAGCCTGAACTCAGATAAAAGTCTAAAATTTCTCATCCCTGTTTAAATGTAAATACTTACGTGAAACTATTCAGAACAAATTTACTGCTGTCATAAGATGGTACTAGCTCACTGCAATATCAAGGAAACAAACATTATTCAAGAATATAACACACCTCTCCCTGGTTCTTTATCCTGATTGGTTGAAACACGGTCGCGTGGGGTGAACTAATATAGCCTAGTGCATGAAATCTGCACCACACGCACCGCAGGCGCTTCATTTGGGGGAAATAGTTCGCAAAGCGGGAAATAGTTTCAAAAACCCCAAAACTATTGACTGGTAAACAGCGCCCTCAATAGAATGAAAATGGCGGCGTCTGTGGATCTTCTAACCGACATTTTGGACTGAGGTGTGTTATAAAACACATATGGACTGGCATTATTCGCGCAATAGTGCACGTCTATGCACCCCTCGGGCCTGTGAGTGACCAGGAGAAGGTCCTATTTCCCTCAGCCTTCGGCCTCAGGAAATAGGACCCTCTCCTGGTCACTTACAGGCCCGAGGGGTGCATAGACGTGCACTATTGCCAGTCCATATGCGTATATTTTAACAACACAAAAAGTGTGTTAAGATAATTATTACACATTTAATGTCTTAAGAATCTTATGATTTGGGGTTTGTGTTACCTACTTTCTCTGAGTAAAATATAGTTCTGATAGGAACTTGTCCTGCAAATTGATCTACTGCCATGGAATAAATTAGTGGACCGGGGACTTCTTATAAACCATCTTCACTATCCCTGAATGAGATACGTTTGGTCTCAACATTTTGACTAGCCTACTCTAGTCATCATTAGGAGAAAATCTTACCGCAAAATCATACCAATACTTCACCATGCAATGCTTATACATAGTAATCTTCATCAAGCAAAATATACATTTACCTACATATGTCCAAATAATTATAGGCTCAGGTTTGGGGTTTTTTTCTTCTTTTTTTTCTTTCAGTAATTCAATTTTTTTAATGGATTAACCCTGTTGTATTTGCAGGGAAGTCATTTGATGAAGCAATTATGAATCTGGACAAGGGGTCGTTCAAGCCTCAGGGTGCATGGTATTCCTTGTTTTGCCTTTCACATTACATAACATTATCCCGATAAAAACAGCCAACAATCTTAAACTGTTAAGACCAGTGTCTGACCTCATGAAATCAGCAGGAACCGGCGCGGTAACAAACGAAGCCATAGGTTTACGATGAACCTGTGTAAACATCTGCAGTAATTCTCCACTCTTAGCAATCAGTTCACTCTTAGTGCAAGATCGTAGCTGATGCTCTACTTCCTGCAGAAGTGACTCCAACAACTCTGTCTCCTGAGTCAAGGAATTCTTCTGACCTATTACATCAAACAGTTAAGTTGTCAAATTACATATTCAGGATTTGCTCTTCAAGACAAAAGGAAAGGATCACTAATTATCTCAACAACAACAAAACCACTTGATTAATTCAATCTGAAATCTCTTGGATTTAAAGTTCATACCAATACAGTACAAATACTACAGAAGAAAGAAAATGGCACTTGAAGACCCCCAAATAACCGTTGCTTAATAATTCAATTCCTGCAATCAAAATTTCTTGTGTTGGTTGAATGGTGTGTTTGTTGAACACTAGGATAGAAATACATATAATGTGCCAAAAACCAATGATATATATCTGAAACAATTTCAGTCACAAGCCTGTGGCTAGCTTGTGGTTTCACAAGTCTAACCAGATGTTTCACAGGTCCTTATTTTAAGTTTTCCTTTCAACATTGTCATTTGGAATTTGTGGATTTTTTACATTTAATAAATTAATTTGGAATGAAGTCGTTAAGATCATGGTTGAGGTCACAGAACACTTACCCATGAGTGTTAGAAGTTTCATTTTGAGTTGCGATTCAAGTCTTGCAATCATCATCTCTACAGCATTGCGGATTTCACGTACTCGCTCATCCTTTGCATTACGAACACTTTCAACATTGCGCTCCTAGATAACAGAGACAAACAAAACTGCTGTCATTTTTATTTCAATCTTCTTCTTTGTAGAGGAAAGCCAGACCTGGGGCCAATGTCATGAAGCTGTTGGGCAAAGAAATTCACTAAGTAAAATCAAATCTTAACCGTGAATCTTTCGCTGATCCAACCCCAGATTGTATCAAAGATATGTGGAGCAGTTGGCAGTTTGAGGTGATGGTCTGGCCAGAGTCCCAATCTGAATCTGATCGAGAACATCTTGGACTGAAATAATGAGTTCCATGAGTCCTCCTTACCAGACATAGGACAAGACCTTTTAGTTTCAGGAGTCCTACCAAACACATCTTGGATTAGACTGATGAGTTCCAGAGGTCATACTTACCATATCTTGAATTAGACTAAGTTCCATTAGTCCAACCTTCCACATCTTGGACAAAACTGGTGAGTTCCCTGAGTTGTAGCTACAGCATCTTAGGCTATACTCATTACTTACCACATCTTGAACTAGACTGATGAGTTCCATGAGTCGTCTTCTCAATGCAGCTACTTCCTCTGTGATCTGAGATACATGTTGATCATATACTTCATCCAGAGGCTTGAAGGTATGCCCAGTGTGCTGCTGTTAGATTGAAGGAATAATAAGATTGTAAATGTAATACGAATCCAATTGAGAATCTCTGAAAAGAAATTCAAATACGCCTTCAACACGAAGTGTGGCCTAGGAACAAAGATGTATTGTTCCAGATTCTCAATCAGATTTGGGAGTCAATGGACCTCCAAACCATCACCAATCTCTCGACTTTATTGCCACGAGGTGCTATGTGGTAAGTGATGTTGGCAGAGCTTTTTCACATTACTAAACTCGGCATAATGATATAATTAGGATGCACACCTGTTCACTTTGTGCACATGGAAAAACATGAAGTTTCTTTTTCCCCCTTTTAATGATGTTGGAACATTTATTAACACTAACAGGATCAAACATGAAACTATGTGATTAAAGAGTTCAAAGAACATACCAATACAGTTTTTATTCACCTTTCTACAATATTTTCAAAGTAGTAAACATGGTAAAAGAAAGAGTGTTGCATGGTAACTTTTGCAAAGCAGTGTACATTAACTTTATACATCACACTCCTGTAAACATTGGCTTGCATCCTACCAGAAAACAACCAAATTGTTGATGTAAATACTCACTGTACCACCCCATAGAGCACACTGATGACATATGCACTTATGACATGTCCAGCAGTACACACTGAGTTTCTCACTGTGAGCTTCACATCTGCAAGAATAGATGACAACAATGTCATACCAGAGTACACTGAATGAAGATTTTGTATCACATTAAATTGTGGGTTTCCAAATACAAAGCACCACCATCCTTTGCAATAACCCAATGCATGCAGAAATTCTGCTTTTTAAGCTGGGGAAGGCATTTTCAAAGTCTTGCATAAAAATTAGATTATTACCCGAAAGCCTACAGAAAAAAGACCTCAGAAATTCAGCTTCATTTGTCACAGGTGAATTAAGGCTTTGAACTCAAACAAAGCAGTACTGTATCTATAAATAAGTATTGATAATTTGTATTGTCTTATTAGTCTCTATCTAGTTCATCTGGTCTGGAGTGTGTTGCTAGTGCTGCATTGCCCAACTTATCTCTATCTAGTTTATCTGGTCTGGAGTGTGGTGTACAGAGCTGTAACATACCTAGCAATGAGTAGCAATAATGTTATGTGTATTGTCTTACTTATCTCTATCTAGTTCATCTGGTCTGGAGTGTGGTGTACAGAGCTGTAACATACCTAGCAATGAGTAGCAATAATGTTATGTGTATTGTCTTACTTATCTCTATCTGGTTCATCTGGTCTGGAGTGTGGTGTACAGAGCTGTAACATACCTAGCAATGAGTAGCAATAATGTTATGTGTATTGTCTTACTTATCTCTATCTGGTTCATCTGGTCTGGAGTGTGGTGTACAGAGCTGTAATGTATCTAGCTGATTAGTCACTTCCTCTGCCCAACGACAATTCACCAACTCATGTAACTGTAAAGGCGCCCTACAACAGAACACAATGTGGCATTGAGTTACATAGAGTACATGTACATGTACATCAAGCACTGAAAGACTCATTCATCAATCTACACAAATGGGTATTTTTACTAAGCAAAAAAAATAACAATTTCCACGGTTTTCAGGAAGTAATTTGTTCCTGATTATGTTTAAAATCACAATTTATTTAAAACATGGCCTTGGTATTCCTCCACCTTGAATACGTTTGGTTTTCATAAAATACATGTACTTCAGGATGCAAATGAGAGGGTGAAATCAAACACTGAAGTCGCTGTGGTGTCCAGTTAATCAAGTATTGACATTGTGGCAAGTAAGAGTAGTCATTGCAAACACTTTTTGTAGGTGCCCAGGCTTAGTAGGTTAGCAGGCTTCATGTACTTCTAGCTATTTAAGACACTTCCGGATTTTGAGTTCTGTAAACATTACTTTAATACATTAAAATACATGTGCCAAAACTTGGTTGTATTGTATTGTATTGTATTGTATTGTATTGTATTGTATTGTATTGTATCGTATCGTATCGTATCGTATTGTATTGTATTATATTGTATTGTATTGTATTGTATTGTATTGTATTGTATTGTATTGTATTGTATTGTATTGTATTGTATTGTATTGTATTGTATCGTATCGTATCTTATCGTGTCGTATTGTATTGTATTGTATTGTATTGTATTGTATTGTATTGTATTGTATTGTATTGTATTGTATTGTATTGTATTGTATTGTATTGTATTGTATTGTATTGTATTGTATTTTTATGGAACAAACCCCATAACTCTGGGGAGGGTTACTTCAGTATATAAAAAACAAATAGTGTAAAAAGTTGTATCGAAGGAGAGGAGTGTTAACATAGAACAAGAGCCTATTTTACCCTAATTATACATTTTGGTTTTCTTTAAAACCAGTAAATCAAAAGACATATTTGCCAATGCAAAATGTTATAATAGCTTTATCGGAATGGTCCATCCAAAACTTAAATCTATTTCCAACCAAGGAATTCAAATTCGTTAAGTTTGTCAATAATATTAAGTTGTCCTAGGTATATGATGAATTGACACATTGTTACCTGTACTTTCTATCACCTTACCTACAATGAGGACACTGGTATCTCTGTTCAGTCAACCATCTCTGCAGACACAAATACAACAAAAGTTTACAACAAAATTAAACAACAGTTTCAGGGAGGGCTGAGACATCAATACCATTGCATCAATCAGGCCTCGATCTTAAGAAAAACGGGGGCAGGCCTTTGCTGGCCAAATCAGAGAAATTGCATAAGGGCACGCTGGCCAAGTTGGTAGTGACAGTGCAATTTTTCTCTGAAGGGCATGCTGGCCAACTCGACAGGGCATGAGGCCAATGGCCTAGGTGGCTTCGGTTAAGATCAAGGCCTGCATCAATGCAATATAAAGTCCAAACTAAGTTTGGATAAAAGATTGTACCTTGTAGATTTGCACACTGGCAAACACACATGGGCCAGTGAAACAATGTCATGTATGAAAAACCATTGGTTTTCTAGGTGTATGTACATGTATGAGTATAACTGGGAATGTTTAAAAGATATTAGACACACTGCATCTCAGAAAAATCAAGGTAGTAAAGGTTGTATTTGTACATGTATCATGTTGCTTCATTGAAGCATTACAGGGGAGTATGTTGGAGACCCCAACCAGAAACATGTTTACGCTTCAGTCATTGTTAAAGCATTCTTGCATGTTCGTGGTGCTGTAGCTGTTCCGACCAAACTGAACCCAGTTGTTAGATTAGTGGAGCTTGGTTTCAATATGGCAGATTTGAGAGACTAATAAAAAATGTTTACAAAATTCTTTTAAAAACGAAAAACCTTGACGCATACCAATCCAATAAAGTTGATAAAAATATAATGTAAAGACTAAGTTCCAGTACTTGCAGGTAAAATAAAGTATATTTTGAGAACATAAATTTTCAAGAGGCTCACCAAAACACCCCCAGATGTCAACAACTACAACAAAGTGTAACACAAAAACTTACATGTGTAACTCAAAACTCAATGCTCAAAAATCCACCAACATAAGTTTATGTACATTGTACACTGTACATGAAAGGATCATAGAATCCCCAATGTCTCCATATAATAAAATATCAAACGTGCCTTAAATCAATCCTTCATAATCATCACCTGGTTAACTTTGAAGGACTTACAGGTTAGGATTAGGGTTAGTGTACATTGTATATTGATTGAAGTTGTGTGGGTGAATCTATGTCTGTGTACAAACTTATGTAAAAGCTTGAAATTTGTACGGCTATTGTAGTCTACAGTACTTGCATTATCAGAGCTGTTTTCTCTGTACATTATAGAATCTGTCAGTTGAACACATTATCAGTAAATGTGCATACTTTCAAATGCAAACGTAAATCCTCATGAATATGCATCAGTACTTATGTAAGTACGAACGTACTTATGTAAGTTCTTTAAAAAAGTTCTATAAAAAATAAATTTGTTCCTCAGTCACGCACATGCCTCAAATACGACTGAGTCCAGGGGTCGATTTCACAAAGCACTAAGATTCATCATAAGATGAGTTGTCAGTATAACCATAGTAATTTGTATTGTGACATCACACTTTGCTTAGCAACTAAGAGTGATTCGCAGTTAAGATCAATCTTAGCTCCTTGTGAAATCGACCCCAGGAGGGCTAAGTTTTAGGCCAGTTTAGGCATTCTTATTGGGTGAAAGGTGGTCACACGACCATGTTTACCTGATATTAAACGGCTGATAAAGACATGACTGGAGCTGTTTGAGACTGGTTATTTTAGTCTGGTTTCCTGCTTTGATACTCTAACACTAGAAAACGTATATGAAGAGGTGCAAAACAGACCCATAATGCAAAGCTGGGCTCCTGAACGTAGCATTCGAGGTTTGTTGTGTTGTTCTCTGATTTTTCTTCGACATTTTATATCTTAACAATAAAAGGGCATTTATGGGAATAAAAGAGTTGTGACTCTGTCATTTTATACCTTACATTCCCTTAGTTGTTAGTAATAATGGATAAACTTTCATTTTACAATGGGTATTTTAACTCTTCAATACTTTGATTAGAAGAAAATTGGTTGATTTGAATAGCACACTGGACTCAAGCTCTGGTGTTTGTCAACAGAGTGTGGGTTCGAGTCCCGGTTTTGACACATGACCATTACTGCTTCGTCCTTTGGATGGGACATAAAGCCATACTTCCCATGCGTTGTGCCTATAAAAGATGTCTATAAAAGAACCCAGTTACACTTATCGCTAAGAAAAAGGGCATGCCCCGGGATTCTGGCAGTAGCTGCTGAATGCGCTGCAGCACCTGGTAAACCATTATAAGGTGCTACATAAAATATGAGTCTCATAATTTAAAAACATTCAAAAACCTGTCTTGAAAAACAAAAAGCGCTTTGAGACGCTCGTAGATAAAGCACTATAAAAACTAGATACTATTATTAATAACAAGATGGCTACCATTATGATGACGGTCTTGATGATACACAATATAATTTAGTGGAGTATTAAGGGTACATGAAGTACTTAAATGGAACAAGTCATTATCCAGATAGTTTCAACAGTTCCAGTTCTCAAAAAATCTATTTAGAAGCTTTATGCTAAAACTTTTATACTGAATACAGCCAGACCAACCAAAATGACAGACGGACATAAATCATCATTGCACAGGCTCACTCTGCTCTGCAGCTTGCCAAACATGGTAACATGCCTGTGTCTACCTTTGGTCAAAAGAAGACGCCCAACATGCAGCTCCCCAATCATGGTAAGCAGGCCTGTATCTACTTTTGGTCAGAAGGAGAGGCCCAAATCGCAGCTCCCCAATCATGGTAAGCAGGCCTATCTACTTTTGGTCAGAAGAAGAGGCCCAAATCGCAGCTCCCCAATCATGGTAAGCAGGTCTGTGTCTACTTTTGGTCAGAAGAAGAGGCCAAAATCGCAGCTCCCCAATTATGGTAAGCAGGTCTGTGTCTACTTTTGGTCAGAAGAAGAGGCCCAAATCGCAGCTCCCCAATCATGGTAAGCAGGCAAGTCTACTTCGGGGCCCAATTTCATGGCACTAATAACCAAAGAATGTTGTACTTCTACAGGCCATGACAGGGTGTAAGCAGGGCCATGAAATCAGGCCCAGGGCAGAAGAAGAGACCCTTAAAAGATAAATGCAGCTCACCAAACATGGTGAGCAGGCCTGTGTCTACCTCGGGTCAGAAGAGGCCTCAAACCCTTATTACATTACAGAGCATTATAGACTGTTCAGTATCAATACCGGGTAGTTCTTAGCAGATTTGTGACCAACAATCACAACACTAAGAGAATCAAGACAAACCAGTGACTTGCAATGACAAGAAACACTTACCCTGATACAGAGAAAGCAACACAGCTTGGAACAATGAGGACAAAGGCGAGCATCTCGCAATTTTTCCATGCAGATAAAACATCGAAAAACCTCCGCCAAGCTCTGCAATAACAATTTATACAAGCAATGAGCCATAACAGCATAGGCATGAAGCCTGACATGTAAATGTATGAAAACATGTTTTATTGGAATGGAAAACAGTATTGAGTTAAACCAGCATCTTGTGCTTTGTTTACAATGTAGCCCTATGTTGGTGGTCTCCCTATTTTGTGAATATCTTTGGTGAGAAGTGCCAGTCAGAAGCCAGTAACCCTTAAACTGCCATGAAGTTTACAATACAACCCAAAGAAAGATATTGACAAAATAGGGAGATCACCATCAGAAAGGCTAGATAGCTCAGTTGGTGGAGTGCCAGCACATTTCCGGAGGTCGCACATTCAAATCCCGTTCTAGTAAAAAATCGGTTTTTAATCAGTTTTCCTTGTCATGCTTGTGGTTTATTACATGATAAATTTATATTAGGAAGTTTTATGTTACAGGCCTAAATCATGAAACTATTTTTTCAAGTTGTGTTCTTTCTACCATGCTTTAATTACCTCCACTGTAGCTTCCTCCATTCCTAGAATAAATCTGTGATGAACATGGATGAACTTGTTGAGGCAGGCAACAGTGAGTGCAGCCAAAGGCTATTTAAGTATTACCTGATGATATAGAATTTAAACACTATTAACGATCATAGAATTTAAGCACTTCACTATGAATAATAAGAGCCGACTCTGCAAAATGAATAAACAACGTACATGTATTATCACAGTGAAACTGTTTTAAAACATTTCCTCTAAAGGGTTTACATGTACTTTGGAGTTGGGGCAAGTACGCTTATTAGTGGTAGTTGAAAGCTTTCACAATGTGTCACATGCATAGGGCTATATATATTGATTAGAGCGCTAGCATTGTTCGTACGTTGAAAACTTGAAATCTCGTACGGCTGGGTTACGGCTATTTGCATACCACTGCTTTATTCCTTTTCCGTGTGTTATGGAATCAGTTATACCAGAAATAAGACGCGCAATCAGTTAATGCGCATGAATAAACCTCAGTGCACGCGTATCTAGTACTGCATGCACTCGGGTTGTACGTCTCGTGCAGGTTGATGTAAGTAGGCCCTTTTTATAATCGAGCCATTTAGCCTGCTGGCTATTGATTCATGATATACATTTATTTATATTCTTTTCTTAACTTTTTTATACAGTCAAAATTGTTATTTCTTGTCAGTGCCGGCCATAAAGCTATCTCTTTGGTGCCGGCCCGTCTCACCCCTCGATCGTCTCGTCCATTTTCAAGCCGCAGTGTGTACACGTGCTTGAGCTGCATCATACAGCCAGCCGTACACGTGTGTACGGTACACATGCAGAATACTCACGGGCAAATGCTCTTTGAAAATTTAAATCTTTCTTCAATGACGCACAATGACTAAACATGTCAGCGTGCAGCACGACTTCAAAATGGTTGTGCATCTACAATGTAGAGTTAGCGCTCTAGTCAATATATATAGCTCTATGGTCACATGTCACCATTATCCATTGTCAGTATCTGTAGACTTTACTTTGATTAACTACCAATTGGAAACTGTCACAATGTGCCACAACAGTGTCAAGGTGTTCAGAATTGACATTTGTAATTTGTCAAACAAAATTTACTTTCTTAGTGTTTGACCATTCAATCAATATCATCCACCCTCATGGTTTTGAATGATATGCACTGTCTATACCAGCCTGGTACATGTCATGAATGCATCAAATACAATCTTCATATAGTATACAGATAGTTCTATGCACAGCTGGTCTACCAATACCCGTCCCGTGTAATTGAATAGTTTCCACCGGTTAGTCAACTCACTGAAAAATGTGACTGAGAGTATGAGGGTTCATGTCATCCCTCCAGTGTCACTGGCCTTTTTACTCTTACTAGCCTTGGGATTTAGTTGCGATAATTGTAACCCAAGGTCTACAACAGTCGGACAAATCGAAGGTGATTATTGCAACTACTTGTGATTGAGAACTGTCACTACTTGTTACAAACGTAATCATGGCAGTGAATATTTTGCTGGCACTGGCTTTCTTTTATTAACCATTTTAGTAGCCAGAACAGCACTGAACATGTGCATTGACTGTTTTGGGGACTTAAAATTTTACTATGACAAATATTAGTCTGGTTCCGCACCAACATTGTTATTGTGACTTCATATTCATGAGATGAGATCAGACCATTTATGAATTTCAGACTTTATTTCACTTAAAAAAATCCTCAGATGCCACAAACCAAAGAAAAGGTAATAAAATCCATTTAAATATAAAGGGATTCGAACGAGTGGGAGCATTTCCACTTGGCCATGTGGCCTTAGTCAAAAACCCCTCCAATTTAATATGTTAGGCCTATAATGTCAGTTACTTGTGTACTCATCAAAGAGAGTGCTATCCTAATATCATTTACTAAAACTTAGCCGGTGGCAATAGATCTGTTGGGCCAAATTGGTCTATTTGGTCGATCATTGTGATCATGACGCTTTATTGGTCGATCCCTCTGCCACGAGTCGATCACTTTTTCTTTACAATTCACAACTCTGGAGAATTTCTTTTTTAAGGTAAGTAAAGTCTAAGATATCCTTCAGAATAGCACTCTGCACTTAATGATAAAACTAGGTCACGCAAGCACCCGGATCTCAGAAATATCAAATTTCAACGACGGATGGTACATGTATGTTGATCGTACATACAATACGTATTGTATACCATACTACTGCGGTCTGGTGCGCCAATGTGGTGATCATGTGAGTGGTGGAATGTTTGTCTGACATCCGGGTGTTTTTAAGCAAATGAGTCGTCATTAGTGCAGAGACTGAACCATGATTATGACATCACAGCTTTACAATGGCTATTTAACGAGAGTACAGCTTGCAGCTAGATTTCGAACAAGATGTTCTGCCATGAGCTGTGCTCTCATAAAACAGCCATCGGAAAGCTGTCATGTTTCAAGTTTTCCAAAATGGCTTCCACCGGTTTAAATCATTTACAAAAGTCTATGGAGGCCATGATTAAAGACCAGATTTTGATAGCTAAGACTTCAGAGAACACATCAAGACCATTGCTAAACAGATACTAGAGTGCAAACCCACCGCACGTATTTTTGAGGTTCCACCACAGGGCATAAAGACTAGGTCAGGACGAAGGATCATTCGATATGTCAAAATCCACCAGCCACACTAAGTAGTGGGGTAGACCCAGTAACTAGGGCGCTGTACTCCCTTTTTTGAGATTTTGACATTATCGGTTGTACTAGATAGCTAGTAGTAGCACGTCCGTTAAAGTAAAAGAAAACAATTTAAAAAGAGTAAGCACCTCAGTAAACTAGCCCAACTACTGTACTACTAGAAGTGTAGTACAGTAGTTGGGCTAGTTTGATACAATAGAGAAAAATACTGTCATATTAATTGTTAAATAATATTAAATAGTCCCCCCCCCCCAATTATGTCTTTCTCTTTTGGTTTCCCCCCACTTGCTAATCATTGTTAGTATTTGCTAGCTCCTATCCGAGTCTTATATTATGACTGTTTGTTAATGTTACTAATACTACTAGCGTAGTCCTAGTCCTACCCCACCGCCGCATGTACTTTTGTCTTTGAAGTTCCCAAAACACAGCCACGGGGCAGAGGGCAGGGGGCAGGGGGCGGGGCATGACAAGGTCAAGGATTGGATGAGTGGCCAAGGATCAAAGGCATGTCAATATCCGTCAGCCACGCTAAGTAGTGGGGCTAGTTCTAAATGATACATCAAGTAGCCTCCAGGCCCAATTATGTCTTTGCCCCCGCTTGCCGCCCCCCCCCCCCCCCCCCCCCAACCACCCCCAGCAGAAATGGAATTCTCTATCTACGGGACAACACTTACATGACTTACACTGTATAATCAATTGTTTTATTGCAAAATTTCACATGTTTTGTTGTCATTAAATTAGAACTATTTCGCCTCAGTTTATTATTATAATATTAACTGGATTGTTTAGTAGCCCCGGATGTTACCTTTTTACAGACTTTTCATCAGAGAGTAGGAAAACTATGACGATTGATTCAAACCAGCTTTTTCGCTATAACAAAAATTGAAGAAAGATAGCAGAATCAGAATCACACTTGGCACGTCTGGGTGTCAGACTATCAATCATTATCAATCAGTGCTAGTTTCACCAACTGAGGGCGCAATTCCCAGGTCAATGTTGCGAATCTAGCCTTCTGAGTGTGAGATGAACGGGAGCTTTGCACATGTCTCCTTATCAGTGGCAGTGCTGCATGGATACGCTGTACACATTACACGGATGTTGTTGGGAGATTCCTCAACCTGGCTGTGCCCTTAGATAGAGCATGGAGGTAGAAATTAGATAGAGCTATGGTAGGCAGGATAACAACTTGTTTAAAGTATGTTTTTTAGTCAGTGTTTAGGTTTAAAGTGATTTTAAAGAACGCTATAAATTGGTTCTTTATGATTCTGCATTCGGAGAAGCAGTTAATTTTGTCGCTGCAAACAGCTGAACAGTACAATTCAAAATCAAAGACTAGACCCAGTAACTGGGGCGCTGTACTCCTTTTTTTTAAATTTTGACATTGTCTGTCGTACTAGCGCCCCAGTAAGGAATATGTAGTAACTGCGACGGTCAGGAGGATTGAAAACACCTCTGTTAAAAAAAATGCCTTAGACACAACAGAATTGCTCAAAATTCGCCTACAGTCTTCTCCAAGTGTTTATGGTGTAATAAAATGCATTTAATTGTACTCACGATTATTTTCTGTCCTCCAAATCGATGATTTTTAGGTCCTCTGACAACCCTGCCGTTACAATCGCCATTTTGATTACTAATGTCACGACTGTCTTCTGACTTGAAAAAAGTCGTATTAACGCAGATAATGCCCGGACTTGAATATTGTTTTGCGCAGTCAACGCAGGATACCAGCTGTGTCAACGACCCCACAATGGCAATATTGTACAGCACGCGTTGACTGCGCAAAACAATATTCAAGTCCGGGCATCAGCGAACACGTGATCCCGCAGCGTTAATACGACTTTTTTCAAGTCAGAAAACAGTCGTAACATTAGTAATCAAAATGGCGATTGTAACGGCAGGGTTGTCAGAGGCCCTAAAAATCATCGATTTGGAGGACAGAAAATGATCGTGAGTACAATTAAATGCATTTTATTACACCATAACTACTTGGAGAAGACAGTAGGCGAATTTTGAGCAATTCTGTTGAGTCTAAGGCATTTTTTTTAACAGAGGTGATTTAAATCCTCCTGACCGTCGCAGTTACTACATATTCCTTACTGGGGCGCTAGTACGACAGATAATGTCAAAATCTCAAAAAAGGAGTACAGCGCCCCAGTTACTGGGTCTAATCAAAGACTAACGTTAGATGAGACATTTTACCCATTCTTTATCATTAGCCAAAAATGTGATTATTGTGTGCACAAAACCACTGTTTAGACTACGACTAAAATACTAAGAAATTCAATTTAATTTTTGTTTTGTTGAATGTATTTGTGTTATCTTTCAAGAGAAATCATAGATTAAAAAAAAAAAGTTCTTCTTGAGATGCTTTTATTGAAGGGAATAATGTACAATCTGTACGCAACAAGGTGTTATACATGTTTGTAAAATATGTCATTGTCGATAGGTCATAATCGAATAGGAGACTTTGGAGCGTTTAAAAGAATTATGAGTTTTTAACCTAATCTGATCACTAAAAAAGCAGCCCAAAACTGTAAAAATTTCCATGACAGTTTCCATTAATCTTAAATTATCTTAAATCTTAAATCTTAAATTTATCCTGCAATTCCTTAAGTAGTATTTTGACTGAACATGTGTTATTTTATTAGATTTATTGTACTTATTTGAATATTTCTTTAACAAGCACTATTTTGAGAGCTAACACTTTTATTTTATTTTTTTAAACAAAATTATTGGGGTTTTTTTATCTAAAAAAGGGGACAAATATGACCAAATCAAATGAGGGAAAACAGGTATCAGGAATGCATCAGAGGCCACCAGAGAGCATGTAAAATAGCCAGAGCTTCCAGGGCCCTTAGGCGGGCCCTGGGTCCCTCCATGGGGGACTACGTGCTTTGTGTTTATGTTCTGTGCTTTGCTCATAAATTTTGGACTGCCGCCTACATCTAGCAAACTGCCGGTTACTTTGAATATTACTGAAACCCCTGTGTAACAGGACATGGTGTCTTAATGACACATTTGTTGATTAAATAAATTTAAATAATGTCAAACATTAACAAATACTTCCACACAATTAAAACGCGAATGTTACATGAAAAAATTGAGTCAAATATAAGAAAGCTTTTAATGATAAGGACAAACGTTACAAAAAGTTTACATAATGTCCCAACCTCGTGAAATGACCCAATTCCAAAAGTGTAAAGAATAAGGTGAAGTATGTACGTGAAGAAGCATGTTATGTGTATGAGAGGGCAGTAATTGCAGTCAAAGTGGCATGACTTGCTCGTACTTGGAAAACTTAGCATTTTGGGCATGGGTAGGGGGTAAGTTTTGTATGTGTGGCTCTTTCCTCTGGTTTTTTTTTTTTGGGGGGGGGCAAATTCAAAGTTGCATGCCTGTATTTTATGATAGGTATGGTTTTACTTTTTCTCAAGAATGGTTTTTCATAATTGTTTTTATATTCTTGCTTGTTTTTATCCTCACAGAATGTTCAACAGATAAGACTGGTAAATCAAGATACACTCTGCTGAAATTCTTCTACATTGTTTAACTGATCAACCCAAAATGAGTAGCATTGCAGCACTACTCCTGATAATCCTACTGTCCCTTGCTGATATGACTATTAGTCTGATCTGTTTGTTACATGGTAATCATCTGGACAGGTTCAGCCAGTCAGTGGACAACTATACCTTTCAAGATAGTGTGTTTGATCTGTGGCTTTGTGCACTTCTAAGATGTACTGTGCTGATTGGTGCTAGCATTGGCATTGTCTACAATTGGAAGGATGCTGTGAAAAGAGTGGGACGATGCAGACCAGCTGTGTTAATACTATCTATGTTCATGATCTTCTTGACTCTGGCAAAACTATTGGTATACAATGAGGACCATGACAGTATGACGAACCCTTGGTTCTGGGGCATGTTTAGCTGGTCTCTACTTGCCTCGTGTTTGTTGTATGGACTGTGGACTATATTAGGAAGGATATCAAGGATGCCTTCTCAGACTCCAGTGTTACTGATACAGAGTGAAGGGGATCAACAGACATTGTTGAATTCTTCAGACTGCTCTGATGATGGTCAGAGTGATGAAGAAGATAATGAGGACCAGAATAAGCGCTCACTGCTGAGATTATTGGCTTACTCTAAACCAGATTTGGGCTTCATAGCTGTTGCATTTATAGCATTGGTCATTTCATCTGTAGGTCAGTATTAACATTTCAAACTATTTGTGCTATTAGCACCTCTGACAAAACAACAGCAAGGGACAAAGTGGGATGGTTTGTACAGTATCATTCCGTGCTCCAGATCCTGAACTCGCATCTGCGAGGGATTTAGGGTTTAATATCTGCATAAGATTAGACATTTAATTGAGAATGGTTTTCATTTTGAGAGTACTTTTGATATCAGTACCAATTGTCCTTAAAAATATTTCCCCTCAAAAACATTGGCCATGTTTGGGAGAATTTGTCCTTCAAAAAAAAATATATAATTTGATTTAGCTCTTTTAGCACAAAATTACTGATAAGACATAAACCAATATTTACTTAAGCAAAAGATGTCTCTTTATTAATTTGGTGGAATTCTTCAGGTTAATAGTAGAAAACATCTCTTCAGAAAACCAATGATCAAACCTTGAAGGCATACATCTTTGGTTGTAAAAATGTCTGTACATCAGTAGTAGTAGCATCTGTGCATCTCGAAAGATGATGCAGTAGCATGATGGTTGTCACTGTGCTGTAAAGCACTTCCTCGATTGGTTGAAGAGTCCCACTCTTGAGCTAAGCCATTTGAGGCACCTCTAGGTGCGGAGGGTGAACATACTGGGGATGTCCGCTTGTTTCAAGACCTCGCTGTTGTTCACTGTGTCCTGCCAGGGGATGTTCAGTACACGCCTGAGACACTGCAAATGGAAACTGTTTAGCCGCTTCTCATGTCTGGCGTAAGTTGTCCAAGCTTTGCTGCTGTAGAAGAGTGTGCTGAGGTCACAGACATGGTACATCTGCAGCTTTTTGTTCTCAGTCAAGAGATTGTTGCCCCATGATCTCTTTTTCAGTCTGGCCATGACACCTGCAGCAGTGGAGTGACACAATGCAAATTTTTTTCTGTAATAACGAGAGATGTGTGCGCTCTCGTGCCGTGCACTTTCTTCTCCCTCCACAACGGGAATGAGACACGTCCCAACGTTGGTGGCTTTACCTCCCCTGGACCCCCTCCCCCCCCCCCCCCCCCGGCACAGGCCATGGAAACAGCACAGTTGAAGCAATCTCTGTCATTCTCATTTATCTTGCCTGTTCAATGAGGGTCTAGGGAGACAGGACAGGCTTTGCTGTTGGCTCCAACCCTAGTGTTGAAGTTGCAGCAGTAGTGGCCTCTGTCAACCGTGTGGGCGATCAACTGTGCACAAAAACAAGTTCTGCATACACTGTGGGGAGGTATGGTACATTATATGGGGTCCAGTTTCTGTCTGTATTGAGATATTAGCGGGCGTCTGTCCGTTGTATTTTAGAACTTATTACTACATTAAATTGGGACACACTGGCTTGTCGAAGATGTTACTATCGTCTAATTGTATTCTACATAGCCTAACCTGCTTGTATGAAATTACCTCAGGGTCCATTGCCAAACACCTAAATTCTAGTTTGTTTTGGGGTTTTGAATGGGGACAAATGTACACATGTACATCCATCAAAGTGTTTAGACCCAAATGTTTAGACTATGTGACGGATTTGTCTGCCCAATCACATGCTGAAAATGGTACAGTACATATAGGTTTGGGTACTTAGTTTTTACTTCATCAAATTCATTTGAATTGTTATTTATGTTTAAACGAGTTTGTAATCCACATTTGATGTTACAGCTGAGATATTCCAGCCATTGTACATTGGTAAGATCATTGAGGGTATCGTAGTGCTGCAGGACAGGTCTCAATTCTACCATTCTATCCTCATCATGGTCAGTCTGGCTGTAATTGGGTATGTATAATATAAGTTCATTTCCTTTATTCAAATAAGCCAAACCCAATTGTTTATTTTCTGTTTATTCTGATGCTTGAAAAAGATGTACAGGATATTTAAACTGTTAAAGGTAACAGCTACATTACAAGTATAGGTATGTAGTTCATTAAAGTTGTATAAATTTACAAAGAAAAACACACAGGCAAAGAAACAATTGGCTGATGCTGAGCTTGAACCTCAGATCCCACGTACATCAAGAGTTCTCCAATATCTATAAAGGTAAACCAACCTGTTCATATGGTGGTTTTGTAATGCCACATTGGGGGCAGTATAATGATATCATGGCAACTATGCCTATCTGATGCAATGCCTATAACTAGCAATACACTTAAAAATGTTTACACATAAGCCTAATCTCTATAATGTGTTATGTTACAATTTTCACACATGGCCTAGACTTGGTTTCTACAATTTGGAATGATTAAAAGATGTCAAGAGTTGAGGAATGTTGAGTTGCTTTAATTCAGTTGTAGTACATTATACCTGTTTTTTACACTAGAGCACTTTCTACTACCTCCTTATGAGGTTGAACTATTGCCCTAACCCCAACATATTCTGGCCAAAAACACTTCCCTGCATCAATGAAATATACAAAGTTCAAGTGAAGTAATTCTGCACACAAAAGTGTGGATGTTATTTAAGATGCCTGATGGATTCACGCTTGGTATGCAGCACTCACTGGATTACAGACAAAACATCCTATGGATTAATCATGGTTTGGTAATTGTTTGGATTAAATGAGAAATGTAGCAATTTATTTCCCATTAATTTGTTTTTTACAGTGCAGTGGCAGCTGGTATTCGGAGTATCTTCTTCAGGGTGACGATGGCAAGGTTGAGTTTGCGCATCAGTAACCTGCTGTTTGCATCTATTATGAAACAAGAGATTGGATTTTTTGATACTACAAGGACAGGTTTGTCTCAACACTGAGATTGGCGTCTAGAGACGCTACTTGTTCAGAAACAAATGTGGAGAACAAACTATCAAATCCTTTTATTTTTCGTTTCTGTCTGTGTTAAGATGTATATTTTCATTATTTATTTCTATGAATTTCGACTTTAATCACTAGTTGGATTATATTTTGTCTGGTTTATGTAAAGAACTTTCAAAGAGTTAAACAAATTAAGCATGTTTTGCCGGAGTGGTTTAATCCACCAGCTTCAATTTTTTAGTCATCAGACTGGGAGATGGATTCCTGGTCAAGGCACTTGTATCCTTGGACAAAACACTTCATTCTAACTGTTTTCCATATGACACAGAAGTAAACAAATACCTGTGATGATTGAGGTTGTTCTTGTGATTGATCAGCCTGATGTGCAAATTTACAAAATGTAGCTGCAAATTAGTAAAACCGAGGCATTGTTTGGACAAAATAATTTTGCAGCCCACATCTGGGCAACTCTCAAAGTTTGTTTTGCAAGATTTTGTGTTTAGATTTCAAATTTAGTTTTTTTTTTTTTATTTGCAAAGGAGATTGTTTCTTCAGAGCTTTAAGATAAAAGTCATTTTTGTCTAACATTTCAAACCAGCGGTACAGCTGTTCAAAGTTGTGGTGAACATTTTTTACATAATGTTACGTCAAAAGTTTAGCAACCCAAATCTCCTAAATCACATGACACAAAACATTCACTCAAATTTGGGGTTTTGGAGTTTTCTCATTCGACCAAACAGTTTGAACAAATCCAGAGATTATTCATCAGATTTACCCTTGAAGGCATAAATTAAAAAGGAATGATCTTTATAATGTTTCTTCTTATGCCTGTGTGTTATTCAGGTGACATTACTTCTCGTTTGACGTCAGACACTGCTACCATGAGCAGCACTCTATCTCTCAACATTAATGTATTCTTGCGTAATGTGGTCAACCTGTGTGGCTGTGTCATCCTTATGATCACACTATCATGGCAACTGACTATTGTTTCATTAGCTGCAATTCCTGTGGTAGCTGTTATGGCTGATTACTATGGCAAATATTATGAGGTTTGTAATAACTGTCTCACTCCGTTAAGGACATGTATGACCTCATGCACACACCTCAGATTGTTGACTAGGTCTTTGTTGGCTTAGATGTCATCACCTCACAACACATGAAACATAAACAACTATGTCCATAGGTGTGCAGAAATTCTGGAGTCAAGGAGTTAATAACAACAACAATGACAAGTGCTGGGAATCTTACTGAGTTGACCAGCTGCCATCAGGGGTGGCTACTTGAGTCAGAGATGCACTGTGTTAAGTCAGTTACGTGTTTCTTTTTGTACTTGTGATGTACTCAGGGGTGGCTACTTGAGTCAGAGATGCACTGTGTTAAGTCAGTTAGGTGTTTCTTTTTGTACTTGTGATGTACTCAGGGGTGGCTACTTGAGTCAGAGATGCGCTGTGTTAAGTCAGTTAGGTGTTTCTTTTTGTACTTGTGATGTACTCAGGGGTGGCTACTTGAGTCAGAGATGCACTGTGTTAAGTCAGTTAGGTGTTTCTTTTTGTACTTGTGATGTACTCAGGGGTGGCTACTTGAGTCTGATATGCGCTGTGTTAAGTCAGTTAGGTGTTTCTTTTTGTACTTGTGATGTACTCAGGGGTGGCTACTTGAGTCAGAGATGCACTGTGTTAAGTCAGTTAGGTGTTTCTTTTTGTACTTGTGATGTACTCAGGGGTGGCTACTTGAGTCAGAGATGCGCTGTGTTAAGTCAGTTAGGTGTTTCTTTTTGTACTTGTGATGTACTCAGGGGTGGCTACTTGAGTCAGAGATGCACTGTGTTAAGTCAGTTAGGTGTTTCTTTTTGTACTTGTGATGTACTCAGGGGTGGCTACTTGAGTCAGAGATGCACTGTGTTAAGTCAGTTAGGTGTTTCTTTTTGTACTTGTGATGTACTCAGGGGTGGCTACTTGAGTCAGAGATGCACTGTGTTAAGTCAGTTAGGTGTTTCTTTTTGTACTTGTGATCTATCAGGGGTGGCTACTTGAGTCAGAGATGCACTGTGTTAAGTCAGTTAGGTGTTTCTTTTTGTACTTGTGATGTACTCAGGGGTGGCTACTTGAGTCAGAGATGCGCTGTGTTAAGTCAGTTAGGTGTTTCTTTTTGTACTTGTGATGTACTCAGGGGTGGCTACTTGAGTCAGAGATGCACTGTGTTAAGTCAGTTAGGTGTTTCTTTTTGTACTTGTGATGTACTCAGGGGTGGCTACTTGAGTCAGAGATGCACTGTGTTAAGTCAGTTAGGTGTTTCTTTTTGTACTTGTGATGTACTCAGGGGTGGCTACTTGAGTCAGAGATGCACTGTGTTAAGTCAGTTAGGTGTTTCTTTTTGTACTTGTGATGTACTCAGGGGTGGCTACTTGAGTCAGAGATGTGCTGTGTTAAGTCAGTTAGGTGTTTCTTTTTGTACTTGTGATGTACTCAGGGGTGGCTACTTGAGTCAGAGATGCACTGTGTTAAGTCAAGTGTTTCTTTTTGTACTTGTGATTTACTCAGGGGTGGCTACTTGAGTCTGATATGCGCTGTGTTAAGTCAGTTAGGTGTTTCTTTTTGTACTTTTGCTCAATGATATTCTTGCCTGACTGACTTGTATCGGGCATGGTTTCCAGGAAATTTTGTTTGTTTCCACACTTTCCACAATTTTAGAGTAAAAAGTGAAAGAGGTTGATAAAGAGAAGGATTTAAGAATGCATGTTATGTTCATGACCAGTAAGATTTTAATCTGTAAGTTTGACTATATATGAACATAACTTTTTCATACAGAAATTGGCAGAGAAAGTTCAGGATTCCCTAGCTAAAGCTAACAGTGTAGCAGAGGAAGCCATTTCTACTATGAGGACAGTCAGAAGCTTTGCTAATGAGGACAGGGAGAAACAAGCATACTTCAAGAAACTTAGAGTTACATTCAAGCTTCGATGTAAAGAGGCATTAGTTTATGGTGGTTTCATGCTGACAAATGAAGTAAGTTAACCCTGTAGGGCAATTCCATAGTGATTCATGTTTACCATGCTAGCATTCAATGCTATACCACCATTCATAGTCAATGTAACATTGACAACAGCTAATAGAAATTGATGTACGGGGACGGGAAGGAGGCTGGTCCTCTCAACAAAAGTGGACAAACATTCGGGTATAAATTAAAATGGTAATCAGGCAGACTGAGTGACACAGGATAATAGAACATCGTCTATTCACTAATTTATTCTCCAAAAGAAAACTCCAAAAGAAAAAAATCCCATCACCTGGAAGGATGTACAATGAGTACGGTGTAAGATATCAACACATCATTGCATATAAAAGAATACTCAACTAAATGGGTACTTGGTGACACAACATACAAGTTTCGATCTCTTAAAACCAAATTGTTATTTCTCCAATAAGGCATACACTCACTGGGGGTTCTCTAGAAAGTGTCCTTCTACCTCCAAGACATAAACATCATGGCTCATACCCCAAAAGAAGAGGAAATCAGGACCATAAATAGTTGGTGTCTGTTCCACAAGCCCAAACGAAAAAGGAGAATGCCATGAGGTGTCGCACCACCTCTTCTAAAATCACTACGCCAATAATAAATTTACATAAACTATAAACACCTATCCAGGCAATGCAAAATTTAACAAAACATTACTTATATCAAAGACTAATTTAGGTGTAATCAATACATTTTAATTGTTTACAATCAAAAGTAACATTTATAAATAAACCATGTCCTACTTCCAATCAAGTTATACTTAGAGGCCAGGTTTCTGATACTGTGAGCTTTGTGTAACCTGACGTCAGTAACCATGGTTCTATGAATTGGTATTTATGTCCCAACTTTGCTAAGATGGGTATGCATGGGCCTAACTCAGGCAAACCTGGGTAGATTTGGGGGTGCAGAATAATTTGTGGTGTAAATCGTCAGTAATGTCTTATGACTATTTCCAACTTGAGTTTTCTAGGTAAAACTATTGAACGCATAGTGTCATCCAGGTTACATGCTTTCATGTGGGTCAACTATCTTATCGATTCTTTTCAGTCTGCCTATAGACCCAATCACAGTACAGAAACTGCCTTGTTACGTGTTCACAATGACATCCTCACTGGTCTTGATCAACAAAAAATGACTGCTCTTATTTTTCTTGATTTGAGCGCAGCATTCGATACTGTGGACAACACCATTCTATTGTCTCGACTGCGTAACGTCATTGGTTTGAAGGGCCGTGCACTACGATGGTGTAAATCCTACCTGGAATGTAGATCCCAGTGTGTGCGTGTCGGTGATGCCGCATCTGAGCCAGTTCAACTTGATTTTTCTGTACCACAGGGCTCGGTTTTTGGCCCTCAGTTGTTCTCTTTATACATTTTTCCTCTCAAAGAAATCATTCAGAGTCACAACATTCAATATCACATGTATGCCGACGATACACAATTATATGTCTCTTTTAGTCCCTCACAACAACATGCTGAGTCCTGTATCACTCGCATTGAGGCCTGTATTTGTGAAATTCGTCAATGGATGAACAACAACTTCCTGAAAATCAATGACAAAAAAAACGAATTCTTGTTGATAGGTTCTCCACAGCAACTTTCCAAAGTCTCTATTCCATTTATTACTATAGGTGATTCTCGCATCCTGCCAGTCAACCACGCTCGTAACCTTGGTGTAATTTTTGACTCTTCCATGTCTTTCAAAAATCATATTTCCCACACAGTTCGTTCTGCTTCATTCCACATCCGCAACATAGGAAAGATCCGTAAATACCTTGACCGCTATTCTACTGAACAGATTGTCCACTCCTTTGTTACGTCTCGTCTTGACATGGGAAATTCACTTTTATTTGGCCTTCCAGATGTTCAAATATCTCACCTTCAACGTCTTCAAAATACTGCTGCCCATGTCGTCACTCTTACAAAAAAACACTCTCACATAACACCCATCCTTTTAGATCTACACTGGCTTCCAATATCTTACAGAATCATCTACAAACTGATGCTAACATTCTTCAAAGCACTCAATGGGCAAGCACCTACTTACATCCTGGACATGCTCAACATCTATAAACCATCCCACAACCATTCGATCTGGAAATAAAGATCTTCTTCAAGAAGTCAAATCTTATCGTACCTGGGGGACAGATCTTTTTCAGTTGCAGCGCCACATCTTTGGAATCAGCTACCTCTTCATGTTAAAACCTGCAATACAATTCACTCATTCAAGAAATCTCTCAAAAGATATCTCATGACTAAAGCTTTTTCTTCTTCAAAATGATTTTTTTTCTTTTTCGTCTCTTTCCCTTCAGCTTTTTCTGTTTTCATTGTAACAGCGCCTTGAGCACCTTTGGTGGATATGTGCGCTTTATAAGACTTCATTATTATTATTATTATTATTATTATAGTTTCTTTCGCAGTCCCTAACTGCGAAAAGATAATGTTTTTCTTTCCAGTTGTGTACATCAATTTTTTTTTTTTTGACAAAGTCATGACCATTGTTCCACTGACTTAATTAAAAAGGGAGATTGTTCTCATTTATCAAAATGCCACAATAATTGTTTTGACCAGGAGTAAAAAAGAGTTCAGTGATTTACATGTAGGTCTAGTTCTACTCACTGTGATCATGCTACTTTTTATTCTCACTTTATTTTATAAAGAAAAAATGGCTATGATGATCGATCATAAAGGTTATTTTAGTAAAGGAATACCCCAAGAAGTTCTTTGTAGAATCATTAATTCTGAATTTTAATAAATGTAGAATTTTGTTTCCTTCTATCATCTGTTAGTTTTGGGATGTTGTGTTTATTATCTTAACTTTACTTTATGGAGGACATCTTGTGTTAATCAAAGCCATGAGTGGTGGGCAACTCATCTCATTCATTCTCTACGTTGAGCAACTTGGAGGTGCCTTGGAGGTAATTAAAGTTTCAGTTTAATACACTGTGGAGTTTAACTACATACCATTCTTGAGTTGTAGACTGGTTCTACTCTAATCTTGTTATTTATGAACTATTTAAGACGAGGGCCCAGTTTCATAAAGCTATACACAAGTATAAAGCAAATGTTTATGATGATTGCTGGTATAGTAGAAAAAGTCAGCAAGTACATGTACATTTTATAAATTATAAGATGATTTGATTGCATGTATGAGTGCGCTTGTGGATTTGCATTTGTGTGTCACACATCTGCAAGTTATTTTGACATTTGCTTTAATACTATTGTTAGCAGTAGGCCAGGTTATGAAAAAGGAAACAAGGAAAAAGAAAAGGAACAATCCTTAGTCCTTAAGGTATTTGACTAGAGGCCCTCCAATCTATGCTAACTCAATACCAAAATGTGGCCCAATGACAAGCAGTTGTTGTTCAACCTTGCAGTCCCAATATCTACAAAGTCAGACAACTTCCTGAATAGGATTTTGGAGCATTTGGGACTGTTGGGAGGCCTGGTTATATCTCCAGGATTCCAGGACCTTATGTCATCTGATCATAGTTCTGCTTAACTTAAACAATGGTTTCATAGAATTCTTAACTGAAATTTTGTAAATCGCATGTGCTGGCCTTAATATGGGTCAATTTCAAAGTTTCCTTATGTTGGGTTGTACATGTACATGTACGTTACATAAAGTAAGGTACTACTGATTAAACACTGCTTTTCATGATTTTTTTGATGACAGGAAATTGGTAATGTTTACACAGGTATAATGGAAGCCTCTGGAGCATCAGCTCAGGTCTTTGAGTTTATTGATCGTCAGCCTAAGATATGTAATGATGGAAGTCTAGCACCTGATGACATCAGAGGCAGAATAGAATTCAATAAAGTCACCTTTGCTTACCCATCAAGACCTGACATAAATGTCCTACAGGTAACATACATGTATGATTCAGAATGTGTCTCCAACCATCAGGGAATGTTTTCATCAATTTTCGAAACACACCAAGCTTAGCAGCAGAAAAGTGTTCTTAGATTCTTTTCACACTTACAGCCAATACCCAGGAAATGAAACCCCAGGCAATGATTTCATATGTTTTTATAATTTGTTTACATGTAGCTGTTTCATCCAGTAAAATACACACATAGTTATGGGTGTCATTTTTTGAATATCTCACTTAGCTCTACTCCTGAGTTTTAGAAGGCAATCAACAAAAATGAAGCTTTGGCCATTGCTTTTTGTATAATAACATGATGTCATTGGTAACGTCATCAAAGCGAACAGTGGAAACTTTATAAAAGCATAACACATGAAGTTTTATAGATGTTTGATTCACTGAAATACTTCAAATAAATGTAAAATAAGAAATAACAGTGTTATGATATTTTATGAATGAATCGTTCAGTAAAGCTGTTTTTTTTTTCTTGGCAGGATATATCATTTGTGGTCTCACCAGGTGAGATTGTAGCACTGGTAGGGCCAAGCGGTGGTGGTAAAACTTCCTGTGTCAATCTCATACAACACTTCTATGAGCCACAGTTGGGACACGTTCTCCTAGACGGGCTACCAGTCAAACATTTTGATCACACCTTCCTTCATAAAACGGTCAGTAAAGGCAACAGTTCAAATTGCTACTATCAGCTCAGAGCCCTCCAGAAAGATTGGTTGCTATCTTGATTCTGTTGCATTAACAAAGTATAGTAATGTGCAAGGTAAAAAGTGAGCAAACTGATCTTGACAGAAATTGGCCTAATTATGCCATAACAGCTACTGTTTGAAACATGTTCTTCTTCCTTAATTTATGCTCTTCTGGACGGCAAAGCCTCTGGAGAGACATGCACTGTTTTTCCTGTCAGTTTATACGGGGTACTTCCACAATACAACAAATTTGTGTGTTATACAGTAGTCAGTAATGCGTACCCAACAAGCTGCCATACAAGATTTCAATGTCATCAAGCTATCTTTTTGAAGGTTTTGTCATAAAACTGTACACATGGCTTAATTGTGAATGCCCAGAAAAGCCAGTCAAATCTTAAAGATAAGACAGCATATACCCACATATCAAAAATAATGTCATTGTAATGCATGTTACCACAGAAGCAGAGCACTTCTATTAAACCTAATGTAAATGTAATCAATAGAGAGTAGCACAAGCAGCAGGAAAACACTTGTCTTTGCTCTTTTGCAGATCTCCATGGTTGGGCAGGAACCAGTGCTTTATGCAACCAGTATCAAGAATAACATCAACTATGGTCTGGATGAGTGTGATCAAGACACTATAGAAGACTCAGCCATTAAAGCCAATGCTCATCAGTTCATTATCCAACAACCAAAGGGATATGAGACGGAGACAGGAGAGAAAGGCATACAGTTATCAGGTATAGACCCTCTTGCATACATGTCACATAACCACTCTATCAGGTATAGACCCTGTTGCATACATGTCACATAACCAGCCTATCGGGTATAGACCCTCTTGCATACATGTCACATAACCAGCCTATCAGGTATAGACCCTCTTGCATACATGTCACATAACCAGCCTATCGGGTATAGACCCTCTTGCATACATGTCACATAACCAGCCTATCAAGTATAGACCCTCTTGCATACATGTCACATAACCAGCCTATCAGGTATAGACCCTCTTACATACATGTCACATAACCAGCCTATCGGGTATAGACCCTCTTGCATACATGTCACATAGCCAGCCTATCGGGTATAGACCCTCTTGCATACATGTCACATAACCAGCCTATCAGGTATAGACCCTCTTGCATACATGTCACATAACCAGCCTATCGGGTATAGACCCTCTTGCATACATGTCACATAGCCAGCCTATCGGGTATAGACCCTCTTGCATACATGTCACATAACCAGACTATCGGGTATAGACCCTGTTGCATACATGTCACATAGCCAGCCTATCAGGTATAGACCCTCTTGCATACATGTCACATAGCCACTCTATCAGGTATAGACCCTGTTGCATACATGTCACATAGCCAGCCTATCAGGTATAGACCCTGTTGCATACATGTCACATAGCCACTCTATCAGGTATAGACCCTGTTGCATACATGTCACATAGCCAGCCTATCAGGTATAGACCCTCTTGCATACATGTCACATAGCCACTCTATCAGGTATAGACCCTGTTGCATACATGTCACATAGCCAGCCTATCAGGTATAGACCCTCTTGCATACATGTCACATAACCAGCCTATCAGGTATAGACCCTGTTGCATACATGTCACATAACCAGCCTATCAGGTATAGACCCTCTTGCATACATGTCACATAACCAGCCTATCGGGTATAGACCCTCTTGCATACATGTCACATAACCAGCCTATCGGGTATAGACCCTCTTGCATACATGTCACATAGCCACTCTATCAGGTATAGACCCTCTTGCATACATGTCACATAGCCACTCTATCAGGTATAGACCCTGTTGCATACATGTCACATAGCCAGCCTATCAGGTATAGACCCTCTTGCATACATGTCACATAACCAGCCTATCAGGTATAGACCCTGTTGCATACATGTCACATAACCAGCCTATCGGGTATAGACCCTCTTGCATACATGTCACATAGCCAGCCTATCGGGTATAGACCCTGTTGCATACATGTCACATAACCAGACTATCGGGTATAGACCCTGTTGCATACATGTCACATAGCCAGCCTATCAAGTATACACCCTCTTGCATACATGTCACATAGCCAGCCTATCGGGTATAGACCCTCTTGCATACATGTCACATAGCCACTCTATCAGGTATAGACCCTCTTGCATACATGTCACATAGCCACTCTATCAGGTATAGACCCTCTTGCATACATGACACATAGCCAGCCTATCAAGTATACACCCTCTTGCATACATGTCACATAGCCAGCCTATCAGGTATAGACCCTCTTGCATACATGTCACATAGCCAGCCTATCGGGTATAGACCCTCTTGCATACATGTCACATAGCCACTCTATCAGGTATAGACCCTCTTGCATACATGTCACATAGCCACTCTATCAGGTATAGACCCTCTTGCATACATGACACATAGCCAGCCTATCAAGTATACACCCTCTTGCATACATGTCACATAGCCACTCTATCAGGTATAGACCCTCTTGCATACATGACACATAGCCAGCCTATCAGTTGTAGACCCTCTTGCATACATGTCACATAGCCACTCTATCAGGTATAGACCCTCTTGCATACATGACACATACAGAGATGCCAACCAGTACAATTTTGTCGTATTTTGTACGATAAAATTGGTAAAATATGATAATACATTTTTATTCTCATTGAAATACAATATTTTGAAAATGCACAAAAGATTTCTTCTTTTTCCACCCACCACACTTTACATGTGTAAATGGATAGTCTAGACACAGACATGATGTTTCTTGTACAACATACATTCTACGGTACATGTGCAGAGACTGGCTCCAGAGTTTTGCTCTTAATTGGGATGCGGCAGGAAACAGACACTTTGAGAATTTTTTTCTGCAAGCATGCATCGTGCAGTGAAACATTACAGCACCAACTTGAAATAAACAGAAAGAAAGATATCATTGGTCGCAATGGAGGCAAAAATCTGAAGAAAACTGTCGATAAAAGGCATAAAGAACACAATGGATGGAAATGGATTTTGCACATGTAACTTGACCAGTTTTATCTGATTTTGTTAGGAAAAAAACCCAAATAAACAACGTCAACCCCCTAAATGATGCAAAAGTGATGAGGTCATTACAATGGTTCTTACTGCAACCTGAGTGTGTTGTTTATTTATAGGTTTCAGAAGTAATTTATCCTAACTGCAACCATACTGTGTTATCAATAGGTGGTCAGAAGCAACGAGTGGCCATAGCCAGAGCTCTTATAAGACAACCCAAAGTGCTGCTGTTGGATGAAGCCACTAGTGCCCTTGATGCTGAGAGTGAATATGAGGTGAGACGTTATTATTTTTCTTTATGCAATTCCCCCATCACAAGGCCCAAAGGCTATTCGAGGTGTGGGCTACTTTTTGGAGGGATAGAAACCTGCCCCAAAGCGTAGAAACAAGACATGGCGAGATATAAACGCGAGTATCTTCACAGCACAGCTAAGAACAGGTCTGTTTATTGATTAGTTTATTGATTAGTTTGGCTGATTTGCATTTATCCCTTAATCTTTGTCTCTTGGAGCTCGGTCTCATGAATGGACTAGATTTTATGTACATTGGGCCTAAAAAAAAATTCTTGAGTTGCCCTCCCCCGACCGACCCAAAAGTGTTAAAATCTTCGGTCGTTTTTTTTTTTTGGGGGGGGGCAACTTTTTTTGCAACTTTTTTGTTTTAATTTTTGTGAAACTTAACAATTGTTTGCATGTAATATCCCTGAAATCAAACCAATTTTCACAAATAAACGATTAAAACATTGATTCTACATTAAAACCTGCAAAAGGTCGATAATTTTACGTGTGTTTGTGCAGGGAGGTGAACCGATATAAATGTGTAAACAACATGCATGACATGTACGCAAGAGAATCGATTAGGAATGCGTGGTATCCGGCGCGGTGGCATCTGTAGGCCCTACACAGGTCCAAATTCAGACGGTCACATGGCTGCACTGGTATCCAACACATGTCATGTATGTTGTGCGTATTGGCGCTGTGTGCCATCGATTGTGACTCGATCTACACGCTTTAATATTGAACTCACGTTGAATATTGGCTTCACTAGACATAGCTGTGCACATTGCAACTCAATCTATACGTTTTAAAATCGAATGATCCGTGGTGGTTGCAAAATGGATGACTACACTGTGTCGTTGATTGAGAAGAGGGGGCTAATTTAAATGTGGGATCAGGTTCCAATACATTTCTACCTTAAAATGACAGTTAAGGGAATAAAAAAATAAAAAAAAGATTTCCCGACCGACCAACCCCTTCAAATATTTTCAGGGGAGTGCAACTCAACAATTTTTTTTGTTAGGCCTTATAACAATGTGAGGTTCATGTAGTTGGCCTTCCAGAACACATATTGGCCTGATTGGTGCATAATATTGACCTGCCTGCAATCAGTTTATTGACCTTTCAGGTGATAGGACTTCTGTTCCCTACTGGGAACACAATATTGGCCTGGTTCATCATCATCATCATTGATCGACAACAAATTGTGCTTGTGTCGGGCATGATGACTGACGCATTACAGGTCCCGTTGTAGGGCCTCTGTTTGACATCAGGGTCTAGACCATGGTTTTGTAAGGACTCTCAGTTCATGTCTTCCCATGGGTTGGTTCCCAGATGATGACTTGGTTAGGGCTAGCTGTCAGGCAACTCTTGGTGTCAGTGCAGTGCCTGGCATATTGCAGTCGTCTTCCTTGATACTATAATATCAAAGATCAAAGATAGTTTGAAATGTGATTTCCTAAGTACATGAAATGATTCAAATCTGTGTAGTATGTTCACATTAAAAACAAAATTGTAAATTTATTTTTTGATGCAGGTCCAAAAAGCTTTGTGCAGAGAAGCATCAAAGATGACCATAGTGATAATCGCTCATCGTCTTAGCACTGTAGAGAAAGCTGATAAGATCATCGTAATTGACAAGGGGCATGTTATTGAAAAGGGAACACATCCACAGCTGGTTAGGGCAGGTGGGATGTACTCAGAGCTAGTACAACATCAGCTACTAGCTGTAGAGCAAAATGAGGATAAAAGAGGAACCGTGGGTAGCTAATGATGAATGGATGGTGAGACACAGTTAGTCAACTTTCTAATGTTTTCAAGCAATTTGTCAAATGTCTTTAGACAGAGGTACCATCCGACTGACATGGAATACTTCTATGATAGTCCCAATACTAAAGGTTAAAACCCACTGCTTTGATATCTGTTACATGGTATACCTTGAGAGGCTGGTATTGAAATTTCTTGTTGATCAAGCTGGCTCCTCTCTCAACCATTTACAATTTGCAAACCAGGGCAAGGCCAATGAAAAGTGAATGTTTGATTCTCTTTGACTCATCCAAGAAAAATGTTGAGGGAATTCGTGTCAAAATGCATGCACTAATAAATAGCTCTATGATCTACTTTTGCTAATTGATGATGATGAAACCATAGCTAGGCTTCAACTACACAACAGGAGGTCAGTGATATGGATATGTACACTTTCACAGATGCCATTTACCGTATGGACACTCAGTTTATCATAAATGCCTACTGCCTGCTGGAAAATAAGACCAAAGCCAAAATTCCATGTAGGCAGTAACAAGTTACTATCAATCAAATTTCCTTAGCTTCATTGGGGGTGTTTATGAGGTTTAGCTTCATCCAGTCACCTGGATACACATCAAATATAAGCTAGGCCTCTTTTGTTGATTTGTGTGTGTGTGAGCATGTGCAGGCATTCAAACCGAGGACTTTAACAAAAGGGATCCGGGTGTTCCGACCAAGCGAGGACGTCGTCGCTTGGTTTTCGTGCACAAAACCAATTGGGACATCACTAAAAAAAACTAAGTCCAAACAATGGGAGAACAAAGAGAAGTCCTCAGTTTACACCGTACACAAACGTGTGCGTGTTTTTATAAGTACGCCATTTTGCTTCCTTCACATGTTTAAGTAATGCACCCAAGGTTTCCTAAAATGTTTGAATATGCTCAAGACGCATGTGTATTTAAAACATGACACTGCCCCTTGTTGTGACACAATTTGTTGACTGCCATTTCCTATTGATAAATTGTAAGGAGAATAAAAGAGATGAAGAGAGGTGGTTTGGTTTATGGACCCTTGCATTTCAGCTTGGTACTGTCATGGTCAAAAAAAGTAAATTGGATCAAAAGCTTAATTCACGGTTAAGCCTTCCAGAGGTTATGATACCTCAGAACACTTAGAAATTAGAAAGTGGAAACAAATTTGTTGACCCTGTTTGATAAATCAAAACAATAAAGAAACTGGTAGTGAGAAAAATGGCCCGATTTTTGACCGGTGTTAACGTATTCTTGGCAGAGAGTTGTGCGTAGCCTAGCGTGTACACACATGCAGCAATGATAGGCTATGGAAGGGGGTCTGTTATGATACATGTCAAACTTTCCCTAATGACTTGAATTCCCTAAATTCTTCCATGGAAAGCACAAGCTCATTGGATTTGAAAACAAGGTTATTCAGTCTACATGAGTTGGAGTCATGAAATTCAAATGTTGGTATTGCCTGTAACCGACAAAAATTTTTTTTTGTCCATTCTTGAAAAACTTCGTTAAATAAAGCGTTATTTTTGTATTTTTCTAATTCATTGAGATCTCTTGTCTCATTATTCATTATGACAACTTACATGAAATAATGTGTAATTTATGAGTTGAACAAATGGGAAAACAAAAGAAATAATCGTTAAAGAGAATTAATTTTTGTAACCTTTGTTACATGCTCAAACATTTGTGCGATTAGTAACTAAGTTCTAATTGACACCTAGATGAAGGTCATCATGTATACCAATTTTGAAGCGAATACCAAAATCTTTGCCACAGACATCAAGTAAAAGTGCATCTTATTTAACTGTTTTTAACCTGCCGCTAGAGGGCACTCTGGCACTTGATTTCACCGTTTTTTTTTTGTTTTTTGTTTTAAATAGACCATTGCCGGACACTAACAGCTTTAAAAGAAAATCAAAAAAAATGAACCACTTTTAAATTATAAGGCACATCCAGTTTCGATCAAAAGTAGAGGTCACGTGACTGACACACACAACAAAACATGTGACCTTTATTAACTCTACCTATTCCCACAAAAAACAAGTTACGGTCTCATATGGTTGATTTGATACAGATTTTTCAAAGATTTAATTTATTCATGTTTTAAACATTGTAATTTGACTAGTGATGACGTCATCATGACATCACTCTTCGATGCACAGTATGAGGTCTTAGTATGTGCCAACTTTCAATAGGATACCAGTTATAGAAATTGCTAAAGTGAAAAAAAACTGAACAAAGTCTATAGGAAATTATTTAGAAGACCTGGAAGAAAGAAGAAAAAAAAATCAGAACGATTTCAAAGGCTTTTTGCTCTTCGCGGAAAGCCAAAAATGCTGACAAAAAAACTTTTTCTCAACATAACCACATCATTTGGTGCAATTTTTTTCACAGTTGGCAAGAAGTGTTTATTGTACTCTTTTAAAAAAGTGATAGATCAAACTTTTACTTTAAAGATTTTTCACAAATACCGGTACAAACAATTCTCTGAATAACGTTTGACAAATTACTTTTGTGTATGTCATGCACAATGCATTACATTGTCATACGTAACATGCAAAAGTTACAGTTTCTAACTTCCTTTAGCTGTCTAATATTAAATCTGTTATCTTGATCTCATCCCTCATCTGTAGCTCATTCAACTCAATGACTTGGTTCTCTTCCCATGATTAAGTCATTTCATAACATAATTACCTGCATGACTCAAGGGTATGATCAAACAATGACATATGCAAACTCATTGACTCTCACACTTTATCATGTCAACGTATAATACGTAAAAAAAAAAACTATTTGCATTAATGACATAAGGGGATACATGTATTGATTTACTTATTTTTATGGCTTTTTGGGGGGGTCAATCAATCACAAAAATGGGAACTGTGATAGATAATAAAGGGCTAATAATAATTGTGATAAGAAAGGTGCAAATTTATAATGCGCACTGTTTTTCATAAATAACACTCCTGACATGAAATTAACAAAAAACAAACAAACAAACATCAAATCATGTATATATTTACATAACACCTTAACCAGTTCACTTCAGAAGACACAACATGCAAAACTCTTATGCAAGCACAGCGGTAGGCTTATATACAGGCATTCAAGTTTCTGTGGGTGTTTGTGGTGGTCATGTCAACAGGAGGCCTTTGGTGAGACACTGTAGGGGATTGCATGTACACAGGCAACTGTTTCACTTAATCCATTGTGTCATGGTTCAGTAGCCCCAGGCATAAGGCACTGCAAACTATGAAAGGATCAACTCTTTGCATGGATTTGTGCCTAAAGCCTTTTTCAAAAGACATATTCCTTTGACATACCAGCCAAGACTCTGGAAACCAAGTTTCATTGACAAAACAAATTATAATGGCCAGAAGCTGTTTTTTGACTGCAAATAATCCAATAGGGGTAACAAGATTAGGATTTTTAATCCAGAAGTGAACTGATTAAGGACGGATAAATGAAGAAATCTCAAGGGCACCTGGGGACAGTTACTCTTTCATTTTTTGGGGGAAAATCCAGAGACTAGATATTTATTGTCAGTGACATCACAAACACACTGTGTGCTAGCTTCAGGACAGCAGTGATGACATCAGAGGTTAAGTGGTAAGATTTACAGGTCAAGGTTCACACATTTCATATACAGAACCCATTAAGAAAAGTCCCTTTCATATTGGCTTCAGACTTGAAACTAGGACTGGGAATATTTGCTCACTTTCAGATCTGATTTGAACTGCAAGACAAGGTAAAAATGAAGACGTATCAAGGTAACTTTCATTTGATTTTTTAAGGCCTTTCATATGACATAATGATTGTGAAAAAATTCAGGAGATACAGATAAATGGAAACAAAACTATTTGTTTTATTGTAATTTGACAACTGATAATGTCATCATGACTTAACGTTAACACTAGTAACAGTTTAATCTACATGTATTCTTTTTTTCTATCAAATATCTCGTGGAAAAAGTACAATACAAAAACTTTAAAATCCTTTTTTCATTTGGACTTCTGGTTTGGACAGGAACCAATGTAAATTCAGGTCACAAACAAACATAAAAGTGTTGCATACATCCAACATCAATATGCAAAGATTCAATTAATATAAGCTGTGGTTCTCCTTGAACTTTTGAAATACTAAACTACATTAGTGTAATTTCCCATCAAAGCATTAACAGCTTTGTTTGTTAGTTTTCAGCTTACCACTCGTTTATAGAAAAATAATGTAGGCAATGTTAAATGTTACGTAGTCATTCAGGAGGTCAAGTGTTGGACATAATTTCATACACAGACACCATGTCCAAATTCTCTTTCATATTGGCTGCTGACCTCAAAACAGACCTTTCACTTCAACTTCCAGTTTTGGACCTTTTCAATGGTAGTTCAGGAGTTCAGATGTTTTGAAATATTAAACTTTGATTTAATGCAATTTGATACATGATAAAATCATCACGACACAACAACTTCTTTTCTATCTATGTGGAGAGATAAATACATGGAGCTGTTGTATTAATAAATTGCTTTGTTAAGCAATTGCAATCACAAAACAACTTTTTAGATAATTTAGATAAAATACACAAATATGGTACAAACAAATTTATGCACAGTGTTGGAAAATGTTTAAGTATTAAACTTAATTAAATTAGGAATGAGTTTTCCAAACTTAATCGTCTGGGCCTCAACTCTGGACAATACCCAAGTTGCTTGGTTAGAAACTCAAAAGTGTTTCTTTCAAGGAGGAAATTATTTTAAAATCATCTGGTTCATACCGCTGGACGGTGTACTCCATGTACTCGTCTACTTTTGGTACGGATTCTCTGCTGCATAATGTCCCGCCTCCATGCAACGACCTTTGACCTTACCTTTCCTAGAATGCCAAGCGAAAACACGGCAGCATTCGATTAGCTACCATTTGTGGCTACCACGAGTGTAACTCTCTGGTATACACGTGTAAGCTAATCGAACACACCCTATATAAGTTTTGAGAGATCGAATTGGTTCACTAACAAACACAAAGCACTTTCATACATCAAACTTTCACAGATAATGCAAATATTAAGATTTAACAGCTGGGGTTGTAATATGATTTTTTTTTAATACACTTTGATTACATGTAACTTGAAAACAGATGCTGTCATCACAACATCATTCAGATTTAATTTTGAGCTAAGTTTACGACTATTTTGAACTTGCAATATGTTTTTAGCAAAATTATACATTTTTCAACTTGTAAAAACTTGTTGATGATGATGACGTCATTGCTCTTATAATTGGAAGGTCTTGGGGTCAAACATTATTTAATACACAGATACCTAGTCAAAAATTCCAGTTCATGATGTCTGCAGACCTCATAACTTGGCCCCGGCATATATTTCCACTTCAATATACGGGTCCGAGCCTAAGTCAAGGTCAAATTATGGTCATGTTGTAAAACATTTGTGAAGTATGTTAAGCTCTTTCATATGATGTATAGGTTGTGAAAGTCGCTTATGCAGTTCAAGAGATTTTTTTTTTTAATATTAACCTTTTAATTAATGTAATTCAACACAAAATAACTTCATGATGACGTCACTACAGCGGTTTCATTTACTAGTGCAGATCTAACTGTGTGTACTTAAAGGGTTATGTGAACTTGGGAAGTGGCCTTTGTTAGCATCAATCGCAGGGGAAAAGAGATTTTGAGTGAACGGCTGATGATAAGACTAACAAGCGTGGTGCCCAATCACACTATGTAAAGCTTTGAAAGAACAGCTACAAACCACATGGAATCTGTGCCGGCCATGTAGCTCACAGGGCTTATAAGTCGGCAGCGAGCTCCCCATGTATTCGCTACATGCACATTTTCATGCAGTAAATTACCATTTTTTAGGGACTTTTGGCGTTGTGTAGAGATGTCCATGTTACCCAAAATAAAACGGCAAATCTTCCCAAGTATTAACAATCAACAAATGAATTTCCGCATGTGTTACAATAATTCTAGGACCAATCGTTACATTCAAAATGCAGGAGAAATTATAACAAACATTAGCTTGTCATGTTCATGAACATTCCAATTTGTTATCATAGTTTACATTCTCACTGTCATATCTCAAGTTGTAAACACATGATTAAAATGAAACCTTCCAGTTGTCTTTATATTGAAATAGATTGCTTATTGCTTGCATTCTAAATTTGACATCGTTCTAATATACACTTTTTGAGATAGCAAAATAATATTTATTTTGACCTTGGTAATTTTCCATGTTGACATAGTGATGATGTCCTTGATCTTAGTAACGACATGTTTGTATTTTAAAAAATACTTCATCTTCATCCACTGAAACTATGTCCAAATTCACTCATGTTTTGCCTCCGCAGCTTAAAACAAGTCTGGGAAATTTTTTTTTGCAACAACTTCCGAAGACAAGATCAACTTGGGGTCAACCCAGTGTAACTTTTTTCACCAGTTGACACCGGATGACGTTAATGCATGCAACCGTTTCCCCTGTCTGGAAACAGAAGGACAAAACAAGGTCTTGATTTTACTCACATTTTTGGGGCCATGGAGGCATTTTCTTTTAATCCCCAATTATAAACCTTTTTCCTTTTGTTCCAAGAAGGGGATTAAGAGGCATCGAGAGGTATCCACTATTGTTCATTCATTGTATTTTGGCTCAATGGCGGAAAAGTCAGAGTGAGCCGGCAATTGAGCCATGGTTCCCATGTTTAGTTCCGTAGGTAGCGGCCAATGTTTTGCATTTCACGGTGCATGAATTTGGCATTTTCTCGGTCGAGAAAAACGGACAATCCAATTAGAGGATTTGTCTTCTCTTGGCATTGCCAAGTCAGGGTTTCTTTGTGCTAGCAGTAATCTCAAAGAAAAAAGATTGCGGCAATTCTGCCAAAAGAATCCCACCATGTGGACGGGACAAAAACCCAAAGAAATAATCTGGCGGCAAATGGTTAAAGCTTTTAGAGACCTTTCATACGACATATTAAGATTGTGAAAATAGCTAATGTAGTTAAGAGTTTAAGATTTTTTTGAACAATAAACTTTGATTTTTTGTATTTCATCACCTGATGATGTCATCATGACGTCACAACTTCATCTGCATTTGCAACATATAGTCTAACTGCATGTAAATTTCAACTTCGTACAAGTTTTGCAACCATGCATTTGCTTGTGGACAAAGTGGTGTCATCCACTAGCGTGAGATTTTTTTTTTTTTTAAACCCGAGGGCTTTCTTTGGTATACTCTGAGTGGTAAAGCAACTATATTCCAGAATTTGCCTCCGAGTATAAAACCAAATTTTCAACACCCTGATGTACAATAGACCGACTGCGCGACCGGCATCACGTGACCACTTCTGGGTATAAAATGTAAACACACACGACATCCTCCATAGGAAAGGGTGGTACGGTACATGATGATTGTTGCATTTAGTTTATTCGATCGGGGCTTTTCTTTTTTCGAAATCTGTGAAAAATATTCCTGAGTTTGTACTAGAGACCTTTGAGTGGCTGGATAAAGCCAGTAAGGACAGTTCCAGCAAGTCTTGGTAAATGTACAAGTACCGTATAAATGTGCACCATGTGTTCAGTGCACGACAGAACGTTAGGCCAGACAACCAGGATCACCACACACTTTTCAACACTAAAATTTCAAAGTTGTGAAGCTGAAATCACCAAAAGAAATTGATTTCCAAAACTGTGTGATGCCTTTGCCTATTTGAAATTTAGCAAGGCTAGGTATTAATGCTCACTTTTCCAACATTGTTTATCCTTTTTTCTAAGTGATTTAGGCCTACATTACAAACAAAATAACAGACGGGTGGCTACATAATGGTCGTCCGACGCCGGCAGTGCATGGCTAAAAAAACCTCTTTTTAGTAGAATTCTGTTAAATTATGAAACAGAGATGTGATTTAAATTAATGCCACAACTTACTACTTTAAATAAAGGGGCTGATTAACTAATTTATCACTTAACAAAAGTAAAATCGACTGTTTTCGTACTCACTCTGTGTCACGGCCTATCTCTTTACACATATTTTGCCATCAGCTGTACGGCGTTATACCCAATAGGGAGTCACATGACCACATGTCAACATTGTCGCGCAATCGGTCTATTGTGAACTTTCTCCAAATCCAAAAAAAATATATGCTGTGAACACAATTTACATCGCTACCTCTAGTTACGCTACTTGCAACGATCCGAAGGGCCCTTTTTATGGATTTCTTTGCGTTAAAAAGTGTCTTTTTCATGTTCTATTCTGAAATAGGCCTGACTTTACCGCAGTTACATTGAAACAAGCTCTTTAAGTTTCAAAGATGTGATGTAGTACAAGTACAATTGTTGTTTTCCCTGATTTTTCAAAACATTTACATGATCTTGATGAAAGGTCTGGCTTACACAGTCTATTTTACACTCAGAGGCTACAGTGATCAAACACTGTGTAACTCAATGGCCTTGTTAGAGTGAAGTTGGCGCAATGTCAACAGGTAGAGGTTTTACTCCTGTCAGGTAATAGAGCTTAAGATCCAGATGACTCATGCTCAATACTCTACTACTTTGAAAATCCACTAATCTCTGAAGGTAAATGCAGCCAGGAACCATAACCTTTCTCCTTCAGATGAGCTGTTAGGACTTGCTTGCCTTGTTGGTAGGCTGTACCCATCATCTGTAATGTCAGGACAACACATGGTTTGAAAACAAAAACAAAGATCGTTCTACTCAGTGTAATAATGAAAGGTCTTAACAGGCGTGTGTTTTGTCAGGATTTTCTGCTGTCAGAATTGTTCATGGATCTCTTTTTACCATTAGATTTCCCTAAAAGAAGTAAAGTTGTCATCAAGTGGTGTAAAGGCATAACAATGTTGTATCCAAACATCTTGATTTCCTCTAATAATTTCCTCTTTGAAATGTACCACCCTGGGTGTTCCGTGGTGATTCACTTTAGGCCAAAAGGGACCAAACATATTTTGCTTTTATAATCACACCTCTGCAAGAGTACTTCTATGGGTTGATGCACATTTTTATCAACTGAGTTTCCACGAATTTTTTAACAGCCTGGTTTATACTTCACGCAAATGCGAACACAAAGCAAATTTGACGTCACTCTCCTAGATTCGCAGCGAATTTCGCAAAAACTTTAACACATTTTAACTTGAGCGGATTGTTTGTTGCGAATATGTGACGTCAAATTCGCTTCACCTTCGCATTTGCATTAAGCATGAACAGGGCTTTAGTCAAAACAAAAATAAAAACAACCTTTCACCAAAAAAAAGATATATAAATGCAATTTGTTAAAAAGAAAGTATATGACTGGTATTTAGTAGGGGGAAATGATGATGAGAAATATTCATATTTTCATTTGAAACACTTTGGAAATCAAGAAAATATTATTTGACAACACTTACAAATATTGGACTAGGGCAAAAAATGCAAGCGGTTTTGTGGTTCTGTTTTGTTTTCAGTAAAAATTTAAGAAACACACCTTTTTCCCCTACCAGCATTTTATTGGATTAGGAATCTGGACTAAGAAAACAAGGCTATTGCACCATGACAAAAGGTTTACAGTGGTAGATATTAAAATGCTTACATACAGGAGCAAGATGATGCACTAGTTCTAAAGATCCCATTTCTCTTTTGTTTTACCTTAGCCTGATGATAGTTAGTTCCCTGCTGAAGGTCAAAACGCTGTGCCATGCTATATGCGTTCTTATAACGACTATAAAAAGCAGCTTTGCAGACTCGACTTGCCCCAACAGCACCGCTTCTAAATGGCGAACTGCAAACAATCAATAACAATAATCTAGAAGAATCTTTCACTCAAGAAACATTTCCACAGATATGTAAACCTTTAGGGTAGATCTTATGGTGGTTCAGCAATCTTGTTTTACCAAGCATATGCGTGAATGGGCAGACAATGTATCAATGTAAGATAGCTGGTGCACACATGAAACCAACTTATTGCAAAGTACAAAGTTGAACACCAACCAAAATATTTCCATTATGGTGTTGTTAATTTTCAAAGCTCATAGTCTGGTACTTGAAGATATGCATAATGGTTAAATAAGTGTAAGAGGTTAAGTGCCAGGCAAAATAATACACCATAAACAATGGCCCTTTAACATGAATAGGACAATCTCAAATATCAGTGAAAGAAAAATCCCAAATTATGACACGTGTAAAGACATCATACACCCATAATTTGCTGGAAATAGTTCCCAAAGCTGGCACTATACTATAACAAAATTACTGGTTACAGCACCCTCTCATAGTGTGAACAGTGCACAGCAACTAAAAAACTGAATCAAGAAAATTTAAAGCGTTCCTTCAGCTGTTGAATTGCTCAACAATTGCTAACTGTTGAAGAAAAACAGTTTGGCTAAAAAAGGCTTTTCTTTTTTACTTCTTCTTTATGCCTAGATTATTAAACCTTTTATAATCTCTATTTTTTGGAAACTGTTGATGTGGAGAATGACTGAAGAGTTAAACGTTTGCTAGTATTGGGGTGGTATTTTTATACAATTCTTAAAATCCATATAACTATTACTGATAAGTAAATCTGCTTCCTCCTTGCATCTCATATGATTAATTCTTTCAAATGCTGATAAAATATGCTCAGAGCAAAGACATTCATTATCTCAGGAACAGATTACCCGCCCAAATTCTGTATCATTGCAAAATACATATGAATACATACCTCTCTGTACACCGCCCTCTATTGACATCAATAACTTCATATAGGCTATCTGCAAATGACCAGTTGAGACTTAATCCCACCTTGAAGTCATCTTCAACTGGAGGTGTATCGGATACTCTTCCAATGAGCGGGTGATGAACGCTATAACCTGCTGGTAATCTGTCAGTTAACTCATCATCCACTCTACAGCATACAGCTCTGGCAAGATGTCCATGGTCATAGTCACTCCCTGTATTTAAATATTTTATTCAATAATATGACATCACCACAAAATCACTGAACAGGAACAAGCTGTTACAAAATTCTGTTTTTGATTTGCTAACAACTTCCACCAAACTAAAAATAATACTAATACACGTATGTAACAGGCAGTTGAGGTCACAGACTGTATGACACCATGGAATTAACACTAACTGCAGGTTTAAAATTTTAACCAGTTAAAAATTCTCACATAACATTCAGGCAACGCTTTGGGCTACAACGGCCAGAACATTTGAAAATATAATTCAATTTGGAAAGAACAAAGAAAAAATTTGCTTCAGCGGGATATGAACCCAGATTAACTTGCTAGTGCTCTACAAACTGAGCTATCTAGCCCAAATGTTGGCTGTCTCCCTATTTTGTCAATATCTTTGTTCGAAGGTGTTAGCTAGGGATCACACCCCAAGTAAACGATACAACCATAGAGCTATAACATATACAGCTCTATGGATATTAAATTGTTAAATTGAGTCAATTTCTCTTGCAGGCATGACAGGGGACGCTGGAATAATAATAATAATTGGAAAGCTAATCATCCTTACTATCAGCTGAGAAGCTGAATTATGAAGGACGCAGGCATTCAAGGGCACCCTTGGTAGCCAGCCACATCAACCCATATAAGACCACGGAGCACAGCCTGAGATCCAAAGTGTTTGGTTTTTCTGGAGGGAGGAAAACCCGATGGCCTGGAGAAAAACCCTCGTGGCACAGGAGAGAACCAACACACAACTCTACTCACATATGTCTCCAGCCAGGAATCAAACCATTTCTGTCAACCGTAGATACTCTGATGTTCTGACCTTCAAACACCTGTATGCCAGAACTGATGCTTTACACTTGTCTGCTCCTCATTTTTTCCCCAGACTTTGGTCTGATTTACCAGAAGGCATTCGTAATTCTCTATTGTTATTGCCTTTCCACAGCTTCCTCAATTCACTCAAATATTATGTCTGCCAACCCCTTAACTCTACTTAGTTATTATTTAGTATCAGTCAGGGTGGGCAGTGCCTTCTGTCCATATTTTTATTTTGTTATTTCTTTATTTATTTGTTAACTTGTTTGTTTGTTTGTTTGTTTGTTTGTTGTTGTTTTTTTAATATTTTGTATTTATTTTATATTCATTTGATATTTGTTATTTATGTATACATAATTCTGTATTTATTAATTTGTCATGTTTTTGCTTTTTATAGAAACTTTATATTTATTCTTACCAGTTTTAATTAAGTGCTTTACGTACTCAAATGTATTTCTTTATTTATATCATTGTGTACCCCCAGATGTGGGGCAGCAGGTCTATGGATCATAGTATGTATTTGCTTTTGCTGTCCCTTGCCCATCTCGGGGTATATTGTCCTGTATTTTGTTATGTACTGTTTTATTGGCGAATAAACTAATAATAATAATAATAATAATAAAAAAGGACACATTGGTGAGAGGTGAGCACTTTACGCACTAGCCACTCATGTCACCCTAATATCATAGATTGAAATTAACCAATAGTAGTGTATTTGGAAGTATCCAATACATACCTAAAGTGATGGTATCTAAGTAGACAGGCTGGATGAAAAGACTAAGCAGCGCCCCCTGGAGGCCAATGATGTTCCATTCTAGCAACTTATCACTGCTGGACATCACACGGAATGGCTTCTGCATTTACAAATCAAACCATAACAAACTACTAAGTTTAGACTGTGTAACATAAAAGTTATGGTTCTGCCCGAGTTAGATTGATTATGTAAAGAATTAAGCAAGGGGTCAGACCAACCAATCCTATGAGAAGCTGAAGAATCATTCCATACGTCAACAGGAAAAATTACCTCAGCTAACAATTATGCATTTTGATTTGAAGAAATATTGACAAAACCTTCAGAAATTGTTAGCCTGTGAAAAGTCAAGGTATTTTCAAGAGTTCCCAATGAAGGTCCCTATGCTGACTAGAGCAGTATAGTAAAAAGTCAGGGGCAATCTTATCTCACTCAGGGGTAGTGAAGATAAGTACACAAAGTCTTCCCAATGCAAAAGCAGAGGTCTCCCAGTTCCTGTATCGACTATGTGCCAGTAGATAATAGCAGGTATAATTTTCATCAGAACTTATTTTTACTCAGGGAAAAGTAGATATCACATGGTGTTATCAACAAACCACAACCCTAACAGATATTGTTCAATACGTCATATACATGCTTTTGACATTCAATGTTTAACTACACATCAACTACCAATGGGGCTTGCATGTATTTAATACATGAAGTAAATGGTCAGCAATTTGCACTGTGTCATTGACTCTCTCAACATTAAAATCAATATATACATGAACAAGCACACACCTTGAATCTCGCAAGAACACAGTTTGTGAGGGAGCCTCTTTTGTGAAAGAAACAACATTATAAATAACAAGATACGTATTTGCATTGACACAACAAAAATCACTCCAAACAAACTTTACCTGCTGAACCTTGGAATTTGGGATATATTGAACAATATGTGTTAAATCAGTACTTAATTTCATTTTGTGCTTACCATAAACACAAACAAGTTTGGCAGTAGCAGAGAGTTAATGCTTACATAAGATGTATTTCAAGAGATCAGCAAGGAATGTTTGCTTGGCACATGTGTGTACTGTTCAAGTTACTACAGAAAACTCTTTTCAGAGCTAGCACAGAAATTTGGTGTTCACCCAGCAGAAACTACTAGTCATAAGAAGTACATAATGCAACGTTAAGCAGGGCTCTGAAATTTGACTTTGGTGTTATTGATGTAACAATTTGAAATGCCTACAGAAAGTGCTACCTTGTTATATTAAAACATTAAAATATTATAGCTTCAGTTCTGTACCTTAAAAAAGTCTAAATATTTTAAGGTCACAGTTTGAATCTCGTATTCAGCCAATCTCAAAATAGTATATTTTTGATTTGTACTTGTACCTGTTTTTTGGCCATATCTAATGACTCTGCCTGTTGCACATCTTCTACTGCAACTGTCTCACCTGAAAAAATAATAAATACACCACTGCATCTGAAGGTAAGGAAAACAAGAAAAGTTTGTTTGGCAAACACTAATGCCCAGTGCATATGACTAGACTTGACCATTTCAACAAAGTCCATTGTACCATCTGGTCCTGTGAAAACATCTAGGTATCCAAAGATCAGTAGGCAATGTAGCAAGACCAATTTCAAACCTAAATTCGATATGATAGTGCAAATACCACTTCTTATTAAAGCCATATTGACCTCGACATCTGACCTAGGGAGTCCAAAAACAATAGACTTCAGATGGATCCCAAGACCAATCCAAATATCAAGTTGGGAGTTGATATGCCAAGTCCTCAAGTTTTCGATTGGACCACATTTCTTTTGTTTTCACCATGACTTTAACATTTTACCTAGGGGAGTCCAAAAACAATGTAGACTTCTGAGGGATCCAAAGACCAATACCAACACCATCTTTGAAACCACCGCCATTTCTGTTAGAGTGTGTTTTGAGAGCTGGTTTCCGGACACCCAATCCCTTTAATATAATACTCGGTTTTGGGGCTATTCAATGCTGTAAAGAAAATGCTTCCTTTGTTAATAAAACGAGAATACTTGTATCTAATTCGCGAACACACTGTGTGGATATGTGTTAGTCCACACAGTGTTTCAAGTTCCGACACAGTGTAGACATCTTTTTACACTTTGTACACACACCAACGGAAGTAATGTCGGAAACAGTATGCCCCTTCGGTGGCTTGGCCAATCGCGGGGCATAAAAAGTATTATGATGTATGGCTATATCCATGCTTCCTAAAGATCCACAACATCCACTGCTTCATCTGTTAATTATACATCAAAATGCCATGTTACTACACTCACCACCTCCACATATAGCAGTGAGCTTCCCCTGTGCTGTATCTGGTTCCTGTACTTGGTAGTGAGCACCAAACATCATGAGTTGCAGATCTGCTTCAGTAATTCTACCATTACAATCACGTACAAATCTTGCCCCATCACCGCTGGGTGCAGCATTCATGTACAAATGTAATGTTACACCTTCCTTGAGTACCAGTAGCTGACTGCTACTCTGAGTGGTGAAAATACTAATATGACGGTTACCTTCATAGTAATTCTTGAGCTCACGATACAAGTATCTGAAAAAGGAAAAAAGACAATTCAAAACAATGTCCAAGACCCAATACAACGACTCAAAACTCTAGGACCAAACTATGTTCTTTAAATATTCTGTGTAAAAGACATACATGTACTAGAAAGTCAAAAATCAAAGCATGAAGTGCTGTATGCACTATTAATGCTTGAAAACACCAGTATTGACCCCTTGCACACAAAGCGACTGTGCCATGCTCACCACTTTGGAAGTCAATAAGTACACGTAAATGCCACTTTACCTTAAATGCGCACTACACTGTATAACATACAGTGACATTGACTTCCAAAATGGCACAACCAAGATTATTGCGATTGATGACGTCAGGTGAATTGGGTCAATAGTTCTCATAAAGGCCTTCCAAAACAAAGTTCATATTTCTGAATTCTCAGGATGGATTGCTTTAGCATGTTACTGTGGATAAATGGATAAATGCAGTTAATGCCAAAGACCAGTCCCAAGTTAGAATTGAGTTCAAAGACCACAGATTGTTGAACTATTTTGTCAAACACAAAAAATACCCAATACTTTCCCCCCCCCTGCATACCGCCCCACCCCCCCAAAAAAAAAAAACAACAACAACAAACAAACAAACAAAGCAAAAAGCAAAAAAAAGTAAACAGATAAATAACTGTCAACAGAAAGAGAAAAAAACCTCAGTGCATGCCTCTTACCCTTTTTTTAAAGACCATATGAACTGCAGTGTTGTAACATCCTTAAACATATTCCTTGTCCTATACAAGGTTCGAGCTACAAGTCTTGTCTTCATGAATCTTATGAGATTTCTATTAAGCCTTGCAGTTCAATGTTATATAACTATTCATGCATGAAAACAACCAATACTTCTGCTTAGTAAAAATTATTTGGAAACCAGTCACCACAATATCAATGACATGGGATTTAGGCTGGAAACCTTATTCTGCTTAAGCAGCTTTATCGAACTAGCCCCTAGAACACAATACCTTTGGAGACCTCTACGAGCAATGGTCAGTCCACCAAGATCTATTACAGATCGCCCATCACTGAGGATATTACGTCCATTGATTGCTCCTACACCTGTGCCAAGACTTATCAATTCATGTTTGCCTTGTGAACCTGAAATGAAAATTACAAAAATAAGTCAAAACATTGATCACAACATTGATTCCAAACAAGTCAGTCAGTTCATAATCACGAGGCGATAATGACCGATCGTTATACAAATGTGAACATCTACAAAATGTCAATTTGATTGGCTGATTATAAAGGATAAATTCCAACTCACTTCTCTGCAGCAAAAAAGCAGCATAGCTCTTGCGTGCCTCAATCCGGTTACAGCCTGGAAATGGTGCTCCTACTCTGGGGATACTTGTAGCAATGTCAGCAATTTGATCAGCTACTGTCGGACCACAGTTCAGGATAGGCTGCATGTTTCCAAACGGTGTGGGCTGAGGGTCAGGCTGTGGTGCATGGGTTTGGTATATATTGGGTTGGTGTGCATGGAGTTGAGGTGCATGGGCTTGGGGTACATAGGGTTGGTTTTCTTGTGACTGGGATGCATAAGGTTGAGGTGCAAATGTTTGGGGTACATGGGGTTGGGATGTATGGATTTTAGGCTTTTGGGGCTGTGTGGCATGACTCTGTTCAGATGCAGCTTGAAACTGGTCATGGTGTGATAACACCACAGAGGCTGGTTGATCTGTAAAGCTGCCACCTTGTGAGCTAGATTGTTCAGATAAAGCACCTACACTTGTTGATGTTAATGATGTTAAAGAATCTGGTTTTTGTGGCTGACCAATGAATCGTGCAGAAGCAAACTTTTTTTTGACGCCAAACTGCGGAAACGCAGTACCTGGAACTTCATCAAAATCAAAGGATGGCTCAACATATGGCTGGTAGTTGAGACTCTGTCCTCTCTGTGGATTGGACTTGGAGGGTTGTGTAGAATTAGATGCATGTTGTTTAGGTACTGCAGGATCACGAGTTAATGTTGGGAATGAATTAGTATCTGCTGACACTGTGTATAAACCTGACAGTCCCTGGTTGAGATACCCACCTGGTGCTTGGCTACTTTGTCCACTACTTGATGAAGACCATGAGTCCACATCAGAGTAACTCTGCTGATACTGCCTCTGAGATTGGTCAGCTGAATTAATACCAATACCCCAGGCAGATGGAGCACTATGAGTTGATTTATCTGGGATATTGTGATGTTGGGTACCAACTGACGAAGTGCTGTATGAAGACTGTGCCCGAGTGGTACCATATGGTGGCTGAAAACCAGTTGTTCGAGGCTGGTAACCTTGCTCTGCTGTATCCTGCAAGCCAGTGTGTCCATGCTGATTGACAGAGGGTAGTGATTGATGTGCTTGCTGCTGCCCTTGGCGGTGACCAGGTGATACACCCTGCACACAGTTTTTCATGACCTCTTGGTTGAGGACACCTCGGCCAAAGTTGAAAGTTTCTGGCTGTTGTGGTTTGGTTTGTCTTGGTAGTGGTCCTTTGTTCATAGGAGCTGTCGTTACAGGAGGTGGTGAAGCTGTCTGTTCAAGAGATGGTGCAGGGGGAGTCTTTGTTTCTTGTACATTTACAGCTGTCATTAACACATACAAAAAAATCAACCGAATTTCTGGTCAAAATTCACTTATAAGTTTCAAATTGCACTCAAAGTTTTATCCACAATAAACACGTTTAACAGATAAGAGAGATCTGTGGGTGGCATTGCTTTTGAATTTGTTCTTCTATTACAGGAGTGTTATTGGCCCAGTGACCAGGGAACTAATGTAAAGCGCATTAGGACGTTATTGTTAAATGCGCTATATAAGGACTAGTTATTAGTATTGTCTGATGAAGTTTGTAATTCTCTGAAGTTAACAAGTTGTCATAAAGGGCACACCCAAACAGAGTTTTCCTGTAATGTGTCCTCCAAACTCCCATGTACATGTAATATACAGGACATCTTTATAAGTGGAACATCTTTTCATGATGTTTGGTTGAAAAACCTTAACAGTCAAAAATATTAGCATATGAATTGGAGGAATCCAGAGGGTCTGTAGCCAAAGACAATACAGGGTTATAAAGCACACAGGTACAATGCATTCTTTCCTATCATATAGTTAACAATAAATACACCACACAACCAACATTGAAAATATCATTCAACTGGGTTGTGACATTTTGTTAGAAAATACAAGAGAACTGTTTATGTCACAGGATGTTCATTTCATGCCTTTTGGGATTTGGGTATTGGAAGACAACTTTTTTAAACGTCACAATATTTCAGATGTAAGTTTTTACATTAAATTCTTTATCATTTGTTATCACTACCAATCATGTTTCATAATCCATGCACAAACATTAGTTTCATTAATTGATTGCCTCTGCAGTACCATTAACTGAAACTGATCTCCTTTTCATCTCTTTACCTTGAGCTCTCTGTTTAGCCATGTTAGCCTGATACTCTGCGTAATTCTCTGCCTTACTGATATTCCAAGCGTCTTTGGATGTAACAATAGGTGCAGTGTTTGTATTTAGCTGGTAATGACCACCACTGCTATAGCTCTTCTCTGTATCAGGATGTGGAACCATAGTTTTAGCAACAGGATTCTCTTCTAACAAAGTAACTTTGCGACCTCGACTGTCATACATCACAGTTCCGATCTCTGGTTCATGGACATCATCTGGGGTCAGACCAAGTACACTGGATAGGGCATTTCTGGCAGCATCACTTTTGGCTTCTTTCTTATTTCTCCCAGTGCCTGTGCAGTTTTAGGAAGAGATAACTCAATGATGTAAACACCATTAAAAAAAGAGAGAGCACTAGTTACGAATGGCCTCAAGCCAGTTAAATTACCAAACTGATTGCAAACCCATTACACAATTATACTGTCTTTTATTAAATTTTTGTTTTGGAAGATACTTCATTGCACTTCAATCTCAAAAAGTACATTTCCCTATTTATAAACATGTTAACATTGAGAAGTTGAGAAAATTCCATGGATGTTTGTAGTTCATCTCAAGACTATGGATAATATTACAGGGTTTCCAAAACATTGGTATAGATGATGTGATTGCTGATGCCAGGCCTAAAAACAAAAATAGGACAACCTGCCAGTGTCATAGTTTGCAAACTTGAGATTTTCCAAAGTATGACAAATAAATGGCCATCAATAGATTACTTGCACATGTTTCATGAAGGAAGTCTGACTGCAATATAAACCTTGTAAACCGTTACATGGTGCTATGTAAATGAACAGGTCTCATACTTCAAAAACGTAACTCATCATACCTTGCAGGAAAAAAATACTGAGCGCTTTGAGACGCCCATCGGGTGTGATAAAGTGCTATATAAGAACTGCGTACTATTATTATTATTATTATGAGGAAGATTTATACAAAAAGAAGGTTGTTTCACCACAGTGGTTGCAACTGTGCAGGTACTGTTTGAAATACAAACAATGAATTTACACTGAACCCTAACAATGATGCAGCTGGAATAGACTCATGTACTGATGACCTTCATTGTTTACATGTCCACTTTCTTATGGTGGGGACCAGTGAATGAGGGGGGCTCAAATTTGAAGCTCCCATAGGAAAACATGTACACAAAGTGTTAAGTCATCAGTACAAGGGGTCTATTAATAAAGTAGTTTGTAAGATTTCTACCTCCATGGTCTGTACAAGTTGTAGTTAATCTCTTACATAAAAGAAGTCTTGCATTCCTACTGACCTTGTGCGTGTCGTACACCATCAACGATAGCAACTGAGCCAAACTTGGGATTTACAGTGCTCCCCCAAGAGCTAGCTGCTTCCTCCTGGAACTTAACCGACAGTCGTTGTTTCTGACAGAATTCATTCAGAGCCATGACTGGATTCTTCATTCCTAACATGAATTCTTCTATCAGTGCAGGATCCACCTGTCAGATAATGCAGTCAGTATTAAACATAAAGATATAGATAGGTATATCATTAGGAAAATAAATTGTCAATTTGTAAAATGAATGGAATGTTACGGTTAAAAGATTAAGTGGCATGCAAATTTATGTTCTAATTTATGTTTTAAATTTGTTTTGGTCTAAATCTTGCAAAACTGAAAATGTTTATTCTCTTCAATGTATTTATTCAGTTATTCAACCATTCATAATCAATTAGTTGTGTGGTACTTTTGACACATATTTCATGTACATTTATTTTCTTTAGTTTTCTTAACATAACTTTTGACTTACCTTCTTAGGGGCACCTTTTGCAATGATAGGGTTCAAGCCTACATCCTCCCCAGTACGAATTGCTTCAGCTTGCTTGCTTGTTATGACATTTAGCTTCTGGTGAGGCTGAACTGGGGGTGTTTTTATCATCTGTTGCTGTCCTTGGGCCTATCAAATGGAAAATTACCAAAAATAGAAAAAGCAGTTTTGTAGCATTTCCCTTGCTCTTGGGGAGTGTTGAGTGTGATGAAGTATCCACATTGTGATAAGTTGCAAAAAAAGTTGTGACAATAAGAATAGGTAAAAATGTTAACATCACTGGCCAAATCACGGGTGTGGTAAGGAATTCCAAAAGGGTATTGAATTAAACAATGAGCAAAATGAGAAGAGCTTGCTGCACAGTCATCAATGGCACCCAATACACCCATCTCTCCACCATCTCTTCACCCACGGATCCTCCCTAATTGATCCTATTCTATTTCCGATACATACCTGTTGAGCATATCCATGCTGCTGCCCGCTCAGTTCATAAAAGTCATTCCGTTTCATCTTGAATCTGTCAAAATACATCAATGTACAATGAATGTTGTGAAAACTTATACTGTCAAGTATTTCTTTGTTGTATGAATGTGATGTAATGTAGGGTACATATAATTACAGTCTATACAAAATGAAGCTTGTTAATTATGCAAAGTTACTGATTATAGATGCCCATCTTGCTTGTCCTGTTGGGAAGGCCAAAACAAACAAAACGTTTTTGTATGCACTTCCACTTGTAACAAGACCACTATACATGTACATGTAGGCCTAGTACAAACATGTAGCACACTGCATTCTATCTAGACTAGTTGGTAACATTTTCCTTGATGCATTTGTGTTTTTCCTTTCTTTTTTTCTCACTAAGAAAAAGTTGGTCAAAGTCAGATATTTTTTTGTGGTTGGAGTTTGGCAGGCTGCCGTCCTGCTAAACAGCCACCGTTCAAAAGCTTAAAAAGTCTTTCCTAGGCCATCCAGTGCAGACAACTAGACAGTTTTCTAGATGAGACACACTGCCATTATGAGCAAAAAGGCAAAATATTTTCATACTCTGTGTTAGAAATCACAGCAACCTTGTGTTGTCTTAACACAAGCCTGTATGTACAACTATGTACATTATCACCACCACATGGTGACAAAGCTGAACACCACAAAGAAAAGTAGTGCACAATGTTTGTGCTTCACAAAAGCATAACTATCAGCCCAAGATGCATAAGACCAAATACATGTAAGGCTAACTTCGGCAGGATTGTGAAAAAAAAGCATTTTCTCTTATTTCAGCTAAAGGACCCCTATGTGACCTGCAGGTGACCTTTGACCCAATACCTAGTAAAAGCTTTGGTCAGTTGTCCTTGTGTCAAAGTTTGGTTACAACTAGCAAAAGCGTTTGGAAGTTATATAGCAATTTTTAGACTGATCTTGTGACGTCAGAAAATGAACTAGAATGCCCCATATGTGACCTTTGACCCAATTCTCCCCATATGATGAAGTATGGTCCAGGGATGACACAAAGTTTTACTTCGATTGGACAAAAAATGTGGAAGCATTTAGTAATTTTAATTAAATTGCCCTACATAACCTCAATGTGACCTTTAACCCAATACCTAGTACAAACTTTGACCAGTCGTGTCAAAGTTTGGTTTCTACAATAGACCGATTGTGAAACCGGCATCATGTGACCTATTGTTGGTATTAAATGTAAACAAACACAACGTCCTCCATAGAAAAGTGCGGTACAGTACATGATGATTGTTGCATTTGTTTATTCGATTGAGGCTTTTCTTTCTGGAAAATCTGTGAAAAATATTCCAGATTTTGTACCAGAGACCTTCGAGTGGCTGAATAAAGCCAGTAAGGACAGTTCCAGCAAGTCTTGGAAATTGTACAAGTATCGTATAAATGTACACGATGTGTACTAGTATAGTGCACTACGGAACATTCAGGCCAGACAACCACGATTACAAACTTTTCAACACAAGAATTTCAAAGTTTTGAAGCTAAAATTATCCAAAGAAATTGCTTTCTAAAACTGAGTGATTCCTTTGCCTATTTGAAATTCGCAAGGCTAGGCATAAATGCTCACTTTTCAAACATTCTTTACCTTTTTTTCACAGTGATTTAGGCCTACATTACAAACAATACAACAGGCGGGTGGCTACATAACATCGTCGTCCGATGCCGATAGTGCATAACTCAAGCCGCAAGGGAGGTAGCGCCACCAACGTTGGATTGTGTCTCATTCCCATCGTGGACGGAAACGAGCGCGCGCACACACATCGGGCTCTCACAGTCACACACAACACATCACAACGTCGCGTTCATTGAGTTTAAAACATTTAAATTTTATGACATGCTTTTCAACATCAATGTCAATCTGCAATCAAATTCACACTGAGTAATATATGAACTTGACCCAAAGTCCAGCAAAACTTGTTGTTACTGTTAATGTTAAGAGTGTACTGTTAGCATGGTTACGTTAGGCTAAAAAATGTTAAAACAAAAATAAACTGAGTAGAATCAAGTATGGCCATGATGGCACAGATCACATATTACTCCTTCCTGAGCTCTTGAACAGTGAGCACCTGTATTTATTCTTAGGTTTTCCAGGTTTATCACCTGAGGTGACATGTTGTCGCCTGCTCATTGTTGCACATTCCGATTGCAAGGATTGCACCGTAGCCTTGATTGCACTTTCGGCCCCTGGGCAGCCCTGGCGGGGGCTACACACGGGCAATAACAATCAACACACACACGGTACAGCCACAGCCCACTCGTTGAGCCAGGCACCCGACTAAGGAAAACCGTTGCAGCTCAACCATTTTGTCTTTCGCAGTGCTCATAAATATTGACAAAAAATGGTCATGTAGAACTGACGGATTTCCTTTAAATGATTATGGAGTGGAAATGAGACTTCTAATGACCCATTCAACGATTAAAAACGCAATGTCAAAAAAACGTTTTTACAAAATAGATTTGTGCGCCAATTATAGGGGAGTCATTGAAGGTGCTACTTCTCGGTAAGTACATTAGAGCATGCGGTTGCGCACAGGATTCACTACATGATAGCACGTAGAAAATAACGATTTTTTTCTTTAATTTGTCTTTCAATGCTGAACTGATTTACATGCATGGTATACGACAATGGCTTGAATAATCTCTGTAAATACCAGAAAGCTTAAAAAATTGGAATTTAATAGGAGTAGTTGTGTTACTACTATTTTGCACACCCCTTTTTTACGAATGGGAAGAGGCACACAGACCGTCGTCGCACTCGGCTCTCAGCCCCCCCCCCTCCACCCCCCCTGATAAACCTCTTTTGTAGTAGAATACTGGTAGTTTATGAACCAGCAATGTGATTAATGTCACAACATACAACTTCAATAAAGGGGCTTAGTAACTGTATTATTATTACCAAAAGCTGACTTTTGGTGTGACTCTGTCGGTCACAGCATGTATTTGCACGTAGTTTGCCATCAGCTCAGATGACGTAGTACCCACAATAGGTCACGTGATGACATGTAAACATTGGTTGCGCAATCGGTCTATTGGCTGAAGTGTTTAAAAGTTATAGCCATTCTCAGAACCCTTGCTCCCCTCTGGTCCCAAATGAGATCAAAAGGATGCACAAATGAATGATTCGATATATTAACAGCACCCCCTCCCCAAATTATGTCTTTCCTCCACTTGCCTACCTGACTCCGACATCAAGTACAAGTTTATACAATTCTGATACATGTAAAATTGTAAGTAACCATAACTTACATGTGTATCTTATGGTATAGTCAGAGTTACTGGACACAACAATGACTTTTTACACGCATTAGACACAATCTTACCATCATATTAACCAGCAATATCTCCTGCATACCTCAGGTGAGTTTCAAGTTGATAGTACTATCAAAATAGATGTCTTTGATGGATTTTGAAGCAGTTCTTTATCACTCTCTGTTTGGGAATTCGAAATTTGTGCACACATATACCAAGTTTTGATGAGACTTCACTCGGCCCTACATACGCCACATCAGGTCCAAATATTAAAAAATGTGTTGTTGGGTCCAGTAGCTCAGACTACTCATGGCATAAGATTAAGAAGAGCAAGGACAGTAATGCACGAGTCTTTTCTTATGAACATCAACATTCAGCATTTAACAATAACAGTCAGTAACACTACTCAACATGCAGGAGCTAGCGTCAACAGCACAGCAGTCAGCAGCCCGAAACTGGTTTCCGATCACTTAACAGTGTTCGGCAAAAGAAACTAAATGAAATTTCTCAAAACCATCTGACCTACCTTTTAAAAAGACACTTTTAGTTCATAATTTGATGAAATCCTGGGAAGTTGTAGTCTTACGTTCCAAACAATCATTAGTCATTTACCGCGGTAGGTATGGCGCGGTGTAGCCCCATACATTGTGCCGATACGCTGGACTCCCTCTGCTTCTTGAAGCGGAGGGAGTCCAGCGTATTGGCACAATGTATGGGGCTAGGCGCGGTGTATAGGCAGCGTCACCCGTTTCCAATCAGTTCATTGAGCAGCAGTTTCCAACCTTTGATACAAGTACTGTATGACATGCAAAATGTAATTTCTGACCACAGTCATTCAACTACGGAGCGTGCACAGACCATACACACACACCATTTAACGCTTTGTTTCACCCACACAAGGACAAATAAAGTCGTGATTTTACTTGCATTTTGTGGCCATTCAGAGGCAATTTTTGTGTAATCCCATTTATAGAACTTTGTCCTTTTGTTCCAAGAACATGAAGAAGGGGATTACGAGGTATCGGGAAGCTTCCACCATTGTTCATTCATTGTATTTCGGCTGAATGGCCGCAAGACAGAGTGATGAAAAATCACCAAATCCACTTGAGATGAACTTTTTTTGCAACATCTGCATGCCATAATTCATAAAATCTTCTTTAAAAACAGCAAATGACGTGATCTATCTCTCTGCCTAAAAAGGAAAATGAAACTTGATCTACATGATGAAACTTCTGTATGAAAGTTTTGAAAGTGGATTATATTTTTTGACACTCAATTATTAATGTATTCAGTAAAATCATGGAGCCTTTTTATAAACTTGAGTGTCACTATCGAGTACTCCTAGAACTCTGAGGTTCGTTCCGCTATCGTCTCCACGAGCTCGTGGAGACGATAGCGGAACGAATCTCATAGTTCTAGGAGTAACTATCGAGTATCGACAGGGCCCCCCGAGAGTGAGACTGAGTGAGAGGTAGGAAACTATTCTCAACATCAGAACATGTTGTTGAAGCCTGATGATATGATGGCACAAAGTGTGGATTTCAGAACTTATGGTCCTGTGGATCTCGCCCATTCTAACGGTAAACGAAAATCAAAATTGGTGATCCGGATATAGGTGTCGATCGGAAACCGGTGACGCACGATACTACTCGTCGTACTGTAGTCGTACTGTCATGACTGTCGTCGTACTCGTATCGTACGTAATGCTGCGAGTCAACTACTCAGTCTGAAAACAAGACATAGTCGTACAACACAAGTAACAGTAAACAAACAAGTTACAAATAAGTAACAGTAAACAAACATTACACGCAAACACTACAGTACAGAAACAAATGCAAATAAATTGCAATAGCAAGTCGAAGTAGTTATCACTGTATCACTCACCATGCACAGATAAAGACGAAATTGCTCTGGTTTATATGAGAACACACTGTTATACTGGGACTAGTGATGCCCACTGATCTCTATACTGCTTGTATATGATCGATATTCCTCATTCAATGACAACTGCACACGTGCATCGAATGCGCTGCTCATTTTGTAGTCAGGTTCCCTGACCAAAGATTCCTTGACGACAAATGATTCGTTTTTACGCGATCAGCATAAACTGTGCATACAGTTAGACAGGTCGGCGGCAATTTTGATTTTTAAGTGAAAAAAACACCTTTAAAAATGTTTTTCCCCCAAAATTAATGGACTAATGGGTTATCGCGCCCAACGGTAACTCTAGTTATTAAAATAGGTTGGAATTATATTGATCAGTTTAAAATAACCAGGTTTGCCAAGTTCCAAAGCATTTGGAAAAAAAATACAGAAATTATTGGGAAAACACGATTTTTGACCCAACATTTTTGTCGGAACATAGGGGTGTCGGACGGAACATAGGTTGAGTTATCAGAACATAGGGGTGTCGGAACATAGGGCTGTCGCTGACAAGTTGCTCCTTGATTTGATGCCTCTTTCGTTGGACACCATATTTGAGCGGCACATTGAGTAGATCGGCCACAGGCCTAATTAAAATGTCCCATTTTTTGCTGGGGACTAAATTTGAACAGAAAACTGCCTCCCCTGGGCGATTACAATAAAGTCATGAGAGACAATTGTTTCATTAAACTTTCTTTATTATTGTGAAAATGTTGGTACTAATGGCATTTCTCAACTGGCGGCTGGCCCCTAATTTTTAGAGTTTGGGGCGCTGTTACCGTTCATTGTACTACCATAGTACCGTACTACTAATGACCCAAGTGTTTCTCCTGAAAGTTTTGCAGCCATTGACCGATAACAACAAACTGTATTACCTCTTTCCAGAGTCATCACCTATACACATTAGTTTACCTCATTATCTGCCATTTTAAAGTGACGTGCAGGTGCAACAAATCCAATAAACCAAAGATTCTTAAAGTAATCCAAGTTTAAAAGACATGAGGAACATGGCGGAGTCAGTATAGATTTGTTGGGACACAGGAGTGCTGACAATGCCTGTTAAGGCCCGGTGTCGAGGCTCACCCTCAAAGCTTTGGAAAATTTAGTTTTCCTTTTTCAGGAAATGAAAATCCTTTGATGTAAAATAAGGGAAGGGGTTGGAGCTCTCCCTGCAAATCAGTGATCCATACATGTTATTTTATCAGGAACTGAGTGTTATCTTCACAAATGTGGTGATTTTGCACATTTTGCTTTTTCTCATGAGCATGATGACTAAAAGTGGTTACAGTATTTTGTTTACAATTTTTAATTTCCCCCTCCCAATATAGATTGTTCTCCAGTAGGCAAGATTTTATCGCAAAACCATCATTTAGTAAGCTCTAAACACCATGACTTTATATGGGCTGAAGTACATTTCACAATCCTACTTATAGAGTTTCTTGATTCTGGTTGTGTGAGACCGAATCAAAGGACAAGTTTCAAGAAGAAGCTCAAAAAGGACCAAGAATTAAGATAGACCTAATGTACAATATACTACTATCAACCCGTCAAAATGTCATCAAATAAATTAAAGGGCCACATTTCAACAAAATAAAATGTTTATTTTGTGCTCTTTCCCTTAAGTCTTAATTTTTAAATATGTGGATTTGTAATAAAACATAAATACTTTTAATCTTGTATTAAGTTATTTTACACTGTTTTTATTGTAAACTTTTTTGATTGTTTAATTTGTTTATTATTATCAATTTTTATTTCAGCCACCATTAACCATGTGTGTTGTAAGACCATTAATTATTAATAACAGTGTCTTGTCCTGTTTGTGTGCACATTTTTGTCATAATGTGCTTATTTAAATTTGGCAAATTGAATGCTTATTTTGTTTTGGCAAAAACAAAATAAGAATTCAAGTCCTGGGGACACCTTTTCAAACTTAACTGTGATAATTGTAGATTTAGTTTTCAGAACAAATGTTTGTGGTACTTGAGTATGTAAAAAGGTAAGTTTTCGCATTAAAGTTGATATTGTCCATGTTAATGAACATTGGCAATCATGTATTATACCTTCAAAAGGTAAAGTTTGAGGGCATTTAAAAAATCTATGACTTGATTTTTATCATTAAACCAATCAACAAGATTTAATTGACAAATACAAAATGAAACCAGAGCAATCAATTTCAAATCAATAATTTTACTTTCATATTTTCCTTTATGAAATTAAGTTTTCATCTTGTTACAAGTGAAGTATTGCACTTGTTTCAGTGTCATTACAATATACAAGAGGACTAGCGAGCCACGATTAATCTCCACTAACAAAAACTATCCAAAGGGGAACTAAGCTACCAACAAAATGCATATTTCACCAGATTCTGGCATGAAAATCATGTTTTCCACTGCATTCCTAGTTAGTAACTTACAGCAGGATTTGTATCAAATCATATCTACTATAGGCACAGGTTGGATGACTATATTGTCAACTATTTTAAGATAAAATTAAAGTATCTTAACTTTATAAATATGTATTCCATACTCATCATTACCAACCATGTTCAAACTATTTTCCTTACCTATAAGACTAAAATACTTATTTTGGTAAGCCATTAAGGGTTGTCATAAGCAATTTAATTTAGTTCAGTTGTGACAGTGGTGCACCCAAGAGCTCCCTTGAAGGGTATTACAATGCTTTGCCGACACAGCTAATCCTTGGATGTCAAACATTTAAACCATATTGAAACCATCATAAGAATTGTACAATGAGAATAATCTGAAAAATTTGCAGCAGAAAAACCAAACTGTACCTGCAAGGATTAAATCCTGTGGCAAGGATTAAATTCTGTGGCAATTCATATTACTTTAATCAATTGTAGTCAACACACATGAGTTACCATAGAATTAAAATTCAAATATATCAGAAATATGGTGCCCTGAATAATTGTCATTGACTTTTTAAGTTTCTTATTGCCGATAGGCAATTGCCCTCTTAGGTCACGGCAAAACCAAAACATTCACCCTTCAGAGACCATTCATTTCTCTACAATACGCCCAGATATGGCCAATATTGTTGATTTTTGACACAATTTGTTTTTCTTGTAAAAGTATCTCAAAAAATATGAAACAGAATTTAAGTTTGTTTTAAAAACATAGATACTATGTCAACATGGACAACATTGGGAAATGTCAATTCAAGAGATGAACTTTACTTTGACCTTTTTTGGTTGAGTGGAAGTACAGGTCAGGTCTTGCAGCCATTTGTGGTTGCTCTAGTCTCTGAAGGGTCAAGCTTCTGCCACGTGTTGTGCACCCATACTACCAGGCTGATTTCAATAGAGGGCGGTTCAGATGTGAATAAAGGGCACATGGTCAATAACAAACATCAACACTTCAAGTCACAAAAATCATTCATTGCTGTTCATGTGATAAACATTTGAATAACCCATATGAGGATTTTGTGACACTCAAACATGAAAACAGAGGTTTGAACACAACATGGACACAAAACTGTGAAGGCAAAAGAAAATCTAAAAATAAACCCTGACAAGGCTGGGAAACATCTGTGAGATCCACAGAGGACACAGGGCTCTAAAACACACTGAAATAACTATCTGCAGGCAATCAATCTAAAAACCGAATAAAACGCAGGAAAACATTACATAAAGATGAAATAGCATTTGGGGAAGCGCTCAAAAGCCGCCCCCCCCCCCCCCCCCCCCCTATTGGGAATACTTGCTATTTCATAATAAACTAAAACTGAATCAAAGCCTCATCTTCACTTTAAACAACCATCTGAAATAAATTGTACAAATAAAAACAAAATGCTACTGTTTTATCATGATTTGTAAACTGCTATTTTATACATGGCCATAGAAATAAGTTACATTTAGAATGAATGGGTTGTCTTAACACATTTGTTCATGTGAAAACAACACATTTCTGACAGTTTTAATATACAAGCATGCCATGTTTAAATATTTATAGTCTTAAATTAATTTTCCACTCCCCATTACACATTTAAGCATACATGGACTTAAATACTGATTCACATTTTTTAAGCTGACCTTATTCAGAAGAATTTTAATAACATTAATATTGTATTAATATCATACCACATGTATTATAAGGTCTACAAAGCAAACACACATGCAAGAAAATAATTAGACAATGGAAGATCTGAAAATACAAAGAAAAGCATTTGAAGACACTATTAACCATGCAAGGATCTACATAACAAAAGATGGGCTGGTCAAGCTAGAAAATCTGGCTTCAATTCAAACATGGTATAAGAAATGGGTATCAACTTCAGCTTACAGTCTTTACAAAAACAGAAAACATCAAGGGCTGGGGTTTTATGAAAAGTTGTTGGCATTTGTGAATCAGTACAATATCAGAGTCTAATGCTAACAGCGTTTCAGCTCCATACTGCAGAAACACCTTGCTCTAATGTGGTATGATAGATTATTGGTATTTGGAAAAACACTTTCATTCTCATCCTTCAGTTTTAAATAAACACACCACACAATCAACATGAGAATATTCAAATGAAGTGATCACATGGGATTTTGTGAGGGCTTAATTGACAAATTAAAATATCTAACACCTGGATATGGGGACAGTTTTCTTGCATATTTTAGTATTTCAGACATGTTTCTGAAAATTGGCATTGATGAGTGGTATGAAGTATGCTTTCAGAAAATTAAAAATCCCCAATTTATATTGTTTGTCATGTATCATGCCATAAAGTAATCTTTTTTTCTTCTTCATGGGTTTCCAACGGGCTGGAATGCCAACAAAAACATGATAAATGAGGATTCCTAGCTTATATTGCTATTAAAGACAGCTAAGAATGGCAATCATATGCACAGAGTGGTAAGCAAGCCATCAACTCTACCCAGATCTTACATTGACTCACTATCAGCTTTGTTTAACACAATGAATTGTGATGAGCATTACCAACAATGACTCACCATCCAGAAAACTACTTCATTCTTTGCATGTGTACATACATGTAATGAATAACGCAAATAAACTATTTATTTTGAGGCATTGCATGGTGAGGTATCAATGTATAATTGCGGTAAGACCATGTGATAGTATCTACTTTCCTGTGTAGATTGTTCTTGTATGACCTGTCTGGCAAGTTGTCTAGTGCCGTGGAGTAGATTAGAACAGTCAGGGTGACTAGTTCTGATAAGAACTTGTCCTGCTATATATCTACTACCTCGGACTAGACAGGACAAAATTGAGGGATTTGTACTATCACTTAATGGATTGAGGGCACTTCACTTTTGAGATATTATTGGTCTCAACATTTTGACTGTCTTGCTCTAGTCGTCATCACCAGACAAATTAAATAGGTTGAAGTAGACAAAGACTGTGTGGACTTGATTGAAGGCATTATAACTTGTGATATCGCAATACACTGATCTATTTAGCCCCGCCTTTGCTGCATTGACCAATCACAGATGTGATTGTGCAACTAAAAGTCTGACAAACACGCACACGTTAGTGTATATGGCACGCTGGGAACAGTGGGCGGGGCTTAATGGATCGGTCTATTACACTGTCCACAATATACACACTGTAACAGATTTTCTTCTTTGATGATTCAATATAAGGAAGGCAGTCAAGATTGTTCATTGGGATGAATTCCATTTACCAAGCTGTATAACTCAAAGGTAACCTCAATCTTGAAAACAAATTGAGACGATTTGTTTGAAGATGCAGGCTTGTGTCCACCACTGAGGGCCAATTTCATGGTATGAAAAGTCTGTATACATGTTCATGTACACAAATAAAATGTGTAACTGAGTCGCCTTTCTCATTGCGTCACACACCCAACAGCTATTTGTTTTTGATTAGCCTGCGCCTCTAACTTTCAATGCAAATGGCAGTATTTGTGTATAAAGATATTGAGGTTATCCCCATGATGCCAATGCACCTACATGAGTCAAGCTCTTTATACCCCCAAATGATGTCACACTGTTCACAAACAAAGTGACTGTCTATACATTCTACACTTTTTCTGCCAGACAAAGGTATCTTAATTTTTACCACCATAAAAATGTCTTGCTCTGTACTTTATAATACATTAAAACATGTAACCCTCAGTGCATATTAAAGACTGACACATTTGTACATTCATGCTAGCCATATCCTGTCATGTACAAATTGTCATCATCTTTGTTGTTTGTAACACAATATACCAAGCATTTACACTTTAGCAGCTGTATGCCTATAAAAACTGCATATTCAATACAAGTATTGTTGCTTGACCTCAATTTATGGTTTACAACATCACTCATGATTTTTCACTTACAAGTCAAATCAGAATAATTTGGTAGCATTGTATGCCACATAAAAATGGTTAAATTTTACAATACTAAACTGTTCAAATGGAAAGTGGATTTTTTTTGAGAAAAAGCTGGGAAAAAAAGCTGCTGCCAATGCACAGGTTTATAAAAAGGATACGGTATGTATTTGGATTCATATTCTTTGGTTCAATATGCAAATCAAAAAGCTTTGTTTACTAAATGAACATTGTTACTACTTACATCACTACATGTACATGCAATGCATAGTTTGTACACAATCTCTTCATATTATAACCAGTTACACATTATGATATCTTTGTATTATGTACATAGAGTCAAGCATTAATTCATACATACTTAGTCATTTACTGTCACTTCAGCATGGCCTTTTGAAGCAATGCTCGGCATGGTACATGTATTTCATGACAATCATTCCCTCTGTAGCCATGGTATTGGCTTATTACCCCATAAAATGCTCCAGTCAATTCAAAGTGCCCGTTATAAAAAAAAGGGTGAAACTGGGGGCCTTGATGTCTTTGGCAATCAGTGTTGTTTAATTCATTAACTGTGACAAGTCAATAATCAAACAGTAAACAAATACCTCATGTAGAGTTGACCAAACTCAGCTATCATGTCATGGCTTACAAAACAAGCCACAATTTAGCAAGTGATGTTAGATCTGCACTTACTGTAAATTACATGATATTGAGGGCTGGCCATTCAGTGTTTGCAAGCATACCAGTAGCTTTTCAATCATACATTTCCTTTAAAAATTAATGATTTTGACTACTTTAATCACTGTGATAAGCACAGTATGGAACTTTGCCTTGAGTGCTGGCTAGTTATCCTGTTCTTAAGTATGATGCAATTCCATTGTAGGGCACACCCACTCCACACAAACTGGATCCAGCGATTACCAAAAGCCCATTGCAAATGCACTGAGCTGCATGAAGTTCTTCTTTGAGGACTTTTTTAATAAAAACATAATCTTTGTACTTGCTTTTCACATGTATATCTGGCAAAGAAACAAGACCTTGTCAGAATTATCAGCTTCTTGCCCAAGAAATGCCGGAAGTAACACAAATCTTGAGCATGAAGCAGATGTGCACCCACATGATATACACTGTACAACATAACAGTTGGTGCACAACTAAAATATGCGCAAGTGATCATCAAAATGATAATTATGCAGTTGGAAACTGTAAGCAGAACAAGGTAACCGTTTGTAAATAACTGCAGCTTCCATTCTGCTGTAATAAATTTATAATTTATTCACGACAGTAACATCAATATGATCTTTGGAAAAGCATCTTTCCTATCTTCTAGTTTTCAAAAAACAAACTGGATTTTTTTTAAAGTCTAATTAGCAAGTAATATTTTTGAGAATCGCCAAGTTACAATTTTTGGGGTCATAGATTTTGTGCAGGTTAGTTTGGCAAATTGAAGTGAGAACTGAGTGTTGGGATAATTTTCTTGCAGAAACAGCACATGGTAGAACTTCAGATGAAATAATTGTTTTTGACAATTGTTCAAGTTTGTAAAAAGTAAGCTAAGGAATTGAAAATTGTCAGTTCACTTTTGAATCCTTAACCAGTTAACATGGGATGGCGTGTATATACACCAGTATTTTCCCTGCCAGAAATCGGATGACGTGAACTTTGTAATTTTGTGTCAATTCAGAAGACCGGTACAAAGGGCTTCTGGACATTCCATTCTCGTGCACAGCGCAGGCACTCACCGAACAACACTTTGATTCACCCACAAAAAGAGGAAAGTTGGTATTGGAAATAATGCTGAAATTCTCCCTTTGTATAGGGGTCATTGTGTAGTCCTTGGTTCCAGACCTTTGTTCTTTTGTTATAAGAACAGAATCATGAAACATCAAGAGGCTTCCACCATTGTTTATCATTGTATTTCGGCTCAATGGAGGTAAGTCCGAGTAAACCAAGATTTCAGCCTTGGTTCTGGTCTTGGGACCAATCTTCGGTCATGTCTGATGGCTGAGGTTTTAAGATTCATGCTGAATTATTCTGCTTTACAAAAAATCCTTTTGCTTCAATGAGAATCTTTGATCTCTTGGCTTTGTTTATTCAGGGTTTCTTTGTGCCAGCAGTATTCTTAATGATTCCAGCTGTTCCGAGAAATTAATCCCATCAGATGACCCGGAAAAGTTTTTGAGAACCCCAGTGCTAAATTGTTAGTGATTTCACAGGCACCTTGCTTAAAATAATCATAAGCAATTCAACAGAACATTGACTAGCCTGTTCAATGCACATCGAACCCCCCCCCCCAAAAAAAAAAAAAATAAAAATAAAAAATAAAACATGTTTCCTCTAGTGAGGACATCAAAATGTAAGCCTGAATTACTCTTATTGCATTGTGTGTAATCAGGATTACAGTGCTACATGTATATGTATCTTCTTGCCTTTTCCATGACCAATTTAATGCAGAAGATTCTTACATTTGACCTGCTCCATAACTACACAATGAAATCTGCAAACGATCATAATTTATCAACACCCATTTCAGTGCACCTCCTTGATTTTAATACCTAAACTTCCCAATAAGCCAAAGGCACCAAATTGACCAGGGTCTAACTTCATGGCTCTGCTTACTGCACAATCTGAAAAGTACAATATTCTGAAGTTGGGCCCAGGACATGCAGGGCCAAAAAGACAGTTTGAACGAGGTGTACATATTCTGTGAAATGTTGGTGAATACAGTTTCTCAGCCCTTTGATTTCATTTGAGAAAACAAAGGCAATGTGTTCACTGTTTTGCACAAATCACAAAGACGCATTCTCCTAAAATGTAATGCACAACTAATAAAGCATGCTTTGAATACTTTTACTATCTTCAAGTCAAATCAACTTTTTGGGGTTAATTTCAACAAGAAATAATTGTAAGTAGTTAGTTACTGCTAATGTACACAATTAGCTTTAGTGTGAGTTCATACTTCACATGAATATGATTGCAAAGAAAATCTTGACCAAAATAAAAATCTACCTTAAAATATTCATAAGAGTTCAAGTTTGGCAAATTCTACACCATGAATAATGATGTCACTTTGCAAAATGAAGACCTCTGCATTAAAGTTATGAGCCTGTCCGGAGATAAATTGCTGATGCTACATCATGTATGTGTTTCAAACACCTATTCCAGCAAACCTTAGTGTGGACTCCACAGTGTTGGAACTTGCAGCTGGAACAATGGGTTAAACAATGCAATATACCTATTGTCCTAGAAGATATCTGGACATTGTTCCCAGTCACCTTTCTCCTTAGCCTCCCAGTATCTGTTATTATACACATACGTGATTGCCTTGTTCACAGGATCCATCTTACGGTCAAACCAAATCGGTTTGTAACTTTCACATGGCTTTCCTGAAATCAGAAAAAAACAAGAATTAAAATATACAGTCATTTTCCTGGAGTTCTAAAGAAACTTTCAAGGGATTGAAATCAGCACAGATGTTTTAGGTCATTGGTATAAATGATATAAGTGTGTCAGCATTTTGAATACTAAAAGATTAGGGCTTGGGATCAGGTATCATGTCAGCAATCTAGTGATGAGTGTGGAGCATACCCAGTAAGCAGCCTGGTACATGGCTTTATCATTATTTGGTGTACACACAGGTATACTGTTGTTCAAGATATTGCAACATACTGTACATATGTCCCTCAAGTTCTCTGCTCCTGTGGGGATTATGTTACCACCACCAAACCAAACGCAATAAAACACTGCTTAAATGTTTGTTAAAAGTCCTACATTTCCCTAAGCTTCCCTAATAGGAAGTATCCCAGACAAGACATGCAAACCTTTCCAGGGGACAGAACCTATATCTCCAATGGCACTATACAATAGGAAGTATCCCAGACAAGACATGCAAACCTTTCCAAGGGACACAACCTCCATCTCCAATGGCACTATACAATAGGAAGTATCCCAGACAAGACATGCAAACCTTTCCAAGGGACACAACCTCCATCTCCAATGGCACTATACAATAGGAAGTATCCCAGACAAGACATGCAAACCTTTCCAGGGGACACAACCTCCATCTCCAATGGCACTATACAATAGGAAGTATCCCAGACAAGACATGCAAACCTTTTTCCAGAGGACAGAACCTATATCTCCAATGGCACTATACAATAGGAAGTATCCCAGACAAGACATGCAAACCTTTTTCCAGAGGACAGAATCTATATCTCCAATGGCACTATACAATAGGAAGTATCCCAGACAAGACATGCAAACCTTTCCAGGGGACACAACCTCCATCTCCAATGGCACTATACAATAGGAAGTATCCCAGACAAGACATGCAAACCTTTCCAGGGGACACAACCTCCATCTCCAATGGCACTATACAATAGGAAGTATCCCAGACAAGACATGCAAACCTTTCCAAGGGACACAACCTCCATCTCCAATGGCACTATACAATAGGAAGTATCCCAGACAAGACATGCAAACCTTTCCAAGGGACACAACCTCCATCTCCAATGGCACTATACAATAGGAAGTATCCCAGACAAGACATGCAAACCTTTCCAGGGGACACAACCTCCATCTCCAATGGCACTATACAATAGGAAGTATCCCAGACAAGACATGCAAACCTTTTTCCAGAGGACAGAACCTATATCTCCAATGGCACTATACAATAGGAAGTATCCCAGACAAGACATGCAAACCTTTTTCCAGAGGACAGAATCTATATCTCCAATGGCACTATACAATAGGAAGTATCCCAGACAAGACATGCAAACCTTTCCAGGGGACACAACCTCCATCTCCAATGGCACTATACAATAGGAAGTATCCCAGACAAGACATGCAAACCTTTTTCCAGAGGACAGAACCTATATCTCCAATGGCACTATACAATAGGAAGTATCCCAGACAAGACATGCAAACCTTTCCAGGGGACACAACCTCCATCTCCAATGGCACTATACAATAGGAAGTATCCCAGACAAGACATGCAAACCTTTTTCCAGAGGACAGAATCTATATCTCCAATGGCACTATACAATAGGAAGTATCCCAGACAAGACATGCAAACCTTTCCAGGGGACACAACCTCCATCTCCAATGGCACTATACAATAGGAAGTATCCCAGACAAGACATGCAAACCTTTCCAGGGGACACAACCTCCATCTCCAATGGCACTATACAATAGGAAGTATCCCAGACAAGACATGCAAACCTTTTTCCAGAGGACAGAACCTATATCTCCAATGGCACTATACAATAGGAAGTATCCCAGACAAGACATGCAAACCTTTTTCCAGAGGACAGAATCTATATCTCCAATGGCACTATACAATAGGAAGTATCCCAGACAAGACATGCAAACCTTTCCAGGGGACACAACCTCCATCTCCAATGGCACTATACAATAGGAAGTATCCCAGACAAGACATGCAAACCTTTCCAAGGGACACAACCTCCATCTCCAATGGCACTATACAATAGGAAGTATCCCAGACAAGACATGCAAACCTTTCCAGGGGACACAACCTCCATCTCCAATGGCACTATACAATAGGAAGTATCCCAGACAAGACATGCAAACCTTTTTCCAGAGGACAGAACCTATATCTCCAATGGCACTATACAATAGGAAGTATCCCAGACAAGACATGCAAACCTTTTTCCAGAGGACAGAATCTATATCTCCAATGGCACTATACAATAGGAAGTATCCCAGACAAGACATGCAAACCTTTCCAGGGGACACAACCTCCATCTCCAATGGCACTATACAATAGGAAGTATCCCAGACAAGACATGCAAACCTTTCCAGGGGACACAACCTCCATCTCCAATGGCACTATACAATAGGAAGTATCCCAGACAAGACATGCAAACCTTTTTCCAGAGGACAGAACCTATATCTCCAATGGCACTATACAATAGGAAGTATCCCAGACAAGACATGCAAACCTTTCCAGGGGACACAACCTCCATCTCCAATGGCACTATACAATAGGAAGTATCCCAGACAAGACATGCAAACCTTTTTCCAGAGGACAGAATCTATATCTCCAATGGCACTATACAATAGGAAGTATCCCAGACAAGACATGCAAACCTTTCCAGGGGACACAACCTCCATCTCCAATGGCACTATACAATAGGAAGTATCCCAGACAAGACATGCAAACCTTTCCAGGGGACACAACCTCCATCTCCAATGGCACTATACAATAGGAAGTATCCCAGACAAGACATGCAAACCTTTTTCCAGAGGACAGAACCTATATCTCCAATGGCACTATACAATAGGAAGTATCCCAGACAAGACATGCAAACCTTTCCAGGGGACAGAACCTATATCTCCAATGGCACTGAACAATAGGAAGTATCCCAGACAAGACATGCAAACCTTTCCAAGGGACACAACCTCCATCTCCAATGGCACTATACAATAGGAAGTATCCCAGACAAGACATGCAAACCTTTTTCCAGAGGACAGAATCTCCATCTCCAATGGCACTATACAATAGGAAGTATCCCAGACAAGACATGCAAACCTTTCCAAGGGACACAACCTCCATCTCCAATGGCACTATACAATAGGAAGTATCCCAGACAAGACATGCAAACCTTTCCAGGGGACACAACCTCCATCTCCAATGGCACTATACAATAGGAAGTATCCCAGACAAGACATGCAAACCTTTTTCCAGAGGACAGAATCTCCATCTCCAATGGCACTATACAATAGGAAGTATCCCAGACAAGACATGCAAACCTTTTTCCAGAGGACAGAACCTCCTTCTTCACCCTGTATAGTTGGTGTTCAGAGCAGACTTACCTGCTTCCGTTGCTGCTGTAGCCTCAGCCTCACGTTTCCTCCTGGTTGCTCGTTGCTTCTCTTCTAGTCGTAGTTTTTCTTTATTAGCATCATCCCAAAGGCCCTCTTCCATCAGACGTTGGTCAGGGCGGTTACGTGTATCTGTTGGTGCAGTGCCTCCCTCAAATTCATTCATTGTGATGCAGAAACTTGTCATGTTATACATGTTCTCTGCATTGGGCCTGTAACATTTATAAAAAAAATAATAATAATGAATCCCGCACAAAGTATGACAACATAACTTTATGTGGTACATGTATTTATTATTAATGTGTTTTCTGATTCATGTAATTCAAACCCATGACCTTTACATTAGATGAATTAATTACATCACTTAAACAGTTTTTTTTGAGGGGTCAATGGACTAGGAATGACTGGGATTGTGGGAAGTGTTGAGCCACTTCTGACCGATGAAATATTTCATGGTCTGTATCTCAAACAGCCTCTCCTAGTCAAACTCCTACTGCCCGGCTTCACATGCCGATTCCTGTTTAGAACTGTGGGCATAGGTGTGAAGGCGGGATTCTGGCCACTCAAAACCAGATTTCTCCGGGCAGGTGGGGCTCGTCAGCTATGAACAGCAACCTATCTAGAAGGACACTCTGATCTCAAACCCCATATCATCCAGCTACAACGTAGTCCTCATGTCGACATAGTCCTCTATGCAGCAGGGGCTGGCAGCAGCAATCTCAGCATGGTCACATTCTTCATGGAAGGGTCCCTGACATGTTGTAGTAGAATGACAAGCAGAGGAACTCGCTCCTAAGTCAACGGTTGCTGGTCATCAGGCGTAGTTAGATTGCCACAGCGGGGCAACCTTTGTTCATCCCAGCCATCATGTCTCATGTTCCACTGGTCCAGATGGTCTTAAGGTCCAGAGGGGAGCGTTTGTCCTGGGCAAGCATTCGCTCTCAAGCTTTTGGATAGCATTGTTCTTGCCCGAGACTTCAATGCATGCATCAGATCTGATTACCAGTCCTGGAGTGGTGGGATTGGTCCTCATTGCGTAGTCAGAATGAACGCCAACGGTGTTTGGAGGAACAGACCTCTCCATCAAATTAAAAATTCATGTTTATGTGGGCTGTGTGTTAAGCATCCTGCTGTACTGCAGCGAGTCTTGGACCATGTACCGCCGCAAAGAGCGTCGTCTTAACTCCTTTCACTTCCGATGCCTGCGCTCCATCGTTGGTATCTCCTGGCGTGACCATGTCCCAAATACTTCTATCTTGTGGTTCACCGGAGCTACCACTATGTTCACTCTGCTGAGCGCACCGCCTTCGATGCACAGGTCACGTGCACAGGCTGGTCGATGGCCGAATCCCCAAAGACATCTTCTATGGTGTAACTTGTTGAAGCCCCCTAACCTCGTGGACGACCCAGACTACGTTACAAGGATGTCTTAAAACATGTCCTTAATGATGTCCTAATGAGAAAATCTGTTTGGGAAGAAGTGTTGGTTATGCGAAAACTCGTAGGTTAGTTCTTTATCCACAACTTATTATGATAAATACTATTTTGCCATAAGCTGGCAAAACCAAATCCCAACATCAGTTACAATATTATTAACAAATGCCCAAACCAAGGCTCACAATTAAATACAGTTAAATATAACAAGCAGAGATTCCTGCTAATTAACAATGTTGAGTAATGTAGCCCATAGCTTGCATTCCAAAGAGCTGGGATGAAATTACCCCTGAAAAATGACTATGTTCTGAATTATTTCATTACTTACGGAAGTGGGTTTTTCTGCCATAAAAGTTTAGGTGGAGCTGTCTGGTAGAGAGGCTTGCCTCGACTGCCTTTATCCAGTGAGGTATGAAGTACCTTGGCATATTCCATCTTCTGATCCCAAGTCCCAGATAAGATAAACTTAGCTGTGTTATTAGCATCGGTTACTACACCTGTCACCTGAAAGATAATCAAGTAGTACATTACATTGTCATGTCAGTAGAAATACATTGTATCTCACTTGTGTAATAGCAACAAATATCAAACATAAGAGAAGGTGTGTAAAACATTGTTTCTCATTGCCATAGAGTTTGTCTGTACCTCCAGAGTAGTTTTAGTGACATAGGATGTTCATCAGGCTATATTTTGAGATCTGCCATTTTTGCACTGACACAATGAGATGTAGAGGATTGAAAATCTTGGACACTATCTATGCTCCATATGTCTGCACTCTCTAGCTTACATACAGCCCTGATGGTTATGGGTACCAGGTGAACATTTAGTTCCAAAAAGAAAATATATGGACTCACTTTTCTAGGAATATCTCCTGAAAAATAGCTGTAAGGTTTGTAGTTGATTCTGCAGCACTCTTTTGTGGTATGGTTGACAACTTCACATTCTCCACTCTGTTAAATGGTAAGAAGTACAGTGTAATTTGTAAATGTTCTTTATAACTTGTCAAATCTCATGTATTAATATTACTCATTAGTATTTATATTCTTTTGGTAATGTATTATGTAACAAGAAAAGTCCTGTTTGCTAAACACTAATGCCCTGCAAGCTGGTCCGTGCATATGACTAGACTTGACCATGGGCTGTTTTCTCTGGGATTTTGTGCACATTCAAAACCTGTGCATTTACAGTTATTTTTGTACACATGTAACTGATTCTTAAACAGTTGGTTACACGTGTAATTGTCCGTTTCTGACACGAAAATTTGAGTCTAACAAAATTGTTTACACGATCAAAACGTTGCATCTTCATCACAGCATTTTTGAGCAATCATCCCGCAAAAAACAAATACAAGAAGAAACCAATCTTACACTATACTGTAAAATAACTTTCCGTTCATCCAGGGTATCCTATATGTTATCATTTTAGTAAATAAAACCAAAACATTGTGTAGTTTTTCATAACCAAGCTAAAATTTCTGAGGAACTGGGACCACTGGGATCACGGGAGCACCACTGATGGTGCTTGTTACAATTTCAGGGGAAAAACATTTTTCCCAAGCAACCCCACCCAAGTGTAGTCTTAGGTCAAGGCGTTTTGGTATGCTATCGCAGAATGTGCTGGTATATTTCACCAACAGAGGGCGTATGCTCTCATTCTATTGCTTTTTTCTGAAAGCACCCTCTAGCATTCAATGTTTCTTCCCTTCAATGTATCATTCAAAATATCAAGATGACGAAGACTACAGCCTGTAAGTTATTTGAATCGATGTGACTGCTTTTACATATCGCACAGATGTGTATTGTGCATTGTGTACATCGAGATCCAATGTGGTCTGTGTTTCGAGGCCCTTTCGAGTGAATTTTTGTCACAGTTATCCAACCCTAAAAATGTAAATGTAAAATGTAAATTCATATGTTTGCTTATTTTAATTGGGCCATCTAAAAATGCAATTTGATGGTTTGGGGTCAGACGGAAATACTTCTCTGGAAGGTTGGTACTGATATAGCTTGATTATTAGTGAGCTTTCAGATTGCTACCGATTTTTTTTATATAATTACCAACCACGTACTTCCCACAACTTTTACCCAAAAAAGAATAGAACAAAAGTGCATTCATTCATGTAGTTGATGCTGTAAACCTTTGTAATAATTTAAAGTAAAAGTTAGGGTTAAGTCACGTACACGACAATTACAATACCCTACTGCTCCAACTTAATGGAAGAAAAAAACAACACGATTACACAAATAGCTTGAAATTTTCTGAACAAAAACTGCTAAAATGAACATGATCACTCTGCTTTGTACAAACAACAAGTCTGATTGTATGAAAACAACAACAAGTCTGCAGGACTTTTTCAGTACCAACCAACTCAGTTAAAAGGCTAAAATGTGACTACTCTGGTTTGTATTCCAATGGTAACTTTGAGCCTTGTATTATGTGTTGTATTTCTTTTAACCTACCTGATCCACCCAGAGTTTTCCAACGATGATATTATGCACAGTGGATGTGACTTTCCGGTATGTGTAGTAACTGCCGGTTTTCTTGAATTTGACATGTAGAATACCTTGAGGGAAGACTTGTAGGTATTTGCCTCTGAATTTACTAGCGATAGTAATATCTGTCCATAGTGTCCAATCCTTAGACTCTACATGTATAGCTGCTGCTGGTGGGTGATGACTCACCTACACATAATACAAAACCAAACATGACCAAGTTCAGGATCCTATATAGCAGAAACAGCATTGAAATAGTCTCACAGGGTTTACATTGCTTTATGAGGTGGTACCCACTTTATATTAGGCCAAGGTTTGATCTGCATTTAGCAAGGTTTTTTTCCTGAACAGTAAGAAACTGTGTCCATATATGTACAATGTATGTCAGGAACCACCCAAACACAAATGTGTACTAAACTGGATAGTGAGTTAACATAGCCTAGAGGACTGAGCAACTCCAGACTGGAACACTGAGTGCCTCTTGAGTTTAATTTTGTGGTTGCATTTAACAGTTGGATTCAGTTGATCTTTCTAAGTGATGAAAGACCGACTACAGGGTGCTTTGGACCTACTATAGGTTGCAATGAGTACATCCACAAGTCTACTACATGTAAATACCCATACTGTCAATTGATTGTATTTTTTTATCGCATGAGGGAGCTTTTAATGGCTAATTTCCTTGCATCACAATTATTTTAGTTTGACTGCCTGTATGTTGTTTTCTTGTATTAATGGCCAAATCAGAAATAACAACACTGGAATTTTTTTTTAAAATCATTTCACTTGTTTTGCATAACGTAAATTTGGTTTACACACGCCCTCATGCACCCAAAATTACTGAGAATTGAGTATTTATGTTGGTTACAGCACTGACTGCAGAACAATGAGTTGTGACCATAATGGAATGTAGCAAACCAAAATTGAAATACAAAGCTGCAATGAAGCCTGGGAGTTTTGTGTGTTAAAGAATTGAGCCTCTGACAATTTCCTTGCAACTGTTTGCTTACATTTATGCGCACTGGTTGAGTGAAACATTTGCATGTATGATTTTGATAACCACAATTTGGCGGATTAATTTGCAATACATGTCTTCTGTACCCAGCAATACACTTATGTGAGATGATGTACTATGTTAAAACAAAAATTCAAAGCAGTACATTGTGTACATTCAGCACTCTCGCAAAACTAACCTGTGGGGGTTTCACAGAACCTTGGCACAGGTACTAACTACATGTACTATGTAGGTGACTCAGTTTAAATACTAGACGTCTGGTAAACCTTTAATCAAACATGAGTAATGCTCCTACCTGTTCACATAGCGCTCTCCATCCCAAGTCCTCTGACCGATCAAACTCATAGGTCTCTCCTAGTAGTGGATTAAATGGCTTAGTATTTCTGACAGCAGTAGATGCATATGCACCTATGGTGAAGCCAGCTACATAACACATCTCTTCTACAGTAGTCTTACACTCAGCTGCTGTGTGTAACATATCAGCATACTCTAAATCCTCTGCCAAACGCTGTATCATGGACAGAGGCTCATTGAAGTTCACCTGAATGATACCATACAAGAAATGAAGTTTATCCAAACATTTGCCATAAATAATATTTGTGAAATCAGCATTTTACTCTTAATATGCAAGTTCATCAAGCAAATGGCTTTCTGAAACAATCTTACTGGGCAATGCGCTGTTGCATATTTGGTGTTTGTCAGATTGCCATTCTAATAATTATCATTTTAACTGTGCTCATTAACACAAGAAATAAAGCTACACTACTTTCTTTTCTAGTTCTGGTTTGGTTAGGTGCACTTACTGGTACAGGGATCTTGGACAACTCCTTTCCAATGCAATTCTTGATGATACTCCATAAGTTGAGTCCAGCAATGGGCTTAGTAGGAATTGTCTTTCTCCTTTGTCTACCACCACCACGCTTTCTCCAATGATCATCAGGCTGGTAGCACAAAAACAATGTTACTCTGTGACCACATTTTATTGTGTGAAAAACTTATAATGGAAGTAAACATCTGCATGTGCAAGTTCCCCAAAATAAAAGAATAAAGCAAAGAAATGAAACAACAATAAATTTTGCAACAAGGCAGACAAACAACACCGACATGAAAACTGAGTTTTGCATCTAATTTAAAGTTGCATCCAATGTATGGTCTTTAAATCCCAGGTTTACTATAAGCATGTCTTGTACCTATACTTCTACTTACATCTTTAGCACTGTGTTTGTCTTGCATCATGTCATCATCAGTACCTGACTGTTCTCCTGCCCTAATCTCTCCTTCACTGCTAGCAATACTGTTACCACTAATGTCACTGCCTGTCCGCCTGTAATCAATTAAGCCACATAAAAAACACATGAAAAAAACTTGTATAAAACTACAATTCAATCTTCCCCAAATAGAATCTTCATGACAAGAAAACAAGGCCCTTTAATAGTGGGTCCAGTACTAACATGATGAAATTGTGACTAAAGTTTGAGAACAAAAACCATTGGACACACTCCTATTTTTGTTGAATGTTACTGTACATGAATGTATGATGATTCAGATCATCTCTCAGTTATGAAGTTCAGTGTCCAAAAGAGAAATCTCAGTAATGAAAAGAAACCTCAAACATGTAATGACAGGGTTTTAACAGCGTTTAACAGCATGATGCATACTCACTTGTGACCTTTGACATTTGCAGCGAGTTGAACAGATGTGAAGTCTTCTGTAGCGTCGTAAAACTCGTTATCCTCGTCGTCGTCCTCTGCATCTGTGCCTGTCATGTAGAAAAGATTAAGACAATGGAATTTGCCCAATTAACTGAAACATGATTAAAAATGTCAGTATGCTTCTAACTTGCTCATTAAAAAACTTTGTCCTAATTCATGTACATACATGTACTAGTTTTACTACATTATTAGTATGACAAATTAGAAGTACATGTACATGTATGAATGAGTAAGTTCGTTTGAAATCTATTACTGTATTCATAGTTTAAAGAAGAATCTCCAACAACACATCTGGGAAAATCAATTGCAGGGCTTGTAGCTAAAATATTTCTACTGTCCAGAGCAGAAATGTTTTTACAAGACCAGAATCAAAAGGAGAAAAACAGTTCACATAGTTTAATAAGGGAATAAAAGAGTGGTGACCGAGGTCTTAAATGGCCGTTTAATACCAGCAGGGTCGATTAAGGACCGAGCCGAAGGTGAGGTCCTTTATCACACGGCCATGACACTGCAAGGTTTTAAAATGGCCGTTTAAGACAGAGTTACTACTCTTTTATTCCCATTCACAAATGCCCTTTTTGTTAAAAAGCGTAATTATGTAGAAAAAATGTGTCAAACTTTTGTTTTTTAAATTGATTTTTCAATTCTTGCCACGTCCATGTCTTCAGGCTCCGTTTCGCGAAGAGTCGACACTCAACATTTGCGCATACGTGCGTGTACTTATAGAGTTTACATAGAGTACCCGTATGTATTGATTGTGCTACGCGTAAATTAGCACCCGCGTAAGCTTGTACGCCAACAGGCGTGTGGCTATAATGAGCGCAGAACGCGCCTTCACAGCTCAAGCTCATGTCTTTATCATCCGTTTAAAACCAGTCTTAAACAGTCATGTGTCCGCCTTTCAACCAATAGGACTGCCCAAATTGTCCCAAACTGACTGGGTTATTTATATACAATAAGCTTTTTTTATTTGAACAAGTACCAAGAGAAGATTTCTCACTTCTTTAATACAGGTATAGGTAAGTACACCTGGATACTCACGATATTGAAAAATATTTATCAGAAAAAAGTCAACATTTGAATTAAAAACAAAATAATAATTATTTAAAGATATTACACAGTGCAAGGGACTATTATCTAATTGAAAAACACAAGACAGCTGGACTTTTACGGTCTTGAGTTTACTGGCCCGACACTTAAGTCACAAGTGAGACTGCCAATTTTGGGCATAGTTAGCTCAGTTGGTAGAGCACCGGGCTATAACCTTGAAAGTTGCAGGTTCAAACCCCACTTTAGTCAACTATTCTTTGCTCACCCCAAATTGATAATTTATAATTTCTCAGTCAGTTTCCCTTGTGTTTTATTCCTTGATATTTGGAAGAAAAAGTCTCGTCCCTATAAGGTGATCCCGTTATAATGGGGAATCCCATTTTGTATGTAAATTGGGTGTGATTCCCGGCTATAAAGCAGTACATGGTTGATATTGACAATAATATAGCCAACATACATGTAGGGCTAACTTTTGATGTTAGATAGGAATAAATACAATGTACAAATACATGTACATACATGTACACTATGCATAAATTGTCTGTCTAAGTACATGTACATATGCATGTAAATGTAGTTATTGAGCTCAACACTTACAATGTAACTTCATTCACCAAACATCCCAAGTATGTATTGTCATTGTTAGAGCTCCATAGACTATCTGGTACATGAACAATGTATAGAGAGATGGCCATTACATTGAACATGTAAGAACTTTACATGTTAATTGATGCCATTAACTTGCAACAAATAGTTTGCCTCAGTTATATCATTATGTTGGTGTGTCATCATCATCATCATCATCATCGGTCGACAACAACTTGCAATGCATTGTGTCAGGCACGATGATGGTACATGTACGTAACTACTCCATTTTTACTTTTCATTTCCCTGAATCTTCCAACAATTTGCTTAGAACTACATGTATACATAAAACAAAGTCCTTGGTCTACGGTAGTACATGAACATGAAGATGTTTAGTACATGTACCTGCTTCAAAAGGTACCAGTCTTTACAGAAAACTTGCATTTTAAAATTGGAGCCATACATGTACAATGCAGATCTGTACATTGTGTACTAAATGTAACACTACTGCATAAACTTGAGTACATGGCTTCCTCCATGATGGATAGTACAATGTGTACTTCACCAAGCTTACTGTAGTAAAGACCTTCCTCATACATATTCATGATCGAGAGCTGAAGTTTCACTGGTCCATTCACCAGCATCACGCGCCAGATGCTATTTTTGCTGTTTACCACGCAGGTTGAATACGCATTAGTAGACTGTCACACTGTAATACTAACAGTCTACTACGCATGCACTTTACAAGGCAATCGTGCAACTGTTGCATGGGTGTAGTACGCATGTATGCGAACATTGCCTTAGCAGGACATGAAAAGATAGCAGCATGCGTGAATGTCAATTTGCGTTTTCCCGAGCTCAATGATGCTGTACTGGAGAAGTATGAGGTACATGTATGGTCAAACATGGTTTATTTTGGGTGGACAGTAGCTCCCCTCAGTGCAAAAACTACATGTAGTTCCCTCAACTTTGCCTCGGGAAGTAGTTTGTCAACCACCAATACCTCTGGCAGCTACAAGTACCATCAACTGTCTCCCCTTAAACCATGTTATATTTGTATAAAGAATACCATATAGTACCACTTCTAAAAAGTATAGTACTTAATAATGTGTATGCCTATGTATACATACCTGTACAGATACAGGTATGTTGGCATGGGCAAATCTTTAAAAAAGAAGATCAGTGACCTACATGTACAATGTAAGTTACACAATACATTAGAAGATTGACAATGTTTCCAATGTTTTATTATGACAACCTACCGTTAGGGGAGGCCATGTTAGCATCATTTCCCATAAATAATGAGTCCAGCGTTAAGGGTGGTGTAACAAGGCACTGTCGTAACGTCAACACTATGATGTACATTGTACATACACTACTCGTACATCATGTATCTGTACATGTAGGTCATAGTAGATACATGTGTGTCAACATGACATCCAACCCACATTCAGCACAGCCCTAGCATGGTGTTAGTTTGCAATGTCATTAGAAGCACAGTCAAGTGATTATAGGAAAATTCAAGTACTTGCACACATGGTGATAGAGTGATCATTTGGACTATGACCTACATGTACATGTATTTGGCAATCCTACAAATTGCATTGTTCTATGGAAGTCAAAAGAAAATCTTGTTCCCAGTCCCATGTCTGAACACGCTTTATACAAAATAGTTTTTTTTCTGACAGGTTTTAACAAGTATTGATTGATGATCACAAATCTGTATATGACCACGTGGGGCAAAACTAACCAAGTATCAGCTGATAATAGGGATTGAGCAGGCTTTTCCAAAAGGCTGAGTGATGGATCAGTGCCATTGTTAACATCTTCTTGGTAATTCATTTACTGTACGGCCACAAATTTGGGTATACTTTTTGTTACAAAGACACCATTATGAAAAACATAGCCTAGTTTAAAAAGAAACTCTTTGCTAATCTTATGTTTGACAATCCTAAGTACTTTTTATTTTTGTTTTACAAATAGTTTTTAAATTGCCATAGCATCAGTGGTTTTCAATCCTTTATTCATTTAAACAGAGACACACACAAAATGTGTCCCCAAACCCCATGATCATGGCTGTGCACTTATGAACTAAACATCTTTCAGCTACAGACCATGCACAATTTACTGACAAGTTGGGCACTGAGCTCTATTGGTTTACATTATGATCAAGTCCCTGCAAGTATTTGGCGCAGAAAATGCCATGTCGTGGCCGAGCGGTCAAGCGCACTGGACTCAAGCTCTGGTGGTCTGATCAAAAGAGTGTGGGTTCGAGTCCCAGTCTTGACGTTTGCAACAAACTTAACCATTATTGCTTCGTCCTTCGGATGGGACGTAAAGCCGTAGGCCCCGTGGAATGCATAATGTGTAATGCACATTAAAAAAAAACAGAACACTTATCTCTAAGAGAAAGGGTTTGCTCCGGTGTTTCTGGCAGTGGCTGCTGAATGCGCCGCAGCACCTTGTAAACCCTTATAAGATGTTACATAAATGGGTCTCACAATTCACAAACTTCAAAAGCTTGTCTTTAAAGTAATATAAGCGCCTTTAGTCCCTGATTGTTGGTAGATATGTGCACTATATATACTTACAAGTGGTATAATAAAAACCATAATGATTCTGTCTAACATGTTCTACATGTATTCCGTCCAATGGTGTTAATTCTGCTGCCCATTAGCAAACTATACAACATATACTTATGATACCCTTCATGAAGAATGATTATTACTGTTACTTATTAACCGAGTAAACAAAACTCCTTCAAGTTTGGATAAAATTTGAATGTGTTTTTCAAACTCCTGAAAGACCACTCTTTATCAGCTTCATCTGACATACTTGCATTGATGTTTTCTCCAATTAAAAGAAAACAAATTGTTAAGTTACAAAAAACGGTTCTGCATCACTAGCCTTTAACCAGTTGGTGCAGGATGTCCTGCAAATGTTTCCTCTGCCTGAAAACGGAAATCATCTTGCAACGCCATTATGTAATTTCGGATCAACCGCGGAGCGTGTGCAGACCACGCACACACCGTCTAACACTTCGATTCACCCACACAAGGACAAAAAAAGGTTGTACATTTACTCCTATTTTGTGGCCATTGAAAGGCAGTTTTTGTGTAATCCTTGATTCTAGACCTTTGTCCTTTTGTTCCAAGAAGAGGATTACGAGACATCGAGAGGCTTTCACCATTGTTCATTCATTGTATTTCGGCAGAATGGAGGGTAAGTCAGAGTGAACAGGCAATCCAATCATGGTTCCATGTTCAGTGCCACTCATATGCCGTAGGTAGGGGCGATGTACTCGATATTTGTGTGCGCCTGACAGGCTGCCACGCACACATTTCTCTCATTATACAGTGTACATGTATAACCAGATGGGTACGTGTATGTTACACATGTGACTAGTAAACCATCACCTTTGAGTACACTGCATGTAAAAATCAGCCACTTACATCAGTAAACTGATGCAAAGATGAGTTCATGGAACTTGAATTTCTAGGGAATGTATGAGACGTATTACCCAGTCAGGTAAACCATGCAATGATCTCTTTCAAAAAGGGGTAATGGCTTTCAGAAGAGCCAATTGGTATTGTACTGTCCTGAACAGTTCAATATATTCAATTTTTGTTTTACCTTAGACTGGCCTAGTTCAACCACAAAACCTGGGGCTAAGGCATGTAAGCGTAACTAGAAGATTTATTGGGCACAATACTAAGTATTTTTAGGCAGCAATATCTAATATAGGTCAAATGCCACGAAGTCCAGGGTATAACGGTACCCTGTCATTATGAACAATTTCATAACGAAAATTTTTCATAATAACAATTATAGCAGATGAAGGAAGCTGTAAGCTTCATTTACATATTCTTGTATATGTCCGAAATTTCAAGACTGCTGGGTTCAGAGATAATAACCATCCTTAGTGACGTTGCCACTGTTACTTCTTGTACTGACTGTGTGTGAAGACTTGCGTGCATGCACAACAACCACCAGCCAGGGTGCGGTTCAACTTGAGTGATGTTTGTCACACTCATTCATGCTAGTTCATCATGCGAAAGACAATGGGTTGCTACACATCTCCCCCATGCACACACATCCTCACACGTCATCGGTACATGATGTTTACAACAGAAGTAAGGAAAAGAACACCAAGGACACTCAGAATACATGAACAAAATTTAGCTTCTTCAATCAGGTGAAAGTATTGAACAAGCAGTTGAAACTTGCTTTGCATAAAATCCTGCACAGTGCAATGAAGCGGGGAGTCCAACCTGGACTTTAGTCATAGGTAAGACTTACATGTAGAAGCTCCAAGAAAACAGTTACACTTTTTAACATGTACAGTCTACATGTGTAGTACCTATGAACATGCTGGCACTTTTTCTTTCCAGATGACTTACATAGTCTAGTACAAAACATTTTAACAATACATACACTTCATGTGATTGAAGAATGGCAGTTCAAAACTGCACAATAATATTATAACATACAGCAATAATACTCAAAGTACATACATGTGCTGTAGCACCAACAATAAAACTTCAAAGCAGTAGCAAAAAAGAATCCAAATGAGTCATACAAACTAAGATTTATGGGTCTAAGCAGTATGCAAATGTGCGGCTGGTTTTACCTGATAGTTGAAGAGCATCTGTGAATGGATTCTTACCTACATGTAGTAGTAATTACCTCAGCATCCTCCAACTGTGTCATAAACCACTAATGCCATGTCAACTATTGATCCTTGCACTAATATGTTCACTCATATTAAGGTTTGTAAGTACGCACAACCAGAAAGCTGCCTCCATGGGCTATGATTAAATCAATCGCTTGGTTTGAGATTTCTACAGCATCCCTCTGAACCCAGTCAATCATCCAAGCATGAGGGCCGATGGTTGAGTGAATATCTCACTCTATAACAGCCCTGTACAAGCAAGCCAGGATGTCATAGCATTGGTAATGAAGATGCACATTATTGTAGAGTGATATGAATCCCTGTAAATAGCCAGTGGTCTCTATAGTCTATAATTAGATTGTGGAATCAGTGTTTTTCCAATCCATTGACTTGTTCCAGAGTTCTGACGTCAAAGTGGACTACTGGCCAACTCATGTTACAAATTAAGGTTTGAGCTCAATCAGACTAATTATACATGATACAGTGATACGTAATAAAGTCATGCACCATGGGGTATGCTCTCTAGGTAATTTATTCATTAAAACACTGTAAAGAGCTAACATAAAATCCATCTTTTTTTATTTATTACAATATTGTATATAAATAACTTTCCATTTAAAGGCCATCCTGTCAATGAAATTACATGTACAATATCTTTCCCAGGATACATGTATGCAAAAGATGTGTGAATATGGCCAGTCAATAGAATCATCCCAACCCAAACATTAACAATCGACAGCAAAAATGATATTTACATTACACATTTACAAGCTTTGGAAATCACATTTAAATGTGTTCTTTTACATGTATACAACTCTATGCATACATGTTTGTACAACTGTATGCAACCAACCCCCCCCCCCAACAAAAAACAACAACAATGACAACTAACAAACAAACAAACAAATTTTATGAGCAAAGACTCATATCAAGAAAAAAAAAATTAAAATCAGCTGATCTGTTCAAAAATGTTCAATGGTTTAACCAGTGGGCACCAGATGACCTGTTTACACACAAATGTTTCCCCTGCCTGGAAACAGAAGCTGTGTAAAGCAAGGTAAAGATGCCATTGTGCAAAGGTCGCCCAGCCATTCCACTGCAGAGCATTCACAGACCCCACACACGCCATCGTCGTTTCACCCACACAAGGACAAAAAAAGGTCTTGAATATATTGGCATTTTGTGGTCATTGACAGGTGGTTTTTGTGTAATCCCTGATTACAGACCTTTGTCCTTTTGTTTCAAGAAGAGGATTACGAGACATCCAGAGGCTTCCACCATTGTTCATTCATTGTATTTTGGCTCAATGGAGGTAAGCCAGAGTGAGCCATGGTTCCATGTTTAGTCCGGGTTAGTACATATGAGAACATAAAACGTCCCCATAAAAAAAAAGTTTTTGGAAGAGGCTGGAATTATTACTAGCCCAGTGTACATATGTACATATACAACCATTCGTCAAGAGTGCTGCAAATAGTCAAACTTTGCTTATGTACATTGAGGTAGCCTAAGTACAATGGCTGGTACATTGTACAAGAAATTCATTTCATTCTCTAATTCAATTTCATCAAACTGGTCAGTTTTCAATTATGTTTTTTTTTTATTTTTATTTTTTTATTATTAGACCATCCCGCTAGATGGTCTAAGTTTTGGGGTTTAGACCTGTTCTGGTCTAACTTGTTTTCTGTTCAGACACAAAAGAGTTAAACCAGAACCAGTCTAAGTTGAGTTAGACCAAATTGAGACCAACTTAAGAACAGTGTATGAACGACCTCAATGATTGTCTGCAAACATGTACAACTGAACATGTGTACAATCACACCATAAAATCAAACCTTTTTAGTGAAAACATTGAAAAATGGTTGTTCTGTCCGGGAATTTGTGCATCATCAAAGCCTTACAATCATGTCAACTGTCAATCAAAATAAGCAATGGTTATTATTGGGTTCTTTTAAGGCTTTCCCTTTGATTCTAACAAAGTGTAAGAACATCCTTGCATTTCTTATTTAGGAAAGAAATAAAGTTCTTTCTAAATAATATCTTGGCAAAGATTATTCATATTTAAGTTAAGGGTAGGCACGAGTCATAATTGACACTTTTAAAGGATAGCTTTTGATTGAATTATGTCACCCAAAGAGGATAGTGTTGAATGAAGAATACTTAATTGCTGTAAAACGCACATATGTACCTGTGTCTATTGGAGTACACTGTATACAGGATAGGATGGAGAACCAACACTTGAATACTACCATTAGCCCCAGGCAGACTTGTGCTAAGACTCATACTCACAAGGGTCAACTTCATGTATTACAGCTTCAGAATTTCAATTTCAAAATTACATCATGCATGGCGTGTACACTAATGCATAATACATATTGTGTAAGTTAGGCATGGGAGAGTGAAATAAGAATAAGAAGAATTTGTCCAAACTGTTTCCAGTTCATGACAATGCCAAAATATTGTTCTCACGGCAAATTAAACTACATGGTAATCAAAAAGAGTTATGTTATGTCAAAGGGACAGAGCGAATGGGCCATACAGCAAAAAATTGAATAAATTAAGTTGCCTCGTATTTGTTTAACGCCAGAAATAAAATTTTGATAAATTCATCTGGGTATTGAGACAATTAGATAGAAAGTGATATACCTGTAAGAGGTCATTCAGACACAAAGTCGGTTTAACTCGCGGTTCAACCTGATCGGGCTCAACTCTGTGTGTCTGAACTGTGTGTCTGAACAAAAAGTTAGACCGTCGAGCTTGAGGGTTTATCTTTGGACCGCTTCGGGTTTATCTTTTGCATGTGGAAAGGCTATTTGGGCTATGTTCAAAATTTGTGTCTTTCTCACCTGTTACGAGGTCTGTTTTCACCTTTAAATACGATCATGTATAAATTTTTCCTGATGTAACAAATTTTCCTATTGGTTGACAATGTCATGTCTTACGCGATCAGCGAATAGGAACATTTGTTACAGACTGCCTGGCAGCAATGCCTACACGCACGTGCATAATATCATACGTCGCCATCATTTACACATGCAGTCATTACAAGGAAAAATTTTGAAAATGTTGAACATAACAGTCATGGCCAGAAAGACATGGAAATTCAGCAGAAATATTAGGAAGTGTATCAAGCAATTGGCCTTGTGTAAGGAGCTCAAGTAGGCAAAAATACGATGCAATTTGCAATGTTTGCGGTGCTTATCTCCTGCAAAGTGAGTGGATGGGGAGGAAACGATGTACTGCAGCATGCGGGACAATCGGATGGCAATCTGGACTTTAAAAAAGAACAACCTAAAAGAAAACATGAGGTACAAACTGCTTTCACAGTTGCTTTGCATTAAAAAATCTGAACTGATTGCAACATACAACCGGATGTCAAGGTATACATGTAGGCCTATAGATCATGTTGCTATTTGACCTCTTAAAACCAATGATAAACCCAATCAGGTTTAACTTGATGATGTCTGGACACAAGGTGGAAATTTTTTTACGACTGGTGATAAAGTTAACCCATTTCAGGTCTAACTTCAGTACGCTGTCTGAACATGGTCTATTTATGTAACATGGACAGCTATTTGGGACAAAACATCTGTCCAAAGTTTGTGTGTTTCATAAGAACAAAATAACAGCGATGTTGTTGAAACCGCTCAGCCCGTATATCCACAAACCACATGTTCCTATACCTGAGCACTGTGACCAGGACATTTGACCTGTTGACTTTAAAACAATCTGAAGTTACGTTATCTGAGGGGTAACTGTCCATGTAAACAGGGCAACCTCTCTTGTAAATGTCATTTCTAATTGGAGTTATACATGTATGTAAATTCCAGAAACGATTTCACTGTAACTCATCACTGGGACCTTGACCTTTTCACCCCCAAACTATCCCAACTTTACTTTCCCCAAGGTGGAGGGCAACCCTCCACCCAAGTGACATTAACTGACAAGTAAAAATCACTTCTAACTGGAGATTCAAAACATCAAAACTAATATATGGACACTTTTAGGTACATTTGTTATTTAAAGACTAGATCATCAAGAGCAGGCATAGACAATGTGGATGTGGGACATTTACAGTATGTATTTAACCAGTAGAAACCGGATGACGTCAATACATGCAAATGTTTCCCCTGCCTGAAACGGAGGTCGTCTTGCGATGCATTATAAAATTCCGAACCACTAGAGCAAAGGTCACCCGGTCATTCAGCTGCGGAGCACATACAGTGTAATGCTTCAATTCATCCACACAAGGACAAAAAAGGTTGTGCATTTACTTGTATTTTGTGGCCATTGAGAGGCGGATTTTGTGTAATCCCCAATTATAGACCTGTGTCCTTTTGAAACAAAAAGGGGATTATGAGGCATTAGACAGAGGCTTCCACCATTGTTCACTCATTGTATTTTGGCTGAATGGAGGTAAGTCAGAGTGAGCCGGCAATCCAGCCAGTGTTCAGTGCCACTCCTATGCCGTAGGTAACGGCCGATGTTTTGCAATTCACGCTACGTGAATTTGACATTTTCTCAGTCCAGCAACAAAACGGATGATCCAACAAAGAAAATCTTACTTCTCTTGGCATTGTCAAGTCAGGGTTTCTTTGTGCCAGCGGTAACCTCAAAGAAAAAACTCCGCCAAAAGAATCCCGCCAGGGGGACGGGAACAAAAAAACAGAATCCCGGCCGGCAACTGGTTAAGTAGTGGCCTCTCTAGTTGGGATCTTGATTACAGAGTCATACAGCATAAATTATCTATTTATCTTCAAGCAAACTTGCATCCTCAATTTTGATCGGTCAACCTATGGCAACAACAGTGTGAAAAGTTATCACGCTTGCACTCGTGGAATACAGAAAAATCCCACGAGGCCACAGGCCAAGTGGGATATGGGGCACAGAAGCGCTACATTTTTCCATATTCCACAAGCACAAGTGTGATAATGAATTTATCTTCCAGCCAGCTTAATACCTTTATCATGTGCGACGCATGAAGATTAACAATTTTGAGCGTTGTTTCATGAAGAGCAGCACGTGCAATGCGCAAGTTTTAGAATGTTCTTTTGCACTGTCCGTATAGTGTGAAGCGTGATACTAAAAATACGTAGAGCGCAATATAGATAACTGGGAATATGATATGGTTTATTATCACACTCCTGTTGAGCAATCTGACGTGCTGACGCGTACTGGGAGTAGGATTCTTTTACTAGCCATGCGGATGGTACCACCCATAAGACAAGGGGGCCATGCCACCTGCCCTATCTCGAATCTCATCTATCTAATACCTTGCAAAGTTTGTGGTGTTCAATAAACATGTACATGTATAGGTGAAACAAGAACTACACTCAAAAGGCGTTTCTATGGTCATAGATCAAAAGTCAACACCCAGAAGCTAGATACACCTGTCGGGCATCACTTCAATCTACCTAATCACTCTATTTCTGACATGCTTTTACATGGCATTGAGGCACTAGGTAACAACAGAGAGACTGTTCGTCTGAGACTATTCGTCTGAGTAGGGAGAAACTGTGGATAAGGCACCTCCACACCATTCATAACCAGTGCGTTTATGCCCCATATCCAATGTGGCCTTCGGCCTCGTTGGATATGGGATGCAGAAGAGCTATATTTTTCCATATTCAACTTGAATTTGTGTGATAATTAATAGAGTAGTCAGAGACTGGTCTGGCTTACCTTTAGTGCTTTTTGTATCGTGACGTCCTTTATCTCGACAAGCTTGTTCCAAGGAGTTGTGTTGTTTGGCCAATGTCTCAATGGTATCTTCTAGACGTAGTCTTTGGTCTCGTTCATACTGTAACGCTTTCTGCCACTTCCGTCCCTGTGCCTGTGCAATCTCTAAGTACTCTCCACACGCCTATAGTCAATACCAATATGTTAGCTTCATCCAATCAATTAAAAGCTTTTAATTTCATACATGTAAGTAATCATTACAACTACAAAGTGTTTAAGATGGAAGGATTAAACAATACATGCATGTTGGTCAGTTGTATGTGTTCACAATATGCAACTGTCCATCTGTCAACATTATTTATTTGCTTACAATGTGCACATGTGCAAGCAATAAGGTCAAAAACAGTTCTTACTGCTGCAAATATTAAGAACATTGTACATACACTACAGGTATAATTATTTTTTGAAGATGTAAACAAAACGACACAGGAGTTATGACAATTTTGGGGGTTTTAAACGAGGCAAATGTTACAGGAGAAATTTTTCGAAGCAAATGATGACAATATCTTTACTATACATGTAGAGAATATTTTAAACCTCTTTAAGAAGTAAGTTATATAGTTTGAGACATGGCCCCATGAAATTCAGTCAGGCCTTACAAAAGCAAATTCATAGTAATCCTGCAGTGCATGACTAGTTTCAAGACAATGTATACTGTGTTTCCTAGTGCTTCATCATCATTACCACAAAACTTGAAACCTACTACATGTACATGTACATGTAGGTGTATGTCAAATCTATTTAAAAAAAAACTTTGTCATTTAGCCATGTTGTTTTGAGCCATGTGTGCCGAAGTGTGAAAGTAAATGTGGATTTGTGGATTTAGCTTCTAAAACAAGAAACCACAAGTTCAAAATACACAATACATGTACATGGACAAACTATTATTAAGTTTACAATTTCAGAGATTTTCTCTGCAATATAAATGCTTTAGCACTAATATCTTCAGTTCTATGCAGTGGTTTCACCCTCCAGTACTTTTGTTGCTAACTACACCAGCCAGTGTATTTGTTGGGAGGGGGGAAAAAGCTTGGTTATACCATTTGAGCATCTAATGAGAAAAGTGTAAATTATTTTCCACCTTTCTTACATGTACTTAAAACAGCACTGTACACAAGATATATGGTGTTCAAATAATGTACTTTAGATTTAAGCCGGTAGACATCAGCCTTTCACCATGGCATTTGCAGGCCTGATACTTCATGGAGGCAATTGCTTCCATTGACCCTGGTCATTGCCTTGGTGCCCTTGAAATGTTCCAAAAGAAATTTAAAATTTCCTCATAGAAGTGCCCTTTATCAAGAAGAAAATGCCTTGGTGCCCTTGCCCTTTCAAGAACGAAGCAATCAGGCCTGCAATTGAAATTACTTTTTAACAAAACAGCTGCAGAACTTGTATGTACTTCCTACAAGCACAGTGTGTGCACAGATCAAGATGACTACACAACTTCTATAAACTTTTAATACAGGTAAAGAAACTGGGGCACATCTCAAAACTTGTTCAGCTGCTAGTTTTTACAACAATTGAATTTATGTTTAACTTACATACATGAAGTTGCAATGATTGTAGATTGTGATACAAACTGTAAAACTTCCCTACATGCATATATCAACATAAAAAGTTGCCTGCCAGGAAATGCATTGGAATGCACAAGGATACTCTTTTTGACATAATTAAAGACAAGGTGAAATGGTCTACAGATTGTTGTTGTTTTTACAGAAAAACTGCAGATAAAAAGAAATGTTAATATTAAATTGTAAAAAAAAAAAAAAAATAAATACTCTAGTGTACTAGTACTGAGCCACTCCATATTTTTATATCATACAATACAAAGTGTTGCACTTAAATATATAACATCCCTGGTGAAGAAGCACTGAATTTCATGAAACACCTTTTATATTTCATTCATTTTTCACCATTCGATTCTGAACAACTTATTTAAAATCATGTCACTGTGCAGTGTTTGCTACTGAGTTGTATAATCAGTAATAAATCATACCTACACAAATTATACCTCAAGCACGGTCATGAAACAGGAAAAAGAAATATAAACATTCACCTGATGCTGATTGACATCAACTAAAGTCACAAAAACATACATGTAACCTCACAACAAGTCTGCACAGGATGTTCTTACACACATAGAACAGGCAGCTAGCTCAGCAAGCATACAAGACTTTACAACTTGGCAATTGTTGGGAAAGTACATACTGTACAATGTGCATTATAACACCAATAGTACTTTACAGTACATGTACTAGTGCAGGGTTGTTGATACAATAATCAATATTACATCCTGTAATAAGCTACTCCTGTTCAACTTAATCAATATTCACTTGCACTAAACACACCTTTGAGCTGTTTCCAAGGGCATAGACAATCACCACACCACAAGAGGGCAGCCTTCCTGAACTACATTCTTAACTAGACCATTAACCATGTAACCAACTTTTATCTGAAGTGGGTACTGACACACCATAAGCTATTGAGGGCAGTATTAAACAGCTTTATTTAACCCTTTCCTTGCCCCCTCTTCCTATATGACATTAGTCAACCAATATTGCACACAAAAAGTACTCCAACCTCAACATAAAGGCCATTTTTAAGAAAGCTGTAGTTTTGTCCATGTTCCCATCCATAGCTAACTAAGGTTGCTATTACATGTATGCAATCCTTTAAAAATGAAGTAAAAAGATCTGAAATGGCAAAATGCCCATGGTGTGCCATATGCATACATTTCAGATCACAACTTGGAAATTAATATTGAAAATTTAGCTGTTTATTGACTTGATCCTTTGATTTTTTTATTACATGAAAGGCAACTTAATAAGCAAGAAAGTTTTCAAAAACTACTTTGCTTGAAAATAAATCTTCAGGGTGATAACATGTTAAATTGGACTCTAAACAAATGCGTGTTGTTGTGTAAGAAAATGTGCCTCAAGCCTTACGCATGTTGAGTGCTCAAACAATTCGGTCAACAGTGGTTGTTTATGTCAAAACAATTTGGTAACAAAAAACGAGAGTTAATGAGAAGTGTGCTTTTCACAGAGTAGAATGTAATATAAATACACTACTGAAAAACTGAAGGAAGCTGTAAAAGAGTATTTTGAAAGTGTCCTACTTTTACGTCATACAAGAATTGCCTAACTTATAGCCTGAGCCTGTTAATAAATATGAGTTCCAATGTAGGTAAAGACAATGTGTACTTACATTGATCATAGCATTGGATGTTATCCTAAACAGTGTTGCTCTCTCATTGATACCCTTCAGTTTACTGATAGCTTCTGTAGGATCATGAATTACTTCCAGGTCACTCAGTGCACGTTGTAACGCTGTACCATGCTTAGTGATCAGTTCATTGCAGATTCCAAGATCTTCTAGTTTACTAGTAAGGATATGTAGAGTTGCTTGCAGCTCAGTGCGGTCTACATCTGTTGGTAACTCCTCTTCATCATCTTCAAAATTGAAACAAATTTAAACATGTCCACACTATGAGGAACATTGCATAATTTTAACCCAAATTTTGATGAATTCAGTACTGCAGAGCCAAACCCACCATGGGCCAGGCAACTCAATCTTGTCAGAAGCAATAAAACAAAAGATCCCAGTATTACAATTAAAAAACCAAAGGGGCATGCTCATCCAATACAGTATACACATATGGACTGGCTATGAGGGCAATAGTGCACATCTATGCAAACCCGAGGGCCTGTGAGTGACCAGGAGAGCATCCTATTTCCCCGAGGCCGAAGGCCGAGGGAAATAGGACCCTCTCCTGGTCACTCACAGGCCCGAGGGGTGCATAGACATGCACTATTGCCCGAATAATGCCAGTCCATATGTGTTTTATAACACACCTCAGTCCAAAATGCCGAGATTCTTCTCGATCCACTGACACCGCCATTTTTTCTATGAGCATTGTAAACCTCTTGAGGGCGCTGTTTACCAGTCAATAGTTTTGGGGTTTTTCAAACTGTTTCCCGCTTTGCGAACTATTTCCCCTAAATGAAGCACGTGCGGTGCGTTGACGCCCGACAAGTTGACGGTGGTGCAGATTTCATGCACTAGGCTATAGTTCACCCCACGTGACCATGTTTCAGCCAATCAGGATAAAGAACCAGGGAGAGGTGTGTTACAAAATTTACTATTGACTGGTATTATTCAAAATACCAGCCAAAATACCATGTGTTTCTTGCGTACATTTGTATTTTGGAACCCTGACTAAACTTTGCACAATGAAGAACTTTGTTGAGCAATATTTCAAAAATCGGGCTCACTATCCTACCTGAATCTTCTTCCATCATTTGGATAGCTCTGGCTTTTGCTAATTCTAGTGATGTGACCCATCGTTGTCTCTCTACCTCAGAGCTAGCTTTCAGATGGAAGGTCTGAGTGCCACTGGAGATGACAAAGTTACAAGAGTCTTCTGTATCAATGTAGGCTCCTGACAGATTGATGGTACCACGGCAGGTGTGAGCCATCTCTGCCTGGTTTCTGAATAAACAATCATAGTATGGTTTATAATTAATGCCATCTGCGAATATAGAGTACACAATATGAAGATCTAAGCTACATACATAAGTAGACTTTGGTGTTATCTTTGTAATAAACATACATGTAGACTTGGATATTCTTTTTAATGTTACATCTTGGCTTTACATTTTGCTATCAAGTGAACGACAAAAGTGATCTCTTAAAATTTAAAATTGTCTATATCAATGTTATTTAACACCTTCCAACAACTAATAAATGCATGAACTGTTTAGCATTCCTTTGTTTTACTCCCTTGTTCACTTCAATCCCTCCAAGTGAAAGTTGATCTGTGGCAAAATTTGTGTACAATTAAGTTTAAATACATACAACTATGATCGCACACCATGAACTCCCAATATTCAGTAAATGTAGCAAAACAAAGCCAAATTCCACCTAAAACTTTTGTTGAACCTTACATACTACATGCATGCATGGAGGAAGGATAAAATGCACATACATAGTACATATGTAAATATCTCACAAAAATCTATGATACACAATGTACTAGATAAATGCATGGTATACTGTATTTTGGCTGGTAGTGGTAAACATATTGCTGCCTTGAAGCAGGAATGTTTTCTGTTGTGGTATGAGCAACTCTTTAAAAGCAATAGACCTTTATCATGGTGTAGCCATCTTGTTTTCCTCCCATTCAAATCAATGTAACCAAACCGAGGCTGGAAGGGCGAACAGTCAGGTTCCTTTTTGAACAATGAACATCAGCATCCATTACTGTTATTGGATGCAGGGCACATGACCAAGATGGTGGCAGCATGATAAAGTCTATTGGCCCAAGTTTCTGTACAATGCACTTGTATTGTTGTAACACCCATTACATGAATACACTTTTTGCCCATCACTACCCCACCTGTAGCTCATCACTTTGCAAAGGTTTTCATTGTTTTATTTTTAGGTGTTCAGGGGTGGGAGTGATCCGAACACCTGTTTTAATTGTTCGGTTTTCTAAATCTTCAGTTGTAGCCTGATTTTTTATTTATTTGTTTTCGATTTGCTTCTTTTTTCTTCTTCGTGTTGATTTTCCGGTAAAAACAAAGACACTTGGCAAAGCTCATACAACCTTCAACCTTCACACATAAACATAATAAACAAGGGTTCAGCCCATTCACAGTGAACACAACCACGATTTTTCAAAAGAGAAAAAAATCCTGGTGCATTGTATAACTTTTGTTGTCTTTACTTGGTGTAGTCATGGTTTTTTTGTGACAAAGATACAAGTAGCATGAGTAGTCTCCAAAACATTTTGGCACTACTTAAATCTCAATGCCTAAATGAAAAACTACCAATGACATCATGATGACATTATCAGGCGTCAAATTACACATAATCTAAGTTTATTATTTCAAAAAGTCATATCTTGAGAACCACAACTGTTATGATTTGCATTCCTCCATCCTTTGTGAAGGTTTGATGCATGCAATGTTTGTATAGTGGTGACCTGATTTGACCTTGCTTCCAGTCCAAACTGGAAGTTCTAATAAAAATGTATTATGAAGCTCAAACATGTTGATTGATGATAACATGTATATGCTGAGTAAGTTGTGAATCAAATCAAATAATGCTGTTTCAAATTTTAATGTTTCAACCATTGATGATAACTCTTAAACTACATGTACACAACAGATTCCTATTTTTTAAACTCAAAATTTAATCAATCACACTGGACCAAATTACATAAGTACTAGATAACATATTTGACCATATTACTCCAACACTTACAGCATTGCATTGATTACCTTTAAAACAAAGAATTAAATACAAATTCCTATTTGTTTTACTTGGAAAGCACTTCATGGTCTAGCCCCAGTGTATAAGAGACATGTTGTGTACATGTACCATCCTCAACCTAATCTGAGATCATCAAACAAACTAGTGTTGAACAATCCTACATGTAGATCTCATTCTTCATCAGGTGATAAAAGCTTTGTTTCATGTCAACTCCGTAAACTTAACTCAAAAGCCAGCTTAAGACACATCTCTTCGAATCTGCTTACATAATCCAGTGCACTTGTCATCTCCACTTGAAATTCTGTGAATTCTTTCGTCTTTAATTTTTTTCTTCACTTCTCTAAGCATCTCAAAATAAGCAACTAGAATGACGGCGCTCTACAAAAGCCTGATGATTGACTTGTAAAGTTAGAAAAAATCAGCCTTGCGGAATGAAAGTTGATTTTAATGTCACAAATGTTTCAGCTATCAATGTAAGAAATTAAAAGAGAGTAAGCCTTGCAATATTAACCCTATGACTTCAAAAGAATCATCATTAGTAACCTCATCATATGATGTGTACTCTTTCAAAAATTCAAGGTTTCTCCTTTATGAACAAATTCTGATGACCTCATCATCACTGCCCTGATGAAGCCCATGAACAAAATACAGCATACAGGTACTGCTACATGACTCAATACACTATTACACTTCAAGGTACACAAATATCCATAGAAACTACATATGTACATTCATAGTGTAGTATATAAATCTTAAGTTCAAAGTTTGATATTTCATCTTACATGTATTACAATACACATGTACGTTGTACATAATGTGCATGCACTATCAGTACTAAGTCTCAAAGTCTATCACAAAGAAATACAATTAACATTTGACTAAGGTGTTGTATGATTTACAGGGGAAAAAAACCAATGGATTACACGTGTCAAAATACGGAGGAAGTGCCAGACTCTTGAAAAAAAAATTTTTTTTGGGGGGGGGAAGAGTCCGGCAAATGAGGCCCAAAGAAATGTTTTTTGATGGGAAATCCAATATGTGATTTCCAATGATCAAAATGTTCTCAAAGACTGGTCATAATACATGTAAACACCAATTTGGGCATTCAGTCCAAAATTTATCTTTTTTGAAGAAACGCATCAGACACAATCCCTGTGTACCATCATATTAACCAGCAAATCTCCTGTATACCTCAGGAGAGTTTCAAGCTGATAATTCATGTAGATCTATGTCTTTGATGGATTTTGGAGCAGTTCTTTGTCACTCCCTGTTTGGGAATTTGAAATTTGTACACAGGTACCAAGTTTTGATGGAACTTCACTCGGACCCTACTTATGCCAGATCATGTCCAAATGTTTCAAAATGCGTTGTTGGGTACAGTAACTTGAACTACGTTAGACCAAGGCTGGAAAACTGTAGCCCAATTTTGGACCCCCATCAAAAGTTTACCAGGAAAGCTTTGACAAGGTCCAAAGACTGGCTGCTACATGTCGGTTTGTGAAAAACGACTACAGACACACTAGTAGTATTACTGATATTCTTCATGACCTGAAGTGGGAGACACTTCAAGACAGAAGGGAGAAAGCTCGCCTCACAATACTTTTCGATGAGACCCACCAAATTACCCCACCTAATATAAGTCACCATTTCCTGAAAAATAACCCAAGTATGCAACTCTCGTCAAGCACATGAACTGAATTATAATATTATTCGGCAAAACAAAGAGTGCTATTGTTTCTCATTATACCCCTGGACTATTCCGACATGAAACCCTTTACCCCCTAGCACCAAAACAGCAACTGATGTGAATTCTTTCAAGATCCTGATCAGCAGCAGTACACGAAAGGGCAAAAATGCCGTATCTGACTGCCACTTTATCTAGAACTACATGTAGGTGTATCAGCCTTTTGAAAAACAACCACATCTTACCAAGTGTGATTGTGTTGAATTTAGTATTAGGCCTACACCAACATTTTGAAAACATTACCTTGTGTACACCTATTTGGCAATTAATGTAGGGCAGTGATGTAACAATTGTATTCCTGCAATGGCAGTGCGAATAACATATCATTGTGACTGAGCCACCCCCCAAAAAAAAAAAAACTTATTTACATGTAGGTAAAGAGGCATCCCTAAATTTGTTCAATCAATGTTCAAATCAATTGGTTGATTTTGATGGATTCAGTACTGAGTGCACTCGAGTTGGAAGCCTACTGTACCAAATCTATCAAAATACCCCAAAATGTTAGTGATTGATTCTGATTGATTCAGTACTTTATGCACAAAGTGCATTGGTTGATTATAATTGATTCAGTACAGTGGCATATTTACTGTCCATCAATAGATTGATTTTGGCGAATTTGGTATGGTTTCTAGCAAAAACACCTATAGAATTAGGGTTAAAACATCTAAAACATCCCTTAGAAAGTTGCAGTCAGATGTAGAATTTTTTCTGTTTAATTTTGACTTAGACATGGGGGTATCCACTGTGATGAACGCTATGACAGTGTGATACCCCGTCCCCCAAAATTGCCCAAATTATGAAAAAGACTCAACAAAATAGCTGAAAAATCACCTACTGGCTTCTCAAGATATCAAAGACGAAATAGATGTTTTTAGGCGTAAAGCAAAACCAGTGGCCACCATGCACCCAAAAGAAAACAGTCATTGACGAATATCCAGATCACCTATATACCAAGCCTTGATCTTAACCGTTGCCACCGAGGCCATTGGCCTCATGCCCTGTCGAGTTGGCCAGCATGCCCTTCAGAAAAATTGCACTGTCACTACCAACTTGGCCAGCATGCCCTTGTTCGATTTCTCTGATTTGGCCAGCAAAGGCCTGCCCCCATTTTTCCTAAGATCGAGGCCTGATATACGCGTATTGCGTTCATCACAGTGGATGGTGATCTGGATATTCATTCGTCAACGACTGTTTTCTTACATGTAAAAAGTTGTATTAACTACGCGGATTGCGTGTTCGCTGATGCCCTGAGATGAGTTACAGTGTTTTGCACAGTTAACACAGGATACCCTGTGGGCACTAGTATGACCGTCTAACTCTAAGTCAAAATAATAAAAAAGGAGTACAGTTACTGGGTACTAGGTCTGCATATTGATAGCCAACAGGCGTTTTGTGCTACACGTCACAAGACAAGACCTGCTGAAGACATGACAAGGTCCACTGCCCCCTCAATTTCCCAATGTTATTTTTCATGAATGATGTTGAATGCATGACAAGGATTGTTCACTTGGAAAATGGAAGTAAACATAAAGTATTCATCATAATCCCATCCATACAGAGTAGGACTATCTAGGAATAGGATTTATATTAGGAAGGACTATTTTTATAACAAGTTCGGGGGAAAATTCATATATTCTCACCGATAATACGACAGCAGACCATTGGAAAGCACAAACCATCGCCTCTGGTAGCCCTTTATGTAGTTCGTCCATTTGTACAACCACCCTTTGAAGTTTTCTGGAGGTGCATTCTTTACATCAGCCATGCTGAATCCAACGATAAACGTGTCTACAGTGTCTTGATTTCAGACCCTTGCTGTTGAAAATAAGGGCGTAATTGGTGAAAAATGGTGTTTCTCAATGTGCACGTCATTTATTGCATGGTACCCACTACCTACCCGTATTGCTCATGATTTTGAAATAAACATCCATGACTTGGTACCTGACTATCAGACAATCGTTACATGCAACGCGTATCTAGATCTCCGCGTACGAGATGTCCCACACATCGCACTCTATGCACCATCTAATCACCAAAAACCAGAAACTGAGACGGGTCGAGTGTGTAAGACTGCGGTACGGGACGAGTAGAGTACTACGGTTACGTCGTATAAACCGCTAAAACCTGACTGATTCAAATGTTTCTGTAGCAAACTGTGTTATTTTGTTCTGCCGGTGTAAGTGGATATGTATTTTTTTACAGAGTCAGAGAGAGACTTGATGATGTGTATTCATTGTGAATTCTCCATCCTTCCATGTACTCCTAGAACTATGAGGTTCGTTCCGCTATCGTCTCCACGAGCTCGTGGAGACGATAGCGGAACGAACCTCATAGTTCTAGGAGTACCTTCCATGCATACCCTTGCCATTTGCTCTATCAATCATCTATGATTAACGTTAGTCCGAGCATAGAGAAAGGACCCACAGAGTGGTCCGAGTTACCACTACCTGGACCTAGCCCCACTAGTGTGGCAAGGATTTTTGACATCGGTAAGGATTCAACCGATGTCAAAAATCCTTGCCACACTAGTGGGGCTAACCTGGACCTAGCCCTGGTCATGGTAGTACTAGTAGGACGTCAGTCTCAGTGGCACTGGCAGTGCAACGGAGACTGACGTCCTACTACGGCTATACCTGGACCTAGCCCCACTGTCACTTTACTACATACATACTGCGAAGGATTCTTGACATTGACATCGGGTGTATCCCTTCGCTAGACCCAGTAACTGGGGCGCTGTACTCCTTTTTTGAGATTTGTGACATTATCTGTCGTACTAGCTAGTACGACAGATAATGTCAAAAATCTCAAAAAAGGAGTTACTGGGTCTATCCCTTCGCCACACACCCGTGGGGCTAACCTGGCTTTATTTTATGCACCAGACCTGCGAAACAGCGCAATGGCGCAAACTAAGTTTGATCTGGTCCTTGCTCTATGGTTTGATGTACAGAATTCTCCTAACTTTGGTTATATTTTTTTCTAAACAAAGTATTCCCAGCCTTCAACAAGAAGCCAAACAAATACCCAAACACCCCCCCCCCTCCCCCGAGGGGAGAACGCGCAAGAAAACAATTTCACACGAAACGAAACTAAAGCGTTGGCGATCTGTTGTTAGAATTGGGGGAGGAGGGGGAAGTGTCAGATTGCTCTCCATCACTGACCACCACCCCCTCCCTGGTTTGGTTGTTTATCAAGCTACGTATCGGAGTTCTAATTAGAACTACAGAAATACATTTTTTGGAAGGGTACACAACATATATACGGATGGTAGGTATTGTTGTAAGATATTAAGAAATGTGCTTCTATACCAATCTGCCAATAAGATGGGGAAGATGTTCGGAAAATTGTCCTTCTTTAGAGCTGGACATCATGTAAGCGAACTTACATGAACTTCATGGTATGTACAGTAGATACTAGGTAGAAAAGAAGGCCTACATGTACGATACATACGTATACATGCATAATGCATGTATGCAGGCCTGATTGCTTCATTCTGAAAAGGAAAGGGCACCAAGGCATTTTCTCCTTGGTAAAGGGTACCTCTTTGAGGAAATTGTAAATTCCTACTGGAATATTTCAAGGGCACCGAGGCAATGACCAGGGGCAACGGAGGTAATTGCCTCTGTTTTCGTGAAGTATCAGGCCTGTGTATGTACAAAAAACATGTAGGATGTACATGTACATGTACATGTACAATCATGCTTGGCCGGACTGACACATCACACGTGTAGCCCAGCCTGAGAGGTTGCTGTTGCATCATGCACAATTGGTGACGTTGGCTTAACTCATGATAGTTAATCCCTGCGCCTTATGATACAGCACACTTAAATCAAATGTTTAAAAAGGCGTTGTTGGGTCCAGTAACTCGGATGAAGTGTGATGAATGATTTCCTGGCTGAGTGTATAAACAGATAAATTGGACTCACAATTATTAAATTAGTTATTGAGAGTTTATTTGGCCCGGAAGAATATTTGATCATGGTCAATTGACCTAAAGTTAGTCGGTCACTAGCAATGAGGTTTTTAAGCTTGCTATCGTCTCCACATATTGGAGACAATAGTGCATCGTAACAACCTTCAAGTTCTAACTTCAAAGAGTATTCAGTCTCTAACTAAAGAGGCATAAGTAATATAAGAAGCATTATACTATATAGAGCAAGGTAGCTGTGTGAGCATGATCACATGTTGATAATCGTATCATAGCTCTTGCAGTCTAGGTCATGACCTTTACTTTTAGAGTAGACCATCAGACCATAGAGCAAGGAAGAGCTAAGACGGTCCATGTATTAAAAATTTGGCGATTTCTTTAGACTTTTTTAACCACTTGAAATGGATACCCAATTTGGTACATGTAAAATGTTGGAAAAAGGGTTAACAATTTTGCCAAATGGAACACTGCTGTATTTTGGTGACGGTGTACAAAATCAATTAACTCCCAAGTTTGCTATCAGAGATGATAATACCAAATGGTGATGTCAGGTCGAGTCAACCATCCCAAAATTTGAAGATTTGTAAACAAAGCAAGCTTTAATTTTTGTTTTTTAAGGAAAAAACGACAACAGATAAAGAAATGAAATGTTCAGTTAAGTGTAGTGTAATAGTTCTCACTTTGAGTGACTCACATTATTAAGGACTGGTCTAACCATTTGAGCTTTACGTTATACATGGACCATAAATCGATTGGTAGCATCCAAGATCCCAAACAGGATGCAAAGTTGATTGTTGCATTTTTAAATTGTATTGCCAATACTTGTGCTTTTGAGCATGTCATACCCCACTGGGTCAAAGACCAGAGTGGAGGCAGTAACTTCTAGGTAATTTGCATACATTTTGCAGTTTTCCCTTAATTTGAGTGAAGAGTCCATTACAAAATCTGCAATATCTATTTTCCTTTTTATGCAGCTCACTGGTAGGTGATGTACGCAAACAGCTATCAACATGAGCACTGTCAAAGTAACCCATGGTCAGTCCAATAAGTATGCTATACAGGGCAAGAGAGCCAAAGATGCTCTATCAAAGGATGAACAAGATTTATACGAACTGTGCAGTCTCTCTGGAGTGGACATCAGTCCAGCTGTGTTTAGGTAAATTCCCACATAATGTTAGGTTTGCCCTGGTGGTTTATTACATAGGCTAATATAGATGGTGTTTTGCATGATGAAGCTGTCTTGTGTGACGTCTTCACACTTACATATCCCATCGCAGGTACTATAACGCATCTAGAGAGAAAGGGCTTTCGACCTCTTGTTTCTGGCGCGGTGGCTGCAGATTGGTGCTAAAAAAATGGGTCTCATAATTCTAACATAGCCATACCTCTCATAAAACTAATAAGTGCTTTGAGAAGCTTGTCAGGTGTGAAAAAGTGTAGATAGTAACTGCATATTATGTCAAAAGAAAAATCTTGATACAAGTACATGGAATTTTACTGAGAGGGTGTAGCTTTCTAGGGTGTCCTGATTAGGCATTTAGGATGAAGCCCCAAATGTTCTGGATGTTTGATTTATAAGGATCAGACAATCTACATCAACATGGGCAGGACATTTTGTTAAAAAGTATTGAATCCATTCCTGAAAGCAGGGAAATTGACAGAGAAAAAAAAATTCAAAGTCTGATATTAAACACAATGTAGTTACCTGTGTGATTTATTTGCTCATAGGATTATCTTTGACCTGCTAAAGATGAATGTGTCACCAGTAGCAATAGTACAGATGCTCAAGTCAATGGTACATAGGAGCAACAAGACTCCCAGCTCCCAATCAGCATTTGGATCAAATACTACAGATGCCTCTAGGATTAGTGGCAGCAGTGGGATATCCACTAATACCTCACGCTCCATGGAGAATACTGCAAGGTCACAGTCTGGTAGAACAGCAAGTAAGACATCAAGGTCAAAACCAGTTAGTAAGACCTCACAGCGTACATAAATAAAGGACAGTGACTGAATTTGTACCCAACCTAAGATAGCAAAGTTGTATGTACTTTGCCACAACATTAGCCTCATTCAATCACTATGATCACCTGTGTACAGATGATTAAGTTGCACACAAATTTGTAGCAAGCCAGAGCAAGACACGTTATTGTAGTAGATCACAGTGACAAAATATCCTTTGTATCACCCTCACTAACGATTGTGACAAGTCTAAATAACTTTCTTCCTGATTTGTTCCATGCAATAGTCTTAATAACATTTTATTTTAACTTGAAACCTATTGACCCCCTTGCACTGGCTCACATAGGGCTACAATGTGTCAATGGTCTGCCATTTTGGGAGTCAAATTCCAAGTAAAGATATGGTGCGAGTCTCACAACTCGCACGTCGCCTTATATTGGGGAATTTGTTAAGGAATGTAAAAATGAATTTCTATGCTTTTGTTCTGAGTGAGGACCAAGGGCCATACCAAGAGCTTACATGTAATGTGTGATTTGTGAGGTGGTTTTACATGTACAAAGTAGAGTTTTGTAGAGGTTGTTTTACCGGGGTGCAGTGTTCTTTAAGCGTAAATTTCAAAATAGGTACCCTTTAATGGGAAATTTTTCAATGTATTTTGCATGCACTTGTACATGTACATCATGTGCATATTGATTGATAATGTATTTATTTTGCTAATATCTCTACACTTATGTCAACAATAAACCAAATGTAAATATCTACAGTATGTATCTCCATCATTTTCCCTTTCCTAACACTTCTACAGGATTGTTTACAGTTTTGTTTTCAATATTTTTTTATACATACATACATGTAGTACAAGGGTACTAGCTTTGAGAATCCCTTTGAAAACATCTGCTTTGAGTGCTATGATTAAAACACCCCCCCCCCCAGAGTCAAAGCCGAGGGAAAATAGACTGGTCCAGGGATTACAGAGGGAGTTGTAGTTTTAACCACAGCAGGAGCAAAGGCAGTTATTGTTTTATAACACGCCATACAATACACAAACATAGACATCTAGCCCTTTTTGAGATATGGCAGGCACCAGACACGAGTGCGACGTTTGGTTTAGGTGTATACAAATTAACACAATCCAAATACTGCACTTGTAATGTGTCCACCATATTTCAAAAAGGCTAATAGGCTTCTTAGGGATCCCAAGACTGAGCGACATACCAAGTTTGGAGTTGGTATACGACTACCAAGCCTTTCTCAAGTTATCTTCCAGACACCATTTCTATTTTTTTAGCCATAATATAACGACCTTGATAATTGACCTAGGAGGTTTAAAAACAATAGGCTTCTGGGGGATCCCAAAACCAATCCACACACTACGTTTGGAGTTGATACGCCAAGTCCTTCAGTTATCGCTCAGACAATTTTCATTGGTTTTAGCCATAACGAATTTGACAAAGTGGGTCCAAAAACAATAGGCTTCTGGGGGATCCCAAGACCAATCCACACACCAAGTTTGGAGTTGATACGCCAAGTCCTTCAGTTATCACTCAGACAAGGATTGCACACACACACACGCACACACACACAGAAAGAAACGGCAAACACTATATGCCCCTTTGGCTTCGCCGGCAGGGCATTAACAAAAAAATTCCATGAGGTGTACAAATTAAATAACAGTCATTGCACAAACATGGTAGGTTTGGAAAAGTATCTGCTGTCTTTATTTTATAAAGTCATTAAAAGAGAAAAGATAAATACGAAAAACCTTCCTCTTAACCCAGCATCCCAACATCTGTCAAGCATTGAGCTACATTATTAATGTAAAGTGAATGCAACATTTTTGAAAATATTCAAAACTTTATATAAAAAGAAATCCTTCCAAAATGACTGAACAGGAGGGAGGTTTACATAATCCTTCCTGAACCAAAGGTGAATACATGATTTATTTCATGATTTGGGTCAAAACAAAACAAGGACGTAGACGTCATAAATCAAATGTCAAGGATGTCATAAATCCTGTGAGACAGGAAGAGTTAGTATCTTTGGGGCTCTAGATCTTAATTCGATTTGATTGGTGGTGCATTTTTTTTTTTTTTTGTAAATAGTTCAAAGGTAAGAATTGCATATAATGAAATGAGCAGGGAGTGCATCCACATGATAACGGGGTCCTCGAGTAGATGCATTGGCGGTACTGTCTCAGATGGAAGAGCACAGGGAAGTGTGTTCAACAAGTTATAACCTTCATGATAATTTTAATAGATTTAATGCACTTGTTACATGTGGGTAATACATGTTTAGGTATAACGATGACCATAATACTAATATACTACACTTTCAGTGTATGCCTCTGCCAGGGTTGTCATCCCTATTTCTATTTGACACTATTTTATCAGCTTGACAAACAGATAAAATGCAATTGACTTTAACCAATTAACCAATGGCGTCTTTATTACGCATGATTGTTTCCAAACTGAATTGCAATGTTTCAGAACAATTTCGAAACATCCTATTGGTTGTGGTAAGTTAAACGGTTGAGGTATAATTATGCCCAGACATTCCATTGTGTAGTGGCACAGAAATACACTCACAGTGCTACGCTTTGTTTCCCCCTAATAAAGGGTACTGGAATTCATGCTCAAAATCTCTCCCTTGTACCAGGGGTTGTGTAGTTCTCGATTCCATTTCCTTCGTCCTTTTGTTGTACAAACAAGGATTACGAGAGATCTATAGGCTGCCATCATTGTTTATCATTGTATTCAGCATATGGGAGGTAAGTCCAAGGGTTTTGCAATTCACAGCGAAGACATTCCATATCTTCTCAAAAGAGACATTTGGTGCTCAATATGTGGCAGGTTGTCCAAAACCCAGCATTTTACTTCAGGACTTAATAGGCAAATTGTACTTCGTACATATCTTTATAAAGGCAACACATAATTTGCTACTATAATATTTTAAAGTACCAAGGCAATGACATGGATACAATACATTGATCCATTAAGCCCATGCCCATCATTTCAAATGCCAAGCATAAGTGCCCAAATAGGTACATGAGAAGCTCACATGACACAGGCATTTACTTACCAAGAAAAAAACGCTGACCTCACTCAAGTTACATAATGGATCAATCCAACTGGCAGCCACTTGTTCACCTTTTGTACCGGGAATTTTTCCAGACATTTGAATGCCTAATAACATGTGTTATTGGTCAATTTATTAAAAGTCCCTAGCTTCATAGATCAATCTTCTACCTCTGTTACCTTCATCGTGTTGATGGCCTGGTATGTTCAATTTAATATCTTGGTTACAAGTCCATATCATCCTCTATAGAATCAAAGGGTTGTGTGACAGTGCTTGTTGGACTACCATCATTCAATGCAAGGGGTCTGCTGATATTACACGGAGTTCCTTCAATATCTGTTTCCTCAAGCATGACAGTCGTTTGGTCAGGCAACACACTGGCTGATTGCAGTACATCATCTGGTTTTGTTGATGATATAATGCTGTCTATGTATGCCGATGGTGGTTTCCACAGGACGAGTTGTGTACAGTTACTGGACCTAAACATATCATATAAAAAAGGGTTAAACACTAGTGTTTTAACATTCACTTCATGGTCTAGTGTCGACCCTGGCAAGTAAATTATTCAAATGTCTGGTGGTACAAAACAACATTGGTGAAAAAAAATGGAAAAGGATAGATACAAAGAGCTGGCTATGTCACAATTCAAAAGTTACATTGCCTCATTTTGCTTCAATGTTTTATCATATTTAAAGTTCATATTCAGGTGCTTTATTTGCTATTGCTTTTTTATGGAAATATTGAAAACTAAAACATCATTTGCAAAATAATCTGAAAGACTAAGTACTGATTTCTTGGTCATTATCCATAATTAGCAACGCTGTTACAGTTAAACAGGGAGTACTACAAAGGTGAGGGGTGGGGGACCACCACTAACAGATATTGGCATCTTTGACATTGTTGACTTGTAGTAAACAAAATGCTAAAACAAAGCAGGCATGTTATGTTGATAAGAGGAGGATGGGGGGTCATGAAAATTACAACTCTCTGCATTACCCCATGAATTATGAAAAGTTATTGGGAATGTAGAATGAAAAATTGAACTGCACTTACATTGATTTGATGATTGAATCTGGCAGAAGTCCCTTCTTTTGGCTTAATGCTGTCTTTAGTTCAGGGCTGACTTCAATGTGTTTATAAACACCATTACTATCTCTTGGCTCCTTGCTTTCTAAATCAGACTCGATATCAGACTCTGAATCTGATAATCTGCCAGAAAGATCACAATGAAATGTACTGTCAATCATCAAATAGCATGGACAGTTCAATGTATCACATATCAATCAGTTAGTGTTGTCTAGAGGAGTGTCTTTAATTTGGACAATGTGTTGGTAGTGAACAATTTTGATGTTATTTTGAATTTCCTGCTGATTTGTACATATTTCCAGATCCTGGTCATCATCTTGGAGACAAATGTAGTGCAGGCCTTGAATTTCATTCATGTAGGGACACTTAGCATTTTCTCAGATAAAAAGGATTTCAATAAAGAAAATGGGACATTCATGACAATTCCAGTGGTTAATTCAGGGCCTGATGCCAGAAGGGTTAGCACATAGAATAACTACAAATTATATACTATAATTGAAAATAAAGAGATAAAGAAATATAAGGCAACAAATCAGAGGCAATCTAAATTAGTGAAACTGTTTTCAGCTGCAGAGTGACACAACAGTACTGTCAAAGAAATCAAACTTACACCAACAGACTATTATTTTGCGGCCATTTGATAAATTTTAGTAATATATAGTTGTTATAACTATTATTTTTAATTTATGTAGGAACCTTCAAAAGGAGCAGAATTACAATACAAAATAGAATCAACAAATAATTTGTTTATACATGTTTATAATAAAGAAGGCATTGTAAACCAAACAGTAAGTCTGTAAACTCATAATAGGTATTGAATATTCATGACTGTATTTAATATTCATGACTTTATCCTGAGACCAACCTGAAAACATCACAATAGCCTAGTCATACCTGCTTTCTATTTCTGCCAAGTGTCTCTTAGCATCTTCCTTTGCCATCACCCATCGTTCCTCTAGGACAGACATCTTATTGTCACCAGTGATCTTCAGGTTACTCATCCTGGCAGCCATTTTTTCTTCATTGATGAACTGCTTCGATGGAGGTAGATCATCATAGCTGTTGGATATACTCAAGATGACTTATCAATTATATCAGACAGGTTTGTAAACCAACTTTAAACCAGTTCCCACCAGATGACCAGTATCCACAAAAATATTGTCCAAGCCATCAAATGGGTGACGTTTAGACACGCCATTGTGTAAAATCAGAACATTGGAAAAAAGGTTGCCCGGATATTCAACTACTGAGCATGCACAGAACACGCATATGCCGTGTAATGCTTGGTTTCACCCACACAAAGAGAAAATATGGTCTTGCTTATTTTGCCAATTTTCAACCATTATTGTGTAATCCCCTATTCCAGACCTCTGTCTTTTTGTTCCAAGAAGAGGATTATGAGACCCCGAGAGGCTTCCATTGTTCAGTCATTGTATTTCGACTCAATGGAGATAAGTCAGAGTGAACCAGGTATCCAGTCTTGTTTCCGAATTTAGTACCAATCCTCGGCTGTAGCTCATTGTGCATGTATTTGACATTTTCTCGATAGAGAAAACACAAATCCTGGTGCTAGATAGAGAATCTTTGTTCTCTTGGCTTTGTCAAGTCAAAGTTTCTTTGTGCCTGTGGCACTCTCAACAATAAAAAGTGTTTCCGGCATTTCCGAGAAAAATTTTCCTGTCAGGCTGGACAGGAAAAATTGGAAGATTCCCAATGGCAACTGGTAAAAAAAATTGCTGTGTTGCACTTTTCTTTAGATTCATAATTTCCTTTATGTTTGAATGAGTAGTACCTGAGTTGTTACAGGTAACACACGTTACGTTTATCTTAGACTCAGGTTTATTATTATTAACTTTGAGGTCTTCAAGGGTGTGTGCTGTAACCAAAGAAAGTATAAGTGCATAAAACTAGGTCAGTTCAATACAGTATGTGCAACTATCTGGTCACTGATGATGTACTGATAAATAATTGATAAATAGTAGCATTTCAATCTTACCCATCCTCCTCCAATGACATCTGGTTTCTCTTGCCATGAACGCGCTCTCTTTGCTTCCACATATTTTGAGCATTTCTCTCTCTCTTTCGTAACTTCCTGCACATGTAAAATAATAAAGGCCTAAGTCACCTCAAAGAAAATTGAAAACTTTATTTATTGATTTATTCATTTTCAGCCGCTCATATTAAATACATTATACATGTAGGATTAGTAATTGTCAGAATTTCTATTTACTAGCTTACTTAGTAAAAAGATGATATTAATTTTTTTGAGATTGTTTTAATTTTCTAGATAGTTAAATGTTTGATTTATGTCATGTAATAAAGGTGTGATCATTGATGACCATGAGGCCATATGAAAACAAACTCTTTTCTTTTAGCATCCTTCCTGCTGAATTTCTGATGGTCGGAAGGGAGGTTGTTTTTTGTCTTTTTCTTTTCAGCTCTCAGTCAAAAAGTACACCACAAACATTTCAATGACAGCGCATTGTTCAAATCAGAACAATCAAGGCTGGTTCATAGTTGGTCGCATGATGATAATCATGGAATGGTGATGAGCGCCAGCTTCTTCAACAACTAGTCACTGATGCCTCAGTGATAACTAGAAACTGTGTTCCTTTATGATCGCGCGTCAAGTTTTCATTCCCGTGACTATCATGTGACCGGCTATTATGGTGGCTATGCCGACAATTGGCTTGTTTTGGTTCCCAACACTCCTTGTTCATTCTTCTCAATACATTTCCACAAACAGGTTAATATCACACCCACACAGCTATTTACACATACACTGCTACACTGAGGAGCATCAGGAACTAAGACTATTCTTCAGCACATGCACACCACACAATAAACCGCATTGCCTGCACTCACCAAGCACGTGTAGCAAGAGCCTGCAAAAACAGGCTGGCACCCAGATTACCACAACAAATAAAACATGTAGTCAGGTGCTGACCAACTCCATGCAGCACCATGCTATATATGCACTTTCTTGTCGGTATAAATGGTCAGGCCAGTTGCTCTTTTTGTCTCTGTACTACACAGTTGCCTATGGGGCCAACAGTAAAGCGATAGAAACTCGCTTCTCAACTGTTGGCGGGCCCAATCTATCCTATGATACAGGGTAAGTTTGGTATCACGCCAACAACTGTAGATGATGAAATTGATGAGAACAGTGAATTTATGCTTCTGTTGCAATGCCATTTTAAAAACAGTTTCTATGGTATGTGTGAACAGTTTGTTTTTGTTTTGTTTTTTAAAGAAGGCATGGGGCTATTTTAATGGGCGGGGATGCTGGCATTTTTCAAGGTGAAGATTTGAGCAGTGACATCACTAGACATTTTCATTTGGGAGAGCGGGGGATGGGGTAGTGGTGGTGGGGGGGTGGGTGTGTTGTATGAGTAGTGGCTTTATACTTTACAGAAGCTATGTTGGCCTACACATACATCTATACTATATTAGTTATGTACTGGACTATATGTTTAAATGTATTTTCGAACCGGCCTAAATCAGTTTACAGGTTAAATGCACAAAATATGTGTTAATAGAGAAAAGTAAACAAATCCTAATCCAAGTCAGTTTGTGTGTCAACTAAGCCTCACCTTATGAAGTTAATATCATGATGACCAAGACTAGGTCTAAATGGAACATTACTGCTTGAACACTGCATCCCACTCTGCTCACTATGCTGTCCAAATACATGTACTTGGGGGTTACCACCACTGCAACCAGGTTTCTCAACTGCACTTCTGTTCAGTTCTTGGTGAAATGGGTAATAAGGCTCATGATGTAAGACTGGTGTCCTTCTGTTCTGTGAACTTGTTTCTCTATTAAATGGTGCACTTAGTGGAACTTCAACCAACAGCTTTGCCTTGTGCTCCTGGTTAAACAATAGTCCATGGGTGACACCAGGCGGAGCTACCGGTCTTACCATTTGGGTATAACCCTGTGGTGCCTCTACTCTTGGTTGACATGTGTTTTGTTGCAATGTAGGGTTGAATTGTTGCCGAGAGGAATATACTCCCTCAGTCATGAGATTTGGTGTTTGGAGCTGGCCATCCAGCGGTCCTGGTGTACCATGTGATGGCATAGTGTGTTGAGCTACATGTAGGTATGAATACACTGGTGGAGTAGATTGCACTGGGGCTACACAATGACTGGCTGGAAAACCCTGTCGCCCCAATGATTGTAGATAAAGCTGGTTATCAGTGAGGACTTGTGGAACAACGTCACTCTGATCCATCTGCTTTCAATTTCCAGTGATTCTAATTAAACAAACTGAGAATACATATAAAGGCATATGATTAATATGATTAATAATGGTCCAAAAGATAAACTGATGATTTTTATTCTGACAGCTTAAATGAAATTCGATCTTGAGTACAATTAAATGCCTTTTATTTCATGTTTGATTATATCTTGAGAAGCCAGTAGGCGATTTTCCAGCAATTTTGTTGAGTCTTTGTCGTAATTTGGGCGATTTCATAAACAGGTTATCACTTGTTTATTTTAAATCCACTTCGTCACAGCGCTAATACCGGACTGGGGTGCTAGTACGACCGATAAAGTCAAAATCTAATACAAAGGAGCGCAGCGACCCAGGAACTGGGTCTAAGTATTGTCTCCGCAAACCTAACTAGAAAGGGAAGTGCTGTATCTAACCATGTTTTCGCTAATTTTGACCAAAACCATAACCTTCAAATAAAAGTTATAAAATGGGGGAAGGTTTCGGAAAAAGTTTCCATTTCCGACTGCCACCTTCTCAGGGATTTTTTTAGATTTTTTAATGGACGTTGGGCTTTATTTCCCTTTTTAAAATATTCCTTTTGAGAAATTGGTAGCTAAAACGCTAATTATTTACCTTAAAAAAAGAAAATTCAAGCGGATATTTCATCGTGTGGCTGGCACTTTTGCGCATTCATACCCAAAACTCAAAAGAACTAAAATGGCGTTTAGCGAGTAACGTTGTCAAGCCCAACGTACACATGAAAATAGCTTATTTTTCATGATTTTGACACTTTGTAATCGTTCAAAGTGCCCGTTCCTCTCTGTTTACATTCTGTCAACCTTTCTGGACAGGCAAGGCTAAGGATATAATTTGACCTAAATTAAGGGAGATAAGTGGCAGCCGGCTCAGCATTTTAGCCAAAGTGGATTGTTTTAAACAGGTAAAAAAAAAAACATGGAGTTTAACATTTATATGGATATCGCAAGATGTCCAGAATAAAGTAACTCCGACTAGCTGAGTAGCACTAGCACTAGCAGTAGCAGTAGCACAGCAGCAGACTAGGGTTAACGTTAGGGATTTGGTTTGAAAATGTATTTCCTTCCTCCATGGTTTGAAGCTGGAGGAAATTATCAATTATTCTTAAAATAATACTATTAATTATTAAAAGTAAAATACTTACATTTTCCTCAAAACAACGAATCCGCGAGGAAGTTCTTTTGCTGGTTGTTTCGAGCAGTTTGAAGCAAATACATGCAATATTTATAACATTTGGCTGGAGTGGCCTAGACTACAGTGCGAGTACCAAGATACATTACATTACAAGTGACTGTTTAAAAATAGTATCCACACAAGGATCAGACTGCGGGCTAGTCTGCTGCTACAGCTCCTGCCTGCCTTTCGCTCGCTAGCTAGTCTGCTGCTGACAAACGTAATTTCCACAACACACATGTATTTTCTACTGACTGTATCTAATTTTTCTTCGGATATGTTCGATGCGGTATAAGGATGGTTGGGTCCATTTTAAAAATAAAGGGGTGGGTTTTAGATTCTACAAGATCATTATTTTAATCAATAGCAATGATAGGAAGTTACATTTTATTATCGTCCAATGGTCAACATTTGATGTCAATAGATTATGCAAATCGGCGAAAGTGTGGTTTGAAGACACTATTAATAATTCTATTATTACTTTTCTAAAGACCTTTTATGACGTCCCGAAGTTCACGGTGAAGTGAAAAAGCTGTTACTGTTAAACACCGCCCTCACGTGATCACAAAAGCTCCTGAACACGTGTAATTGGACGGGCATGTGACAGATGGACGAGAGTGCCGGAGGATCTCTTCGACCAAAAGTAGAGCAAGGACTAAGAATTGTGCTTTATTGATGAATGATACTGAGGGTAGATAAAATAAGGCATATTTAGTGATTTGTTTAGGTATGTCAGATTAAAGTCACAATCGTGGTATATTATAAACGTGACAGTTGTTTGCATTTATTTCTCAAAATAAAAGTTTAATTAATTTTAAGATGATGATGAAAACAATCAAAGTTTCTCGATAGAATAGTTTATGGGTGAACACTTCGGGGAAAACATCGCTTAAGTTCACTATTCCCTGTGCAAGACTAATGACAGCGCAAATAAAGTACCCACAGTAGCATACAATGAGCAATGGACGATCAGTGCCTCTGTAAGGTATGATAAGATTGATAACATCAGTCATGTACCAGTATTAAGTATTATGCCTAGTATTAAAAATATCAATAAATAACAAAAAATCATTGCCCGATTGAAATAAACACAAAACATGAACGTACAAAAGAAAAAACGCAAACAAAAAAATCACCATATGATTGTTTTTGTATATTCCCTTCATTAATAAACAGCCCTCAAACAACCCTATTGGTGTACAAACGAACCAAACAAACAACATTTCTATTTTGGCAATTCATAGTTCTGTTCGTCTGTCTGTCTGTGTGTCTAGGTGCCATCTACTAGCAGGAGGTCGGCTGCAATGGTTCTCCAATCCCATAGGTGCTGTATTGCGGTATCCTCACACACTCCCTGTACCGCATCTCCTGTCCATTCCCTGACAATATTGTGATCCCCACAAGGCGATGTCGTCTTCCTTGTCCCTTCTACCTTGCCCTCCATAATTTGTCGTTGCAGCTTTTCAGGTCGTATAATGTGCCCAAAAATATTTGCATTTCCTGCTTTTGATTGTATTTATAGGAGCTCTTTTTTTCTGACACCATTTTGAGAGCTTCTTTATTTGTTTTTTGTCCACATGTGACAATGCAGCATTCTGTGGTACATCCCATTTCAAAGGCTGTAATTCCGTTGATCATTTCATTGTTAACTGTCCAAGTCTCTGAAGCATATACAAGTCACCTTGTCAGCCTTTTTCGAGTGGCCAATTTTAGCTTACGAGATGCCAATACGTCTTTCATATTGATGAAGTGAGTTCTTGCAATTTATATCTCTCTTTTAATTGACAATAATTGATTTTCTCTTCTTGATATTCATCTTCAATCCGAGATCTTCACTTCTCTTGATCACTTCATTTACAATTAATGACCTTCAACTGCTCTTGCGATTCGGCTATCAATACCGATCGGCATATCTCAGATTATTCAGTTTCCTTTTCAATATTGATTCCTTGAAGATCACTGATTTCCTTGAATGTTGTTTCTGTATTATGCCCTTGAATAGTATGGGTGAGAGGACGCAGCCTTGTCTGACTCCAATTTGAATTTATCGGACTGTCCTTCTTCAAGCCTACTGTTGCTAACTGTTCCCAGTACAAATTCTGAATTATTCTTCTGCCTTTTCCATCCATTTCAAAGTTATCAAGTCGTTACACATCTGTTAACATATAATAATAATAATAACAACGGGATTTATATAGCGCCATTCCATCTAGATCATGGCGCTGTGCAATGAGGTGATTGACGGTTTTAGCTGTTCCATGAATACTGTAAAGTCTGAATCAAGATGACTTTTTCGCCACTTCCGTTCACGACGACGCCGAACTTTACGAGCCGCGTGGATTTCAGCGTTGTACCACGGCTGGCGATAACAGGCTATACGACGACGGGTAGGACTCGTGACATATTGTTTGAAGCTACAAGCAAACAAAGTTAATATAATTATGCAGCCCCATTTCTTCAAGCGCCTTAAACAGCTCTCTTGTTACCCCATAGTATTCCTGGAGCTTTACCTGTTTTGAGTTGCCGTATACCTTCACGTACTTCTGTTGTCAGAATGCATGGACCATCGAGGTCTGTTATTTGTTCTGGGTCTGCTCTATCATCATCTTTATAAGCTCACTGATGTATTCTGTTCATCTCTTTGCCACCTTAAGAAACCTTAAGAAACCTTTTTCAAATAAGACTTGACCATTTTTACTTTTGATGCATCCGCTTTTGGTGTTTATTACATTTTTCCTGTTTGTTTTTATTAATATCTTTGGTAGGACCTTCTCGACTGCTTCTTTCAAGCATGTCTTTATGTTCTTCCAATTCTTTTCCACCTTCGCTATCTGGTCTGGTTCCAGTGTTCCATGTCTTCTCCGTGCAGAAGACTGAATCTATTTGTAACCTCAACTGCATATTGAAATCTAGTTGTCTGTTCTTTCAGGAGGTTTAGCTCAAGCTTTGGAGGCAATATTTTTTCCTTGTGATCTTGAGCTTTCCTTTGCTACGATAACAGGCAGTGATCAGTGTTCACATCAGCACCTGGATATGTCTGCACATTTTTGCATTTCTGAATCTTTGCCTCGTCATAATGAAGTCAATTTGATTCCTGTATCTGTCTACTGGGCTCCTCTATGTGTAGAGTTTGCGTGGATGTTTCTCAAAGAAGGTATTTGCTATTACTAGTTGGTTTTGTTTGCAGAATTCCACAACTCCTCTCTCATTTCTCTCTCCTTGGCCGTATTCTCCTACTTCCTTCCTTCCCTCTTCCAATCTTTGCATTCATGTCTCCCAGAATGATGAGAATATTCTGTTGATTTTGCTTGATCAACTGCTCTGTGTACATCCTAGAACTCTCCACTAACTCAAAGTCACTGTGGTCACTTGTGCATGATGATGCACTTGATGATGCATAAAGTTGTACACACACATAATCAAAAGTTATCAAAATTACTGACTAATATCGGCAAGATACCCTGAACTGCTGTCCCTTTCTCCCGATACCGTTTTTTCTTTGCTGTCCATCTAAAAATACATAACATCATAGTCATCCTTGTCCGCTCGTACCAGAATCCAACCATATCAGCTACCCCTAGCAAGTCAATATTGTTTGTTTTCATTTCTTGAATGCAGTTGTCTAATTTTCCTGCTTGATTATCACTAATAATTAAGAACATATCCCGGTCCAGTCATTTAGGTCATAAACCCGACGTGATGCAGGTGGTCCGTTCTTTCCGAGTCAAGGCGATCCAGATCCAGATCCAGAACATTCCGCCGCTTCAGTACAGAAATAATGAACTTTTGATGTCATGTGGGGGATGGGCAGCGCTGGTATAACTTGTAAGCCACGCCACTGTCGTACCCTAGTTCTACGAGAATGGAATCTTCCAACCGGACGCACAAAGGATCCGAACTGCTGGGGCAGATCTGTCGTGTGCCTTGTTATGTCGCGCTTTGTATACAGTACACACATACACCACCAACACGCTCAATCTGTGTTTCACCCAAAGATACTACTGACAGTTCAACAGTGTAGCCTCTCTCTGTGGAGTAGAACAAGTAATGGAACTGTCATTGCAACATTGGTCACACACACACAAATAGTAATAATAATTATATGTGCATGTACATGCTTTTCAGCGTTGTCTTGAAGACTTGCCATCTGCATCAAAATAAGAGAAGTGGTAAGTGTGTAATTTTCTAATTGTTAATGATGCGCTTGTGTGGAGGAGAGTACACAAAATATGATGAGTCATGAGCTGAGCTGAGCTGAGAGTGAGAGTGAGACTAGTGTGACTGTGAGGATGATGGTGTGGCTGACCGCAGAGCGATCTCGGTGTTTTTTTCATATTTTTTTTAATAGCTTATTGAGAAGTGTGATAATTGTATATTATTAGTACAGTATGATCAAGTGCACTCAAATATAATGTTAACTAACACTAAGAGTTGACCTAAATCCTGGTGCAACCGATTTCCAATCAGATCACAGGAAAATTGTTTGGAAACAGAAATTACTAAAACATTTTCAAAACCATCTGACCCACCTTTCCAAAGACACTTGTAGTTCATAATCTGTTGAAATCCTGGAAGTTGAAGTCTTATGTTCAGAAAGATCGTCCACCATTTACAGCTTTGCTGTTTTGCAGTGTACAGGCAGTGTCACCTGTGTTTCCGATCGGTTAATGAAGCAAAACTTTCTATCAACTTTAGATACAAGTAGGCCTATGACGCGCAAACAAATCTAAAAAATGTAAAAGTATTGTCCACACTGTCATCCTTGGTTAGTTAAATAAAGTTCTTCTTTACACATTACATGTGTTACAAACATAATCTTTAGTTTTTCTTTATATTTGTATTCTTTATCCTATTTAAAATGGTAAAAATTATTAAAAAATTAAATTAAACTGTTTTTCCTGATATTATGATTGTTGTTTTTGTATTTATTTTTCTATATTATCCTTTCCTCTCATGTAGTTGCTGGCTCTTCTGCAGTTTGATTTGTCAATATAATAAATGATGAAAAATCACCAAATCCACTTGAGATAAACTCAAACTTTTTGCAACATTGGTATGCCCTACAATCCTACTTAAAAACAGCATTCATGATGTGATCTATCTTTCTACCTAAGGAGAATGAAACTTGATCTATAAGATGAAACTTTCTGTTTTGACTGTGGATTATATTATTTTGACACACTTGATTAAATCAGTACAATAGTGCATTTAGTGATTTATACCAAACTTAAGGCTTTTTATAAACTTTTGGTTGTCACTTTATTATCAACATGTTGAAGCCTGATTATATCACAAAGTGTGGATTTCAGAATAGAGGTACGGTGGACCATGCCCATTCTCACATTAAATGGGAATAACAAGTAGTGATCAGAATTCAATTCAAATCAATTTTGTATACATTTACAATACATGTATGTTTGTAAGCGCCCATTTTGAACTTGTGGTTTGTTGATTTACAATGTAGAAGCTTACAAACGTGAGTGAAATGAATTGATAGTACCACAATCCTGCTAACATAGCCAACACAACATGGCTGTGTTGTTTTTGTAAAGAATTGACAGTCCCTTGCAAGTTTTCTGGTACTGATGATACACCTACATGTACAAGGCAAACACTGCAGATGTGTATTGTCTTGAAGACTAAAGTAAAACAAAAACAAAACTAATCTGTGCAGGCACTGCAATTTAATTTTAGTTTGCCCAAACTAAATTTCAAGCAGACTACAAATCGTGACCAGTGCCATTACTGACACCTTGAGTACAAAACCATTTGTTGTTTAGTTTTCAGTGTTTTTAAACGTTTTTCTTCAATATTCGTCAAGGTCTGCAATTTCTTGAAGTTTCAAAGCTTAATAAGCTTTACTTTTTTAATTACGATAACAATGTATGGCAACCTTTGCACGAAAGTTACAACCTTCATTTGCACCAACTGACTCACAGGTCACACAAGCATCCTTATTGAGAAAACAGTTGAAAACACACAAGGATAGTTGTGTCTTAAACATGTTAAAAAGCGCTCAGCTGGTTTTTACTGTGTGTCAGTCCATGGCGTCAGTGACGATGTACACTGATGTCATTGGATGGAAGAACAATTTATTAATTTTTGTCACAATTTTGTAATTTTTGTACATGTTTTGATTGAATATTTGTTGACAAATAGTTTCATTGAGGCGGCAATACTAGCTAAAAAAAACAAGGGGGCCACCAAAAGTAACAAGGGGGGGGGGGCTGCCTCACTCTTGAATGGCTAGGGGAAACACTGACAAGTGTTCATGTACTAACTACTAATACTATACATAGTAAATTTATGTTGGATGAAATTTTGCACAGTGTAGATACAACCTACATGTAGTGAGGTTTTGGGGTAACACTATGTGCATGAAATAACTTTCTATGAGTTGTGGTGGTTCTGAAAAGAACCGGTGGTGTAACAAATGGATGTCTCGATCAATATGCTCTGATCATTTTCAAGGGAAAGCTGGACCCTGATGCTGCAGGTGCAAAAGTATTGCAGATTGTTTTATGATGCAAAAAGGGAGGGGGAAGCTGGAACGGGATCCTTTTGGTGTGAGCATGGAGGAAGGAAATACATGGGTGAGGACAAAGTCCATGCACGGATGCACGGAGTCCGTCTGGTCAATACACACGTGCACACACACAGGTCCATGCACAGAGTTCATCAGGACGACAGCCTTGATGCGTTTGTAAATGAAAGCAAATGTGTTTCTTTATTTCCCCAATGGATTTCCAACGTATTTTTGTACGCAAGATGTGGGCGGTTCATTTTATTTGACGGCCAATCACAGGCTCGTAGCTTTGACCACAGAGCAAGGACTTGGACCCCTACAGTACAACATGTGGTGGTGCAATGTGTACTATGTACTACTAGTATGCGCTATGGGCTGGTTGTTTTGTGGACAAAATGGCACTTTTAAGGGAAATGTTGGATCATAGAGCAAGGAACAGAGTCCTTTCCTTGCTCTATGGATGGATCCCGGTTGGATCAAGAAATAATAAACGGTTGTCTAATCGCGGCTGCTCACAAGTACAAATCAACAATATTTGTTCAGAGCAGAGACAGTTCTTCAAAATTTCTATTCAAGTAGGCCTACTTTCAATGATGTCCATGGAAAAGTATAATTATTACATTTAGCTGAATGATAATATTGGAGAAGGGAGTCATTCAAGGGCATGACACATTTGTAACTTTGCCTAATGGATATACATGTAGTAAATCTGCAGTAACAGTCTGTGATGACATTGTACTGAGGAGTCATTCGGCCAACCAAGAACCAATGAGAACACTTTTTTTAGTGACATTAGCATAATGAGCTCCGCCTTGTATTGGCAAATACAGAAGCATCAAGGCGCGACAATAGTCATAGACAAACTGTGAAGCACTGCACATCATGTGTTGGCGTTTTGGGCACAGCATTACTAGATGGGGCATCATGGCAAAATATGGCTAAACCGTGTAGTCTGGCTGGCGTGCCTTGATCAAGGCTAGGTGAGGATTAGCTCCTTTTCAGGAAAACTGGAACTGGATCCTAAATGTTAGGCAGGGAGTGTGTGAAGGGGCGGGTGCTGTGACTGAGAGTGTGAGAGGAGGAGTCAAATGTCACTAATCTTGAAGCTAAATGTC